>CM055117.1:249076437-250326437 GCA_029206835.1 Rana muscosa | reverse complement strand
GCAAAGATATTACCACCAGAGTCCTTGAAAGACATACCATTCTTTTATTATCTACAACAAATTAAACATTGATGTTAGATGGAGTGACACCCTTGTTAACATTTACCTCAGATGCAAAACATTGATTATTGGTGTAATGTTGCCGATAATTAAGTGCTATATTTAGAATATTTCAAAATCTAGATTATTTAACCACTTCAGCCCCGGAAGATTTTACCCCCTTAACCTCCCTGGTGGTATGATTCTGTCAGATTTTAGGTGCTGAAAGTGGTACAATTATTTTGCATGGAAATTTGGCGTTTTATATTGTAGGCCTGTAATTCTTAGGAATAACTCACTTAAATCTGTCCAAACCAGAGTCTAGTAGACATCCCGGGTATGATAAAGTTTGAAACACAAAATCATAAATTATAATATAATAAATAACTATAAATAATTATAACAAATAATAATATAATAATAATAAAAATTATTCAATAATGTAATCAAATCAAAAACACTGAAATTTGCTCAGTTGCAGAATTGTCACTGTCATTAGATTTAGAGTTTGATGACGAATTTCCCCACAAATCGCTATCGCTCAATTCTGCAAGTGATTCTAATTTATTATCGCTGTTTTCTAGCTGGTCTAAAACCACTTTTGACATAAAGGGACACTTTTTGGTTGCTATGGACAATCTCCAAATTCCAGGCAGAAAAAACTGTATTTATAATATAAAACTGCATGCAGGGCACAGGACAGATCACTAGGGACAAAGGGGATGTGTAATTATTTTATACAGTACTGTAATCTGTAATATTACAGTGTACTGTATGTGTATTGTGTTTTTACTCTTTTGAATTTGGCGCCGATCTCCGCCCCCGTGTGCCGCAACATCGCAGGAAATGGGGCTCTACTGCACTCGGGCACTGTGTGTGAATCGAGCGAGGAGACAGCTCGCACACACAGCGGGGAGACATTGCAGGATCCAGGGGACAAGGTAAGTAACTCTCCCTGTATCCTGTAATGCTGCCCTGAGTCTGGCTCAGGGTTACCGCTAATGGTACTGAAATTCCACCCCAAGCCAGACTCAGGAATACCACCAGGGAGGTTAATGACCAGAAAGTTGCGCGGTCGTGCGATGCTGTATCCAAACAAAATTGACGTCCTTTTTTTCTCACAAAGAGAGCTTTATTTTGGTGGTATTTGATCGCCTTTGCGATTTTTTTTTTTTTGCACTATAAACAAAAAAAGACTGACAATTTTGAAAAAAAGCTTTTTTTTTTTTACTTTTTGCTATAATAAATATCCCCCAAAAATATATAAAAAAACAAATTTCTTCCTCAATTTAGACCAATATGTATTCTATTACATAAAATCGCAATAAGCATATATTGATTGGTTTGCGCAAAAGTTATAACGTCTACAAAATAGGGGATAGATTTATGGCATTTTTTTTTATTAGTAATGGCGGTGATTTGCGATTTTTATCGGGACTGTGACATTGTGGCGGACAGATCGGACACTTTTAAAAATATTTTGGGACCATTGACATCTATACAGCGATCAGAGCTAAAAATAGCCACTGATTACCTTGTAAATGTCACTGGCGGGGGAAGGAGTTAAACACTAGGGGGCGATCAAGTGTGTTCCCTCAGCGTGTTCTAACTGTAGGCGGGATGGGCTACCACTGACATGACAGAGATCACTGCTCCTGATGACAGGGAACAGTAGCTCCCTGTCATGTCACCAGGCAGAACAGGGAAATGTCTTGTTTACACAGGCACTTCCCCGTTCTGCCTCTCCTCGTCGCAATCGCAGGCCGCCGGCGGACATCGAATCCGATTGACCCGTGGGCACACTCTCGCGGCGCACGGTGCGCCCGCTATCCTGCTTTTGCAGACTGACGTATGGGTACATCAGTTCATGCAGGACTGCCATTCTGCCGACGTATATCGGTGTGACCCGGTCGGCGAGCGGTTAAACAAATAAATAGTCTGGTAGCATGTTTCCATTAACTATTATTTTAAATAAAACTTATATTACTCTTTTGAAATTAAAATCTGCTCTGCCTCTCTCTCTTCTTCTGTATATATGCACTAGAGCACAACATTTTTAGGCAGGTGTGAAAAAATGCTGTAATTTAACCACTTCCATACTGGGCCAATTCTGGCACTCCGCTCCTACGTGTAAAAAATCATAATTTTTTTGCAAAAAAATTACTCTGAACCCCAAACATTATATATGTTTTTTTTGTAGCAGAGACCCTAGGGAATAAAATGGTGGTTGTTGCAACTTTTTTTTTTATACTTAAAGTTTTTATTGAAACATTTTGCAATACAAAAAATAAAGATCCCATGTGAACAGCGATCATAGTTTAGGCAACTGTCCAAAAAGGACAAAAGGCCACAAAACATTCATATAATGTACAGTAGATAAAACATAGTATCTTGCAACATAGTATGACTTATCAATCAGTACAGTAAACATGGAAATAAAAAATAAAAAATAAAATAAAGATAAAAGAAAAACATAAAAACTGAATCTCAGGTCAATCATTTAAGCGGAATAGTAACCATGGGTTTAATTTAGCATCATAAATAGGGTATGAATCCCTCAGTGTGTGAAATATTTTTTCTGAAAGCATGATATGATCAATCCTAGTTAGAACCTGGGCAAAGGGAACTGTAGGAGTCTTCCAATGGAGGGCCACCGTCCAATGCAGTGCAATGCAAATGGTGTGAATCAATCTCATTAAAGGTTTGGGGGTGTCAGGAACACCCTCAAACAGCAGACAGTGAGCGTGTGTCAGAGCCATACATCTCCCCGCCAGCTTATCAATGAGCTCTAACGTCTCCCTCCGAGTGGGCAGCAATTTTTCACATTCTCAAAACAGGTGCAGAAATGAACCCATAAGGGGGAAACCGCAGAAGCACATGGCAGAACTCTGAGGGAATAGCCTGCATAACCGATGGGGAGTACAGTACCAGCGGGTAAATAATTTGATAGCTGTCTCCCTAACCGTGAGAGAAATAGTGCACTTCCGTTGGTTCCGCCAATTAGCATACCAGTCAGCCTCTGTATAATCTAAGTCTAGTTCCTGCTTCCACTGGAAAAAATGTTTAAGAGTTGAGTCATCAGGATCTCCAGCTATAGATTTGTAAACTGCGGAAATCAGACCCTTCTGTCTGGGGGAAGTGCGATACAGGGATTTAAAGAGAGTATTAGTATCGGAAGGGGTACTGGCGTAGTGGGTCTGAAAAAAGTGGCGGATTTGCAAATATCTATAAAACTCCCTCATCGGGATATCCCACTGGGCTTGTAGTTGGGCAAACAAAATGAACTAATTATCCTCATGGAGGAAGTCTCCCAGAGAAGTCAGGCCTTTACTACTCCACCATTCAAATTGGGCTGGTTCTGCGAAAGCCGCCAGAAGTCTAGGGTCACCTAGAAAAGAGGACCCGGGAGGGATGGTAGACCTGAGTGTTAGCTTAGTGATACATCGATTCCACAACTTCAAACCAAGGGCCACAATCGTGTTCTTTTCCATAAGGGCTGAGGCACAAGACTTAGAGGACCATAACAGTCCAGGCAAATGGAAGGGGGCTATAGAGTCCTGTTCAAATTTAACCCATGGGACTCTAGAGTCCCGTATATTCCATTGGGCCTGCTGCGAAAATCTGCTAGCCAGATAATACAGCCATACCTGAGGGACGCCCAAACCCCCCGACACATAAGAACGGTAAAGTACCCTCCTATAAAACTGTGGGGGCCTATTATTCCAAATAAATCTGTTCAGGAGGGACTGTACTTTAATAATATAGGATTTAGAAAGCTGAATGGGAAGGGCTCTAAATAGATAAAGGAGCTTCGGGAGGATAGTCATCTTAACAGCAGTTATCTTTCCTAAAAAGGAGATTTTATAGGGGGAACAGGTTTTAAGGAGGTGTTTTATGTGGGTGATCAAGGGTGGGAAATTGAGGTTGAATAAGTTAGTAAAATCCCATGTTAGTTTAATCCCCAGATAAGATAGACTGGACTTAGCCCAGGTGAAGGAAAAGGATTGCTTCAGATTTTCCAGCTCAGAAGGGGAAAAGCCCACAGGGAGAGCAATTGATTTGGACATATTTATTGAAAGGCATGAGACCTCCGCAAATGAGGACAGGGTGTCCAAAAGGTTTGGCAGGGAGACTATGGGGTTGGTGAGGAAAAGGAGTACATCATCCGCATACATACAAAATTTATAGGATGCAGAGGCCTTTCTGCAACCAGATATGTCAGGGTGTTGAAGGATCGCTATCGCCAATGGCTCAATAGCTAGGGCAAAAATAAGTGGGGATAATGGGCACCCCTGTCTAGTTCCCCTAACGAGCTGGAAAAAGTCAGAGCAGCAAACTGGAATCTTCCTCAGGGGATTGCCTTTGGGCAACAGATCAGGACAACTCTAAAACAGAGATATAGTGAATATACAAATATAGAAATACAAAAATACATCCATGACATAAAGACATTCTCAAGGTAAAAGTATGGTGAACTTACATAACTAATGGAGTATGACAATTGGAGCAGGTTATATGATGTTGAGGGTCCCCAAGGAGAAAAAGGACAGTATGGTGGAAATAAGTTCCAATAAGTTATCATGGGTGGGTTTTTGCTCAAGTATGGTAACATGTATTTTGGGTGGGTTAAATAAATAACTATTTTACCGCAGCTGTATGGATTTTATAAGGAGAACATGGCAAGAGAAATCCTTGGAGGGTAACATTAGCATTGGTCTACTGCTTCTATGTGTGTTGGCTTAATATCTGCTTACGAAGCTTCTCACCACTATTAATCTACTCTTACTATGTGTGCCTGCTTACGTCTGCTTATTTTCTTTCTTTTGTTTATTCTACCGTATGTGTGTCCTTGTGCCTGCTTATAAAGCATTGTCTCTACTTTAATAGGCCTTGCTAGATGTTACTTTCCTAATAGTTAGAGATACCTTCTGAACTTTGATTAGGCCCTTTTCATTTTGGAGAGGTTTAACTATACAGCACATATTAATAACCACACAGCATATACCCACCCTTAAGAATTGCTTGTGAAAAAACATAAAAATCAGTGCAGCGCTAAAATTTTAACTAAAAATAGTATCACAAAACAGTCCAAACAATATGTAGCAAGATGAGGCCAGAGAATGTTGAAAAAGCAATGGAGATATGAACTTCTTAGACGGAAACTGGGGTGCTGTAGTCAATCACTATAAATCCCAACATAAACGTCTCCTCCCCCTGAAGCGCAAACCGCTCACCTGGATGAATGGACCTCTGAGTGAACAGAAGGTCAATCAAGCTGTCCCTTCTCAAGGGTAATGGTAAGGTGATGTCTTCACGTGAAGTCCTTCTTTAAACTCCTCAATCAGTAAATGGTCTCCAAAAACTCGCTCATAAAGGGTGGATCATGTAAAAATAAAGGAAACACATAGTGCTCTCCATATGTAAAAGCGACACATTTATTCCAGTAAATAAAATACTCACGGACACGGCACTATGACCTAGTGCACGGTATGAAGTACATATAAATAAAAAAACAGGTAGGTGGCTGATCTGACATCACTATAAGCCCTCCGCACGCGTATCGTCCATAGTGCAGGACTTCCTCAGCGGATAAGTGAAAAAGTTTGTGAAAAAACATATTTAGTTGAGTGTACTCTAGCTATGTTTGCAAACTTATGTCTGCGTATGAAGTTTCCCCTTTACTTTTATGGGCCCTACTGAATGATATTGTCTAGTGGTCAGAGACACCCTCCGGACTGTGATTAGTCCCTTTTCCATTGTGAGCGTTTGAACTGTACAGTACATACCTTCCAACCCACAGTATATACCCACTTCAAAAATGCATTTGTAAACCACATGGAGTTGAGTTGGTAAGCTGTGGAGGATTTCATCTAATGGTTATATACCAGCCCTAAAATTTTCCACTCGCCTACTCACATAGGAAAATGAGGGCTTGTGAGCGTGGGTTGCCTGGGAGCGGGGGGGGGGGGAGCACCACTGGCATGTGAGGTTGAATGAGAGACGTTCTCCCAGGGATCATGGGGGGGGAGGGAGAGGAGAGCAGGCAGTCGGATTATCAGAGAACAAAGACATCTCTGTAACAGCTTACATTTCGATTGCTGTGTGTTCCCGCCGATCGCCGTAACATACAGCCCCACCTCCTGGCCCCCGGGACTTTGATAGACAGATAATCCATCCAATCCCATGATGTGTGATGTGTATCAAAGTCCCCGGGCCATGAGGCAGGGCTGTATGTGATGACGAGCACCGGGAACACGCGGAAATTTTAATTTAAGCTGTTACAGCGATGTCCCCGCTCTCTGATAAACGGGCCACCTGCTCACCTCTCTCTTCCCCCTGCACTGGTAGCCTGCATTGATGGACACAGGGAGGCTGCATTGATGGACACAGGCAGGCTGCATTGATGGACACAGGGAGGCTGCATTGATGGACACAGGTAGGCTGCATTGATGGACACAGGCAGGCTGCATTGATGAACACAGGGAGGCTGCATTGATGGACACAGGTGAGGCTGTATTGATGGACACAGGGAGGCTTCATTGATGGACACGGGTGAGGCTGCATTGATGGACACAGGTAGGCTGCATTGATGGATAAAGGTAGGCTGCATTGATGGACACAGCAGGCTGCATTGATGGACACATGTGAGGCTACATTGATGGACACAGGTGAGGCTGCATTGATGGACACAGGGGAAGCTGCATTGATGGACACAGATGAGGCTGCATTGATGGATACAGGTAGGCTGCATTGTTGGGCACAGGTGAAGGGGCATTGATGGATACAGGTAGGCTGCATTGTTGGGCACAGGTAACACGGCATTGATGGATACAGGTAGGCTGCATTGTTGGGCACAGGTAAGGCTGCACTGATAGGCACTGATAAAGTTGTTGTTAATATTTATTTTTATAAATTAATTCTGCATAAAACATTTAAGTGTAATTTCATGAGATAATTTCTGAGGACGTGTTTAGGGGTGGAATTGGGGGGCAGGGCAGTGTAGGGGTTGGGTGGGGCAACTGGTGGCGAGTAACCCTTGAGGCCTGGCTAGTAGCTCAGGACTTGAAATTTTGAGCCCATTTATATAAACATCGGAGTAAAGTAATGCAAAGTGGGGTAGATAAGTAATAGAAGGGTGTCATGGTGTATCACCTTCAATATTTCAGTTGAACTATGTGTATTTTGAGGCTCTATACATTAACAATCTACCACTCAATATGATTAAGATATAAGCTTGATGGTTTGGGATGGTGAGGGCCATGTTTCTTTTAAACCCTTGGTCAAGTTTTTTTTTTTTGTTGTATGTCCTATTGTGTTTTTTTTGTAATGCAATAAAATATATTTTTTGTATATTTGTATTGGATATGGCCTATAGTACATATGTTATTTTTTCAATTATAGTGTCATTATATTTTATTTTGAGTGGAGTCACAGCCAGAGTTTTTATTTTGAGAGGGCTTTGTAATTCAGAAAGTTCACACAAAAAACGAGTGAAGATTATCTTCAGTTATCAAATCAAGAAAAAAATAAAATTTGTGTTCATTTATTTTATCTTCACATGATTGAATATTTAATATACAACCTAATCTTATTTTTTTTTCTAAATGTGAGCATTCTCAATGTTCTTAATAAAGCAGCCTCAAACTATATTGTGTAATATCTCAGCTTCTTTAGTAAATCAGCCTTAGCCCAGGTTCACACTGGGCTGCGGGAGTGAAGCCGTGCGAGTTCAGCTGAACTCGCACGATTTCACTCCTGCCTGTCAGTCCCGATTTCAGCTCGATTACAGAGACATCTGACACAGATGTCAATGTAAATCGCGGCTGAAATCGCAAAAAGTAGTACAGAAACTACTTTTTGTAATCAGTGCAGCGCCGCAGATGCGGCGTCGCACCGATTAGGACGGTGCCATTGCCCGCAATTTGCGGCAAATTTCGCTGATTGGACATGCGATTTAACATGTCAAATCGCATGTCAAATCGCACCAGTGTGAACCAGGGCTAAAAGTCTGTAAGACTGCTATGGCATTAGTATTGTATAGCTTTTGTGTTACATTTTTTCAGTTTGCTGTCTGTTGTGAATGCAGATGCACATTAATACGTCTACCTGCTTTAAATGTATCTTTCTACAAAATGTAAGTATAAGTGAAGGCAAAAGTGGAAAAGGGATAGAACACTTGTCAGTTTTTATTGTCAGCTCATCCAGTTTTCCATTATCAATGAAAGTAAAAGTAAAAGTAAAAGAAAATGAAAAATTGTGGGTTGCCCACAAAACATGAATAGTGAAGATATTTTCCAATGGGGACACTAGTTCTGGTGACCCTGATGACAAACAGGGATTACCTTACTTTAGAAGGATTTTCTCTCACTTCCTTTTTTTGCCATTGGACAGGAAGTGAAGGTAAATTTCCCCAATTACACAGATGTCAAAAATAAACCTTACATACTCCCACACTCTATCCAAAATGAAAAAAAAAAATGTTTTCTACTTTAAGTATCTGGGTCAGGCAAGGTAGTATAGCTGCAGCAAGCACAATATAAATTTTCTAAACTAAACTACTCTAAGAGCATTTATATATAACATAAATATGATGCAAACATAGTCTACCAGATTGTTTGCATGTAGGCTAAAAAGGTAAATGAAAGAATTAGGTAATGGTCTTGCCTGGAAACAATCTAAAGTCTCTCTGATATTCCTCTAATTAACATTATTTGGGGACAAAATAACTGTAAGGGCAAAAAACCCAAAGGAAACTTTCAGGCTGGGTTCACACTGGAACACGCAGCAGCTCACAGCAGGAGTACGGTGCATCTCCATTCACCATTTCAGGTCATATTTCAGTCCGAATTTTGGGCTGAATTCAGAACTGAAATGGATAAAAAGACGCACAGGGCAGCTGTGCAATTCGCACTGGAGACGCAGCGGTGATGTGTGAACCGGCTCCATAGAGATTCAGTCACAATCTCCCGCTATGTGAATTGAATGCGGGGAAACCTGAATTCAATTTGCATAAGTGTGAACCCAGCCTTAAGCAGCAAAAGAGTTCATTTTAGGGCATAATCTTTGTCAAATGATGGTGAGATTTTGCATGCTGGTCCAAAAGTTCACTGATGTTGAAGATCATCTTAAAAGTCCAGACTTTCTCTGGCTTTTCATACTCAAAGCAAATCATTTACAAAGGAAGACCTTAGCTGTGTAAAAAGCTAGTCAACCATATGACTGACTGACTTAAAACATAAAAATAGAATATCTGAACAAAACGTGCAAAACAGTGACAGACTAATGCTCTCTAACGTGTTATAATGTGATATCATTTTTCATCACATTATAGCAAGTCATGGGAGCTTTGGGAATATAGAAAGCAGCTCTTTTCCAGGCATCTCAGCAAGCACTGTAATGTCTGAAATGCAAGTATTGTTGAAAAAAATGACTGTACAGGGAAACAGTTTTATGTAATCTGAGCATTAGGGATGAGCTTCGTGTTCGAGTCGAACATACGTTCGACTCGAACATCGGCTGTTCGATCGTTCGACGAAGATCGAACGATTTGGGCCGTTCGCGCCAAATTCGAGTGACGCGAACGGCCCACAATGCACTACGCCATCGCAGTGTCATCCAGGCGCTGTGATTGGCCAAGCATGCACTGTGACCCCGCATGCTTGGCCAATCACAGCGCCGGCAGCGAGGAGAGCAATGATTGGCCACAGGCAGGATGCCTGTGGCCAATTATTGCTGAGGGTGTTTAGTACACGCCCCACACTATAAAAGGCCGCCAGCATGGCGGCCTAGTGTAGTGTGTTCCGGAGCAGGGATAGAGCAGCATAGGCAGGGACAGTGACTTTTATTTCTTTCTTGCTTAACCTGGATTCCTTTAGTTTAGGGAAAGAGAAGGATAGGTAGGGAGAGTGTCAGTGTGTTTTGTGCTTGTGCTATAGTGTGCTTAAAAAAAACATTTTTTCTAGGGACAGAAAACTGTAGGTAGGGAGAGTGTCAGTTTCTTTCACTGTGCAAGTCCTTGTTTCTAGGGACCTGGAAGGACAGTGAGTGAATTCTCCTTGTGCTATATTGTGCTTAAAAAAAACATTTTTTCTAGGGACAGAAAACTGTAGGTAGGGAGAGTGTCAGTTTCTTTCACTGTGCAAGTCCTTGTTTCCAGGGACCTGGAAGGACAGTGAGTGAATTCTCCTTGTGCTATATTGTGCTTAAAAAAAACATTTTTTCTAGGGACAGAAAACTGTAGGTAGGGAGAGTGTCAGTTTCTTTCACTGTGCAAGTCCTTGTTTCTAGGGACCTGGAAGGACAGTGAGTGAATTCTCCTTGTGCTATATTGTGCTTAAAAAAAACATTTTTTCTAGGGACAGAAAACTGTAGGTAGGGAGAGTGTCAGTTTCTTTCACTGTGCAAGTCCTTGTTTCCAGGGACCTGGAAGGACAGTGAGTGAATTCTCCTTGTGCTATATTGTGCTTAAAAAAAACATTTTTTCTAGGGACAGAAAACTGTAGGTAGGGAGAGTGTCAGTTTCTTTCACTGTGCAAGTCCTTGTTTCCAGGGACCTGGAAGGACAGTGAGTGAATTCTCCTTGTGCTATATTGTGCTTAAAAAAAAACATTTTTTCTAGGGACAGAAAACTGTAGGTAGGGAGAGTGTCAGTTTCTTTCACTGTGCAAGTCCTTGTTTCCAGGGACTTGGAAGGACAGTGAGTGAATTCTCCTTGTGCTATATTGTGCTTAAAAAAAACATTTTTTCTAGGGACAGAAAACTGTAGGTAGGGAGAGTGTCAGTTTCTTTCACTGTGCAAGTCCTTGTTTCCAGGGACCTGGAAGGACAGTGAGTGAATTCTCCTTGTGCTATATTGTGCTTAAAAAAAACATTTTTTCTAGGGACAGAAAACTGTAGGTAGGGAGAGTGTCAGTTTCTTTCACTGTGCAAGTCCTTGTTTCCAGGGACCTGGAAGGACAGTGAGTGAATTCTCCTTGTGCTATATTGTGCTTAAAAAAAACATTTTTTCTAGGGACAGAAAACTGTAGGTAGGGAGAGTGTCAGTTTCTTTCACTGTGCAAGTCCTTGTTTCCAGGGACCTGGAAGGACAGTGAGTGAATTCTCCTTGTGCTATATTGTGCTTAAAAAAAACATTTTTTCTAGGGACAGAAAACTGTAGGTAGGGAGAGTGTCAGTTTCTTTCACTGTGCAAGTAAGTCCTTGTTTCCAGGGACCTGGAAGGACAGTGAGTGAATTCTCCTTGTGCTATATTGTGCTTAAAAAAAACATTTTTTCTAGGGACAGAAAACTGTAGGTAGGGAGAGTGTCAGTTTCTTTCACTGTGCAAGTCCTTGTTTCTAGGGACCTGGAAGGACAGTGAGTGAATTCTCCTTGTGCTATATTGTGCTTAAAAAAAACATTTTTTCTAGGGACAGAAAACTGTAGGTAGGGAGAGTGTCAGTTTCTTTCACTGTGCAAGTCCTTGTTTCCAGGGACCTGGAAGGACAGTGAGTGAATTCTCCTTGTGCTATATTGTGCTTAAAAAAAAACATTTTTTCTAGGGACAGAAAACTGTAGGTAGGGAGAGTGTCAGTTTCTTTCACTGTGCAAGTCCTTGTTTCTAGGGACCTGGAAGGACAGTGAGTGAATTCTCCTTGTGCTATATTGTGCTTAAAAAAAACATTTTTTCTAGGGACAGAAAACTGTAGGTAGGGAGAGTGTCAGTTTCTTTCACTGTGCAAGTCCTTGTTTCCAGGGACCTGGAAGGACAGTGAGTGAATTCTCCTTGTGCTATATTGTGCTTAAAAAAATTTTTTTTTCTAGGGACAGAAAACTGTAGGTAGGGAGAGTGTCAGTTTCTTTCACTGTGCAAGTCCTTGTTTCCAGGAACCTGGAAGGACAGTGAGTGAATTCTCCTTGTGCTATATTGTGCTTAAAAAAACATTTTTTCTAGGGACAGAAAACTGTAGGTAGGGAGAGTGTCAGTTTCTTTCACTGTGCAAGTCCTTGTTTCCAGGGACCTGGAAGGACAGTGAGTGAATTCTCCTTGTGCTATATTGTGCTTAAAAAAAACATTTTTTCTAGGGACAGAAAACTGTAGGTAGGGAGAGTGTCAGTTTCTTTCACTGTGCAAGTCCTTGTTTCCAGGGACCTGGAAGGACAGTGAGTGAATTCTCCTTGTGCTATATTGTGCTTAAAAAAACATTTTTTCTAGGGACAGAAAACTGTAGGTAGGGAGAGTGTCAGTTTCTTTCACTGTGCAAGTCCTTGTTTCCAGGGACCTGGAAGGACAGTGAGTGAATTCTCCTTGTGCTATATTGTGCTTAAAAAAAACATTTTTTCTAGGGACAGAAAACTGTAGGTAGGGAGAGTGTCAGTTTCTTTCACTGTGCAAGTCCTTGTTTCCAGGGACCTGGAAGGACAGTGAGTGAATTCTCCTTGTGCTATATTGTGCTTAAAAAAAACATTTTTTCTAGGGACAGAAAACTGTAGGTAGGGAGAGTGTCAGTTTCTTTCACTGTGCAAGTAAGTCCTTGTTTCCAGGGACCTGGAAGGACAGTGAGTGAATTCTCCTTGTGCTATATTGTGCTTAAAAAAAACATTTTTTCTAGGGACAGAAAACTGTAGGTAGGGAGAGTGTCAGTTTCTTTCACTGTGCAAGTCCTTGTTTCTAGGGACCTGGAAGGACAGTGAGTGAATTCTCCTTGTGCTATATTGTGCTTAAAAAAAACATTTTTTCTAGGGACAGAAAACTGTAGGTAGGGAGAGTGTCAGTTTCTTTCACTGTGCAAGTCCTTGTTTCCAGGGACCTGGAAGGACAGTGAGTGAATTCTCCTTGTGCTATATTGTGCTTAAAAAAAACATTTTTTCTAGGGACAGAAAACTGTAGGTAGGGAGAGTGTCAGTTTCTTTCACTGTGCAAGTCCTTGTTTCTAGGGACCTGGAAGGACAGTGAGTGAATTCTCCTTGTGCTATATTGTGCTTAAAAAAAACATTTTTTCTAGGGACAGAAAACTGTAGGTAGGGAGAGTGTCAGTTTCTTTCACTGTGCAAGTCCTTGTTTCCAGGGACCTGGAAGGACAGTGAGTGAATTCTCCTTGTGCTATATTGTGCTTAAAAAAAACATTTTTTCTAGGGACAGAAAACTGTAGGTAGGGAGAGTGTCAGTTTCTTTCACTGTGCAAGTCCTTGTTTCCAGGGACCTGGAAGGACAGTGAGTGAATTCTCCTTGTGCTATATTGTGCTTAAAAAAAACATTTTTTCTAGGGACAGAAAACTGTAGGTAGGGAGAGTGTCAGTTTCTTTCACTGTGCAAGTCCTTGTTTCCAGGGACCTGAAAGGACAGTGAGTGAATTCTCCTTGTGCTATATTGTGCTTAAAAAAAACATTTTTTCTAGGGACAGAAAACTGTAGGTAGGGAGAGTGTCAGTTTCTTTCACTGTGCAAGTCCTTGTTTCCAGGGACCTGGAAGGACAGTGAGTGAATTCTCCTTGTGCTATATTGTGCTTAAAAAAAACATTTTTTCTAGGGACAGAAAACTGTAGGTAGGGAGAGTGTCAGTTTCTTTCACTGTGCAAGTCCTTGTTTCAAGGGACAGAGAAGGACACCTGAAGGTAGCCCTTATTGCTTTTTTCCCATCTCCCTGCAGGCCATCTATTAGAATGTCTGGAAGGCAAACAAGGAGAGGCAGACAGTCAGGAGGCAATAAAAGAGGGCAAGCAGGCTCTGTGTCTGGGGGCAACAGTGCTGGTCGTGGACGCGGTGCATTGTCATCAGCACATGGCCATGGGACACGCTTGTCCTTCTTTTCGGCAGCTGGACATGTTGAGCCACATCATGCCGAAGACTTGGTAGAGTGGATGACCAAGCCCTCCTCCTCCTCCTCATCCTCTCTCACCCAGGCTCAGGGTACTGGCAAAGCAGCTGCCAAAGCGTCCTCTTCCCTGGTATCAATGTCAGACTCATCATCAGTCACTCCTTCCCTAGACCCACCATGTCCTCCTCCTGAGGAGTCCCCCAAACTGTTTGAGCACAGTGTTGGGTACATGCTCCAGGAGGATGCCCAGCGTTTCGAAGGGTCTGATGATGAAACCCAGCTACAGGAAGGCAGTAGGGTGAGAGCAGACAGAGGGGATGCTCAAGAAGGAGACCAATCTGGCAGTCATGTTCCAGCAGCTGCAGCATACTGCCAGATTGGCTCCAGTGATGAGGAGGGAGGGGATGATGAGGTCACTGACTCCACGTGGGTGCCTAATAGGAGAGAGGAGGAGGAGGATGAGGAGGAGGCACATCTCCAACGAGACAGGATGCCCTTTGGTGGCCAGCGTAAGGGCAGCACACCGACGGAATCACACCACAGAGCTCCGCCTGTGCAGGGCGCTGCCTCTGCCCGTCATTCAAAAAGTTCCTTGGTGTGGGCCTTTTTTGAGGCTAGTGCATCAGATCGCACAGCTGCTGTTTGCAACATATGTCTCAAGCGTATATCGCGTGGCCAAAACATCAGCCGCTTGGGTACCACATGCCTGACCAGACATATGTTGACCTGCCATGCAGCTCGTTGGCAAGCCTACCTCAAAGACCCACACCAAAGAACAAAGCGGACCTCTCCTTGCACCGCATCAGCTGGGATCTCCAACCCCACTATAACTTCAGTCCTCTCTGAAACATGCACTGAGAGGAATGAAGGTGTAGAATTAGGCGTGTCACAGCCAAGTACTTGCGGCCACTCTGCTAGCAGTACACCGACGTCCGATTCTAGCAGGCAAATTTCCCTGCCCCAGCTGCTGGACCGTCGAAAGAAGTTCACTCCCAGCCATCCACATGCCCAGCGGTTGAATGCTAGCTTGGCTAAATTGCTAGCGCTTCAACTGCTGCCTTTTCAGTTGGTAGACTCGGCCCCCTTCCGTGAGTTTGTGCAATGTGCGGTTCCTCAGTGGCAGGTTCCCAAACGCCACTTTTTCTCACGGAAGGCTATTCCGGCTCTCTACCGGCATGTGGAAGGCAATGTCTTGGCCTCGCTGGACAGGGCGGTCAGCGGTAAGGTGCATATTACCGCTGACTCATGGTCCAGCAGGCATGGACAGGGACGTTACCTTTCTTTCACGGCCCATTGGGTCACTCTTTTGGCAGCTGGGAAGGATGCAGGACAAGGTGCAGTAGTGTTGGAGGTTGTCCCACCGCCACGCCTCCAAAATGCTACTACTGGTTGTGACACACCTCTCTCCTCCACCCCCTCCTCTTCTTCCTCCATGGCCTCTTCCTGTGGTTTGTCCTATGAACCAGCGGTGCTCCGTAGCCGTTCACGGGGCTACGCAAGTACGCAGGAAAAAAGATGCCATGCCGTGCTTGCGCTGGTGTGTTTGGGGGACAGAAGCCACACTGGGGCAGAGGTCCTGTCTGCTCTGCAGGGCCAGGCCGAGAGGTGGTTGACGCCACGCCAGCTTAAGCCAGGAATGGTGGTTTGCGACAATGGCACCAACCTCCTCTCCGCCCTCCGACAGGGACAACTGACCCATGTGCCCTGTGTGGCTCACGTCCTTAACCTGGTGGTGCAGCGGTTCTTGGGCAGGTACCCGGGCTTACAGGATGTCCTGAGGCAGGCCAGGAAAGTCTGTGTGCATTTCCGCAGATCTTATAATGCCAGTGCTCGCCTGGCTGAGCTGCAAAAGGAGTTGAACCTGCCCAAGAACCGCCTTATATGTGACATGCCCACCAGGTGGAACTCAACGTTGGCCATGCTGCAGCGGCTGCACACGCAGCAGAGGGCCATCAATGAGTACCTGTGCGACTACGGCACCAGGACAGGGTCAGGGGAAGAGGAGGAGGAGGAGGAGGAGGAGGATTGTGTCAGCATGGAGGTGGAGGCTGGCACTCAGCATCATCAGCAGCAGTCTTTTAGGGATGATTTACAGTCCCAAGAAACCAGTGGACTTGTACGTGGCTGGGAGGAGGTGACTGCGGATCATGTCGTCCTTAGTGACCCAGAGGACTCCGGAGCGAATGCCTCAGCAAACCTACGCTGCATGGCCTCCCTGATCCTGCAAAGTCTGCGGAAGGATCCTCGTATTCTTCGGATCAAGGAGAGGGACCATTACTGGCTGGCCACTCTCCTTGATCCACGGTACAAGGGTAAGGTTGCGGACCTTATGTTACCGTCGCAGAGGGAGCAGAGGATGAGACAACTCCGGGAGGCCTTGCAGAAAGGTCTGTGCAACGCGTTCCCAGAGACTGGGAGGTTACAAACTCCTGGTCCAGGACAACGAGTTGCTGAGGCTTCGGCCAGTCAAAGAAGGAGCGGTGGGGAAGGTGGCCGTCTGACCGATGCGTTCAGACAATTCTTTAGTCCGCAGCCCCAAAGTATGATTGGTTCCAGCAACCATCGCCAGCGTCTGATAAACATGGTGCAGGAATATCTAGGGGCAAGGTCAGACTTGGACACCTTCCCCACCGAAAATCCTCTGGCTTACTGGGTCTTGAGGATGGATCACTGGCCAGAGCTTGCACAGTATGCAATTGAGCTACTGGCCTGTCCTGCATCCAGCGTTCTTTCGGAACGCACATTCAGTGCTGCTGGAGGATTTGTCACGGATCACAGGGTGCGCCTGTCCACCGACTCGGTTGATCGACTGACTTTCATCAAGATGAACCAGTCTTGGATCACCACCAGCTACCACACACCTGATGCTGATATAACAGACTAATTGATTTTAACATGTCACGTCCCTTCAAGACTGATGCTGATGCTGAGTGCCTGTGCTGTTATGTTGACTGGCTATCCTCCTCCTCCGAGTCCTCAATGATACGATTGATGATGATAGCTTGGAAGATCATTTTTGTTTATGGGTGCCGCCACCAGTGGCTAAGGCCCAATTTTTCAGCCCCTGTTTTACAGGGGCGTGTACTTACAATATTTTTAGCAATAATTTGCCATAGGGCTCATTGCTGTGCTCCAAGTACAGTATCTGTGAGGGGTTGTAGTGTTGTGCCACCAAAGCCTAAGGCCCAATTTTTCAGCCCCTGTTTAACAGGGGCGTGTCATTACAATTTTTGAAGCAATACTTTGCAACAGGGCTCATTGCTGTGCTCCAAGTACAGTATCTGTGAGGGGTTGTAGTGTTGTGCCACCAGTGCCTAAGGCCCAATTTTTCAGCCCCTGTTCAACAGGGGCATGCAATTACAATTCTTGATGTAATAATTCACAGCAGGGCCCATTCCTGCACCCACCAAGAGTAAGTCTGAGGGCTTACAGTGTTGTGGCAACGCCACCACCACCACCACCACGAAAGGCCCAATTTTTCAGCCCCTGTTCAAAAGGGGCATGTAATTACAATTCTTGATCTAATAATTCACAGCAGGGCCCATTCCTGCACCCACCAAGAGTAACTCTGAGGGCTTACAGTGTTGTGGCAACACCACCACCACCACCACCACCACGAAAAGCCCAATTTTTCAGCCCCTGTTCAACAGGGGCATGCAATTACAATTCTTGATCTAATAATTCACAGCAGGGCCCATTGCTGCACCCACCAAGAGTAACTGTCAGGGCTTACAGTGTTGTGGCACCAGCACCACCATCAAAGCCCCAATTTTTACTACCACTGTTCAAGAATTATATGTAATTAAAATTCCTGATATAATAGTTGACAGCAGGGCGTTCCAGCACCAACCAAGAGTAACTGTGAGTGCTTACAGTGTTGTGCCAACACCAACAACTAAGGGGCCTATTTCTGCAGAGTATATACGGCAGGTCCCTACTTTCAAACATCCAACTTACAAACGACTCCTACTTGCAAACGAAAGAAGACAACAGGAAGTGAGAGGAAATCTACCCCTAGGAAGGAAAATTCTCTCCTGTAAGAATAAATATGGGAGAAAGGTGTCTCCTCTGTACTGATGCTTTATCAGCAATCCTTGTTTCAAGAAAAACACCACATTTCAAAAACAGTTGTCATTGGGACGGAAAGTGAGGTGAAATGTTCTGAACAGGGGCACAGACAGCAAAACAAATGTTACAGGGGTGATAACCCTTACCTATGTTTCCCAAAAAGTTTAAAAATAGATTTTTGGGCTGGAGCTACACTTCAACAATGTACCTGT
Source organism: Rana muscosa (assembly GCA_029206835.1). NCBI lineage: Eukaryota > Metazoa > Chordata > Amphibia > Anura > Ranidae > Rana > Rana muscosa. The sequence continues at coordinate 250,308,323 of CM055117.1, read as the reverse complement.
TCAAAATTACAAACACATTCTACATAAGAACAAACCTACAGTCCCTGTCTTGTATGCACCGCCTGTATACGGCTGTTCAGAGTATATAGGGCCTTTTTTATTTTATGTGCGGGGTTCCCCTTAATATCCATACAAGACCCAAAGGGGCTGGTAATGGGCTGGGGTAGGGGGGGGGGTCATGGGGTAGCTATGCCATTTTTCTTAAAGATTTTCATCCATATTACCGGGACCAGACATTACATTAAAGCCGCAAGAAGTTTTAAATGGCTTTTTTTTCCTTTAGAAGTGTCATTTTGTGCAGGGACAGTTCTAAACACGGGAAACACGTGGCACTTCACAGGCATACTTTAGACACCCCCCAGGTACGATATTTAAAGGAATATTTGACTTTTTTTTTTCACTTTATGCATCATTAAAATGACTGCTCCCGAAAAACGACCGTTTTTAAAACTTCTTTTTGCATTGATACATGTCCCCTGGTGCAGAACCCGGGTTCCCAAACCCTTTTTAGGACAATAACATGCATAATAGTTGTTATAATTAGCACTTTAGAATTCGAACGTTCGCATCCATTGTATTTAATAGGGTTCTAATGTTCGTACGAACTTTCGGTCCGTTCGCGGGTTCTGGTGCGAACCGAACCCAGGGGTGTTCGGCTCATCACTACTGAGCATGATTAACTAATTTATGAAAACAAGTAAAGTGAATTATATTGTGTTTACATTTCTTATAGTAGGTTTAGGAAAAAAAACGAACATGCTTTCTAGGACAAACAACCACATTTATCTGTTTTTTTCTAACAGGCCAATTAAAATAACATGGACTTATGTTTTTATATTAATTTCTAGCCATATTTGCCTCAGGATATTGGAAAAAGGCAGCCATTACAAGCTCAATAGTTAAGCCTAAGAGGTCATTATGATGCTAACAAAAAGAGGCACCACACAAGCAAGCAGTTTATAAACACTAACTGCATTTGCTATAAATGTATAACTGTATTTATGTAGCATCACAGCAATTGTAGTTATTTAGGTTCCATGTTGACAAGTTTGATAAAAAAAGAACTAAAGCTAAAAGTAGGACTGGGAAAAATATCAGTTTAACACATTACAAATTTCCCTTTTAAGTGTTTATAGTCTATCTGTAGTAGCATACAGCTTTTTAACCAGATAAAAGCAAGAAATAGCAGGGACCTGAACAGTGTGTGTGTTTTTCTAGAACACCAATATTGTGTTAATATGCAAATATACTCTCAAAATGTTTTGTTTAACCTCCTCCATCCTAGCTACATATCCTAATTTGTCAGTGAGATTTGGCATCATACAGTAATGATGAACATGTCAGGATTAGAGTTGAGCGGACACCTGGATGTTCGGGTTCGGCTGAACTTCGGAAAAAAGTTCGGGTTCGGGACCGAACTTTAACCCGAACCCGGACCCGAACCCAAACCCGATTGAAGTCAATGGGGACCCGGACTTCTAAGGACTAAAAAGGCTCTAAAAAAGTAATGGAAAGGGCTAGAGGGCTGCAAATGGCAGAAAAATGTTGTTACGAGCATGGCAAGTGCTCTGCAAACAAATGTGGATAGGGAAATAACTTAAAATAACATAAAAAAAATTAAAATAAAAAATAATAATCTTGACCTAGGAGGACGAGGTCCATATGGAGTAGGAGGTTGAGGTGGCGGTGGATGTGGCTGTGTAGGTGGAAGCGGCGGTGGAGGAGGACGAGGTAGCCAACACTGGTTCAAAAATACAACAATGGCTGGGTAAGGCCGGTGATGTGTCGAATTCTGTCCCCCGTCAAATAGTGTCCACCCTGTACTGCGCTTGCTCAGTATGTAGGACAAGGGGATTTCGAAAATCTCCCAAGACGAACGGCGCCTGCGTGGTGAGTTCAGGTGAAGGCCACACCATCCGTAGTTCAAGCCGAGCCAAGTGAGGCCGTGCCCGAAGCGTGGCGATCGAACCGAGCCCGTGAGGGGCCCTGTTACTATGTGCTACCGTATGTCCACTTGGATGGTGGGGCTTGAACCTGCACTCACAGCGCAGGCGCCGTTCATCTTCGGAGATTTTGTGAATCTCCTTGTCCTCTGTACTGCGCAAGCGCTGCGCCTTCGCAGTATGGGCCGGACACAATCCGATGGCCGGACAGTTTTTGTCACAACACCGGTATACATGTCTATTCTGCACAAGGTACGGACAAGTCCTGTGGGATCCATGCCTGGTTCATTTTAATGAAAGTGAGCTTGTCCACATTGGCTCTGGACAGGCGGCTGCGCTTGTCTGTGATAACGCCCCCTGCCGTGCTAAATACACGTTCAGATAATACACTGGCTGCAGGGCAGGCCAGCACCTCCAAGGCATAAAGGGCAAGCTCAGGCCATGTGCCCAATTTGGAGACCCAGAAGTTAAAGGGGGCAGACCCGTCATCCAGTACGTGTAGGCCTGTGGACACATACTGCTCAACCATGTTGGTGAAATGCTGCCTCCTGCTAAGACGTTCCATCTCAGCTGGTGGTGCTGGTTGTTGTGGCGTGCTGACAAAGCTTTTCCACATTTCAGCCATGCTAACCCTGCCTTCTGAGGTGCTGCCGGTGCCCCGGCTGCGTTGGCGACCTCTTCCTCCTCCTCTGCCTTCGCCTTGTGCTTCCACCGTACGCCCGCTGTCAGGTGGGAATGCCACCAGCAGCTCGTCTACCAGCGTGCGCTTGTACTCGCGCATCTTACGATCCCGCTCCAGTGAGGGAATTAAGGACGGTACGTTGTCCTTGTAATGGGGATCCAGCAGGGTGGCCACCCAGTAATCAGCACCAGTTAAAATGTGGGCAACTCGGCGGTCATTGCGGAAACACTGCAGCATGTAATCGCTCATGTGTGCCAGGCTGCCCAGAGGCAAAGAAAAGCTGTCCTCTGTGGGAGGTGTATCGTCTGTGTCCTCTGTATCCCCCCAGCCACACACCAGTGATGGCCACGAGCTGGTCTGGGTGCCACCCTGCTGTGAAAATGGCTCCTCCTCCTCCTCCTCCATCTCCTCCTCCACCTCGTCATCCTCCAGAACTGTGCCCTTTCTGCCGGACAATTGTGTACCTGGCGTTTGTTGGTGCAGGAACCCACCCTCGTAGCCACTTGTGAAAGACTGCCCTGAAAGCCTTTGAAATTATCCCGCTTCCTCCTCCTCCTCCTCATCCTGCTGTGCCACATCCTCTTCCATCATCGCCCGAAGCGTTTTTTCAAGGAGGCATAGAACTGGGATAGTAACGCTAAGAACGGCGTCATTGGCACTGGACATGTTGGTGGAGTACTCGAAACAGCGCAACAAGGCACACAGGTCTCGCATGGAGGCCCAGTTATTGGTGGTGAAGTGGTGCTGTTCCGCAGAGCGACTCAAGCGTGATTGCTGCAGCTGAAACTCCACTATCGCCTGCTGCTGCTCGCACAGTCTGGCCAGCATGTGCAAGGTGGAGTTCCACCTTGTGGGCATGTCACATATGAGGCGGTGAGCGGGAAGGCCGAAGTTACGCTGTAGCGCTGACAGGCGAGCAGCAGCAGGGTGAGAACGCCGAAAGTGCGCACACACAGCCCGCACTTTCTGCAGCAGCTCTGGTATATTGGGGTAATTTTTAAGGAACCTCTGGACCACCAAGTTCAGCACATGCGCCAGGCAAGGGATGTGCGTCAAACCGGCTAGGCCCAGAGCTGCTACGAGATTTCGCCCATTATCGCACACCACCAGGCCGGGCTTGAGGCTCACTGACAGCAACCACTCATTGGTCTGTTGTTCCATGTCCCTCCACAACTCCTGCGCGGTGTGGGGTTTTTCCCCCAAACAGGAAAGTTTTAAAACTGCCTGCTGTTGTTTACCCCTGGCTGTGCTGAAGTTGGTGGTGAAGGTGTTACGCTGACCGGATGAGGAGGCGGTAGAGGATGAGGAAGCGGAGTAGGAGGAGTTAGCAACAGGAGGCAAACTGAAGCGCCCTGCAATCCTCGGTGGTGGAAGGACATGCGCCAAACTGCTATCTGCCTCAGGCCCAGCCGCCACTGCATTTACCCAGTGTGCTGTTAGGGAGATATAACGTCCCTGACCGTGCTTACTGGTCCAAGCATCCGTAGTTAGGTGGACCTTGCCACAGATGGCGTTGCGCAGTGCACACCTGATTTTGTCCCCCACTTGGTTGTGCAGGGAAGGGATGGCTCGCCTGGAAAAATAGTGGCGGCTGGGCACGACGTACTGTGGGACAGCCAATGTCATCAGGCTTTTAAAACTCTGCGTCTCCACCATACGGAATGACAGCATTTCAAAGGCCAGGAGTTTTGAAATGCTGGCATTCAGGGCCAGGGATCGCGGGTGGCTAGGGGGGTACTTCCTCTTCCGCTCCAATGTTTGGGAGATAGAGAGCTGAACGCTTCCATGAGACATTGTGGAGATGGTCGGTGACCCAGGTGGTAGTGTTGCTGGCAGATCCTCTGTTTGCGGGGTGGCAGGTGCCACTGTCACTACAGAGGTGGATGAAGAGGCCGAGACTGCAGCAGAAGAGGAAGCAGGAGGAGCCAGAGACCTTTCTTGGTTTTTGAGGTGTCTACTCCACTGCAGCTCGTGCTTTGCACTTAGATGCCTGGTCATGCAGGTTGTGCTCAGGTTGAGAACGTTTATGCCTCGCTTCAGCCTCTGATTGCACAGCCTGCAAACCACTCGTGTCTTGTCATCAGCACATTGTGTGAAGAACTGCCACGCTAGGGAACTCCTTGGACCTGGCTTTGGTGTGCTCGGTCCCTTGCTGCGTTGGGCAGTAGCAGACATACTGTCTAGGGGGCGGACGCTCCGCTTTTGCACCCTGCTCCCTCTTCTGCTGTGCTGGTGGCTCTGTGCGACCACCGCCTCTTCCTCCAAACTACACTGGTCACCTGCATAACGTTCATTCCATGTGGGGTCGAGGACCTCATCGTCCTCCACATCATCTTCCACCCAGTCTTCACCCCTGCCCTCCTTGTCTGTCTGCACAATTGCAAAAGCAGCAGCAGTTGGCACCTGTGTTTCGTCATCATCCGACACGTACTGCGATGGTCCTCCCATGTACTCATCATGAAACATAAGTGGTTGGGCATCGGTGCACTCAATCTCTTCCACTTCTGGGGCAGGGCTAGGTGGATGGCCCTGGGAAACCCTGCTAACAGAGTCATCGAAAAGCAGAAGAGACTGCTGCATGATTTGGGGCTCAGACTGCTTGGCTGATTTGCAAGGGGGTGAGGTGAAAGACTGATGGATATGGGTTTCAGGTGCCAACTCTGATCTTTCATCAGAAGAGTGGGTGGGAGACAATGTGAAGAAACCCGAGGCACTGTCAGCAACCCAATCTACTATCGCCTGTACTTGTCCTGGCCTAAGCATTCGTACAGCCTCATTAGGCGCGACAAAATACCGCCGCAGGCTCGGCCGCCTACTCGCACCTGAGGAAGGTGTTTCACTTGTGCGTGTATCTGGCACAGATCCACCACGTCCTCTCCCTGCAACAGGAGCTCCACCAGCAGCAGCACGACCGGGGCCACCACGTCCCTTTGACCTTCTCCTCATATTTTCCAAATTTAGGATGTTGCCCTAAATGGGTGTTTTTGGTAGAGCAGAATACACCCACAGTACGTAACCGCTGAATCGCACAGCTACAGAACTGCAGAAAATGCTATTCAGAAAAAATGTTTTTTTTTTAGTATAGCACAGTAGAAGAAAACTATTTAGAAATTGTTTATTTCACACACCTCCAAATATGTATAACACACTGCAAACTATTTTTTGTGCCCCTAAACGGTGTTTTTTGGAAGAGCAGAACACACCCACAGTACGTAACCGCTGAATCGCACAGCTACAGAACTGCAGAAAATGCTATTCAAAAAAAATTTTGTTTTTTTTAGTATAGCACAGTAGGAGAAAACTATATAGAAATTGTTTATTTCACACACCTCCAAATATGTATAACACACTGCAAACTATTTTTTGTGCCCCTAAACAGCATTTTCTGGAAGAGCAGAACACACCCACAGTACGTAACCGCTGAATCGCACAGCTACAGAACTGCAGAAAATGCTATTCCAAAAAAAATTTGTTTTTTTAGTATAGCATAGTAGAAGAAAACTATTTAGAAATTGTTTATTTCACACACCTCCAAATATGTATAACACACTGCAAACTATTTTTTGTGCCCCTAAACAGCGTTTTTTGGAAGAGCAGAACACACCCACAGTACGTAACCGCTGAATCGCACAGCTACAGAACTGCAGAAAATGCTATTCAAAAAAAATGTTGTTTTTTTAGTATAGCACAGTAGAAGAAAACTATTTAGAAATTGTTTATTTCACACACCTCCAAATATGTATAACACACTGCAAACTATTTTTTGTGCCCCTAAACGGCGTTTTTTGGAAGAGCAGAAAACACCCACAGTACGTAACCGCTGAATCGCACAGCTACAGAACTGCAGAAAATGCTATTCAAAAAAAATTTCGTTTTTTTAGTATAGCACAGTAGGAGAAAACTATATAGAAATTGTTTATTTCACACACCTCCAAATATGTATAACACACTGCAAACTATTTTTTGTGCCCCTAAACGGCATTTTTTGGAAGAGCAGAACACACCCACAGTACGTAACCGCTGAATCGCACAGCTACAGAACTGCAGAAAATGCTATTCAAAAAATTTTTTTTTTTTTTTAGTATAGCACAGTAGAAGAAAACTATTTAGAAATTGTTTATTTCACACACCTCCAAATATGTATAACACACTGCAAACTATTTTTTGTGCCCCTAAACGGCATTTTTTGGAAGAGCAGAAAAAAAACCCACAGTATGTAACCGCTGAATCGCACAGCTACAGAACTGCAGAAAATGCTATTCAAAAAAAATGCAAACTATTTTTTGTGGCCCTGAATGGCTCTTTTTGCAAGCGTACATTAAAGTGCAAATTGTTTTTTTTTTGCCCTAAACAGGTCTTTTTTTGCACGAGCAAAATAAAATGCTAATTTTTTATTTTTTTTGCCCTATGGGTCTTTTGGAAAAGAGCACAATAAAGTGCCTTTTTTTTCCCCCTAAAAGTTAGATTTTCTCTGACACTGGGCTCATGGCAGTGTAAAAAGACTGCACTGCAACACAAACAGGTAAACCTATGCAGATCGCTGATTTTAATCTCTGAATCTGGACTCCTATATAATATTCTCTCTCCCTGAAAGCACCAACACAGGAACCTGGCCCTACACTACACTATCTCTCTATCTTTTCCCTCAGATTGCAGAATCAGGACTACCTCATGTATCTTTCTATCTCTCCCTAAAAGCAGCAGCAGCAGCAGACTAGATCCTCTCACTATCTATTCTGAAGCAGAGTGACGTGTGTGCTGTGTGCCTCTAGCTTATATAGAAGCTGGGTCACATATTGCACTGACCAATCACAGCCATGCCATTAGTAGGCATGGCTATGATGGCCTCTAAGGGCACACCAGCTAATCAAAAGGTGATTGGCTGGCCCCTGAAGCATTTCTAAATGCGTAATTAGATTGCCGAACCCGAACCCGAACCCAGACTTTTGCGGGTTCGGGAAAAAGCTAAAGTTCGGTATGGACTTTACAGTTCGGGTTCGCTCAACACTAGTCAGGATACAAGGGATGTAGAGGAAGATTCACTTTCTAGTTGAAATCAGGAGCTTTTTAGAGGGACATTGATAGTACATGCTTAAAGGTGACTGCAATTTCTTGCAAATAACGTTTTAAAAAGTTGGCAAATATATAAAAAAAGCTAAATCATTTTCTGACTACAAGTGTTTTTGCAAATTTCCCTGTTATACAGTAGGCTAGCTGTGTATAGGCCTGAAACATAATACTTAAACTTGTTGCAATATGTTCATCCTAAAATTAGTTTTAAAAACATGTTATTCTTGTTTAAAATTCACAGGCAAATGTCTTATTTTTGAGAGTGTCATTGAGATATTATACGATCCCGGCTATTTTTCGTATTGTAAGGCACAAGAAGAATAGGAGTGCTGCCGAGTATACAGTATAGGCAGCACAGTGGTTACATGGTTAGCACTTGGATTGGCAGTTTTGAATCCTAGCCCTTGCACTACCCACCTGGAGTTTGTATGTTCTCCCTGTGCCTGTGTGGGTTTCCTATGGATACTCCAGTTTCCTCCCACACTCCAAAGACACGCTAGTAGATTATTTGGCTCCTAACTAAATTGATCCTAGTATGTGTATGAATGAGTTGGGGACCTTACATTGTAAGCTCTTTGACTGATGTCAATGTTTAATATATATGTAAAGTGCTGTGTAAATTGTTGGTGCTATATAAATACCTGCAATAAATAAATAAATAGGTATTTTATAATACTAATTCAAAAGAAGCTCTCTCAGATCCAGCTGCTGACATATTCTTGCCAATTTTTGCACACCTAACCCTCTATTAACCACCAGTCTAACTAAGCCATCAGTTTAAGCTCTGATGAAAACCTGATGGGCAACCTTATAGACCTGAAAAGTGCTAAACTGTTAATAACTGTTAATCAGGCTTTTTACCACGCCGCGATGATCGTGATTTTGTTGGCCTGTCATGACTAACCTGTAGAGAATAATAGGCCAATTGACAAATGCAATAATGCCTTGGTGTACATCTGATAAAGCTTAGTAATCAATAGTATGCCTACATGTACAGATCTTTGCGAAGGGCTTGAACGTGCACTCGGACGTGCTGTCTCATCCACAGACTGGGACTGACCTTCTCTCACTTGTGAGGCTTGCTCACCTCCCTGCACTGCTTCTGTCTCATTACTGTTTTCTTCAGTGTTCTCCTTACACTCTGAGATGTTTGATGGTGTACTACAATAAAAAGGAGGAACATTTGGTCACAAAACCTTACTATATGAAGACCTACTTTTTTCACTTTCTAGATGATCCAAACGTCACTTACATTCTAACGTCCATGACTTTCCTTAGAAAGGACAAAATAAAAAAAATAAAAATTATTTTTGGTAGCTCCGGAACCACTTGCACACTCTGCCTCATCATTCAAATCTCTTTGCAAACGGTCTCTCAGAGAACGCCACCTTCTGTTAATTTTGAATCCTGTAAACACACATTGATGAAGATTTAGTAAAGATTTTGATTTTGAGTAAAGTGTCTAAGAAAAAACCTATAACAATAGGACTCCATAGTCTGTGGAGGAGTCAGCATGCCCTTGCTTATTCACAATATTAAACATCATGTGCACAGAATGCTGTCAACATATTCAGATGGACAGCGATCTTTTTATGCTTAGGTCACCACAAATTTAGTGTGCAACAAGGACAGCAATAGACACAAAAATTATGTCCTTCTGGGACAAGGTGCACACACTTTAGAGAGGCCAGAAAGGATGCGCACTGACCTCAAATTCACATGCATTACTTCAAACAGTAAATAACAATACATACAAAGCAGAGTGCCACATGATTTGGCTCTGCAGCAGCGAGAGACTGAACAGTACAAAACTCACATGTTTCCATAAGTTCATGATTCCATAAAAACATTGACAAGAGAGCATGCTGCAGTTGGGCAACACTTGCCACATTGATCACGCTGTTTGGGAGTCATAGTGGACCAACTTGCTGTCACAAGCTTAGAGATGTCATCCCATAGTTGCTGTGTTGCCACTCTATCACTGTGGTCCTGACAGGTTGAGTCCCACAAGCCTGGTCTTTCATGCCCCAGGTTTATTATTTGCTACTGGGAGACATCTCTGGCCATGTTTCTCCATAGGTTGAGTGGACATAAACAAAAAAATTATTTTCTTCAAAACGGATCTTAACTTATCGGACTTTGACGGACATTGTCCGTTAACGTCAATTAATATCCGTTTGATAGCCTTGTACGTTAAAAAAACGGATAAGATCAGAAGCAGAGGTTAACGGATGGTAATGGATGGTCATCAGTTTCCCCATAGGAATGCATTGTCGTCCTTTGATGGATGGGTGAAAAACAGATAGACGGTCCGCTACTGTGAAAGGGGCCTAAGACCTAAAACTTAAACCAAAGACCAACACTAGTAATTACAGCTCATACTCCTCTGACACACATCATAAATGGCATCTTGGTAGTGGGAAATTGATCACTATATTTCCCCTCACTGTCTGTAAGTTGCCAATGTCACAAACAGCCAACTGTGTGTTTTTTTTATTTTGGACAAGAAGCAGCGAGTGCTTTTCTTTGCGCTTATGATAACTCTCCTCAAGTAATACTTGATCACTGCGTCCTCCTACAAATGCTGTAAAAATGATAGTGCTGATTGACACTGCTCCTGTACACTGGACCAGTAGGAATTAAGAAAATTGCAGAAATTTAGAAACATTATTTTTTTAATGTTTTATTGTAAAAACTCGGTGCCATGTTGGGGACCTGCAGGGTTTCTTTCTCAATCCTGCAAGGCCACAAACATAGATATTAACCTTGTGACTTGGAATTTTCACAATTAAAAGAAAGAGTGCAGGTGACTTTCTACATTGACTAGATTCTTCAACTGTGCTATCCATTGTCTTTTTTCTAGATCCCATCATCTGTACTTGCCTTATCCTAAATTAAGTGCAGCTCACATAAGGACTATTTGGTCAGTAGCATTACTTAGCCTATTTTGAAACCCAAAAGCTTTCCTACCTCATCCAGGAAACCTGCATACAGGCAGAAAAGTATTTTATGAGGACTTGGACATGAGACTGTGAGGACGCATCTTGTGTGAGCTCTGGCACCGGCACCTGCTTTATCAGCCTTATCGATAGCCTTTTACGCCTAACACCTTATGGCCAGCATGGGAAGGAGAACGGGTAAGACCCAGCCTAAAAAGGCACCTTCACAGGCTTCATCAAGCGATTCCTTGCCGTGGAACCCAAGGATTTCCCAGAGGCAGATGGCCTAGGCCGCTCACCACGTGGGTCGGGCATGGGCTCCACCTCCCGTTGTAGGCCCAAAACTAGACACCGGTCTCCAGTATCCTCCGGCGGCTCGGACGGTGAAAGGAGCCCGACCAGACGCTCGGGAGTCGTGGAGCTGGTGAGTGGACTTCCCACTAAATCTGACCTGGCTTCCATGCTGCTAGGCCTGGAGAAGGTCATTAAAAAAGAACTGTCGGCTGTACGGGTGGATCTCGCCCAGGTACTGGAGCGTGTGGAGGAGACAGAGCAGAATCTCGATAGACACGCGGCGGCCATTAGAGACTTGCAGGTTACTACTCGCAACCTCAACATAGCCCACAGAATGGCACTTTATAAGATCGAGGACCAGGAAAACCATAAGAGGAGGAATAACATCCGAATTAGAGGACTGCCTGAGGCCACAAAGGATGATGACCTAGCGGCCTCTATTCGCTGTATATTCAACAGCCTTTTGGGTAACTCAGCGGATCACCCCCTGAAGCTGGATAGGGCTCACCAAGCCCTTTGCCCATGCAATTTGTCCTCCGATACCCCCATTACTGTCATCTGCCGGGTTCACTACTTTGAAGAAAAATAATTTATTATGCGGAGGGCTAGGGAGGCAGCCACGCTGGAATTTGATGGCGTTACTCTGTCCTTCTTCCCAGACCTGGAAAGATAGACCTTGGAACAGAGGAGAGCACTTAAACCTCTTACAGAGAAACTCCGTGAGGCCTCAATTAATTACAGATGGGGGTTCCCAGCTGCCCTTATTGCCAACAGAGACGGAAAAAAAAAATTCTTCGCTTTCCGGAGGACCTGGACGCATTCTGTATGGATCTTTGCATTGAACCTCCGGAGCTTCCTGGCTGGCATGACGCCGTACCTGCACCCTCTAATATGCCAGAAATTCAATGGCAGAAAGTTTCTCGCAAACACTGCTCCACCACACCAGGCTCTACCCCAAAAGCAGACTGAGTTCTCCTAAAGGCTCTAGCCATGCTCCAACCTGAGTGCTCAGATATGCCCACAATACGCAAGTATCCACCTAAATGTCTAAATGTTATGTTTTGTTCTGGGACTTATGTTGTGTTGTACTAAATGGTTTATACAGCTCTTGTTTTTTTTTTGTCACTGTGGTCATGATCCTCATGAAGGACCGTATGGTACTCAGGAATAGGTTTTTATTGCCTGCACTTCAGGCTATCTGTCGTTAACTAATTCTGTGCCAGCGCTGGACCTTTCAGACGGCATGTACCTGATTTGGACATGTGTGGTCTGGGCTCCGTGGCGGCTACACTCCCCTGCGTGGAGCGGCGGGGGGCCCAGTCCACCATTGCGGTTATCCCTTACGGGGTGGCGCATCGTGGGGGATCGGGTCCTACGTCGTTCCGGGCATTGCACTGCAAGGTTTTGCGTGCAGCTCAGGGATACGTCCTTAGATTATGTTTGTGTTATTTTTCACTTGTTTTCTTTTCTTGTTCTTCCTTTTTCTTCTCTCTCCTCCCCTTCTTCCCTCCCCAACCCTCCTACCAGCCCTGTGGGATGTTTGAAAAAGGTGCGTATCCCCACCGGATCCTATGGCCACGATCAATATGATCTCCATTAATGTGAGAGGGCTTCACACTCCAGGTAAGAGACACACTCTTCATAGAGAAAGTAAGCGCCTGCAGGGAGACGTTGTCTTTCGTCAGGAAACCCATCTCACACATACCACATCGGTCAAACTTTATGCACACCACTACCCTACGTAGTACTACAGCCTCTCAGATGTCGCAAAGGCGAAAGGGGTGGCCATTGGATTCTGGAGGGGAACATCCTTTACTTTAGAGGATACCCTTGTGGATCCACTTGGTAGATTTCTATTTTTGAAGGGCAGTCTGGGTAACTTACCATGTACTTTGGCAAATTTTTATGCCCCAAACCAGGGCCAAGCGAACTTTCTGACTTCCACTCTTAACAAACTGAGGGACTTTGCCCATGGATGCATAGTACTGGCATGAGATTTCAACACCCCCTTAGAACCCACTTTAGATACCTCCCAGGGTAGGTCCTGCATTCCCCACAGACGCCTCGCATATATATGCAAACAGCTGCATGACACCCAGCTTCTGGATGTTTGGCGGATAATGCATCCACGCGAGAAGGACTACACACACTATTCCCACCTCCATGGCTCCCACTCCAGGATAGATTACTTCTTTGTAAATCATCACCATTTAGAGTTACTTTCCCGTTCCCGCATTGAAATATCAACAATCTCTGATCACGCCCCCTTTATTAGCCTGACTCTGCGCATACCATCTCTACCCATAAAATCAACTAATTGGAAACTGAATGACTCACTCATATCGGAGGAAATTGGCATAAAAGAGATTGGATCTGGACTCTCTCTCTACTTCCAAGAGAACGCCTCTTCAGAGATATCCCAAGGGGTCCTCTGGGAGGTCCATAAGGCTCACATACGCAGCAAACTTATAGAGCTGGGCTCCAGGAAGAAGAGAGAGAGAATGCATTTGCAATCACAAATTATTACAGATATAGGTATCCTGGAGAAGAACCATAAACTCTCCAGCTCAGCCTCTATCTTTCATTCCCTCACGCAAAAGAGGGACGAGTTAAACGCCCTCTTTCAGGAGGAAAATACTTCCCGGCTCTGTTTGGTGTCTCAACAATTCTATGAATGGGGTAACAAACCCAGTCGTCTATTAGCCAGATCCCTACAGTAAAAAAAATTGGCCTCTTACATAGCTAAAATCAAATCGCACTCAGATACTTTGTTGTATAAAACAAACGAAATTGCAAAATAATTTTGTTCCTTTTACCAACAACTCTACCATGTGGGTAGGACCACCCCATTGGGGACAAATAGGGGGTCACTTATTCAAGACTACCTCAATCAGGCTAACTTACCAAAACTTACGGCCCCTGCATTGGAGGCACTGGAAGGGGAACTCTCCACCACCGAGCTCAAAGTGGCACTTAAATCTATGGCTAATGGCAAGGCACCAGGCCCCTACGGGTTTACAGTGGCTTACTACCGTGCCTTTGCTGACACCCTCCTTCCATATCTGACTTCTTATGCCAACTTGATCTCTGCGGGTGGGAGCTTTCTTCCTGAAACACTTCATGCCCATATCACAAAACTCCCTAAACCCAGTAAGGACCCAAGCCTTTGCGGCAGTTATCGTCCTTACTGAACTTGGATGCTAAATTATATGCTAAAGCAATCACAATTAGACTACTGCCCCTGATTCCCCAATGGATCTCAAGGGATTAAACAGGATTTATCCCCGGTAGGGAAGCTCGGGAAAATTTGATTAGGACGCTATCCCTGATTTCCTATGTGTGAGGGTGCTCCCAGCCCACCCTTCTCCTGTCTAATGATGCTGAGAAAGCGTTTGATAGGGTGGACTGGGAGTACCTGATGTCTACATTGTCACACCTTTGCATAGGCCCGAACATGCTGGCGAGAATTTCAGCATTAAATCAATCACCTTCAGCACAGTTAAGAATCAGTGGCACTCTGAGTGACACTTTTTCCTTACACAATGGAACTCGTCAGGGCTGTCCTCTCTCCCCTATCCTCTTTGCCCTTTCACTAGAACCCTTCCTAGCGACGGTACGCAAAGACCCTAATATCCACGGAATTAAAATTGGTCATTCGGAACATAAATATGTGGCGTATGCGGATGACATCCTTTTCTACGTCCAACAGCCCCTGGTTATGCGCCCCAATCTTATGCTGGCCTTTACTAAATTCGGAACCCTCTCTAATTTTAAAATTAATCTTGCCAAGTCAGAAATCTTGAACATATCACTCCCTCACAAAACGGCAGCACTATTGAAAACATCTTTCCTCTTTAACTGGCAATCCCACTCACTAAAATATCTAGGAATATACCTGACTCCTAATCCTGCCTCATTGTTCCGTAGGAATTACGTCCCTTTACTGAACTCAATTAGAGCTGATTTACAAAAATGGACACAGATAGCTCACTTGTGGCTAGGACGAATTAGTATTGTGAAAATGAACATTTTGCCCAGACTGCTCTTCCTGTTTCAAATGATCCCTTATAGGATCCCCCTGGGTTCTTTAAGAACACAATGTCCCTTTCAAATGATCCCTTATAGGATCCCCCCTGGGTTCTTTAAGAACACAACAATGGCCCTTCAATTCTCTGCTTATGCAATTAACAGGACATGACTTTTTCCAGCCAGGAAACATTGACCCTAGGTTCAGCAATTGGATCACTGATACACCACTCTTGCTACACCAAGTGGCCACGGCTATGGGTATACTATCTATATCTGAATTAATAACATCGACACCGGTCTCCTTTATGGACCAATGGAAGTACCATCAACTCTCACTATTTGTTAAATCTCTCCCACAGCCGTTGCGGTCTGACTCACAACTGAACCCAGTTGAGAGAATATTTGTGGGGGACCAACCTCCTGATAAACCCATTTCCTACTTCTACCAGGCCCTGTTGACTCTACCTCCAGTAGCTCACCACTCGTTCCTAGCTAACTGGAAACGAGACCTCCAAAGCCCACTATCAGATGTCCAACGCTCTACATTACTTCAATTATCACACGTCTCCGCCATATCTTCAAAAACAGCGGAAGTAAACTACAAGTTATTAATGAGGTGGCACTACACCCCAGTGGTACTACATAAAACTTTTCCATCTATCTCGGATCTCTGCCTGAGGGGATGTGGAGACTGAGGGACTCATGCTCATATCTGTTGGTTTTCTAATTAGACCATACTGGTCTACCGTGTTGCACTAGATCAATCAAATCCAGGGTAGCAAGGCCCCTAACGACCATTGGGTGATATTGTTTCATTGTACGGGTGAGCCAATAGGATCATATAAAAAAATCGATCACACCTCACCTCCTGAATGCAGCTAAAGCGCTTATACCAAAACTCTGGAAACAACGGACAGCCCCCACGTTACGCCAATGGCTGCTGGAGGTTGACCGTACTTACTATATGGAAAAAAGCATGCTCACGTTGAGAAATAAATCCGACCTAGCACACAAGATATGGTCCTGTTGGTTCGCCTTTAAGTTCTCGGCAGCATATGCAGATATCATGGCCCAACAGGGATAGCTGGGAAATGTGGGTAGGTTCCTATACTGGTATCCTGCAGGGGCTGGATAACTTCCCCTTCCCTCCCCCTCCTCTTTTCCTCTTCCTCCCTTCTTCTTCTCTTTTTTTTTCTTTAGCGGTATTATTGTTGTTTGTTATTTGAAGGCTCTTTTGTATTGAGGTATATTGCTCCCATGGGACACAGGTTTGTCACAAAGCGATTCCACCTCTGTGTCATAGACTTTGAGTGGGTCAGATGTAATGACCGGCTTTAAATACAGAATATTTTTGAGTGATTTATTTCAATGTACCAGTAAATGACTCTTGTTACTTGTTATGCTGTCCTATCATTGTGTACTGATTGTAGGGAGAATGTACTATACCTCCTCTAATGTTCCTTTTACTGTAAAATGTTTATTATCTTTTAATAAAAATGTATTGAACAAAAAAGAAAAGTATTTTATTTCTGTAAGCAGAACCACTGTGCAAAACAGGAGCTCCATCTATGATTCAATTGTTCTCATGTCCGTTGTCCAGAGGCATATGAGTATGCCTCTGGTATGCTTACTGCTAGATTCTGTTGGAGTTACCTAACTTCAGATTTTTCTTCATGACCAAACATATATATATATATATATATATATATATATAAATATATATATATATATATATATATTACTTTCTTTTACATTTGGGTTATAGATGTTAAAAACAAAGAGGGGAAGGGTGTAGCATAAGCGACAAGAAGGACTTTCAATGCTCCAAGTTTCAAGCTCTAGCTTCTTTCCACACAAAAATAAATCAAATCAGAATTCAACAAGACCTTATTTTAGAGAATTAGCATTTTTGAGCTTATCAGACCCTACTTTTCATGAAAACTATAGACATACATTGCAATGCACTTTTGCTGAAATTGCAGCTGTTGAATGAGGACTAATGTATGTGGGTGCCTTAAAGTCCACAAATTTGCAAAACAAAATGCACCAGTATTTGCAGGAAAAAATATAATTTATTATTTCTTAGCAGAGGAGCCTGCAATGGACCACGGCTGCAATGTACAGGCCCGTTCACATTCTTTCTGTAGACACTGCTCCTTACCCACTTGCCGACCGCCTAACGCACATATACGTTGGCAGAATGGCTTGGCTGGGCAAAGCAACGTACCTGTACGTTGCTTTGAAAAGGCCGCTATGCGGGTGTGCGCGCCCGCCGCAAGCTCCGTGACCGCACCCACGGGACCGGCGGACTCGGTGTCCGCCGGTGTCCCGCGATCGTGTCACGGAGAGGCAGAACAGGGAGATGCCTTTGTAAACAAGGCATTTCCCTGTTCTGCCTTGTGACAGGACACTGATCTATTGCTCCCAGTGATCAGAAGCAGTGATCAATGTCGTGTCACTGGTAGCCCAGCCCCCACACAGTTAGAATCACTCCCTAGAACACACTTAACCCCTTCCTCACCCCCTAGTGGTTAACCCCTTCCCTGCCAGTGTCATTTACACAATAATCAGTGCATTTGTATAGCACTGATCGCTGTATAAATAACAATGGTCCCAAAATAGTGTCAAAAGTGTCCGATGTGTCAGCCATAATGTTGCAGTCACGATAAAAATTGCTGATCGCCGCCATAACTAATAATTATTTTTTTTTATAAAAATGCCATAAAACTATCCCTTATTTTGTAGACGCTATAACTTTTGCGCAAACCAATAATTAGATGCTTATTGTGATTTTTTTTACCAAAAATATGTAGAAGAATACATATCGGCCTAAACTGAGAAAGAAATAATTTTTTTAATATATTTTTTGGGATATCTATTATAGCAAAAAGTTAAAAATATCTTTTTTTTCAAAAGTGACGCTTTTTCTTTGTTTATAGCGCAAAAAAAAAGCAGAGGTGATCAAATACCACCAAAAGAAAGCTCCATTTGTGGGAAAAAGGACGTAAATTTTGTTTGGGTACCACATTGCACGACCGCGCAATTTTCAGTTAAAGCGACGCAGTGCCGAATCGCAAAAAGTGCTCTGGTCAGGAAGGGGGTAAATTCTTTCAGGGGCTGAAGTGGTTACTGTCATACAGACCTTAAATTACAGAGCTGCGGGAAGTGTCAATGGGCTAAAAGTGTAGTATTCACCACATTACACCTACATTTGGGTGAATTGTGTAATTTTGTAAGAAAGGTTGAGTTAGCATTTAGGAGGAATATTATCATTCGCTCTTTGAGGTGAAATTAAAATTGTATTGTTGGACAGTAGACTTTGTTTTTAAATTGTCAGTAAGAAGCGTAAAAAAATATAGCTATTGTACAGTGAAAAGATATATTACTAATTTTCAGACGTTTGACTTTGAAGAATTAATAGACTGTACATTTTCGCTGTGGAAATCATCTAACAAACAAACACAGAAGACCGAACATTAGCATGAGTTTGATCCCGAATGAGAATAGTCAATGGTTTAATGCTGCATCGATTTTTTAGTTGTTCAATTTGTTTATAACTGACCTTGAACCAGAACATACAAGATGTCTGACATGGGTTTGCTCTCATAAAGCAGCTTGAAGCTAAATTTACAACAGTGTAAAAACGTCACTTCAGGCAAGATGTTGTTTTCACTCAAGCAAATCTTGTATAACAGTTGTGCTGTACTTCATTTCACAAGTCAGGTGGGATAACATGTAGGTGTAAATGAAAAAGTCCATAGTGATGTTTCTACAGGCTATATCACTGTCCTAAATAGAATATCATCTTTAACGTAGGTGCTGTATCAGTGATGTCAGGGAAATTCATTGTTCATATGTTTTAAGACCAATTAGCCCCCCTCAGTCCATCCTGAGATGTGAGAAGCTGATGAACATATGTTAGTAGTCCGCAACCAACACTAATTATAGCAACAGTATTAGGCATGATATACATGACAGCAGGAGCTCTTAAAACCATAATAAATCACAATTATATAATAAGGATATAAAATAATACAGGTCTTAAAAAAGCAGTAATGAATGTGAATGGGGGGAAATCTCCCTGCATTGCACAACTATTCAGAGATACTTAAAGGTCCCAAAGTGTGGGCATATTTGAACATATATATAACCTCTATAAGAGGGAATTTCCTGCCACCCCCCACCACTCCCATAGAGCCACCAAGACTCCACGGGAGAGGGGAGAAGAGAGAAAGACAGACAGCAATGGAATGCTGCTGCTAAGATGGCCTGTAGCATCTTTATGGATAGTGATATCCAAAAAGTTGATAGATGATTCATTCCAGGTCATTGTAAACCTGAGATTAAAGTCATTAATATTGAGGCAAATCAAAAATGGATCCAAGAGATCCCGAGGACGGTCCCACACCAGCAAAACATCATCAATGTACCTATACCATAGGTTGATGTAACGCATGAAGGGGGCCAAGTCCTTGGATTGTCCAATCATGCGTTCCCACTCCCCCAGGTACAGATTGGCGACTGTTTTAGGACAGAAAGTGTCCAACACAGGCAAACAGTCGCTTTGAGCATAAGATAAAGAGTTCTTGCTTGGCGCACTGGATTTAATCTTACACCACAACCATTTCATGTTCAATGGTTCCCACTATCTCCAGGTGCAGGGCGTTGCGATGGGGACATTGTGTGCCCCATCGAACGCCAATCTGTACCTGGGGGAGTGGGCATGCATGATTGGACAATCCAAGGACTTGGCCCCCTTCATGTGTTACATCAACCTATGGTATAGGTACATTGATGATGTTTTGCTGGTGTGGGACGGTCCTTGGGACCTCTTGGATCAATTTTTGATTTGCCTCAATCTTAATGACTTTAATCTCAGGTTTACAATGACCTGAAATGAATCATCTATCAACTTTTTGGATATCACTATGCATAAAGATGCTACGGGCCATCTTAGCAGCAGCCTCTAATATGGACTACATCCAGACCCGGATGTAGTCTATCCTTATTATGTAATTGTGATTTATTATGGTTTTAAGAGCTCCTGCTGTTATGTATATCATGCCTAATACTGTTGCTATAATTAGTGTTGGTTGCGGACTACTAACATATGTTCATCAGTGTCTTACCCTACCCCGCCCGTGCCACGCTGTGTCACTCGGCACAGGTAGAACCTTCTGTGTTTTCCAATACACCTGGCCCTTCTCCTTGGCTTGGCGATGAGCCATGGTTTCATATGGCTGCAGTCACAGCCACTTCTGCCCTGCGGGACCCTGACGCATGACGTCATTTCCCTGCGCCGCCCTGCACTGTGTGTCATGGTGACGCACTTACGTTGGGACGCTCCCTGGCTGGAGAGCGTCCTTTGTTCCTATGGAGAACTAGGAACATGACAGAGAGGCGACTGCGCGCGCCACTGCACTCGGGGGGCGTGGCGATAGTCCGCCTCCGTCCACTCCCCTCTGCCGCACAGCTGCTCAATATTGGGATCAGCGTGCAGGTATATTAAGAGGTAGAAACTCCCCAATACTCCCCCTCTGCCTGAAGGGAGCCACACTCGCACTAGCCGCTGGACACAGTCTTGGTAAGCTATCATTTAGAGTTACACAGCCCATCATTGTAAGGACGCCACGGATCTTTTTGAATCCCATATCAGCCCTCTTTTCTTCTCTTTGCCTCTGTTTGCTACAGAACTCCAGGAAGCATATAGGTTGTGGACATTCCATACCTTGGAGACACTGTCTTAGGCAATACATCCTTCTTTTATGTGCTTAGGTAAGTTACCTTACTAGAAGTGCTGGATTATTTTCAGACTCACTAGCTACCATATATATTTTTGTACATGCTGGTGGATCCCTAGATGTGCCCCGTTGTAAGGAGAGATTTTTATCCTTTCCTTATAGGAATACAACTGGGACCCCTGTCCCCAGGAATCAAGAAGCTCTACATCAGCTGGTCCAATTTGGCTATTTTTCAGTGTGGCTCAGGAGGGACAGAGAGACTACTTTAGGTAGGTCTCCTAGTTATTCACCTCTATAGGGCCTTTTTAAACAACTTAGCAGAAATTAGCCTAATATTTGTTGCTCTTTTCACATTTAGGCACTTTACTGGCAGGGGTTTATCCCCATATATATATGCAACTTGTGTGCAGTTATAGTGTTTACGGCAGTTTGGACGTTTCCCATGCCCTTTGTGAACCAGCGTTGGCTGGGTTAAATACCATCTTGGTCCGGGTTGCCGCCCCCTACTGGTCCTACTCTGAAACGAGAATACAGATCTATCCGTGTATCCAACTAGAGTCCCTGTGCCTTTTTAACCAATTTGCTACTTACGTTCAATGAATATGCACACATATGCGCTGACGGTCAGTATTATACAGATATGGATAGTAATTTATATATATGTTTACCTATGCATGATTAACATTGATCAGTGGGTATGCCCTTACATTTGTTTTGTTTTTTTGTCTTTTTGTTTGTTTTTGTTTTCTTTTGTTGTGTTTGTTTTCCTATATTTCTCTCTCTTTACTGAATACAGATACCGTTGTTGTCCTAGTGCAGTCTCCCACCCCTGAAGAAGAGGTTCCACTAACACAGATAACCTCGAAACTTTGGGTTTCTGTCTTACCCTATAGACAGAGCTGGGCCCTGTATTGCAACTATTATTTGTCAACTGTTATCTGTTATTTGCGCTTTTCTCATTGTTTCAATTTTGTGCCTACATTCACTTGGATGTGTTTTGTACAACTAGTAGCAGCCGTTCATTATCCTTTTTTCAATAAAATGTCTAAAAATAACCTTTTGGTATAATACTTTTTATGAGGTTGAACAGTCACTCAATTCAAAGTCCCACCTGAGGAATCACACTCTTCGGAGTGTACCTTTCCATTTGTATTCAGGGATGTGGGTTGACTGACCTCCTTATCCTTACACTACAGACACCGCTCTCCACATCTGGTAGGACTGTCCAAAAATAAAAAGTTACTGGAGAGAGATTTTACAGTTAATAAAATAAATTACTAAGAGAGAAATACTAGAAGACACATGCACGTGCTTGTTTCACGGGACAGAAAGTTCAATAAAACAATATAAATAATCTCTGTTCCCTCATCTGATTAATGCAGCTAAAAGTCAGATACCAAGACATTGGCAAGCAATAGAAAGTCCCACAATAAAGGATTGGCTAGCAAGGGTAGAAAAGATATATACTGTATGTGAAAATAATTAGATAAATAATAATAATAATAATTAAAAAAAAGAATACAATGACACAGTGGGAAGGATTCCTCCATCCACTGCAAATGTGTGGATTGGGGAAGCAAGTCCGTTTTATTTATTTTTTTCAACCTGATAGTTGAAAAAAAACAAAAAAACTGTCTCATCTATGATCTGTCTTAGACTGAATAAAAAATATAGTTTCATTGATTGGAACAAAAAATAAATAAATAGTATAATTATTTTAATTGAGTTTAATTCAAACGTATTTAAAGATTATAAAAATCTAAATCGAATTTTAATTGCATCATATGGGTTCAACAATTTAGCTTTAACATTTTTAAAATGTAACTTAATTCTGAAAACATTATAGTACCATTATTAAATTTTAAACAGGAAACAAAATCTTAATAAAAAGACTAATATAAAGAGAATGCATTTATTATTAAACTTGTGGTTGCAGTTAAAGTTCAGGTCTGCAGCTTACTAGCTACACACTGTGAGGCCTATTCGAGCAGAAATGTTCTCATTGACAGAGAATGCAACAGAATCTAGTTATGCAAAAAAGGGTAAAAGAAAGCACTTAACCTCCATGTACTCTTTTACTATGTCTTTCTTCTAGCTGTGCTTTACTCATTTTTTCACCCCTCACTGTGCTGGCATATTAAAAATTGCTGCTTTGTTCAGGCTATAACTGTAACACATTTTGTTTCTATCCTTATGCATCTCAGGAATTCTTTTTATTCCTGGAGTCTGAATGCTGATCTCTATGACTTATTTCCCTGGCAAATTTGCTGTTTTCAAGTTGAGTTTTATGTTAATATACCAGAACTGTTGTATATACTTGAAGAACATTTTTAGCGTGTTCGTGTAACTTAATAGGTCATTATTTAATAGTGTTTTGTCTTCAGAGACACAGCAACATTAGCAGACGAAACTTGTTACAAAGCACTTGCTACAAATTACAAATGCACAGTTTGGGACCAATACAAATGACTCTTAAATGGAATAAGCAGCTAGAATCATAGCTGAAATATATAAGGAAACTTTTACCTGTTAAAGAACTTGAAGATCTGAAGAGCCAATTTTGCAACACAGACACTTCTGCTTGACAGTCCCACTACTGTATGTCCTTGAACTCCACAGCAGAAAGCACAAGCACAACTTGAAACCTATCCTAGACAGACTATTTGACAGTGAAGGGGCAACAGCACAGTGATACTCATAATGCCCACTCTGCTCTCTTCTCCTACCCTCAAGTTTATTGTCAGCACATGTGCACTACAGCATGATTGAACAATACTACTGGTCTTCCCTCTGCCTGTCTGAGTTATATTGTGCTGGGGGTGATAGCAAGAAACATTCAGGTACTGATACTTATACTTTCTGTCTAAAATATATAATTTTTTTCTAAATACATAGCTTTATTAACATTATATTCTGAATCAAGATTATAACTTTTGTGTACAAAATAAGCTATTTTCCTTAATCCCATATAGGGCAGGATTCTACCTCCAACTAATTGACAATACCCACTGCAAATCCTAAATTAGCAGAAACGATTTCTCACCACTAATAGACACATTGGAATGTTGCTAAGGATTTTAAGAGCCAACCCCTTGGGAAATCATTCTTGCTGGCACAACCAGGAAATTGAGAAAATTACACAGTCTCAGAGCAATGTGCCCTCAGGGTATGCCAGTATTTTCATTCATTGTGTAGAACTGATTAACTTTGTAAAATGTGCTTAAACACAGGAAGAATCTCATACAGCTGATTAGTTTTTGTAATGTTTGCACATCACATGAATTTACCCGCTTTTAGTCATTGTCACTTAAAACTGTCATTTGCCAACAAGGAGTAAAATCTATCTAGCAGAATGGCAGGGGGACTAAAGATAGAGCCAATATTTACCACAGGGTAGGGTGAAGCATTTATGAGATACTTGCTTATCCTTTTTATCTTTGGTAATGTCCATTTTTTTTACAAAAGCGGCTTTGATCAGCCTTGCTATACTCGACATTTGTTCACCTGAAGGTTTCAGCTACATTCACTTCTCTCAGTTCCATTCAGACTTCAATTATATAATTATCAGTAATCATACCTTCTATTGATGATTCACCATTTATGGCTTCACAGTAATTTAATCCAATTTACACAGTTACTTCAAAGCAGATTTTCAAGTGTGGATTTATTAGAAGCATATATTTTTGACTCATAGGTGGTGATTTACTAAAGGAGTAGAGCAGGTTCACTTTGCAAAGCAGATTTCACTTTAAAAGTGAATTTTTACTGACATTATTGAATACGATACAAAGTACCATTCTAAAGAATACCCAATAATGTGCAAGGAAAATTTAAATAGAGTACTTTCAAATGATTGGATTATTGAAGTCAGTGCAGATTCACTTCATTCATGTAATGAAATTAAAATTCCCTTGCAAAGTGAAAATTCAATTTGTAAAGTGAACACACTCTATTACTTACTCTATCAGCCCAATGGTTTCTTAGTGTCACTTTGTACAGTTGCTATACACAATTCCAATGCTTACTATGTGGTTGGAGTTTTAGGTTTACTACTATTTATCTGCCCTAATGGTCAATGTGAATGTCAGCATGGTTCATATCTTGAAGATTTATTTTCTTTGCAACTTATCTGCAATATTTAGTAGTTCATAATCTGTAGTTATTGGTGATTCCTCAGTTGGCATCTGGTCATATAGAACTCTAATGTTCTGGTGGGAATGCCCAGTGAAACAAAAAGTATAGCTTCCTTATAAGTAATACCTAGTTGATGCCTATGTACGGATAAGCTGATTGACCCTAGTGTGCATCCTAAGAAATGCCAACCCAAAAAAAAAAAGATTCTCAGTACATACACAATGGCAAACACTATTAGTTAAATTATCCACGGTGTCCTGATTAAATTTCTGTTTTATATTTCAGTCGTTACTACTACTTATGATGAGTTTAAAGTTTAGGTGGTGCACTTTATAGTCTAAAGTAGGTCGTTAAAGATGCAAGTTTTCAAAACAACTCTTTAAATTTCTACATCTTTATACAAAGAAATATGTTGTTTTGAAAAGCTTGCATCTTTAATAACTTAAAGTGGTTGTAAACCCACTTGTTAATTTTCAGTTAATCCCCTGTCTTCCATGATGCAATGTCTCTACTGTATATGCTTTATTAAAAATGCCATTCTATACCTTATCTCATAGTGCCACTCGGCGCTCATGTGACTGGCCACCTCTCCCCTCTTTCGATCAGACAGCTACAGTGGGAGGGATTGAGAATCCCCCACTGACGTCAGTCAGGAGGAGAGGAGGAGATGCGGAGAGCAGCGCTAGGAAATAAGGTATAGACATAATTTTTACAGTGGAGATATAGCATTATGGAAGACAGGGGATTGCCTGAAAATTTACAAGTTATTTCAGCAGGAGGGGAGGGGGAGGTGTGGTCACTGACACAGCTGACAGGCAGAGAAGGGGGGGAAGAGGAGAGCTGCGGATGATGGAGGCACGTAAACTGACCATGGTGTCAGGGCTCAGCAGCCATTAAAAACCGTGGTAAGTTTACAGGGAGAGGGCAGAAACAGGCAAGATCAGCCCTGTCACAATGGGGAGTCGGGGGGGGGTGAGGGGGCAGGTGGATTTATAACATGTCACATGTTACACCCTGAATACGGTGTAACATGTTATAAAAGGTGAACTTATCCTTTAAGAATCAGTAAATCAGCCAAATGTATATAATAATTTAATCTCCATTTTCTCACAAAGGAGAAAATGAAGATTAAATTATTATATACATTTGGCTGATTTACTGATTTGAGACTCCATAACATTGTGTGAATATTAATTTCAATTATCCAGTCATGTGACAAGAATCTGTACATGTTCAGGCATTCAAAGTAAACATGAATTGGAAAATTTGAATCACATTTTATTTTTGAGTGTTCACAACGATTTTTGGTAAATTAGCCTAATGGTTTGGTTTTCTTTGATGTGAAAAATCTTGATTGTTCATGCTACATTCCCTTCTAGCAGTTGCACTTGGGTATTTGTAATTTGATTATAAGTGTCTCCTTTATATCAATTAACTTGATTCATATATTTAAAGGTACTCCTGCTCTGCCACCTACCCAAATAAATACAAAAAAGTGGGCAAACTCCTAATAACCTTTTAGTTGCTGCTAACACCATAAATGTGTTTCCACATGTAGCATAAACCAAATAACAAACTAGTGTAGCACTGCTCTATATTACA
The DNA here is from genome assembly GCA_029206835.1 of Rana muscosa. Lineage (NCBI taxonomy): Eukaryota > Metazoa > Chordata > Amphibia > Anura > Ranidae > Rana > Rana muscosa. Next base: position 250,281,889 of record CM055117.1, on the reverse strand, counting down.
CCAATAAATAAGCTATTTGGAAAAAAAAAAAAAAGAAGTGTTGCTACACAGCTGTGTAACTATGTGGAAAAAAAACACCTAACTACATGTTCCTGATGCTTCCAGATAATAACTATACAATAAAAAATTAAATGCAAAACAAACATACAATATATGCCTATTTACTGCCACAACCTCAGTGCTGTAAAAAGTGTGGCAGCCTAATTAATTGGCATTAACACACTTTATGCTGAAAACAAATAACTATATATAAGTAATTGACACCAATACACCTGTGCTATGACTAATAAGTAGTACCCTAAACTCAGTGCTGTAAGTCTGTGTTGTGAACTAATAAATGACTACGTTAACAGGTTCCTGCATGGCCTATGGGGGAATTACGCTGGGGCTGGCCTCTCATTGAACCAGGTGGATGGCATATGACTTCCTCCCAGATCACGCCTCTCACAGGGCTGTGCAGCGGCGCGATCTGTCACCAGCTGCGTCCACTGGACACAGCTGATGAATGGTCACTGTACTGACCCACTGCCAGTACTATGTGACCACTGTAACCAATCACAGCAGGTCACATGGCAGTTGTAAACAATGGATGGCTTATTTTCAAGCCATCCTTTGTGTACAATTGTTTTGCTAGCTGTGATTGATTACAGTAATCACATGGTACAAACTGGACAAATTATGGCCCATCTGTGCCATGTGATCAGCTGTGGCCAATCACAGCTAATCACAACAAAACAAACCGAATGAATCAATTTCATTTAGTAAAATGTTTGCATATAGCAATGAAATGTATTGCTTTTATGCAAACATAATGTGTAAGAAAAAAAAATACCCATAGTAGTACAATGTTACTATGGTAACATTATATTACTCTGCTAAAAGTGTGTTAAATAAATAGTATTTTTTTTTCGTACTGTCACCAGTCAGTGTCCCTGATCACCAACACACCCTTTATATGATGATGCTATACTGCACTTTTTTCAAAAAATGATGACAAAAAAATGCCATGCCTCTTACTAAATACCTTGGACTGTCCTGCCATTTTTAGGTCTCAAGAAATGAGATCCATCAGTATATCATGACTGATCAATTTTCAGACATTTATGACCCAAGTCATCACAGCTGCAAAACAAGTCATGGTAAAGGCCTAGTTGCCACAGTATATCCCCATATGGAAAGTTAAATCCAGCCCACTGGACCTTGATAAATGAAAAATTAATGGCACAACTCCCAAATACTGTATGCCTAAACTACGACATTTCTCCCATTTCTCTTGATCATAGCCTACTGGACCTGCAATGGCCTACCCCAAGGCACTCCAGAATGAATAGCTCTGGAAAACCCTAAATGAATCTCCCCCCCACCACCTCCCCCCCCCCCTGACCTACATCCTTCTTCTCAGTCCCCCCTCCCCTCCTCCCCTATGTTTTCTCAACTTTTCTTCACTTTCTTACAGTTTCTTTCTCTTTCTTAACATACTTAGTTACTTAGTTTTATCAAATAACATTTTATTATTGGTTGTATTTGCGATACAGAATATGGAGGTACAAAATTTCAAATGTGAAAACTGTGATAAGCATCATTTCTTTCTGACAGTTATTCATGAATATTGAAACTATGTTCAAAGACAGTAGTTATTCTTTATCTAGCGTTATTATTATGTCAGATACGTATCTCTTAGTCGTCTAATAAATCGTAACAATTTGTATGTTGTTGAAAGAGTCACAAGAATACTCTGTAGGAAGGGAAGGATGGGGAAGAAAGATGCAAGGCAGTATGAGAATGCTTAATGGTGGGATCTTGCATTCCTACAAAAATATCTTGAACTAGGTATCACTCCCAGAGGCCTCCGGATTAAGAAACAATGTAATTTTTTGGACGAAGGTTTGACAAAGGAATGGCAAATGATCTCAGAATGCCTTCAGCTCCTCCTGTCTCTTCTCCAAGTGGTTGCAGGTACAAGATTCTAACATCAAAAAAGATGAGGATGATATGATACATAAAAAAATGAATAAACTTGAACGAGACGTTAAAGATTATAAAACAGGTAAAGTTTTTGAATGGAAACGTCCAATACTGGCACCTAAACCTAACACATACAGTATAGCTATGGTACCCCCTCACATGCCCCTCGTCCTAAACATAATAACTCCACCACTAATAACAATAAAAATAAAAATAGATACAACAGAAAAGGGAAAGATAAAAATGACAAATCCCATCCTAAAAATACTCGTTCACATGGCTACAACCTTGAACCCATACAAGATGTAGTACCAGCTGGTAAACATGTCCCTTATTCTTCTGAGACATATGCAACATCACAGGTTGTCACTGTACAAACTGCGTCCCCCGCCCCCTTGGACACTAGATTTAATGAGATGAACTCTCCAACAATGGACTCCCAGGCAATTTCCAGAACCTGCCAGCAAGTCCCCTCAACCGCCACTTTGTTTTACAATACCTACATCTAACAAATACAGCCCATTATCTAAAGATTTGGATGTCTATATTAAAGAAGGTGCTCTCCATAGACGCAATGGTCCCCCCCTCACGTCTGATAAAACTACAGATAATCTCCACACTAATCACGATAGCTCACAGATTATCGAGGATTTTTTAGTCCACCCTCTAAATGGAGTCTCACAACCGAACGAGAAAAACGAAAAAAGAAAACTAGACGATCTAGAAGAGGAGGAACACAATCCAAGGTTAAACAGAAAGGAGAGAACAGATGTCAACCAGTAGACAGCACCATCAAGATCTAAAACCTTTCTTCATATACTCTCACATCAATTGAATATACTCTTTTGAAGAAAGGACTCAGCTTCTGTCCCTCTACAGGACCTAACAAGTTTGGTCTTTTCAAAGACTTGAACAAATTTGTCCGTCTTCTCACACTTAAACAACATTTTGCTAAATGTCAAGTCTCTAATGATAACCTGGCAATTGATACCACCCCCAATGAGATTATTCCTCAATCCCAAAGCCATCATGCTGAAGCCAAAGAGTCAGACGATATGTTACAGATCCTGGAAGCACTTTGGGAAGAAGGTAACATAGAAAGCTAAACCCAATGTCCCTTCCTGGACCCTGACATTCTGCATACCAAATTCAAAGCCCCGTCTATTTTCAACCCCACTCAATCCAAAGGCCCACACATCAAGACCTACTATCAAGCTGTGTATAGAGACTTAATTTCTTTATGCGACAACCCTTCGAAACGCAGCCCCTTCAATCTTGATAAAGCCGAATGCCAAGCTCTGAAAGACCTGCAGGCCAACAAGGAAATTATAGTAAAGCAGGCGGATAAAGGAGGTAGCCTTGTTATTCAAAATAAATCAGACTACCTTCGAGAAGCTTACAGGTTATTATCTGTAGGTGAAACCTATCGGAAACTTACCTCTGATCCTCTTCCAACATATCAATTGGAACTTAATACCCTGGTTGATACAGCTTACAAAAATGGTGTTCTCAACAAAAGAGAAAAATCTTTCTTATTACCCAAAATATGCAGTACCCCATATTTCTATCACCTTCCGAAGGTCCACAAATCACTGGTTGACCCTCCCGGCAGACCTATAGTCACCAGCACAAATAGCTTTATCAGCGGACTATCACAGTATATAGACCATTTACTACAGCCTATAGTCTGCCAGCTGCCATCTTATATCAGAGTCTCTAGTCACATCATCGACATTTTACAAAATTACTCCTGGGAGGAGGCCTATCTATGGGCCTCACTTGACGTAACTTCTCTTTATACGTCCATACCCCACAACGTTGGTCTTTCGGCAATACAGTACTTTCTCAGTAAAAATGGAGAGATGAATTCGCTACAGTCTGAGTTCTTATTGAGAGGCACAGAATTCTGCCTGCAACACAACTACTTCTCGTTCCTAAATCATTTTTATCTCCAGGAGAAAGGCACTGCAATGGGGGCTAATTTTGCCCCCGTTTATGCGAATCTGACCATGGGATATTGGGAGAATATGCAAATTTGGAACAACAACCCTTTTTTGGAACATATCGTCTTTTATGGGCGATATTTTGATGACGTTGTACTCATTTGGAGTGGTAGCCCAGAAATATTCTCTCTATTTGTTGACCATTGCAATAGTAATGCACTAGGACTTTCTTTCACGCACGTGCTCGATACTGAGAAACTGGTTTTCCTTGATCTGGTCCTTTCCCATGACCTGAGTGTGATTACCACCAGTAACTATACTAAACCCACTGGTGGCAACTCGTATCTACATTTTGAAAGCTGTTACCATCCCTCCTGGAAAACCAATATCCCGAACGGCCAGTTTCATAGATTACGCAGAAATTGCACTAAAGTTGAAGACTATACTATACAGGGGTCTCTCATGATGAAGAAATTTGAAGAAAAGGGGTACCCTCGTGATTTGGTTCCTTTCAAATACCGACAAACAAACAAAGATTAAAGACGGACATAAAGACACAAACAACAATGAAAACAACGCCAGGTTTATATCAACGTTCAATACTAAACATAGGGCCATCTCCAAAATGATCAACAAACATTTTAACATTCTGAAATTAGATCAATTTTTAGCACCATTGCTCCCCCCCAAGCCTCAAGTTACCTTCAGAAGAACCCGCACCATCCGCAATTCTATCGCTCCAAGTAAATTGACCAATCCCAATAACAATAGGCCTTTGGACATCCGGGCTTATTTTGACAACAGAACCGGCATCTTCAAATGCTGCAAAAGAGGGTGCCTAACATGCCAGTCAATAACCAATGGACGACCAGAAATCATTACCTCCAAAGGTGATAGATTTCAAATGAAACAATTCCTTACCTGCTCAACTGAGTATATTATGCATGTCCTGCGTTGTCCCTGCAAACTTTTATATGTGGGGCGTACGATTCGCACTTTACGTGTGAGAGTGGGCGAACACCGCAGACTCATCAAAAAACATAGCGTCCCGCGCCATTTCCTCCAGGCACATTACAAAAACTTTAAGGTACTGGAGGTCAAGGCAATACCAAAAGGGACACTAACGGATAACGAAAGGTTTTCCCTCCTTTGCAGGAGAGAAACATTTTGGATTTACCAACTCGGCTCACTTTCACCTGGGGGTATGAACGAGGATCTTGGACATCTTGTGTATTGTCTGATAATCCAATCCTACCTTGTTTTAAACACCTTTTAATATTTAATATTGTCAATAATTTATTACTGTAATTGTTTGCTACATTTATCCAAACCTTTTAACACATCATTTTTAACACATCATTTTCATGACTAATTTTATTATCATTATTAGCATTATACATGCACTTAATGCTATAATTATCCCTCCCTGTATGTACAATTATTATACAGTAATTTGATTATTTGATTTAATTGAATTGATTTTATTTCATTAATTCATTTAATTTATAACACATCATCAATTTTCTATTAATTAGCCACATATAATAAATATACGTTCCCATATAATGGTGTATATGGTGTATCTGCGAGGAAACCCACGCAGATACAGGGAGAATGTGCGGACTTCGGGCAGGTAGATGAGATTCGAACCGGCGACCCTTTTTGCTGCTAGGCGAGAGTGCTACCCACTACACCACTGTGCCGCCACAAACATATATATTATACATACACCTGTATATCACCTTATTTATGTCATAAACTCTATTTGTTATTGTGTTAGTTTTATGCCACATGTTATATTTGTTCTTTTTTACCCATTTGTATCTGTAATCTGCAACTACTAATATTACTAATTTGCAAGCTAAGGATGTCTGTTATTGGTTACGGAGGGGTTAACACCAGTCTCCATGTCAGTATTCTGGCCCCTTTCCTTCCATCACCCCTGCCATTGCCATTGTGCTTATTTTGTTGGGCCTATCCTTCCTCCCGTGACTTTGAAAAAGCGTAGCAAACGCGAAACATGTCAGTCACGGCCCTCCATCCATGCTACTACATTGCCACTGGTCTGTGAATCATTGAGTGGCATCCATATCTCCGCTGACGCCATCATCAGCGCACCTGGGTCCTTGATTCGCTGACACCTCTGCCTCCAACTATATTGAACGGCGCTGACGTCATCAGCGTGTGCCTGGCTGCCATTGGTGCCTACATCGCCCTCCGTGTTTCCTGCAGAGCTGCCTATCCATCCACCCCCTCGGAGCCTCCGGCGTAGGGTCTACTGCATCCATCCATCCCCAACAGGCTGGTCCCTCGGAGCGGTCCGCCTGCCCGCTATCTGCTGTGACATCTGCAATCCCTGGGACCCCAGCTCTACGCTTCAACATCTCGGTGGTCAGGCATGACCTCACTCAAGCAGGTACACTAGCTATTACACCAGGCACTTACTCCACCTATCACGGTGGCTATCTGGCTGTACTGTTACAGGCTGTCTCTGGGGACCCTTACTACATTGTTCTGATGTTAACCCCTCTTTCCCAAGATTCCGCAGTGGTATCAGCATTATTTACTTCCACCATAAACATTGCTCACTAACTGAAGATCTCTCTTATATTTTTTATATTTTTTTATATATCTTATATATATGGATTTTAGTGTCTCTAGCTATTTGTGCAATCTTATATAATTTTATGCAATTTTTTGACATTTATTCATCTATTTTAACAAGACTATAAAGTTTTATGTCAGTTTCATTGAGCGCTGCATTTGTGTTTTTTTTGTGTGTTTCTATCCACCCTTCCGGTGGTTTGCAGCCGCACTGACTCACTTGAATCCTAAAACAGGTTGGACATTACCATACTAAGACTAGAAGTTTGCAGCGCCCACAGGATTTTTTTGTTTATAGCTTTTTTATTACCTGCTCATGGTGGGTCCTCCTGAGAGTGCTACAGCTCCCAGACCTTGTTATGAGCCTCCAATCTGTCCTGCATCCTAGCTGTCATTTTCTCCATCAATTCTACAATCCTTGATTCTGGAGAAAAGGGCTTCAGGGGATGGGGGGCACGGCGCTTCCAACTGAGGGCTATAAGACAGCGAGCCGCTGCTAGAATATGGCGTACTCGTTTTTTGTAGGGAGTGGGGTGCCTCAGCGGTGACAGACCTAGTAGAAAAAAATTTGGGGTTGCTGGGACCAGATTTTCTAGAAGGCGGGCCAAGAGCTGTTTGACCGTTGTCCAATATGGGACGATTAGTGGGCAACTCCAATAAATATTGGACATGTGCATTCGTTTTCGTCCGAATTTCAGCTATTTTCGTTATCGTTTTAACAAACGAAAACGAAAGCACAGAATCCGAAAACCGAAAGATCCGACATAAACAAATGCTTTATTTTCGTTTTCGTTGCTACAACAGTTCGATATAGATAGGAGATTCGACGTGACGCTGACAATAACAATCTGTGTCTATCGAACCTGTGGTCGAATGTGCCTAACCTTAACTCTATTAGTCCAAGATTATTCTACATAGGAGAGAAAAGATTCGACATTATAGAGAGAAAAGATTCGACATAGGAGAGAAAGATTCGACATAGGAGAGAAAAGATTCGACATAGGAGAGAAAAGATTCGACATAGGAGAGAAAAGATTCGACATAGGAGAGAAAAGATTTGTTATTATAGAGAGAAAAGATTTGACATAGAGAGAAAAGATCACTGCTGGAATTGGGTGGGGGAAGTAAAATAAAAATAAAGTTGATGATGAATGTTATTGGCTGATTGTAACCAAAGAGGAGGAGCAGTAAAATAGCTAGAATGACGAAGATTCGACAAAGCATCGAAAGTTAGAAGATTCGACAGTGCAGCAAAACTGTACGACGCTGCAATCGTACATTTCCGGTCAAATGCATCCTCCCATAGGCTATAGAAGAATTCTAATGTTGGTTGACTAGTAATAGTAATGAATAAATATAATTATTACTAGTCATACAACATTAGAATTCTTCTATAGCTTGTGGGCGGAACATTCGACCGGAAATGTATGATTGCAGCGTCGTACAGTTTCACTGCTCCGTCGAATCTTCTTTGAACATTCGACAGACACCATAAGCCTTCAATGACAGATTCGACCTTAATTAATTCAGATTTTCGGACGAATGCAATTTCTAACGAAAAACGAAATAAATAAAAACGAATTTCGGGAGTAACTAAATAAATTTATTTTTCGGACGAAAACGAAATTCCGAAACGAAATATTTCAGTGTGCACATGTCTAATAAATATGTAGGAGGGTGCCCTTCGCCCCGAACCTATCTGTGCTAGTAGGAAAAATGGTGTGGAGCACATCTGGGTTCATATACCAGAATAGGAAGATTTTGTACGTGTTTTCTTTATATAGCGTGCACATTGAACTTTTTGCTGCTTGGGACCATATCACCTGCCACTGTTCTATGGGAATTTCCTCATTGAGGGCTTTCTCCCATCTGAGCATATAAGAATGCTTCTTCTGATCTTCTGGAGGTGATGTATTTAGGATCTTATAGATATCTGATATTAGGCCCTTCTGTGCGGTGCCAGCCAGTATTATGTGTTCAAAAGGGGACGGGGGGGGTGAGAATTGTAAGTTAGGGGCTATAGTAAGGGCGTAATGTTGGATTTACAGATACCCATAGAACTCCTGTTTTGGCAGATCAAATTTGGCCTGAAGTTCGGCAAAGGGTAATAATTTGCAAGACCTAGGGTCTACTAAATTCCCGAAATGGAAAAGGTTTCGTGATGTCCATGGATACGACATCCGGTGTGTGAGGCTGTCTGGCACTTTGGGGTTACAGATAAAGGATGTCAGGAGCAATTTCTCAGATGAAAACCCGTGGGATTGTGATAATTTGCTCCAGAGCCGCCTGAGTAGGCGTTCAGGTGCTACCTCTGCATTCGCACTCCAAAGTAGATTGTTTTGGTGTGTCGGAGCCATACATATTTTTTAGATTTCCGTCCATTTGTTATAGGACCGGTAGGAAAGCCAGGAGGCCGCTGCCCAATAGCTGGGTTGCCTGATAATATTTAATAAGGTTGGGGAACGCAAGGCCCCCCTCACTTTGTGCCACCATCAGTACCGCCATCAGTACCGGCCTATGTATTCTATGTCTTTTGTAGTTTCATATGTAGTGAAATAGGTCTCATTGGAGTTTATTCAGGTGTTTGTAGGGAACAAGTATGGGCAAAGTTTGGAAAAGATAGAGAAGCTTCGGGAGGATTGTCATTTTACCTGATGCTATCCGCCCTAGGAGGGATATGTGGTGCTTCTTCCACTGTAGCAATAAAGATCTAATTGATTGGAATAGGGGGGGAAGTTTTCTTGGTATAGTGTGGTGAATTTTGGAGTAATTTGGATCCCTAAGTATTTTAGTGTGGTCGTTGTCCAGCTGTAAGAGAAGTTGGCTTTTAAAAGTGCAGTCTCTTCTTCGGGGATATTGATGGGCAGGGCCTCGGATTTGGAAGTATTCATTTTATATCCCGATAGGGCTCCATAGCAGTATAGCTCCACGTGTAGGCTCGGGAGGGATATATGGGGTTGGGTCAGCGTGAGGATTATGTCATCGGCAAAAAGGGAAATCTTGAACTCTTTACCCCTGACCGATATTCCCCGAATATCTGGGTTGTGTCGGATAGTGGAGGCTAGGGGTTCAACGCATAGTGCAAACAGCAGGGGTGAAAGCGGGAAACCCTGTCTGGTGCAGTTAGCTATGGAGAGGAAAGGGCAAAGGGAGTTCTAACTTGAGATGAAGTTTTGGAGTAAAGATGTCTAATCGCCCGCATGAAGGGCCCCGGAACCCTATGTGATGTAACATGGCGAACAGGAAGGGCCACCCCAAGCGGTCAAAGGCCTTTTCGGCATCCAAGCTAAGTAGAAAGGATGCTAAATTCTCCCTGTTCGCCACGTCCACCAAGTCTATCACTTTTCTGGTGTTATCTCCTGCTTGTCAAGGCGGGACAAAGCCCACTTGATCTTTATGAATCAGGGAGGAAAGGACCATGTTCAGGATCGAGAGTAGATTCATGAAAATTTTAAGGTCAGAGATCATCAGAGCTATAGGTCTGTAGTTGGCGCACAGGGAGGGGTCTTTATCTGGTTTAGGAAATAAGGTGAGGAAGGAGCGCTGCATATCCGAGGGGATGGATGTGTCCTGGAGGAAGGCATTAAACAGAGTGTGTAGGTGAGGTAGTAGGATAGGGAGAAAGGTTTTATAATATTCGTAAGGCAGTCCATCCAGGCCTGGGGCTTTGTGAGAAGGTAATAGTCTCTTCTATTTCTTTGTCAGCGATCAGGGTCTGAAGTGCCAATAAGTCAGAGGTTTGGAGATGGGAGGTCCCGCTTCGTTCGAGATACTGCTGCATGCGATGGGTTGAGGTCAGGTGAGGGGAGAATGCTGGGGATGTCTGGGTTGTTGTAGAGATCCCGGTAGAAATCTGCAAAGGTGTGTGTAATCTCTGTTGGGTGAGATAACAAGTGGCCCGATTTGCTCTTAATCTGATGTGGGGTCTGCATGTGGGTGTTTTCACGCAGTTTCTTTGCCAAGAGGGAGTGCGCTTTGTTCCCTTTGTCATAAAACAATTGTTTCAGTCTGGTCAGCGCTTTTTCCACTTGACCTAGGGCCAATTCACTAAGGGTTGCGCGAAGATTGACTATCTTTTTAAGGAGTGGAATTGTAGTAGTGAGCTGTAGTTGACGTTCGAGGATTCGAAGTTCCCTCTCTGTTTGTGTTTTTGTGGCCAGCGAGTCCTTTTTCATTGCGGAGGAGAGTGCCATGCACCTGCCTCGGATGACAGCCTTGTGGGCTTCTCATAGTGTGGGTAGAGATATATCTGGGGTATTGTTCTCTTTAAAGTAAAATTTGTGTTTAATTCTTCTCTTGCGGGGAGGTCTGACCATGAGATTGGGAGTATCTGAGCCGTACGTGTTAATCTGAGTGTGGCGTTATTAACGAAGAAGTAGTCAATGCGGGAGTGTGTGCGGTGGGGGGCTGAGTAAAAGGTGAACTGCCTACCATCTGGGTGGAGAGCCCTCCAGGCATCAAAGAGAGCGTAACGTCTAGTGATCTGTCTGAAGATCCTTGAGTCTCTGAGAGCTCGAGGGGGGATGCCCGGGGGCTCACCACATGGCGGTCTGCAGTTGCTGATTGGGTTAGGTAAAAGTCTCCCCCACCACAAGAACTCTAGGGCTTGACCGATAAATACGGGCATAGAACTTAGACAGAAAGCTGTGTTGTTTTGTGTTTGGGCCATATAAGGCACAAAAGGTAACCTCCTGTGTTTGCCAGACTCCTTGTAGTATAATAAAGTGACCATGAGGGTTGCAGTAATGGGCCGAGCTGGTGAAGGGGGACCCACGTTTAATAAGTATTGCAACTCCAGCTTTTTTACAGGGGCCTGATGACAGGAAGATCTGCGAGAAATATTTGGAGGCGAATGCAAAGGAGCCCTCCTTGTCAAAGTGTGTTTCCTTGACCAGTAGAACATCTGCTCCTGACTGTCTAAACTCCCTCAGTGCCAGATGCCTTTTTCTATTGGAGTTGAGGCCGCATACATTCAAAGATAAGATCTTAGCTATTGTGTTGGGAATAGGTAACAAGGTGTATGCTTACCTGAGGAGGATGTGGAGTGTCCTAAGTTACATGGTTTTAAATGATATTAACTGGTAACGTACTACATTTTTTTAAGTTAGTAAAACTTATTTTCCAAATGTATTTGATATATGTTTAAAGGTTTTTATCTAAAAATAATACAATAATCTGGTTTTGAAAAAAAGTAATAGTCTCATGAAACAGGCTTTCAAAACAAATTAACATTTAATATGTATATAGTGTTACAAATGTAATATTAACCACTTGCTTACTGGGCACATATACCCCCTTCCTGCCCAGGCGAAATTTCAGCACTGTCATGCTTGGAATGACAATTGCGGGGTCGTGCGACGTGGCTCCCAAACAAAATTGACATCCTTTTTTTTTCTCACAAATAGAGCTTTCTTTTGGTGGTATTTGATCATCTCTGCGGTTTTTATTTTTTGCGCTATGAACAAAAAAATACTGTCAATTTTGAAAAAAACACAATATTTTTTACTTTTTGCTATAATAAATATCCCATTTAAAAAAAAAAAAAAAAAATGTTTCTCAGTTTAGGAACGATATGTATTCTTCTACACATTTTTGTTAAAAAAAATCGCAATAAGCGTATAGTGATTGGTTTGCGCAAAAGTTATAGCGCCTACAAAATAGGGGATAAAATGATGAATTTTTTTTTATACTAGTAATGGCGGCGATCTGCAATTTTTGTCGGGACTGAGATGTTACGGCGGACACATCGGACACTTTTGACACATTTTTGGGACCATTTACATTTATACAGCGAACAGGGCTATAAATATGCACTGATTACTGTATAAATGTGACTGGCAGGGAAGGGGTTAACACTAGGGGGTGCTCAAGGGGTTAAATGTGTGCCCTGCTAGGTGATTCTTACTGTGGGGGGAGGGGACTGACTCGGGGAGGTGACCGATCTGTGTCCCTATGTACAAGGGACACACCATCGGTCTCCTCTCCCTGACAGGAAGTGGATCTCTGTGCTTACACACAGAGATCCACGTCCCTGGCTCTGTAACTGCCGATCGCGGGTACCTGGCAGACATTGCGGCCGCCAGGCACGTGCATCGGCACCTGAGTGATACGGCGGCGCGCGCGCCCCCTATCGGCCGGGAGGCCCTAGGACGTCATATGACGGCCTCCCGGTATTGTAGAGTCCCTCACCCTGCATTTTTGTTGCATTCTGCCGCATGCAGTAAGCGCAAACTTTGCGTGCTCACAAGTGAGTTGTCTCATTAGGTTTATACAACGGATGTATGTCCATTTATTATAAATCATATTAATCTGCAAATAAAAAGAAACATTTTGGATGGTATGTTAAGCAACATTTAAAGCATGTGAACAGTAATTTGTTCAATATATAGGCCTTAAACATTTGGGAACTGCCTTGTGCAGGCTTTCAAAGTTCCATAAGACGTCAAACTCTTTAAAATTGATAGCATCAAAACTCATGCGGTTGCATGTTTGGCAAACATATGTGTCCCCTAATTTCAGTCAAATTAAAAGATAATTTTTTTAAGTAAATGTAACTCAATTAGAATATGGAAATGCATATACCTTAAAAGTTTTGTCTGAATATGCCTCACAGACCCTGTAAAATCTCTACCTGAACTCCATCACACTCTGAACTTATTGAGTAAAGCCTCCCTATATAAAATAAACTACTCCAAATCTAGTATGTTAGACGTAGGCTTAGATCCGACCACCAAACGTAGAATTGCAGCATGTACCTCTTTCTCGTGGACTCCTAACTCCACTGTTTTTTACTTGGGTATTCAACTAATCTCCCCCTCCTCTCAACTAATTTCTCTGAACTTCTCTAATTTTATCCTGAAACTCCAAAAAACAATACGGGACCTCCGACATGTTCAAGCTTCCTGGTCAGGTCGCATCGCCTTGTCCAAAATGTACCTACTACCGCATATACTCTACACTTTCCAAACTATTCCACTTCTCTTCCTTCAAACGCAACTCAAGATACTCCAATCCATAATAACCTCATTCATGGAATGAAAAACGCTCCAGACTCAAACGCAAAATACTATGCATGTCCATCCCCAATGGAGGTATGGGCGCACCGGACATTCCAGCCTACTACAAAGCAAATACAGGGGGTCCCTGACTTACGAACGCCCGACTTACGAACCCCTCTTACTTACTAACCGGGCGCAGCGGGGACCCTCTGCCATTCTTCGCGATCCATCTGCTGTTCTGCGCATGCGTGGCTAGACGGAGCTTCGGAAAATGTTGGAAATGTCCGTAATTAGCCACGCATACGCAGAACGCCATTTGACGGAAAACATTTGACGGACAACATCGGAAATGTCCGTACTTGTCGTTCTGCGCATGCGCGGCCGACTTACGAACATTTCCGAATTACAAACAGGAGGAAAGTCCCTAACGGGCTCGTAACCCGGGGATCCCCTGTATTCTTGACCAAGCTAAAAACTGGTGGACATCCACCCAACACTCCGCCTGGCTCCAAATTGAGACAACATATAGTTTAGGCTCCCAACCTAAGTTGATCTTCAGTGCCTTCCTCCTTCAACAACATAGAGTTCACTCATCTCCAGACCATTAATGCTACCCTCAAGACATGGAAAGCCACTATTCAAAGCACCAGAGGAATACTGCACTCTCCTTCATTCTTCTCACCACCATGCAACTTCTCACACCCCACATTCCTCTTTCCAACTAGACAAACTTAGGTCTAACAAGAGTCGGAGACCTATACAAAGACTCCCTATTACTCTCATTTCAACAAATACAGACCTATCACAACATCACCTACAAAGATTTCTTTACATTTCTTAGACTTTGCTCAGTTCTCTCCCATGAGAATTGGTCAAACAGTCTCTTACCTTTGCACGTGTTACAATTCTACCGTCAAACCTGTCCAAACCATAGAGGTATTTCCTATATCTACAAACTTTTCACCACGTCTCCCGTGACCTCAAGATGCCAACGATGGACTGCTGGGAACTAGTACTAAACATGCTTACACCGCCCCCAGAAGTGGTACCACTCTCTTCATGCACGGTTAAAGTTCTCCCGCTGCTTACTTCACTGGGAATACGTCCAGAAAATATTCCATGACTGGTACCTCACACCTGCTAAATTAGCACGTATCTATCCCTCTACAACCAATAGAGAAACTGTGGAAGCTATGGATCTCCCCTGCACCTATGGTGGAATTGCCCCACGCTCACTGTTTACTGGTCCAATTTAACTAAGCTCATCTTTTCTATCATCTTGACCTCTTTCTCCTTATCGCCACGAATGGTTCTTTTAGGTCTGGATTTTGACACTTGGCCCCAGAAATCACACACGATAATTTCCCATGTTTTTATAGCTGCCAGCCTAGTTATTGCTAGAAAGTGGAAATCCCCACCCCCCCCCATCTATTTCGGAAGTGATCACACTCCTCAACATCAACTGCCTGATGGAATCTATGTATGCCAAAGCTCACCTACAACTCCCAAAATTTCATAAACACTGGGAACTTTGGCTGACACACCCAAAAAGACTAAATATCATGTGACCTACACATTCTTGATGGCCTTAATATCCTATCCACACCCAATCAGGACACCCCCATTTAATATAATACTTTACCTTACTGTTAGCTGACTTCAAATCCATCCCACTATATAAATGCAGCAGTTTATCACTTGTTAAACTTTTTACCATAATGCTTAAGTTCTTCCTTTGTACACTGTACTAATATGAACTGTTCACCTACTGTATCATTTGTTATTTTATTTTTTGCTACTTATGATGCACATTTCTGTCTGTATACTGCATACTCTTTTTGAAAGTTCAATAAATGGCAAATAAAAAAAAAAAAGGAAAAACAATGTAGGAGAAATACATATTTTTTCACTTCTACCTAGGTATATAATGGCAACTAAACTGAAAAAAAGGTTTTGTCTAGATTACTCAATATTATATATTATTTTTGTAAACGTAAAAGGTGTGTTTTAAGAACTAATGAAAATTAAGTAAGGTACTTAAAATAGCTAAATAAAATAATTAACATTTCTTTTTATGTTGAAAAGTATAATTTTTTTTATGTTAAAATTATAAGTCAACAGAATAATTTTTATCAGTGTGGAATAAATGGCTCCATAAGGATATATTTGTGCTCTAGATCTGTGGTTCAGAGTGTGCATTTGGTCATTCGGGCATAAAGGAATGATCTGCATGGCGCCACCCTCTGTCCTGAAATGAGGAATAATCCTATGTTTGGGGGATATATGATGGGATGAGACATGTGAATACTTATTGGTTTAGGAAGACTTTACATTAATTTGGTTCAAGGGCTTTTTGATGCATTTAATTAATTTCACCATTACTTGGTATGATTATACTGCCAAGATAAGGTCTAAATCCAAGAAAATTACTATCTTACTTTAGAAGAAGCAAGGCATTGTATAATGTGATACACCAGGGCACCCTGATTGAATTTTACTCCCTTTATATTGTATGATACATGCATGTTTTTAGCCTCTCAGGTTCATTACTTGGTTAAATCAACCAGTGCATCCAGGGGTGCTTGCAAATTAGAGACATCTTGCAGGGACTTTTTTCCACAATATAGTTTAACCTCTTTGGAATTATGTTTCCCCTCAAAAATAAAATACAACAAATATTCTTGTTTTCAAACCATTTAAATATGCATTTTGGGCATGAAAAAGACTTAAAGAACACCTATAACTTTTATTTTACATTGATGTTCCCTATAAGACAAAGTACATATAGTACTTTGTCTAATATTGCCCATCCTCCCTTTCTGTCATGGCCGATCCGACAACAACTTGGAAAGAGCTGATTCATAGCTGCAGCTTGTCTCAGAAATGTAAAAGAAAAATTCTAATGTGGTATATCTTCATTTAAATCTCTAAATATTGCATATTTCCTGAAAGCTGAGAACCCGCAGAATAAAAGATAGTAGTTACAATGTGTTACGTTGCACAATATTTGCACAACAGTTTTTTAAACCTTTTTAGAAAAAAAATACAGTTAAATTTTTTTATTGCTCACAAACACAACATCATTTTTGCAAAACTTATAGGTGGCGGCTATGTCAAGTATTATATTTGAAGTCAAAATGGAAAAAAAATATGATTATGATTTGATTGTTTATTGGCAACACTTTAAAAACCTTTATAGCTGATCAGTTTAGAGTTACAGTATTTGTAAATAATGCCTTAGATTTTTTCTTCACTTTGGCATGTGTGGCAATGCTCAATATTAGACTTGTGCACAACGGAAAAATTCGTTCCGTTTCGGTTCGTTTCTTTCCGGTCCTGTTGATTCGTAATCATTCGTAATTTTGCTAGACGGGATTTTTCGTGTTCGGACTCATTCGTATTTTTGCAAGCGACATTTTTCGTTGAATTTTTTGTTGCTTTATAATTCGTACTTTCGGTAGAGTACGTTGTTTTTCGTTGATTCTGGACACAACTCCTACTTTCGTAACTTTTTTTGGGTTCGTACTTTCGGTAGAGTACGTTGTTTTTCGTTGATTCTGGACACAACTCCTACTTTCGTAACTTTTTTTGGGTTCGTTGATTCGTAATTTTCCGTGTCTCTCTCACAACGACGCTGCCTATTATGCCTAATGTGCTTCGAATGGATTTGTACTTTTCTAAATACATTGCGGTTATTTGTAACGATTCGAAATCTCGTATTTTACTTTCGTTTTTTACATGCGGCTATAGCCTCTGCCCCTGTACACCATTTTGAGAGGGTTCAGCACGGTGAGGGAGAAGCAGAGAGCAGAGCAGAGTGTTATTGTGCTTCGAATGGATTCGAAATCTCGTATTTTATTTTCGTTTTTTACATGCGGCTATAGCCTCCGCCCCTGTACACCATTTTGAGAGGGAGTTCAGCACGGTGTGGGAGAAGCAGAGAGCAGAGCAGAGTGAGTGTTATTGTGCTTCGTATGGATTCGTACATTCGTAACTTTTTCATAACGAATTATGCCGAAGACATTCGGGCATTCGCTATTTGCGGTATAATTTATTTCGGATTCGGTCTTATTCGTAATTGCTTTGTTCGGAAATTCGAATGCTTCCGAATGTCCGAAAGTTGCTAAATTCGGACGAATTTCAATTCGTTACGAAACGAATTGCACAAGCCTACTCAATATTTCTTACACAATTGTCTTTACATAAAGACACCTGGAGGTACACATATTTACGTATGTGCATGGGTTTGGGGTTATGGTGCCTTCATTTTTTTCTTGTTTTTCGTATATTTTATTTAATTACATTTTTATATTAAATGCATTTATTTTCTGTAGCTGTTTTATTATCACAAGAAAGCTGCCGTGATTATGTGATATTATTTTTTTATGGTGAGAAGTGCTGGATTACTAAGTCTGTTACATATAATCATGATTTATTCAGGAGTTCACGGGAAGCTATATTGTTCTAGAACTTTTGTGCATATAAAGACAAGAGACTAGAAACACTACTCCAGTTATACATTTTAAGAATAAGATTTTATTTTAATTTGTTGGGAAAAGTCAGCATGTTTTGGGGGCTGGCATTGCCCCCCTTCTTCAGTGATGGATAAGAACAAAAATAATGGAATTTGGACATGGCAGAAGTATCAAAAAGACTGGTATTTAATGCTGAGCTTGTCTAAGGTTTATTTGAACTGGGGTCAGCCTCTGTGTGATAGCATAGTGCATGTGAAAGGTCGTTTATGAAGACATTAGGGGCATATTGGATTTCTTATTTCTCTCCTGCACTTTCTGAACAAGTCAAGTAAAATCAGTACTTGATTTATTTATGTGCACGGTTGCTGTCAGCCAGAATCTGACAACTGCAAACTTAGAAGTGCTCAGCACAGAGCACTTCTAGGTTCACAACAAAGTGAAGGGATCAGAAAACATCCAATTCACTCACTCTGTCATCTTGAATGCTTACATATGCTGGAAATTCAATGATACAATGGTTAACGTGAGAAACACTTGGGAATAACCATTTTTAAACAAATTCTGAGTCTAAGTAACACTCAAGCCTCGTACACACGGCCGGTTTTCCCGGCAGATAAACTGCCAGGAGAGCTTTTGGCTGGGAATCCCGGCTGTGTGTATGCTTCCTAGCAGTTTTCCCGACAGGAAAACTGCCCGGAAAAAATAGAAAATCTGCTCTCTATTTTCCCGTCAGGATTCCCGGCAGAGTTTTCCTGCCGAGAAAACCAGTCATCTGTATGCTTACCTGCAGGGGAGAAAAAATGCGCATGCACTTCGATGCATGTGCGGTAGCATACAACGTTAGTGTGGGGTGTAGCAAGATGGCGGTGATGGAACGTCACTTCCTGAAAAATCTGTGATGGGGAGCCCGATGTGACGAGACGCCGGCTCGTCGTAGTCGTTGACGTCACCGTGTTCTTGCCATTCAAAAGAACAGTGGTTCTTTTGAATGGCTGTGTGTATATAGGGCTTTGCATGGCAAGCTTGCCAGGAATCCCATCAGGAAAACCAACGGTTTTCACATAGACGGGATTCCCGGCCGTGTGTACAGGGCTTTAGAGTTAACTCCAGTGAGGTAGTATTTGATGACAACCCATATCACTGTTCCCAAGCAAACCTGTATCCTTCTCAGTCCCATAGATGTCAGCCAGGTGCTTACAGCAGTATTAAACCCAAAAGCAAATATTTATTTTATTGCAGCTTACCAATTTGAAGATGTTCTTTTTTTTTTTTCTAGGCTTTCTTTCTTTTATTTTCACCTAGTGATCAACAGAAAAAGCTCTCCTGCAGAAACAACAGTTCAAGGGTTGAGACAAACCATTTAACACTGACATTTAACATATTTATTTACAGTGGAACCTTGGATTATGAGCATAATCCGTTCCAGGAGAATGCTTGTAATCCAAAGCACTAGCATATCAAAGTGAGTTTCCCCATAGAAGTCAATGAAAACTAAAATAATTTGTTCCACGTTAACTTCTATGGCATGAAATACCGCATGTGGCCATGTGAGGTGGGGGGCGCCAAAGAGACTCGGAAATACTCGGAGACAGCTAAGCTGCACTCGGAAACCCTCGGAAAGGCTCGGGAACACTCGGTAACTGAGTATTTCTGAGTGTTTACGAGTATTTCCAAATGGCTCCGAATGGCTCAGAGTGTCACCAGCGCCCTGGCACCTCTGGCCAAATGCAGTACTGTACACCACATAGGCTTGAATCCTACTCGTTTTGCGAGACAACACTTGCAAACTTGAGTCAGGATTTAAAAAAAATAATTGCTTGTATTGCGAAACGCTCGTTAACCACATTACTCGCAATCCGAGGTTCCACTGTATATGACACCTTTATCCCAAAAGGAAAACAACCGTGTCTGTATCTGCTTATAAAGTGTTAGCTGGAGTTAGGCTTTTATTTGTTATTGTATTTAAATCTGCTAGTGTATCGAACACTACCCTTGTTCCAACCTGACAGTGCTGCTATCCAGAAGTGTCTCTGTTTCTCCTTCATCCAGGGTGTAGACACCCTAATACAGGAGGTGTGTTACTGGCCGTATCACCAGATGAACACTAAAAAAGAAAACAAATGCAATCACCACATTTAAGGGTTGGTAAGCTGCCATATATTACATTTTTTGGTTTTGGATTTAATACCGCTTTAAGCCCAGGGGTCTGTTCACTCTCCACTATACACTGACGTGGGTCGCACACCTGATGACACCTTGCTCCAGTTCTGTTTATTGAACTGACATCACACACTGGAAACTCCCACCCGAAGCCATGCCCCTAATCAGTGGCATCACATTCATTAGGGGCGCAGGGGCGCCCAGACCCTAATCTCCATACATGGTGCTAGACATACGGATTTCAGTGTTTTTTATTTTTTAGAAGCACATGATTAGAGTCGGAGGCTCTAATTGGCTTCAAAAAAGGGTGGGCTCGTGGCGCAGAGCACTGTGCCCTGAGCCCACCCAGTTGTGTGACAATGCAAATTAATATTCGCTATTGTCTTTCTGATTCTCCTTCAAGCCAATCAGGAAGCGGGCCCTGAGAATCAATTGGCCAGGGAGTCTTTTGGACTCCACTTCCTGTTCGGCCAGGAGGAGAAGCCCTGGCTCTCATCTCAGCAGCTCATCTCACATCTCACCCCGGATCCCATCTGCCTCCTTATGGTAAGCCTTCCTATCACTGCCTTCCCGTCTGTCTACTATGCACAGGGACCCCTCTAAATTGTCACTTCTTAGCTCCTGAAGCTCAGCTGTGTATTCACCTAATCATGCCTAAATAATGGGTTTCATACTGAAGCATTGTATAGCTATAATACCAGATCTTGCCAGAACAAATTTTAAAATTACTCTATACATCTGAAGTAAAATCTGGGCTATATGCTGTATAAAAGGAATGTTCCAAAACAGTATCTGATTTCAACTTCTTTGAAAAAGCTCAAAAAAATAAGAGCTTTGAAGAATAGTGGAGCTCACCAGGCATTGATGGATAACAATAGAACATTACTCTTTCCTATTCTTTTTTTACTGAGCAAAGCTGGACCTATAACATTTTATGTGTTGCCTAGGCAGTAAGTGGCACAATGGAGTTCAGAACAGCCTTTTATATTCATCCCAAGATAAAGGTTTTATTACTTCATATATAATAGTATTTTGTAATACTAGCATGTGCCTAATTGACTTATCTTAAAAGAGGAGTGGAAGTTTTCATGTAAGGTTGAAGAAAAGTAATATAGCAAACCCAGCTTAGTATCGGGTATTGAGTTTTAGTGTATACATGAAGCAAAAAATAAATTTGTAAGTAATTGTGTTCATTTTGATGGTGTGCTAGCAAACTAAAATAAAGTAGTGTTAGCATACATAATAAGCATACTGCACTTATTATAGTACATTTGATTTTATAATGGTGTGCTTTGATAAGATTCTAAAACAGATTTTTTTTTTCAAAGAAGTACTAAATAATTAAGCCATTTTATACATACAGTAGTATTACATTTGTTACATTATTTTACAATTATTATTTATAGATCAGTGAATAATGGCTAGTGGTATTGTTTACCTTTTCTGAATCATGAAAGATCCACAATGATAAACTCAGTGCCAATAATTGTTTGAATATAGTGCTATGCTAGATAAGGGTAGTTCCTCCATGTGACTGCCAAATAGGCTCATCCAAATAATATTGGAAAGTCTAAAAAATTAAAATCTCTCTATTATTTATGTTAATGAGCCATTGTAATCTCTTGCAACATATACATAGGCTTTAAAAAAAACGCTGATTCTGCATTATTAGGATCAAATACATTTTTTCTGGCTCAAGTATTAGAATGCATTTTAGAACATCTTATATGGAAATAAGATATATGACATGATCTTCAGTAGCTCAGCGTATTGGATAAAAATGCTGCAATATTCTGTTAGCCTGCAGGGATGAGTCATAGTGATGAAGGTGGTTCAAAAGAAAATCAAATTAACAGCAACATTACTGCAGCAAAATATAGAAAATGAAGGTGCAGGGCTTCCCATGTTCTCTAATACACATTAGCAATTTAAGTTAGGAAAATGTATTTATATGTATTACATCAACTAAAAGGAAAAAATAAAGTATTTTTTTCTGAGTATGACTGAAATAATGGCAGCAAATTATAATTTTCCTGTGGTCCTATTTGCCAGATAACTCAGAAATTCCCCACATAATACCTCATTTAACGTGGACCTGAATTTTAAAAGTGAATATCTGCTATTTTATTGGAAATACGATATCTAGAAATGTTATTTGTGTCTAAACAGTACCCAGAAAATATACCTTTTTGCTTTGGATTCTTCCTAAAAAATATCAGAGAGCTTCTTGTTCCTTAAAGTTGTAAAGGCAGAAGGTTTTTTCTTTTTTTTTACCTTACCTTGCTGAAATATAGCGTCATTGCTCTGCAGCCTATCCGACAAAACTCAGTTGGGTTGATTTACAAAAACTGGAGAGTGAAAAATCTGGTGCAGCTTTGCATGGTAGCCAATCAGCTACTAACTTCAGTTTGTTCAATTAAGCTTTGACTAAAAAAAAAAAGCTGCAAAGAACTGCATTTTGAATTTTTCAGTCACAAGTTTTAGTAAATCAACCCTAGTATATGGAGGCTGACAAGCAGTAGTTTTCAACGGCCTGTTAGTTAGGACTCCAATTGTGTAGTTAGTGCAGGGATATGGCTAGGATTTTGTTTTTTGGAACTGTTTATTTTTGGGGCACTGTACAGCACCTGTATATAGCATTTAAATAAAAACAAATAACGAATAAACACACCACTGTTTGTCACTATACTACTGGACTTGTATCTGTGCCTGAAAATGCTTCTCACCCCATGGTGCATTATACCCGCTACCTATTCTCAGCTCACATATCATGGAGGACTGTGGCCAGTTATACAGTAAAAAGAAGACTGTTATTTTAAGAGCCAGTACTCAAAGTGACATAAAATGGAGATGATAGTAAAACAGCTAGGGGTTCATTTGGCTCACCCATTTTTGCAGGGAGATAGGCAAACATTGTAAGAAGTGCTCCATGACCACAGAATATGGGTATAAAAAGTATTTACGCGCTACTATATATGAAACAAAGGGATTATTACTACAACTGCTACAAGGCACTGAAAGGTACTGGAACCATAACCTGAGTAGAATGTGTATAAAAAGTAATGTCAAACTGTTGAAGATAGCCTAACTGATCCCCTATGTCAATTCCTATTCCACACAGGGGGTGATCCTGATAAATGTATATAATAAGTGCTAAAAATTAAGCAACATTTGTATCGTTGGCACATAAATAGGTGCATATGCAACAATATCTAAAACAATAATAAAGTGCAAAGGAAAACCTGTGTAGTATGTGACATAGACCTTTAAAAATAAATAATGATATAGTGCAAGATATTAGTTTAACCATCTGGTGCTAAGCAGTAACTATGCTGCAATAAGGTAAATTCCAAAAGTCTGTCCGTGACTTAAATTATATAAATTGTGCAATATCTGAGTCCATAAATGACAGTCCTTAATATGTGCAAACAAAAGCAAAAGTGGTGCAAACAAATGCAAAAGGAATTTGCGACGGAGAAAGGTTCCTTAAAGAAAAGGTGACATGAAATAAAGTGCTAGGTGATGTTAAGTTGTGACTTCCACGCTGTGCTTGTATTAAAAGGTGACTTCTTGGTGTGTTGTATTGTGACTTCCACGCTGTGCTTCTAATGAAGGGTGACCCCTTACCTCACTGCTGTGAGGTTACAGCATGTAATAAAGCCCTCTGTTGTTTCCTACTTCCTGCTGTCCGGATGGTATCTTGGAACATAGGGGTATGTAATCCCTGGTGGGGATTAATCCTCTAGCCGTGGAGTCTCCGGGATGGTGTGCATATATGGGGGATTAGAAATAGGTAGGCGAAGGAAGCCCAATATAGTGTAGTAATTCCGTATAAAATTGATTCCATTAAATAAAATATAAAGTACTAATCAATTAATCAATGTGAGTACTTTTATATTTTATTTAATGGAATAAATTTTATACGGAATCAGCGCCTGTGTTTGTTCCTGCACAGCACTGATGTACTGTTTGAGCAGTACCTGCATTTGTAACTGCACAGCACTCATCATGTCCCAATAGTAGATATTTATCTGTTGTTAGGTAGCATACAGTGGGGCAAAAAAGTATTTAGTCAGCCACCAATTGTGCAAATTCTCCCACTTAAAAAGATGAGAGAGGCCTGTAATTGTCATCATAGGTATACCTCAACTATGAGAGACAAAATGTGGAAACAAATCCAGACAATCACATTGTCTGATTTGGAAAGATTTTTTTTTGCAAATTATGGTGGAAAATAAGTATTTGGTCAATATCAAAAGTTCATCTCAATACTTTGTTATATATGCTTTGTTGGCAATGACAGAGGTCAAATGTTTTCTGTAAGTCTTCACAAGGTTGTCACACACTGTTGCTGGTATGTTGGCCCATTCCTCCATACAGATCTCCTCTAGAGCAGTGATGTTTTGGGGCTGTCGCTGGGCAACACGGACTTTCAACTCCCTCCAAAGGTTTTCTATGGGGTTGAGATCTGGAGACTGGCTAGGCCACTCCAGGACCTTGAAATGCTTCTTACGAAGCCACTCCTTTGTTGCCCGGGTGGTGTGTTTGGGATCATTGTCATGCTGAAAGACCCAGCCACATTTCATCCTCAATGCCCTTGCTGATGGGAGGAGGTTTGCACTCAAAATCTCACGATACATGGTCCCATTCATTCTTTCATGTACACAAATCAGTCGTCCTGTTCCCTTTGCAGAGAAACAGCCCCAAAGCATGATGTTGCCACCCCCATGCTTCACAGTAGGTATGGTGTTCTTTGGTTCTCTCTCCTCCAAACACGACGAGTTGTGTTTCTACCAAACAGTTCTAATTTGGTTTCATCTGATCATATGACATTCTCCCAATCCTCTTCTGGATTATCCAAATGCTCTCTAGCAAACCTGAGACGGGCCCAGACATATACTGGCTTAAGCAGGGGGACACGTCTGGCACTGCAGGATCTGAGTCCCTGGCAGCGTAGTGTGTTACTGATGGTAGCCTTTGCTCCGTTGGTCCCAGCTCTCTGCAGGTCATTCACTAGGTCCCCCCGTGTGGTTCTGGGATTTTTGCTTACCGTTCTTGTGATCATTTTGACCCCACGGGGTGAGATCTTGCGTGGAGCCCCAGATCGAGGGAGATAATCAGTGGTCTTGTATGTCTTCCATTTTCAAATTATTGCTCCCACAGTTGATTTCTTCACACCAAGCTGCTTGCCTATTGCAGATTCAGTCTTCCCAGCCTGGTGCAGGTCTACAATTTTGTTTCTGGTGTCCTTCGACAGCTCTTTGGTCTTCACCATAGTGGAGTTTGGAGTGTGACTGTTTGAGGTTGTGGACAGGTGTCTTTTATACTGATAACAAGTTCAAACAGGTGCCATTAATACAGGTAATGAGTGGAGGACAGAGGAGCCTCTTAAAGAAGAAGATACAGGTCTGCGAGAGACAGAAATCTTGCTTGTTTGTAGGTGACCAAATACTTATTTTCCACCATAATTTGCAAAAAAAATTATTTCCAAATCAGACAATGTGATTGTCTGGATTTGTTTCCACATTTTGTCTCTCATAGTTGAGGTATACCTATGATGACAATTACAGGCCTCTCTCATTTTTTAAGTGGGAGAACTTGCACAATTGGTGGCTGACTAAATACTTTTTTGCTCCACTGTATGCTTGCTGCAATGCTGCATTAGACAACACTAGTCGGTTGACAATCTTGTAGAACTCATTGAGAGGTATTTTCCAGATGAGCACTTTGTCATCTCCTCTACAACCCCACAGGCTTTCCACCCAAAGCCACTATCTCCACTGGCAACCAGTAGTACTGTTCTAAGGGGAGTGGGTGGTAAAAACTGCACAGAAACAAGCAGAAGAAACTGTAGGGTTAGGTCTACGGACTGGCATCCCTACCCAGGAAGGCTGATGCTTGTTATCAGACCCAACTGGAGAAATATTAAATGTTTCCTTTGCCAGGAACCTAAACATGAGGCAGCAAATTGTCCATTGACTGATGAGCCTATGCAATGTGATTTCTCTTTCAGGGATAAACGACAGTCTCTGTTTGCCACTGTTTTATGCACTGTAGTGCCTGTAACATAAAAGCAAATATGCCAAATTACTGTGAATGATAATCATATTACAGCCTTGCTGGACTCTGAAAGGTTTGTTATTCTGCTTAACGCCCATGTGAATGCCCATGTGAACTTTCATGCTAGAAAGATGGCTGTAATCAGATTACATGTGGATAATGAAGAGTATCTTATAGCAGATTTGAAGTTTGGAACTGGCTCAGGTATTGTGGTCCATAGAGTTGGGGTTATACCCCACGTGTTGCATGATACAATAATTGGGAGAGATTCTCCTGAATTTTGGAGACTTTGGGATTGACCAAATTGGTTCTCTGTATCTGAATCAGACATAGAGCCAGAATCCATGGCCTGCACAGAAAATGTTGGCATGAGGGATTCCTCTCAGGAACCCCCAGATTTTCCTTTCTTTGTTATGGTAGGAAAACTGGAGGAGTCTGAGGAAGCCCCTACAGCCAGTGAAAATTGGCACTTGCACTTCTCCCTTGCATGCCATTTATGGCGCGTACACACGGCCGTTTTTAATGTCATTGAAAAAAACTAAGTTTTTCTCAACGTGATTCTTCTCAAGCCTGCCTTGCCTACACACTATCGTGAAAAAAAATGCTTGAGCATAGCGCGGTGACGTACAACACGTTCGACAACACGTACAATGGCACTATAAAGGGGAAGTTCCATTCGGATGGCGCCACCCTTTGGGCTGCATTTGCTGATCCTCGTGTTAGTAAAGTTTGGTGAGAGACGATTTGCGCTTTTCAGCCTCGTGCTCTTCAGTCCGTTACAGCGTGACAAATTAGTATCTCCATTCAGAACGCTAGTTTTACCAGAACGAGCGCTCCCATCTCATAACTTGCTTCTGAGCATGCGCGTTTTTTTCCCCATTATTAAATCGTACACACGGCCGTTTTTCACGTCGAGAAAAATGCTCTGGAGCCTACACACAATCGTTTTTAATGACCAATTTAAAAAATTTCATTTTTCTCGTCATGAAAAACGGTCGTGTGTACGCGGCATTAGGCTCACCTGGAAAGTAGAGTCATTGCTCTGCAGCCTACAGTAAAGGCTCAGCTACAAGGACAATACTGAAAATCTTTGTATTGAAAAATTTCCAGCAAACGTCAACAATTTTTCGATTTTCAACAATAAACATTGTTTTTTTTCTGATCAATTTCTGCTACTGCCCCTACTGCTCATGCCCATTTCACTTAATTTTTTTTCAAAGGACTGACCTACAAACAATTAAAAAATAATTTGTTTGAAAAAAAAAAAATCAAAAATGTTTTTGTTCATTTTTGATGTTGAAAAGGAAATTGACTGTCTCGGTAACCACACTAACCATACAAAATTTGAACAACTGGTCTACTGACTCGACTTTTCACAAATTTTCTATCCATCTATGGCCAGCTTTACATACATGCTGAGAGTAACAAACACATATCTAAGAGTCAAAAGTTTTCAATAATAACATTGGTTCATAGCAGAAAAAAATTGCAGCAAGTCAGATAGAGTCTATCTAATTTCCTAGCTAAACAATGTCCAACATCATCTAGCCCTTTACTGTCCCTGGCAGGCCCCTTTCATAAATGGATTCCAGTTTTTTTAACCATTTGAGCATTAACTTTGGGTGGCGTGCATTCAATGGCAGCCTGCCTAGGAATGCACACTCCTGCACATTGACATCCACCCACCTAGACATTTTAATAATTGCATAAATTTACCAAAAGCTGCTCACTGTTTGCACCGGGGCCTGAGGGTCTTTGAGAAGAGTTCTGAGGCATGGTGCTGTGATGTTTCAGGAAGTTATCTGGAGGATCCTGCCAGTCCATTGCACCAGACACAACCTGCCTGCATTGCATGGAGAAGCGCAAAGACCCAGTGACGGAGTAACTGAGACTAAATGGCCCAGTGATGAAGTCATTGAGACTGAAATAAGGTACATATGGAAACTGAAAGGGTTCCATTTAAATATTTTATTATCACATTGATGAGGAGGTAAAGTGTAACAAAGGAAAGGTAAAATGTAAGCAGATTCAACTGCAGTATTAACTAACATATTTTTCTTTGGACACTAAATCATAAAAGATAGAATGAATTATGATTTTAATGGTATGTCTGCCATCTTATGTCATCCTACTGTTATGCACTTAACAAGCTGATCTCAACCATTACAAAAATAAAAAGACTCACAGAAACAGTCACCCTGTCTTATTTAAATGCTACATTTTTATTAGCACAGAATAATTAAATGAGTTCAATGGCACTGGAGAACAAGCAGAAATGCAAGCTTATCTAGTCTAGCCATCATAAAACATCAGCTAATGGGAATGTCATAGACAATGTAGACAGAGGAGGAAAGAATGATCGCTTTTAAGCATTTGGTATTTTAGGTCAGACTGGCACAATATTTCCTATTAGATACTCAGTACAATATTAATTTGTTTAAATAATCTTAAATATTGCAGTGATCATTAAGCATAGAATAAGTTCATACTGATAGATTTGGGTCTTGCAACACACTTCATTGATTTTCTCTGTTGTAATCTATTCTTAAAGATTACTGCTTTATGCTTTTTATGCCAGGAAATTTTCTTGCAATCTCTTTACTGCTTCATTAGTAGAGGAAAACACTTTTGCAATGATGGGTTAAAATAAGATAAACAATATGCTTCATTCTAAGTGGACATTTCAGTGTAGGTCAGGGAAAAAAAAAACATATAGCATCTCTGCAATACATGCACATTTTCCAATGTTTTATTTCTTTAAAGACCCTACATGTACAGAAAGTCCTGATGTGGACTGTCATTTAGTGGACCAAGTGATGTCTGTCCTGCCCAGTTAGCTTTGTTAACCACTTCCCACCCAACCTGTTGAGAAATGATGGATGGGCAGTGGCTCTGTTGTTCTGGGATGATGTCATTTGACGTTGTCCCACTCTCGTGGTGCAGCGATTGGTGGTGCACTCTGTCCCTGGGACACGGAACATCACCCATCTTGGTAAAGAGCCGATGACAAGACTCTTTACCCATGTGATCAGCTGTATCCAATCACAGCTGATCACATGTAAACAAGGAAATGCCAGCTATTGGCATTCCTTTCTTCACACTGACAGCGTGTGAGGAGAGGAGAGCCGATCCATGGCATTTCTTCATTGGGGAGATCTGCACAGATAATCAGGGCATTGATTATCAGTGCAGCCCCAATAGTGCCCAGCAGTGATGCCAATCAGTACCCATCAGTGATGCCAGTCAGTGCTGCCTTTCAGTGCCCATCAGTGCCTGCTTATCAGTGCCGCCCATCAGTGCCCATAAGTGCAAGCTCATCAATGCCGCCCATCAATGCTGCCCATCAGTGCCTGCTCATCAATGCCGCCCATCAGTGACGCCCATTAGTACCACCAATAAGTGCCCATTAGTGCTGCCTATGCATACCCCATATCAGTGCCCATCAATTCTGCCTATCAGAGCTCATCAATGCTGCATGTAAGTGCCACCTTTTAGTGCCCAGCAGTGCTGCATATTAGTGCTTCCTCCTCAGTGCCACCTTACCAGTGCCCTTCAGTGCCATCTTATCAGTTCAGTCTCATCAGTGCCCTTCAGTGCAGACTCATCAGCACACATTGGTGAAGGAGAAAAATTACCTATTTATAACATTTTTTTTAGCAAAAACAAACAAAAACAAAGTGGTGATTAAATACCACCAAAAGAAAGCTCTATCTGTCTAAAAAAAAAGATAAAACATTGAATTTGGGTACAGTGTTGCATGACCGTGCATATGTAATTTAAAGTGTGACAGCTCTGAAAGCCGAAAATTGGCCTGGAAGGGGGTAAAAGTGTCCAATAGGCAAGTAGTTAAGCTACTCAAACCCCCCACTCTCCTGTCTGGACACTAATCATTCTGTAGTCCCTAGATAAGAAATAGGCAGGATATTTACTCTTTGAAATAATGCGTGATGACGCAAGGACAGCTCTGAACTTCTGACATGATTGAAATATATTTTTTGCACTTACTTAATAAATATTGCAAAATGCTTTCAATGGTATATTTAACAGATCAAAAGGTCTCAAAAAGGGAAGTTCATTGTTAGGGTTTACATACAAGCTGTCCAAATGAGTAGTTAGAGGGTTGAGGCAACCCATTTAACATCGACAGAGGAGCATACAATGGTCAGCTTTTATTCATGTATGTAAAACCTTTATCCCAAAAGGAAAAAACTGTTTGCTGTAACTGCTTATAAAGGGTAAGCTGAGCTCAGCTTCAATTTGTTAAACAAATCGATATAAATCTACTATAAATGCTTTAAAAAATTACCGCGCTACTGACATAGCTGCTGACACTACAATCAGACAAATTGTGCAAGTGATAAATTCAAAAAGTGCAGCGCTGAACATGAACCATATAAAATGTGCAAAGCAAGCATAAAATAATGTGTGGAAAGGAAATATACAGCGCTACCTAAACATAAACTAGCAATGTGCAGCAGCTCAAAATGTAAGACCATACATTCAATAGAACCAGAGGGAGGGGGGGAAGGAGCTGTGCAAAAAAATGATAAAATGTGAATTATTGTGAATCAACTTAAATAAATAAATGAAATGAATGACAATCAAAAAATATATAAATAAAAAGTGTGAAAAATGTATTTTAGTGAAAAAAATATTTTTTGTGACGAAAATATATTCTTGAAGTGTCCAGCCAATATAAATTGAATTAAATGACCAGTCCAAATTGTTGAATATAAGTATTGGAAGTCTTGTATGTAAAGAAGAGAAAGGTGAGCCTCAATGATGACACCAATAAAACACACGTGCACCACCACCTGTAACGTAATGCGCTTACCAGAAGCAAGCTGAAACAAGCCCAGAAACAGTGATCAAACTCCTGGTCTGTGACAATCTCCAATCCTGGAAGTAGGCAGTCAGACAGGTGGACTCAATAAACACAGCGGCCACAAAGATCAGCATCGGAGACCCAAGAATGCAGAACACTCACATAGTGTAAAATAATTTATTATCCCAAAATGGCAACTTACATAGTAGTAGATAAAAACATTTGTGTAAAAACTGAAGGAGAGCCGGCCGCCATGCAATCTCCCGTTCAAAGTGATGACGTCAGTGCGTCAGCCTCCCGACGTACATTTTGCTACAAGATAGCGTCGTCTGGGGAACGGGTGACGCACTGACTCATCGCGTCTATATAACAATAAAAACCGCGCCTCGATGTGAGTCATCGGCAGCGGAGCAATCCTTATCGCAGGACCGAAATAATGTGTGCAAATATGCAAATCATATATGAACTCAAATAAGTATGAGGTAATGTTCCATATACAGACAATAAGAAAAGTGCATAGTGTCACAAACAAACATTATAAAGCAATATTAACTTTCACATATGAAAATTGAAACTAAAAGTGTGAGGCAGCCACTGTGCATTATGACAGTGCAGACAAGGAAGGTTAAAAATAAAATAAAAATCCACTCGGTATACTTCTTGTAGTTTGTAAAGCTGGATTCTGCTGGAGGGAAGGTAAAGGTTTACAGGTGAAGGCCAGAGATTAGAGCGGTATATATACAGCAAGTTCTAGAATCCCTCACCAACGCAAAGACTGCACCGCTGCTCACAGGCTATGCCTTTTTGGAGATTCCCTGAAAAAAAAGTTTGATGCTTTCCTCTCTGGCAGCCCATATTTCCTATTATTATTACCCCCAACAAATTAAATTCAAAATTCTAATAACAATTTACAAAGCCATTCACAGCTCGGCCTCCAGCTACATCACTAACCTAGTCTCAAAACACCAACCTACTCATTCTCTTCGTTCCTCTCAAGACCTCCTGCTCTCTAGCTCCCTCGTCACCTCCTCCCATGCTCACCTCCAGGACTTTTCCAGAGCCTCTCCCATCCTCTGGAACTCCCTACCCCAATCCAACTATCTCCTACTCTGCTTGCTTTTAGACAATCCCTGAAAACCCTTCTCTTCAGAGAAGCCTATCCCCACCTAACAACTGTACTTTTACTTTCTCCATCAGATCATCCCCACAGCTATTACCTTTTGTATCACTTGACCCTCCCTCCTAGATTGTAAGCTCTAACGAGCAGGGCCCTCTGATTCCTCCTGTATTGAATTGTATTGTAACTGTACTGTCTGTCCTCGTGTTGTAAAGCGCTGCACAAACTGTTCACGCTATAAAAATCCTGTATACCATATTTATCGGTGTATAACACACACAGGCGTATAACACGCACCTTCATTTTAAGAGGGAAGTTTCAGGATTTTTTTTTTTAAATAAACAACTTTGAATTAAAATAAGAATCAGTGCCCATCAATGCAGCCTGATTAGTGACCATCTGCAGCCTCCTCATCTCCCATCAATGCAGCCTGATCAATGCCCACCTGCAGCCCATCTCCTATCAATGCAGCCTGATTAATACCCATTTTTAGCCTCAATGCTCATCTGCAGCCTCACCATCTCTCATCAATGCAGCTTGAACAGTGCAGGCAA
The DNA here is from genome assembly GCA_029206835.1 of Rana muscosa. Classification (NCBI taxonomy): domain Eukaryota; kingdom Metazoa; phylum Chordata; class Amphibia; order Anura; family Ranidae; genus Rana; species Rana muscosa. Next base: position 250,249,188 of record CM055117.1, on the reverse strand, counting down.
TCACGAGCCATCATCTCCTGCTTACTCGGCTCTCACGCGACTCTCAGATGGCAGTCACACATACAGTCCCGCCTCCGTCATCGGCATTGGACCAGCTCCTGTGATAGACAGAACACTGGTCCAATTCCGGTGGCAGAGATGGGACTGTATGTGTTACTGCCGAATGAGAGCAGAGTGAGAGCTGAGTAAATAGGAGATGACGGCTCTGTGAATTCCGGCGGCGCTCGTCCCCCTCCTTCCCCTCTGAGGTACACTATTGGCGTATAACACGCACCCGTGATTTGCCCCTTATTTTCAGGGGGGGAAAGTGCGTGTTATATGCTGATAAATATGGTAATAATAATTATTGGTCCCATTCAGCACTGCAGCCTCCAATGGACTTTGACACAGCATGAGTGCAGAAATGGTAGAAAACATAGGCCACCACAGAGTCTAAGATTAAATTCAGGGGCTGGAAGTTGTGGTATACCGTGGTGACAGATTTACAGAGACTGTTCCTTATTTCATCATTACCGGTTTCATCTTCATGCTTGTTTGACTTTGCCGCTGGTAATAGAGTCCACACATTCTGGTAAGCGTGTTTACTCTCCCCTCTGAGTGGCAGATGCACAGTCCCGGGTGACTCCTTTAGTGGACAGTGGTTCATTTCTATCCATACTGAGTGGATTTTTATTTTATTTTCAACCTTCTGTATCTGGACTGTCAGAATGCACAGTGGCTGCCTCACCCTTTTAGTTTCAATTTTCATATGTGGTCTTTTTAACCACTTCACGCCCGGGCCATATGAAAAAGACGTCCGCAAAGCGGTCGTCAATTGCTGATAGGACATCTATGGACGTCCTCCCATTTACTCCCGCGATGCGCGCCACCGCGGGCGCGCATCGGGGAAAAGCTGTGCCCGCCGTGTCAGGCGGGTGCCGATGCGCGTGCCTGGCGGCCGCGATCTGCCATAATGTTACAGTCACAAAAAAAAATCGCAGATCGACGCCATTACTAGTAAAAAAATAAATAAAAAAATAATGAAAAAAAAAATCATACTTCTATTCCCTATTTTGTAGGCGCTATAACTTTTGCGCAAACCAATCACTATACGCTTATTGCGATTTTTTTTTTACCTAAAATATGTAGAATAGGTATCGGCCTAAACTGAGGAAAAAAATAGTTTTTTAAAAAAAAAATTGGAATATTAATTATAGCAAAAATTTAAAAATATTGTTTTCTTTTCAAAATTGTCGCTCTATTTTTGTTTATAGCGCAAAAAATAAAAACCGCAGAAATGATCAAATACCACCAAAAGAAAGCTCTATTTGTGGGAAAAAAAGGACGTCAATTTTGTTTGGGAGCCACGTCACATGACCGCGCAATTGTCATTCAAAGCGTGACAGTGCTGAAACCTGAAATTTTCGCCTGGGCAGTAAGGGGGTTATGTGCCCAGTTGTCAAGTGGTTAATATTGATTTATAATGTTTGTTTATGACACTATGCAATTTATTATTATCTGTATATGGTAACATTACCTCATACTTATTTGAGTTCATATTTGATTTGCATATTTGCACACAGTATTTTATGCTTGCTTTGCACATTTTACATGGTTAATGTTCAGTGCTGCACTTTTTGAATATAAATCTATTAGCCTAACATTCCCCTTCCCCAAATAAAACGTAGCCACCAAATCTAAGGATTGTTAAGCTGCAATATATTACATTTTTGTTTCTGGGTTTCTTACCACTTAAAATTTTAGCACAGAAACTGCAACTGCCCATGGACTCACGTGCAACACATGGCTGTTAAAGGCCACAACAAAGCCTGGGGAATGCCCAGGAAAAAACAGTATGCGTTAAAAACAGGGGTTTTGTCCGCACGCATTTGCAAACGCATGCGTGAGCCACAGAGCCATGCCAAGGCTCCTTAAAGGTACATGAGCACACCAAGCACCCAGCATGTAGCACAATGGCTGCAAAGGTGTTGGTGCGCTGCTGGACCAATACAAACACCATAGGTGAAAACAAAACTTGTCCACCGCCCCCATCTATAGCTGGCCATCGCAGTAAGCAGCATTGGAAGGCTGAAACAGGTAACAATAAAGCCTGTGGAATGCCCAGGTAAAACCAAGCCTACTTACCGACCAGCACGCAGGCAACCAATTAACCTGTCTAACAGTATGCGTTAAAATCAGGGGTTTTGTCCGCACGCATTTGGAAACGCAAATGCGTGAGCCACAGAGCCACGCCAAGGCACCCTGGAATCTGTGGTCCTACACTAAACTATGAGTGTCCCCACAATGGAGGCACATGTATTCTGATGGATAGATGAGGACAGGTAGACTGAAGGGGAGCCACCCCTCCTTAAAGGTACAGGAGCACACCAAGCACCCAGCATGTAGCACAATGGCTGCAAAGGTGTTGGTGCGCTGCTGGACCAATACAAACGCCAAAGGCCACCCTCACCTATACATTACATTCAGGTTTACCCCCTATTTTTACTCCAATGCACTGGAATTAAATTCTCATTCCAAGAGGGATATGTGAAATGAGAATATTCCATAAGGCTCCCTGTGGAATAGCATGAGGTATAGTCACATATTTGTTTTTTTTTGTGATGTTTCTAAGCTTCCAAACTGCAAGGTTCTGTAATCTTAACTTTAATGCACCAGGGTTTGCAGACACCTCCTGATTTTTACAGCTTACGTGGGATAAGAACTTCTAATTTTGCTCATCCATTGATTTAATACCTTTTTTATTATTTATTTATTCTATTGTGGTGGCAATGTAGCCATTAGCAATATTACATAGAGAAACATTTAAACACAGACCTCTAAAAGCACAGGTATAGTGAAGGTGCTGGACATATACCAATATGAGCAGGTTTCAGGACAGGAGCTTTAAGAGTTATGCTGCTTTCACACTGAAGCACATATAATTTCACACTGCAGCACTTTTAAAACACACTATAGCTGGCTACAAATTATGCCATTTTCTTGTACAATTTTCCTTTAGATTTAGAAAAATCATATAATATGAGGTCAAACCTAAACACCTTCAAGTTGTATGCAATCAGGCAGGTCCTTGCACTAAATAGTTGAAGGTAAATCTAAAGGAAATTGAACAAAAAAAATGTATAATGTGTAGCCAGCTTTAGTGTTTTTAATAAATGCATGGTGTGTTTTCCAGCCTATCTGCGTGAATAGCTAGTTGTTAAGGACATCATCTGGTGCCGGCATCTTAACAACATGCCATCAGTTGGCTGTTAAGAACAGCAGTGGGGGGGTTGTTAAGGAGAACGAGTGATAAGGCCTCCCTCTCAGTGGTCAGCAGGAGCGGTGATACTACCAGATGGGAGGAGGAGGCAAGGAGACAGCGGACAAGCATCAGGAGCAACAGGTGAGAGAGAAGGAGAGGGGGGCGTACAGATGGGACGAGCTGAATTCAAGATTGATGAGCTTGTGCCAATTGGCAAGATTGTGCCCATGCTACCCTGTCTGGGGATAGGGTGAGTGCAGGGGTGCAATTTTTTTACGTGTCCGCTGATTGTTAATGAAACAAGCATGTGCTAGCTCCTTAACAATCAGCTATTCACTGTTTGTTAAGGAGTCCAGCGTATGCTCAGTCCTTAACAATAAGCAAAAACACACCTTGTGTGTGTTTTTGGTGCATTGGTGATGCGGTTCCCACTGATTTCAATAGATGGTGCATCTTTGGTGTACTTTTGGAAAGCGCATCAAAGATGCAGCATGCAGGACTTTTCAAACCACAGTGCAAGCACAGCTCAGTAATGTGAAGAGTCTCAGGATTTTAACCACTTGCCGACCACCACACACACTTATACGTTGACAGAATGGCACTTCTGGGCAGAAGGACGTATATATACGTCCCCTTTAAGGAAGCGGCATTGTGGATGCACGCGCCACCGGCGTCGCGCGTGCACGCCCGCCGCAAGCTCTGTGAGCCCGACCGCGGGTCCCACGGACTCGATCGCGGCGGGGATACCTGCGATCATCTCACGGTGAGGAAGAACGGGAAGATGCTGATGTAAACAAGCATCTCCCCGCTCTGCCTAGTGAAAATGACACTAATCACCGCTTCCTGTAATCGGAAGCGGTGATCACTGTCATGTCACACACAGCCCATCCCCCCTACAGTAAGAATCACTCCCTAGGGCACACTTAACCCCTACATCGCCACCTAGTGGTTAACCCCTTCACTGCCAGTGTCATTTTCACAGTAATCAGTAAATTTTTTAGCACTGATCGGTGTAAAAATGACAATGGTCCCAAAAATGTGTCAAAAGTGTCCGATGTGTCCGCCATAATGTTGCAGTCACGATAAAAAACGCTGATCGCCGCCATTACTAGTAAAAAAAAAATATTTATACAAATGCCATAAAACTATCCCCTATTTTGTAGACGCTATAACTTTTGCGCAAACCGATCAATAAACAATTATTGCGATTTTTTTACCAAAAATATGTAGAAGAATACATATCGGCCTAAACTGAGGAAAAAAAAGTTTTTTATATATTTTTGGGGGATATTTATTATAGCAAAAAGTAAAGGGGCCTTACTAAAAAAGCTAACCACTTTCAAGTGCTTTGGTTACCATGGGACAGGTGCAATTCAGCAAATCTATGTGGCTGCAAGGATGGGGTCTCACCAGGGTTGCCAGCTTCAGTAAATTTACAAACAGTTTGTAAAATCCATAATTGTTGCATCTGTCCATGAATGTCAGTTATGGACATGCAGCCTACATGTCCGTAATGGACATTTAAGGACAGATGCAAAAAGTACAGATTTTACAAACTGTTCATAAATTTACTGAAAGTTGGCAACCCTGGTCTCAACCTTTCCATTTAAAACAGTTTTTATACCTATATAAGGCACACTGTGTAATGTATAGGGATATAGGCATGTTTTTGCTGCTCAAATAATAATGCTTCTTAGAATGAATAATATTTTCCTCAATTTGAGTTTTCCCTTTTTTAAATAAAATATAAATACTACATAAATTGCATTAAAGGGCAAATCTATAATAGCAGATACCACTATCTCCTCTCCACTGAACACCACAGAGCTTACTACACACTCGAGCACTCTACCCAGGGCCAGGACAAGGGGTGGGCAGAAGGGGTACGGCCCTGGCCCAGGTACAGTAACACTTTGTGGAGAGGGGGCTCCCACAACAAATACACACTACCTGAATGACAGGAGGAATGCTGCTGTCACTCCTGCTATTCAGAACAGAGCACAGTGCAGGGCTGAAATAATTGCTGGAGGGAGGATTCTGCTCTCTCTTCCCTCCAGCAGCAGTGCAATGTTGGCTGGAGAGAAGGCAGGACAGCACTGTGCTGAAAACACAGACATCTCCTTCTCAGCACAGGCGCCTCTGGAGAGTGAGGGCAGGCTGTTCTTCTTGCCAGGGACACAGATGCACTGCTGGTTAAAAATGCACAGGGGCGGCACCAGGGAGGTGCATGGGTATACTTGGGTATACTATAGCACCCCCATAAGACATCCATCTCACAGTGATCATTGTTATTTTTATAACCACTTCTGCCCCTGAAGATTTTCCTGCTTAATGACCGGGCCATTTTTTTGCGATACGGCACTGCGTCGCTTTAACTGACAATTGCGCGGTCCTGCGACATTGTACCCAAACAAAATGTACGTCCTTTTTTTTCCACAAATAGAGCTTTCTTTTGGTGGTATTTGATCACCTCTGTGTTTGTTTGTTTTTTGCGCTGTAAACAAAAAAAGCTATAATAAATATCCCAAAAATGTTTTAAAAAAAAAATTTCTTCATCAGTTGAGACTAATATGTATTCTTCTACATATTTCTGGCAAACAAAATTGCAATAATATATTGATTGGTTTGCGCAAAAGTTATAGCATCTACAAATAGGGGATATATTTATGCCATTTTTATGGCATTTTTTTTAATAGTAATGGTGGTGATCTGCGATTCTTAGCAGTACTGCGACATTGTGGCAGACAGATCGGACACTTTTGACACCTTTTTGGGACCATTGACATTTATACAGTGATCAGTGCTATAAAAATGCATTACTGTGTAAATGTCACTGGCAGGGAAGGAGTTAACACTAGGGGGTGATAAAGGGGTTAAATGTGTTCCCTTGTGAGTGTTTCTTACTGTGTGGGGATGGGATTGACTGGGGGAGGAGACATATCGCTGTTTGTAATTACTACAAACAGCAGATCTGTCTCTTCTCCCCTGTCAGAACAAGGATTTGTGTGTTTACACACACAAATCCCTGTTCTGTCTCTCGTGCCCATGATCGCGGGTGGCCGGTGGCGATCGCGCCCACCGGCCACGTGCATTGGGTCCCCCGCCGTGCAGTGAGCACCCGCCTGCTATGGCTCTTAAAGGGGCTGACGTACCCATACAGCGATTCGCGGGAACGTGCCACTTTGCCGAACGTATATCGGAGTGGGCAGGTCAGCAAGTGGTTAATGGCTGCTGCTTCTGCAGCTCTATCTCCCATAGGCCGCTGTCAAAGTAGTTGGTTGCTAGGACCACCCAGTGTCCCAGCAACACAAAAAGGGCTTTCACTGCCCCCCAGCCATTTACACTGCCACAGCATTCAGAGGAGGAGGAAGGGACTTCCTCTAGACCTGCTACCAGTGCCCCATCTCCCAGCTTTACCTGTAGCTGTGGGCTGCTCTGAAAATGCAACAGAGTAGAATCTTGGGGACCCTGATGAAAGTGTGGTGACTCTGAGGATCCTGAAGTTTAAGGCAAACTCTGGGGACCCTGATGTTGGGAGAACTCTGTGGACCCTGACATAAGTGGTGACTCTGGAGACCCTGATGTAAAGGGGAGGACTGTGATTTAGAAGTGGAACTCTAGGGACCTGACGAAAGATGGGTGACTCTGGGGACCCTGAAGTTAGGGGGACTCTTGGGACCCTAATTTTAGGGGGGGGGACTCTGATGTGAACCTACACTCTTTATATTAAATTGTCATGTATGACATAGTCCTAACCAAGATTTTTATTGTCCCAACAGTTGCTGGTTTTTAATGAAATTCATTCTCTTTTAAGGTAGGCTCAGACAGACAATGTGACTCCATAGCAGCAGGGATTTTTTATTTCCACCACAGGTGCAGGGTATTTTTTCTTAACAATGACACAACCAACACAGGGCCCTTTTTTTTTTCAATGACACCACAGACACAGGGGCATTATTTCCTACCAATAACATCACTGACGCAAGGGCATTTTTCTATTCGGTGACACCATGGACACAGGGATAATTTTTCCTTACAATGACACCACCAATGCAGGGAAATGTACTGACACCACTGGCCTAGGGGCTTCTTTTCTTTTTAGTGACACCACTAATGCAGGGGTATTTCTTTCCTCCAGTAGCTCCATCAATAATGGCATATTTTCCCCACACTGATGCTGGGTAAATTCTTTCTAAAGCACCATTAGCCACATATTTGACTGCAGACTAAAAGTTTTAGTGCTATCACACTCACTGTTACATATGTTTTAATAAAGCATGCTGCGCGCATTGCTAGTAAACCAACTCCATCTCCTATTTCTCTGTTCAGGAAGGAGTGGGGGGGGCATCTTTATGACCTTTTCCTGCCACTGGCTCTACCAGCACTTTTTTGTTTAACTTTCATTGAAAATAGTCAGAAAAAAACATTTACAAAGTATATCAATGAGCTTTACAAATGTGTATTTTTCATTTGAAGCAAAGGTATGGCTATAGTATGGCCATACTGCTGATTTATAAATGAGATTCATAGTTTGATAAAGAACAGTGTATTATAAACTTTCACTCTTCTAATCCTTTGTTGTAGCTCATTGTTGTTGATCTTCAGTTGTCTCTTTTTAGCTGTTTCCTGTCTACATAAGCTAGAGCAATGGCTGCATGGCATTCCTCAGAACAGGTTTCCTGATAGAGGACCTTGCCTACATAATGTTCAGAGCCACTTGTAGTTTCCATCTGAAGGTCACGTGATAAAAAAGGAGCACAACTGGAAAGGAGAGACAGAAATAACAATAATAATAATAATTGTTATTATTATTTTTTTGTAAAATCTTTTTATTGAAGTTTTTATGAACACATAAGATTTGCCCACTCAGGGGCTTAACATTTGCCCACGCAGGGGCAGTTTCTCTGTTGTGGCAACGCACCACTACAGGGCACAACACATAGCACAAACAACTTAACTTATACTATAACCCCAGATGTGGGGAGAGGGTCAGTTCAAGATAATCTGTGCTCAAATTGATGTCAACAGGAGAGAACAGCATGAAAAAAGTTGGGTCAATAGAGTAACAAACGAAGGATACACCGTCAGTCTAAGCATTGGTCACTGCAGCATTTGTGGTGCTTCTATCATCTAGCCAGCAACTCCATACCTTCTCAAATTTTTGCGGGCATCCCCTGGTCGAGTAGGTGGCTTTATATAGGGGTAGACTGGCATTCACTAGGCTCTTCCAGAATCTGACAGAGGGGGAGTCGATTGTTTCCAGTTCATCGTAATGGCTTTGCGAGCATAATATAGTAACAGGGATATGAGTATTTTCCTGGCTCTGATCATTGGCAAATGTTCAACTAGCCCTAGCAGACAGTATATAGGATCATAAGGGACACAAGCTTTAGTGACCTTATTGATCACCTGGATCACTTCATTCCAATAATGTACGATTGCCGGGCAATCCCAGAAAATGTGGAAAAAAAACCCTGGTTGATAGGAGCAGCGCCAGCACACCGGAGAATGCTCCGGCGACATCTGGTGCAACCTGTGAGGTGTGTAGTGAGCTCTATGTACAATTTTATATTGGACCAATTTGTCCCTCGCTGAGACCAGAGGGGAGAAGGGAAAGTCCCAAATCTCCCTCCAGTCGTCCTCATCCAGCCCCAGAATGTCCTCCACCCATTTCCTGCGGAGGGAAGACAGCTTGGGGACAGCAGCAACCAGCAGGGATCCATAGAGCTGAGACGTAGGTTTCTCCAGGTCTTTTACCCGGAGGGTGGATTCTAGCTCAGAGTATACCAATTCAACTGGTTGGCCCAAAAATTGACACCTGTGGGCATGAGCAATTTGAAGATATCTAAAATGGGCCCGCACAGGCACATTAAATTTGGCACATAAAATGTGAAAGGGGGTGAGGTCTCTGTTGGTGATAATATGTTTAAGGGTTAGTATTTTTGTATTTGGCCCAGTCCTGCGGATCCGGGATAGTGTTGAAATGCGGTAGGTTAGGATTCAGCCACAGGGGGGGTGTGAGGAGACCAAGAGTTCGGCTGGGGTGCCCTCAGCACCACACCCGCCTTCCATGCCCGCAGAGTGGTACGCATCGAAGGGGTGAGATTGTGAGGCGTTTTAGGCCCCCTAAATAGCAGCCCCTCCAGTGCCTCCAAAGACCCCACAATGGCTGCCTCCAACACCGTTGCAGAGTTGGTCAGGTCCGGCTGCAGCCACCAATGGGCGGTCACAAGCTGAGTGGCCAAGTAATACTTATAGCAATCAGGGAGAGCCAAGCCCCCATTATCCACAGGCCTGGTCAAGGTGGTATATTTAAATCTAGGTGGCTTGGGCCCCCAAATAAAGGAGAGGAAGAGTTGCCTGAGGGAATTAAACTTTAGTCAGCCATCGAGGGAGTTCCGAAAAATGTATGTAAGTTTAGGGAGTCCTTTCATCTTGAGAAGATTAATACGCCCAATGAGAGAAAGGGAAAGGTTACTCCATGCTTTTTGATTTGGTTTTAATGACTACCAAGACAGGGTCAAGATTGAGCCGCACAAAGTCCCCACTCTCTCTTGAGACAACAACTCCTAAATAGGTAAACTGTTCGAACCACTGAAGTGGGAGAGAGGAGGGTGAGGAAGACCTGGCTCCCGCATCCACTGGGAACAATTGAGACGTGCGCCAGTTCACTCTCAACCCTGTGAACACCGAGAAGGCATCCATGATACCGAGTGCGCCCCGCAGAGATTCACCAGCGTCATTCAAAAAAAGCAGCAGATCATCTGCATAGAGAGCCACTAATTGTTATTATTTTTAATATTATTTTGAATATGCCTTTTAAATATAGTAAAATGTAAAAGCTGTAGCATATTTTGCATATTTACAATGTAAGCATGTATTTGCTATATCTGGCCAATCCCATTGAAAGCTGGAAATCACTGTAGTAGGCACCACTACAACAGTGATCACTGCAAGATTCCAGGTCTTATGACGAGTGACTGCAAAAGTTCACTTGGCACAGGTGCCATTAAGAGAATTCTTTGAAATTTTTTAATGAATGCAAAGCATTTTCTGATTGGATAAGGCAGATCCATGATGTCATGATCTCCACCTTGTGCAATCAGCAAAAACACTTTGCACTCATTGAGAAAATGCATAGTGTTCCTTGAAGCAAGTGACCTACTGGGTTCACAAAACAGCAGGAAAGCCATCCAGCATGGCACCTGAGAAGATAGTGATGATCACTGTAGTAACCATGCCTACTAAAGTGATTTCCATCTTTCACAGGGATCAGCCAAGTATGACACATGCATACATACAGTATATTAACTATGCAACATTGACACCAATAAAACAAATGGAATCACAGTTGATAAAAATGCTTTTATTCACTAGCCATGCCATTATCAGAAATATTAACAAGCACTTTCAAGCTGTAAAGATATGATCCTTTAACAGTCACCATAGTTTTCCAGCTAGAAATAAATTGCCCTCCTTGTCCTGCTTTCAAGATGGTAGATGGAAGCTGCAGAAATGTACGTTGATTGACTTGTAATGTTCAAGGTCATTATTTCATTTTAGGTAGATGCCCGGGTTAACTACCGAAGGGTAAATCCATCTTTTACACAACCTTAGTCACTTTCTATCAAATAAAGTAAAAAAAAAAAATCCAACAGACATAAAAATAACCCCTTGCAATGATCGTAGCAGAATGAACAGACCAGGAAATTAAAACTAGAACAACAGGAAAAACTTGGATAGAGTAAGGGAGAGTTTTTTTTTTTTTTGCCATCTGTGTCCCATTGAGGAATTTTGCCCCTAACTTCCTGTCCCATAACTTAAGCAAGGGAAATTCTGGGTTTTAACCAGGGTCGCCAGAACCATTATAGTGTCCCTATTGGGAGATATTACCTCTATTACTGTTCTGGGCACAACCCACAATTTGGGACTTTCTTTTACTTTTATTTCAATGATAACAGTAAACAGGACAAATAGAGAGGGTAAATCTCCATAACAGAGACAGGGACAGCAATAAAAAACCTGAAGGTGTTCAAATTCCTCTCCATTCTGTCCAAAACTAAAAAAAATGTTTGCCTACTTATATTTTATCTACCTAAATACTAGACACTTTCACCTCCCTCCTGACCAGGCCAAGTTTTCAATGATGTCACAGTTTACTCAGTCATGCAGCACTGAGCCCCATTTAAATGTTTATAATTTTTGGAAAAAGATAAAGCTTTCTTTCGGTAGTATTTAATTATCACATTTTGCAAATAGATCATTTTTCTTTAGGGCAAAATGGATTTTGCTACATTTCTTTGGTAAAAAAATAACCAGAATAGGTGCATATTATGTAGTCTGTGTGAAAGTCTACAATTTATGGTGTATATATATATATATATATATATATATATATATATATATTTGAAAATCAATTGATTGATCAAGGTCATACCTTCCATGTGTCATCCATGTGAATTGTACTATTTCAAGAAATGCAGACTGACCTAAGAACAAGCTCCACTTATTGTCAAAGAAGAAGTAGCATCACTCTGCTTTTGATTGCTGTCATACAGTGGCAACTGGTGTTTTTTTTGGGGTGGGGGGCGGCAAACAACCACCCATCCCCGCCGAGTGGCATCCACGCTGTTTGCTGGTCGGTTCGGCACTTACCCCATCGTGGTGCAGCGGCTCGGCTTCTAGTTTCCTCTCTTCCATGGTGGCTTCCAGCTCTTTCCCTCCTCCTAGGCGTCCAATAGGATCGCCAGTCCTTTCAGCCAATCATGTGTCCGGTGTCAAAACCTGCCTTCTGAATGGCCGGGAGGAGGATCAGTGTTACAATAGTGAATATAGATTCACTGTTGTAACACACCTGGGTGGGCTCGTAGCGCAATCTCTGTGACCCAAGCCTACCCTATATTGAAGCATATTAGAGCCTCTGGCTCTAATCTGTGCTTACAAAAAACCCAGCTCCTCCGCATTGAAGTCCATGCGTCGGTGTCCTGAAAGGGGTCAGATGTATGGATAGGGGAAGCGGCGATGGACAGGGGGGAGCACGTGTGCTTCTAATGGATGGGCCGCCCCTGCTGTTTTATATATATATATATATATATATATATATATATATACTATATATATATCCTAATATTTAAGCTTGTGGGTAATTAAACATATATTATTTTCAACATGCTTTACCTGCATTAGAATCAAATATAAAATTACTAGGGAAATCTTGCATGATGTTAACTACAGATAAAAGTCTTGACATGTATTTGAAATGAATGTGAGCTTTCCACATGATCTACAGTCAGAGGAGTATGTGAAAAGGAAAGGATTCATTGCACCATCTGTTAAAATTATAAAAGTCCACATGCATCTTTGGATGTGCTGTGAAAACAGATGGAGCACTCTAAATAATCTGAACAGTAATCATTCTACAAAGGGCCATTATAAGGCTCCTGATAAATATTTTTTATTACATCAGGAGAGCTGAATACAATATTGGTCTGTTGCAAATTGGAAAGAGTTATGTTTGCTGTCTGCTTTACGCAGAAAAGTGAAATAACTGAGTATCTCTAATGTAATAAGTCTTTCTTTTGTTTTGTTCCCAGAACTATACTTGATATTTTACTAAGGACTAATGCAGAAATTGATGATAATGAACTAATAACCTTGCAAGTAAGGTGCAAGCTGCCATTTGAGGAAAAATGTAATACTGCAGAGAGAAGCTTTGAAAATGATGTAAAGGACTCATAGAGGAAAAGTTGCTACTGTCTGCACTGTAAAGCATTTTGTGCTACATGCTAAGTTTGAAGGTCACAGTAGAAGTATCTGAACTGCAGTGATAGATCTCTAAGTCAACACAGTGAGCACAGACAGAACTCTAATCTTTCATGGGTTGAAATTACCTTCTAGACACCAGTTTGGTTTTAAAAAAAAAAACTGGCACATGCAGAATTAATTCCTTTTAAGTTAAAAAAAAAAATAGCATGTAGCAATCTCAATAAAAAAATAAATGCATGTGCTTTTTAATCTTATTCTATAAATATTTCAATTAATAATTTTGATCAATTTTCTTTGCCATATTTTGTGTCTATACACAGTTTTTTTATTTGTTCTTCGTTATCTATATAAAATTATTATTTTTAAATAAATATTTAATGCAGTGTGCACCATTAAAATAGATTTTGCAGAGCATTCTAAACAAAAGCACAACAGTTTCTGCTCATTTTTGACTCACTCGACAGAGCAGAATGGGAGGCAGGTGTGTTCTTCATATGGTTTTTTCAGATGTATGTATAATTTAAATTAGTTATAAACCCAGTCACTAAAATCTCACATAGTCTTTAACCACTAAAGGGCCACTGTATAGCAGATATACTGCTACAGGGCAGCCCTTCTGTGCAGAATCACGAGTATAAAAGTGATCCCCCATTTCCCCCTAGAGGGTGCACATGCACGCAGCCAACAGGCCACTTCTGCTGTAATTACCCACAGCAGAAGCCAATCTGTGGGTTTCGGGCACTGGATGACTGCTGGCACCTGCTGATTATAGAGCAGAGACACAGAATGGAGCTCTGCCTATGTAAACAAGGCAGAGCTCTGTTCTAACAGGGGGTAAGTGATGGAATAGGATGGAATAAAATCTATCACTTCTCTTAGTAAAAGCAGCACACAAAACACTGACTAAATACACAGTTAGTAGATAAAGAAAAAATATAATGCGCTTAGTGTATATGTGAATAAATAAATAATTAAATTAAATAATTATTTGACAGCAGCACTCACAACATTGTACACAGCAACTTCAAAGAAATCATATCATTTTTTTTTTTTTATATGATTAAAGATACACAGTTAGCCCTTTGATCACGCTAGATGTTTAACCTCTTCCCAGCCAGTGTCATTAGTACAGTGACAGTGCATATTTTTAGCACTGATCACTGTATTAGTGTCACTGGCTCCCACCAAGTGTCAAAAGTCTCAGTTAGTGTCAGACTGTCCTACGCAATAGCGTAGTCCCGCTATAAATCCCTGATCACCTCCATTACTAGTATAAAGAAAAAATGAATACAAATTCCAGTATATATCCCATCATTTGTAGACCTTATAACTTTTGCACAAACCAATCAGTATATGCTTACTGGGATTTTTTTTTTATACCAAAAATATGTAGCAGAATTTATATTGGCCTAAATTAATGAAGAAATTAGATTTTTTTTTCTTTTTGTTATTGGATATCTTTTATAGCAGAAAAGTAAAAAATATTGTGTTTTTTTTCAAAATTGTCTGTCTTTTTTATTTGTTTATAGCGCAAAAAAAAAAAAAAAATGGATACTCTGTTATCAGCTAAGACCGAAAAAGCATTGAGGTGGTCCAAAGCAAACTTTCTCCTTCACAGCAACACAGCATCTGCTATGTTTGCGCGCAAATTAAATCATACACTACGTCAACCTCATGTGTACAAGATCCGTAACTCCTCAGGCAGAATAGTCTCTCACCCTAAAGAAGTCCTTGACGTATTTGAGGAGTTTTACTCCAAGCTCCTTTCTAGCCCTCCATCGGGTCCTTCTCCACCCTCCTGGGACTGGCTGTCCTCACTTCCCCTTCCCACTTTGTCCGATGTACAAGTTGACTCCCTTAACGCCCCCTTCACAGAAGAAGAACTGCTGGGCGTTGTCAAATCCCTGAAACGCTCTGTAGCCCCAGGCCCAGATGGTTTCACTGCTAGCTACTATAAAAATTATGCCCCTATACTACTCCCACGTCTCACTAGCATGTTCAACAAAATACTTGCGGGGGAACAGTTCCCCTCGGAAATGACCCTAGCCAACATGTCTCTCATACCCAAACCTCTCAAGGAAAACTATAGGCCGATTTCGGTCATTAATAATGACCTTAAAATTTTTAGTCGAGCCCTAGCTGACAGACTAGCCGCTATCATTGAAACACTAACCTCTCCTGACCAATCGGGTTTCATACCCAATAGACTCATCACAGACAATATTCGTTTGACACTTGATGTTCTCCAAGACGCTAATATATGTAAGAAACACGTCCTCCTTCTTAGCTTGGATATTAATAAGGCGTTCGACAGCGTTTTATGGCCTTATTTGTTTGCTGTGCTTCAAAGGCTTGGTTTTCGGGATGAGTTTTTGTTGGGGGTCCAGGCCCTTTACCATCACGCTCAAACTAGAATCAAAATTCCAGGTTGCAGCTCAGAGTTTTTTACACTGGGCAGGGGCACCCGGCAGGGATGTCCACTTTCGCCTCTATTATTCGCCCTGGCCCTGGAGCCCCTTGCCACCGCAATTAAACAACACCCCGATATATCCGGATACCCCATGGCTTCCACCACATCTCATCTCTGTATGTATGCAGATGATGTCATGTTATTTCTAACCCAACCCCAAATTTCCCTGCCCAATCTATTCACCCTGTTGTCCCGATTCGCATCCATCTCTGGGCTCACAGTTAACATGTCCAAATCCACAGCACTACCAATCAATATTCCCCCGGCTCAGTGTGGGACTCTCCAGGGCTCCTTCCCCCTGCAATGGTCTACTGACAAAATACCATATTTAGGCATCTATATCACACCACATTGGTCCTCCATTTTTGCTGCGAATTATCCGGCATGTGTGTCCCGTCTCCGTAGCCTGCTTAAGCTGTGGAGCACCTACCACATATCGTTCCTCGGGAGAGTCACGGCGATCAAAATGACCCTCCTACCTAAACTCCTATTTTTATTTAGAGCCCTTCCATTCATGATCCCTAAAGCTTTTATAGATAGGCTACAACAAGATATCCACAAATTTATCTGGCAGAACAAACGGCCGAGATTCTCCAGACACGTTGTGTTCATCCCAACACTTGGGGGGCTAGGCCTGCCAAATCTTTGGCTCTATTTCCTTGCGGCTCGCTTCTCCCAGATAGCACAATGGAACATCCCTGACTCTAATGTACCCTGGGTAGAATTTGAATCACATGCCATCGCTCCGTACAGGCTCTCTAGTCTACTTTGGTCCCCTTCTAAAGTGGCCCATGAAATTATGTCTCTTAACACCCTAGTTGCTCACTCCCTTACCCTATGGTACAGATACAAACATAAACTAGGCCTGGTGTCCCACGCTCCCCGAGGCGCCTCCTTTGTAGGAGAGCCCTTATTTACTTTGGCCTTTAAAAACTCTGAGGGATTCTCTTGGTGGATTTCTAACTCCATGGTCACATTGGCGGACTTACAGATGGGCAACTCTTTTGCTTCATTTGACCAATTACGCACACATAAACAAATCCCACTTAGAGAACACTTCCGTTATCTGCAAATTATACACTTTTATCTTTCCCACTTCGCCCTCTCCCCAGCAGCCCCCTCTACCACGTATGAACACATGTGCCGTGACTCCCCCAGGGGAAAGGGGCTTATCTCTATCCTCTACAGATCAGCAATTAATACACTGTTTCCTGGGGAGGTCCCATATAAACATAAATGGGAGGCTGACTGCAACGAACTTTTTGACTCAGATGACTGGGACACTATGCTGACTAACCTTCGCAAAGCGTCTAAATCCCTAGCGGTCAGAGAAACAGCGTATAAAATACTTACCAGGTGGTACTATACACCATCTAGACTTCATTCTATTTTTCCGGGTACCTCTGACCTATGCTTCAGAGGCTGTCCCCTGCCTGGGACCTTTCTGCATGTGTTCTGGGACTGTGATAATCTGTCCCACATTTGGACCAAGGTGACGGCTATAGCAACGGCTCTATCAGGTGCTCCAATACATCTTACGGCCTCTATGTGCCTCCTGGGAGCATCTATCCCGGGTATGCTTCCCTCTGAGGAAGGCCTTATCCACACAATTTGCTTGGCCGCTCTATGGGCCATTGCCCTACATTGGAAGTCCCCTACTGTCCCTATCTCCTCCGTCCTCCATAGGATGGACTCTATTATGATAATGGAAAGGATTCTCTACACACTAAATGATAGGATGCCCCTATTTGACCGTAGGTGGGATCCCTGGACCTCCCAAAGACATATTTTATTGCCACAATCTTAGCT
The DNA here is from genome assembly GCA_029206835.1 of Rana muscosa. Lineage (NCBI taxonomy): Eukaryota > Metazoa > Chordata > Amphibia > Anura > Ranidae > Rana > Rana muscosa. The sequence goes on along the minus strand of CM055117.1, from coordinate 250,231,903 downwards.
ATGGACGCAAACTCCCCAACAGCTTTAGTCTGTGGGAGAAGGATAATCTCCCTCACTGGTTTACCTCACCTCACGTAGACAACTATGTCCCCTGTAGATCCTCTACAAACCGACTTCGGCTTCTCTCAGATGCTTCAACGTCACCTTTTTTATTTTTCTTATATATATAGATTTTTTTTTTGTTGCTTGTTGATTTCTCTCTATTTCGTTTCTTGTCACTGCGTTGACATTTATGTTTGCAGTCTAACTGGTACTATGTGATACGCAGAGTTTTTTTATGTGTATGTATTATTTTCTTGCCTTTTCTATAAATAAAAAACGTTTGTAATAAAAAAACAAAAAAAAACAAAAAAAAACGCAGTGGTGATCAAATACCACCAAAAGAAAGCCCTATTTGGGGGGAAAAAGGACATAAATTGTCAGTTAAAGTAACACAGTGCCGTATAGCAGAAAATGGTCTAGTCACGAAGGTGGGTAAATCATCCAGAGGTCAAGTAATTAATGTTAGTCTAATTTCAAAAGTTTTTCACTTTTTTTTTTTTAATCTGCAGCTTACATTAAAATAATATCTGTTGATACAGCATTTCAGTTTCAGGCACTTTGTGTTATAGGTTGAAAACTGTCCCCCAGTTGTGTCCCTACATTGTCACCATGTCAGGCACTCTTCTGGTTGATACTCCAAACAGGTGTGCCTACACTCATTGCACATGTATGGTTCACTATTGTCCCTATCAGTAAGCCTGTCCAAAACAATAAAGCACAAAAAATGCAGCACATTTTAGCGTAAATGCATGCAGGCAGAAGGTGCCTGGAAGATGCTGGAAGTAGCATTGAGATGCAAAAAGATAAAAAAAATGAATATTCATGCTTACTTATTTCCGTTGTACATGACTGGATAATTGAAGTGAAAATGTACACACTTTATTGTGTAAAGATTCTTAACGACTTTAGTAAATTAGCCCAATGCTTTCAGTAAGCATAGGAAAGCCAATATGTTTATATATGCAATTAGGCTATTTTGTATTAATGTATCTAAATGTGATAACTGCTAACCCCAGAGAATGACAATATCATTTGATATGTCTAGTATTGGTTCTTTGGACTGGGTACACTTCCATAGTGCCTACAGAGCATATAAGGTTATTGTATACAGTTTGGGGTTAATTTACTAGAGTCAAATAGACTAATCACTTTGCAAGGGACGTTGCACTGTGCAAGGGAATTATCTCTAGTGCATAGTTAATGAGGTGAAGTTCATATGACTTCCATCATTTAATTATGTGCAAGAAAAAAATGTGTTTTTTTATTTTCCTTGCACTTTATTCTTTGGGGGTGGGCATATGCATTGGAACCTGGTCATCTGACCTTATGGTTAAGCCTGGGAACCACTTTAAGGCAAGTTAGATAGTTTTATGAATATTTACCTATCAAGCACAACTAGTTGATATTTATGGCTTTTCCCCTGGTTGGTGGATTTCACTGGCTGGTGGAGACTCCCAGCAGTTCTTTGTGTGCTTTTTGATGAGCACTGTTGATCCTTTTGACACCTATGGATTTGGGGTAAGGGCATCTGCTTCTTAATATGCTCTGATCTATGCTTAATGGTGATACATTTAGGATTTATCTTGTTTTGCCCCCTGATGAAGATTTGTTAATTGAAACATGTTATGACTTTCCTGGCAGGGTATACTTTTTTGAAGAAATACTACTTACGGTACATTAATTTGTGTAAACCATACTGCTTCAGGGTACAAGAGTATCACAATGTGTCACATATATCTTCAAATATATGTATCACACCCTTGGTGTCTTTTAGAATGTGTGTATTTTAATGATATTTTATACTAATAGAACATGGAACATTTAATGTAAAATTCCTCTTTTTGGCTGTACTTAAGTCCCTTGAGAGAAAAATATTATTTGTGTGGCAAACAAGGGGATGTAGCAGCATATAACTCTGTGTAAATGAATAATCCTAAGTAACCAAAAAGCAACAGAGGGTCGATAGAAGACCACCCAACAAGTAGTTGTCAATGAGGACAATCCGCAGTATTTTAGAAATTTGTAAAAAACATTATTGAATTACAAAAAAGTGACTGAGACAACCGGCCAAATGGCCATTATAACTCTGTGTAAGCTGCTTTTCTGTGTGTAGAACTTAGTGAATGAGATGAAGTTCCTATGACTTTCATCATCGAATAATGCATTATTTCCCTTGCCCTTGATTGGGATTGGGATTGATGGAAAAAAAAACAACGGGCGGTAAAAAAAAAATGGCTGACATTTTGGCCCATGTGTATGTTGTTATGTCCAATTGAAGCCGGCCCTTTGGCTGGCTTCTGTTGGACGTGCATGCTGAAAAACCAGCATCTGACCGACTTCCGATCAGCAGAAGAGAGCGCTGATTGGAGTGTTCTGGTGGTAAAGGGGCCATCCCACTGTCAGAACACAATGACTCAGCGGTGGGAGATCGCTGAGCTAACCTTGCATGGTTAGTAGTACAGTGACTTTGATCGGAAAAACTAGTAGTGTGTACCAGGCTTGTGGGAGACACAGTTAAGCAATGATTCCCAGAAGTACTATCCTACTGCCTTTCTATTAAAGTGCTTTGTGTGTTTATTTGTAAGGTAAATCTAGTGGACTGACTTTAACACAGTTGCATTATTGCTTGATAGTGTGATTAAATCAAAGAATGATTTCACTGGATGCCTGGAATTACTGTTTAACGTTTTGTAACTGAAAAAGAGCAATAATTGCATAAAATTCCAGACATCTCAACTCTTGCCAAGAAATGTAACTGACATAATATATGACAAATGTTAACGGCAGTTTTCTTCCAGTCAAGCATCCATCATTTTGACATTAATTTGTTCACATGCGTTACCTGATCTGCATTGCCATTATTAAAATCAGCAGGATAATTTACATTGTTTTGTGTTTTACTTATTTGTTTTTTACCCAAAACATATTATAACTATGGCCTCAGGTTGCCTAATGTACAAATAAGTGATGTCCCTTTTGGAAATATCCATAATGCAGTATAATAGCTTAGGACATAACTAAGATAATGGGAATTGTTTTTGATGGTCTAAAAGTGCTGATAATGTAGTGTTGTTTTATTACATAATTAAAGTCGTAAGAGGAAGTCTTTTTTTTGTGGCACATGCTCATAAATTCTCTTCCAGAAACAAAATATGGTAGCACTGGTTAAAAGAGAAGTTTTTTGTTGTTTTTTGCTAGTCATACTGTCTAGTTTTATCCCAGTATGCATTGTTTTTGATATTAAGAATTTTAGGTTGACTTGTCTTTCAGTGCCAATATTGAACACAAAGTCATATGTATACTGGAAAATTATATTTACTCTATCTTATTTCTGGTGGGTGAATTATTAATACAGTATTTTGCCAGACCTCTGCACAGTTCTTTCACTCATTAAGGTAAAAAATAAATAAATACAATAGTAAATGGTAAAATGGTATGGTTCCTCTTCCCTAGGGTGCTTAAACAGTATACAATGAGGAAAACTAGGTGTAAAAACATTTTATTAGTCAAATTGTTTCCTAATAAACTATTGCATTATGTGTATTATTGTTATTTTATGTTTATAAATAATTTTGCTTATTAAATAAAACTTTATTGATACAGGTCTTATAATAGAGGCCACAGTTTTGGAAAAACGCAGCAAAATTGATTATTTAACACTGTAAATGGTATTTTGTATACTAAATGAACACTCCAGTAATCTCTGTCCATGTTTATTTGATTGATATCTTATTTAGAATATCTAGTGCTCCAGATTGTAATATATACTCATAAACCATGTTTTTATTTTTCAGGCTGATTCACTGTAAAGGGACACAATGCCAAAATACAATGAATAAACTAAGGATTTAAACTGGAGTCAAGACTTGGAATAGCAGTCCATCAATTACATAATTCACGTGGAATGGGCCTCACAAAAAAAGTAATCTGGATTTTACACATGGCAGTAATGAAAATAAGGCAATAATTTCTGTGGCGTATTTGAAAGGATTTGGTTTATCCTGGCTGAAGTTATTTATTTGTTAGTTTTCCTCTCTACCTGGGAGATCTCACCTTTGCTGATGTTGATGTAAACAATGTCGAGACCAAAGGGATTACTATGGTTGCCTTTGATCTTCACTCCTGTCTGTGTCGTTGTAAACTCAAACTTGCTACTATGGATTACAGCCTTTGCTGTAAGATTTACAATAATAGATGGTCAAGCACAGCATCCAGTTGTACCTACGAACTATGGCAAGATACGTGGTACAAGAACATCTTTATCCATTGAGATTCTTGGACCTGTAGAGCAATATTTAGGAGTTCCTTATGCCGCGCCACCAACGGGAGAGAGGCGTTTTCAACCTCCTGAACCACCTTCATCGTGGACTGGTATTAAGAATGCAACCCAGTTTGCTCCAGTATGTCCACAGTTTTCAGATGAAAGATCATTATTAAATGATATGCTGCCTGTATGGTTTACTGCCAATTTAGATACAGTTGTAACCTATGTTCAGGATCAAAGTGAAGATTGCCTATATTTAAACATCTATGTGCCAACCGAGGATGGTAAGTTTTTTTTTATAATTAATGGCATGATATAAAAAAAAATCTATCTATCTATCTATCTATCTATCTATCTATCTATTTTTATATTTATCCATCCATCAATTTTTATAACAAAACAAACATGCATTGTTTCATAATTCATTATTTTTTTCAGTGTAACATTTTCTACTAATTTACAGTTTTTTAATTTTAAACTAGTTCATCGCCAGAAAGGCACATTCTAGTATCTTTGTTTTGCTATAAAGAGGTCAATTATTGTTCCTATTTTGGTTTTCACTTACTACACCAAAAGTAAATATTTTACTTATACATCTAGTCTGTTTACTAGATTAAAAAGATTACTTTAGCCATCGTGTGTGTGTGTGTGCGTTAATGTCTATGGCTTACAAAATAGTTACTTCTATTTTTACAGAAATCATATTACCGTATATACTCGAGTATAAGCCGACCCGAGTATAAGCCGCGGTACCTACTTTTACCCCAAACAAATGGGAAAACGTATTGACTCGAGTATAATCCTAGGGGGGGAAATGTGCCCATTGCCACCTCACTGTGCCAATTGCCCAACCTTACTGTGCCCATTGTGCCATCTCACTGTGCCACCTCACTGTGCCCATTGCCACCTCACTGTGCCCATTGCCACCTCACTGTGCCCATTGCAGCCTCCCTGTGCCCGAGTCAGTCAGTGTACCTGAAAATCTTCTTATCCATTGTTTAAATCTCGTGGCTTTCTTCTGGTCCCTGGTCCCTGGTCCCAGATAGGCGTTTCCAGCAAACATTGTGTTGAGTATTGCGCCTATCACAGAGATCCTCTCATTCTCAGACTCTGTATATCAGCAGGCACTGTGTTCAGTGTTCCGCCAATCACAGACGTCGGACAAGAGAACGTCCATGATAGGCACAACACTCAACACAGTGTTTGCTGGAAACGCCTATCACGGAAGGAACCAGATAAAAGCCACAAGATTTAAACAATGGACGCCGGCTGCGGAATAAGAAGATTTTCAGGTACTGACTTGAGTATAAGCCGAGGGGTATACTTTCAGCCCTAAAAAAAGGGCTGAAAAACTCGGCTTATACTCGAGTATATATGGTATGTGGATTTTACATTTCTTTTCTGAAATGCCTGTATTTTTCCTGCCTTATCTTAGCCTTTGCAATGATTATTCAGTTTGATGATATGCAAAGCCTTACCCAAATCACTTATGAATTGATTTTATACAGCTAAATATAGATACAATAATAAAGTTAAAATACTGCAGTAGTGATTGCCTAAAGCCTAAAGCAGGGTATCTGAAATCCTTGTACCAACTGGCCCATTAGATGGTTTTTAGATTCCTCCAACTATGGCATGCAGTTCAGGCCCAGTTCCCATGTCCTATTAACCTAACTTCCCATACTATTGAGAGTTTATTAATCTCTGAACGTATAGGTACAACTTTTTCCTCCCTTATCTTCATCGTTTAAATTTTAATACCTCCAGAGGTACCCAGCACTTTCATATCCCTTTAATAATATGGGCTATAGATAAGTACAGTTGAAGTTTCTACTCTGAGTCTATTACTTACCCCACAGACTTGCTATCATTTATAACTTGAGAAATGCTGCTTATTTATGATTTATGCGGCCCCACAACTCTCTAAACTTGCCTATCTGGGACACAATTGTCCTAAAAAATTAAAAAACATATGGGTAGCTTGGGTCGAGGTGAGAGAGCTGACACTGTAGGGTATAGTTGTATGTGCTGATACTACTGATCTTAAGGGTTTTGTCTTAGGGTTTTATTCCTGCAGTTTATACACAGAAGAAGGGTCCAATAACCCCCATTCTTTGTGTCACTTCTCTTCCCTCCTCCCCTATCCTTTCCCTTTTCTTCCCTCTTTTCCCCTTATTTTCCCTCTCTTTCATCTACCCTTACCTGGTTGCCTAGTTTTCTATATGGGGGTGGATGCCTATTGTTATTTGCTCTTTTTTGTACTCTGATTTGTTTTCTTCTAAATGAATGTGGCAACACAATTTTAAAATCTACCGTAACTTCTTGAACTATGTGCATGATTATACTTTACTTTTCTACTATGTAAGTTGTGTAAGTGGACTGGGACAAACTGTATTCTATTCTTTGTACCATTATCTTGTTCTCTTTTGAGATAGTGAGCCACTGCTGTTAGTTGTGTTTTTCTAAAACGCAATACAACTTTCGGAGACTGAAAATCGTTAAGTTCAGCATGAATGGGCTGACTTTTAGGCCATGTATACTGTTGTGTGTTCAACAGAAGACAATTTAATCACCCGCTTTCGGTGAGCAGTCATGCTGGAAACCAGCATTTGATTAGTGCTTGCAGCCAACTGCTGCTGAAGTGATCTGTGTATTCTGATGAAGGAAGGAGGGGGGATGCCCACTGTCAAAATACAATAGCATGGGAGGGGAGAATCCTGCATCACACATTATTTGCAGGGATCTGTCTGTTTTTTTTTCCTTCAATCTGCTGGTTGAACGAAAAATAAATCTGCATGTGTATACCCAGCTTTATGCAATCTACATTTTAGATAATTTTAGATAATTTCACCAGACCGAACAAAGTGACATTTTTATTTTTTATTGACAGTTACAGAAAACATCTCATTCCATATTAAAATTATTGTTTTCTTTGTGGATTGCTATATAAGACCCCTTTCACACCGTAGCCATGGTGGCATTATCGCATTGCAACGGGCAGGGGCGTTTTGGGAGAATACAACGCTCCCAAACCGCCCCAAAGATGCTGCTTGCAGGACTTTTTCTAACTTTTTCTAACGTCCCGCAAGCGTACCGCCTGGGTGTGAAAGCACCCATTGCAGAGAATGGGAGGCAGTTTTCAGGCGATTTACAGGTGCTATTTCTAGTGCTAAAACACCTGAAAACTGCCTCAGTGTGAAAGGGTCTAAATATGTTTTTTATTATCATCTTTTAAGTTAAATTAAAATAAACATGTTACAAAATGTAACCTTAAAAAATATTGTTGGTGTTGTATTAAATGTCCTACATTTTCAGTAAATATTTAATACATGTGAGAACTAACTTTGCATAACTGTTCAGTTAGCTACATTTTCTTTTTTTTTTTACAATTCCTTTATCTGAAAATGTGAGGCTGTAAGTGTCCATCTGATTACATAAACGTAAAAGGACAGATTTCTTTTTCAGAACTCAAGATAAGAACAATAAAAACAGCAAGGGGTAAGCAAAGGCTGGAAATTGTTGTCCATACAATCTGATTAAACACATTACATATCCTTACATGACAGATCCCTGACAGAATAAACTTGGTTGCTATGGAGACAGACTGTGAAATTTGCTTTTCATGTCAAAGGTCTGAATGTGACTCTTTGAGTTATATTCACATTACCAGTTTATGTTGAAAAATACATTATAAAAAATGTTCATGTGTTATAGCATGTTGTAAATGTCAGTTTTTCTTTTTTGAATATAAAATCATAACCAAATTACTACCTTGCACATCCTATTTCTACACATAGAATAATAATAGAAGGCAAAAATGTGTAATATAAACAAAAGTTTAATTTCATCAACATCATATTTTTGTCTTCTATTATAATCAAACATTTTTGTTTAGTAGCAATTGGTATATGAGAGAGTTTCTTTATACTTTCTTTCTTACATTCCAGATTTTTTTTTTAAGCAAAGGATGGCAAGTTCTATTATGTCAGTCAAAGAACTGTCAGTAATAGAAGAGGACTTATTTTCCCACATTTCTGCAATACTGAAAATCCATTTGAAATGCGTGTCATTCACCACAGCAAGCATTTTTAAGAGGGATTAAAATAACATAATTACTAATGAGTTGCTTGGGAAAAGAGAAAAAAAAAACATGTGTTTTCTTTAACAATAGAAACTGACTTCAAGGATTTTTTATTTATTCTAAAGTATGGATCTTAAACTGTAACATTAGTCATAGTGAGAAGCAAATAGTTTGTAAAGATTGATTTTAATAATTAAATCACAACAAAAGGTATGGCTGAAAGCTTAAATGAGATAGATAGATAGATAGATAGATAGATAGATAGATAGATAGATAGATAGATAGATAGATAGATAGATAGATAGATAGACAGATAAATTAAAATATACTGTAGGTAGCTTATCTGTCTTTAATTAAGATGTATGAGGTGATTTCACACTAACAATGATTGATTTTTCACAAAAGTATGCATGAACAAAAGACAGTTTTACATTTATTTAAAGGTTATCTTTGAGGGTTTGTGTTTAAGCTATGTCATTGATTTAACTTTGTATTTGAGATTTTTCAATTTTTTGTGTATATGTTCATTATTTTTGTAGTGTTGCTTTAAAAAATAATAATAATGAGGCTAATAAGTAGCCATTTCTGGTAAACCAAAACAAATCCAGTTTAGCCGGAAAAGCACCCATAACCCTCAGGAGCTATTTACAGCCCACTGCACTCCTTACAACTTTTACACATTTGACTTTTGCAAAAATGTAAAACATTTTACCAAAATCTCATTAATTTTGCTATAAATTGATGTCAATTCTCCTGTAAACCACAAATGTTTTAATGCAAAATTTCTTAGTATATAATTTTTTAAACCATTTAAGGTAAAACACTTGCAAAAAACAACATAGGAGGAATGTTGTCAAGGACAGTTTTAACATTCTTTATGAACAGTGGAAGTAGGAGATTGAAGAGGATGCAAAATGTTAATCTGTGCTTAATCCCTGACCTTTCTCATTTGAATTTCTATGGTGCACAAACAAGGAAGCAAAGAGATTGCTGACTGATTATTACAATCTCACTCCAGCAAAAAGGAAGCTTTGCTCTAATAAATTGCAGAAACTTGGGATAGCAATTTTGTCACCTAGATCATAAAATCACCTTGATTTTCTTTAAAGCTTTTAGAGTGAATGTATATTTCAGCTTATAATTCTATTGGATAATGTAACCTCTTTTATACTGTGTGAGACAGGAAACAAAATAAGGCTCTGTAAAGTAGTTATTTAGCTAAAGAGCTGGCATATGCATGCCCAGAATTAATTAGAAATGTCTGCACATCTTAAATAATGGCTTGACTGTAGTGCACTATACCCTTCCAAATTACCTCTGGCAAAGGAAACAGAAGTGAATCCATGTGGAATATCTCCATCTTCTGACATTAGTAAAGGGAAACATGATTAATTTCTGCAGAGCTCCATTGGAAATTATACCTGCAAAGTCATATGATGGCATTTATATATTTGCTTTCTATTTTCTAATTTGTTTAATGTCCTCTTAGTTTCAATAATTTAAAAAACAAAACATATGCTATACCCAGAAAATAGAGTTAAAAGAATACTTTTAGTAGCTGTGCACTTTTTCACAGTGTTGTTGATTAAATAGGCCACCAAAGAAAAGTAGAGCACAAAGGATTACTCAATGAAGTTTCCTGTAGGCTCAATACATCATATTTTTTTCTATTACTGACTTACCATGCCTTGTCCAACACAGCATCTCTGTGTGTATTTTGCCTTCTTCATAGAGGAGCAGAGATTTGCTTCCTCTTGTCAGAGCTGCCTCCAGGTCCTCAGGTAAAGCTTGTTCTCCAACATGTCCTCCAAAGAGCAGTGAAAAGCACATAATGGACAGTCGCCAAATCCCCCACTTCCCTATTCATTCATTGACACAACAGTCCAATAATGTACTTTGTACATCCGGTTGAAAACTTGATAGTAACAGCAGGTTACTTCTGCTGTGCATAAATAACTTCCATTAAGGCTGTGACACTAGGACTTCTTTCTCTCAGTCTAAAATCCACAGGGAGACCATGCCTGTATACCTCTTAAAACAACTGACTCTTTTAACTCAACCCCACCGCCACTGGTGACCCGAATGTCCTGGATCACTAAAGCACATTACAAAGTTGGGCCAGATAAGGGGACACTGATGCCCTAAGCACAGCACAAAAATTGTGCCTTCTCATCCCTTCCATTGCTGAACAAATAAGATATTAAGGGTCAGTAAGTGCTGAAGGTTCAAAGTTAGAAATATTGTTTCCTCACTGGCCATCTCCCAGCCACAACCCATGACTACATTAATATAAGTAAATCATTTTTCTAGCTAAGGTAGAAATACACACATTTCTTTTTTTAATAGAATTATGAGGAATTATTGCCAATACAAACATTTATTAATACCTATTTGTAATCATCCTTTCAAAGATTAGAAGACAAAATCAGATCTGATATTTTCTCTTTACACTTTATTATTATTAGTAATAATATTGCTATTATTAGTGCTATTATTCACATAACAAACTTTTTTTAAGCAATGCAGAATAAAGTAGTACATTTCAGATAAGGACAAACTAAAAACTCAGGTAAAGTCATATGGATGGTGAAAGAGTGGCTGGAGAGAAAAAATTTGTGATGCCGGAAGCATATGCTTTTCCAACACCTTCTGGGCATAGTAGTAACTTAAATTTAAAATACACGATCTCAAGCATACATTAGCATCTCTCATTTTAGAAAAGGGATGAATTTTCTCCAAAAGAGCTAGATGTTAAGAAGGTTGAAAAAAGGCACATGTTAAAGAAGAACCTCACATGATGTTAGAAAGGCCTGTTAAATCCTTCAGGTGACCTTGTGCACATAGCACTGGAATTCATTGAATTTGATGCTGTTTGCTGTTTTTATTATTCCCATTGCTGACTGTAGCCCTGCCCCATGCAGAAGCCCAAATTATTGGTGTTCTTGTGGGGGAGGTACAGGCAATACTGAAACAACAACCCCACTCAGTTCTGCAGCACTCTTTGCCATGTATCCCTGTGCCTCCTCTATTTTTAAAGGATGAGCCCACAACCTCCCACACACCCCACTCCATTCTGCAGCAATGCATACTCTGCTACTGTTAAAAGACTGAGCAAGCAATCTAATGAAGTCACCAGCTAATTCAGAGGAGATTAGTACAGTAGTAGCAGGCAATATGTGTGTGTAAATTAAAGCAGCTGGAAAGCAGTACCATCATTCACAAAAATACAAGCCAACACTAGCACATGTTGGCAGCTACTAAACTAGTCTACAAATGTAGGGGCTGACAGCATGTGCTGTTGTTAGGTTTTGTTTTGGTGAATGACCAGTGTCGCTTTCATGCTGCTGTCATTTACAGCACATAAGCCACAAGCTATTACTGTAGTAATCTCCTCTGTACTAGCTGGTGGCTGTGAGAGTGCAAGGGCTCAGGCTTTTAATTAAAGCAGAGGAGACATGACTGCAGGGGCAGGATGGGGGGTTATAGGAGGTTATGTACAAATTATTTGTACAAATGAAGCAAAGGAATTTAATGGATGCATGGTAAGTTATGCTGCAGATGTTTTCTCTGCAGCATTCAGAGGAGGCATATGGGCTCTGTGTTCTCAGTGTCTGCACCACCCCTCTACTTTGTGCAGTCAGTCAGAAGCCTATCTCCTTTGTCCAGCATTGTCAAATAGCATTAAAGTGGTAGTAAACCTATTATGTTAATTTTCTGCCATCTCAGGCACTGTAAAGCATTAAACTGGTTGCTCTGTGCAGAATCCTTCCTACCTTCTTTTTTTCTTGTTTCCATGAAATCTATCTTTTTTTGCACTTATGCCATCGGCGCATGCACTTGTTCCGATTTTTCTGCCATGTTTTGCATGCCGTAAGTCCTGTGCTGACATGTCGGGGCTACATAATTTCCCTTGCTCATCATCAGCTCCGAGATCCTGCAATCTATTTTCATTCACAAACTGAGTCTTGACACCATGTGACTCGCATAAATAAATAAAAGCTGATCATTGTAAGCACTAATGTAAGGCACAAATGTCTTATCCCCTTGGAAATAGAAGAAAGAAAGTACATATGCTGAGGTGGGGCAGCAAGTACAGGCACAATATCGTACACATATGTCATGTACCTGCTGCAGGTTTATGAGCATGCTGTGTCCAACCCGCCACCCCCCCATGACCACTTAAAGTAGCGCAGTGCTGAATAGCAAAAAGATGTCCTGGTCATAAAGTGGTAAAACCTTCTGAAACTGAGGTGGTTATAAAAATACCAAAAGCAAACCATTCCCCCTTGTCCATAAAAAAGTAAACTTTTAATAACATCTCCTGAATTTTGGATCATAAAAAATGCAAAATTTCTCTCATACCTACTAAAAAAAACAGTTTGAAAGTCTTGATCATGTAACAATGTAAAAAACAACTGTTACCTCTTTACATAGAAAGTTGATGGATATACCTAAATATAAACTACAAAGTAATAGTTGTGCACATAATATCCAAGTATTCATTAATGTAACTGCCTGAGATCAAAAAATTGGAATCTACTGTCCTACCATACAGTGATTTGAATAAATAAGTATATACTGTAAAAAAATATATATCTATCACAGGAAATACAGCCTTTGCTAAGACTGTTTTACCCTCAAACATTGCATAGTGTCTGACACCCACAGATGGCAACTTAATGTAGGAGTAGATAAAGACCAGTTGTGATGGATACGTTTTCATCAGTAGTACAGTAGCTGCGGGTATAAAGATGTATACAAAATCTAATTGTGCATTTTTTATTTTGCGGTCTTTAGAAAAGTCCAATAGTCATATTTTGTAGACTTGTGCACAACGGAAAAATTCGTTCCGTTTCGGTTCGTTTCTTTCCGGTCCTGTTGATTCGTAATCATTCGTAATTTTGCTAGACGGGATTTTTCGTGTTCGGACTCATTCGTATTTTTGCAAGCGACATTTTTCGTTGAATTTTTTGTTGCTTTATAATTCGTACTTTCGGTAGAGTACGTTGTTTTTCGTTGATTCTGGACACAACTCCTACTTTCGTAACTTTTTTTGGGTTCGTACTTTCGGTAGAGTACGTTGTTTTTCGTTGATTCTGGACACAACTCCTACTTTCGTAACTTTTTTTGGGTTCGTTGATTCGTAATTTTCCGTGTCTCTCTCACAACGACGCTGCCTATTATGCCTAATGTGCTTCGAATGGATTTGTACTTTTCTAAATACATTGCGGTTATTTGTAACGATTCGAAATCTCGTATTTTACTTTCGTTTTTAACATGCGGCTATAGGCTCCGCCCCTGTACACCATTTTCAGAGGGTTCAGCACGGTGAGGGAGAAGCAGAGAGCAGAGCAGAGTGAGTGTTATTGTGCTTCGAATGGATTCGAAATCTCGTATTTTACTTTCGTTTTTTACATGCGGCTATAACCTCCGCCCCTGTACACCATTTTGAGAGGGAGTTCAGCAAGGTGTGGGAGAAGCAGAGAGCAGAGCAGAGTGAGTGTTATTGTGCTTCGTATGGATTCGTACATTCGTAACTTTTTCATAACGAATTATGCCGAAGACATTCGGGCATTCGCTATTTGCGGTATAATTTATTTCGGATTCGGTCTTATTCGTAATTGCTTTGTTCGGAAATTCGAATGCTTCCGAATGTCCGAAAGTTGCTAAATTCGGACGAATTTCAATTCGTTACGAAACGAATTGCACAAGCCTAATATTTTGTTTGTATGTCCGAACATCCTAAATGTTTGTGGACAACTGTAAACTTATAACCTACATGTTGATTTACTGGATCATTTAATTGTCAATAATTTCATGAACCAACTTGGTAATTGAAACAAGTCAAGTGAGTCCATTTAAATTTGTTTAGCTGAATATGCTTGAGTAATTTAACTTATTAATATTCAAAGAAAGCTTACTAAATTGTTTTATTTAGTTTTCTCTAATTGATTTTTCTGAACTCCAGTGAATTTCACACAAAAGCTTATGCATGAAAATGTGTTTTGAAACATTAAACAACAAAGTGTGACGAGATAAAACATTGATTTATCTTTATTTAAAATTTTGATGGTTGTTCTAGTTTATCTATACATGCTGAGGCTAAACATGCTATTCATGTGGAACTAAACAAATAAGAAGCATAAGAAAAAAACACACTTAGATTTTTAAGGTAAATTATTTACATGAAAAAAAAAAAAAAAACAACTTTATGGGTCTTACAGTATGTGTAGGAGGGAATTTGAAAACAAAATTACCTTCTACTTTACATGATTATATGTGTGAAGCAAACTTTAATTCACCTTATAATTATTTAGTAAATCAGCCCCTATGAGTGTTGGTCTACACAGTATTGCTTCGCTGATTTCAAATGAAAACTAATTGATGAATATGTTCCCCCACATCAGCCCCCTCCAACCCAATAATTGTAATAATTACTGACATTACTGACTTAAAATAGATCTCTCTTTTGTTTTCTATATGGGGTAATTTGAGCACTATGCTTGCACGAGTCCTAGCCATAGTGATAAATAGGATAACATTAATCTGTATCAATATGTTGCTCAAAAAATATTAGGGGAAACGATAAGGCCTATATGGATTTCTATAAAGTATTACTTATCAATTTAAACCTGAGTGTAATTCTACAAACAGTCAATGCTTACAGTAATGTTTCCCAGGAAACTTAGTCAATGGTTGAGAAGGATCTGGGTGTCATGGTGGACCATAATCCTAATAATAGCATGCAAAGCCAAATTGCATTGTCTAAATATGGAAAAAAAATATTTGTATTAAAACAATTCCAGAGAGAAAGAGATATCATTTTCCCCTGTACAAATCATTAGTAAAACCTCATCTGGAATATACAGTTCAGTTTTGGGCACAAATTCACACCAAAAAATATCAGAGAACATTAGAAAATGCAGAGAAGGGCAACCAAACTGATTAAAGGCATTGAATAGCTCAGCTATGAGGAAAGACTATCTGAACTTAATGTATTCTCTCTTGAGAAGAGACAATTAAGGGGTATATGATCACCATGTTTAAATACATGCAGTAAGTGGTTTGTGTAGTAAACTCTGTGCTGAGTTATTCACTTTCAGGTCATTACAGAGGACAAAGGAGCATAGTCTGGAAGAAAAGAGTTTAACCTCCACATATGGAAAGACCTTGTCACAGTAAAGCTGTGAAAATATAGAATAGACAGTAGAGCTGTGAAAAGACTGCCTCCAGAAGATATTTCCACATTAGACTGGATACTAACATGTATAGGTAAAAACACCAGGGGTAGTTAAACCAGGGAATATCTGATTGCCTCCTGGGTAATCAGGAAGGATTTTTTTTCTCCCGCTGGAGCAAATTGGATCATGCTTTATTGTCACATTTTTTCCTTCCTCTGAATCAACTGTGAGTATAGGATAGTGTATATGGAGGCTTTCTATGTTTCCTTTTTTTTCTCTATTCATGGAACTACATGGACTTGTGTCTTTTTTTCAACTGGACTAACTATGTAACTATATAACTATTCGTGGTCTTAGAAATATGGTCAGTGATCTTAGAAAGGCTAATAAGGGAGCATTTCATTAAACTAGCCCTTTCACTAAAAGGGGGGCATGGAACAGCCATATATTTTCAGTGAATTGGAAAATGCTGGAAGGAAAGCATAGGAAAAACTAACAAACTGCATTGGAAAATATTGTAGTCAATTAGGAAACTGTTCTTTAATTCTTGGGCAATCAGCCACTTTTCTGCCTTTTGTAATTTATATTTTTGGCTTTTGTTTAATTTCAGTTTAACCTAAGGTCAGTTGGGACTTTTAGCTGTTGTTCCAACAACGACAAACATCCCTTTTAAAAAAGGGATTTAAGTGGGTTTTAGTGGTATTTTGAGGTTTTCATTTTTTTTTTGGTGGTGTACTGGTTTTTATTCTTTGTTAATAGGGGCTTTAGGTTTTTGGCTCTCAAAGTGGAGCATTCAGTTGTTACTGACAAATGACCATCTGTTCTTGAAACGTTCATTGCAGCATGCTACTGCATCATTTGAGAGAAAAAAAAGTGCAAGAACAGTGTGAACCTTAACCACCTCACATTATGTCAGTCACATTCATTGCACTTACAGTATCTATAGATAAAGTCATGGTCAGACATACACCAATTATGTCTGTTATCCCCAATCAAATCTGTCCAGTTGTGCACCAATTGTACACTGCTGCATCCTTTGTGATATCTTAATTCTTGTAGTAAAACCTGAGCATGGCCTCATTTCTCTAAAAATATGGGTCTAACCTACGTATTAAAATTGCCCGGCTTCTGGCTTAAATCTTACGCTACTGTATTATCTGCTGTATCCTAATTCTTGTAGTAAAACACTAGCCTGTACTCTTTGACTCCAGTATGTTTTGTCCAATTATCCCTAAAAATATCCTGCTACTGGCTAGTTTACATTGCTGTATCCTCTGATCTATTTGTTTTTTAAATGGGGTGATTCATGGTAACCAATTTTTCCTGCATGTCCTTGTAATGTAACTTACTGTATACTGTGTTCCATCACTTACAACTCATTTCATTTGTTTAAATTGGCTTCTGTGAATTTATTTAAACTTGGAGGGAGTAAGCTCTGCTAATTGCTAACAACCCTCTAACAATATTTGGATGCCTGCACGCCTTATGAGTGTTCAACAGGTATATACAAGCCTACACTATCCCAAGTGACCAATGTGGAATCAAATCAGAAGTATCTCTAATCTATTATTTAATTTGTACAATTCAAAGTGTCAATACCCATATTAATATCACATCTAAGAACTTAGCCAAAGGAGAACAAACTGAATTCATACTAGACATTATTCCGGAGATTTACTAAAACTGGCACACACAGAATCTTGTGCAGTTGTGCATGGTAGCCTATCAGCTTCTAATTTCAGCTTGTTCAGTTAAGCTTTGACAATAAAACCTGGAAGCTGATTGGTTTCTATGTAGAACTGCACAAGATTTTGCACTCTCCAGCTTTATTAAATCTTCCTCCATAGGTCTTCCCTGGAGTGTTAATCGATATTTATTAATATTGGATACCATACTGTATATTAACCACTTAACGACCGCTCACTGTATATATACGTCGGCACAATGGCACCGACAGGCACAATCACGTAGAGTGTACGTGATTGCCTTTGTACAGTTGGGGGGTCCGATCGGACCCCCCTTCTGTACAGTGAGCGGTCGGAATTCGTTGGGGAGCGATCCGACATGAGGGGACGGCCGTTCGATTCCGGCCACCCCCCCCCGCGATCGCTCCCGGCGAATAGAAATGCCCCCTCTGTCTGTCGAATGTACACACAGACAGAGAAAACAGGAGGAAGTGATGTCATCTCCTGTGCGGCGCTCACATATACCGAGCGTCGTACAAGAGAAGACATCAAGGTTAGTGCACAAACACTACACTAACACCAGCACACATAGGCACATAAATCGCCCCCCCAGGCCCCCCCAGATCACCCCCCCCCAGCCCCCAGTCACAGTGTCACTGATTGCAGTGACCATTTATTTACTGATCACTGCAATCAGTGACATTTGTGACTGTAAAAGTGTCACTACATTTAGTTTTAGGTCCAGTGTAGCCCCCTAACCCCCCTAATAAAGGTTTAACCCCTTGATCACCCCCCAGATAACCCTTTCACCCCCTAGCACCGCCGTTGCTAAGCGATCATTTTTCTGATCGATGTCTTAGCGTCGGTGATGCAGATCGGTAGCCAGTAATTGTTTTTAGGTTCGCCGCAGGTTTTTATAGCGTCAGGTACCCCTATAAATTATCTAATAAAGGTTTAACCCCCTTGATCACCCCCCAGGTAAACCTTTCACCCCCTATCACCACTGTCGCTAAGCGATCATTTTTCTGATCGATGTCTTAGCGTCGGTGATGCAGATCGGTAGCCAGTATTTTTTTTTAGGTTCGCCGCAGGTTTTTATAGCGTCAGGTACCCCCATAAATTATCTAATAAAGGTTTAACCCCCTTGATCGCCCCCCAGGTAACCCTTTCACCCCCTATCACCACTGTCGCTAAGCGATAATTTTTCTGATCGCTGTCTTAGCGTCGGTGATGCAGATCGGTAGCCAGTAATTTTTTTTAGGTTCGCCGCAGGTTTTTATAGCATCAGGTACCCCCATAAATTATCTAATAAAGGTTTAACCCCCTTGATCACCCCCCAGGTAACCCTTTCACCCCCTATCACCACTGTCGCTAAGCGATAATTTTTCTGATCACTGTCTTAGCGTCTGTGATGCAGATCAGTAGCCAGTATTTTTTTTTAGATTCGCCGCAGGTTTTTATAGTGTCAGGTACCCCCATAAATTATCTAATAAAGGTTTAACCCCCTTGATCGCCCCCCAGGTAACCCTTTCACCCCCTATCACCACTGTCGCTAAGCAATCATTTTTCTGATCGCTGTCTTAGTGTCGGTGATGCAGATCGGTAGCCAGTAATTTTTTTTAGGTTCGCCGCAGGTTTTTATAGCGTCAGGTACCCCCATAAATTATCTAATAAAGGTTTAACCCCCTTGATCGCCCCCCAGGTAACCCTTTCACCCCCTATCACCACTGTCGCTAAGCGATCATTTTTCTGATCGCTGTCTTAGCGTCGGTGATGCAGATCGGTAGCCAGTAATTTTTTTTAGGTTCGCCGCAGGTTTTTATAGCGTCAGGTACCCCCATATATTATCTAATAAAGGTTTTAACCCCTAATTGCCCCTAGTTAACCCTTTCACCAGTGATCATCATATAAGTGTTACGGGTGACGCTGGTTAGTTCGTTTGCTTTTTATAGTGTCAGGGCACCCGCCGTATATAACCCAATAAAGGTTTAACCCCCTGATCGCCCGGCGGGTGATATCAATTAGGTTTTAGCGTCAGAGAGGGTCTGCGTCACACCCCAGGCAGCGTCAGGTTAGTGCCAGTAACGCTAACACCCACACGTGAAGCATACACCTCCCTTAGTGGTATAGTATCTGAACAGATCAATATCTGATCTGATCAGATCTATACTAGCGTCCCCAGCAGTTTAGGGTTCCCAAAAACGCAGTGTTAGTGGGGTCAGCCCAGATACCTGCTAGCACCTGCGTTTTGCCCCTCCGTCCAGCCCAGGCCACCCAAGTGCAGTATCAATCGATCACTGTCACTTACAAAACACAACAAACATAACTGCAGCGTTCGCAGAGACAGGCCTGATCCCTGCGACTCCAGTGCTGTATGAGGTGATTTCACCACCACAGTTTAAAAAAAAAGGAAATATGCCGAAGCATTGGGGCATCAGGGGCGGAGGAGTGATTTTGCTCCTAATGCCGCGTACATACGATCAAAATTCCGACGGAGGCTTGCCCGTGTAAAAGTCCGACCATGTGTGTGCGGCATAACTTTTTTGCGGGAGGATGCCCCCATGCTTCGACATATATAAATGGTGCATGTATGCCCATCATTAGAAGTGGGTGGATGAAGGGCGGTATTCTAATGGTGGGCATACCCACCGATCAATCTCTTTTTTCGTTCAGCCACCTGGCTGCATGAAAAAAAAAGATTACAATACATGTCCAACAAGGACCAGCAACGTACTGGTATGTTGCTGGACTTTGATTGGTTATACCAGATTGATGCCTGTGGGTTTAGGTATCATCTTGGTATCATTCTTTTCAGCCAGCGGCCGGCTTTCATGTAAAAGAAATCCTAGTGGCTAATTAGCCTCTGGACTGCTTTTACAAGCAGTGGGAGGGAATGTCCCCCCCGGATATAAAAAGCGCCATTGGGAAATTGGGAAAGCATTTTATCACACCGATCTTGATGTGGTCAGATGCTTTGAGGGCAGAGGAAAGATCTAGGGTCTAGACCCCGGTTTGTTCAAAAAAAGAGTACCTGTCACTACCTATTGCTATCATAGGGGATATTTACATTCCCTGAGATAACAATAAAAATGATAAAAAAAATAAATATGGAAGGAACAATTTAAAAATAAAATAAAAAAGCAAAATTAATAATAAAAAAAAAAAAAAAAAAAAAAAGCACCCCTGTCCTGCCCTGCTCTTGCCCAATGGCGAACGCAAGCGTCGGTCTGGCGTCATATGTAAACAGCAATTGCACCATGCATGTGAGGTATCACCGAGAAGGTCAGATCGAGGGCAGTAATTTTAGCAGTAGACCTCCTCTGTAAATCTAACAGGATAACCTGTAAAGGCTTTTAAAGGCTTTTAAAAATGTATGTAGTTTGTCGCCAATGTGCGTTTGTGCGAAATTTTAAAGCATGTCGTGTTTGGTATCTATGTACTCGGCCTAAGATCATATTTTTTATTTCATCAAACATTTGGGCAATATAGTGTGTTTTAGTGCATTAAAATTAAAAAAAGTGTATTTTTTCCCCAAAAAATGCGTTTGGCAGTGTGCAACTGCACTTTGCAACGTGCACAGTCTTTTTGCCTTTAGTAAATCAACCCCACTGTGTCACAGCTGGATAGTAATAAATTTAAATTGATACATTGTAACAATCAATAAACATGTTTCAAGCCTCCAGAAGGGTTGAAGCAAGCTGGCAACTGTTATATTTACAAATAGTTTGGATGGTATGCTATTTGATGGTGTTCAGATGTTAGAGTGCTGCAAGCTGATCACTTGTTTATATGAATTGAGGACTATTTTAGCATGTCTAACTAAAACAAATTACGGTATAATCTGTAGATACACATACAGTAGTTTAGGTTATAAGAATAAATAAGCCGGTAGAGTTTTGAAAAAAAATTCCAGTAACTTTTACAAACCCTGATTTTTTCATCTGAAGATTGTACTGCTAGGAAGGACATTTTTATGCACTTTGTTTTATAGGGTATGGGCTTGATTTTGCTTGTTATTATCAGTTTCTACTGCATAAATAAAAGAACAACTGGATCAGCTATATGCTGCGCAGATGTGTCACAGTTCTCTGCCAGATTTTTGGGATCTGGTAGAAACCGGCAGCATATTTGCGTATGCAAAAGGGAATCGGGCACATACACCACTGGATTTTGGTGTCTGCGACCTTGTAGAGATCTGCTGTGTATGTGTAGATGCATAGACATTCCCCAATGTCTGCACAGATGTATCACAGATCTTTGCCAACTCCCAGAGACCAGCAGAACATATGTGAATGGGCAGAATGTTACAGCGCATATGTTTCCCACATGAAAAAATTTAATGTGAACCTGGATAGGAATATGAAAGCTTCCAGTGCAACTTTTTTTTGTAATTCCTGGTCTATAATCTCCACTTTGTATGCTCAGGTTAAATGTCCTGTTTAATCCCCTATTATATTCCAGTCGTGAAATTAGCTATTAAAAGGTGATGTATTTACCTGTATACTTCCTTTTCATACTATTTAACATCCATGACTACCATGCATCCTCTTTTGTCAGCAGGCTTGATGATCACATTTTGCTGTGCTGACAAATTATCCAGGGTTTCCATTTCTGTTTCTGTGAGATTATTCAGTATATGACCAGTCCTCTTACTGTATCTGCCAAACATGTTTGAAAATTTGTCTACATACTGTACTGTATATATACTATATATATATATATATATATATATATATATATATATATATATATTTCTATTGGGAAAATGTAGCAGGTCTATTAACCGCACTCTGGCTCTTTAAATTGAAATTGCCAATAGACAACATAAAAGTGGATGGTATTTTGAGAGATTTACATATAAACAGAGCTTTCAAACATAATTGATAATACAATTCTGTAAAATAGATGTGTGCATCCTAACCTTTAGGCACAAACCTAAGCCTTTGTTTAACTTGGATAGTTCAGCAGTAATTAAACTTATAGTTGTGAATTTGCTTCTTCCTTCATGTAGTTATCCCTCTACAATTGTGGCTTTCTCCCCTCTCCAGCAAATGCTATGGGTGTTGTTGAGGCTAAAAAATAAATCATGGCTGCAGTGGAGGAATTAGGTGAATTTGATGAAAATTAAGAAGCCAAAACTTGTCTATTTGCATATGTGGAGCTTTTGGGTGCCCAAATAATGGATGATACCAGTCATGCACCCTGTTAGCAGCATTATCCTATTTGGTTCCAGGTTTTGCTAACTTGGAACTTTCTGTTTGAATATCATTTGCAATTTGTGAGCCAAAAACTGCTTATTCTTTTCAAACTCCTTTAATGACCTCAGGTACATTTCTAAAACAGCAATCTATGGTTCCAATATCTTGTTTTCTTTTTTTTAACACTAAAGTGAGCACCATTAGTTCCCTAGAGACTTTATTTATTATAGTAATTAACTTTAAAGCAGAAAACAAGCCTTAAGACCTTGTTCACATTAGTGCAATGGATTTTCAATGTTACTTGAGGTGTGATTACGTAGTGCAGGTGCTTTGCCATTTTTGTGAAATTATTTTGCAATTGTCATATGATTTTAGTGCTGCACGTCTTTGGATGTGATTTTAATGGCTTGATATTACTACTATAACTATTATCCTGGCATAGAGGAGAATAGTCTAGCAAGTCTATGGGCCACAAAATTGCACTGCATTGCACCAAAGCAGCACTGGACCCTTCCCCAAATTCGCATCACAGTCGTGCTGCATTGATGTAAACAGCCACCATTGAAAACAATACTATATCCATTGTCACGCTATTCTGTGTGACTCAAGTCGAAGAACTTGAATCAATGTGAACCAGCCCTAACTATTGTTGTTCTCTATTCTCTTCCCAGCTCCACCTCACATCTCCCATATACTGTTGCACAGAAAATGAAAAAGGATCATGTGACCACTTTTTCTCTCTCATGTGACAACATTTTTATTCAGTTTAAGTGCAGAAAGAATCAGTTAAATGTTAAAATCAGGGAGACTAATGCAAAGCATGTATGGGGAATATAAAAATATAAACTGTTGCATACTGGATTTCTGCTTTAAAGGTTACATCATCCTGAACTTGGCATCCCTATCTAGTTAATAACTCAGTATGTAGGGAAATGTATATACTGTAAATTCAGGATTGCAAAATTGGACTTTATGAGTGCCAAAGAAATTTAAAAGAACATGAAGCATTCTCATGTACAAATTAAAAAAATATATACATTGATATGATTGATCATCATTTCAATTAACTATTGGCTGTATCAATACCTTGAAGCAAATCTCACAAACCACTTCATATATTTCATATTCTTATTAAATAAAATAAATATGATCATCCAAGGCTCAGTGTGTATATTTTAGCTTAATGCTAGTATATATAGATCAAACTTGCTAACTTAAACCCATTTTGCATTTGGACCTCAACATGCAGACAGAGGTTATAAGGTAAAGTCAAGGCCACAATTATAGTCATTAGTTCCACAAGCCAAGATTTAAAACCTCCCCTCATGAGGGACTGTAAGGCAGCACAGGAAATGAGGGTGCATGCTTTAACCACTTCCCACGAAACGACGTACCTGTATGTCATTTGAGGAAGTGGTTGTATCAGGGTGATATGCAGCTGCAGGCTTTTTTAGAGATGGCAGTTGGCTTTCTGGTGATAACATAGTTACATAGTTACATAGTTAGTCAGGTTGAAAAAAAGACACAAGTCCATCCAGTTCAACCATAAAAATTAAAAATATCATACAATCCCATATACCCAATTCTATACCCACAGTTGATCCACTCGGCTGTTAGCACAAGGAGTGGTAGGGGACAGCCGAGTGGATCAACTGTGGGTATACATCCCACCACCTTCTGCCGCTCTGCCCGGGTCCAGCTGTCATGTCAGCAAATACTGTGTGGCATAAAATATTGCATCGACCGCCATTTTATTCTCCAGAGTCTTTGCTAAAAAAAAAATTGATAATGTTTTGGGGTTCTAAGTAATTATCTAGCAAAAAATACAGATTTTAACATAACCATTGTACCAGATTCCATGTAAGTACTCAAGATGGGCTCTTGTGTTCCATCATCTATTTCCTTTGACCAGCAACCAGATTTAGTTATTTACACTTCATTATATATTTTTTAGATGTCCTGAGCACTAGCCCCTGAAGAGTGTAACTTATACACGAAACGCGTCGGACATCAGAAAACGCATCAACTCGGTTGACAACACAATCATTTACTTATGCTCTTACTGGTTTTATATGTAAATTTTTTCATGTTTTTAGCGCTTGTTGCCATGTGATATCTGTACATATGTAATTCACTAAATGTATTCCATTATCCATACGGATCACTATGTGGCACCTGGTCACACACTGATGTACCTTGTTGCTTATATTGTGCATACCCATTCTTATGTGTGCGTAACTCTAGGGAATCGCATCAACCAGAATGTTTTTCCTTCCAGGTGATTTCTGTTTGGAGATGTTCATGCGTTTATTTTGAATAAACATGTACCTTTTTTACCTACACCATGTCTACAGTCTCACTCAAAGTCCCAAACTTCCATTTATTTTTTCGAATTAGGGATGGAGGTGCACCACATATGCGCCTCATTTAAAGTCCCAAACTGCCCCCCACTTTTGTTCTTCTAATAGGGATGGAGACTGTTAGACAGGGTAGGCAGTTTTCCCCTGCCACCCAGGTGTTAGGTTGCTAAGCCCCATTAGGTAAACTGCCTTATTGAGGCTGTGCTCTCTCAGGACATGGTTTATCCATGTCCATGAGAATGGGCAGCATACATGCAATTTATCATGGTTCTGGGATTGGGGTTTGGTCTTATGCATGTCCCTGGCTTTTTCATGTCTGTCATTTGGGAGCTGCGATGCGCTCTGTGCGTCCGCTTCACTGTCCCCCCTTCCCCCGCTCATACAGGCGGTGGGTTGTGTGATGGTGGGGCCCGGGCACACAGCGCATCAGCGTCATGCGTCCCGCCCAGGGTGGGACGTCACATGTTGGCGCCATGACACTGAGCGTGCGTTCATCCATCTCAGCCGGCGTAGCTCGGAGACACAAGCTCCTCCGTGGGTGTTCCCCCCCACCCACGTCGGGGGTTCCACCTCCTGGCTTACGCTTTGCCTGCATGACGCTGGTGATCATTAGCCTGCACCTGTGTGTGTGGGGTGTTCTCTATTGCCTACACAATGCTGGTTATCATTATATGAACCCTCCCCAAACACACCTCCAACACTATCCTGAGACGCCATACAGCACCATAGTTCATGGATCGGTCCCTGCATTTTTGGGACTCCTGGGATTTGAGCATCAGGTCATTTTACCCTTCATTTCCCCATTGTGGTTCTTCCCCCACCGGGCATGAACATGTTTTGACATTTTTATTTTGTGTTATTTTTTAGATTGCCCTTGGCAGCCACCTCTGGTTAAATTTTTATTATAAACATCAACACTGCATGTTCCGGTGTTCTTGGGAGGGCTGCGATAGTACGCCCAGCCTAAGTGCGGCTATATATCACCTCAGCTCCCATGACGGACCTGTCTTTGGTCAGGGCTCCATATGTACCATACCCATTGTACCAGATTCCATGTAAGTACTCAAGATGGGCTCTTGTGTTCCATCATCTATTTCCTTTGACCAGCAACCAGAATTAGTTATTTACACTTCATTATATATTTTTTAGATGTCCTGAGCACTAGCCCCTGAAGAGTGTAACTTATACACGAAACGCGTCAGGCATCAGAAAACGCATCAACTCAGTTGACAACACAATCATTTACTTATACTCTTACTGGTTTTATATGCTATTTTTTCATGTTTTTAGCGCTTGTTGCCATGTGATATCTGTACATACAGTATCACTAAATGTATTCCATTATCCATACGGATCACTATGTGGCACCTGGTCACACACTGATGTACCTTGTTGCTTATATTGTGCATACCCATACTTATGTGTGTGTAACTCTAGGGAATCGCATCAACCAGAATGTTTTTCCTTCCATGTGATTTCTGTTTGGAGATGTTCATGCGTTTATTTTGAATAAACATGTACCTTTTTTACCTACACCATGTCTACAGTCTCACTCAAAGTCCCAAACTTCCATTTATTTTTTCGAATTAGGGATGGAGGTGCACCACATATGCGCCTCATTTAAAGTCCCAAACTCCCCCCCCCATATGATTTCCAATGACAACCATTCATATTAGTACAACTTCAAGTCGTGCCGACTTCAAAGTAGTACCTGCATTACTTTTGGTCTGACTTTGATGCGAGTTACACAGGCATTCCCTGAAATTGTGGCAAACTTGCGGCAAAATTGCGGCGCAAAATCGTGGCAAAATCGTACGACTTTGAAGTCGTAGTGGTGTGAAAGGGGCTTTAAGGCTGGTACACACAAATATCAGCCAGTGTAGCCCAATTCAGCAGAAACCATCCAACATTCGGCAAGTGTGTACAGCAGCTTTTCCAACAGAAGGCAGACATTAGTCCAGCTTCTGTCAAATGGGCATGCTGGAAAGCCAGCCGCTGATTGGTATCCAATCATTGCTGGCAGCCAATGGCTTCCAGCACTGACCAGTGTGTTCTAGTGTGTCCCCCTGCCAGAACACAATAGCTCAGTAGAAATATCATTGTACTAACATTGCATATTTAGTACAGCGAGCCCCTTGCGAGCTCCTTGTTCTTTTTTTTTTTTCATTCATCCTGCTGGGTTAAATGAAAGAAAACTGCCTGTGTGTACCAGGCATAAAACTAAAAGTTGAACATAAAACAGTGTTGATAATTATTATAAAAGATAGTTGTCAGGTAAACCACCTAAAGACCACCCACATGTGACCAGCCCCATATCCAGTTCAATGAACATTAAGCAACATAATGTACTGACCCATACACTGTGATCTATTGCTATAAATTCATGTCTTATAAATTATATGTTTTGTATATATCACATGTACATGCAGTGGCAATTCAGTCAAATGTAAATGGATTATAAATACCAGGGCATAGCAAAGCAAATACGAAAGCATGTCCAAGAGCAAAAGAAGATAAAAGGAATAATTTAACAGTGGCTACAGAAGGCAAAATAAATGATTATCATGCAACAATCTGATCTCATTTATCATTCCTATTTTAAATTTGGTCTCCAAGCACGGTCTATTAAAGAGTGTCAATATTATAGAATGTCGTCACTGCAGGAAATAAAGAACATCAATAAATGGCAGACATTGCGATGTACAGCACGGCTTCTAATTTTGCATCAAAGCATGATTGAATTCCAACATACATAAACAAAAGCAAATTATACAGATGCAAGGTTAAAGGAGAATCCTAGACAAAATGTAAAAATCAGTGTCTGCATTTGGAAGCAAAAAAAAGTTATTTACCCATGTCTGCTTTTAACATTTGGATGCAGTGTTGAGAAATTCTTTTTTCCATTCTAAGTGATCAAGACAAAAAGATACTTTAAAATTGGTACCAAACCCCAGAGCCCCTCCACACTATATATCCAATGACCTGGGGTTTGGTACCAATTTTAAAGTATCTTATATAGGCCTTCTTTCTTACAAATTGAGCTTTTAGTTGGTTGAGAATGAGATTAGATAGTCTGCCACACCTCCAAAGGCAATTCCTTCCCCAGAATCTTCTCCCATTTGTGCACTTAAGAATGTCTACCTGTATTTTGCAATGAGATTGTATTCAATCCTTGTTAGATATCAGATATCATCGCTTTGTGTGAGAAAATTTGCAAGGAGTTCATAATGGACTGGGTGTGATGGTAATTGTGCAGGTAACTGTACAAAGCATGGTTTGGTGGTTGAAAATTTTCTTTGAGAAAGCCAATTCCAAATTCTAACATCTATGGGGTATCAAAAATTGAAATAAAGCCTTTGAAATCTAAGGGGAAGGAATTTTAGGATTAAATAGAAAAGCCATCATTAGTGTTCCTCTAATGTCAAAGAGTATTGGTGACTGCACCAGAGTCCTCTGAGGAATGGCATAATGTGAGGGAACTTGTTCGGCTCTATATTAGCTTCAGTATTCAATAGTAGTGAATTGGGATGGACAGGTGCCATCCACAAATTTTTCACTTCAGTCCATCAATTATAGGCATACAGGGTAGACCATGAGGATATGGGTTGCTTGATAATATTTCCTCAAATTTGGAAGCACCAGACCACCATGACTGCGAGAGGCTTAGAGAATGATATTGTAACTAAATTTCTCTTGTAACCAAGATAAAGTTCAGCGAGTCTGTCTGGTTTCTCTTAAGATGAATAGTTATAATTAGAGTTAGGTAAGCAGTTCAGACAGAGCAAAAGTTTGGCCCGAACATCGTGTGTTCGCCCGTTCAGCAAACACCCGAATTTGCGGGGCACTGCACAGTGCATTCTAAGCCCTGATTGGGAAAAGCTTTTCCTATTAGGGCACAGTGAATAACTGGTTGTTAAGGAGCCAGCTGCTGCATCCTTAACAATGGATCAAGTCATTAGTTGTCAACGGGCTTCCCTGCTGACAGATGAATGGAAAAAAAAAACGGCAATAGAAAAAGGTGAAAAAAGATGGCGTGGGGGCCTCCCCCAAAATCCATACCAGACCCTTATCCGAGCATGCAGCCTGGCAGGACAGAAAAGGGGGGGTGAACCATCCCAGGCCACATCCCCTCAACAGGGGGGTTGTTTTTATAAAAAAAATAGAAAAACAATGTCCCCCAATGTAGATCCATCATCATCACAATGCCAGCTGCACTTCTAGACCCGAAAAAGAAAAGAAAGCTCTGCCTGCGACGAAGGCTAATGACCGAATAACTTCTCTGCTGTTTGTCAGTTCTTAAATAGGTTAGGAGCGGGGCCACCTGGCAATGTCAAATGATGGTCCCACCCCCTTGTGACGTCACCAACCCAGCATGCACCGGTCGGTGTCGTCACAAGGGGGTGGTACCACCAGGTAATGTCACCAGGTGGCCCCATCCCTTACCTTTTTAAGAACTGTCAAACGGCGGAGCAGGCATTTGGCGGTTAGCCTTTGTTTTTTTATTGATTCAGCAGGCGGAAGGCGGCAGGCGGCGTGATTGATGAAGGATCTACATCGGTGGACATTGTTTTTTTATTTTTTTAATAGAAGAATTGTTAAAAACTGTTTCCTGTCTTTATTTATTTTTGACACTTGTTTTGGTGAATGGGTACATAGGGAGGGGCCAGGATCTGGGGTTCCCTTTTTAAAGGTGGCTTCCAGATTTCAATAAGCTCCCTGCCCAGGCCCCCACAGCCCCCCTCGCCCCAAAGCACCCCCCCATGTTGAGGGCATGTGGCCTGGTACTGTTCAGGAAGGGGGAGCTCATGTCTACCCCTTTCCTGACCTGCCAGGCTGCATGCTTGGATTAGGGTCTGGTATGGATTTTGGGGGGACCCTACGCCCTTTTAATTCACTCAGTGTGGGGTTACCCTTAAAATACATACCAGATCTGAAGGGCCTGGTATGGATTGAAGGGGACCCCTATGCAGTTTTCTTTTATATTTTTGTATTGTCTGCAATGGTATTGTATTGCCGGAAATTTAAATGTAAATTTTTCTGCAGCAGGTTCTACACACGGTACAGATGCGCCACCTTACAGGCAGACTAATGGAACACCCCATGCACTATATTTAAAGGAATTTTTCATTTTTATTGTTTCACTTTAAGCATCGTTAAAATCACTGCTCCTGTAAAAACTTGCACATAAGCCTTCAAAATTAACACTTTTGATTTTTCAACTTCGGGTCCCGTAGACTTCATTGGGGTTTGGGTCCGAACTTTTGCGATGTTCGAGAGTTCTGGCATGAACCGAACGCAGAGGTGTTCAGCCCAACTCTATTTATATTGTAAATTGGTATAGTCTCATGAGGGTAGAGTATTTTTGGTAAGATGACCATCTTAATAGAGGATAGGCGGCTGAAAAGAGATATTCAGTATTTTCTCCACTGCAGTAAAATGCCCGAATATAGCATACAAGTACTGCCACACACTGTGTTCAACTCCAGTGTGACGTTAATAAAGACAGGCTTCAACAAGTTCCTGCTCATCGATCACACCCCTCTGACATACGGTATTTTTATCCAGATTGGGCTTTATCGTAGAGGCCTCTTCTGCACCAAACTGTAAATCTGATGAAGCTGAATTCCATCAGTCTTGCCTACACACCATCAGTCAAAAATCCGACCGTCCCAAACGCTGTGACGTAAAAAACACTCCGACAAGCCGAGAAAAATTAAGTTCAATGCTTCTGAGCATGCGTCGACTTGATACTGAGCATGCGTGGGTTTTTTGTCCGATGGAGTTCCACACAGATGATCGGACTTTGCTATCATTTTTTTTCCCATTGGATTAATTTAAAACATGTTCTATTTTTTCTCACCAATGGAAAAAAGGCAGATGGGGCCCATACACGATCGGTTTGTCCGATGAGAAAAGTCCATCGGACTGTTTTCATCTGTAAAACCGATCGTTTGTACACGGCATTATGGTATTGGAAAGATCCTCTAATATCATGAAAACGAGCAATAACGTTCTCCCTATACAGTTTGTCAAAAGTGTGAGTGATTGTGTGAGTGAACACCTAGGTATTTTATCGCAGTTGTCCCCCAAGTATAAGGAAAGTAGGTAGTTAAGGACTGGATCGTAAGGGAAGAAGCCTTTAACGGAAGGGCTTCAGTTTTAGAGTGATTGTTATTTTATCCTGAGAGGGATCTATACTCATCTAAGGCCTTGTGCAGGGAGACACATTTCTAAATTAAAAGAGTACATCATCAGGGGAAAGCAATATTTTTTTTCCTAGCCACGATTCCATATATATTTGGATTTTTCCTGATGTGGGATGAAAGGAGAATAAAAGAGGCGATAGTGGGCAGCCTTCCTTTGTGCCATTGGACAGAAAGGTTGTGAGGCAGCATAGGGGGTTTGACCTGGGCAGTGGGGGAGGTATATAAGCTTTAAAAGCGTTGAAAAAAGGGTCTTTTAGGCCAACTTGTTCAAGAGTAGCAAATAGAAAAGACCAGCTCAAGCTATCAAAGGCCTTTTCAGTGTTTAGACTAAGTATAAGTGCTTTTCCCCTCTTCCTATTGACTATATCTATTATATCTATAACCAGGGTAATGTCCCCTGGTATGAAGCCTACTTGGTCCTTACATAGGCATGCACAAGGGGTGTGCCAGCTGTGCCTGGGCACACCCTAATCCTGAGGTTGGCAACCCGTAAATCGCGATCTACCTGCTGATCGTGGGCAGGTGACAGGTAAAACGCGATCCTTCCTTGCCAACCCCCAGAATCTGGACAGGAAGGGCAGTGGGGGTGGAAATTAGTGGAACCGATCTGTATTTTTATCCTGCAGCAGCTGAAAGTAGGCTTCTCCTCCTCTCCCTCTCCCCGACATTCAGCTGCCACAGGAGCAATATACAGATGATTGATACCAATATATGCCACTGCTGCCACCCCTCCTGTCCCTGTTCATCTTCTTTCTGCTGCCCGGGTCCCCCTTGCTCCCCCTCCCCCCCATTGTTTCAGGATGAATAGTGGGGAAGAGGCCGGTAAATATGTCACACACGCCTATGTGTTGGAGATTTGAGTAGCACACCCTAATGCAATAGGCTCTGTACACCTATGGGTCCTCATGTTTTGGTGGGGAGACCATGTTCAGTCTAAAAAACAGTAATTTTAAAAAGATTTTTAATTCAGAATTGTGTAGAGAATTGGGTCTATGATGAGAGCATAGGGTGTCATCTTTGTCAGGCTTTGGAATTAACTTTATGTATGAGGAATGCATGTCACGTTGTACAGGCTCTGAATTGTGGAAATCATTAAAAAACTTCACCATATGTGGGAGAAGAATCAGAAAGAAATGTTTTATAGTATTCATACGGAAAGCCATCCAGTCCCAGGGTTGTATGCGTAGGCAACATTTTAATAGGTGTTCTATTCTCATCCTCATCAATGGCTGCATTGAATGAATGTAAATCAGACCTTGAAATTTTAGGAATATCACTATTGGCGAGGTGTCACTGCATTCATTTGAGGAGGTGTGCAGGAGGCAAGTGGTGGGAAATGTCTGGCTTAATGTAGAAGTCAAGAAGTTAGCATAGTCTCCAAGTCTCCAAATAGCTTGAGGCAGTCATGCATGGTGAGATTAAAGTACACCTGATTTGTCTTTACTAGCACAAGGTGTTAATAAATATGTTTTTAATTTCAGATTATCCTTTAGGAGCATACAGTATGTGCTTCATAGACATTATCATAACAAAGTTGCATAAGGTGAATGAGAGTTTCCTCAGTGTAGCTAGCACTTTAAGTATTGTTTTAAGGAGTTTTGCTGCCTCCTTGTAATGTCCTTTGTAAGCTCTCAAACCTCTCTTTCCCCACCTCACTTCCATTTGTTTGGAAATAGGAGTATTGGTTAGTTGCTGTCATGTGCACAGTTCTACGCACACTACAATCCCAAAGGTTGTGTCTCTGCATTGTGTGCCTCACCTCCAGCTGCAGGCCTCACCGTTCAGCCTGTGTCTCTGCAGTGTGTGTCTCACCTCCAGCTAAAGGCCTTGCAGTCCAGTCTGTCTCTGCAGTGTGTGCTTCACCTCCAACTACAGGCCTCACAGTCCAGTCTGTGTCTCTGCAGTGTGTGCTTCACCTCCAACTACAGGCCTCACAGTCCAGCCTGTGTCTCTGCAGTGTGTGTCTCACCTCCAGCTAAAGGCCTCACAGTCCAGTCTGTGTCTCTGCAGTGTGTGCTTCACCTCCAACTACAGGTTTCACAGTCCAGTCTGTGTCTCTGCAGTGTGTGCTTCACCTCCAACTTCAGGCCTCACAGTCTAGTCTGTGTCTCTGCAGAGTGTGTCTCACCTCCAGCTACAGGGCTCACAGTTCAGCCTGTCTCTGCAGTTTGCTTCACTTCCATCTACAGGCCTCACAGTCCATTCTGTGTCTCTGCAGTGTGTGCTTCACTTCCAGCTATAAGCCTTACAAACCAGCCTGTGTCTCTGCAGTGTGTGCTTCACTTCCACCTACATGCCTTACAGTCCAGCCTGTGTCTCTGCAGTGTGTGCTTCACCACTAGCTACAGGCCTCACAGTTCAGTCTGAGTCTTTGTAGTGTGTGTTTCATCTACAGCTTCTGGCGCTTCAGGCCTCACACTCCAGTCTGTGTCTCTGCTGTGAGTGCCTCATCAGCCCTGGATCTCACTAACAATAATGCGGACCTACAAGTTGCTCATATGGTACATGCTCGTCTGGACTGTACTGTGCTTTGTATTCGATCCATCAACAGCAATACTCCAATACACAGCTGCTGAGCTCCTGCAGCTACAGTACCACCTGTTCAGCCCACCTCCACCATTGTATCTGTACTGTGACATTGTTCATCCAGCCCATCAGAAATACATCTACCGTAGATCCCAACGCAGCTTCCACATCAACAACTTCAACCCCATTTACTCCATCTGGTCATCAACTTGTCGTCCTTCAAAAAAATCCCAGACGTGAAGTTGATCACAGTGTTTCTGCCAGCCTAACGTCTGTGTCAAACACCAACACAGCAGTGTCAACTTTGGTCTTGTAATATTCTACCACGAGAAGTTGAAAATCTCGCCTATTTCTCTGCCTGCTCACATTTCATCTGAATTTCTCGCCTTGCAACTTCATTGACTGACTCCTACTATTGTGGCTATAGTCTATCATCTACCTAAACTCAACAGTGACTTTATAAATTAGTTTTCTGCTCTGATTACCCATCTTTGATTACTCTCTCATAATTCTGCTGGGGAACTTTATTATACACATGGACAATATCAACAATACTCTCACAAATGACTTCTCATTTTGCCTTGATAGTTTTGGCTTATATGAATATATAAATTTTCTTACCTATTACCTGGGTTTGGTTTACTGTTCGGGTGTTGTTCTATCTGATGTTATTGCAGATGATCTACCCATCTCAGGTCACAAGTTACTATCATTTAAGGTTAACCATTCATTATCCAAAACCACTCTGCCAAGAGTTATTTAATTTCGTAATATTAAGGACATTTATTCTATTGCTCTCTCCAGTCGTATCAGCTTGTCACCCCAGTATAAACTCTTTATCCACTCCTGATGACCTGGTTTCCCATTATAATGATGGCTTCCACATTCTCCTAAATACCCCGACACCCTTAAAATCCCGGATTGTCTTTTTCACCCACTCAGCACCATGGTTTACACCAGAACTACATCAACTCAAAGAAAAAAGTCATCAGTTGGAACGCCTTTACAAGAAAACTGGACTTACAATATACAAAGAACTGTATGATAACCATGTTCTTCACTATAAGGACGCTCTGTCTACAGCAAAACCCACTTACTTTACACATTTAATCGGTTCAGGGGAAGGTGGCACTAAGGCCTTGTTTTCTGTAGTGAATAGTACATTTAAGCCACCAGACTCTTTTCTACCTTATCTCTGTATGACTTCTATTTGTGACTCCAATGACATTTTTCAACACCAAAATTGAAAACATTCACAAACAACTGATCCTGAAAACCCTCCCACTGTCGGTTTTCTCCAGTGCTCTCTGCACCTCTCTCTTGTTCTTTCTTAAATATCAAATGTTTCTCTGTTGCCAAAATAACTAACCTTATTCAGAAAGCCAAGCCCTCTGCTTGTCACGTGTCAGTGACGCAACACGTCGGGAGTAGCCGGGTGATGTCACTTCCGGTCAGGGCCGAGACCGGAAGTTCGGATTTGTAAGCATTCTGCTTTTTTGGAGCTGGGAAGACTGTAGCTGGAGGGACTATTTTTTCCTATTTCGGCTCCTATGTGGATTTACACTGGCCGCATTTGCCTGACTCAGCTCACACTGCAGGCTCTGCAAAAACACCCTCACCCTCGTGCCCCAGAAGGACTGTTTTTTGGTTGTGTGTTGGCCGACGCACCAAACTCAAGGCACAATTATTTGATTGCTGTTTTATATTATAGGAAGATACAGTGGGAAGCGGTGGAAAAGGCGGCAGTAATCCCTGTTTGTGTACAAGAATTGGAGAGCATCATCTGGAGTGTTGGAGATCCATTAAGGCTTTATCTGACCCCTTGGGGTCCATCAGTAAGGTGACAGGCTGGTGTCATCGGGGGAGGATTGTGCACTTACAGCTGTTATGGTTGATTCCCTACTGATTTCATATTGATGTGACAAGCTGGACTTCCACACCTGCTCTTTTTCTTCTCTCCGGTCTTTGGTTGCTGGATACTTTTACTTTTTTGGGAGATCATTACAATTTGTGTGACCTTTTTTTATGACTTTTTGGGACCCATTAATATATTATATATTTTTGGCAATTTTTGCACATTTTGCACATACCATTAGTATTTTTATTATTTTTATTATTTATTTTATTTGGATTATAGCACGTTTTCACTTTAATTATTTGTTTACACATGGACATTTAGCGCTGCTTCAATATTTTTCTAATTCTGCTTTTTTGTGAGCCCATGGTTGCTGGATGCACAGTGATATTTTAAACTGTAAGTTTATACAATTGTAATAAACCTGTTGTTATTTACTGCACTATGGGGATTATTATTCTTGTTTCATGTGCAAACCGACTGAGTGCCATCTATCTCAATCGATGCGTGTTAACTTTTAATTTAGGTGAGCGGTCACTGCACACAGTGGTGGAGTTTGGTATTTTACCTGGATTGAGCACTGGATTGTATAATTGTTATATCATTATCGCTGGAGTTTGAAGCAAATATTTCAGCACTTCACTAAGAACTTTTATTGTGATATTCACTTTCCACACTGGACTTTGGCAACACCACTATTTATTTATTAATATACTTATTATGTATGTGGTGACACTACAGGAGACGGCAACTTGATCCACTTTATGTCAGATTCATCATTTGTTTACATTCATTCTTTCTGCCATTTTAATCACTCTTTTTAATTTTCATACACACTGAGTAGCGCACAAGTTCATTCACTTTATTTCATAGGTCGTCTCCCTTCTGTCCTGGTTAAAGCTTGTCTGCCCTCTCTGTCCTCTTTAATAACTGATATCATACATTCTTATCACTTAAGAAACCTGGTGCAGACTTCAGTGACTTCAGTAACCTTTGGTCTATCTCCAACCTTCCTATTCTATCCAAAATCCTTGAAAAATAGTTGCTTCTCAGATCTATACTTCTAAAGGCTGGTAAGCTGCACCAATAAAAAACAAATCAATTCATATAAATGACATATAAGACTGACATGCCTAAAATAGTACAAACATTGATTTCACAGAAGCCCATACATTTGATATTGCACAAACTATACACATGAGCTCGTAACAGTACTGCAAAAATTGTTATAGCACGCCAAGAAATTCATATGCTGAACATAGGCAAAGAGAGTTAAAGTCCTTAAAGTAAATCCAATCTCCATGGACACCAGTGATTCACACAATTGTAAGTGCCCACCACCATAAAAGTTGGCCGCTTACCGGAAGGCAAGCACAAAGAGCATTCGGCTGTGACCCAGCTGCGGCCTTTGGCTTGCACGCAGAGTGGAGAAAACCGGGATTCGGGATCATGGAATAGCTGAATCATGCCACAGAGTCAGGAAAATAACAAAGGGGGTTCCTAGCACACTATAGACTAAACAGCATCTATAGTGTGCTAGGAACCCCCCTTTGTTATTTTCCTGACGCTGTGGCATGATTCAAGCTCTTCCATGATTCTGAAGGCAGTTCTAAAACATGAATACATTTTCTTCAATTATTTCCCAATTATTTCCCACAATTCAGGGGATGTGGAAAATGCTGTCTTCACAAGCTACACTGCAAAAGCATGTTGGAGTAGAGCAATTCAAAGGTTACCCAATCTACTGTTACGAACCTTTCAGACTCTGTGGGTCATATCCAGCTGATCGTTCTGTTTCCTGGTGCAATCCCATTTTCTCCAGTCTGCGTGCAAGCCAAAGGTCGCGGCTGGGTCACAGCCGAATGCTCTTTGTGCTTGCCTTCTGGTAAGCGGCCAACTTTTCGGGTGGTGGGCACTTACAATTGTGTGAATCACTGGTGTCCATGGAGATTGGTTTTACTTTAAGGACTTTAACTCTCTTTGCCTAATGTTCATCATATGAATTTCATGGCGTGTTATAACAATTTTTGCAGTACTATTTTAGGCATGTCAGTCTTATATGTCATTTATATGGATTGATTTGTTTTTTATTGGTGCTGCTTACCAGCCTTTAGATTTATTTTTGTGTGTATCCCACTTTAAGTTGCTGCCTATATTCCGTTATTTGTCCAGCATGGTTTTCCCTTTTTTTCAGATCTATACTTACCTCTCTTACTCTGACCTATTCAATCAATTTCAGTCTGGTTTCCATCCTCTACATAGCACTGAAACTGCATTGGTAAAAATCACAAATGATCTCCTCATGGCAGCTGATTCTGGTCTCATAACTATCCTCATCCTTAATCTGAAGGCGGCCTTTGATACCATTTCTCATAACATCCTCCTTGACAGATTACCCTCCATTGGATTCCCTGACACACCGATGGACTGGTTTAAATCTTATCTCTTTGGCTGTATGCAATTCAACTCAAATCTTTCAAATATTAACCATCTCTACTCTCTACTGGTTTGCCCCAGGGTTGTGTCCTGGGGCCCCTTCTGTTTATAATCTTCTTCCCCTTGGTCTCATATTTCATAAATTTAACATCCACTTCAATCGCTATGCGGATGACACCGAGCAACTTTGGAGTAGATGTGTGAAGCTCCAGTCTATGTGTGAGATAGATCTGCTGGTGGTGGAAAAATTCTGGTCTCAATTGCAAAAAATGGCTCCTGACAGCTAAAAAGACAGGAAATAGCAGAAGAAAAAATTTTTTCTGGTTGTCTTATTATTTTGAAACAGTAAGCTACTTCAAGTACAATAGTAATGTCTGAAAAAATTAATATTTTATTTTATGCAATTGGTTTGTGCAAATACTGTCTCTACCCGAATACAGATAGGCACATTCTTTTTTGTTCTATCTTGTTTGGCATTCTCCTTTAAAGCTCTCTGTTTACATAGTACATTTTGTAAATCCTCCATATGAAATGTGAAATAACTTTATTTACAGTTGCTAATGAGTCAAATGAAGCCATAAAGCGTGCAATGACAGATTTTCTTCATTGATGCATCCAACCACAAAGTTAGACCAGCTGTGCACACATGCAGTACTATATTCTGTATAAAATAAAGTACTGTATATACTTGAGTATAAGCCGAGTTTTTCAGCACATTTTTTGTGCTGAAAATGCCCCCCTCGGCTTATACTCGAGT
The DNA here is from genome assembly GCA_029206835.1 of Rana muscosa. Lineage (NCBI taxonomy): Eukaryota > Metazoa > Chordata > Amphibia > Anura > Ranidae > Rana > Rana muscosa. The sequence continues at coordinate 250,193,312 of CM055117.1, read as the reverse complement.
CACCTTTTTGTGCCTGATCTCCCAGAATTTGGGAACCAGCACACATGTAGCCCCACTCTTCCCCCACAAGGGTGCAAATTTTGTTGTCCGGGGGGACCTATGGCCGGGGAGCACTGATTTTTCAAAGCCGGGCACCCCTTCCTTAGACTCCCATGTTAAACGGTCATTTCTCCAGTGATTTTGGGGACCCGGTACCAGCCGGTCGTAGGTCCCCTGGACCTGAAACTTGGCACACATGTAGCCCCATTTCTCTTCTACAAGTGTGCAAAGTTTGTTGTCTGGGGGACCTACGGCCGGGGAGCACCAATTTTTCAAAGCCGGGCACCCCTTCCATAGACTCCCATGTCTAGTCATGGACACAGGGAGGCATGGGCACAGTGAGGCATGGGCACAGTGAGGCATACACATGGACACAGTGAGGCAAAGTGAGGCACAGTGAGGAATGCACATGGACACCCTAGGCTTATACTTGAGTCAATACGTTTTCCCATTTTTTTGTGGTAAAATTAGGTGCCTCGGCTTATATTCGGGTCGGCTTATACTCAAGTATATACGGTAGCTATTTCATTCCTTCGCTATTATTTCTGTTATCTATTACTTGAGTGGAGGTATAAGAAAGGCCATGTTGAACAAAGTTAGGAGAGGTCAATGTCTTTGGCACTACATTGGAGAAGCAAAGCTGCAGCCATGGATCCACTGTGCCCACAATGTACTGGTGAAGGAAATCTTTCAGTGCCCAGGCTGAGGCTGTCATACACCTTCTTATGGGATTTTGCAGAGATATGTGACTTCCAGGACTTTTCCATTTTCCATTAGACAGCTGAGCACAGATTACATTTTAGACAGGAGAACTAAGAGCAGCTCCTGATACCCAGAGTGAATTGGCTGTTAGGATGACAACAAAGCCATACAAATTACACTGAAAAAGTAGATCTCCAGGTGTATTTTGAAGTCAAACTGTCAATTGGTTCCTTTGTGTTTGTGGAGAGATCTGACAGAGGCTCGTTTATGATGAAATTTGTGGACTTAACCACTTCAATACAGGGCTTTTTGTACCTATTCAATACCGGGCCTATTTTGGCACTTCTCTCCTACATGTACAAATCATCATTCTTTTGCTAGAAAATTACTCAGAACCCCCAAACATTATACATGTTTTTTTTAGCAGACACCCTAGGGAATAAAATGACGGTCATTGCAACATTTTTTCTTGCACAATATTTGCGCAATAATTTTTCAAACGCCTTTTTTTAAAAAAAAAAATGGTTTCATGAATTAAAAAATAACAAAACAGTAAAGTTAGCCCAATTTTTGGGGAAAATATGAAAGATAATGTTACGCCGAGTAAATAGATACCTAACATGTCACGCTTTAAAATTGCGCACACTCATGGAATGGCACCAAACTTCGGTACTTAAAAATCTCCATAGGCGACGCTTTAATTTTTTTTACAGTTTACCAGGTTAGAATTACAGAGGAGGTCTAGTTCTAGAATTGTTGCACGCGCTCTAACGCACGCGGCGATACCTCACATGTGTGGTTTGAACGGCGTTTACATATGTGGGCGACTTACGTGTGCATTCGCTTCTGATCGCGAGCTACCGGGGACAGGGGCGTTTTAATTTTTTTTTTATTTTTTTTTACTTATTTTTTTTTTTTTTTACGATGATTTTACTTTTTTTTTATCACTTTTATTCCTATTACAAGGAATGTAAACATCCCTTGTAATAGGAATGTGTGTGACAGGTTCTCTTTATTGAGAGATGCGGGGTCAATAAGACCCCACATCTCTCCTCCAGGCTGGAAAGCATGAGATCAGTGAAATTTTTTTCACTGATTTCATACTTACAGCCGCAATGGCGGCTTTGTTTACATTTGAGACCCAGGCGTGACGTCATCACATCGCGCCCGGGCCTCCGACGATCATAGAGATGACTGGTGACCATCTGGTCACCAGTCATCTCTATGCTCATCACGTGACTCCACCAACGATGCCGGAAGATTCGCTCCGGGTCCCCGATCGCACGGGGGAGCCCGGAGAAGCACCGGATGGCGGCGGGAGGGGGGGTGTCCCCTCCCGCCGCCTATAAGAACGATCAAGCGGCGGAACCACCGCTATGATCATTCTTAAGGTGCACAGAATCGCCGGCACTTCAAAAGGATATCTGAATGATGCCTCTAGCTGCAGGCATCATTCAGATATCCCCCTACAAACCCGAGGACGTCATATGACATCCACCCAGGATGGGAGATCCCATCTGTGGACGTCATTTGTCTATGGCTGGGTAGGGAAGTGGTTAAAGTGTCCCTAAACCCACGTCATAAAAAACTATCAATAAATGCTGTACTGTATTACATGCTGTTCATATTCACTCAGTTACTATGGGATTTGTTCTCTGTATTCTGCTAAAAAACTGGTTGATCCTTCTGCTCTCTCCACCTCCTGTCCAAGTCTACAATACAGATAAAGATTTTGCAGCTGTGTTGGCAACTCTGCACATGCTCAGTTTTTAGGGAGATTCTATGCTGAGCATTATCTTCCTATCACATCTGAGCAGCCCATCTGACTATAAAGTCACACATGTGGGTGTATAGACAGTGGTAAATGACAGCCCACTCCCTCTCTCCTCCTCCATGCTCACTAACCAGCTAAACACAATGGGAGTGGCATATTACATGTAGATTAATGGAGGTTTTGCCTCCCTCTTATTCTAAGACACAGGCTGGAGCGCGTGGCACAGCCTGTGACTGGCAGAAATCAGCCAACACCATGTTACTGCCAAAAGATAATAACAATTTAATTTCAAATATATATTTGCATGACAATTTAAAACAGTTTAATGATATTAATTATTTATTTTTACGCTATATTCCAAAGGCTGTTTTTTTTTTTTTTAACATGTGACCAGCAGCAGAGGACTACAGGCTCTCCCTGCTTATGTTTCCCTGCAGACAGGCTGGAAAAGTGCTGGGCCATGTGACAACTGTGTATTATTATTTTTTTTTATTAAAGTAATTACAGTGTCATCATCCACATACAAAATAAGAAGGGACAATGCAAATTAAACAGTGTGTGTTTAGTATCACTACATGGTAACAGCATTGACATAGTGTATTCTTGTTAGTGTTCACATGCTAATCAAATTACCATTGCATGGTCTGCACAAAATGTCAGTTCTATCAAACCTGCATGTTTTAAAAAACTACAGTGCCTTGTTAAAATAATTACTGTTAATCAAAGCCAGTGACGAGGAAACCACCCACTCCCTTGTCACTGGCTTTGATTGACAGCAGCGGAAGCCAATGGTTCCCGATGCCCCAGCAAAGCCAGCGAGACATGGAAGTGAGGGGTGAGAAGAGCTTCAGACGTGCACTGCACTGGATCGAATGAGAGCTTAGGTAAGTAAAAGGGGGGGTGAGGGACCAAAACTGATGCCTAAACATTTTCCCTTACAAAAATGTTTAGGCTTTAGAACTACTTTAAGTACACAACATTTTTTCCAAAATTAAATTGTAAATAACATAATCATACTTTGTAACAGAAACATAATGTTAGCACTTTTATAAAAAGGGAAAAATAATTGTGAAAATGTTGAATTTGGAAAGTATAATCTACTTTTTTTCACAAAGAAAAAAAAGTCGCTAAGCTTTGAAAATAGTAAGAAAGCTGTCAAATTCTGCACTCTGCACTAGCCCAGTCACTGTACACAGCTTGGGTGTGTTGGCACTCTTTAATATGGGTTTCAGAGAAACTTGTCTTGGCACTTTATACAGTGACTGAAAATACTGAGCTTGCGCTTGATTTAATTTTTAAAGAAGAATTTTATTCAAAATTTGAACATTTTCAAGAAGGAAGGTTAGACATACTATTCTCCACAATAAAATATTCTTACGTTTGTCCATGAAAACCTCTTAAACTGTACACTGAGCTATGCACAATCCCGGTATCTGCCAGGATAAGATAGATTGCACAAGATGTCCAATGAAGAGGAGGATAGCATTGTTCCACCTTAAACATGTCAATGGCTTAATAGCTCAATAGTACAGTTGCAATGCAAGTTTCCGTGAGCTTGGCATACCTTTGCATGAGGGACTTGCAGATTTTGGTTAAATTAAGTTTAATCACCACTTTTTTTTGTGTAAACTAAAAAGGTGAAGTCTTGCTTAGGTTATCTCTTCTCTGACCTTCAAGATTTTCCTTCACTTCTTTCCCAGTGACACTCATGGTATAGTAATGGGTGATCTTTCTCTTTATCTTTGGGCATTTTTTACATAATCTTTGGAAAAATCCATGTTTACCAGCCTAGTTGACTCTCCCAGTGATAAAAGGCGATTGCACTGCAGAGGGGATACAAACTTGGATCTATACCTTTGCTTCTTGCTATCAAGTGTGCAGGAGATGAAGGAAAATTTACTCTACAGGGTTAAAGACAGAAATTAAAATGAAAAAAGGTCTATACTAAAAAAAGTTTTACACTTTAAGATGTTTTAAAGAACAATTATCTATTGCTACTTCTCCAGTAATATTTAACTTCTTAAGCTTTATTAATATTGTTACACCTGAACTTTTAACTTAGCTTAACCACTTTGGCTCCGGAAGGTTTAACCCCCTTCCTGACCAGGCCATTTTTTGGTGATATGGCACTGCGTTGTTTTATCTGACAATTGTGTGGTCGTGCAACACTGTACCCAAATAAAATGTATGTCCTTTTTTTCCACAAATAGAGCTTTCTTTTGGTGGTATTTGATCACCTCTGCAGTTTTTATTTTTTGTGCTGGAAACAAAGAACGATCAACACTTTGTGCTCCAAAACACATCCAATAAAAAAATGTAAAAAATCTAATTTCTTCATCAAGTTAGGCCAATGTGTATTCTGCTACATATTTTTGGTAAGAAATACCAATAAGCGTATATTGATTGGCTTTCACAAACGATACAGCGTCTACAAACTATGGGATATTTTTTATTTATTTCTTTTTATTATTTTATTTACTAGTAATGGCGGCAATCGGCAACTTATAGCGGGACTGCAATATTGCGGCGCACAAATCAGACACCTAACTGAAATTTTTGACACTTTTTTGGGGACCAGTGACATTGTTACAATGATCAGTGCTAAACACATGCACTGTCACTGTAGTAATGACACTAGCAGGGAAGGGATTAACATCATGGGTCATCAAAGGGTTAAATGTGTGCCTATGGAGTGCTTACTAACTGTGGAAGAGGTGCTTTTACTACTTGAAGGCATAGATCGGTGTTCCTGCTTCACAGGAACACAGAATCCATGTCTTCTGTACTCACTGAATGACAGTCTGCCTTGTTTACATAGGCAGACTGTCATTCTGTCAGAGAACCAAATTATTGATGGGTCCTGGTGGACATTGGCTTAACGGGACCCCGCTGATCAGCTCACAGTGTATAAAATCACGGCGGGAGCGAGCCCAAAAACCCATATATACGTGATTCTGCACAGAACGGCCGCCCTGTAGCAGTAAATCTGCTATGGGGCAGTCATAAAGCAGTTAAATAGAAATAAATTATTGTGGTTTATTGGAATAATTATGGCCATCTTTAGTCATTTAGTCTTTAGCTGTCATGACACTGTATGTGTTTGTATGTGTGCGTGCATGCGTGCGTATCTCTCTCTCTCTCTCCACAGTATATATATATATATATATATATATTAGGGTTGTCCCGATACCGATACTAGTATCGGTAACGGGACCGATACCAAGCATTTGCGCGAGTACTTGTACTCGCGCAAATGCTCCCGATGCCCAGTCCGATACTTTTTTTTTTTTTTTCTCAGAGCGGGGGGTGGAGAGCAGGGCGGAGACCGGGGCGGAGAGTGTGCGGCGGGGGGCGGAGAGTGTGCGGCGCGGGACGGAGAGCAGGGCGGAGAGCGTGGCGGGGGCGGAGACCAGGGCGGAGAGCGGGGCGGGGGCAGAGACCAAGACGGAGAGCGTGGCAGAGACCAGAGCGGAGAGCAGAGCGGGTCTTCAGGCGGGTAAGTAAAATTAATCTGATCCAATTGCCTTGCCTGTCTGCTGCTCAAATGCTACCTGTTCCCCCTTCACCTCCATGCCGCTGTGCCCCCTTCACTTCCATGCCGCTGTTCCCCCTTCACCTCCATGCCGCCGTCCCCCTCCGTGCTGTCGCCCCCTCCGTGCTCCTCCTCCACCCCCTTGGTATCTCAGGATGGAGAGCGGAGGTAGGAGCCGATAAATCCGGCTCCTTACTTGTCTGAATGTACCGAGTCATCACTGACTCTGTCCATTCACATAACTGAAACATCGTAAACTGTGTTTACAATGTTTCAGTTTATGAATGGAGAGGAGCCGCTGTCTTCTCTCCATTCATTTTCAGCGCAGCAGAGGCTGCTGAGAAAGGGACTGGGGAATATGTGTCCCTAGTCCCTTTCTCTGTCTCAAAGGGGAGATGACAAAAAATCTCCTGCGCTCTCGGTGTATCGTCAAAACACGGGTAGTGTAATTCCGTCTAAAGGCAAAGTCTGAAGTCTTGCAGCCCTCCTCAGAACAATGGGTGTTCATATGGCTAGAGAAAACAAAGGAGAAAGGAGGGCGCACCAACCTAGTGCATTACCACTTAAACGTTTTATTTAAATTATAAAAAGTAGTAATCCTACTCACAATCAAAGCTTAAATGAAAGCTTATCGGAAAAATCAGCTGGAATTTTTCGGCAACTGCCGACTGGACTCAATGACAGAGAGGGTCTGACAATACCTCAAACCTTTGGATAGCTGACGCGTTTCTGGGGCGCACCCCTTTCCTCAGAGCCTAGATGGTCCATAATAGCTCTCCCCCACAAAGACCTCCATTATATGTGTGTGTGCACACATGCAGAGCCATCAGCTCAGGTGACCACCAATTAGCAAGTCCCGCCTCCCACTCCTAGATAGCCCCACCCTTATGGGTGGGGCTTCCACTAACCCCCTTCCCACACAAATAGAAGACACCCCAGCAACCACTCAAAGATGACCTGGGGGGGGGCTGGACCCTTTAGAAAAGATTAGCAGGAAAGAATGGGCATTATATCCCCACCTTCTAGAAACACTGGCTATTAATAAGCCATCATGTCCTCTAGTGAAGCAGGCCGCCAATACAGCCATGCGTGTCCTCCATAAGGATACCCTCCAAAAGAATGGCCTATTAGGATGTAATCACCTCATATACCGGGGGTGTGTGTAGAGGGAGGGGTATTGGTGTAGACCAATATCAACATATATAGTGTGGTAGAGGGCAGTAGGAACCGAAAAGATCTTACCCCAAGAAATGGAAGCAAAAACAGTTCCTCCTGGCGCGGCATAAGCGGTGGCTGTATTGTCACTGCAGACGTCCCTGCTAATCCGCTGGGACGCACGCTGTCTAACAACCAGGAAGTGCGGGTACCTCCTGCGTTCCAGCCCGCACTTCCGGTTCTTTCGAGACTTCCGGTTCTGCCGAGACGTCAGTTCCGCTCCCCTATACACAGCACGCCTCTAACCAACAGACCAGGAAGTGCGGGTGTGTTTGCATTCCACCCGCCACTTCCGGTCCATCTAAAAGGCCTCCCAGCGCTATTTTTTAAAAACAATGGCCAATCTGGTAGTGTAACAAGCCAAATGGCCATTTGGCTTGTTACACTACCAGATTGGCCATTGTTTTTAAAAAATAGCGCTGGGAGGCCTTTTAGACGGACCGGAAGTGGCGGGTGGAATGCAAACACACCCGCACTTCCTGGTCTGTTGGTTAGAGGCGTGCTGTGTATAGGGGAGCGGAACTGACTTCTCGGCAGAACCGGAAGTCTCGAAAGAACCGGAAGTGCGGGCTGGAACGCAGGAGGTACCCGCACTTCCTGGTTGTTAGACAGCGTGCGTCCCAGCGGATTAGCAGGGACGTCTGCAGTGACAATACAGCCACCGCTTATGCCGCGCCAGGAGGAACTGTTTTTGCTTCCATTTCTTGGGGTAAGATCTTTTCGGTTCCTACTGCCCTCTACCACACTATATATGTTGATATTGGTCTACACCAATACCCCTCCCTCTACACACACCCCCGGTATATGAGGTGATTACATCCTAATAGGCCATTCTTTTGGAGGGTATCCTTATGGAGGACACGCATGGCTGTATTGGCGGCCTGCTTCACTAGAGGACATGATGGCTTATTAATAGCCAGTGTTTCTAGAAGGTGGGGATATAATGCCCATTCTTTCCTGCTAATCTTTTCTAAAGGGTCCAGCCCCCCCCCCCCCAGGTCATCTTTGAGTGGTTGCTGGGGTGTCTTCTATTTGTGTGGGAAGGGGGTTAGTGGAAGCCCCACCCATAAGGGTGGGGCTATCTAGGAGTGGGAGGCGGGACTTGCTAATTGGTGGTCACCTGAGCTGATGGCTCTGCATGTGTGCACACACACATATAATGGAGGTCTTTGTGGGGGAGAGCTATTATGGACCATCTAGGCTCTGAGGAAAGGGGTGCGCCCCAGAAACGCGTCAGCTATCCAAAGGTTTGAGGTATTGTCAGACCCTCTCTGTCATTGAGTCCAGTCGGCAGGTGCCGAAAAATTCCAGCTGATTTTTCCGATAAGCTTTCATTTAAGCTTTGATTGTGAGTAGGATTACTACTTTTTATAATTTAAATAAAACGTTTAAGTGGTAATGCACTAGGTTGGTGCGCCCTCCTTTCTCCTTTGTTTTCTCCTTTGTTCTCCTTTGTTTTCAAAGGGGAGATGTCAGAGGTCTGTTAAGACCCCTGATATCTCACCAAAGCCCCCCACAACAGGGCTGATAAAAAAAAAGAATAAAATAAAAATGAATTGTAAAAAAAATAAAAGAAAAGAAAACACACACACTGACACTGTCCACCCCCCCCCCTTAAAAAAATAAAGCATTGTAAAAAATAAATAAATAAAATAAATAGTAAAAAAAAAAAAAAAATACTGACACATGAGATTAAAAAAAAGTATCGGTATTCGGTATCGGCGAGTACTTGAAAAAAAGTATCGGTACTTGTACTCGGTCTTAAAAAAGTGGTATCGGGACAACCCTAATATATATATATATATATATACCTTGGTAGTTGTGTTATATAACTAGTAATGCACTAAAGGAGTACACATGTTTGAAAAAATAAGGTATTCCTTAGTGCAATACGCAAAGATACAAACAAAAGTTGAGAGAACTTCAACGAAGTTGAATGAGTCATAAAAATGACTGTCTCTTTATTATTACAATAAATATAATGTAAAAAAATTAAATAATAGCTTTTATCATCCAAAGGACACAAAACAATTAGTGTAATTGATCATCTAATTTTAGATCAAATGCAAATTGATAGCTAATTATTTAAAATATTTTGTTCATCTTTAAAACATAGCTGTGAAGGAATTGTTCAATCTTGTTACAAAAGCACAGGTGAGTTTAAAGCAGATTTTTACACTAGTCATTTTTTTTGTTCAACTGACTGGTTGAAAGAAAAAAAACCTCAATTGATACCTTCATCAACATTCCCGTTCTATTCCCCTATGCGGATGGGGGAATCCCTCCCGCTGAGCTATTATGTTTTGACAGTGGAGAGACATCTCTGCCAGTAGAAAAAACTGATCAGTGCCGCAGGCTATAGCCTGCAGTATACAGTATATTAATAAAAATGCAGCTCCTCCAAATGATGTATAATATACAACATGAGTCCATAAAATGATAGTAATAAATATAAACAAAAATTCTCAAGAACAGTGCATGTGATCCACCACCATCCAGATAAGTATACGCCAGTGTCTCAATTTCCATTGGTCAGAGGAAATTCAAACTCACCACTAGGTTTGCTGTCATCCAACAAGCAGCAGACTGTGCTCAGTGCAATGTATGTGAGGTTCTCTTTAAGTCCAGATTTTGATCAGCTCCTCTAGATTCTCCACTCCTCCACTAGGAGCAATAGTATTCACTGATTGCTGTACATTGTAGCATTTAATTATAAATGAATTGTGCACCAATAAAACAGCTCTAAAATAATGGTTCAGCTCAAACAGATAAAAACTGTTAGGTTGGGGTGACGCAAAGCTCTGCCCAGCACGTTTTGCGCCACCGAACGTCCTCAGGTGCCTGCAGTGCTGATCGAGCAGGGAAAATCTGACAGGGCAGCTGTAAAAAAGTAGATCAGTAGATTGACTTATGTATAACCTCCCTGTCCATACATAGATCAAAATTTGTCTGATTCCTACTAAACCAGACAAATTTGGATCCGTGTATCACCAGCTTAAATAGTGAAAAGTATCTCAAACAACAGACACATATCCTCCAGCATAATATTCACACAAAAGGTGTCACTGACCTCGAGAATGTGACTGGGACACAAACTTTTAGATGCCATGATTTCACTGCCAGAAAGCATTGGCATTGGACTGATATGTATTGGCACAAAAATGATTGCAAATTACACTCAGAAACATCTTGACATAAGAGGTAGTTTTGGAGCTGTCAAGAAACATGCAAAGCTTCAGTATTTAAATATACTGTATATGTTGCTTGCAGTTCAAGTTAAAACTAAGAAATGTAATCTTCTTGAATTGCTTGCATACATTAAACACAGCTGAAAGCTAAGCTTAACTAATGCAAAATACATCTCAAATTCAAAATAATTAAAGCTGAAATCCAGGTAGATATTAGAACACCAATTCATATAGTTTGATATTTATTTCAACATGATGCAATTGTTGTATGTATCTGATAAAGACTTGTTATCAGTTTTTTGTATTTACCCCACACAGTATAACTTTGGGACTGGGAGAGGGAAGGGCAGTAATGAGAACCAGTCAGGTGGGCCGACTAATAAAACGGTGATGGGATGAGGTAGCAGAGTGTACAGAGGAATTAGATCATCAAACTGTTGCTGTAAAGGTACATGACCTAGCTAACAGTAATCCTTAAGTAAAGCAGAGGAAAGTTGGGTCACTTATTTGGCTATACTTCGCACTGCAGCCCCAGTTTAAAAAAAAAGTTGGTAGGAAACTTGCCGATTTGGAAATGTACAGTAAAGTACTATGGCTCTTCTTTTTCCAGAGTAATCTCTCTATCCATGAAGATATGTATACAGACAATATTAAATTTGAAAGGTAGGGGCTATATCTCTCAGCATGTAAAAGAACTGGGAATAATAGAAACAGCATACTGAAAGATGGAGAGCCCTTTTTAAGTTGTTACAAAGGTAACTGTTAGCATGGTTTAAGATTATTCAGGACTGTAAAGGATTGTCAGAATAAGGTGTGTTGAGTATGTTGAGGTGTGCAATTTCAAAAGGGAAATAAAAAGAGAATAACTGAAGAGCTGTAACATGTATGACACCTTTTAAACCCATATAGCAGGTGTACTTTTTGCAGTTTGGTCCCCCAGAATCCATTTATGGTTCACTGCATCGTAACAGCTAATGGCTTTACAAGTTTTGTCTTCTTGATATTTACCTCAAAAGACCAACGCCTGGTACACACAATGAGATTATCGGACGAATGATCGTCTTTTTTTTTTGGCATGCTAGTCTCCATATCGAAAACAAATAGATTGCTAAAGTACGAAAATTCTCGTACGACAGAATAAAAATTCAGAAGTGATGTAATGTATCGTTTTCTGAAAGAAAACTGTACTGATTAAACAAAAATCGTACGATCTGTTATTGTACATGAAAAATGTTCATGTTTGTTTCTTTTTGGACAAAAGCTGTGTACTAACTTTTAGATTATCATACGATCACTTTGAAAGTGGTATTTTTTGTACAATATTCTTATTGTGTGTACTAGCCGAGTTCCACACAAAAGTGGAACTTCCGCTTTAAGGCCTCCTTTAAGGCCTCCTCGCCGACTCCTGTTTGTGAAACAGAGCTTTTGGGTAGGAGGGGGGAAGCAGGTACCCTATTTTGACAGGTACCTGCTCCCACTTCCGGTCACCTTAGGGGATCAGAAGCAGAAGTTCTCCTTCTCAAAGTCTTCTGGGACACATGACAGGTCCTAGAAGACTTCAGGATCGGTCACAGAGTGCAGCGCCGCTCGTGCATTGCACAGTGGGCACCCAGCTGTAAAGCCGCAAGCTGTCACTGCCAGGTGCCCATAGTAGAGATGACAGCAAGTGAGGTCACGGGGAGAACACTGCAGTGAGTGCACGGCTGGATTGTGGAACAGGTGAGTGTGTGTGTTTATTAAAAGTCAGCAGCTACAGTTTTTGTAGCTGCTGACTTTTATTAAATAAGCAAATGACTGGAACTCCACTTTAAGATAGTTTTCATTTTATTGTGTTATACATCTACCCATTATTTCAACCTATTAACCGCTTCCCAACCGCCGCAAGTCGATATACTGTACGTCGGCAGAATGGCATGGGCAGGCAAATGGGCTTACCTGTACGTCCCTTTAAATTTGCCACCTAGCACATGCCTGCCGCCTGCCTTGGGAGTGTGCTCGTGGGTCCCGCAAACTCTATGTTCGCCGGGGGCCCGCGATTGTGGTGAGGAGAGGCAGAACTGGGAGATGTAAACAAGGCATTTCCCTGTTCTGCCTAGTGACAGGATAGAGATCTACTTCTCCCTGTGATTGGGAGCAGTGATCTCTGTCATTTCACTGGTAGCCCATCCCCCCACAGTTAGAAAAACTCCCTAGGACACACTTAACCCCTTGATCGCCCCCTAGTGTTTAACCCCTTCCCTGCCAGTGTCATTTATACAGTAATCAGTGGCTATTTATAGCACTGATCGCTGTATAAATGACAATTTGTCCCAAAATAGTGTCAAAAGTGTCTGATGTGTCCGCCATAATGTTGCAGTCCCAATAAAAATCGCAGATTGCCGCCATTACTAGTTAAAAAAAATATATTAATAAAAATTGCATAAATCTATCCCCTATTTTGTAGACGCTATAACTTTTGTGCAGACCAATCAATATACGCTTATTGCGACTTGTTTTACCAAAAATATGTAAAAGAATATGTATCAGCCTTAAATGAGGAAAAAAAAAATTGTTTATAGCGCAAAAAATAAAAAACACAGAGGTGATCGAATACCACCAAACAAAAGCTCTGTGATATCCAAAATGCACCAGAGTTAGACTGAGTGCACTCATTGATCAAGGCTAAAGCCGCATACACACTATCAGTTTTCTTGCAGGTTTTTCTCTTCAGGTTTACCAAAACCATGTAGTGCAAGGGCCTGCCTGATTGCATACGAATTGAAACTCTTAAGGTTTGACCTCATATTAGATGGTTTTGGTAAACCTGAAGAGAAAAACCTGCAAGAAAACTGATAGTGTGTATGGGGCTTAAGACTCCATACACAATAATAGATTTTCTGCAGATTTTTGTCTTCAGATTTACCAAAACCATATAATATGAGGTCAAACCTTAAGAGTTCCAATTTGTATGCAATCAGGCAGGCCCCTGCACTAGATGGTTTTAATAAATCTGAAGACAAAAATCTGCAGAAAATCTAATAGTGTGTATGGGGCCTTTGTAACAGAACTGGTTTGAGGACACTGGTATTGAGGATGTTTGTGCATGTTTTTTCTCTGATATGGCAAGATAGAGCCCTGGAATGGAAAGTAAGACAGCAAAACTTTCACTGAAAGAAAACGTATTGGGCATTTCCAAGCAAAAATCAGTCACAAATCAATACATTCTTGTCCAGGATTATGAAATGATAAAAAGGTGTGAGAACTAAAATTAAATTTAGCTATCTCTGTTTATAGGTTTACATCACTGAAGAAGTAAAAAAAAAGAACGTTTCTCACATCTACTATAATTGTTAAGCTCAACTCCAGTAGAAGGGCCTCCCCTCCTTTTACCCCCATAAAGTACAGACATGTTTTACTATGCAAATTAAGAGAGGATACTGTAAATGACCCAATGGTGTAAATTGAGCCAGCAGCAGGGTAATTTTAATAAGTAGGGCTATGTCCAAATTTACTATAGACAAAGATCACAGGCAGGGGTTTTACTACAAAGGGTATCGCTCCCTCAATGCAGAGCCTCTTACCAGAGAAAAAGCGCTTTGCATAATACTGAGGGTCCTGGCAGCCAGCTCCAGTATGGTAACAACAAAGGGTATCTCTCTCCTTAACCAACACTCTGATTCACAGGCATTGCCCAATGAAATAAAGGAGGAGTCTTATAGTGCAATAAAGATTAAAAGCACAGTATGAGTCTGCACAGCGCTGCCATGGGACTGAATGGCATGTGTGATGATGTCACAGAGATGGGTGGAGCTGCTCTGTGATGTCATCACACACACCAGCTGGTCCCATGGTGGCGCTGTGCATACTGTTTTTTTGTTCCCCCTGAAATGTGAGTGTATTACTTTGTACATAAATCAGTGCTTTTAAGCTGTATTGCACTATGAGACGTATCCTTTATTTCATTTGGGCAATACCTGTGAATCAGAGTGTTGGTTAATGAGAGATACCCTTTGTTGTTACCATACTAGAGCTGGCTGCCAGGACCTTCAGTATTATGCAAAGCACTTTGAGATCTTTTCTCTGGTAAGAAGCTGTTCATGATCGAGTGTCACCTGAACACTGGAAGCACTTTAATCTCTTGAAATGTCACTTAAAGCACCTTGTTTCACTGATGGACTCTTGATATAACTTTTGGACTTATTGGCACATATGCATTTATGCTTTTTATGAATTATTTACTTGCATTATTTATGCTTACGTTGGATTTTATATATATATCTTTTTTTGTTGGTTTAGTTTATTTTATGATTGCAGGGGACATGCACACTTCTTGCTGTTTTATCTAATGGTTCATAATGTGTTCTTTTCTAAGATATGTAGTTGCCAACTTCCCCCCAAAAAAAAAGGAAAATGTTGCATTACATGCCTCGTGATACATGGAAGACATAGGACACTTTGCAAAATGAGGGACCGTACTACAGAAAGGGTAACACCTGGTAACTAAACATGTGGTACTCAGGCAGAATACATTGCATTTAACTAAGCCGCATACAATGTCCACTATTTCAGTTACATTTCCTATTGTGATTTTCTGTGCTTGGCATCTGGAAACCTGTGTTCTACTTCAGAACCTTAGATTCAATATCTAAAAGATGTAAATAAAAACAGCTTAGCCACAATTTAGACTAACAAGTGTATGATACAAATTAATGGTTTAACAATAGGTTTATTTTTAAAGGAACATTACAAGTAAAAAAAAAAAAACATATTGCCAAAAAAAGTTATTAATACTCACAATATGCTGCACATTTTACATTTTGATGTTTCAGCAGGTTCACTTCTCTGGTTATGTAATTCTCATGTTTCTGATTTCTTTCCATTTGTGTCTGGTGTTTTCATTGAATTGTCTTCACTTAAGCTGTAGCCTTTTAAATCCCAGTGTCCTAGTCCATCTGAAATTAGTCATGTGTTTTATTTAATCATTTTTCTTTTATTCCTTCTGCGAACATCACCATCTTCAGTTAAAGCGAGTTCTACCCATTTAAAGTCATCAGCTACAAAAAGTGTACCAGCTGACTTTTAATAATCAGACACTCACCTGTCCCACGGTCTAGCGATGCGGGCGAATGAAGCCGGGCTCCTCTCCCCCTCCTCTCTGCAGCGCTGGCATTGTTACTGTGGGCGCCCGGCTGTGGCTTCACCAGGGAGGAAGTGGAAGCTGGGTGCCCGTAAAAACAGGGTACCCGCTCCACCCAAAAAAAAAATGACATGCCAAATGGTGAAGCCATTTCTTTGTTGATTTGGATGTATGCTTTGGGTCGTTGTCATACTGTAAGATGAAGTTCCTCTTCATGTTCAGCTTTCTAGCAGAAGCCTGGAGGTTTAATGCCAATATTGACTGGTATTTGGAACTGTTCATAATTCCCTCTACCTTGACTAAGGCCCCTGTTCCAGCTGAAGAAAAACAGCCAAAAAGCATGATGCTGCCACTATCATGCTTCACTGTGGGTATGTGTTCTTTTGGTGATGTGCAGTTTTTTTTGCGCCAAACCTATCTGTCATTGGAATTATGGCCAAAAAGTTTAACTTTGGTTTCATCAGAAAATAACACTTTTTCCCACATGCTTTTGGGAGACTTCAGATGTGTTTTTGCTAAATTTAGCCAAGCTTGGATGTTTTTCTTGGTAAGAAAAGGCTTCCGCCTTACCACTCTACCCCATAGCCCAGACATATGAAGAATATGGGAGATTGTTGTCACATGTACCACACCAGTACTTGCCAGATATTCATGCAGCTCCTTTAATGTTGACTGTCTTCACTCTGTTCCATGGTATATCTAATGCCTTGGAAATTCTTTTGTACCCTTCTTCTGACTAATACCTTTTAACAATGAGATCCCTTTGATGCTTTGGAAGCTCTCTGCAGATTATGGCTTTTGCTGTAGAATGCGGCTAAGAAAATGCCAGGAAAGACCTACTAGAACAGCTATACTTTATTTGGGGTTAATCGGAGGCACATTAGATGTGTACCGACTCCTATTTAACATGAGTTTGAATGTGATTGGTTAATTCTTAGCACAGCTACATCCCCAGTTCTAAGAGGGTGTGCACACTTATGCAACCACACTATTTTAATTTTTTTATTTTAACCCCCCCCCCCCCAAAAGAAAGTAATGCATAGATTTTCCCTTTAGATTGGTTTATTATGATACATGTCTGGTTTTATGATTGTGTTCTTGCCTATTGATTTGTTTTTAGTAAAGATAGAGTTCCCCATTAAATATAAATATATTTTTAAAAATATTCCCCATTAACATATTTAGTATGAGTACAGGTTTTATTCCCTGTTGTATTTAAAAAAAAATTATTCTGTATAGTTTATTCTTTGGGGAATGTATACTTTTTTATTCTTTATTTATTTATGTATTAAAAGTATGCTCCGGAGTTCCCTTTTAACTATTAATGCATGTTATTGTTTGCAGTACTTTATTTATATGGTTTTAAACAGTTTCTTATGTCCATTTCTTACGTCATTTATCCCTTCCTCCTTGAGACAGTATTAGGCCACTATCTAACTGAGGCACTGGCCGCATTGTCGGTAGAGCGCCGCTAGTCCATTGGGAAGCATAGGTTATTTTGGTTCCTGCAAAGAGATAGCTGACATTGTATGCATTTTAACTATGGCAATGTTTCAGCAATATGGCACCCCTGTTTACAAGTTTCCATGGTAATCCTCTCCTTGTGTTCTATAAGTATGATGCTGCCATCTGTAGCCTTTGTAAAAGCCTGCAGGGGGCAATACGTGTGAGGCAGGTGGGACCTGTGTAAGGTGCCATCTTGCTGAGCTGACAGATCTAGACTGTGTACATGCATGCTGTGAACAGACACTTGTATGTGTTTCTGCTCATTGTGAGAGTTACTCCTCTTTATTCTTTTTATTAAAAAGTCACTGACAATACTACACTATTGGGTCTTCTTTGTATATATCTCTTTGAGCCTTTTTTATGCAAGAGCTGCCGGATATAGACATGTGACCTCGGTGCTGCTGACCTGTTGCCTATGTGCTTTTGACCACCTTGATTGTTTTAAGAGGTCCATCGCATCAGGTGAGGAGATAAGAAGCACTTCACTGTTAGTAGGTACACAATGGCTGTGGTTCCACTTAAAAATAAAACATCCTTAATGCTTTGACTTATGGGAAAAAAAGAAAACAGTTTTGCTAAAATAATGCATCTAGCAGATTTTCCCTGTAGTTCTAGAAATCACATGTTTTGATTAAAAATTGTGCAGTGGTTCTATTCCCATTTTCCCTTTCATATATCCAAAATCCCTGTAGCATAACCAAACAGATAAACTGCTGAAAATCTTCCCATTTTGATGGCTATATAGCAAAAGCTTCCCATATTAAACAAGAAAACTATCCCACTGAGATGTATGACTTTAATTAGGATTTATTATTTTTTCAGTACTGTAAGCTGTTATTTGTGCTATGATGATATGTCATCATTAATAAAGGGTTAATGCATTTAAGTGTTGTGTTCATCCAGACCATAAATAAATATGAGATTTATTTATTCAGATTAAATAAATACTTAACTAAAACATATAACCTAGCCCCGATGCAATTTAAAAAATATAGTAAGTTTTATGTTTTTATATTATATTCATATTTCTACTATTAAAAAACAAACAAACACAACTCCAAACACTCAATTTTGTCCTCAATATTTCACAGCTAAGAAGGGATAAATTATGAGTCACAGACTCATGTGTCTGACACTGACCCCCATTGAAGTTTAAAGTGGATCTGAACTCAAAAAGTGAACATTTTAAAATCTGGAAATGTCTGTTGTACCTACATACCATAAAAAAATAAATATTTTTGTCTTGAAATCCCCTTGAAGAATAGCAGTCCATTTCCTGGTGTGTGAACATGCCTACCCCCGTCTGCAGCTTTAGAGCTGTATATCTGCAATGTGAATCCTAAGCCGGCCATACATGTGTCATTATTCAGTAGGTTTAACAGGGACCTGCTAAAATTCAATACATGTATGGGCTAGCTGTTTGTACACAAGTCAATCTATCGATTGACCTGTGTAAAACCAGCCAGTTTTATTTAAACCAGCTTGGTTTTTGTCCCAAAATATCAGTGCTGCCAGCTATAGCTGGCAACACTGATCATTGTATACTGCCCGTGGGAAGGCTCCCTGATGGCAGAATACAATAGCACAGCCGGAGTGATAAATTAGGTATTTTTTTTTATTCAATCTGCTGGTTGAATAAAAAAAAAAAAGGAATCATGTATGGTCTTAGGCTCTGTGCTTTTGCTCTTCTCAGATTTCCTGTGATATTTTGTGATGTCTCTATTGTGTTGATCACTGTTTATCCTTGCTAGAGTGGAAGCTGTACATTAAAATCTTCAATGTAAGGATCTCCATGCTTCTGCTTCATTTATTTTATATATATATATATATATACATATTCAGTTAAACCTTGGTTAGAGAGTAACTTGGTTTGAGAGAGTTTTGCAAGACAAGCAACATTTTATAATTAATTTTGACTTGATATACAAGCGATCTCTTGATATACTAGTATCGTCATGCCACAATGGAGTATAAAAGAGAAGAGAGGCACCTCTAAGTGTAGCAATATGGTTACATTTAATGAAGGTAAAACATTTAGCAACATATTGCTACACTTAGAGGTGCCTCTCTTCTCTTTTATACTCTGTAGCTCCTGCTGGATTTTGCTTTTAATCACCTTGTGGAGGCTTCCATTTGTGGATGGACATTTTATGGTTACACAACCTATCACATTGCTATATTCTTGTTATATGGACTATAAACTGAAGGACTTATGAATAAATGGTTATGGAACAAATCATTTGAGTTTCCATTATTTCTTATGGGGAAATTTGCTTTGATATACAAGTGCTTTGGATTTGCACCTTTGCCACAGTTTTTTGATGTTCTCTCCAGTTATCAAATCACCAACCATGGAGGATAGGGGGCTCACCTCTGATATGAAAATGAAGGTTCTTGCTTCTACCAAGATGGACACCTCTACACAGAATAATAATGTGTAGAGGCATTAAATAGTATTGTGTGAATTAATATCTGAATAATTGGCTATCCTGATTGTTGGAATACAGATTTGTGGATCTTTGGCAGATGGTAGAAGTGGAGAATATTGTGATGATCCCCTTCTGCAAGGCATTCTCAATAAAAACAATAAACTCCTTCAAGAAATCTTTTGTTGGGTCCAGTGTTTTGTAGTAGATTTTATCATCTAGAATTATTTTTGTCTTAATAATATAGTCTGGTACCTTCTTTGTCTCTCAACTTTTTTGAGTGCTCTATGTTTGCCCTTGGTCAGATTATAAAAAAGGTGGTCCTATGTCAGACTGCAGGTAGTTCATCAGTCATCACAAGAGTCTGAAATATTGAAATTAAGTTCCCTTTGGACTGTATTGAGAAATAAGTTGAAGGGGGTTTGAAATCTGTAGTCATGCATTTCTCCAAGATATCCTCTTTAGTGATAGGCGGCATTTGATCTAGTAGGATTTAAATATTCAGATCTTTAAGGTTCCTAATTTCCAAATCTGAAATGGGCAGAAGTCCAGGCCCCTTTTCAGCAGAGTACTTTCTTGTTCTGATAAAATGTACAGTATGTTGATAAATTGAAAATCTTGAATGTCTCTTGGTCTTTTTCGGATAGAGTAATGGATCTTGTAAAGGATCTTCTTCTGCCTTTCCTTCCTCTACAACTTCTTTGGCATGTTTTTGAACTGTCTCTTTGACTCTAGGACAAGAAGAAGCTTGTGATTTTCTTTTTGGACTTAGGAGGGGAGAGAGTAGTTTGACAGAAGGGGTGGTCTGAAATGTGATCTGGTGGACTGATGAGTTGTCATGTGTCACTTATCAAATCTTCCTTACCCTGTAGCACTTCAATTGGTGGACAAGATTCCAGATCTCTATTGTTTAGCATTGTCATATTCTCAAATTGAGTCGATGTGATGCTGTCGGCATTGGTAATTAATCCAACTGTTGGTGGGTCCGTATTGTTTCTTATGTGTTTTCCTGATTGTAGGTTATGCTCAATGGACCCTCCTTCTGAGCAGTGTTGGAGAAGAGTGTTAGGGAAAGCAGGGGTCAGCAGTGTTGGAAGAGGGAGGAAGGGGTGACAGAGATAAGCCATGTTGAAAGAAGGTGGAAGAGGATGCAGAGATGAGCAGTGTTGGGAGAGGGTGGCCTGGGATGCAGAGGTGAGAAGTGCTGGAGGAGTGTGGCAGGGGATGAAGAGATGAGCAGTGCTGGAGAAATCTGGCAGGGGATGAAAATGTGAACAGTGTTGGAAGAGGATAGCAGGAAATTCAGAGGTAAGTAGCATTGGAAGAGTGAGACAGAGGATGCAGAGATGAGAAGTATTGGAAGAGAGTGACAAGGGATGCAGGAGTGAGAATCATTGGGAGACGGTTGTGGGGGATTTAGAGGTAAAAAGTGTTGGAAGTAGATGTGAGCAGGGTTGGAAGAGGGTGACATGGGATGTATAGGTGAGAAGTGTGGGAGGAGGGGGGCAAAGATTGAGAAGGGAGCAGTGTTAGAACATGGTTGCAGATGAGAACACTGTGGGAAGTGGGTTGCAGAGGATGCAGGAGTGAACAGTGCGTGAAGAAAGTTGACAAGGTTTGGAAGTGTTTAGTGTATGAAAAGGTTTGCAAGTGGTGGAGAGGTAAACAGAGGTGGAAAAGGACAGAATGGGGAAGCTTTGCTGAAAGAGGGTTTGGAGGGGGGGGGGGGGTAGTGTTGAAAGGGGTGATAAGGGATATAGAGGTAATCAGCGTTGGTAGAGAGTGGCAAGGAATGCTGAGATGAGCAGTGTTAGAAGAGGATGCAGGGAATGTAGAAGTGAGCAGTGGCAGAAGTGGGTTGCAGGCGGTGCAGTGATAGACAGTGATGGAAAAGGGTGGACAGGAATGCAGCGGTGAGCTGTTTTGGAAAAGGGTGGCAAAGGATTCAGATTTAAGAATTGTTGGAAGGGGCTGGCAGGGGATGCAGAGGTAAGTACGGTAATTTTGGAAGAGAGTGGTAGAGTATGCAGGGGTGAGAAGTGATGAAAGATGGTGGCAGAGAAGCAGAGGTAAATAGTGTTGGAAGAGAGTCACAGGAGATGCAGAGGTGAGCAGATATAGAAGAGGGTGGAAAGAGATACAGACATATGCTATTTTAAATACCAATGGGTGAACTTGGAAGTTATTAATGTTTAAGGAAAAATATTAAGTTTTGAAAAATACTGGATTGCAGCAAGACAATATTATAATGTAAAAAAACTGCTACAGAATGCAAAAGCTTTTTTTCCTGTAAGCTTTTTTATATAACTGGACATATATAGGCAGATTTGCATGTCAAAAACTTATTTTTGAAAAATGCTTCTTGGTTGATCAGTATTGACTAATGACTTTTGCAGCACCTTCTTCATCATCAACAGCTTGATCACAATATTAGAGGCAAGTTTTTATGTGTGTACACTTCCATGCAAGCTCCTTGCCACATGGATAAGCCCATTGAGTGTTAAATATCTTAAAGTTTTCACATGTAATTTATGAATTCACCTATGTATCACAGTTAAAATGCTCAGCATAAATGCTGGTATTGTATTGTGGTGCTGCATAGATTTTCTGACAGTTCTGATCAACAGCTAATCTATTTCAATGAAATATTAATTACTATTGACATACATTTTGCCAGTGCACACACAGCAATTCCAATGAAATTTAGAGTAAACTACTAAATTGCTATTACCCTCATGAACTCACTGAAAATTAATTAATAATAAAAACTCTTACTGCTCCTCTAAAGCACAATTAGTTGCTTATGTTAATTTTTCAATATACCGGTAGTTAAAATGTGTATGTTTTCACAAAAGAAACCTGAGATTTTCATGATATTGTAATTAACATGTTTTATATTATTTAGCTATTTAGGCTATGATATTCCATTTCTCTGTTACACAAAGGAAATAGTCATAATACTTTGCCAGCAACACTTTTCTTTTTATATACTGCATATATTGCATGTACACTATTTAGGTCCACAAAGGCTACATCATCTTGCTGCAGAGCAGATTCAATGCTTATGATAGATGGTCATAATTAGTAAAATACATTTTTTTTACATAAATAAAAAAAGTACGTTTATATTCACAAAATGTTGGCAAATTAAATTTCTGCATCATAATCCATTAGCTTGTACAGCTGTACATTTCAGTGAATTTACACTAATTGGCTGAAAGCATTAAGGCTTTGATGCAGACAATCAGAGAATAAGAAAGCAGCATTTACCATTCTAGAAATCTTATTTTTAAATCAGTCCACCATGTATAACAAAAAAATAAATCAATGTACTAAAAGGCATTGAGATTATAGTTATAATGTATGTAACTAGACCACAGGCATAACTCTTAGGCCTGATTTGCATGGGAGCTGTGGCCTGAACAACATGAATGGGCCATTTCTTTATGCAGCTGGAGCCACCTGGAGTTTTAAGGAGGCAGTCTCTGTTACTCCTTGGGGAATAAGTGGCTTTATGGACACAGCCACTTGTCCTAATTTAACCCCTTCACTGCCAGGCCCTGCATTCCACTTTTAAACCCAATTTTTGCAATTTTATCTTTTTTTTTTTTCCCTTACAGATTTTTTTAGGTTTGTAAAAGACCACCCAAACCATATATTTTCTGAATGCACATAATTAGTAGAATAAAAAATAGGTGCTATTGAATTTTAGGGCCCCATAATATTTGCGCATATATTTATCAAAACAATATTTCCACTAAAAATACACTAAAATCATTATTAGTAGATACAAACACAGACAATTTTGAAAAATTCCTGCTAAATTCCTACTGAATTTAAAAGTTTAACCTGTACTGAGTAATTAAATAAAAAAAAATTGTAAATTTTAAATTGGACTTTTTTTTGAAATGGTGAAAATCGAATGTATGCTAACTTTCCCTAAAAATCTGGAGGTTTTCATTTTTCACTTACAGCTTTCAGAGTTTTAAAAGACACCCTAAACCATATATCCATATATTTTCTGAAAGCGCATGACCAGTAGAATAAAAAGAAGTTACTCCTTGTTTTTTAGACCCCACAATAGTTGTACAAATGTTTATCAAATTGTTATATCCAGTAAAAAGACACTAAAATACTTATTTGCACACAAAACCACAACAAATTCCTGCTAAATTCCTACTAAGGCCTTGTTCAATGTGGTGTGCTAAAGTGTACAGCCATGGAGGGCCATATTTTCCTGCATGGGAATACACAAGACACTGTGCATCCCTGTGCAGGCAGTCCTATTCATGTCAACTGAGATGCAGCAGCTGCAAGGACAGATCTAACATCTGTGTGGGTGTTGGTGCATGGCCTCAAACACAGACAGTGGGAGTTCAAGGATATACGCTCCCCATGGATGTCAAGTTGGGAGCAGTGGCTGTGTTGATGCAAGTGCTGCATCCAAATTGATATAGATGGAACTGCCTGCACTGGAATGCATTCCCAAATTACATCAATGGGACTGCCTGCATAGGGATGCATGGAATACCCGTGCATCACTGTGCAGCTTAATATGGCCTTGCTGTATTATACCCCATGTGAACAAGGCCCTAGACCTTATTTAGACTTGAGGGTGAGGGCATCAAAATGCTCTGTTGAGCTACATTTTTGCCATCATCAAAGACCCTCCTTAAACTGCTATAGGCAGTGGACAGGGTGTTGATGCTGTGATGCTTCGTGCCCGTGGCAAATTTGACATAACTTGTAGCAATGTCGCCCACCGAACACAACACATTGCTTCCTCATCGCCTGTCATTAGCCACTGGTGCATTATCCAAATACTGATTGGGCTACCAGCCCCCCCGCACTTCATCCTTATGATCTGACAGTGGCTGCAGCCGGTGGGAGGGGTGGAGGGAGAGCCGGCTAGCAGCTGCATGGAGGGGCTTCCAAAACATCAGGGAGGTGGGGGCCCTGAAGAGTGAGTCAGAGGAGTGGGGGGGTCTATTTGGCCAAGCAGATCCCTCTGTGGCTGCCCTGCAGCTTTCAAAGTTGGTGGAAGGGCTGAAGAGGGAAGCCGACAGCTGCAGGGTAGCCACAAGGGGATCGGGTTTGCGAAGGGGGGATCAGTACTGGGGGAGGAATTCAGAGTAGCGAGGGTGAAGTGGCAGGGAAAGGGAGAGTTAGGTGATGGTGGGGGGCAATTTAGATGACAGCAAAGGCAAGTGGAATGGTGGGTGACACAGCACAGTGAAGCAGCAGTGGTGGGGGGGTCACATTTCAAGTAAATAGCTCTAAACAGTGCCTGATAAGCAGAGCTATCAGTTTGTTCATCAGCGTCTGCTGAACAATTCTTCTATACGTTTATTGTCACTGAAATGACCATGTGCTTATAGCAGAGAAGGACTGCTGCTACATATGGTGTATGGACCTAGTAATCTTGAAACAGTGTTGTAGGTCTGTACGCGGTACA
Organism: Rana muscosa; assembly: GCA_029206835.1. Classification (NCBI taxonomy): domain Eukaryota; kingdom Metazoa; phylum Chordata; class Amphibia; order Anura; family Ranidae; genus Rana; species Rana muscosa. The sequence continues at coordinate 250,168,359 of CM055117.1, read as the reverse complement.
AACCTGTCAGCAAAATGGTTACTAGGTATGCAGGGGTGGGTGCACAGTCCTGAACACACACTGTCTGCATTTAAGAAAGCTCTACCACCCCTGCTGTACATGCTGTATAATTCACAGTACCCATGTGAATGAGGCCTTACCATAACAGTCCAAGTGACTGCAAGAGGACCCAGTCATATACAAGAAACTCAATAGGCTTGTGCAATTCGTTTCGTAACAAATCGAAATTCGTCCGAATTTAGCAACTTTCGGACATTCGGAAGCATTCGAATTTCCGAACAAAGCAATTACGAATAAAACCGAATCCGAAATAAATTATACCGCAAAATAGTGAATGCCCGAATGTCTTTGGCATAATTCGTTATGAAAAAAGTTACGAATGTACGAATCCATTCGAAGCACAATAACACTCACTCTGCTCTCTGCTTCTCCCTCACCATGCTGAACTCCCTCTCAAAATGGTGTACAGGGGCGGAGGCTATAGCCGCATGAAAAAACGAAAGTAAAATACGAGATTTTGAATCCATTCGAAGCACAATAACACTCTGCTCTGCTCTCTGCTTCTCCCTCACCGTGCTGAACCCTCTCAAAATGGTGTACAGGGGCGGAGGCTATAGCCGCATGTAAAAAAGAAAGTAAAATACAAGATTTTGAATCGTTACAAATAACCGCTATGTATTTAGAAAAGTACAAATCCATTCGAAGCACATTAGGCATAATAGGCAGCATCGTTGTGAGAGAGACACGGAAAATTCCAAATCAACGAACCCAAAAAAAGTTACGAAAGTAGGAGTGTTGTCCAGAATCAAAGAAAAACAACGTACCCTACCGAAAGTGCGAATTATAAATCAACTAAAAATTCAACGAAAAATTACGCTTGCGAAAATACGAATTAGTCCGAACACGAAAAATCCCGTCTAGCAAAATTACGAATGATTACGAATCAACAGGACCGAAAAGAAACAAACCGAAACTAAACGAAATTTTCCGTTGTGCACAAAAAACGAACCGAAACTAAACGAATTTTTCCGTTGTGCACAAGTCTAAAACTCAATAACATTTGACTCCATAATGATTTATCCAGGGAACAACAACATCTGTAATTATATACTGTATATTGAAACAATACAGGAGGATTATTGTTTTTGAATGGTATAAGAATGTTTCTAGTAGTGGAATTAAATGTTAGGCGACAGTGCTAGCAAATCATATTTAGTTATGCCAATAAGAATTGAGTAAAGTAATTTTGGTGGGCGGTGAAGGCGGAGCTGGGAGACAAGGTCTCTGACCTGCAGCACAAGGTTGATGAGGCTTTGAATCAATATTCAGCCTCGGCAACAGTCCCCAACTTCGAGCACCTTTCATCGCTTAGGCGAGAATTACATCTCCATGTTTCAGACACCACTAGGCTTGGTATACAACTTAGCAAACAGGAATACTTTGAGCATGGAGACAAGAATAGCAAACTACTAGCGCTGCTGGCACAGCAGGACAGGCCCTCAGCGGTTATATCAAAAATCCTCACGACAAATGGCATTTCAGTCACCTCTCAGGAGGATATCCTGTCTGCATTTACCACATTTTATACCTCTCTGTATGTTTCCTCACTCCCTGACGGGTTTGACCCTACACCTATGATCTCTATGTTGGACACGCTAGCCCTGGGATGGCTTTCTGACACGGAGAGGCAACTCCTTGTCTCAGAGATCACTCCAGAAGAAGTCACACTGGCCATTAAGTCTTTCCCAGCAGGTAAAACCCCAGGGCCGAATGGCCTGCCCATAGAGTATTATAGGACCCACACAGAATTACTCGCCCCCAAACTAGCTCAGATGTTCCAAGCCTGTTTGCAACATGACTCCTTACCGCCCTCTATGAGAGAAGCCCATGTTGTTCTCATTCCAAAGCCTAATAAAGACCCTAAGCTGTGTGCCTCCTACAGGCCAATCGCACTTCTCAATTGTGATCTCAAAATTTTAACCAAGTTACTGGCCACTAGACTTAATAAAGTAATAAAATCCCTGATTGACTCTGATCAAACAGGCTTTATGCCTGGTAGGTCCACAGACATTAATATACGTAGATTATTCACTAATATACATGCCCCCCATACTAACCAGGGTACTAGGACCATTGCCTCCCTAGATGTGGAGAAGGCATTTGACACAGTGGAGCAGGTCTATCTGTGGGAGGTGCTTAGAAGAATGGGATTCCCGCTGAAATTTATAGATTAGATACGCACACTCTGTACTGGTCCCACGGCATGCATTAAGCTGAATGGCTCCCTGTCTCCTCCGTTCCCCCCTGCAGAGGGGTACCAGACAGGGATGCCCTCTCTCCCTGGCTCTCTTCACCCTGGCCATGGAGCCTATTGCTGAAGCCCTCAGGAGCTCGGCCGAGGTCCGTGATCTTAGGGTGGCTGGAGGAGAGAGTGGCTCTCTATGCGGATGATCTGCTGCTTTTTTTGAATGACGCTGGTGACTCTTTGTGAAGCGCACTCGGTATCATGGATGCCTTCTCCGCCTTCACGGGGTTGAGAGTGAACTGGCACAAGTCTCAGTTGTTCCCAGTGGATACAGGGGCCAGGTCCTCCTCACCCTCCTCTCTCCCACTTCAGTGGGTTGAACAGTTTACTTACTTAGGTGTTGTTGTCTCAAGAGAGAGTGGGGACTTTGTGCAGCTTAATCTTGACCCTGTCTTGGTAGTCATTAAAACCAAACTAAAAGCGTGGAGTAATCTTCCCCTTTCCCTCATTGGGCGCATTAATCTTCCCAAGATGAAAGTCCTCCCTAAACTTACATACATTTTTTGGAAACTCCCCACAATGGCTGACTAAATTTTTCTTTAATTCTCTCAGGCAACTCTTCCTCTCCTTTATTTGGGGGCCCAAACCGCCTAGATTCAAATATACCACTTTGACCAGGCCTGTGGACAGTGGGGGCTTGGCTCTCCCTGATTGCCACAAGTATCACTTGGCTACTCAGCTTGTGACTGCCCATTGGTGGCTGCAGCCAGACCTGACCAACTCTGCGACGGTGTTGGAGGCGGCCATAGTGGGGTCTCTGGAGGCATTGAAGGGGTTGCTATTTAGGGGGCCTAAAATGCCTCACAATCTCACCCCACTCTGTGGGCATGGAAGGTGGGTGAGGCACTGAGGGCACCCCAGCCAAACTCTTGGTCTCCTCACACTCCCCTGTGGCTGAATCCTAACCTATTGCATTTCAACACTATCCCGGATCCACAGGCCTGGGCCAAATACAAAATACTGACCCTTAAACATGTTATCACTAACAGAGAACTCACCCCCTTTCACATTTTATGCACCAAATTTAATGTGCCTGCAAAGGCCATTATAGGTATCTTCAAATTGCTCATCCCTACAGGTGTCAATTTTTAGGCCAACCAGTTGAATTGGTATACTCTGAGCTCGAATCCACCCTCCGTGTAAAAGACTTGTAGAAACCCACGTCTCAGCTCTATGGATCCCTGCTGGTTGCTGCCAGCCCCGAGCTGTCCTCCCTCCACAGGAAATGGGTGGGGGACATACCGGGGCTGGATGAGGATGACTGGAGAGAGATTTGGGACTTTCCCTTCTCCCCTCTGGTCTCAGCAAGGGACAAATTGGTCCAATACAAAATTGTGCATAGAGCTCACTACACACCTCACAGGTTGCACCAGATGTCGCCGGCGTATTTTCCGGAATGCTGGCGTTGCTCCTATCAACCGGGGGACTTTTTCCACATTTTTTGGGTTTGCCCGGCAATCAAACATTATTGGAAAGAAGTACTCCAGGTGATTACTAAGGTCACTAAGACTCATGTTCCTTATGATCCTAAATATTGTCTGCTGGGGCTGGTGGAACAAATGTCAATGATTAGAGCCAGGAAAATACTCATATCCCTGTTACTATATTATGCAAGGCCATTACGATGAACTGGAAACAATCGTCTCCCTCCTCTGTCAGATTATGGAAAAGCCTAGTGAATGCCAGTTTGCCCCTATATAAAGCCACCTACTCAGGCAGGGGATGTCCACAAATTTTGAGAAGGTATGGAACTGTTGGCTAGATGATAATACCATGGCAAATGATGCAGTAACCAATGCCTAGATTGACAATATATCTTTAGTCTGTTAGTTTATTGACCCAACTATTCTCATATTGCATTATCCTGTCGGTAACAATTTAAGCACAGATTATCCTGAACCTCTCCCCACATTGGGGTAATAGTATAAGTTAAGTTAAGCTCTTTATGTTGTGTGTTGTGCCCTGTTGTGGTGTGTTGCCGCAACAGAGGAACTGCCTCTACATGGGCAAATGTTCGGCCCCTGCGTGGGCTAGTTTTGTATGCTAATGTGAACTTCATTAAAAAAGATTTTGGTGAAATTACTGATATCCTTGATTTTGTTGAAATTAGCCCCAAAATCTCACAATGTATGTGTTGACACAATTAGTTTAAGAAATAACATTTATTTTGTATCTTTCTATGGCAACTTGGTGACCACATGGTTGTTTTCATGAACAAAAGAATAGGGATATTGTTAGGGTTATGGTCCAATTCTGTTCCTCTATATATAACTGTATTATTTTCTTATCTTTCTTAAGCCAAGGATTGGCTGTTTTGTAGCGCAAGAACGAGTCCAGGAGACTGAATGGAACTTCAGGAACACTCAGGAGCCATTGAAACATTAAACCCTTAAAAAAACCAATAACATTTTAGTTTAGTCTTTCCCATTGCCCAACCTTTGGTGGACAGAAAACTCCAATTTTACTTACCTCTTTATACCCTTAATAAGACAGAGAGAACATGAAAGAAAGAAGGAGAGAGTGGATTGCCTCATCTCTAAAGGTACATTCCCACTTTGTCATTTTGGTGCATTGTGGTAATATATGCACATTCATGTGCTTTGTTTTAGGGCACTCCATTCAATGACTGGGCTGTCTATGCATCAGAATGGACAAAAAATGGGCATGCAGCACCACTTGCATAGTAGTTACCGTGTGTTTTGGTGTGCTGCAAAGCATGTGCATCAGAGGTATGTTTTTGTTGTGTTTTGTGGTGCCATTGAAAATAAATGACACAAATGTAAAGTGAGTTGACAAGTGTTCTGGTAATGCACTGTAACAGATAGGTCTAAATAGGCTGATGCTGGGAGTACTGCTATTCATGGGAAGGAATATGGCTGCAGCTGCATGCACAGTACCATCCTGCCATTTTTAGAAAAAGGACTGTGCAGCTGTGAGCTGGGCTGCATGGTGAATATTGCTGGGTCAGGACTGAAGGTCAGTATTTAACCTAGTCGGCAACAGTCAGGGGATTGGGGGGGAAGTTATTTTAGGAAAACTGTACAGTTGTGCCGTGAAACATTTTTAGTATGAAGATACGTCTGCAGTGAACATTTGGTAAATGTCACAGTAACTGCTTCATAAAAAAGCACAAATTCGTGTTTTTTGCATACATAATAGGGGAGAGGGTAATGGTAATAATAATAATAATAATATTATACAACGTACATTTGTTATTTTCATTCATATAGCACTGATCTATGTATTAAAATCGTATAGCGAACAGTAACCATTTACATAATTTCTGGCCACAGAAAGGTTTGGTACCATTCTCAATTATAATCTAGGACCAGTTTTAGGTAAATACTAATTAATCTGCCAGAATGTTTCTAGATTGTGCAGCAAAATCATAGCACTCATAGCAAACCCACTCGTATATGGGGAGAGTGTACAAACAGACAGCATTCCAGGTCTCTAACACTGCAATGCAGATGTGATAATCACTGTCTGGCAAGAAAATTCTTTAGTAGTCAGGAAGTGATGTCTTGTTGATCCTTAATAAAATAATGATAATAATTTTGAGAAAAATATTTTTAAGATGACTTAATAAACATGTTATGTACTTTATAGTAATGATCATATTGAGTACCTTATCAATAACATTACTTGTTTTTTGCATTTGTTTCTATGTAACAGTTATTTTCTGTAAGGATTTTTAAATAATTACTATACGAAAAGCGATCCCAGGAGAACACAGCATGCCCTGTGTTATCCCCAACACAGGGAATCTTCATCGAGCTATCACATGGCAGGCCTAAGTCTCTCTAACAGTCAGTACGTAGAAAGGTGTTCAATGTTTATCTAATGGCTATCTCCCCAGAGTTAGGTTTATCTATTCAGAATATGCCCAGCCATTTATAAGAAGGTCACATTTCATTATTTTTTTATTTTATTTAAAACTGTAATCTAATAAAAAACATGAGTGTTGAGTACTTGATAAATCTTATTTTAGCACCTCTAAATCATCAATCCCAAGCATATGCTTTCTCAGACTGTATAAACATCGCTTTACAGTTATTACTTCTCAGACATAAAAACTGATGCTTACAGTTCATATGTACAAAACATGCTGAATGTTTGTATTATGTCATAGTAAACAACAAATGCAGCTCGTCTATCGCTATTCCAAGGCTGTCAATTTTAAACACAATAACGCTTAAAGCCAAACTCCAGGTAATAATAAAAATTTGAAGGGAAGGGAAAGCGCCAAACCTGCATAGTGTAGCACAATTTATTAAGTAAAATACCAAATAAAACAAATAGAACTCACAAGCGGGTGAGGGGAAGAGAGAGGATGATAGTCCGCAGTGGATTGTTATGAGCTGGGAGCTGTGTGGTAGTCCTTGGTGGAGGCTTATAAAGAAGGCATGGTTAAGCTTCCGAAATGATTGGCTCACACAGCGGTTGGACTGACAGCTCCTCTCACTACTCCAGCTGGACACATTGTCTTTGGGCAGACACCCGATTTCTGGATATACCATCACGGCCACACAGGGCAGCCTGAAGCCAGTATCCCTGCACGGACTCCAGGCTCATCTTGTTTCCCACCACAGCTGGCTTTTTTCTCCACCAAGGACTACCACACAGCTCCCAGCTCACTACAATCCACTGCGGACTGTCATCCTCTTTCTCCCCCTCACCAGCTTCTATTTCTTCCATTTGTTTTATATAGAATTGTACTTAATAAATTGTGCTACACTATGCCGGTTTGGCGCTTTCTTCCCTTCTTTTGCTATTTTCCAGATTGTGGATTTCCAGCACACAAATGAAAGCAGCCTTTCCAGCACCACAGTGTCAGCCATTTTCTACTAATTGACATTTTTATTCCTATACCTGCGGGTATATGACATTTTATCACTACAGGATTGGCACAATGTCAATGCTGTAGTGTTTTTTGTTTAATAATAAAAGTGTATTGTAACATTTTTTGTCTTTTGTCTGTCTTATGCCAAAGCATGTTCCCAATACATACAGCAATATCCTCTTTAAAAAAATAAATCCTAGCACTTTTAGTGACATTTCCTGCCCTGGGGACCATACATGTTTGCTTACCATTAGCTGCTAGAAGATCAGTCCCTTTACCACCCCTTTCGTAGTTCTCAATGCTCCCTTTATGATGTAAACATGCCAGCTTGAACAGTCTGGTGGGTGGGATTTATAGAAAGACAATGTTATCATCACACCAGCCATGTTTGGAATGGCAATCCACCAATGAATTCACCATAAATTCTGCCTGGAAATAGGAACCATAGGACATGTAGTCCAATGAAAATGACCTAATGTTGCTGCACAGATTCTCTTCTTCCAGGCATCTAATTATAGCTGAAATAGCAGTGGATGAATAATGACATCACAGGTAGTAAAGTATTTATTTTCTTTCCTCTGAACCTGGTAATCACAAAACTGTATATACAATGTATTTGTAGATGGGCATAATAGGTACTATATGAAATGATAATTTTCGAATCCTGGGGAGCAGGATCTTGATTGCAGATGCTAATGGCTAGTAAGTCTCATAGTCCAGCAAACAGCTTCCCTACATAGATTCACACAAGAAAATCCTATTTTGAGTATATTCAAAGTGCTAATTTTAACTTGATCCATGATGAAGGAGAATTTTCTTTTGGCCTCAAAACACACAGGATGTTTTTTATTGTAAATTAATAAATAAATTTGGACTCATTTATCATCTGTTGCTCCTTCCATTGGTGAATGTTTTTTATTGGTAAGGCATGTAAGTGAAGTATCAGGTATTTATACCCCCGATATTTCTTTGATGAGAACCTGCCACCCATTTAAGTATTACTGTAACCGGCGGGGCCTGGAGCTTCATGGCGTAGGCTGTGCAGAGTGAGAGCTCCGTCTGAGACCTGATCCTTTTACCTTATCCTCCGGGGAAATTCAGCCAGAAACACACCGCACTGCAGCCTGCAGCATTCGTGCACAAAACAGCCCTCATGTCGCCGCTGAAGCGGACCTCTGAAGCCATAGCCAAGCTGGCTAAATATCGCCATGAGGGACAGGACGCTGAGGAGGAAGATGGCGCCGACCCTGCTCAGGCCGCAGAGGAATTCCCCTCCAGAGACACTGCCAAAATCCTTGAGGCCGTTTCCCTGTGTCAGACCACGCTGACCTCGAGGATCGAGGAATTTAAAATTGACATATCTCACATCCGGCAAGACATTCAGAAGCTGCGGGATAGGGCCTCTGAGACCGAGCGCAGGGTGACCCACGTCGAGGAGGACATTGCCCCATTACAGATCTCCACGGAACAACTCCAGCATCAGCTTAGTGCCGTCCTCCGTAAGCAGGACGACATGGAGAACAGGCTCAGGAGGTGTAACCTCCGGTTCGTGGGCCTTCCTGAGAAATCCGAGGGCTCTGACCCCCCTACATACCTTGAAAACCTCCTCATCAAGTCTTTTGGCAGGGAGGCCTTCTCCTCCACATTTGTGATTGAGCGCGCCCATCGCCTAGCCAGGCGCCCTCCACCAGCCGGTGCACCCCCACAAACTTTCATCGCCAAGCTTCTCAACTACAGAGATCGGGACACGGTGCTATGCCTTACCCGCGAGCGGGGTAACATACCAGTTGGAAATGTCACGGTCGCGGTATTCCCGGACTTTTCGGCTGATGTGCAGAAGAAACGAGCGCAATTCACAGAGGCAAAACATCAGCTACGCATCCGCCACCTCCCCTATGCGATGCTGTTCCCAGCAAGGCTCCGGGTGGTTCGTGATGGCAAAGCCCAGTTTTTTGAGGACCCCACAGCCATCCTGACCTGGCTGGAACAACCAGAGGCGGCGGGCCCTGCCCCCCGCTGAATCTCACTCCTTCCTATCTGCAATCTTCATGATGGGCATCAAGGGACAATTCTCCTTCCCTCCCACTCCTCTACCCCAAAGGGTACTGGACCCACCAACCTGATACCTGGCCTGATGTCCACTCACAAGATATCCTATCTCCCACCCTACCTTGTCCCTTGATCTACGGAACATCCCCGCACCATTACCCTTTCAGAACTCTCAGACACCCTAAAGGTACTCACTCGGACTAACTGCACACCCTGCATTCCACCAAGTTGTGTGTGCTCTGCAGTTTTTCTTTTTTGTCGCCCCCACATCTTGCCACGGTCACCCTACTGACCTGGCAATTGCTAACAGTTACTAATATTATGTTTACCTGACCAGCTATCACTACCACGGCTGTGGAGAGTGATTGTTTGTATGTTCCGCCACGCTGGTCCAGAGATGGCGCAGTTATACAAGTTTATATGTTCTTTATGCAATGCTGTTCGCTACTGACTTACCATGTACTTTATTTACTTAATGTATGCTGCATGTTGTGTTCCGCCTGCCTCGCGGCGCTCATGGAGGCGCTGTGGGTGGAGGTTTGCGCGGCAGGCCGCGTCACTTCTTGCTATGGGGCCACCTACTTGCGCGGTGGAGCTGGGCTCCTGTGGGTCATGTCTCCCCCGCCGCATGCGGGGCACGACAATAACATGCAAAAGCTGCTCAGATGCGGCACAACACTCCAGGTTAATCTGCGCATGCTTTTGTGTACCAGTTTATGTCTTCTAATGTACGCTAACTACTTTGCAATGACAGGGGTGACACTCTGTGTAACTAGACGCACCATCTCTACAGCCCTGACCGTCCACTTGCACGGGCCCCCCACGCACTTCTATGGGGTGCCTTTACATGTATGTACCCTGAGTTATATTACAGTATGTGTTACTTGCCTTACCTCTGTAATGGGAGCTCTCACTGTCAGATCCGACTGTACATCTGGACCCCCCAGGCTTCCACATGGCTACACTTAAAGTAATCACTTGGAATGTCCGAGGGCTCTGCGCCATACCCAAACGTGTAGCTGTCCTCACTCACCTAAAACGTATACGAGCAGATATCTCTGTTCTAGTCGAAACCCACCTTACGGGACAAACCCAAATGGCACTTAAAAAGCCCTGGGTGGGCTGGCTGTATAATGCTCCACACACCTCTAGCTCACGAGGTATAGCCATTCTCGTTGCCAAAAGAGTGCAATTCCAACTTCACAACGTGCAATCGGATCCACAGAGCCGTTTCTTGTTTCTCCACGCCACCGTTGGCGGTTTGGAGGTACTCCTTATGGCATTCTACATCCCACCGCACTTCCAGTTCCACGCTCTGCAAGAGGGACTCGCGTTTATGGCCAAATACCCTATGGTGCCTATAATGTGGATAGGCGATTTCAACATGACGATTAACCCTAGCCTAGACAGACTTAGTACTACCACCCCAGCACCAACCTCCCCTCATACCACTAGATTTGGCAGGTTCACGGAGGAGTTTGCCATGACAGACTCCTGGAGACACAAGTACCCAACCAAAGTAGCTTTCTCATGCTACACCCCCTCGCGCCTGGCCATGTCCCGTATAGACATGATTTTGCTCTCCCCCGCCCTGCTGCCTGACCTCTTGGAAGTGGGATTTGACACCAGGGTGCTCTCGGATCACTCCCCATACTGGTTGACACTGAGACTGCCCTCGGCCTCCCCTCCCCGCAAGACATGGAGACTGAACCCTTTTTGGCTCACAGTCTTGCCGGAGATGGAGGCCGTGCAGAGGGAGTGGGTTCATTTTTTCCATACAAACCTGGGCTCGGCACCCCTCGGGTCGATCTGGGAGGCTTTCAAGCTCCATGCTAGACTGGTTTTATCCACACGCATAAATAGACATAAGGCCACATCCAAACTAGTACTACAACAATCTGAAGAGAGACTGAATTCCCTCGAACAGATATTCCTTGCTGACCCCTCGGCCACAAATGCCTCTCTTATCCGCCTACAATCCAGATTAACCAACCATCTCCATTATGAAAAGGCAAAGCAGGGCATATTCTTTAGAAGACAACGCATATTTGAGCACGGAGAACGTGCAGGCAAACTGCTATCTTATATGGCCCACCTAGATCATAGCCCCCCGGTCATGGTCCGGCTCCAGACTGCGGCTGGGACCATGACCTCAGACCCCAACCTGGTGGCAGCGGAATTTAAACAATTCTATTCTGATCTCTACAAATCCACAGCGAGCCACACAGAAGCCGAACTCTCCCAATTCCTACACCAGATTGATTTCCCCAACCTCACTCAGACTCAAATATCCCTCTTGGAAGCTCCTATAACCTCAGAATGCATTGCCGAGGCAATATCCCAACTCCCACCCTCCAAGGCACCAGGCTCCGATGGCCTTCCCTTGGAGTTCTACACACAATTCCAGGAAGTCCTCACCCCCAAGCTGCAGGCACTGTATGCCCACATATTTGACACCGCGACCCTCCCATCATTCATGGGAGAGGCTCTCATCGTCCTTATCCCAAAACCTGGCAAGGATCCCCTTTACCCAGAATCCTCTCGCCCCATCTCGCTCCTACAGCTGGACGTAAAAATCCTAGCCAAAATCCTCGCTCTGCGACTCAATAAAGTTATACTCAGCCTGATCCACCCTGATCAAACCGGGTTCATGCCTAACAAGAATACCGCGTTCAACCTCCGTAGACTCTTTATGAATTTGCAGTCCACCCACGACAACACTGGGTCCAGGGTGGTGGTGAGCCTGGATGCCGCAAAGGCATTCGATTCTGTGGAGTGGAGCTACCTTTGGGCATGCCTGTACAGATTCGGCTTCGGTCCTAAATTTGTAAAGTGGCTGCAGCTTTTATACCAGGCCCCCACCGCCCGGATCCAGGTCAACGGTAGGATCTCCGACCCTTTCCCACTATCCAGAGGCACCCGCCAGGGGTGCACCATATCCCCCTTGCTGTATGCCCTGGCAGTCGAACCGCTGGCTATCGCCATCAGGGCTCACCCACACATCAAATGTCTCCGTGCGGGCCACCTGACCGAGACTCTAAGTCTTTACGCGGACGACATGCTTTTATAGCTAGAGGACTCGGGCCCCTCCCTCGCGGCGGCTTTACGGTTGATAGAGCAGCTTGGGGAGTACTCCGGACTACGAATTAATTGGTCTAAATCCCAAATCCACCCGCTTGATCTGGATGCCCTGTCTGTGGCCCAGGCAGCACTTCCACTTGTCAGAGCTAGCCAGATCAAGTACCTGGGCGTGCAACGCTCCAGAACACTACTAGATTACACCACCCTCAATATAGAGCCCCTATTTACTCTTCTCAAAGCTAAAACCCAAATAGGGTCCCGACTCCCCCTTGAGGTTATGGGACGTGTGAATTTGGTCAAGATGATACTTCTCCCCAAGCTGCTCTATCTGTTCTGGCATGCCCCCCTCTATATCCCTCCCAGAGTCTTCAGGTCCTTGGAAGTCATCTTCAACACATTTGTGTGGGGCACATCTCGCCATAAACTTTCATGGCGTACGTTGAAATGCTCCGTCCACCTGGGGGGCACTGCCCTTCTGGACCTCGCCCATTACTACGTCGCCTCCCAGCTGTCACATTTCTACTACTATAACCAAATAGACAGGGATCGCTATGCGATGCTGGTATGTTCTCCCCGCATTGACCAGGTCGTTCACCCGTTTCAAGTCCTTCTGTGTGGCACTCACGGACCCTCGGGTATCAAGAACACCATACTGAATCATCATTGCAAAGTCTGGCATCGAGCCATGATCACTACCAAGGCCCCTGCACTCCACACCCACACGCCCCTCTGGGACAACTCCCAGCTCCCTGAACTACACACAATCCCAGACCAAACCCAGTGGATAGTCAAGGGAATCCTTTTCCTTTCCAAGGTCCTTGAAAATGGAACAATTAGACCGTTCCAAGCTCTCAAAGAGGAATTTGGTCTCCCCAACCGAATGCTCTTTCGCTATCTCCAGCTCCGCCACGCCCTCACCTCTCAATTTGGAGAATCCATTCCTAGACTTGAGTCGCTGCCTCTTGTGAGGGTGATCCTCGGCCAAGACCCCAAAGGGCTGATCTCTTTTTTTTACAACCACCTACTGATGCCAGCGGCCACCTCGCAGGCGTACCGGCTCAAGTTTAAATGGGAGACGGATCTCGGAGCTGTGGAGGACGGGGACTGGGAAGACGCACTGGCCATCTCCAAGGTGGTCTCCCCCAAACTGTCTGATAGACTCATCCATCTATATATGCTACACAGATCTTACCTCACCCCTACCCGGTTGTCCAAGTTCAAACCAGATTACAGCCCGGCATGCCCCATATGTGGTGACCCGCAGGGCACATTCTATCACCTGCTATGGTCATGTCCAAGACTTCAGGACTACTGGTCTCAAGTGGTGAAATTCCTCCATGACCACATGGGTTCCCCCTTATCTTTATGCCCCCGCCAATGCCTGCTCGGCATCCTCCCCCTACCAGAAGAAGAGAAATACCTTATTATATTCTTACAGGAATCGTTGTTTCTTGCCAGAATGCAGATTTCCCGCACCTGGATTGGGACAACACCCCCCCACCATACAGCAATGGAAGGGGGCGATTAACGCCACCCTTCCCTACAAAAAGGTGCTTTACAAGCATAGAGGTTGCCCAACCAAGTTCAATAAGATATGGGACAGGTGGGTAGAGGACTCGACCACTTGCACGGAACAAGACTAACCCTCAATCACACTGTTGCCCCTTGAGGTGTCCTAGATCAGCGCTAGCTTTCTCCTAAATTTATGACCTGGTGGCCAAGACGCACAACAATGAAGGCTCTCCATATACCCCCACAATTGACCGATGTGAGCTGCCCTCTCGGACCGCCCCGTTGTTCCTGTCACCCGAGCCCCTACATGGACTCCGTCCGCTTAGTAAACATGTATGCATTGTCTGTATGGTAGTAATGTCAGTTGTGATATCCTTGTATTTGGTGCATGTTGCACCCAGTGCTTGATTATGTATTCTTTTTTCTTATGCTCAATAAACGTTTTTCTGATAAAAAAAAAAAGTATTACTGTAACCATGGGGCTTGTCATGCTCTGATGACAGAACTTAAGTACTGTAACTCCCCTCCCCACATTGCACATACACACATTACATGCACATAACATACCATTTTTTTTTATTTTCACTATTGTCACAATTTAATATGTACAAATATTTGTTATTTTTTACCTCAAGAAAGTGTTACACTTAACATTTGGAAGCAATTTTGTAAATTATGTTTTGTTTGTATGAGCTACTAATGATTTTAGAATAATTTTATTGAAACTTTCATTTTGATAAACATTTGCGCAACTATCACAGGACCTTCAAAATCAGTTTGGTTTGGTGAGTCATTTACAAACTCTGAAAGCTGTAAGTGAACAACGCAAAAAAAAAAAAGTAAAACTGGTCTGACCACCTTAGTTGAAAAATGGAGAGCAGGGTCTGACAGCAAAATATTTAAAGCCAAGCAACAGAGAAAATATTTTATTTCACTTTCAATAGAGCAGGATAATTGTGAAGTTTTTGCCATGTTTTTGTCACCATCTGTGTCCCTATTGGGAGATATTGCCTCACTTTCTCACAGTATAAGAAGTGATAGGAAATGTTTTCCAATGAGAACATACAGCAAACACAGTTTTAGTAAATGATAAAGAGTTAGCAATAGGAAAGAGCTTTACACTTGGACATGAGCTGGATCTGAATTATTTCAGGTAGTAGTTGTAGCATAGTTACATAGTTAAATAGTTAGTCAGGTTAAAAAAGACACAAATCCATCTAGTTTAACCAAAAAATCAGCCAAAAAAACATACAATTCCATATACACAATCCCACAGTTGATCCAGAGGAAGGCAAAAAAAAAACAGCAAAGCATGATTTAATTTTCTCCAGCAGGGGAAAAAAGTCCTCCCTGATCCCCCAAGAGGCAATCAGATATTCCCTAGATCAACTTTACCTATATCTGCCTATAGCTATAACCCTGCTAAATGACAAGACATATTCAGGGTAATATATTGAGTAAATATGGTCATGACCATGTTTGGTCAGTGATGTCACCTTGGATTCTTGTTGCTATTTTTAGATTCCAGCAGTGTCGGGGAGTTATCATTTGTGGGGAGTTATCATGGTAGTAGCAGCAGTCTGTGAGTCAACATTGTTGGGCATTACTCATTAAAAAGAAAAAAAAAACTGAGTTTAAATCAAAAAGAAATAATAAAAAAAAGAAATAAAAGGGTAACAACGGGCAGACTATTTTAAAGTACGGTATTGCAGACCAGTATGGTCTATAACAAGATCAACATACTTTTTTTTTAAAGGTAAATTTTTATTAAGTTTTTTTTCAAAACAAGACATACAATAGACAACAAACAGACACTCGTGGAGCGAACATCGCCCAATCCAGTACAGTGCAAAAAATGTATTTTAGAAAGCTGGTAAACAATTGGCATATATAAGTAAGACAATATTCAGTCACATTTTTAAGGAGCAGGAGAGACAGTGCTCTCAGAATCAACCCAGTAGCCCCAAACCTTCCTGAATTTTTTCGGACACCCTCTAGCCTCATATGTCAGTTTGTATAATGATACAGCATGGTTAATATTTGTGAGCCAGAAGGCAATAGTCGGCAAGGATGGAGACTTCCAATGGAAGGTTATTGCTTTCTTAGCATAAATACTATTCTCAGAAATGTTCGTGTATTCTCGGATATACTATCATCATCAATATAACCCAGTAAACACCTTAGAGGATTACAGACATTAGGTAATTGTGTCAATGAACTAATGAAGGCCGTGACCTCCGACCAGAACTGCCTGATCAGAGCACACTCCCACATTAAATTAAAGAACGTGCCATCAGCCATGCCGCAACGAGAGCATATTGCAGAGGGCAATCTATTCAGTTTAAATAGTAAGCATGGAGTAAAGTAGGACCTGTATAACAATTTAGTTTGTATTACTTTATCACGAGAACAGATGACAGAGGGAACCTGGAGGGGCAAAATCTCCTGCCAGATTTCCTCCGTCAGCTCAGGAATATCAGCTCTCCAGCTGGCAGCCGTCTTGCTCAGCCTTTGAGTCATGGAATGCAGAAGGGGCCTGTAATATGTAGAAACTAGCTTGGTGTGAGAGGAGTCGGTCAACATACGTTCCAGTGAGGAGAGTTGAATGGATATGTTGCGAAGACCAAACTGCGTTGCTGCAGTGTGGCGTATCTGTAGGTAGAGGAAGTAAGCTGTGCGTGGTAGATTGTAATCTCTACGAAATTCATCAAAAGAATGAAACACATTGTCTGAGAATAAATGCAAAATAGTTTTTACCCCCCTTTTCGACCAGAATCCCCCGTCAGATCTGCGGAAGAACTCTGGTAGAGTCGGGTTCCCCCAGAGTGGAGTGTTCGGCGAGTAAGTATTACTGTCAGCGAACGACTGTAGTTTTGTTAGCTTAATAAGCCTTATAGTCATTGCCAGGACACTCGTACCCTCCCGCCCTCTAAGGGACATACGATAAATCAGGTTCTGCAGGGATTCATAGGAGGTAAGGATAGCAGCCTCCAAGGCAGTGGCTGCGTTGTTGGCTTCAGGAAAAAAACACCAATGTGCATGAGCTAATTGTGAGGCAATATAATAGGTGTGGAGACAGGGTAAGGCCAATCCCCCCTCCAGTACTGGTAACTGGAGGGTGGTCTTGGCAATCCTGACTACTCCCACCCTCCACAAAAAGGAAGTAAGGATGGAGTCTATTTCTTTAAATTTAAGCTTAGTGACATATATTGGTGAATTACCCAATACATACAGAAATCGTGGCAGGAATATCATTTTAAAAATATTAATCCTGCCCAATAAGGTAAGTGGGAGATTTGCCCAGGTTTTGAATGTGGTCTTCATTCTCCCTATAAGGGGGTCTATATTGAGTTTAGCATAAGAGGTAATAGGGAGCTGTACCATAACTCCTAAATATCGGAAGGAGGTGACTATTTGTAGTGGGCAAGAGGAAGTTAGCCTGGGTGGGTCTGCCTGGTCAATCTGAAATAGGATGGACTTGTCCCAGTTAACCCGGAACCCGGAGAAATGCCCAAACTTGCCAATAATCTCCAGCAGGACTGGGAGAGACAACTGGGGGTCCGACAAATAGATCAACATGTCGTCAGCATAAAGAGACACCTTCTCCTCCAGACCCCCACTCGTCAGTCCCGCAACCTCCCCGCAAGATCTTATCAGTGCTGCCAAGGGCTCTATCGCCAGTGCAAAGAGCAACGGCGACAGAGGGCACCCCTGTCTGGTGCCTCTCTTTATCGGAAAGGGATCAGACACGGCTGCGTTCACCCTCAGTCGAGCAGTGGGTTTTTCGAATATAACAACTGGACCCATCTGATGAAGGTACCGCCAAAACCAAACTTTGCCAGGACCTCCAGCAGATAAGGCCATTCGACTGAATCAAATGCCTTGTGTGCGTCCAAGGCCAGAACAGCCCTGGAACCCATCTCCACATGAGTGGCCTGAAGATTGGTGAACAATCTCCGCAGGTTAATGGAGGTCGATCGCCCAGGGATGAACCCAATTTGATCCGCACCAATAATGGTAGTGATAACTGTGTTCAATCGCAGGACGAGCGCCTTGGCCAAAATCTTAACATCTGAGTTGATGAGTGATATTGGTCTGTAAGATTCGCATAGAAGGTGATCCTTATGTGGTTTAGGAATGAGGACAATCAATGCCTCCGACATAGAGGGGGTAGCTGTCCCGTTTTAATAGCAAAATCATACACCCTGCTTAGATGGGGTATAAGCAAATCCTTGTATTGCAAATACCACTCGATGGGGAACCCATCCAGTACCAGCGTTTTGTTTCTGGCAAAGGATTGGATAGCCTCCCCAATTTCCTCAGTTGTCAGAGGAGCGTCAAGATCTGACGCCTGCTGGGTCTGAAGTCTGGGCAGCGAAATGTCCGCAAGATAGTCATCCAATTCCACAATCGTGTAGTGAGCTCTGGTAGGGAGGAGTAAAAGGAGATAAAGGCTTCCATGATCTCATTGTTATGTTCTACCACTATGCCCTCTGCGCTCTTAATTCTGGGTATGCTGCATGGCTGATAGTCAGGCTTAGAAAGATATGCCAACAAACGGCTATTCTTGTCACCAAACTCAAAGATTCGCTGATTCTGGTATAACAGCTTCTTCTGGGTGCATTCCAAAAGCACTAGGTCCAATTCTCTGGACCCATGCTTCCAGGCAGCATGTGTCTCAGGAGAGGGAGTCGCGGAATAAGCGGCTTCTGCCTCCCTGAGAGCCCCCTCTGCATCCATCAACTTGGACATAGAGGCCTTGCGTGTCTGACCAACCGTCACAGCAAAAGAGCCACGTGTAGTGGCCTTAAAGGCATCCCATACCACTGGAATGGATGCACTCTGTTTATTAAGTAGCCAGTATGATTTCATCTCCGTCATACATTGGTTCACCACGATCTCATCCGCCAACCACAGTGGGCTCTGTCGCCACACCCGATAGGAGGAGGAGGGGCCCAGGGCGAGGTCCACCATCAAAGGAGAATGGTCAGATATCGCCCTAGGGAGGTATTTAACCTCTGATACCATGGAAAGTAGATCCGACGAGACCAGACACAAATCTATACGAGACAGAGTACCGTGTGACTCAGAGTAACACGAATACTCCCTCCTGTCCGCATGCTTCCACCTCCAGGCCTCCACCAAGTCAAATTGATTTAAGAAGGAACCCAGGGGAGAGGGGGGTAATGAAGTGCAACGTAACCTGTCTATGGAATTATCCAGTACTGTATTATAGTCACCCGCTATTAGTAAAGGACCCTCTGCTATCGCCAGAATGGAGGTTATAACCCTTTCAAAGAACAATTTAGTGAAGGGGGGAGGGGCATACAGGCTAGTCACGGTATATGATCTTCCCATAAGTTCAAGTACAACAACTACAAAACACCCTTGCGGGTCCAGTTTAACATGCTTAATACTAACCGGGGCTGATTTGGCTATTAGGATGGAGGTCCCCCTGGCATATGTAGAATGGAGGGCATAGGCAATTTTTGCCCGTTTGAGGGCCATGACTCTAGAGCCCTGGAGGTGGGTTTCCTGAAGTAGGATTACATGCGGATTGTGGCGTGCCAAGTAGTCAAACATCAGAGATCTTTTCACCTTGGAATTCAGCCCCCGTACATTCCAAGACACTAAACGTAGCTTAGACATAGGGAGGCGTAAAGCACATGATTAACCGTACCCACTTCCCATGATCCGCCGGACACAAGCAAAGCCCGAAGTCCCGCAAAGAGATCAACATACTTAGCCACAGAATTATACTTTGAATCTTTGGATCCTCATTGGGAGGCAGTTTTTTTCCTCTTTTTCTAACATGTTTTTATATTCGTACAATATCAATGTGTTATTTTGTATAAAAATTATTTACATGTACGTTAGAGTTGAGTCGTGAGGTGGCGGGCACTTTTTTTATACCAATTTTAATCTATATATTTTATAATGGTCTATTAAGTGTTAATGTTGCATTCCCCCATCAATAGTTGACCAGACCATTCTTGGGCTGAGGAATATGCTGGGCTAACTAATAATTGATGGGTATCAGTACACAGAAATAAACATTGTCTTGCTGGTTGCCTGTCACGATTTGACAAAGGGGCATACCCCGAAACATGTTATTCTGGCAACTGGCATGATTCTCTGGTGTGTCCCAGTCTGAGTGTTCACCCCCCCCATAGACCGGATACATCACTTCCGGTGACATCTACTCATGGTGATGGGGATCATCCCTCCTCCTTGCTGCGGCTGGCAAGAATGTTCCAATGTGGGTCATACAGTCCTCATCAATAATAACCCGAATCCCCAGCATATCCTGCATGCCTATGGTATGGGGTTGGTCATCAACTGGTAACCACCGTTCATCTCATTTGTTTTTAAACCGTGTGTGAAATAAACCATGTTTTAATGGATACACTGTCCTCTGTGCTTCTGGGCTTTTGATATTACTGCCAGTCAGCCCTTTGAGGTTTTATCATATCGTGCATATGTGACACCAACATGTCATTTCAAGAGCGCCTTGTCAGGGTTATGTTCTCATGTGTTTCTCACCACTATCCCAGTGGTTACTCTGAGACAGCCCTTGTAACTGACTATTGATATCTGGATCAATCATGGAGGTGGACTTTTCATCAAGGTGGAGTCATTTTTACAAAGCTGTTGTTTGGCCAGCTATCCATGGCCTTTTTAACAAAATAAATGAAAATTGGTCTTTAAAAATGCCATAAAAAAAGAACAAGGTTCAGCATCTATAAAATGTAGTTTGATTGTAGTTAATATGAACAGGTGCTGTTAGTTAATATATACTGTAAATCTATACATAAATATACATGGCAGCTAGATGGATAGATAGATAGATAGATAGATAGATAGATAGATAGATAGATAGATAGATAGATAGATAGATAGATAGATAGAGATAGATAGATAGATAGATAGATAGATAGATAGATAGATAGATAGATAGATAGATAGATAGATAGATAGATAGATAGATAGATAGATAGATAGATAGATAGATAGATAGATAGATAGATAGATAGATAGATAGATAGATAAATAGATAGATTTTCAATCAGCATTCGGTTTTAAAAGTCTGCTATTGTCTAAAAGTGAAAAGTCTACAGCATCACACTATGAAACTGTAGAGACCTTTTAAGTTTATACTGCTATTGCTACTGAGTAATTATGAAAAAAGCACTACTTTAATGTAATATCTACTAAATTTCCCACTGCTTTGTTAGTAATATATGGAGGTGTCATTACCGACCTACTTGAAAATATGCTTCCTGAGTCTATGATTTGAACCAACAATGCAGATCAGGAAAGTGGGAAAAAAGTCAGCATTCCTTATTTGCATAAATGTTTTGAGTCAGTAACTTCAGGGATATATGAAGAAAACTGGCTTGATAGGCAAAAAGCAATTGCATAATAAAAAGCCAGTAATGGAAGCCTCAATTTTTCCTCTCAGGCTAGGTTTATTTTCCGTTCAATTCTTTCTGTGAATGTTGGTGTCTATTATATTCCAAAGTAATTTTCAAATGCACGTGCTTGTTTATATTCAAATGCATATAAATTGTAATACTAAGGCCTTCACATAATCCAAACCTTCTACTTAATTTATTATCATTTACAATTTAAATACATTTGTCACAAACACAACCTTTTGAAATTGAACACATGATAAAAAAATGCATAGGCAATTAATAGTTTTAAAGATATAGAACGGTGGGGTTATTTGCAGGTTTAAACTTTGTGTGTATAAATCTAGCTTGAACCCATTCCTTTTTACCTCCCAACTTCCCTTTTTATTATTGAGACTGTCCTCCTCAACTTTTTGCATATCAATTTTGCTGTTTTTGGATCGACTGACCTTTAGACATGAACAAACATATGCTCTTGCTTTGAGCTCTTGGATTTTACCAGAACTAAGAGCTGTAGTTTTGGATGCCAAAAAATGCTAAAATGTAATGTATTAGCAAGGCTATATATGTTGCACATATTATAAGTGCTTTACGTGACACCTTTGTGGGTTAATATTTTGGAATAAGGGATGAGCTAGGATACTCCTGGAGCCTATTTTTATGGGTAGGGAGGGCCAATTCAGCAAGTTTTGGTTTTCCTGAATATTTTCATTGATCTGATCTGTAGAGATTAAGCCAATTTTGATTAATTCTATTATTGTTTGCTAAATGGACAATTCTGCCTATATTCTTGGGGAAAAAACATGTACAGATTTTTCTAACTTTTAACTTTTGTCTGACTTTCAAGCCAACCTATCTAGGGGTTCCTGTGGGTTGAAGAAACAGTCTGAGGTTTTTTTTTTCTTTCTCTTCTTCAGCAGTACTAGGCAAAAAAAAAAGGATAGATCTTTAGTAATTCATCCTTATGGTCTGCTTTTATGAGGTCCAACAAGAAAGTTGCCATTATACACAATTCCATCTGGTATGAAAGTCTTCCATCAAAAACCGAATACTTACATTCAGCGAAAAAGTTACTGGAAAAGTTTAACCTTAAAGTGGCAGTATACAGCTTTCCAAGAACTAAGAATATAGTGTACCAAAACAAAACAACACTAACAACACTACAGAGCAGGGATGAGCCGAACACCCCCCTGTTCGGTTCGCACCAGAACCTGCGAACAGACAAAATGTTCGTGTAAACTTTAGAACCCTATTAAATACAATGGACTCGAACGTTCGAAATCTAAAGTGTTAATTATAAAGGCTAATATGCAAGTTATTGTCCTAAAAAAGTGTTTGGGGACCCGGGTCCTGCCCCAGGGGACATGTATCAATGCAAAAAGAAGTTTTAAAAACGGCCGTTTTTTCGGGAGCAGTGATTTTAATAATGCTTAAAGTGAAAAAATAAAAGTGAAATATTCCTTTAAATTTCGTACCTGGGGGGTGTGTATGATATGCATGTGAAGTGGCGCATGTTTCCCGTGCTTAGAACTGTCCCTGCAAAAAATTTCATTTTTGAAAGAAAAAAATGCATTTAAAACTGACTCGCGGCTATTAATGAATTGTCGGCTCCCGGCAATACATACAAAAGTCATTGATAAAAAAAAAAAAAAAAGCGTGGGTGTTCCCCAGAATTCAATTACCAGGCCCTTCAGGTCTGGAATGGATATTAAGGGGAACCCTGCCGCAAATTAAAAAAAAAATTGACGTGGGGTTCCCCCAAATATCCATTCCAGGCCCTTCAGATCTGGCATGGATTTTAAGGGGAACTCCACCCCAAATTAAAAAAAAAAATGGCGTGGAGTCCCCCTAAAAATCCATACCAGACCCCTTATCCGAGCACGCAACCTGGCCGGCCGCAGGGGAAAAGGGGGGGACTAGAGATCGGCCCCCCTCCCTCCTGAACCGTACCAGGCCACATGCCCTCAACATGGGGAGGATGTCCCCATGTTGATGGGGACAAGGGCCTCATCCCCACAACCCTTGCCCGGTGGTTGTGGGGGTCTGCGGGCGGGGGGCTTATCGGAATCTGGAAGACCCCTTTAACAAAGCGGACCCCCAGATCCCGGCCCCCCCCTATGTGAATTGGTACGGGGTACATTGTACCCCTACCATTTCACGAAGAAAGCGTAAAAAAATGTTTAAAAAAACACACAAACACCTTGAAAAAGTCCTTTATTTAAAAAAAAAAAAAAAACATTCCAGCGGTGAAATGCAGTGTCCCGCGGCGATCCCGATGTCCAGCGCTGTCCTTCATTGGTTGTGCCTGAGCGGACCTGATGGGGAACTCCCTCTCAGTATTTTAAATGTATAGACCCGCCCCTTCTAAAGTTCCCCATCAGGTCCGCTCAGCGGACCAGATGCGGAACATGAGAAGGGGCGGGTCTATACATGTATTACCAAAGTGAGAGCAGTCCCCCATCAGGTCCGCCCCCTCGGTATGTCAGACCCGCCTACATCATTGGCTTGAGCGGGGAACTTCCTGCACTATGTAAATTTAAATTACACAGTGAAGGAAGTTTCCCGCTCAAGCCAATGACGTAGGCGGGTCCGACATACCGAGGGAGCGGACCTGATGGGGAACTTTGGAAGGGGTGGGTCTATACATTTAAAATACTGAGAGGGAGTTCCCCATCAGGTCCGCTCAGGCACAACCAATGAAGGACAGCGCTGGACATCGGGATCGCCGCGGGACACTGGATTTCACCGCTGGAATGTTTTTTTTTTGTTTTGTTTTTTAATAAAGGACTTTTTCAAGGTGTTTGTGTGTTTTTTTAAACATTTTTTTACGCTTTCTTCGTGAAATGGTAGGGGTACAACGTACCCCTTACCAATTCACATAGGGGGGGCCGGGATCTGGGGGTCCCCTTTGTTAAAGGGGTCTTCCAGATTCTGATAAGCCCCCCGCCCGCAGACCCCCACAACCACCGGGCAAGGGTTGTGGGGATGAGGCCCTTGTCCCCATCAACATGGGGACATCCTCCCCATGTTGAGGGCATGTGGCTTGGTACGGTTCAGGAGGGAGGGGGGGCGCTCTCTCGTCCCCCCCTTTTCCCCTGCGGCCGGCCAGGTTGCGTGCTCGGATAAGGGGTCTGGTATGGATTTTTAGGGGGACTCCACGCCATTTTTTTAAAAAATTTGGGGTGGAGTTCCCCTTAAAATCCATGCCAGATCTGAAGGGCCTGGAATGGATATTTGGGGGAACCCCACGTCAATTTTTTTTTAAATTTGCGGCGGGGTTCCCCTTAATATCCATTCCAGACCTGAAGGGCCTGGTAATTGAATTCTGGGGAACCCCCACGCTTTTTTTTTTATCAATGACTTTTGTATGTATTGCCGGGAGCCGACAATTCATTAATAGCCGCGAGTCAGTTTTAAAAGACTTTTTTTCTTTCAAAAATGACATTTTTTGCAGGGACAGTTCTAAGCACGGGAAACATGCGCCACTTCACATGCATATCATACACACCCCCCAGGTACGAAATTTAAAGGAATATTTCACTTTTATTTTTTCATTTTAAGCATTATTAAAATCACTGCTCCCGAAAAAACGGCCGTTTTTAAAACTTCTTTTTGCATTGATACATGTCCCCTGGGGCAGGACCCCGGTCCCCAAACACTTTTTAGGACAATAACTTGCATATTAGCCTTTTTAATTAACACTTTAGATTTCTCCCATAGATTTTTCGAATTTGCCGCGAACACCCCAATTTGTTCGCTGTTCGGCGAACGGGCGAACAGGCAATGTTCGAGTCGAACAAGAGTTCGACTCGAACTCGAAGCTCATCCCTACTACAGAGGTTCTTAATCCTCCCTTGATCTGTCCAAGACTATATGACATTTTAAATAAAAGGTCAACCATAGCTCATTAATGTTTTTTGCTTAAAAAATTATTTAATATTGCTCATTAAGTATATAAATATATGAATCACTTGCTAATTTCTCCATCATAATTTTGCATATGTAACAGGGAAAAAGGTCACCATCTTTATGTATACAGGTATTGCTGTATTCTTTTAGTTTCTCCTTAAAAACAGCTTTTCTTTCCACACTGAATTCATCTACATAGAGCAGAATGCATGTTGATGAAAATTAAGGTATTCTACCATCCACAGATTTTTCCCTCCAAGTATTAAAAGCATGAATCCAAAGGCTAAGTGCAATTCTATAGTCTATATGCAAAGAAATAATTCAATGAAATTTACCTGCCTGTCATACCTTCTTTTTTTCTTACACTGACTGTCTAGTTGACGACAAGCAGAATTTATGCAATATGATGCTGCCCTTCACATACCTGTCTCTAATGCAGTTTGATAGAATGAAAACACTGCTGTCTTTCGATGTATTCAGTTAAGCATTTCTATTTGAACTAAATTTTTCCAGCTGGAAAGTAAATGGACTTAGCTGAATTGACAGACAATTGTTTGTAAGATTGTAGCTATTTGAGATTGTTACAGAATCATTTATATGTCAGAGAATATGAAAGAGCACTAAAAACAAAAGAATCATAATGCAAACACTCTTACATTTCTGCGTGAGTGTATTTTTATATCATATGTGTGAATGTACTGTAATGCCGCGTACACACGATCGGTTTTTCTGATGAAAAAAGACCGATGGACTTTTTTCATCGGACAAACCGATCGTGTGTGGGCCCCATCGGTCTTTTTTCCATCGGCATAAAAAAAATAGAACATGTTTTAAATTATACCGATGGGAAAAAAAACTATAGCAAATTCCGATCGTCTGTGGGGAACTCCATCGGAGGAAAAACCCACGCATGCTCAGAATCAAGTCAACGCATGCTCAGAAGCATTGAACTTAAATTTTCTCGACCCTTCGGAGTGTTTTACGTCACGGCGTTTGGGACGGTCGGATTTTTGACTGATGGTGTGTAGGCAAGACTGATGGAAGTCAGCTTCATTGGATTTCCGATGGAAAAATCCATCGGATTTTATTCCATCGGAAATCCGATCGTGCGTACAGGGCATTAGAGTATAGAAGTATGTATACTGTATACATCTTTATAAATGTTTCTAGTGCAAGTATACATATGTATAAATAGGTGATTGTTGCCAATATATTAAAGTAATTCCCAGAAACATATGCTGCTGATTCTGTGTAACCAAAGCTAGGAATATGACAGTAGATGGCAGACAGACATTAGCAAATGGTGTTTACAACACACCCTTTAAAAATTGCTGCTATTTAGGGGAAACAATAACCTGTTGGCCAAGTGGGTCAATTGTTGTAATTGTGTTATAATTCTGTTGTACCATACTGCTGATTTTGTCAGGATTGGACTTTGCAGAGAAGCCCACCTATCTTTAAAGGTGTTATGCGGCGTACACACGATCGTTTTTCATGCCATTTTTTAAACCGGCGTTTTTCTCGTCGTTTTTTTTTCATGTTTCCTCTCAAGCCTGTCTTGCGTACACACGATCATTTTAAAAAACGTTCAAGCAAAGCGCAGTGACGTACAACACGTACGACGGCACTATAAAGGGGAAGTTCCATTTGGATGGTGCCACCCTTCATGTTAGTTAAGTTTGTTGAGCGACGATTCACGCTTTTCAGCCTCCTGCTTTTCAGTCCGTTACAGCGTGACGAATGTGCTATCTCCATTACAAATGCTAGTTTTACCAGAACGTGCGCTCCCGTCTCATACTTGATTCTGAGCATGCACGTTTTTTTCACCTCGTCAAAGCATACACACCATCGTTTTTCATGTCGTTAAAAAAGACGACATGAAAAACGACGTGAAAAAATAGAGCATGTTCGAAATTTTTAATGGCCGTTTTTCACATCGTTAAAAATGCTCTGGAGCATACACACGATCGGTTTTAATGCCCATTTAGATCTGCATTAAAATGTACTACTTGTATTCAATGTTCACATTAACCACTTGCCGACCGACGCTTGTATATATACGTCGGCAGAATGACACGACTGCGCAAAGGGACGTACTTGTACTCGATGTCCGCCGGTTGCCCTCGATCGTCTCACGGAGTGGCAGAACAGGGAGATGCCTGTGTAAACAAGGGATTTCCCTGTTCTGCCTAGTGACAGGACAGTGATCTACTGCTCCCTGTCATGGGGAGCAGTGATCACTGTCGTTTCACTCGTAGCCCAGCCCCCCACAGTTAGAATCACTCCCTAGGACACACTTAACCCTTTCCTCGCCCCCTAGTGGTTAACCCCATCCCTGCCAGTGTCATTTACACAGCGATCAGTGCATTTTTATAGCACTGATCGCTGTATAAATGACAATGGTCCCAAAATAGCGGCAAAAGTTTTCGATGTGTCCGCCATAATGTTGCAGTCACAATAAAAATTGCAGATCGCCGCCATTACTAGTAAAAAAATAAATATTAATAAAAATGCCATAAATCTATCCCCTATTTTGTAGACGCTATAACATTTGCGCAAACCAATCAATATACGCTTATGGTGATTTTTTTTACCAATAATATGTAGAAGAGTACATATCGGCCTAAGCTGAGGAAAAATTTGTTTTTTTATATCTTTTTTGGGGATATTTATTATGGCAAAAAGTAAAAAATATAGCTTCTTTTCAAAATTGTGGCTCTTTTTTTGTTTATAGCGCAAACAATAAATACCGCAGAGGTGATCAAATACCACCAAAAGAAAGCTATATTTGTGTGAAAATAAAATTGTTAATTTTGTTTGGGTGCAACGTTGCACAACCGCGCAATTGTCAGTTAAAACGACGCAGTGCGGAATTGCAAAAAATGGCCCAGTTATTGGGCAGTCAAATCCTCCGGGGCTTAAGTGGTTAATCAAAGCATTTATCAATTATGCAAAAAAAGTTTTAATGATTTCCTTAGAATTCATGAAAAAATATGTAATTCCAGTAAAATATGGCCTAGGGTAGGCATCTGTTTGAAACACACTGGTATAAATTTACTAAAGGCATAGAGACTGTTCACTTATCCAAAAATCTTTTTTTTTGCAGTGAACAATAGTAAATATTGTGTTTGTTCATTTGAAGTACCCAGTCTTCTGCAATAGAAATAACCTTATTAATTTAAGTAAACACAGCATAATGTTATTTACTAGGTAAAGTGAATATTTACCAAAATTTGTGGGACTGCAACATGTATTTTTTATCATATAGCATATTATGGGATATGTAATTAACGACTGAAAAAGTGGCATACAATTATGACAATGGGTTAATTAAGACGAGTAAGGGAACAATTTTAAATTCAAAGGTCCCAGAAGCAAAAAGAAATAAAGGTCCTTGGCCCTGATTTCCTAACTAAAAACTTGCCAGAATAACCGCTGTTGTTGAATCAACATATACTCTCTTGAAGGCCTAGACTAGGTCCTGATTCAGAACTTCTCTTAGCCTTCCTTATTTCTGTATCTGTGAAAACATGAGACCCTGTTTCACATTGTTTTAAATGGCAACTGGAAAGGGCAACTGGAAACTGAATGTTACACTGTAAATGTATTTTAATATAATATCAATATATTTGCATCTTAGAATTTTACACATGCCACAATCCTAAATTCATATTTCACTTGAGCAATCCATTTGATCTGCTGGCAAAATAAGTTTATGGGGATGAAGTTGAAGAAATCCTCTTAACTACTCTTAACAAAATGTTGTTAAAAACCCAAACTCTTAATCATTTAAGTTGGCGTCATATCTGTGCTATTTGCATATTTCACTTGGTACAAGTTGGCTTAAGAGCTTGGCTTTATTTGTAGTGCAGAAGATTTCAACTTGGCATACATTTGAATGACTGAGCTTAGTATGGCATATTTAGCGGCTCAGGAAAATCTGGAGATTTGAAAATATAGTATTTTTTTTTTCAGAAAGCAATGCACACAGGCAGAGCTGTGAAATAGACCATTTTTACAATTTCCTAATTGTTAGTTTGGCAAACAATATTTTAACAGTTGAAAGTGCATTGAGCAATGTCTAAACTGACATCTTACAAAGTTAAAAAAAGACAAACAACTTCAGTCCCTGTTTAATATGTAAAGCAGTCACACAGAAGGGGATATGAGATAACAGTTCTATTTCAATTAGTTGTGGATGACTGCATTGTTTTCAAAGGAATTTGCATCAGTACATTTTTCAATTGCAAAATACCCTCAGCTATTAAATTGAATTGAGCAAACTACAGGTGGCTGGCAAATATGTTTCATTTTTAGTTTAGGAAGCTGAGAACAAAATGTGTTTTAGGCATAGAAGAAAAATAATGTGTATGGGGAATTTTACAGCACTGTGACCATTACTTTTTTAAGAAAAGAGAAAAACAAACCCACCTAGTGTCCATGTGTTGGTTCACACCTAAACAATGTAAACAATAGAACATTTGAAAACCATCAAACAGATATTGATGTACTGTAGTCTTAAAGCCCAGCTGAACTTTTAGATTCAAACAAAAGGTATGCAAATTCTTACAATTAATTTTCCTTAAAAAATAACAGTCAGAGTAGAAAAACCTGAACCCTGTCAGCATGCCTCTATTTGAGGAGTGTGAGCTCTCTTTGAGCAGTGGTGCCTCCACATAGGTCCAATAAACCTACTGCTGAGCAGACAGAGAATTCCAATCAGAAGGAAGTATGAGGTTTGTTGATTTTCTCGGACTCAGCAGAGGGTGCGTCAGACATTTGCAAAGCAACCACATAGAGAGAAAGGGCCTTTTACTATAGCATGCTGACAAGTAACTTTCTAAAAAATGAGCTGTAAGACTTTGCAGACCTTTGGGAATGTAGATGAGAGCAATGCACACAGTAGAAAGAAGATACATCCTTAAAAGAATGAGGTTGGTATAAACCACAAATGGCTGGTGAGTCCACTCCTCTAAAGCTCACTTGACAAGTAAAAGTTTATAGGTTCCACTGTAACAATTGAGTTGAAAAGTTTCTGGAGAAGTAGGCACAAGGTGCAGCTGATGAGAGGAGGGGGAATGTTGAGACAGGACTGTACCAAGACCAAAATCAGAAGCACCAACCTCCACAATGAATGGCAGGTAAGGGGCAAATTGGTTGATAACAATTGCTGACATACAACCTGATTTGAGTTTGTGGAAGGCAGAGATTTCCTCTGTATGCTAAAGAACAGGAGTATCCCCCTTTTTAGTAAGAGCATGACAGTAGTGAAACATGGCGGAAAAGTCTTTAATGAGCCTCCTATAGGAAATCACAACACCCAATAAGTGCAGGGCAGCTTTCAAGCAACTGGGCTGGGTTTACTGAGTGATGGTCTGTACTTTTGCGAAATTCATGGTTATTTCAAAAATAATGTAACTAGAAAGTGGACTTTTGAGACTTGGATTGTGCACATAGAAATCTTGGCATACAAAGAGTGTTCTCAGTTTGGCTAGTACTGCACTAACTTGATTGCAGTCTTTATCTGGGGGAAGGAAAAAGTGGTCAAGATATCATCCAGGCAGACTAGGATAGACCGACCAAGGAACTGATGGAAAATGTCATTGACATGTTCCTGGTAGATGGGTGGTGCAAAACATATGTCAAATAGCATGGCCTGGTACTCATCTCCGTCATAAACGTTCTGGTCTTGTTAATCTCCGGGGGCCAGCTTAAGGGCAGCACACAATAGCATCACACTGCAGAGCTCCGCATGTGCAGGGCGCTGCTGTCTCTGCGTGTTATTCCAAAAGTTCTTTGGTGTGGGCCTTTTTTGAGACGAGCGCATCAGATTGCAGCGCTGCTATTTGCAACATATGTCTCAGGCGTATCTCACGTGGCCTAAACATCACCCGCTTGGGTACCACATGCTTGATCAGACATATGTCGACCTGCCATGCAGTTCGTTGGCAAGCATACCTAAAAGACCCACACCAAAGAACAAAGCGGACCTCTCCTTGCTCCTCATCAGCTGGGATCTCCAACCCCACTATACCTTCAGTCCTCTCTAAAACCTGCACTGAGAGGAATGAAGGTGTAGAATTAGGTGTGTCACAGCCAAGTACTTGCGGGCAATCTGCTAATAGTACACCAATGTCAGATTGTACCAGGCAAATTTCCTGCCCCAGCTTCTGCACCACCGAAACCAGTTCGCTCCCAGCCATCCACATGCCCAGCGGTTGAATGCTAGCTTGGCTAAATTTCTAGCACTTCAACTGCTGCCTTTTCAGTTGGTAGACTCTGCCCCCTTCCGTGAGTTTGTGGAATGTGCGGTTCCTCAGTGGCAGGTTCCCAAACGCCACTTTTTCTCACGGAAGGCGATTCCGCCTCTCTACCGGCATGTGGAAGGCAATGTCTTGGCCTCGCTGGACAGGGTGGTCAGCGGTAAGGTGCATATTACCGCTGACTCATGGTCCAGCAGGCTTGGACAGGGACGTTACCTATCTTTCACGGCGCATTGGGTGACTCGGCTGGCAGCTGGGAAGGATGCAGGACAAGGTGCAGTAGTGTTGGAGGTTGTTCCGCCACCACGCCTCCAAAATTCTACTACTGGTGATTCTGACACACCTCTCTCCTCCACCCCCTCCTCTTCTTCTTCCTGTGCTTTGTCCTCAGAACCAGCGGTGCTCCGTAGGCGTTCAAGGGTCTACACAAGTATGCAGGCAAAAAGATGCCATGCGGTGATTGAGCTGGTGTGCTTGGGGGACAGGAGCCACACTGGGGCAGAGATTCTGTCAGCTCTGCAGGGGCAGGCTCAGAGGTAGAAGAGGAAATCTACCCCTAGGAAGGGAAATTCTCTCCTGTAAGAGTTAATATGGGAGAAACGTGTCTCCTCTCCACTGATGCTTTATCACCAATCCTTGTTTCACTAAAAACCCTAAATTTTCAAAAAACTATTGGCATTGGGACAGAAAGTGAGGTGAAATCTTCTGAACAGGTGCAAAGACAGCAAAACAAATGTTACAGGGGTGATAACCCTTCCCTATGTTTTCCAAAAAGCTTAAAAATAGATTTTTGGGCTGGAGCTACACTTTAAAAATGTACCAGTTCTAAATTACAAACAGATTCTACTTAAGAACAAACCTACAGTCCCTGTCTTGTTTGCACCGCCTGTATACTGCTGTACAGAGTATATTGAGCCTGAGGGCCCCACGCCTTTCCTTTTTTTAATTTGGGTTGCCCTTAATATCCATACAAGACCCAAATGGGTTGGGGGGGTACCCATGCCGATTTTCTCAATGATTTTCATCCACATTGCTGGGACCACACATTACATTAAAGCCGCAAGCAGTTTTAAATGACTTTTTTTCCTTTAGAAATGTCATTTTGTGCAGGGACAGTTCTAAACACGGGAAACACGTGCCACTTCACAGGCATACTATAGACACCCCCCAGGTGTCGGTGCGGAGATCAGTATCATGTGAAACACAGCCCATCCCCCCTACAGTTAGAAACACTATGCATGGAACCATTAACCCCTACAGCGCCACCTAGTGGTTAACCCCTACAGCACCACCTAGTGGTAAACCCCCTTCACTGCCAGTGTCATTTTCACAGTAATCAGTGCATTTTTATAGCACTGATCACTGTGAAAATGACAATGGTCCCAAAAATGTGTCAAAAGTGTCCGATGTGTCCGCCATAATGTCGCAGTCATGAAAAAAATCACTGATCGCCGCCATTACTAGTTAAAAAATAATAATTAATAAAAATGCCATAAAACTATCCCCTATTTTGTAAACGCTATAACTTTTGCGCAAACCAATCAATAAACGCTTATTGCGATTTTTTTTACCAAAAATATATAGAAAAATATATATCGGCCTAACCTGAGGAAAATGTTTTTTTTTTAAATTGTCGCTCTATTTTTGTTTATAGCGCAAAAATAAAAACCGCAGAGGTGATCAAATACCACCAAAAGAAAGCTCTATTTATGGGAAAAAAAGGACATCAATTTTGTTTGGGAGCCATGTCGCACGACTGCGCACTTGTCAGTTAAAGCGACGCAGTGCCGAATCGCAAAAAGTGGCCTGGTCTTCAACCAGCCAAAATGATCCAGGGCTTAAGTGGTTAAAATCACTACTCTCGAAAAAACTGCAGTTTTTAAAACATTTTTTTGCATTGATACATGTCCCCTGGGGCAGGACCCGGGTCCCCAAACCCTTTTTAGGACAATAACCGAACGTTATCCCATAGACTTTAACGGGGTTCGATAGTTTACGCGAACTTTCGGACGTTCGCAGGTTCTGGTGCGAACCAAACTGGGGAGTGTTCGGCTCATCCCTACTGAAGATACCCCATGTTGGAACAATGCTACAACTACCATAAACGCTGATGATAATAGTGAAGAAATATGGGGATGGGGACGGGGACATGTTCGCTATTGTTTATCAGGTCACTATGTTCTTGTACATTGATTAATTCACTTACTGTACTGCCTTTTCATGCAGAGGTATAAGCCCCATTTGACATTCTCTTAAATGTACTGTTGAGATTATATGGTTAACGCCTTTGTTTATTCTTGAAAACTTAATAAAGTTCTTTGAAAAAAAAAGGAAAAATGCTGCAAGTAAGCAATTGAAATACCAAATTTTCACTCTGTTTATACCTGCAATTTTTATGGTTTCTTTAAAAGCAACTCAGTAACCACATTTATGTTTACTGGCCATGGGAGTTTGCAGTTCAATATACATGTTTTTTTTTTCAGTTTAGTTATAAAACAACCCTATTCGTTTTTGGAAATGTAGGGGTATTTGAAAGTGAAATAGATTTTTGCAAAGCTTTTGTTTGCAAAAACTACTTGTACTTTAAAAGGAATTTGCATATATTTTGTACATATTTTCGGGGCAACAATAAATAAAGAAACACTTTTTTAGCAGATAGATACAGAAAATGTAGGGCTCTGACTATGTTTTCTTTATTTTCTTATCTGCTTTTTTGCAAAAGCTCAAGGTGCCATTAAAGTATAGCTAAAGGCTGTTGTATGATATTCCAAACAATTTCTAAATCCAATTACTATATGGTGCACAAGCCTAATAATGTAAACAAAAAGCCTCCTTTATGTTTTCAGATTGAGCCAACTCCTTCAATTGTGTCTCACCTGCTCCCTCTCCCAGACACTGAAGCTTACAGTCGAATGAGTCTAATAGCAATGTCCCTGCAACATTTTTTTCATTCCAGTGTATAGAGTGCTCTAAACTCAGGAGTAGAGCTGGATTGTTTGCACGCCATCATATTAGGTAGATTTTACTGGCAGACTCAACAGGCATTTGTGAAACTTTACACAGACTATATGACAACAGTGTAAGGGCACATGTACGTATAATTAGGTGCTGCGGTACATATACTGTATATATGTTTTTTACTGAGAGGCTATAGTTCTTCTTTAATGTAGTCTACTTTAATGTGAACTCTTTGTCACATGCCAAATGTTCAGTTGTAAAGTTAACATTATAAAAATTAATTGTTGGGGAAAATATAAAACAGTGAAAAATGTATTAAACAAAATTAAATCATCTTGATTCAAAACCATTACTGTCTTTCTTTAATAACTAAAATAATAAAAATAGAGAGAAAATCTGTCACATCTGAAACAAAATTGCAATGTTGCAGAACCAACTCATCCAAAACAGAATCCTTTTTTCAGATGCTAACACTGGCAAGTACAGTTGAAACAGTCTAAGGTGGAACAGGATCACTTCACCTTCTTACTCACTATTACATAGCTCCCAACTGTCCCAGATTTTAACCACTTCAGCCCCGGAAGGATTTGCCCCCTTCCTGACCAGGCCATTTTTTGCAATATGGCACTGCGCCACTTTAACTGACAATTGCTCGGTAGTGCGACGTTGTACCCAAACAAAATTTGTGTATTTTTTCCCCCACAAATAGAGCTTTCTTTTGGTGGTATTTGATCACCTCTGTGGTTTTTAATTTTTTGTGTGTAACGCCCTCCCCAAATGGTTGGGACGCTATGTGTAAATTTAGGGGTAGTCTGAGCCATTAGTTAGGCTCAGACCTGGATAATTGTGTTGAAATTTGCTTCTGCTCTAGGTGTGATACTGCCTGGCAGTTATATTCCCTGTTCGCCTGTAGGTGGCACTGCCACCAATGGCCCAGGCTGGAATACAGGGGTATCACAACACCTTGGGTGTCCTCTCTCGGCAGCCATGCAGTGGGCGTGGTTGACCCACTGTGCATGCTGGGAGAGGGTACATAAGGGGCAGATGCAATTAGTGTGGTTTGTCCTGTGTGTGCGCCTCTTGGCCCGCATGGCACGGGGTGCGTGCGTGTGTTCCAGCCCCGGGTACCTTCAGCCCGAGGCTGCATCGCTGCCTGTTAGGCCAGCTCTGCTGGCTGGGGCCTATGCCTTTGGAAGGGATCCCAAGCTGCCCACCTGTGGGAAGCCCACTCTTAGGGAAGGAGGCCAGGGGAGGATCTGCCCCAGAGGAGACTGGCGACGGTACTGCTGTCTCGGGAGGAGGCCTTGAGACTCACCTAAGGTGGTATCCATTACTACAAGCCCTGCAATATGCCGATCTGGTATAAAGGTTCTCTCTATTGCTAGGCTGGGGGGTTCGGGACTTTGATAATCCTGTGGCAGAGGATTCCTTATTGCATCCCTAAATTCTCAGATAAAGTTGATCCGTGCATCATCCCGGCTGCTAGGACCAGTGAACGGGACTATCCGGGTGAGCAATACCCACTCAGGCTTGAGTCGAGACGTTGTGCCTTTAGTGTTGCGTGCCTGAACCTTCCCCTATACTTCTCTTGTTTCCTGCTTTCCCTACAAGTTCCCACAGCAAGAAAAGGAAAATAAAGCCTTCCTGTTTAGGTTTTACATTTGTGTGGACATTGACTTTTTCTAGAGACTTTCTATACCCTGACAACGGAAGCCTTGGAGGTAGTTTGCATGACACAAAACAAAACCAGCTGGTCCCTTAATGGGGGTAAGTGCTACACGCGTTATAAAAAAAAAAGGCTGACAATTTTGAAATAAAAACACAATATTTTGTACTTTTTGCTATAATAAATATCCCATAAAATAAATTAAAAAAATTTTTTTTCATAAGTTTAAGCCGACATATATTCTTCTACATATTTTCAGTAAAACAAATCGCAATAAGCATATAGTGATTGGCTTGTGCAAAAGTTATAGCGTCTACAAAACAGGGGATGGATTTATGTAATTTTATTATTTATTTATTTGTTTACTAGTAATGGCGGCGAGCTGCGATTTTTATCAGGACTGCGACAGTGCGACGGACAGATCAAACAC
The DNA here is from genome assembly GCA_029206835.1 of Rana muscosa. Taxonomy (NCBI): domain Eukaryota; kingdom Metazoa; phylum Chordata; class Amphibia; order Anura; family Ranidae; genus Rana; species Rana muscosa. Next base: position 250,131,928 of record CM055117.1, on the reverse strand, counting down.
CTTTGACACTATTTTGGGACCATTGACATTTGTGCAGTGATCAGAGATAAAAATAGCCACTGATTACTGTATAAATCTCACTGGCAGGGAAGGGGTTAACACTAGGGGGCGATCAAGGGGTTTACTGTGTTCCCTAGGTGTTTTATTAACTGTAGGGGTGATGGGACTTACTATGGAAGGAGACCGATCGGTGTTCCTACTTAGTATGAACACACAATCTGCCTCCTCTCCCCTGAGAGAACTGGGATTTGTGTTTACACACACACATCCCCGTTCTCGCTCTGTCACGAGCGATCATGGGTGCCCGCCAAGCACGCGCATCGGCTCCGGGGACATGCGTCGGGCAGGTGCGCGTGCTTGCTATGACGTCTTAAAAGAGGAATGTATAGCTACCGCAATTTGCGCATCCGTGGCAACCTGCCGCAGTATAACTGCGGCGGCTAGTTAGCTGGTAGTTAAGGGACTGTCCCTCATTCAGAACAAAGTCCCTCTGTCCCTTTTCCTCCTCGTTTGTCCCTCATTTTGGTTTGATCTATATAGTTGTATATAGAATGCACTACTTATCTATCAAGAATTGTTTCACAGTGCCAAACCTTTCATCCAATTTCTAAATTGCCGGTCTTCTTAATATGAACAAACAGTATTAAAGCTCCTTAAAGTTGACACTTAAGAAAATTCATCCTGGATCTCTTCTCAAAGTTTCAAAATTCTCTGCTTCACAATGTTGCAAAGAGATCCAGAATTAAAATGTTTAACGGCTTGCCTAATGCTTGACACCTAACAAGTAATCATCAGTGTAAAACAGTTGTTTAGGCACCTTTTTTTTAACTGTCTTGCACTTTTGAAGAAAACAACATAAAAGCTGAATACAGTTAGAGGTGTTTCCTCTATGTTCCTGGACAATCAAGATAACTCAACATGGTGGGACTTAAAGTTGGCTTTCCAATACTGTGTATGAATAAGCTATGCACTGACAGACAAAACATGTAAACACTGAAAATTTACAATTGTTGATGTGTTACTGAAAAAATCTTTTTTAAATAATAGGTGGGGTTGTCTTTCTGATTCTTATATTGTCATTATTATTAAAGAAAGAGTAAAACATTACATACATAATGAAGAACTGCTGTGATGTTAAAATGCATACATTAACAATAATAGAAAACTATTTTATTTAGATAAAGAAAAAAACAAAAACTGAGCTCAATTCAACTAGGCTGCTCACGTCTGAACACAGAAACTGCAGTTTTCTCTTAGTCTACAAATGGATTTACCAAAGATTTTTTTTGCCCCACTTGTAAATGAGGGGCAATTCCTGAGTACAAAAGATAAAGCTCTGATAAAAAAAAAAGTATTCAGATACCTGAAATGTGTTGGCTTTCTGTACATGTTTAAGAACAAAACAGCATTTTTAAAAACAATTGTAACTTCTTCTTTTGAATTCACTTATTGCTTCTTCATTTATGAGTGGTGAACATGTTACTCTTTGCTAATTGCATATGTACAGAACAATTTTAGGTTGACTATACTTTCCCTCTTCTTACATTTTCCTTCTATTATGGAACAAACACTGTACAGATGGCTAAAGTGTCTGAATCTTTTTATGACAACTTTTGCAGTGTGCCTTGATCCATCTTCTTTTGTGAACATTTTTCTTTTGTTCATAAAAAACAATCTATATTTTCTTAAACAATTCTGTCATTTTTGATACTTTATTTTTATTTTTTGTAACAGAACATTTAAATGAAGCTACTAAATAGCAAATTATCATTTCACTTTTTCTTCTTGGTAATTAGAATACATTTTTCACATCAATCGTTTTTATTCATTATTTATTTTAATAATTTTACATAAAATGTAACATGTTGTTACATTTTCTATCCCAAAATTTTTTTAAGCACTTTTTTCCATTCTTTTTAAACCAAGTACTGTATTTGAATTATCGTTTTTCCCTTTTTTTATTCTTCCAACTATAACCTATAGGAGCCAACACAAAGAGACAAGCTGATGATATAGCCAATAATGATCGTGGTGAAGATGAAGGTATTTTTTTTATATTCACAGTCAATGTGATGCATGTTTTTTTTTATTTTTTTCCGAATCTTAGATTTTTTTCTCCTGTCCCCTAACTTTCTTGATTTTTACTTATTTTTCCTTTGATGAGAAATATTTTCCTTTTTATTTGAAAATAATTATTTTATATTCAATTTGAAATCTGTAATTGCATTTACTTATTTTTTTTCTTTTGAAATGCATGATTAGAAAAATTGTGCTATCATCTATCATGGGTTGTATATGGCAAAATTGAGCTCTATAAACTATAAATATTTTACGTTTGTTGTACTAGCTGTGAAGAATTGATCAATAGTAGTATGATAAAAATCTATATTGCAACAGACTCCCCTACCTTAATTTCTGAAGACTTACTGTAAGTTTCATTACCTTCACTGGGCTTCACCATTGTTGGCCTGATATTTACTATTTATTAAGGAGTTGACAATCTTTACACAATAAATTGCTTTTTACAAGATTGGATAATTGAAGTGATTATTAACACAATTCATTGTATTCAATAACAATACCAGGTATGGATATTTTGTACATACAGTAGTTACAATGTAACTATAGATATACTATAGATATACAGTACTATAAAGGCTGATCTCCCTAGAAACATTGAAATCACTGAAGTTAACACTACTACTCCAGTAATGTCCACTTGATTCCAGGCCTTGTGTTGAGCAGGTGCACTTCTGACTACTGAACACAGGAGGTCAGCAGCTCTCTGCATTTTTTAAATAAATGCAAAACACTCTCTGATTGGACAAGGTGGGGAGGCAAGGCAGTGATGTCACACCCTAACTGGAGTTAGGATTTAAAGCGACTTTAATAAACCAATCCTTGTGTTCTTAAAAGAAGATTCAAAGTAGAACATGCTGTGTTTCAGTAAAAGCATCAGTTACCTTGCTTCTGAATTATATGGAGTTGCTCCACCTTTTTCAGGCTGATTTAACTCAGATTTTTTTAATGGGTTCGTAAGATGAAGTTAGATTGCAGCAAAGAGGGCCAAACTGCTCTAAGTACTTGAGCATTCTCAGACTTTCTTTTATACAGAAAATAAGCAGTTGATTAATGGGGGTTGGGGGTCAAGAAATCTCTGAAAGAGAGCAACAAGTCAAGTGTTTTCCATTTTCTTGTTAAAATTGCAAAGCTCATTTACAGACTTTATCTAATAACTGCTGTATAACATAAACCTGTTACAATATCAGTAAACTAAAACCATTTATGTACATTTTTATGCTTTCCCATTAAAAAAAAATAAAAAAAAATGTACATCTTTGCATACAAGATCAATAGAATTGCTAATTACACTTTCATTGACAAGAAATTATAAAAATGGGGCGGTTAATTGAAGATGTCCACAAAAAAAGAACCATCAAGGACAGTTGGAGGTGTGGGCATGATCTTACCAGCTTCAGATGTCTTATGCCCCAGATTTAGACAAAAGCAGGGAAGCTTGAATAGCCCTACCTTTCCAGGATATGCTATGCCACAGGGAGGAGCACACAATTGTGATTGGACACATTTGTCTCATCACTTTCTCCCCAGAGACCATATGTTCAAGGCTGCCCAAACCTGCCAATAGATATGAATTTTTTTCCCACTCCAGCCAAAATGATCAGATTATACCACAGTTTTGGCGGTTGATTTTATAAAAGCAAATAGGCTGTTCACTTTGCAAATTGAAGTAGTGAATGTAGTGTAATTACACTTCTCAAAGAAAAATAAAATAAAAAACTGAATTTTGCTTGCACATGGTTGAATGATGAAAGCCTGCAGAGCTTCACCTCATTCGCTAAACTCTGAGAAAAAATATTTTGGAAAGTGCAACTTCTATTTGCCCTTAATCGCTTCAGCCTCAGAAGATTTTACCCCCTTCCTGACCAGAACACTTTTTACAATTTGGCACTGTGTCACTTTAACTGACAATTGCGCGGTCGTGCAATTCTGTACCCAAAACAAAATTTGTGTCCTTTTTTTCCCACAAATAGAGATTTATTTTGGTGGTATTTGATCACCTCTGCGGTTTTTATTTTTTGCGCTATAAACAAAGGAACGGCAACAATTTTGAAAAAAACACAATATCTTTTACTTTTTGCTATAATAAATGTCCCAATTTTTTTTTTAAATATAATTTTTTCCTCAGTTTAGGCTGATATATATTCTTCTACCTATTTTTTTGTAAAAAAAAATCGCAATAAGCGTATATTGATTGGTTTGCGCAAAAGTTATAGCATCTAAAAATAGGCGATAGAATTACAGCATTTTTTTTTTTTTTTTTTTTACTAGTAATCTGCAATTTTTTATTGGGACTGCGACATTATAGCAGACAGATCAGACACTTTTGACACATTTTTGGGACCATTGACAATTTTACAGCGATCAGTGCTATAAAAATGCACTGATTACTGTACAAATGTCACTTGCAGGGAAGGGGTTAACACTAGAGGTGATCAAGGGGTTAACTGTGATCCCTCTCTGTGTTCTAACTGAAGGGGGATGGGACTTACTAGGGGAAATGACAGATCACTGTTCATACTTTGTATGAACATACGATCAGTCATTTCTCCCCTGAAAGAACCGGGATCTGTGTATTTACACACACAGATCCCGGTTCTCGCTGTGTCACAAGCAATCGCGGGTGCCCAACGGTCATCGCACCCGCCGTGCACTCGCATCGGCTCCGGGGGTGAACAGCGGGCGCACACCCGTGCCTCCGGCGGCACACGCGTGCACCTAATGGCCACAGCGCGAAGCGACGTAACATAACGTCGTTTCGCCCAGCCGAGCCATGCTGTTACAGTAAAACTGCGGCGGCTGGTCGGCAAGTGGATTTATAAATCAACCTTTTGTGTCTTAAAGCCATCACATTGCACATAGAGATACACTCACAGGTAGCCCTTACTGACAACTGTTATCAACACTTTGAGGGAGATTTACTAAAACTGGTGCACACAGAATCTGATGCAGCTGTATATAGTAACCAATCAGCTTCTATGTTTTACTGTCAAATCTTACTTGAACAAGATGAAGTTAGAAATTGATTGGTCACTATTGACAGCAGCACCATATTCTGTGTGCACCTTTTCGTAAATCCTCCCCCCCCCCCTTTGTTAGAGATTATACAGCTAGAGATCGTTATGTACCCTGTATGCAGTACATATTTGTGCTTGGTCAAATCTTTTTAGTTTAGAAGGTATTATCTGTGTTGAAGTGGTCAAATTTAAATATAAGATACATTCTGTAAGAAACAGAAAAAATAATCAAATTTCATGCATCGCTCATGTGACCCTGGCTATTTGGCCTAGTGCAATGCATTCCTGTAAAATATATTTTGTTTATGTAATACTTTGCAGCCAAGCAGCAATAAATGTCATTATGCTTTTATGGTTACAATCCTATTCTGTCTTTAATGGTTCAGTCAGTTTCTCCAAAGAAGCAATGATTCTGCAGATGATACTGCAAGAATAATTAAAGAGTTCTCCAAAGTTCTACAAAGTTCACTGTTCTCCAAAGTACACTACTAACAGGTAGGGAAGGGAACATCTTCTTGTAAAATTAAAGGTACACCCTAGCCAAAATTATAATTAAAACCTTGAGAATTACATAGGGAGCAAACCCTACCTGCTCAGTGTTTCAGTTTTTAATCCAGGCACCTTCATTAGTTGTGTTCCAGCAATATGTCACGCTTTCAGCATTGACATTCATAAGGAATTTATGTACATTGTATTTTTTTTTTTAAATGTCTGCATCTATAAGATGTATTTCTATATTATTTCCATTGTAGTAAAAATACTTTAACTTATTTGTAAATAACAAACCAAGTTATTATGCAGTTAATGCAAAACACTATATATTTTCCTAAAACTACCTTAACAGCCAAGAACTTTTTCTATGGGAAATCTTTAAGTAGTTTTAATACTTTAAGATTATGCAAATCCCAAAATGCTTTGCTCAGCTTTAAAAGTAGACCTACTTTAATATATAACTGTGCAACAATGCACCACCTTAAAATATATTTGCTGATTGAAACAGTTTTAAAAAATCATAATTTTTGTGCATTTGCAATGTAATGCATGTTCAATAGGTTTTTACAATATGTTTAATCTACAAGGTTTTAAGCACAGCTATTATGCTTTCCTATGTAAACCGGGTTTGTTACATATTCAAAATGTCACAGGCATAACCCTTTTCATTTTAGTGTTGCATTAGAATGTAATTTATTCAAGCTGTACTTTAGTGCTAATGTAATATGTAGCTTTAATACTATGGCAGCAAAGAAAACTGCTGTGAAAGTAGATTAACGTTATTGCCTTTTGACATAGTATAATTTTGTGTATAATGAATATGTTTCTAGTTCTACTTCTTTGCACACTTTAAAGTTTTTAAATATCACACATTTCCTTTCTCAGAACTTGATATTAGTGCTGATATAATATTATTTATTTTTTTAGATAAAAAAAGCAACACCAACAAAAGAAACATAAATAAAGCTCACATTCATTATTTTTAATGACCAAATGTTAGATAATGCATGGATACAGGACAATGGAAATATAGAAAAAAGACTTATGATATGACTGCAACCAATTAAGGACTCATGTACTGTATAAAATCCAGTGACATCGCTCAGTTCAAATAGATTTAACACCCACCTATTTTTAGCCATGCAATTGTAATTTTTAAATATATTTGGACTCAAGTGAAAATAACTATCACATTTTTTAAATAAGAATATTTATTTTGGTATGTGAGCTTTGTGAATTGAGCCTAAACATGTTGTCCAAAGCCATCATCCGATTCTACCAGCCATTTTATTTTTGAGAAGGTTACAAAATTGTTCAATTAAGTAAATACAAAATATCTTTAAAAATGTCAAATATTGAATGAAAATAGTATAAAAAATTACACACATATATAAATACCCTTCTTCCACCAATAAAAAATACAACATCTTTTTTTAATCTCCCTGGCGGTATGATTCTGTCTGGAATTATGTACCAAAAGCGGTACAATTATTTTGCATGGAAATTTGGTGTTATGTATTGTAGGCCTGCAATTCTTAGTAATTACTTACTTAAACCTGACCAAACAAGAGTCTAGTAGACATCCCGGGTATGATAAAGTTTGAAACACAAAATAATAAATTATAATATAATAAATAACTATAAATAATTATAACAAATAGTAATGTAATTATAATAAAAATTATTCAATAATGTAATCAAATCAAAAACACTGAAATTTGCTCAGTTGCAGAATTGTCGCTGTCATTAGATTTTTTGTTTGATGATGAATTTCCCCACAAATCGCTATCGCTCAATTCTGCGAGTGATTGTAATTTATTATAGCTGTTTTTTAGCTGGTCTAAAACCACTTTTGACATAAAGGGACACTTTTTGGTTGCTATGGACAATCTTCAGTTTCCAGGCAGAAAGAAAAGTTTTTCTTATATAAAAGTGCATGCAGGACACTGGGCAGACCACTAGGGACAAAGGGGGTGTGTAAGTATTACATACAGTACTGTAATCTGTAAGATTACAGTATACTGTATGTATACTATGTGTTTACTTTTTTGAATTTGGCGCCGAACTCCGTCCCCGTGCGTCGCAACGTCGCAGGGAACGGAGCTCGGCACTCGGCAGTGAGGATCGAGCGAGACACGGCTCGCAGACACTGCGGGAGGACATCGCAGGATCCAGGGAACAAGGTAAGTTACTTCCCCTGGATACTGCGATGCAGCCCGAGTCTGGCTCGGGGTTACCGCTCTTAGCATTGAAAACTCACCCCGAGCTCGGGATTACCGCTAAGGAGGTTAATGGTGGAAGAAGGGAATTTATATACAGTATGTGTGTAATATTTGATACTATTTTCCCCTGGTAACCTCTGGAGGAACCCTAGGGTTACATGGAACCCTGGTTAAGAAATCCTGCTTTAAGTCATTTTTTCTGTGATATTTGGAAAAGTCATTGCTATATCGTTTTTCTTGTTATAGAACAGCCAATGTAATTCTCTGATGTTCTTCAAAGTGTCACTCTGGTCTCCATCTGTAAAACCTTCAAATTGATGACACCCCTCTCCTAATAGCTCAAGTTACACATCTTTGTAAAAATACTTCATAGTCCCATTCTGTCTTGTGAATATTTGAGCCAAAGATATTTCCCAAAAATTATTGTGAATAAGTAAAGTATCCCCACTACATATGACATATGTTCTAACAAGGGATTAGACCATTTTGATATGCATGTACATTGTATGATGTTTGGAGTGATTGGGAGGTTTGCATCAAATGATGCACATGCTTGTATATACACAAAAAAGTCTCCAAAAACCTGGTGAAATGACTGTAGAAAATAGATATATTTCACTACATGAAATGGGGTGGATTTACTAAACGTAATGGGATTGATTTATTAAAGGCACATAGACTGAGGACTTTGCAAGTGCAGTTACTCCAGAGGAATCTCTGCTGATTTCCATCATCCAATTATGTGCAAGCAAAAATGCATTTTTTTAAATTTTCCTTGCAACTGATTGGGTATTTTTTGTGAAGTGAAGCTTTACCTCAATTACTAAGCTCTGAAGCAACTTGCAGAGTAGAACTATAGGCACAACTTTTTTCATTTTGGATAGTATGGAGGGTTATAACCGCTTACGTTTTTTTGGCATCTGTGTTCCTTTGAAAGATTTCCCCTCTATTACTTTTCTGGGGACAACCCGAAATTTGTGATTTTCTTTAACTTTTTCTTTCAATGATAATGGTAAACAGGGTAAATATAGAGAGGATGAATCTCCCTAATGGGGACACAGACAGCAATGAAAACCTGAAAGGTGTTCTAATTCACCTCCACTCTATCCAAAAACTAAAAAAAAGTTTTTCCTTTAGTTATAATTTAAGTAAATAGACCCCAATGATTTCCATATTTTCATATTTAGGTTTCTATGCATTACTGTTGAGAGAACTCATCCAAAAAGGCAGAGACTAATCAAAATTGGCTATTATATTTTTACATTCCATAACTACCACATAACTGGACAACTACTTAATTACTGCATGCATGTAATTACTTATTTTCTTCTGTGAATTGACTTTAATCCTCTTTCATGTAGTATTTACTGACCGTTTTGAGAATTTTGCAGTAAATACCACAAAACAGTATAATGAATTGACAGCTCCAGGATCGCCTGCAATATTTAGGGAAAATGTGTCCAGCCACCTACATAATGCATGCAATCTGGTTCTGTGAATAGAGCTCACTATCTTTAGAAAATCCACCCAACAGTATCAATAAGCATGCTCTCATTCCAAGCATAGCGTAGGTCCCATCAATATGTAATATGATAAGGACTCTGCCTCACTCATCATCCCCTTAGGTATTCTGGTGGCCTATGTGGGAAACATACTGACACGGATTGTGTAATTATGAACCATCTATCTATCTATCTATCTATCTATCTATCTATCTATCTATCTATCTATCTATCTATCTATCTATCTATCATCATGATTTACTGTTTTATAGGGATTGTGGTGTAGCAGTAAAACACCTTACTTGGTAATATTTATCATGGATGCCACCAGAAACTGGTCCACATTCCCAAATTTTAAGCAGACTCATTGATATCCTTGCAGATTTATAATATATGATTTAAAAAATACCTTTTGCTGCAGTATATACGTATATGCAGTATATATCTGCACATTTTTACAGCAGCTTTAGGATGTTTGTAATATTACTACTTCCATGTTTTCACTTTTGGACATTTTGATTACTAATAGATGGCATTCTATAAAAACAGTAATTGTATTTCATGTATTACTTTTCCTTTACTGTACCCATATAGCTTGATTAGCTTCAGTAGGGGCTTTTTAATACTAGTGGGATATTGTGGAAACTTTGTCAGTTTTGATTGGCTGGGTACAAAAGTAATGTGTAAAATACTTTTTTGATTCATATAATAAAGTACATTTTGGAGGATGGTATGAAATTGAGAAGTACAGAGTGTTGCCCAAAGCTTTTAATAAAGCTTTTCAAAATCTGTAGATAAAATGGATCTTGCTATCTGAAGTAATATTAATAATAACACCACAAAGATGTAACATTTCATTGACAAAGACAGGGACACACACCAACACATAAAAAAGGGACTTAAAAGGAATGAGTGTGCCATTTTCAAAAATTAATCTACAAGCTTTTAAGGTGGAAGGTCCCTGACAAAGTCCAGAGTAATGGAGAGAGCCACGTTAAAGACTTTCATTTCAGCACACACAGGATAGATGAGAACAAAATCCTTGAAAAAAATAAATCTGCATAGGTTTTGTTTGGAGGTCTTCTTGTGGAAGTGAATACTGAGGGAAATAAGACCACTTAGGCTAGGAGTCAGGGGCCTTTCAGCCAATTCAACCTGTATCCTGTAATTTAGGCCCTGGCAAAAGGAGAAGGTGAGTAAATGCACCACTTACTGATCAACGGTAGCCCTGGAATAACTGGAAAAGCAGCAGTAGTGGAGGTTCAGCCAGACCTGTCAAAACTGCATCTGAATGCTGTCAAAAAATGGTCAGTGTCAGAAGTGAATGGGTCTCCACGCACCCAAAGGGGTAAAGCCTGTGCAAGAGTGTCACTGGCAATAGTGAAGTGATATATGCCACTATAGTCCAGACTGTATAAAGTTGTTAGGTTACAGCTTGAAATGTATGCCGCTTTAGTAGTAGTGGCCAACCCAATAGCTGGGCTAAAATAGTAGCTGAATGAGGAGGTTGGATGCCATATAAAGATTCTGCTGTAACTGGTAAAGGTGGGAAGGCAGAAAATTAATTATCTGGGCTCTGCAGGAAAGTCATTATCTGGGCTTGGTTTGACTCTTAATAGTCTGGTTTTTGGGCCAAGTGAGTCCCTTTCAGGTAGTGATGCATTAGTATGGTTCATAGCATGGGTCATGGCTTGTGAAAACTGTAATGCTCAAATTAAATAGTGAGAACTGGACCCAACATTGACCATGACTAGGTTCACCAAGGAGCAGAGTCTAAGGAATGAGTAGTATTCATTAAGGACTACCTCAAGGGGGTTTGGATGTCATAGTACCACTGATGATAATAGACAATAAGAAAAAGAAGAGCTGGCAGGTGCACAGCAGAGAGAGGTTTGGGTGTGCCCAGCTTCAGCTTCAAGGACTCAAGGAAAGCACATTCCAGGGAATGGATGAGCAGAATGTGGCAAATGGAGGGTACCAGGAACCAGGCCAGTGGTCAAAAGTGACAGGTGATGTGTATCTGGAAAGATCCCAGTGACCAAAATTGACAGGTGAAATGTACCAAAATTGACAGATGAGATGTACCATCTTGGTACATTCCATCTGTCAATTTTGGTACATTTCACCTGTCAATTTTGATCACTGGGATCTCTCCAGATACACATCTTGGTACATTTCATCTGTCAATTTTGGTACATCCAATCTGTCAATTTTGGTCACTGGGATCTCTCCAGATACACATCACCTGTCACTTTTGACCAGCAATGAGGAGAGACAGGTGGATTTTACCTGTGGTAATACCAGCAGCCAGGAGTAATAGATATTACATATCTGAAGTGATGCAAGTGGCCTGGTGTGGCACATGGAATATACTCAGAATTATGTCAGGAGCGATAGAGCATATCTCTAGTGATGCCTGTGGCCAGGAGCAACATATGGAACATATCTGGAGCAATGTAAACAGATAAGAGTTACAGAAGCAACATACCCAGAGTAGCAACTGTGTGGACCAGGAAGCAGCGGCAGAGGCATATGAATTTAGGATCCAGAATTCAGAATACCTTATTAACCCCAAAGGTAAAGATAGGAGAGAGCAGTGTGACATAAAGATGAGCTCAACAGTGTGCTGATTTTCCTTTTACTGTCATGTCACATGCTGGGAAAGGGGCATTACCTATGACTTTTACTTTACTGCACCAGGGCACAACCAGTTCTCCTGCACTGTTAGGGCAGGCTGTGCTGTGTTTTAGAGCTATGTAACCTCAGGACTGAAATTGTAATCTCAGGACTGGAAATAAATGCAAATCATTGGACAGGCAAGCACAGCTCCCATATGTATGTATTTAATATCCTTGGTTGACTGTTTGCTTGGAGTTCAGTTATATAGATAAATTCCAGGGAAGAAATAAATCCTCCAATGTAGTGGGGCTGCCTCTGCATTGCAAGAGTTAAATGCTCATATAGATCTAGGGTACCAGAAAAATCACTTTTACTTACTCCCACAGGCTCTTCCCACTCTGCTAGACTGATCCCCACAGCCTCTCCCCGCCCCCTCTATACTCAAGCAGTCAACAGTTCTCTGATATCAACACCCAATGCAGTGTTCATATCCCTGAACTGGAGGAGAGGATACAGAAGGGTATTCCACCACCAGAGAGTAGGGGAGCACCAACTGGTGGGGGGAGAGGGGATCAGGTAAATAAATGTCCTTTTTCAGGTTCCTCAGAAATAAACACGCATTTAACCCTCAATGCAAGGGAGGATGTTTTTTTTTCCCCCCTGGAGATGGACTTTATTGTGGTTGAAAATCTTCTAAAATGCCCAGGAAAGCAACCTGAAGATGAAAAATAATTTCCAATACTTTGAACTGAAATCATGAATCATGAATTCAATAATCCAAATCATGGAATATAATCATACTTTTTAACATTTCCACAATGCAGTGATGTCTTATAGGTTTTCCAACCAACAGATAGCTGTAATGTGAAATATGCTTAAATATGGCCGCAAAAGAACATTGAAAGCTGACATTTAGGAAGTCCTACATTGGCTACAGATTTATTTTATGAATTATCCCAAGCTCTAGGGCCTTTGAAACAGATGATGTACATTCACAGAGTGACATTATGTGTGGTAATTAATTGCTGAGAGGTATTTTTTAAATTAGAAGAAATTACTATAATGAAAATATTAAACACTGTAGTGGATTCCAACCACACTAGACACTATAAATGCAATGCCTCTGCCCTTGACCTCATCAGTTGTGTATATAAGGCTTTCTATAACCCTTTTAATGCTAGGTCCTACACTCCATTTTTCACCTAAAGTGGCCAGACTATTTTCTGACAGCATAATTTGTAGGTCCTGTGATAGTTGCATACATGTTTAATAATTATTATTTTTTAATAACAATACACTATTGGCTCACATAAAAACACCAGAACTTACACGATTCCTAAATTCATAAAATTTAAAGCATATAACTATATTTAGTTAACCACTTCAATACCAGGCACTTACCCCCCTTCCTGCCCAAGCCAATTTTCAGCTTTCTGTGCTGTCGCTGTTTAAATGAAAATTGCGTGGTCATGCTAAACTGTACCCAAACAGAATTTTTATAATTTTGTTCCCACAAATAGAGCTTTCTTTTGGTGGTATTTGATCACCTCTGCGGTTTTTATTTTTTGCTAAACAAATAAAAAAAGACCGAAAATTATGTAAAAAAAAAAAAAATTTTGCTTTTGTTTCTGTTATAAATTTTTGTAGAAAGGAAGTTTTCTCCTTCACTGATGGGCACTGATAAGGCGGCACTGATGATGTGGCACCAATGAGCGGGCACTGACGGGCACTGACGATGGGCACTGATATGTGGCACTGATGGGCACTGGTAGGTGGCACTGATATGCAGCACTGATGGGCATTGATAGGTGGCACTGATGGGCACTCATGGGTGGCACTGGTGGGCACTGATAGGTGACACTGAAAGGCTACAAAGAGGGATACTTATGGGTGGCACTGATAGGCAGCACTGCTGGGCACTGAATGGCACTGCTAGGCGGCACTGATATGCGGCACTGATAGGCATCCCTGATGGCACTGGTAGTGGTAGGCATTGTGAGTGGGCACTGATTGTCAGCTGCCTGGGCACAGATTTGCATTTCCCTGGTGGTCTAGGGGGGCATAACTGGTGGTCCAGTGTGGATGGCCATCCTTGTGGTCCTGGGCGGCATACTGGTGGTCCTGGGCGGGATCTGAGGGGGGCTGCACTGATAAACAATTAGCACAGACCCCCCCTGTCAGGAGAGCAGCCAATCGGCTCTCCTCTACTCGCATCTGTCAGACGTGAGTGAGGAAAAGCCGATCAACGGCTCTATCTATTTACAACGTGATCAGCCGTGATTTGACCGTCGGAGGCTCTTTACCGAGATCGGTGTAGCGGTGTGTCAGACTGGCACACCGCACCACCGATCGCCGTGATGCGCGCCCCCACGGGTGCGCGGCGGCTGTTATCCTGCTGGACGTCATATGGCGTCCAAGCAGGATAACGCAACCGGGAAGTGGTTAAAGTTGTTCTAAAGGCTGAAGTTTTTAACCTTCATGAATGCATGAAGGTCAAAAAATGCTTCTGTATCCAGCTCCTCAGCAAAGTCCCCCCTAATAACTACCACTCTAGAGATGTGCTCTCTCTCCTCATTGGCTGAGACATGAGAGGGGGAGCCAGAGGCCACTGCTGTCAATCACATCCAGTGAGGAGAGGAACAGAGACAAGCTCTGCTGCAGACAGGTGCATCTCTGGATCGAGTCGAACTCAGCTAAGTATAAAGGGAGGCGGGGGTGATACAACCACTGGGACATTTTTATCTTACTGTAGGAAATGCATTAGTTAAAAACATGTCTTGCTTTTAGAACTACTTCAAGTCCCTTGGTGACAGTATATACTCCAATTGTTACAGATTCCCGTTGGAGAAATATCAGGAGTCCAAACAGAACCTTGATGTTTCCCCTTAGGGATGAATGAATGACTTGTATAGCGCTACACATGCAAACTGAATCGCCTCTAGGCACTTTTTGCAGCCAGTGTCTGTTTGGCTGGTGCAGTCATTTTACCCCGTAGGATCTCGACGTGCTTGGAACACACAGTCGTACACACATATATACTGAGCCAATTTGGACAAGACACAATTAACCTACCAGCATGTCTTTGGAGTGTGGGAGGAAACCGGAGTACCCCAAGGAATCCCACGCAGACACAGGGAGAACATGCAAACTCCAGGCAGATGGTGTCATGGTCGGGATTCGAACCAGCGACCCTTTTGCTGCTAGGTGAAAGTGCTAACCACTACATCACTGTGCTTCCCTGGAGATGGAGAAATAAGTCAAGTTCTCAATATTCTTCTTCCCTGTTTCCCTGCATTTACAATAAACACAACAATACTAAGTACTGAGCTTTTTTTGTGTTCTTTCATAAACTGCAGGAGATCATAAACATGGCAATCATATTTTGCATCTCCTTCAGTATAAATAAACACAGAAGAATTAGGTACTGTACTATTCCATGTTCACTCAAAAAAAAGCCAGGCGAAAGGCAGCCAGAGGAAAGGTACAACACACATAGTGCAAAGTTACATTGTCAAACCATTCCTAATACTGTAACAGAGTCTTTCTAACAATAAGAACCAAGTGGCAACACTCACAGCAGTATGTAGGACCCATGGAGAGGGAGCGGTGGACTGAGGTTGGCAGCACCTGGTGCAGGGAGCAGCTGGAAGGCTAATGCAAATCATATGTAGCAGAGACGTTCCCCAAGGAGCTCTGGTGACACTCAGTTTGCTGTCCCTCCTTCTTTGAAACCTTTCCCTAAGCTTGCACAAGTGGGTTTCTGTCCCTCACCTAGCCACATGCAGAATGTGCACCAACCGCAGTGAGACAGGACTTTTTGTAAGCTCTGCCCTCACTAAAGCTGGCTGCAGGGGTCACCCAGTTGGCAGCGTCCAATCGACAGCAGCCCACCCGATGACACTACAGAGGCCTTACTGGAATTGCAGTGCGTGATGTTTCTATCCTTCTGGTTAGATTGCTGGGGAAAGTACCCAAAATCTCAAGAGAAAACACTTCAGCCTATTGCATGTGTGTCTTCCTGCAAGATTTGGGCTGCTCTGTATTCCCCAGGATCTTGTCAGTAGGTGTGTAATGTCACCCTCGCCAAGGCACCACAGGAGAAAAAAGGGAAAGAATATAACTCAACTTTTTCATGTACAATTGGAGGTGATTTTTAGGGGGGGTCAAACATCATAAGTGGGCCTTGCATTTTACTGTCAGGTCTGCTTTAAGTTCACAATAGAAGGGTATATTTCTCAGGAATAAAGACATTTTCTGAGAGATACAACCATCCTTTCACAGAGCATTCACCTTCCAGAACCTGCCGTAATCTGCCGTAATCTACAATGAGGCCAATGAAACAACGCAGCACATGGTAAAATATTCTTTGACTTTGGGAAGGAAATGATTGCCACTTGGTTTTAAAATATTTTTTTTACAATGCCTGAACATCTGCAACTATTGACCTATGTATGATTTTGGTTTTATATTGAGCAATCAGTAACTAGGCACACAGATATAAATAAACACATGAAATAGCATACTGTATGCTCTAATACAAACAAAAACCTAACTTTTCTAAATAAATGTGGTTTGCATTTGTGAAGTGTTCAGGTCACACTTGATATTTCACTAGTAAATGGGATTTCTAAGTATAGTTCCTTAATTGGCAGTACCTTTTTTGCATGTAAATAGGTTGCAGCTGTATCTGTATTCCACTCATGATTATAGATTGTTTTTGTTTCAACCTATTTTATGCATCTATGTAGGGATGAGCCGAACACCCTCCTGTTCGGTTCACACCAGAACCTGTGAAAACAGACAGAAAGTTTGCGCAAACATTAGAACCCTATTAAATACAATGGACTCGAACGTTCAAAATCAAAAGTGCTAATTATAAAGGCTAATATGCAAGGTATTGTCCTAAAAAGTGTTTGGGGACCTGGGTCCTGCCCCAGGGGACATGTATCAATGCAAAAAAAGTTTTAAAAATGGCAGTTTTTTCGGGAGCAGTGATTTTTATAATGCTTAAAGTGAAACAATAAAAGTGAAATATTCCTTTAAATTTCGTACCTGGGGGGTGTATATAGTATGCCTGTAAATTCGCGCTTGTTTCCGGTGCTTAGAACTTTCCCTGCACAAAGTGTAATTTCTGAAGGAAAAAAAGTCATTTAAAACTCACTCGCGGCTATAATGAATTGTCGGCTCCCGGCAATACATAGAAAAGTCATTGGTAAAAAAAAAAAAAATGCGTGGGGGTCCCCCCAAATTCAATTACCAGGCCCTTCAGGTCTGGTATGGATATTAAGGTGAATCCTGCCGCAAATTTAAAAAAAAATGTGTGGGGTTCCCCCAAATATCCATACCAGGCCCTTCAGGTCTGGTATGGATTTCAAGGGGAACTGCACCCCATTTAAAAAAAATGGTGTGGAGTTCCCCCAAAAATCCATACCAGACCCTTTATCCGAGCATGCAACCTGGCAGGCCGCAGGAAAAGAGGGGGGGGCGAGAGAGCGCCCCCTCCTGAACCGTACCAGGCCACATGCCCTCAACATGGGGAGGATGTCCCCATGTTGATGGGGACAAGGGCCTCATCCCCACAACCCTTGCCCGGTGGTTGTGGGGGTCTGCGGGCAGGGGGCTTATCGGAATCTGGAAGACCCCTTTAACAAAGGGGACCCCCAGATCCCGCCCCCCATGTGAATTGGTAATGGGGTACATTGTACCCCTACCATTTCACAAAGAAAGTGTAACAAATTGTAAAAAAAACACAGACACCGTTGGGAAAGTCCTTTATTAAAAATAAAAAAATAGAAAATAAAAATACCCATTCCAGCGATGAAATCCAGTGTCGCGCGGCGATCCGATGTCCAGCGCTGTCCACATGAAACGTCATTGGCTGAGCCTGAGCGGACCTGATGGGGAACTTCCTCCGCAGTGTAATAAATGAATAGACCCACCCCTTCTAAAGTTCCCCATCAGGTCCGCTCAGCCAATGACGTAGGTGTAAGGCTAAGCGAACCAGATGCGGAACGCGAGAAGGGGCGGGTCTATTCATTTATTACCCTGCGGAGGAAGTCCCCCATCAGGTCCGCCCCCATGATTGTGTGGACAGCGCTGGACATCGGATCACCGCAGGACACTGGATTTCATCGCTGGAATGTTTTTTTTTTTTTTTTTTTTTTTTAATAAAGGACTTTCCCAACGGTGTCTGTGTTTTTTTTTTTACAATTTGTTACTCTTTCTTTGTGAATGGTAGGGGTACAATGTACCCCATTACCAATTCACATAGGGGGGGTGGGATCTGGGGGTCCCCTTTGTTAAAGGGGTCTTCCAGATTCCGATAAGCCCCCCGCCCGCAGACCCCCACAACCACCAGGCAAGGGTTGTGGGGATGAGGCCCTTGTCCCCATCAACATGGGGACATCCTCCCCATGTTGAGGGCATGTGGCCTGGTACGGTTCAGAAGGGGGACTCTCTTTCTCATCCCCCCCTCTTTTCCTGCGGCCTGCCAAGTTGTGTGCTCGGATAAAGGGTCTGGTATGGATTTTTGGGGGAACTCCATGCCATTTTTTTTTTTAAATTTGGGGTGGAGTTCCCCCTAAAATCCATACCAGACCTGAAGGGCCTGGTAATTGTATTTTGGGGGACCCCCACGCATTTTTTTATTTTTTTTTTATTAATGACTTTTCTATGTATTGCTGGGAGCTGACAATTCATTATAGCCACAAGTGAGTTTTAAATTACATTTTTACCTTCAGAAATGACACTTTGTGCAGGGACAGTTCTAAGCACGGGAAACAAGCGCGACTTTACAGGCATACTTTACACACACCCTAGGTTCGAAATTTTAAGGAATATTTCACTTTTATTGTTTCACTTTAAGCATTATTAAAATCACTTCTCCCAAAAAAACGTCAGTTTTTAAAACTTTTTTTTTGCATTGATACATGTCCCCTGGGGCAGGACCCGAGTTTCCCAAACACCTTTTATGACAATAACTTGCATATCAGCCTTTAAAATTAGCACTTTAGATTTCTCCCATAGACTTTTCGAATTTGCCGTGAACACCCAAAATTGTTCGCTGTTCGGGCGAACAGGCAACGTTTGAGTCGAACATGAGTTTGACTCGAACTCGAAGCTCATCCCTACATCTCTGTATAGATTTCAAAACAAATAATATTTATTAGTATCTCTGAGGTGCCCATTAAAATTGTCATAGACCTGAGCCCTGCCCATTTTTTGTTTTAAAATGTAATGGCTAATGAAAAATAATACACAAGCAGGACAACTGTATTGATCAAGTTTAGGAACTGTCATTCCTACATCTTGTCATTAAAAATTACAATCCATCCATCTGCTCTACTAAAGCCAAGCTTTTAGCTTGAGTAAATAATAATTAATGATTGCCCCTCCCCCCGCATATACAGAATATATTGTTTATTCAGGGGGCTTGACAGAGCTGACTACTTATCTTAGAGCTCTTATCCTGCTTTTTATGTGGTGGCGTCTGTGAGGAGTTGGTCTCCTGACTGCCCAAGAGGAGTGGGTTTTGGAGACCTGTCACCTGGCAGGGGGAAACCTGCAGGATATGCAGTTAAAGCGGAAAAAGGGGAAGCTTTAAGGCCTTCTCCCTGCTTTCCTTCAGGAAATTACACCTTTTTTCTGGTGGGGGGGGGGAGTGGATACCTGGTTTTGCCCACCTACAGTAGGTCACCCAAGCGGAAGTTCTCCTCATCCACTCTCTCCCCTCAGTCTACTGGGACACATCACAGGTCCCAGAAGGCTGCGGGACCAATCACAATGCACAGCATGGCTCACATATGCACAGTGGGCACCCAGCTGTGAAACCACAAGCTGTCACAGCCGGGTGCCCACAGCTAAGATTCCTGCATCAAGCATTGAAAAGGGATGGAGAAAATGGCTCGGGTGAGCACAGCGCTGGATCCTGGGACAGGTGAGTGTCTGCTTATTAAAAGTCAGCAGCTACAGTTTTTGTAGCTGCTGACCTTTAATTTTTACAAATATGACTGGAGCTCCTCCTTAAGTAAATCACTCTATTAAAGCAACCTGAACTAAAGCCGGCCATAGACGGTTTGAATTTTGGCCCGTTTAGGAGGGCCCGGCTGAGATTCGAACCATGTATAAACAGGTTGATTGTACCCAGGATTATTGATTGATCAACTTGGGTACAGCCAACATGTAAAATTGTGTTTATTACAAACAGCTATAGCCACTAGCAATAATCACTGTGTGTTCCCCTTGCAGGGATGGCTACCCGCCCCATCTCCCCCCCACCCTGCTGGAGAAACACCATAGTTCCACTGAAGGCATTCCCTCATCAACACTGACCCATGGTTACAAGAAAGGAAACTGCACCATCTATTACTCTATATAAAAAAGTATATACACTATATTGTCAAAAGTATTGGGATGCCTGCCTTTTCATGTGCATGAACTTTATTGTCATCTCAGTCTTAGTCTGTAGGGTTCAATATTGAATTGGCCCACCATTTGCACCTATAACAACTTCAACTCTTCTGGCCTCAAGGTTTAGAAGTGTGGACCATTCTTCCAGAAGCATATTTGTGATGTCAGGCATGGATTTTGGATGAGAAGGCCTGGCTCGCAGTCTCTGCTCTAATTCATCCCAAAGTTGTTCTATTGGGTTGAGGTCAGAACTCTGTGCAGGCCAGTCAAGTTCCTCCACCACAAACTCACTCATTCATGTCTTCAATTACAACATAGATTGTGTAGTAAATTATCCTTTTTTGTATAATGATGCTTTTTTCTGAGGTTAAAGTAAAAACTGACTTTCGAAACACAGTATAGATTAATATAGTTTATTATAGTTTTATTTAAATGTAAAGAGCCTAGCGGAGGTCATGTTCAGTAACCACAAAAGGAGCTCTCTTCTTCTGCTTAATGCTAACACCACTACTAATTTGCTTTGGTTCATATAAAAGATTACTGAAGATGGAGAAAATTGTGATCTTTTAATCTAAGGGTTATGTGGGTCTCTGGCATTGTTTAAATATATTTTTTATTGTTTTTATTTAGTTTTTTAAATAAAATCTGAATTCCAGGCATCTGAACACATGCAAGATTGGTTTATTTAAACACATTATTTAGTGTCTTTTTAAAGCGGTACTAAACCGCAAAAAATAAATAAAAATAAATCTTCACCTGCACTGCTAAAGTAAATATCTCCTAAACGGTGCACCTTAAGGAGATATTTACTGAACCTACAGGTAAGCCTTATTATAGGCTTACCTGTAGATATAAATAACAAAAAGGTCTTTACTACCACTTTAAAAGCAACCTTAAAGGATTTGTAAAGATACATGTTTTTTCACCTTAATGCATTCTATGCATTAAGGTGAAAAAACATCCGAGCATTAACGCCCCCCCCCCAGCCCCCCCCTACGTTTACTTACCTGACCCCTCGAAAGTCCCGCGCCGTGTATGCGCAGGCTTCTCGGCCGGCTTCTTGGCTCATTCATTGGTCGATTGAAAGCAGCGCAGCCATTGGCTCGTGCTGCTGTCAATCATATCCAATGATGCGGCCCTCTGGGGGGCGGGGCTGAGTGATACAGTGAGCGGCTATAGCCACCGGCTGTATTACAGGAGCGCGCCCGCAAGAACATTCCACCATGCGAGGGAGCTCACATGAAGGTGGAAAGTTCTTGCGGGGGGTACCGAGACAGCCACCGATGGACCCCAGAAGACCAGGTTCGGGACCACTCTGTGCAAAACGAGCTGCACAGTGGAAGTAAGCATAACATGTTTGTTATTTAAAAAATAAAATAAAAATTATTTTTAGTGTTCCTTTAATTTAACTTGGTGTTAGCCTTTTCTACAGCAGAGCGCTACAGGGAAGATGAAGGTTAAGCACTAGCCAGTGAGTTATGCTGCAGTGCTCATGTACTAACAAAACATTGTTAGTATCTGTTAATAGAAGGGGAAAGCAGGGTTGCAGAGAGATAAGCTCATTAGCCTGCTACTTCATATCTATTATAATAAAGAATAAACCACGCTAAATGCTACATACTACAAAGTAAATAATGAAACACTAAAATAAAGAATAAAACACTAAAAAACACAAAAAAAAAATGTTGGAAAAAGTCCCCAGTGAAAAAGTGCTTGTGCTGTTGGAACAGTGTTGAAGGTCTCATACACAGTGCTGTGACTTGAAATATAGATGATCAATTCCGTGCTCCTTATGTGCTTAACCTCCCTGGCGGTATGATTCTGTCAGATTTTAGGTGCTGAAAGCGGTACCATTATTCTGCATGGAAATTTGGCGTTTTATATTGCAGGCCTGTAATTCTTAGGAATAGCTCACTTAAATCTGTCCAAACCAGAGTCTAGTAGACATCCCGGGTATGATAAAGTTCAAAAAACAAAATTATACATTATAATAAAATAAATAACTATAAAATAATTATAACAAATAATAATATAATAATAATAAAAGTGTTTTTCAGTGTTTGATGACGAATTTCCCCACAAATCACTATCGCTTAATTCTGCGAGTGATTCTAATTTATTATCGCTGGTTTTTAGCTGGTCTAAAACCACTTTTGACATAAAGGGACACTTTTTGGTTGCTATGGACAATCTCCAGTTTCCAGGCAGAAAAAAAAAGTTTTTATTATATAAAAGTGCATGCAGGACACTGGGCAGACCACTAGGGACAATGGGGGTGTGTAATTATTACATACAGTACTGTAATCTGTAAGATTACAGTGTACTGTATGTATACTGTGTTTTAACTTTTTTTAATTTGGCGCCGATCTCCGTCCCCGTGCGTCGTAACGTCGCAGGGAACGGAGCTCGGCGGCATTCGGCAGTGTGTGAATCGTGCGAGATGACGGCTCGATCACACAGCGGGGAAGCATCGCAGGATCCAGGGGACAAGGTAAGTAACTCCTGCCTGGATCACTGCGACGCAGCCCGAGTCTGGCTCGGGGTTACCGCTTTTGGTGCTGAAATTTAACCCCGAGCCAGACTTGGGAATACCGCCAGGGAGGTTAAATAGGGTGCCCCCCTAGTAGATGTGCACTCACCCTTGGGGTTGGACCAACTATCGCTAGTTAGGTCAAATGCGTTTGTGAGGCGACCCCTGTATATATACTCTGGACCTGTGGTTGGATATGGTAAATAATCCTCATGTGGATAGATATAATAGAAAAAGCCTCATTGCGCAGTACCGTTTAAAAAACGTTATTCCAAAAGATTAAAAGAAGGTATTCAACTCACATGTAAGAGTGCCTGATATCCTTGCACCCGGAGTGAACAGCAGGTAAAAAAGTCATCCGTGAAAACTGCCCGATCAATACATGAAGCCGCTGTCGCGGTGAGGGCTCGATTTCTGGGTTTGGACGTGTAGGCGGAATTGTGTCACGATCACGTGAGGTTGAGTCACGCGATCGTGACACACTACTGCCTAGATATCCAAACCCAGAAATCGAGCCCTCACCATGACAGCGGCTTCATGTATTGATCGGGCAGTTTTCACGGATGACTTTTTTACCTGCTGTTCACTCCGGGTGCAAGGATATCAGGCACTCTTACATGTGAGTTGAATACCTTATTTTAATCTTTTGGAATAAAGTTTTTTAAACGTTACTGCTCAACGAGGCTTTTTCTATTATATCTATCCACATGGGGATTATTTACCATATCCAACCACCGGTACAGAGGATATCTACAGGGGTCGCCCCACAAATGCATTTGACCTAACTAGCGATAGTTGGTCCAACCCCAAGGGTGAGTGCACATCTACTAGGGGGGCACCCTATTTAAGCACATAAGGAGCACGGAATTGATCATCTATATTTCAAGTCACAGCACTGTGTATGAGACCTTCAACACTGTTCCAACAGCACAAGCACTTTTTCACTGGGGACTTTTTCCAGCGATTGTTTTTTAGTTTTTTTTTATTTGTGTTTTTATTATTTATTTTAGTGTTTCATTATTTACTTTGTTGTATGTAGCATTTAGCGCGGTTTAGTCTTTTTTATTTATCAATTGTTTACATCAATTTACACTGCAGCTGCTTCAGTCATGTGACAATGTTTTTATCCATGACATTTTCACAAAGTTATTATTATCATTATCTTTCAGTATCTGCATCACTGTCCTTTGGCGCTTTGGTCCTTATATATTTTATCACACTTCATATCTATTATCCATTCAAAAACTGGGGACAGGGGAAAGATCTAGTTGTATTACTTAAAGCTTATCTACAGCCAACATTTTTGTTTTACCAAGAGTTGAGAAAGGGTAAAACCTCTGTCAGGTTTTACTGCTGTAAGGCACTCTGTTAGAAAAATTGCCCCCAAAGCCTGCCATGCATTGACTGAGACCAGCTGATTTTTGATGAGTGTGTAGTCCTTCCCACTCAACAAACATCAATCAAATTAAGGGACACATTGTAAAAATGTCCCCAATTACTGGCTGCAACATCAATGTGTTCAGACATCGACAGGTATTGTTGTCAGAAAAAAAAACAGTATATGGCCAGCTTTACTCACTGTCTCAGGGGCAACCTTATCACCAGACTGGAAGTGAAGTTAAGAGAACTCTGCAATGGCAGCACAGACAGAAGTAACTATACAAGTATGTTATGTGAATTCTGGAACTCTGGTTGGCTTTTTATTTTTGTTTGTTTTCTGCTTTTAGGTTTTCCCTTATTTCTAGACTGGTAAAAGTTTGCCCACAGAACAGAAAAAATTTAGAAAATCTCTCTAATGGAGCCCCAATAGTAAAACCTGACAGGTTTCTAAACCTTTCCTACACTATCCAAAACTATAAAAAAGACACACTATGACCACATTAAAACATTTTTAGAGCACCAATCTTTAGAGTACCAATTGGCAGAATAATAATCTGTTGGTAGGTAAAATAAATCTGATATATGTGTTTCTGAAGTTCAATAATGCTTGAATATATAATATGTAAAAAATGGACTCATGGCAGGTTGTTTTTGTTGAATGTCTAAAACATAATATACTCATAAATGGGAATTTTTGGAAGTGGCTTGAGCATGAGATAAAGGGAATTTGTCATCAATATATCAACATAATTATTTCTTAATGATACACAGCCATGACTTAATTCTTCCTTACTGCAAATTCTCAACAATGTAATAATGGACAAATAAAATTACCCACATAAGCCATTCATCATCATCATAATCATCACAAACTAAATAACATAACCACCACTATTGTTTCAAAGTGTGACACACTCCCTTGTCATTTACAGAAAGTCTCAATAGCATTTTAATAGACTAATTTGAAGAAAGTGCCATATTTGAAGCACCTGGTCAAAGTGACTTTTCCAAAACATCACAAAATTGTAAATCTGCAAAAAAAATTAAAAAATAAAGATTTTGCAACATGTCAAGCAATATATAACACTGTAAAAGAATCCATCAACTGTGTATTTTATGTTCCTATATACAAGTCCTGTAACTGACCACAGGATCTGTTTCTCATAAATGTGTCACTTTTCATTTCGAAAGTGCTTATGGATTCACCAATTGACAAATGAAATGTCCCACCTATCGAATTGTATTAGAGTATATAACAACCTAAGGACACCTGTGTTGCTGTCTGAAAAGTGTTCAGGTGCAGCTAATACTGCCGCCTCAGAATGCCTACTTTTTCTGACAGTAGAATGGGATTTTTCACGTCTATCAATGTTGAATAGTGGAGAATCTTACCACTGGAACAGAGGGAAGGTAGGAGACCCCCACTAGAGAGGTGAGTTTAAGGCATGCCACAGATTATGAGATTTCTGAACATCTTTGGCCAGCTTAAAGGCACCTTTTTTCAGAGAACCTTCAGTTTAACTATTGTCTTGACAATGGTAATTAAGACATACAGTACCTTGAAAAAGTATTCATACCCCTTGAAATTTTCCACATTTTGTCATGTTACAACCAAAAGCGTAAATGTATTTTATTGGGATTTTATGTGATAGAGCAGCATGAAGTGGCACATAATTGTGAAGTGGAAAGAAAATGATAAATGGTTTTCAACATTTTTTTACAAATAAATATGTGAAAAGTGTGGTGTGCATTTGTATTCAGCCCCCCTGAGTCGATACTTTGTAGAACCACTTTTCGCTGCAATTACAGCTACAAGTCTTTTTGGGTATGTCTCCACCAACCCTGCACATCTGGAGAGTGACATTTTTGCCCATTCTTCTTTGCAAAATAGCTCAAACTCTGTCAGATTGAATGGAAATTGTCTGTGAACAGCAATTTTCAAGGCTTGCCACAGATTCTCATTTGGATTTAGCTCTGGAGTGGACTTTGACTGGGCCATTCTAACACATGAATATGCTTTGATCTAAACCATTCCATTGTAGCTCTGGCTGTATGTTTAGGTTTGTTGTTTTGCTGGAAGGTGAACCTCTGCCCCAGTCTCAAGTCTTTTGCAGACTCTAACAGGTTTCCTTCAAAAATTGCCCTGTATTTGGCTCTATCCATCTTCCCATCAACTCTGACCAGCTTCCCTGTCCCTACTGAAGAAAAACATCCTCACAACATGATGCTGCCGCCACCATGTTTCACAGTGGGGATGGTGTGTTCAGGGTGATGTGAGGTGTTAGTTTTCCGCCACACAAAGCTTTTTGCTTTTAGGCCAAAAAGTTCAATTTTGGTCTCATCTGACCAGAGCACCTTCTTCCACATGTTTGCTGTGTCCTTCACATGGCTTTTCACAAAACTGCAAATGGGACTTCTTATGGCTTTCTTTAAACAATGGCTTTCTTCTTTCCACTCTTCCATAAAGGCCAGATTTGTGGAGTGCACGACTAATTGTTGTCCTGTGGACAGATTCTCCCACCCGAGCTGTGGATCTCTGCAGCTCCTCCAGAGTTACCATGGGCCTCTTGGCTGCTTCTCTGATTAATGCTCTCCTTGACTGGCCTGTCAATTTAGGTGGATAGCCATGTCTTGATAGGTTTGCAGTTGTGCCATACTTTTTCGATTTTTGGATGATGGATTGAACAGTGCTCTGTGAGATATTCAAAGCTTGGGACATTTTTTATATAACCTAACACTGCTTTAAACTTCTCCAGAACTTAATCCCTGTCCTGTCTGGTGTGTTCCCTGGCCTTCATGATGTTGTTTATTCACTAAGGTTGTCTAACAAACCTCTGAGGGCTTCACAGAACAGCTGTATTTATACTGAGATTAAACTACACACAGGTGGACTCTATTTACTGATTAGGTGACTTCTGAAGGCAATTGGTTCCACTAGATTTTAGTTATTGGTATGATAATAAAGGGGATTGAATACAAATGCACGCCACACTTTTCAGGTATTTATTTAGATAAAATGTTGAAAACCATTTATAATTTCCCCTCCACTTCACAATTATGTGCCACTTTGTGTTGTTCTATCACATAAAATCCCAATAAAATACATTTACGTTTTCGGTTGTAACATGACAAAATGTGGAAAATTTCAAGGGGTATGAGTACTTTTTCAAGGCACTGTATAGCATAGCATTGAGTGACAAAAGATTCACCTAGTACATCACAACAAGTTAAATAGAACCACGTTGAAAAATGTCAAGTAATATGTAGACAAAAAAACAATATGACCTGTGCAGTTTAGGGTCCCATGAACATAGTCCCACAAGATGTTATTAGAATAGTACATTGAAGTCAAATCTGTGACCATATAGAGATAAATAAAGACAATATCTAAAATAACACTTGAAAAACTCAAGTTTACATATATGATATCGAAATAAGCTGCCAAATGTACACACTGGTTCCTAAAAATATTTGGTGGACTCTCCCACAAGATTGTTTTTACAATGTTGTTGACATCATAGCTATGCACCTACATTGCACCGACAATGCTATGCCAATATATTATGGAGATAATAGATACTTCATGGTGTAATGCATTTTATCTAAGGATAGCCTCCAGAAAAGTAAAAAAACATGCATCCTTATCGGCTCAGCTTTCTTTCTCGGCAATCAATTTTGAATTTTGGTTAGGAGATGAAGAAAATTACATTGTAAAGGGGAAGAAATAAATAAAACACTTTCAGGTCGTTAATATTTGCTTATTGTTTATAATTTATGTATTTAATACTAAATTTGAAGTAGGCTGTCATAACACACACTATAAACTAAGTACTGCATTCTTCTTAAATTAAATACTGTATATTTGTTAAAATTACCAATAAAATGACTGGCTAAATTTAACCACTTGCCCCCTGGAAGATTTACCCCCCTTCATGACCAGACCACTTTTTGCAATACAGCACTTAACTGAAAATTGTCCAATCATGCAATGCTGTACCCAAATAAAAATGTTGTCCTTTTTTCACACAAATAGAGCTTTCTTTTAGTGGTATTTGTTTACCACTGCATTTTTAATTGTTTGTGCTATAAACAAAAAAAGGGCCACAATTAAAAAAAAAATACAATATTTTTTTAACTTTCTGCTATAAAAGACATCTAATACAATAAAAAAAAATCTAATTTCTTCATAAATTTAGGACAACATGCTTTTTGTTTAAAAAAAAAATCCCAATAAGCGTATATTGATAGGTTTTTGCAAACGTTATAGCGTCCACAAGCTATGAGCTATATTTATTGAATTTTCTTTATACTAGTAATGATGGAGATCAGCGACTTAGTGGTACTGCGATATTGCGACGTACAGTCAGACACCAACTGACACTTTTGACACTTTGTGGAGACCAGTGACACTAATACAGTGGTCAGTGCAAAAATATGCACTGTCACTGTATTAATGACACTGGCTGGTAAGGGGTTAAACATCTAGGGCGATCAAAGAGTTTACTGTGTGCCTAACCACTGTTTTTGTGTACACAGTGTGCTGATTTTATTAGGGAAAGAGATTGATTCTAATCCCTGCTTTGCAGAGACACAGAATAAATCCCTTCCACCCCTGTCAGAACGGAAATATGCCTTGTTTACATCAGCATTTCTCAGTTCTCTGTGTATTGCTGACGATCGGCGGGTGCTGGAGGACACCGAGTGCCTGGCATTAGCAGATCGGCTTCTGCTTCGAATTCTCACAGCAGAAGCGGCCTGCCAGTGGTACACACATGCCCCTTGCAGGCAGGAATGCAGAATCACATATACTGTATATACGTGATCCTGCACACAACTGCCACCTTGTAGCAGTAAAACTGCTATAGGGCGATCAGCAAGTGGTTAAAAGAACCTTCAATGATGTTTCAATTTGGAAACTAGAACCAACTAAATGTTGTTAGTCAGTACTTTGGGGGCTGTCTAGGTAGCTTATTTAATGTGATTCAAGACAGCAGTTTCATATTTTGTGGAGTGACAGGTTTCTTCTTTAGGTATAATAATGTTGTACTGCATCAAAGTTGCCAGATTGTTTGTGATAATAGTGATTCTCTATTTTGTATTTCTTTATTATAGGAAAGATGCACCCAATGTCAGAATTGCAGTGTGGTAGAGGTAACACATGTTTCACAACTTGCCAAAGTTGTCATCTAGTGTTTTAAAATCCTGAAACTCCCACAATAATGTATCAACTTCTTCTGAAGAAGTATCCATAAAAAGGGCATTTATAAAGTCAGTGAGGTTATCACTGAACAGCTGTAGGCTCTTTGGAACATTGAGTATAGGAACTTCAAGAATGAGAACTGAATCATGTAAGGACAATTGCTTCTAAAAATATCATTAAACTGTCACAAACACCTTTAGAGAAGACATCCACATCTCTGTATTGCAAATTTTGAGTATTTCAGTATCTTGTGGTTTACAGAATACCCAAAACTCTTCAACTATGCCATTCTTATGGATGGGAAAGACGGCAGTAAAAAACATAGTTACAATGTTGCCTGCATCCACACATAACATAGAAACTCCCTTTGAAATGCTTAAATGGAGAAGATGAGATAAGCAGCCTTGGTTATAGATGTTCTTGTTATGCTTACTAGCCAACTTCTGTAGGCCGTTAGGTATTCACACATTAATATTTGCAATGTCTACTGACAAGCCCACAAGTTTTCCGAGAAATTCTTTATTTCTTGAAAAATTTATCTGCTAAATGAATTATATAGCATTTGCAGAACTGTGCAGATCAGCTTCCTCAGCATTGCAAGTTGTATTTTGCTAGAAGAGGGATCAAGAAAACGAACTAGGGGGGACTTTTTTACTGTAGACACCATTTCTTCCATTCAAACACCATTCACAAGGTAAATAGTTCCCCTCTTACAATATCATTGAGAGCACTAGTGCATTTTGGTGTATATATCACTTTGCGAGAGAAGATTCTTCTGAACAGTTGACTCATTCCAAAAAGGTTGGTGGTCCCAGGAACCCTGCAGTAGTAGAATGGGGAGGTGATTCCCTATAGTACAGGGAGGGTGTGATCACAAAAATAGCAATAAATAACAAAAACAAAAAAGAAACATCTACACACCCAAAGCCTACTTCATTTAAATATATTAGAAATTATTAAATTGTGTACAGCATCACAGATCCCCCTTCCACATCCCATCCCACATCCCATCCCTCACCTATCATAACTCCCCCAAACAATTAGCTCAACTCCTCTGAAATGAATGTGGCCCTACCACCAGGAGCTGGGATGGGCCATCCTACAAAAAGACCCCCAAAAACTTCATGCTTCTTGTACCTGTCATAGGTATGAAAATGTGCCCTGTTCAAGCAATGGTCTAGCTGGCATGTCACCTTAAGACCAAAATGGGCGAATGACATGGACTCGGTGTTCCACAGCTGAAGCCATCTACATGTATCACTATGCGACCACACAAATCCAGATGACCTCAATCAAAAGCCTCAATCCTACAGAGCAAGGATAATGCTGCTGGAATCAAGTGTTCACCAAGATATATGATGACAATCAAATTGGTAATAACAGATGTCAGTCTGCACAGTGCCCAGTCATCAATATGAACCAGCTGATAGGAAATAGGAAAGCCTGGGTTGATGAAGAAATGCTTGGAAAGTAGATTGCATGCTGAGTAAGCTGCAGTAAGGATGTATGTACATGTAGCTCTGGCAGATAGTGCTGTCAAGTCCCACTAATCAAGCACTGTAGTGAAGCATATGGTGGATACTAACATACCACCAAAAAGTGTCCATACAGATTACAGGAAAGAGCAAGGAAGCTGGATCAAGTACAATGATAAGCAATGTCCATATGCCTAACACCTGTACCTGAATGCTCTGAATCCCATAGGTGTTATTGGTCCGGTCTGTGCTGCTGGGCTGGTCCTGTAGTGTATGGGTACCCCCTATACGTACAGCCGATATGACCAGTTTATATAACACAGAGGGGTCTATCTGGTACTTACTGTCCCTGGTGTGCAGGTCCAGTTTCCACAGGCATAGATATCAGCTCCCACTACGCTCTTCCTGCAATAAGTGATGAATGGAATACAGCCGCTGCTGACACTGGTTTCCTGTATGCTCCCGATCACTGCGGCGGCTCTGAGCTCCCTTTAGTGCAGCTTGAATAGATTGGGCTGTATATTCCTGTATGTTTAGAATACCATGCAGTGCTTAAGAAAGTAGAGGATCCAACCCACCGGATCTTTGTCAGGACCTGTAAGCCAATAGGCTGTCACTGGAATAAATGCAGGGCTGGGTCCTACCCCCTAACTATATTTCTTAAAATGATCAGTATACCAGTGAACTAAATTGCCTATTATAGTGAGATAGTGGATGCTACCAGCTGAACACACCTGTAAAAATATAAAGAGAAAACATATGATTCTTATCACTTCCACTATGACAAAGAGAGATATAACAGAGAGGAGCGTAGTACAGTTAAATGGCCATTTCTCAAATATATTGCATTTTAACATATACTGCTGATCACTACTGAAGCTTTTCCATTAATTGGGATAACCCTAAAGACACTGTTTGAACTTTTGACATCCCTGACCCCTGTATATAGAGGGCGATAGGGTGGTATTCCTTGGGTAAATAATTTTGTTGGGAAGTGAGGGACAGCTTGGAAAAAAGGCATAAAACATCAAAACCTAGGCATTAGATCACCATGACCTCACTATTTACAGTGTAAAGTAACATACCATAAATAGGTCATTTTGTCAAGAGTGAAAGGGTGATTACGGACAAAAGTAAAAAATACATGCTCCCTGATTTACAGATAGCATTGTAATGATAAGTCACTGTTCAACCCGTTTTTTGGCAGTGAATATAAAATAAAAATCCATTTTGCTTCCTTTTTTAATAATATCTTGTCCCTGTCACCTCTTCTCTTTCTCTCTGACATTTCTAGCTTGTAAATAACCATACATTTAAATCCTCTAGTTGGGGCACCATGTATGTCCCTAAAATGTATCACCACTGGCGACTTGTCGTCATTTGTAGTTATACTGGTCAGGTGTTCCCCCATTTTCTTACAAAATTCCCTTCTGGTTTTCCCACAAGGGCAGATAATCTTATATATTATAATTGTAGATGAATTACCAAAAGACTGTATTTTAAAGGTTCATTTATCTTCAGCGTCCTAAAAAGTTTTAGTCGTCACCACATATTTGCAGACGCTGCTGTGTCCGCAAGGGTGCATACCAGTTAAAGGTGCAATGGATGGTAAGAGCGGGTTAGGTTCCTTGTCTGATTGTACTCACTCTGGACCAATAGGTTACCTTTAGTTGGAGCCTGTTTGGCTATTAGATTAGACAACAATATGTGCCAGTGTTTATTCGGTACAGTTTTAAGTTGGTTCCAATGAGCCCCATAGGTAGTATGTTTAGATTCCTGTTGGATACTGATATCCCTTTGTTCCATCCCCAAGATTTCCTCTCTACATTTGTTTAGTGCCTTAGACATACCCTCCCTGATAACAGAGTTTGTATTTCCACGTGCTCTAAATCTGCATCTAAGCTCCCTGCTCTCAGCATAGAAGTCTTTCATGTTTGAACAGTTTCACCTAATTCTTAACCGCTTCCCGACCACCGTACGACTATATACGTCGACACAATGGCACTCCTGGGCAGAAGGACGTATATATACGTCCCCTTTAAGGAAGCGCCATTGTGCACGCGTGCACGCCAAAAGCTCCGTGAACCCGACCGCGGGTCCCGCGGACTCGATCTCCGCGGGGATACCCGCGATCGTCTTACGGAGAGGTAAAGCGGGGAGATGCTAATGTAAACACGCATCTCCCCGCTCTGCCTAGTGACAATGACAGTGATCACCGCTTCCTGTAATTGGAAGCGGTGATGACTGTCTTGTCACATGTAGCCCATCCCCCCTATAGTAAGAATCACTCACTAGGGCACACTTGACCCCTACAGCGCCACCTAGTGGTTAACCCCTTCACTGCCAGTGTAATTTTCACATTAATCAGTGCATTTTTATAGCACTGATCGCTGTTAAAATGACAATGGTCCCAAAAATGTGTCAAAAGTGTCCGATGTGACCGCCATAATGTCGCAGTCATGATAAAAATCGCTGATCGCCGCCATTACTAGTAAAAAAAAAATATTAATAAAAATGCCATAAAACTATCCCCTATTTTGTAGACGCTATAACTTTTGCGCAAACCGATCAATAAACGCTCATTGTGATTTTTTTTTACCAAAAATATGTAGAAGAATGCGAACTGAGGAAAAAAAAGTATTTTTATATATTTTTTGGGGATATTTATTATAGCAAAAAGTTAAAAATATTGCATTTTTTTCCAAATTGTCGCTCTATTTTTGTTTATAGCGCAAAAAAGAAAAAAAGCGCAGAGGTGATCAAATACTACCAAAAGAAAGCTCTATTTGTGGGGAAAAAAAGGACGTAAATTTTGTTTGGGAGCCACGTCACATGACCGCACAATTGTCAGTTAAAGCGACGCAGTGCCGAATCGCAAAAAGTGGCCCGGTCATTTAGCAACAAAATGGTCCGGGGCTTAAGTTGTTAAAAATTGCCCTGTGGGGATTCTCCTGATCTGTGGCCAGGGGTGGTGGCTGGTGACATGGAGGGGATATTGCCGGGCGTGGGTTTCCTAAAAGTTTTAGTCTCCATTTTAGGGCCTTCCTTTCATAAATCCAATAATTAAATTTGTTAAGGATCCACCTTAAATGTAGTGTAAATATATTCTATTGTTCTGATTGAGATCCACAATGAATCTACTAAATTGTTCTGGTGACCCCCTCCACACCACCAGCATATCATCTATATAAGAAACCCACAAGGCAACATTTTTCTCAAATTCTGGATGAACATAGACATCCTCCCTCTCCCATCATCTCAAATGTAGACAAGCATAAGAGGGAGCACATGCGGCTCCCAAGGCAAATCATCTCCTCTGGTGATAGTACTTTCTGTTAAAGTTGAAAAAGTTATTATTCAAAACCATCTCCAGGAGTTCCACTAGTAACTCATTATGGGGACCCGCCAGAGGATGACGAGTATCAAGCCATTGGGAAACTGCATGTATCCCCACCTCATGAGGGATGGAGGAGTATAGGGACTCAACATCCACCCCTGCCAGGACGCAGTCATCAGGTATAGTGAGATTCATCAGTCTTCATAATCTGTATGTTGAGTCTAGGACAAAAGAGGGTAGTTCTCTGATTAGATGATTTAGTCCTTTGTCTATATATTTGCCTATGCTTTCTAGCGGCCCTCCTATGCCTGAGACGATAGAGCATTCTGGTGGTTTTTCCACATTTTTTTGCACCTTTGGGATGACATAGAATGTATATTCATGCTCTTTCTTCGTAAGTAGTCCAACTTCATAAGACTTATTAATGCAAAAGTTGATCTCTTTAACCAAGTCAGAGAATGGGTTTTTGGGCCATCTCTCGTACCAAGTTGAGTCATCCAGTTGCTTATATACCACTTCTAGATAGTTCCTTTCGTTCCACAAGACTACGTTTCCTTTCCCTATCACTAGGTTTAATGATACATTCAGGTAGCTCTTTAAGTTCTCATAGGGCTATATGTTCACCTTGAGTCAAGTTGTTACTACTGGCTAAGTCATATGTAGTAGCTTCCAGAAACATCTGGAGGTACCTATTGGTCCCAAAGCTTGAGAACAATTTTGATTTACTTGTCAATCCAGATGGTGGTGGGGGATCTGCGTTGATCCATGTATTGCCTTCCATGTACTCAATTAGTTCAGTTTCACCCAGGTCTGAAAGTTCCTGGGTTGATTGTGTCTTTCCAGGTCTTCTTATTTCTTTCCCAAAATACATAATTGTTAAAGTTAATACGTCATAAAAACAGACACATGTCTTTACATATTTCAAATACATTAGCTCTATTACATGGGAAAATCCAAGACCTTTACTTAACAGAGACAGGTGATCCTGTCCCAACACATGTTACATTAAATTAATAACATTTAAGTCTCAATTTTCAGATTTTGTGTGTTTACCCTGTTCTCCCGGGAAGTTCTCCCATCCTGGATTGTCTCTGTTCCGGTATTTGGGTTCACTTTCCTTTTTCTTTTCCTTTTTTGTTTCCTCTTTCTCCTATTTGGCCCCCTGGGTCCTCTCTGTCTGACCCATCTGGGGATGACGCTAAAAAAGTTACAGATTTTTTGGCATCTAGACTTTGATCCCTCTTTTCTCTACTTTGTTTCCTAAATTTACTACGGGACCTACTATGTCCCCTTTTTTTTTCCAGGTCAATGATTTTCCCACTCTCAAAATCTATTACATCACCCTGGAATTTCCTCTGTTTACCAATCCTTTGTTATTTCTGAATCTCCTCAACTTCCATTTTTAACCATTTGTTAAATTTTTCAAATTACTCAAGATCCTGGTAACCATCCAGTGTTTTAACACTTTCCTGCAATTGTTCCTCCAGTTTATGCAGCTGTATCTTTTCCTCCTCAATAATAAGCCCAATTAAGTATAATCCATGTTTGAGCCACTCCTCTGTCCAAATTTTGAGGAATCGATCATTAGGGAGATGCTCTGCTGGGATAACACGTTCCCGTAGCCCTCGTGGTATTAGTTTTGCTTCTACATATGCTTCCAATGAGATAATGTTCCATTTGCTTTTTAGATGTTTCATAGTTAAGTTCCATGTTTTCTAAACAATTGTTTAAATTCTCCTTGACGTTTAGAAACATTATGTTCCTCTCTTCAAAATACTTCTCTCATTTCTTGTCCAAGCCCATCATCAATATGGAAAGCCATATTTACTCTATTTCATCAGCTGTGAACAAAAATAAAAACCAATAGCATCTACAACCTCACACAAAGGGTGAAGATGGTAATAACAATGCCCCCCCCCCCACTGGATGGGAGGGCCGCATAGGTGGGGTATATGTATGGGGAGTAAAGTCGGCCCCTACATGTAAAAGATATGGGGCACGGGGGAAATGTTGATGGTAGGGAACAAAGAAGAGGGCATAGGAAATGGAAGGGGAATATAAAACATTTGACTCACTTGGTCAGATGCAGGGAGCGGTAGGTTATGTTGATTCAAAGAACCTGTAATGAACGTTGTAGCTTCAAAAAAATTGGAAAAAGAGATACCATTTTAGACTGCAAAAATGTACTTTTTGCTGAGCTCTATACTCTCTACAGATGCTTTCTCTTTATGGATTGTACTCTTTCAGTTTGTGCTTTTTGCAGTCACTAAGACCTTTATGGGTTTTCAAAATATCAGGACAGCATACCAAGCAATAAATGTACCATATTCCTTTTCTTGACTTTTTAAGAAACAGGAATGCTATAGTATAGTTTTATATGTATTAGAAAGTACAGTATATTTTCCATGAATCAACTTCAAAGCACTGTTGAATATCTATTTGTATCTACTGTTGCAGTTTACTCTTGATTTAGCCTCTTTATTGTTGCTATCAGTCCTGAAAAAAAAAAAAAAGAAAAAGCAATAACTTAATCAGAACCATTCATCTTGCTAAGCAAAACAATGTCACAAGGACTAGGGTAAAAATATTCAATACCAATTACCATGTGTCAGTTCTATCCAGTTCAGTCCAAAGATGAAAACCCTTGTCTTGAAGTAGATTTCTGTGGGCTTGTTTGGGAGAAGAAATAAAAATGTTTTGATTACTCTTGGTTCAGTGGATGGAAATGTGTGGAATAATGGAGAAGGCATTTTTTTTTGTTTTGTTTTTTGGATAACCACATAAGAAACTGGAAAACCTCAGTGCAATGGGCAGACAAGCATGACTTTAAGGAAGAGGAAATACAAATAACTCAACGTGTTCTATTGGTGACAGGTTTGATCTTGGGCAGACTATTCCAGTAGGCAGATTCAGGCTTGACTGTGGGTACAGGGTGCAACAATAGTCCCTTGGATGTCACTGGTAAGCTTCCAGGAGGAGATACAGGTAACTAGGATGACCGTGGGAGTATCTGTTGCTGAAACAGGAAAACTCAACACAAAGAGCAAATGTGCATCACCAATAGGGACAATGACAAAGGAAAACTCAACAGGTCTCGTTGGTGACAGGTCTGATAACAGGCAGATTCTGGAAGAAGACAGACATTTGTTTTTTGTTCAAAAACAAAAAAGCCTATAAAATTCTTCTAATACATGTGGCAGAGCTACTTCTTCCCTTTCCTCTTCTTTCCTTTTTTATATAGTAAATAAAAACAGCACAGTCACGTGTAGCCACAATAAAATATCTGGCATGTCCATGTGTCCCCACCATTCATTTGTCCTGTGTACAAAAAAAGTTGTTCTTCTGGGTTGTTTTCCTGTGTGTGGTACCTGTAACAGTGTGTTTCTCCCCTGCCACATGTCTTCAAGCCTCCCAACCCTATTCAGTTCAACAGCAACTTTTTTTCCAATGTTGCCTACATCCACACCCAGCATCCACACTCAGTCTGTCAGAGTATGATTGTAACACAAACAGCAGTTTAGGTCCCCTTTCACTGTCCTTCACTTTCCTCGGCCAATTCTCTTCTCCAGTTCATCCAAACGATGCACTCCCGCAGCAGCCGGGTAACATGTTCAGCTCTCTGTTTCCGAATCTCATTTTTATGTAGTTGTCCTGGAAAGGCAGAGCTAAAAATGCCCGTGCACACTACTCCTCCCTGCCCCCTCCCTCATCTCCACAGTGACAAACAGGTGTCAACAGGATAAACAGCGTGACTCACGTGAGTGACATCATGTAATGTTTACAAACATGTGGCAGGCTGGAGACTTGTAGTTGAGATCCTGAGAGCTGGTAACACACACAAAACGTCAGCAAGTGCCTAGGTATGTACCGTATATAATGTCATAGTTACAGGATATTGTAAATATATTTTGTTCATTCAGTTTTTCCAAATCTTATTTTTAAATGGTTACTTCACCAAAAACGTACATTTCACATATTGCTAGTGTGAAATGATCAACTGCAAACCAGGACTATTACAAAGTGTTCCCACACTCCCTGTTGAAATAATTGATTAGGAAAATGGGAACACCCTTAGGTTGATGGGAACTATGGCAGAGAGTCTTCAACAGATACAGTATAAAATGCCATCATGTGAATTATTCCAAAGTTTGACCAACAACTGGGGTATCACTGATATAATATTTCCTTTTTTTAAATCACAAATATGTATAGAAAATAGCAAATACTATATGGGCACTTTTTTACTAAATAACCAATATATTCAATTATATTTCATTGTAATTCTGTTGCTTGATTGTTTTTTCTGTGCTTACAGATATGCATGATCCAAACAATAAAAAGCCAGTGATGGTATACATACATGGAGGGTCCTACATGGAAGGCACTGGAAACATGATCGATGGAAGTATTCTCGCAAGTCATGGAAATGTCATAGTTGTTACTGTCAATTACAGGCTTGGTGTCTTGGGTAAGTCCAGAACTGTGTTAAATTCACACATTTTTCTGTAATTATTATAATTAACAAATCTTGATTTTTCAACCCAGTTTTGCAACTTTGACATGTGCTAGTAAAAGTGTACATATCATTGCAACTACTGATTTATTTATATATATATTTTTATATCAAAGGAAAACTTGCCCAAAATAGTATTTTTTTTTTATTTAGCTGTAAATATCTTGCCATTACCATAGTCCACCACCCAAAAAAAATAAAAAATCCATGAAGTAAATTCTTCTACTCCTGGCATTTGCAGTGATTCCACATGCATACATTATTTGTTGTTTGTTCTCATAGTAAAAAAAAATATTTTTTATTCTACATAAACATACTGACACTAACACTGACACAAAAATGGTATGTTTATGTAGAATACATTTTTTTTTATACTACCTGAAAAAATGGCCCTGACTTTTGGGTCTGGCCTTAAAACCTGACTGTGACCTTTGAGTCACTTTTGTATTTTTCTTTTTCACTATTTAGAGAAGAACGAGAGTACAGAAACAGGATTTATTAAGTGATCATTTTGATAGCCAATCACAGACTATTATGCCGTGTACACAGGATCGGTTTTACCGATGAAAACAGTCCGATAGACTTTTCTCATCGGACAAACCGATCGTGTATGGGCCCCATCGGTCTTTTTTCCATCGGTGAGAAAAAATAGAACATGTTTTAAATTTATCCGATGGGAAATAAAACGATAGCAAATTCCGATCGTCTGTGTGGAACTCCATCGGACAAAAAACCCACGCATGCTCAGAATCAAGTCGATGCATGCTCAGAAGCATTGAACTTAATTTTTCTCGGCTTGTCGGAGTGTTTTACGTCACGGCGTTTGGGACGGTCGGATTTTTGACTGATGGTGTGTAGGCAAGACTGATGGAAGTCAGCTTCATCGGATTTCCGATGGAAAAATCCATCGGTTTAGAATCCATAGGAAATCCGATCGTGTGTACAGGGCTTTAGAGTGATTATGTAATTGAGAGATGTCCTCCCAGCTCTTGATCCTTTGTACAAGACCAGGACAGCTCAGCCCCCATGCTAGGAGCAGGTTACGGAGGATGCTTCCAGCAAAAATGCTGAGCACATACTGTATATGCTGCACCGCAAAAGAAGACCCACGTCTGCAACGACGCATGTACAGTATGTGTGAGCTTGGCATAAACTAGGTAAAGTGTACCTAAGCCTGTATATATTACTGTATATACCAAATATGTTGTTTTACAAGTTTCACTGTAAGGTCAAAAACTTTCATTTTTGATATTCGTATATTTTCTCAGTTAAATAATTTTAGATAATCCTACTAACAAGGTGTATTCATAAGTATTTTCTTTTTTTTTTGAGTGACAAAACATACTCAGTTTAGCTACAACTTTGTCACTCCTTTGTTGGGCTAGAAGCTGCTGTGTACAGTACTGATATGTTCCACCTTAGCCACTATCAGAAAACTGTGGCATTCAGCTGCTGCTGGAACATATGCATGTTTAAAGAATTTGAGCAAACAGTCCCCAGGGTGTGCACAAGAAAAAATAGGCAAAATAAAGGAAAAACTGTTCTTACAATAAATAAATAATAAAAAAGTGATATTTTGCTTAACTTTCAGTGCTCTGCAAAACATAGCATTCTTTAGTTTAGAGCTACTTTAAAGTAGAACTGTGTGCTGACTCCTGACTATTGACATTTAAAGAGTAACTCCACTTTTGTTGAGAGAAAAACACTCTCCTCTGAGTGGTCTACAGTATGTACATTGCAGGGATTTTAACAAACTTTGTAGCAGATTCCTACCTTTTGTTATTCTGAAGAAATCTCTATTTGTTTTTCTGTGCCCCTGTGCAAATTGAGTCTAATAGGAGTAGTTTCATAATTGTTAATCAGCTGCTGCACCCACAGGCCTCTGAGGAAAATTGCATGGTCAGCATCCCTTTAGATGTGATTTCCTATTGGGATTATCACACCAAAAATGAAATTTGTGTTGCAGGGGATGCCTAAATTCTGACTTGCAAGAGAGAAAGAGAGCAGCTCCCTAAAAACTTTTATTGCAAGGATAATAAATAAAACTCATAGGATACAAGAAGGTAAGCGCTTCTGGTATAATGGGGTTCATCTGCTCTAGGGAGGATGTGTTCTGCTCTCTTTCTCTCTTGCATGTCCCCAGAGTCCCTTCTAGCTCTTACCACAGCCTGCAGCCATCTATCACCAGTGTGTTAATCCTAGAGACTGTTCCATTTATGAACTTTTATGAACTTTTATTGTGTGATCTTGACTGCCCATTGCTCTTTCCATCCAGCCAACAGACACCCGCCCACTATTGTTTGTCTGGATTCTGACTTGTATCTTAGTGCAGACTTCTAGGATAATCAGTGAGCCAATCACAGAAGCAAGAAATTACATATCTGGGGGGGGGGGGGGGCGTTCTATACACATTATGTGTACTGAACACCTCTAGGTAGCCATATTGCATTGCATTTTGCAGAAAATGACAGAGCTGCAGATTGAAAAGGAAACCTATTTTTTTATAACATTCAATTACAATATGACTTGCATCGCAATTGTATATGCTATATTATTATTTTTTTTATTTGCTATTTTTTTCCCACGAAAGTGGAGTTACCCTTAAACTATTTACATATTTTTCACAATACCAGAGATCAAGTGCAAATATTTTTGCAAAATATTTTTTCTCTGAAATTTGAGCATGAGTTACTCAATGACGCTTGTAGCTGGAGAAGACATAGAGGAATTAAAACGTACTTTACTGCCTGTTGCATTTCATAGCCTCACTGCAGCTCTACTTTAAGGAAAAATTTTAACTTTTCAATTCAACCTATTAAGCTATACCACAACCTATGGAAAATATATATTTTTTTCCACAATACAATAAACATCTATTACTGTATATGAAACAAACTTAATTTTCTTTGTGATAATTTTTAAAAAGGTTGAGGGTTTTATGTTTCAATTTTGAGTCAACAGCATATGAATTATTCACCACTACACTGGTGAATATTGGTGAATTACTGTCTAATTTGCAAACCGTCTTTGCTATCTTCAATCACATTTGCCTATTTTGACCCACAAATTCTGGATTGCCCTTTTTTCAAAGGGAAATCAAGGTATTAGTAAAATTGGCTGCATTATTATGTGGCCTGCATACAGTCATTAGCACCAATAACTTTTTTTCATTTTTATAAGGCTGATCATTAGTTTTATCAATTAATTTACCTTAATTCCTAATGGAGATCTGCTTTACTCATGATTTGTTGTCCAAATCTGTGTCTGTTACGCATCCAAGGCTTGTATTCTTAACCTTGTATTCTTATTTGTATATGCTGGCATTTGCACCTTTCACACAACATTGCAAAAAAGCATTGGGGAAATACCAGAAAAGATGTTAGTGATTGAAACACAATCTAGGTATGTAATGATACACAGAATTGCTTGTTACAATATTTAAGAAAATATTTTAACCACTTACGGACTGGAGGATTTTCCACCTTAATGAGCAGGCCATTTTTTGTGATATGGCACTGCTTCGTTTTAACCGACAATTGCGCGGTCGTGTGACACTTCACCCGAACAGAACTGACTCCAGTTTTTATTTTTTGCGCTATAAACAAAAAAGACAGACAATTTTGAAAAAAAAAACAATATTTTTTACTTTTTGCTATAATAAATATCCCCCCCCAAAAAATGAAAAAAAAAAAATTATTGATCAGTTTAGGCCGATATGTATTCTTATGCGGCGTACACACGATCATTTTTCATGCCGTTAAAAATGCCATTTTTAAAAATGGCCATTAAAACCGATCGTGTGTATGCTCTAGAGCATTTTTAACGGCGTGAAAAACGGCCATTAAAAAATTCCAACATGCTCTATTTTTTCACGTCGTTTTTCATGTCGTTTTTTTTAACGACGTGAAAAACGATAGTGTGTATGCTTTTACGAGGGGAACGCTCGTTCTGGTAAAACTAGCGTTCGTAATGGAGATAGCACATTCATCAGGCTGTAACGGACTGAAAAGCACGAGGCTGAAAAGCGCGAATCGCCGCTCAACAAAGTTTACTAACATGAAGGGTGGCGCCATTCGAACGGAACTTCCCCTTTATAGTGCCGTCGTACGTGTTGTACGTCACTGCGCTTTGCTAGAGCGTTTTTTTTAATGATCGTGTGGATGCAAGACAGACTTGAGAGGAAACATGAAAAAAAAAGACGAGAAAAACGTCGGTTAAAAAAATGGCATGAAAACGATCGTGTGTACGCCGCATAATACATATTTTTGGTAAAAAAAATCACAATAAGTGTACATTGATTGTTTTTTTTGCACAAAAGTTAGTATCTACAAAATAGGGAATAGATGTATGGCATTTTTATTATTTTTTTTTACTAGTAATGGCAATGCGCATCTTTCCCCACGACGTGCAGCGGGCGCGTTCG
Organism: Rana muscosa; assembly: GCA_029206835.1. Taxonomy (NCBI): domain Eukaryota; kingdom Metazoa; phylum Chordata; class Amphibia; order Anura; family Ranidae; genus Rana; species Rana muscosa. Next base: position 250,088,730 of record CM055117.1, on the reverse strand, counting down.
CGCCTGCTATAGCTATTTAAAGGGCCGATGTACAGGTATGGCGATTTTAGGGAACAAGCCGACCTGCCGCTATATAATTATGGCGGCTGGTCGGCAAGTGGTTAAACAGATTTTAATACCTATTAAATACAGTTTGTGTAAGGTGGAATAAATGTGAAGTTATAAATAAACTATGAAAACAATTGAAATGCATGATTACTAGTACTACTATTGCATTGGAATCCTTTCAGGAATAATTTATGAAGGATATCAGCATGAGACACTTTAATTGGATGGCATTTATGAGCAACTGATGTCCTAATGCCCTTGCATGAGAGCGTATTGTAGAATACATGAACTTCCTGGGACTGTTATAGAAAACCTTTTATTGCAAGAAATCTGTTTACTGCCATTGATGTCCTCTTTTATAAAATTATACCTGCCTGTCCTTTTTTTAATATTTCATGTTACAAACTTGGAATAAGCTTAGAGTCAGTGACACTTTCATAAATATGGATCAGCAATGACAGCCTACATATATTCTGTCACCAGACCATTGCTTTCAGCAAAAATCTTCCCATAAGTTTATATGTGTATTTACCATATTTTATGTATGTTATTTATCCATAAAACTCTACCTTGTGTGGACATGTAAAAGCCCTGATGCTGCTTCTGGATGCCCTCACCCTAAATGTGATGTCACTAGCCCCAGCAGACTCAGATCTGCCACTCAACAAGACTCTACAGCAGTAGTAGGCAACCTCAGCACTCCAACTGTGGTGAAATTTCATAATGCCTCTGTCTCTGGGTGTCATCTTTGTGGCTGTCAGACTCTTACAATGTTTCATGGGATTTGTAGTTTCACCACAACTGGAGTGCCAAGGATGAACTGCTGGCCTCCTGGGTACAGGGTGCACAGGGAGAAGGAACAAATAGATTTTTAGGAAAAAGGCAGCATATAATACACACTTTAACACTTTACGTACACCCTTAACCCCTTAATTACCCTGAGATGTTACCTACTTACCAGCCAGTGTCACTAGTACAGCGACAGTGTAAAGTATTTTCATTGTTGATGTCAATGGAAGTTATTTAGTTCCCACCCAGTCCCAGTTAATGTCAGATTGGCCGTCACACTATCCCAGTCCCACTATAAGTCACTGATCACTGCCATTACTACTATAAAAAATAAATAATTATTTTTTTTGTATATATACCATCGTTTGTAGATGCTATAACTTTCACACAAACCAATAAATATACACTTATTGGGATTTTTTTTACCAAAGAAATGTAGCAGAATCAACTTTGGCCTAAATTTATGAAGAAATTTGATTTTTTTTAACCACTTAAGGACCGGGCCTATTTTTCAGACTTGCTGTTTACAAGTTAAAATATTTTTTTTTTTGCTAGAAAATTACTTAGAACGCCCATCCATTTTTTCCCTAGAGCAATACTAGCTGTCACAATGTATTTGCACAACGGTCTTACAAGCGCACTTTTTAAAAAAAAAAATACACTTTTTTTAATTAAAAAATAAGACAACAGTAAAGTTAGCCCAATTTTTTTATATTGTGAAAGATAATGTTACGCCGAGTAAATTAATACCCAACATGTCACGCTTCAAAATTGCGCCCGCTCGTGGAATGGCGACAAACTTTTACCCTTAAAATCTCCATAGGCGATGTTTAAAAATGTCTACAGGTTACCAGTTTTGAGTTACAGAGGAGGTCCAGGGCTAGAATTATTGCTCTTGCTCTAACAGGCGTGGCAATACCTCACATGTGTGGTTTGAATTTTCAGCTTTCAGCACCGTCGCTGTTTAAATGACATTTGCGCCGGTCATGCTACACTGTACCCAAACAGAATTTTTATCATTTTGTTCCCACAAATAGAGCTTTATTTTGGTGATATTTGATCACCTCTGGGGTTTTTATTTTTTGTTAAACAAATAAAAAAAAAAATTTGAAAAAAAAAAGTTTTTCTTTTGTTTCTGTTATAAAATTTTGTAAATAAGTATGTTTTCTCCTTCACTGATGAGCACTGATAAGGCGGCACTGATAAGGTGGCACTGATGAGGTGGCATCAATGAGATGGCACTGATGGGCACTGATGGGCACTGAGGGTGGGCACTGGTAGGCGGCACTGATATACAGCACTGATGGGCATTTATAGGCGGCACTGATGGGCACTGATAGGCGACACTAATGGGCACTGATAGGTGACACTGATGGGTACTTATGAGTGGCACTGATAGGCGTCACTTCTGGGCACTGATAGGTGGCACTGATAGGCACTGGTGGGCACTAATACGTGGCACTGATGGGCACTGATATGCGCCACTGATAAATGACACTGATAGGCATCACTGATGGCACTGGCACTGGCAGGCATATTGGATGGGCACTGATTGGCAGCTGCCTGGGCACTGATTGTCATTTCCCTGGTGGTCTAGAGTGGCATACCTGGTGGTCCAGTGTTGTGACCTTCCCTGGTGGTCCTGGGCGGGGATCCAAGGGGGGGCTGCACTGATAAATAATCAGCACAGACCCCCCCTGTCAGGAGAGCAGCCAATCGGCTCTCCTCTACTCGCATCTGTCAGACGTGAGTGAGAAAAAGCCGATCAACGGCTCTTCCTGTTTACATCGTGATCAGCCGTTATTGGACACGGCTGATCACGTGGTAAAGAGCCTCCGCTCTTTACCAAGATCGGTGTAGCGGTGTATCAGACTGACACACCGCACCGCCGATCGCCTCGATGCGTGCCCCCACGCGCGTGCGGCATCTGTTATCCTGCTGGACGTCATATGACGCCCAGTCAGGATAACTGAACCACCGCCCAGCAATCATTCTGCTATAGGCCGGGCAGGAAGTGGTTAAGAGCTATGGGCGGAAGTGACGTTTGACGTTGCTTCCTCCAGTCAATGCTATGGAGCCGAGTGGGGGCCATCTTCCTCTCACTCGGAAGCCACCCAAGCAAAGGATCTGATTATCTCCATCGCTACTGGCGGCTCCGGTAAGCAGCGGAGACCACAGGAGCGCGGCGGGAGGGGTGGCCCCTCTCCCGCCACCGATAAAAGTAATCTTGCGGCGAATCCGCCACAGAGACCACTTTTGTCTGAAAGAGGACTGCCCGCTGAAGAAGAGGATACCGGAGTTATGGCAGCTATCTGCTGCAATAACAACGATATTCCTCTTCAAAGGGCTGCCGTATAATGACGGCGGGAGGTCCGTAAGTGGTTAAATGTGTTATTAGATATGTTTTATAGCAAAAAGTAATTTTTTTTTTCATTTATATATTAAAAAATTGAAAATCAAATACCACCAAAAAAAAGCTCTATTTGTGTGTAAAAAAAATAATATACATTTAGTTTGGGTACAGCATTGTATGACAGCGCAAATTATCAGTTAAAGTAGCGCAGTACTAAATAGCAAAAAATGGCCTGGTCATGAAGGGGGTAAACCCTTCCTGAGCTCAAGTGGTTACAATATTACTTGCAATATTTTAAGTTGGTGACAAAGTATCTTTTAAGCTCTTTTTCCTTCACCTGCTTTCCCACCAACCGAGGAAAAAAACTAAAAAATATATTTATTTTTATTTGCCTAGCCCTCGGCGCATAAAAATCTTCTTCCAAGTATAAAAGACATTACAACATAACTTCAGGCTGTAAGGTGTTCTTGTTTCAGCGGTGCAGGAGGAGGAATCTGCGTGGCTAAATCAAATAGGCAAGCCCTTCAGAACTGGTAAAGGGTGTTTAGGAAACTGGTCATGCAGTGCATAGCTAAGGTGACCAGTCTCAGGTAACGCTGCAACTAGAACAGACAGCCTTTCTTAATGAGAATGAGGGGTAAAGAAGTCAAGGCACTTCAATATCAAACCTAAAGCCATTTTTTTTTTCTTCTGTTTTCACCTGATGATCTGGCCAGTAACATACCTCCTGTATTAGAGCGCCCCCACTCTGGATGAAGGAGTATCTTTGAACAGCAGCATTGTCAGTCTGGGGAGGGGAAGGTTAGATGTACCAGCAGATGTAACTGCAGTTACACAAGCACTTACATAAATTGTTTTTTTTTCCCTTTTGGGATAACTATTTTACATGAATAAGTAATGGCTGATCATTGATGATCAAGCACCCCTGTCAGTGGTAAATAGTCTCATCACTCTAATTAATAGACATGTGCATTCGTTTTCGTCCGAATGCATTTTCGTCCGAATTTCAGGTATTTTCGTTATCGTTTTAACAAACGAAAACGAAAGCACAGAATCCGAAAACCGAAAGATCCGACATAAACAAATGCTTTATTTTCATTTTCGTTGCGACAGCAGTTCGATATAGATAGGAGATTCGACGTGACGCTGACAATAACAATCTGTGTCTATCAAACCTGTGGTCGAATGTGCCTAACCTTAACTCTATTAGTCCAAGATTATTCTACATAGAGAGAAAAGATTCGACATTATAGAGAGAAAAGATTCGACATTATAGAGAGTAAAGATTTGACATAGAGGGAAAAGATCGCTGCTGGAATTGGGTGGTGGAAGTAAAATAAAAATAATGATGATGATGAATGTTATTGGCTGATTGTAACCAAAGAGGAGGAGCAGTAAAATAGCTAGAACTAACTTGACAATTCAACATGAACGACGAAGATTCGACAAAGCATCAAAAAACATACAAACGTCGAATCTGTCATTGAAGGCTTATGGTGTCTGTCGAAAGTTAGAAGATTCGACGGTGCAGCTAAACTGTACGACGCTGCAATCGTACATTTCCGGTCAAATGCATCCGCCCATACGCTATAGAAGAATTCTAATGTTGGTTGACTAGTAATAATAATTAATAAATATAATTATTACTAGTCATACAACATTAGAATTCTACTATAGCTTGTAGGCGGAACATTCGACCGGAAATGTATGATTGCAGAGTCGTACAGTTTCGCTGCTCCGTCGAATCTTCTTTGAACATTCTACAGACACCATAAGCCTTCAATGACAGATTCAACCTTAATTAATTCAGATTTTCGGACGAATGCAATTTCGAAATAAAACAAAATAAATAAAAACTAATTTCGGGAGTAACTAAATAAATTTATTTTTCGGACGAAAGCGAAATTCCGAAACAAAATATTTCAGTGTGCACATGTCTACTAATTAATACATTTGCAGGAGAGCATGGTCTGTTGAAAAACAACAGACTTAATGACAGGATCACCAGGTGAAAATAAAGGAAAGAAAGCCTAAAAAAAAAAGAAAACAAATGCAGCCATCACATCTAAGAATGTTTGCTTTTAGTTTTAATAAAAAATAAAAGTTTATTTAAAATTTTAATAAAATTAACAAAATGTTATCTAAGGCAATGGCTACATTTTATAAAACAAAATTGCCTGGACGTCAGCTTTAGAGCTTTAGACATGTAATGCTCAGCAGGTAGTAAGGGCTATCAATGAATAAATTAGTTGCAATAATTCAACTTGAACAGCCTAGCCTGGCATAGCTGATACAATTTTAACAGAATATTATATAAATGTATGATCTTTTTCTAGATTTAATGACGTCATCATCCTTAAATCCTTGCTCTAAATGTTAGTATCAAATACATTTATCTCCTAATGCTTACTAATTTTCACTACTCTGCTGAAATCTCCTTCCTCTTAGTTCAGCATAATCACTACATTTATGAGAATGACATCTTGATGTACTGAATACTAAAAAGACATTTATAATTAACACTTTGACTGGAAAGTGGTAGAAATCTATAACTGCCATCCACAGTATGTCTAGTAGCATATCTGCACATGCAAACATTTAAAAGCTATTTCTGTAAAATGATAAAAAAAGAGAAAATATACACTAGACTTTCAATATACAATGTTGTGTGCTTATGTGGTGCAAAGCAATAAATCCTATGTTTAGAAAAAAAAATCATGTTACACAATGTATTGAATTAATTAATTTAAAGGGAGTAGGAAAATGAACAAATTATTATTCAACAATGGCATTTTAAATATTATATTTCCTTTTGAAACTATAATGTTTTAATAGTATCATTACAGAAAATAAATCTTACTCTGGAAAATAATCTAATATTCCAGATATTATATAAGTGTGGTAGCTCTTATCACATCTGCTGTTACTAACAGATTTATAGAAGTTAAAGTTAAAATATAGTAACAAATTTCTTCTTGATCTGAAGAAAAAAAAAGGATTTTGATTATGTAAAATTTTCTCTTTGACTCCTGAAATGTTTGGTGTACAGTACCCTGTAGAAAGACAGACTTATAAATATATATGCCCCCAGCGACATAGAAAGTTGCCTAAACTACAATGGTGGTTGGATCTCTAAAGACACAATAGTGTTTATTTGCATACACTCTTCTCTATAGCCTCGTACACACGACTGGTTTTCCCATCAGGAAAACTGCCAGGAGAGCATTTGGCCGGGAATCCCGGCCGTGTGTATGCTTCCTAGCAGTTTTCCCGACAGGAAAACTGCACAGAAAAAATAGAGAACCTGCTCTCTATTTTCCCGTCGGGATTCCTGGCAGAGTGTTTCCTGCCGAGAAAACCGGTCGTCTGTATGCTTACCTGAAGGGGAAATAAACCGCGCATGCTCGATAACAATTTGACGCATGCGCGGTTGCATAGAACGTAATTTAGCCGGCTTGTCGTAGTCGTAGTCTTTGACATCACCGCGTTCTTGCCATTCAAAAGAGCGGCGGGTCTTTGGTGTGGCCGTGTGTATACATGGCTTGTCAAGGCAAGCTTGGCAGAAATTCCATCAGGAAAACCGACGGTTTTCATACAGACGGGATTCCCGGCCATGTGTACAGGGCTTATATCAGTTTCACTAGCTGGAATGGTTAGCATATTGCAACTGCAACTCTTGGGTGCTGGGTTTATGGATAATGTGGCCTAACAAAAGCCATAGCAGACCATGTAGTTGCTACAGAGGCTGGGTTAGGAGGTGGGTGCCATTACATAGTTACAGTTAGTCAGGTTGAAAAAAGTCCATCCAGTTCAACCATAAAAAAATTCAAAAATGTAATAAAAAATATCGTACAATCCCATATACCCAATTCTATACCCACAGTTGATCCAGAGGAAGGCAAAAAACCCCAGCAGAGCATGATCCAATTTGCTACAGCAGGGGAAAAAATTCCTTCCGGATCCCCCGAGAGGCAATCGGATTTACCCTGGATCAACTTTACCTATAAATGTTATATTATGTACATTTAGGAAAGTATCCAGGCCTTTCTTAAAGCAATCTACTGAGCTGGCCAGAACCACCTCTGGAGGGAGTCTGTTCCACATTTTCACAGCTCTTACTGTGAAGAAACCTTTCCGTATTTGGAGATGAAATCTTTTTTCCTCTAGACGTAAAGAATGCCCCCTTGTCTTTTGTGTTGACCGTAAAGTGAATAACTCAACACCAAGTTCACTATATGGACCACATATATATTTGTACATGTTGATCATATCCCCCCTTAATCTCCTCTTCTCAAGAGTGAATAAATTCAGTTCCTCTAATCTTTCCTCATAGCTGAGTTCCTACATGCCTCTTATCAGTTTGGTTGCCCTTCTCTGCACTTTCTCCAGTTCCCCAATATCCTTTTTGAGAACTGGTGCCCAAAACTGAACTGCATATTCCATATGAGGTCTTACTAATGATTTGAACAGGGGCAAATTTATATCTCTCTCTCTGGAGTCCATACCTCTCTTAATACAAGAAAGGACTTTGCTCGCTTTGGAAACCGCAGCTTGGCATTGCATGCCATTATTGAGCTTATGATCTACCAAAACCCCCAGATCCTTCTCCACTATGGATCTCCCCAGTTGTACTCCCCCTAGTATGTATGATGCATGCATATTCTTAGCCCCCAAGTGCATAACTTTACATTTATCAACATTAAACCTCATCTGCCACATAGTCGCCCAATTAGACAGAGCATTGAGGTCAGCTTGTAAATTGGAGACATCCTGTAAGGACCTTATTTCTTTTTTTTTTCCATAAAGTTTTATTGAGCAAATTCACAGGAAGCACAGTACAAGGATTGATGCAGAACAGGTGCATTCACAGAGAACCAGATTTTGGTACAACTTAAACAAACATTACAGGCGGGTGTAAAATAGTCTCCAAGTTTTGTATCAGTGAGAATGAAGGTGCGGATGGGCTGGAGCCTTTATTAGTTTGATCCGCATTCCAACCGCCTGCTAACTTTGCTACATTACATGTTGATTCCAACACCAAAGAGATGGTGTCTAAGATATGGTGATAAGGGGATAGGATGGGGGGACAATATCTATTCATGTTGAGGGGGTATGGGACTGAAGGGGGGGTAGGGAAGGGGGGGAAGGATCAGAGCACAAGGGGCAACAGCGAGAATGGGGGAAGGGGTGGGGTGGGGTTGAGGATGAGGGTGAGGATGAGGATGAGGGGAGTGACCACTCGCTTGAACCTCCGTATGAAAGAGGGGGATAAAGAGCCCCTCAGAGTACAGACTCTAATCCGAGGGAACATGCTGATTGTATTCAGCTGTAGTTTTGAAGTGTGACCAACAGGACCAGGTAGTCGAGAAATTCTCCAGTCTCTCTTGAGAGATGTGGATCAGCTCTTCCATGTCGCAAATTCTAGAGATGGTCGTAAACCATTCTTTAAGTGACGGTATATGGCAGGAGCGCCAGTGTTTGGGAATGCACAGCCTGGCAGCATTCACCATGTGCATGGCTAGGGATTTGAAATAGTCCTTCCTCGAGAGAGAAGTGTGATGCAGGAGAAATTGTGCTGGTGTGAAGTCCAAGGTGTAAGTGGTGATTGAGGCGATGCATCTGTGTACTTCCCTCCAAAAGGGTTGGATGTGTGAGCATTCCCACCAAATATGTATCATGGAACCCACCTCTGTATTGCATCTCCAGCATATATTGGAGGTTGAAGGGGCAAACTTATGAAGGAGAGCTGGGGTCCTATACCATCTAGTGAGCACTTTATACCGATTCTCCTGGATGGCAACGTTCAACGACCCCCTGTGTGCGTATTCGTGAATTCTCGTCCATTCAACTGGTGTCAGGGTGGTAGGTAGATCTCTGTTCCACGAGGCCTGCGATGGCGAAAGGGTGGAATCAGTAGGTTCTAAGAGTAAAGCGTAGAGCAGGGAAATAAGGTGCCGTTGGGGGGTTCTACAATAGCAGAGGGTTTCAAAAGGGGTAAGTGGTCTTGTCCAGCTGCCCTGAGCTGCATGTGTGGATAGAAAGTGACAAATTTGTCTGTATGTCCAAAAGGGGAAGGTAGAGGTGTTGGAAATGAGCCTGAGGTCCTCTATCGAAGCGAGCTTACCGTCAGTGTATAGCTGTTAGGCTTGTGCAATTCGTTTCGTAACGAATCGAAATTCGTCCGAATTTAGCAACTTTCGGACATTCGGAAGCATTCGAATTTCCGAACAAAGCAATTACGAATAAGACCGAATCCGAAATAAATTATACCGCAAATAGCGAATGCCCGAATGTCTTCGGCATAATTCGTTATGAAAAAGTTACGAATGTACGAATCCATACAAAGCACAATAACACTCACTCTGCTCTGCTCTCTGATTCTCCCACACCGTGCTGAACTCCCTCTCAAAATGGTGTACAGGGGCGGAGGCTATAGCCGCATGTAAAAAACGAAAGTAAAATACGAGATTTCAAATCCATTCGAAGCACAATAACACTCTGCTCTGCTCTCTGCTTCTCCCTCACCGTGCTGAACCCTCTCAAAATGGTGTACAGGGGTGGAGGCTATAGCCGCATGTAAAAAACGAAAGTAAAATACGAGATTTCGAATCGTTACAAATAACCGCTATGTATTTAGAAAAGTACAAATCCATTCGAAGCACATTAGGCATAATAGGCAGCGTCGTCGTGAGAGAGACACAGAAAATTACGAATCAACGAACCCAAAAAAAGTTACGAAAGTAGGAGTTGTGTCCAGAATCAACGAAAAACAATGTACTCTACCGAAAGTACGAATTATAAATCAACTAAAAATTAAACGAAAAATTTCGCTTGCGAAAATACGAATTAGTCCGAACACGAAAAATCCCGTCTAGCAAAATTACGAATGATTACGAATCAACAGGACCGAAAAGAAACGAACCGAAACTAACCGAATTTTTCCGTTGTGCACAAGCCTAATAGCTGTAAAGCAAGGATGTCCTGATACGGCCATTCTTGTTTGAGGAAAGTAGGTGACTCGCCTGGGATAAAGTCGGGATTCCCTCTCAGCGTAGTCAGCGGGCCCGGGGTGGGTGAGAGGGAACCTCTGGAGGGGGACCACCTAAGAAGCATTAAGGAAGTGTGGATGAAAGGATGTGAGGTCAGGGGCTGTGGCCATTGTTTCGGGGATAGCCATGGGAGAAGATGTAGCGGAATGGGTGAGAAAGAGTCTTCGATAGCAGTCCAGACCTTTTCAAGGGAGTGGATGGACCAATCCGCGATTCTCGTAAGGTGACAAGCCACGTAGTATTTATACAGGTCTGGGAGAGCAATACCCCCTTTAGGCTTGGGCAAGGTGAGTCTGGCGTATTTGATTCTAGGGGGGGAACCTTTCCATAGAAATGCCGAGCAGGCCTTCCGATAAGAGGAAAAGAATCCTGCGGATATATGCATCGGGATGGTTTGGATCAAGTATAATATACGTGGCAGGACAATCATTTTGATCAGAGCCGCTCGGCCAAACCACGAGACATTCAGTGAGGACCACTCCAAGAAGTGGTCTTGGGGCTTTTTTCAGGGCAGGGTGGAAGTTAAGGGCATACAAATCTTTAAGGCAGGGTGGGATCCGAATCCCAAGATAGGAGATAGCAGTCTTTTCCCAATGAAATGGGAGATATTCCTGACAATGGAGAACTTCCTGTGGTGGGAGGGTGATATTCAGGGCGTGGGACTTTGTGTAGTTAATTTTTAGGTTTGAAATTGTATCAAAGGCTTCCAGGTCATGTAGGAGAGATGGGAGGGAGGTTCGCGGGGATGTGAGGGAGAGCAAGATATCGTCCGCGAAGGCGGCCACTTTAAAGTCTTTGCCTTTGACCATCAAACCCCTAATGTCCGTGTTTTCTCTAAGTTTGTTTAAGAGGGGTTCTAAGGAGAGAATGTAGATCAGGGGGGAGAGGGGACAACCCTGGCGAGTGCCATTGCTGATGGAGAAGACGTTCGACAGGTGGCCGTTAACTCTCACCGCCGCCGTGGGGTTCGAGTATAATGCCATTATGGAGGTGAGCATGCGGTCCTCCAGACCCACCCCTTTTAGGACCTCTCGCATGTAGTCCCAGGCCACTCTGTCAAACACCTTCTCCGCATCAAGGGAAAGCAAAAAGCCTGGTGTTTTAGTTGAGGTGAGCCAGTGATGTAGGTTGAGGGTTCGTATGGTATTGTCCCGCGCCTCCCTACCCGGGACAAAACCCACTTGATCATTGGAGATAAGACCGGGGATTAGAGGTATTAACCTGCTGGCAAGGATCTTGGCATAAATTTTTATATCGACATTAAGGAGTGAGATCGGCCTATAATTTGCCACCTGGAGGGCATCCTTCCCTTCCTTAGGGATTACAGTGATGTGTGCCTCTAATAGTCTATTAGGTCGGTCTTGCGGATTGGCCAGGGCATTAAACGTCTGTAAAAGGTTGGGGGCAAGGATGTCTGCAAAGGACTTATAGTACTGGAGGGTGTACCCGTCCGGGCCCGGGCTTTTGCCCAGCTTCATTTGTTTCAGGGTTATCTCCAGCTCTCCTGTCAAGAATTGTCCCTCTAAGGATTGTGCTTGTTGGGGGGAAAGGGGTTTAGGGCCATATTGAGTGAGAAAGTCCGCGATGAGCGTTTGACGTGTCTCCCCCGATGCTCGGGGTGGCAGGGCAGGGCGAAGGTTATAGAGCTTTCGGTAGAAAGACTCAAATTCTTTCGCGATGTCCTCACTCTTGGCCAGGAGGGTGCCCTGGGGATCGCGTAAGGCATGTATGGTGGACGAGAGTTTGGCCTTCTGGACTGACCGCGCTAAAAGGCGCCCACTCTTATTGCCATGTTCATAAAAGACCCTCTGGCCAAGAATATAGCGTCTTCTCGTGCGTTTACCCAATTCGTCTGTAAGGAGTGTGCGGAACTGAGTTAGTTCCTGAAGGGTGTTCTGGGCTTGTGTTTGTTTGTGGGACAGCTCTAGTGCTCTAATCCTTTTGATAAGAGCATTCACCTTCTCCTGATAAGCTTTTTTGGCCTGTGCATTCAGGGCAAGCAGTTCTCCCCTTACCCCACATTTGTGGGCTTCCCATATGGATATTGGAGAAATGTCAGGATTAGCATTCTCCTGAAAATAAAGCTTGATGCATGAGCGGATCCGTTCCAATGAGGTTGGATCCGTCAAGCAGGAAGGGTTGAACCGCCATACTTTAGTCTTAGGGTACGTTTCCGGGAACGATAGTGTAACTGTGATGGGATGGTGATCCGATAAGAACATCGGTTCAATGGAGGCATGTTGGAGGGCGGGGAGGTCGGTCTGGGATAGAAAAAAAAAATCGATTCTGGAGTATTTCTGGTGGGGGGCCGAAAAGTAGGTGTAGTCTTTGGTTGAAGGATAGAGGGTGCGCCATGTGTCATGAAGGGTCAAGGTTTGTAATTGGGCTTTAATTTGGCGTAATGCCTTATAGGGCAGAGATGTCGTGGCAGTGGAGGTATCTAGGAGGGGGTTCAAGGGCACATTAATGTCGCCTCCCAGGAGGACCAGGCCGCTCTGGAATGAGGACAGAAGGGCACATGTCTTGCGGAAGAAGGAGACCTGATGTTCATTAGGGCAATATATGTTAGCCAGTGTAATAGGCTTAGTTGCATATGTTCCCCTAATAAAAATGAATCTGCCTTCAGGATCCACTAGGGAGTCAGTCAGGAGGAAGTTGGCGTGTTTTGAAATAAGGATCGAAACTCCCTTAGATTTGGCCACCGGGTTAGTGGCGTGTAGGGCAGAGCGATATATGTGATTAGTCAGTTTGGGGATAGCATCAGATCGGAAGTGCGTCTCCTGTAGGAAGATAAAGTGAGCCTTATGTTTGGTGAGCGAAGCTAACACTTGTGACCTTTTTTCAGGTGCATTCAGGCCTTTTGTGTTCAATGAAACACACTTCAGAGTCATTGGGATATTAGTCTTAGGGGGGTTCTGCATTATGAAGAGTTAGGGAGAGGTGAAAATGAGTGTCTGGTTGTCGAGTAGGTTAGGATCTTCCTATAGAGGATGAATGTGAGGGTCACTCCCCTAGGGGAAGGGAAAGAAGGGAAGAGGACACACAGAAGGGGAAGAGGGGTAAGGAGAGAGGACACACGGGTGAGGAAATCAGGAAGAGTTGGGGGTAGGGAGAATCAGGAGGATCAGAGTAGAAAAAAAAGGGGGAAAAAGAAGGGTAGGGGGGATCAGGGCCAAGTACCCAAGGCGGGGTAGAGAGAAAAAAAAAAGGGGGATATGAGAGCTAAATGTAAGGGGATAAATATGGGGGAGGAGAAAGAAAAACCAGAGGTGGACTTAGCTAGGCTACCCACCTGTAGGAGTCAAGGGGAAATCTGGAGTGTCAGCTACGTCCCAGTGAGACCGCTGTGTGGGGGTAGTAGTGTGAGCGGTAACCACAGCCTAGCTGTGGACCGGGGGTCAAAGTGGAGCGGATGAGGGGTCCCGCTTACAGCGAGAGCCCAAGAAGCGTAGCGGGGAGCCTACCATAAGGAACAAGCTACAGAAAGTTCAAGTGTCAAGTGCATAGGAACAATACACAAATCAACATAACATAACACATATAACCTTCTCCAGCTCGCAGAGCTGGAATCAATATAAGCGAACCATACTATTTAGAAAGTAAACCTTTTAAAGTATATTCAGGAGAACTCAACCGAGAAATCCACAGCCCGTGAGGCATGCTGGGGAGAGGATACCCTCTTCAAAGACTTACGTTAAGCCACTCTATGGTGAGGGGGAGGGAGGGAGTAGGGGGAAGGGGTAGGGCAACGGGTACAAGGACAGGGGGGAGGGAGGAATGGGGGGGAGATATGGGAGGGAGGGGAGGAAGGAGAATGAGGGACAAGGGGATGAGGCGGGGGAAGGGGCAGGTTGGGGGAGTGGGGACGGGAAGAGGGGAAGAGGGGGGAGGAGAGGGGAAAGAGGGGGAAGGGATGGCTAGGAGGATAGAGGTGGAGGGGGAGAAGAGGGGATTAGGGGGAGGGGGAGAAGAGGCGAGGGGGGGGGGGGAGGAGGTACGGGGGGAGGGGAGAGGGGGTGAGGGGGTGAGGAGGGGGAGGGGGGAGGGGGAGAGATGGGGGGAGAGGGGGGGAAAGAGAGGGGGGAGGGGAAATGAGGGGGAAAAAAGGGAAGGGAGGGGAAGTGATGTGGGGAGAAAGGAGGGGGGGGTAGGGGGGAGAGAACTAAGGGAGGGAGGGAGGGGGGGAAGTGGTGGGGGAGGGGGGAAGAAACGGGGGGGGAAGGGGGGAAGGAGTGGAGAGGGGAGAAGGGGAGGGATGAGGGGAGGAGAAGGGGAGAGGTGGGGGAGGGAGAGTCCAGAGTGAGTTAGGATGACGGTATCTCGACGTCTGCCTTCGCATCGGGGGGGGTGGGGTTCCCGGAACTTAGTGGTCTTTGGCATCTCCCAAATCCCACCCCGCCCGATCGATGCCCGGCACACCGTATATGTATAACCGGGGTCAAGGGAAAACACGTGCGAATAAGGGACATATAATAGCACTGGTAATGTTATTGAGAGACAAAATAAAGTAATATTTGGGGGAATAAAAATAAAACATAGATTGCGGATACATTGCCTGCAGGAGTTTAGGATCGTCGTCCGTGAAAGAAATGTCCCAGGGGGGGATGATGTGTTCGTGTTGCAGGCCGAGGTGTCGGGCAATATAGAGTTCAGTCCTCCCGTTTCCAAAAGGGGATGTCTGTTCGGGCCCAAATTGCAGAGAGATCCTTATGCCTTCTCGGAAAGGGTCTCCGTAGCTGTGTGGGTAGGGGCCAATGACAGAAACCCAGGCCTACTCCTGGGCACTCATAGGGAGCCTCTCCCGGGACGGGGACATGTCGTGGGGGCGTCCATATCTTCCGGAGGACAGAGAGTTTTATCTTTTAGTGCAACCTCCCAGCTTTGGGGGATCCGGACGTGTACGAGGGACTAGGTGCTCTGGGGTAAAAAGGCGTAGGTAGCTTTTTCGGGGATACGCACTTTCCACATCCACCACCTGAATAAGGCAGGCCCTAGGCCGTCCGCTGGGTTACAGGTTGTGGAGCTAATGGGTGACTCCAGATGGAGAAGCGTTGTATGGAGTCCCAAACAGGGAAAGAAGGTCGCCGTGAGGGCCATTGGGACGAGGGGTTGTCAGCTATGGGGTGCAAGAGACCGGGGTGGGAATGGCATACCTACAGGTATATCAGATGAGGGTCTGAGGGGTCTCTGGGAGACTGATAGTTCAGTGAATAACGCTTACACATACCGGGGGGGAGGCATACTCACGGGCTGCAGGTCTCAGTCTATCCAGCAGACAATTAGTCAATAGGTTTCTCGCATCACATACGCGGTGGTGAGGGGCTATGTTGTTGCAGGTCCCGGCGTGAGGAGCGGGCATTCGGTGACATCGGTCCAGGTCTACGGTGACGCGGTCTCTGGCGTGCAGCTTTCGGTGACGGGTGGAGCGAAATAGGAAGCCAGGGTTCCGCTGGGAAGTAAAGCGCATACCAATCCGGTAGTTCCAAGTCGGGCAGGTCGAGTTGTTCACAGAACGCCTGAAGATCCTCCGGTGTGCGAAGCAGGGCAGAGCGCCCCCTTGCAGATGCAGACAGGCCAAACGGGAATTTCCAGCGGTACTGGATGTTTCTCACACGCAGAGCATCTAACAGTGGTCGTAGTGCTCTCCTGTTTTGAAGGGTAATCTGTGAGAGGTCCTGGAACAGTTTCACCTCCGCGCCATTATAAAGAATACGTCCCCTTTCCCTCGCCTTGCAGAGAATCTCTTCCTTAAGGGGGAAGCTAACTATACAACATATAATGTCTCTGGGGGGTTCGTTATCTCGGGGTATGGGGCGGAGAGCGCGGTGGGCCCTTTCCATATCAATGGGGGAGTCCGCAGGGCGCTCAATCAGGTCATTAAAGATAGCGCTGACGGTTTGCTGTATGGCGGTGGGGTCTACGGATTCGGGGACCCCCCGTACCCTAACATTGTGCCTCCTTCCCCGGTTATCCAGGTCTTCCACGTGTCTGTGGAGCTCAAAAACTTGGGCAAGTTGGGAATCATATGCCGACTGTACCTGGCGAATGGCCGCCGTGTGCGTCTGGGTTGTCTGCTCCACGTTATCCACTCGGTGGGCGACCGCGAGCATTTCGGCCTTCAGGTCTGCTATGGCAGCAGTGACTGTGTTTTTGATATCCGTCGCAACTTTCTCCAAGTCGAATAGGCTGGGGGGGAGAGCCCCGTTGGAGCTGGGAGAGGATGTACCCGGCATATTGGCTGAAGGCGGTCTGTCAGGAGAGGCCGCGGCTTGGGCCTGTGCTGGCGCGAGGATCCGCAATGGCGCAGAGGCCTGTGTCTTTTGGGACCGGAATATGTCCGGTATATTCCTCCCCGAGTGGGTCTGAGAGTCCTTGGAGGTGCAAGAGGTGGACAAGCTCCTTGTGGCTCTGTGCATAGCAAGATTAGGACGGTAGGCTCCCGTTTAAGGTGATAAATCAGCCCGGTCGCACAGGAGCTCTCAGGTTAGGCGTCCATCTCGGTCTCCGCTCAGGCCACGCCCCCGTAAGGACCTTATTTCACTGCATAGCTTGCTGTCATCTGCAAAGACAGGAATGTTACTTTTCATCTCAGACTCAGTAAGAGTCTTTAACCACTACTCTCTGAATTCTGTCTTTTAGCCAGTTTTCTATCCATTTACAAACTGATATTTCCAATCCTGTAGACTTTACATTACACATTAGCCATATGTGCGGAACACTTTTGCAAAATCCAAGTATACCACGTCCACCGCCACTCCTCTGTCCAAGGTTTTACTTACCTCTTCATAAAAAGATATCAGGTTTGTCTGACAACTTCTGTCTTTCATGAATCCATACTGTCTGTTGCTTAACTAGTTTTTTTCCAGCAAGAACTCATCTATGTGGTCTTTTAGTAAACACTCCAGTATCTTCCCAACTATAGAAGTTAAACTAACAGGTCTATAGTTACTTGGTAAAGACTTTGTTCCCTTTTTAAATATATGTAGGCACCACATTGGCCCTGCGCCAATCCAGTGGTACTATTTCCATCATTAATGGGTCCCTAAAAATGAGATACAATGGCTTTGAAATTACAGAGCTCAATTCATTTAGGATACGTGGGTGTATGCCATCTTGTCCAGGTGCTTTATCCACCTTTATTCTGTCTAAATATTTCTGGACCATATCACTTTTGAGCCATTGTGGATTTGGGGCTGTGTCACTACCACCCCCATTATGGACATGAGCTCCCCCATGCTCCATTTTATACACAGAGCTGAAGAAAGTATTTAATAAATTAGCCTTCTCTTTGTCCCCAGTCACCCACTTAGATTATTTTGTAAAGGGTATACATGCTCAGACCTGACCTTTTTACTATTAATATATTTGAAGAATTTTTGGGTGTTTGTCCTACTATCTTTTGCAATCTGTTGTTCGTTTTGAATTTTTGCATTTCCTTTTCACATATAATGTTATATTCTTTGTAACATTTAAACGACACTAGTGTTCCTTCATTTTTATATTTTTTAAAAGCTCTTTTCTTATTATTTATAGCTTTTTTAACCTTGACCGTGAGCCACATAGGTTTTATTTTTAGCCTTTTAAACTTATTGCCCATGGGAATATACTTTGCAGTGAGGTCCCAAACAGTATTTTTGAAGAATTCCCATTTCTGTTCTGTGTTTATCGATGCCAATATTCCCTCCCAGTCTAAGTCCTGGAGAGAAGCCCTCATCCTTGGAAAATTTGCTCTCTTGAAATTAAGTGTTTTTATCTTACTGTATGTATTTCTTGCTTACGGCTAACATCAAATGAAATAATGTTATGATCACTGCTACCCAGGTGTTCCTTTATCTGAACATTAGTAATAAGCTCTGCATGGTTTAAAATTGCCAGGTCCAACAGAGCATCATTCCTAGTTGGGGCCTCAATAACCTGGACCATAAAATTGTCCTGTAATAGGTTTGTAAATTTTTGCCCTTTAACTGTCCCAGCAGTGCCATTACTCCAGTCAATTTCTAGGTAGTTAAAATCCCCCATTATTATCACCGTCCCAGCCCTTGCAGCCCTTTCCATCTGTGCAAGGAGCGGAGTCTCCACCTCCTCGTTAACAGTGGGTGGTCTATAACAAACTCCAATGATTAACTTTGAACTACGCACATCTATATGCAGTTCCACCCATAATGCTTCAGCCTCATCACACTCTCTATCAACCAGGTCCTCTTTCACGCTTGCTTTGAGATCACTTCTCACACAGAGACAGACCCCGCCACCTTTCCTTTTTACCCTGTCTCTCCGAAAGAGTGCATAACCAGAAATATTAATAGCCCAGTCATGTGAGGATTGAAGCCAAGTTTCAGCAATACAGATTACATCATAGCTCTCCTCATGCACCAGAGCCTCCAATTCACCCATTTTGCTTGGCAGACTTCTGGCATTGGTGAACAAACACTTTAATGTATTATTAAATTTTTCTCTGGTGTTTTTTATATCATTTTTAATAGTACAAATGGCACTATAGTTTCCAATGGCTGTTTGCAACATGGGAACTTTCTTGTCACCTGCCATAACCCTCCCCCCATCTATCCCCATTCCACTCTCCATTAATGTCTTACCCCTAACTGACCTGTGTGCCCGATGTAATTCTAGTTCACCCTCCCCCTCAATCCTAGTTTAAATACTCCTCCAGCCTTCCCATAAACCTCTCCCCCAGCACAGCAGACCCCCTTCCAT
Organism: Rana muscosa; assembly: GCA_029206835.1. Taxonomy (NCBI): domain Eukaryota; kingdom Metazoa; phylum Chordata; class Amphibia; order Anura; family Ranidae; genus Rana; species Rana muscosa. Next base: position 250,069,779 of record CM055117.1, on the reverse strand, counting down.
TCAAGTGCAAACCGTCTTTAGCATATAGGTTGCACCCCAATGAAAAGTCAGCCCAGTGCTCTAGAAACCCAAATCCCTCCTCCCTACTCCAGGTCTTTAGCCATGTATTCAGCCCTCTAATCTCTCCCTGCCTTTCCTGTGTTGTGCATGGCACAGGGAATATTTCAGAGAATATCACCTTGGAGGTCCTTCCCTTCATCTTGCAGCATAGTTCTTAAAATTGATTCTTAAGGAGCCTCCACCTTCCATGTTTACTGTCATTGATTCCAATGTGAACCAAGACAGCTGGGTCATGCCCAGACCCTCCCAGTAATTTATCCACCCAGTCCACCACATGCCGAACCCTGGCACCAGCGAGACAGCAAACCATTCAGTTGAGGCGATCCTGGCGACAAATTATTCTATCAGTCCTTCCGATTATAGAATCCCCTATTACCACCAACTGTCTAGGCCTACCTGCATCCCCTCACCACCTCTACTAGATGGGTTGCTCTCCCGGCTGTTAGGGGTAGCAGTGACATCTAGGGCTGCCACCTCTGTGTTTGCCACCTCCACATCTTCACCCAACTTGGAAAATTTGTTTTGATGCACAAATACAGGACTGGCCTTCCTTTTCTGCAAGCCCCCTTCCACTCCCTCTAACTACATTAACCCATCTTCCTATCTGATAATCCTGACTTGCCCCTCCACCCTCCATATCAGCCCTACTGACCTAGAGAACCCCCTTCAAGGTTGTCCTTTCTGCCCAGTGTTGCAACTTGCTCCTCCAGATCTCTAATGCGAGCTTCCAGAAGGGCAACCTGCTCACATCTGTCACAGCGGTATCCATCCTGGAGCTGTTGCACCAATTTTGCATACATGTGACACACTGTGCACTGAGCAAAACCTTCAACCCTTCTAGCACAAATTTTTGTAGGAAGTTTAAGATGTTACTCACAGTTTAGAAGACTCCTGTCTTAACTCCTGTTTTCAACTCCTGTTTTTTAACTCTCAACTTTAGTTCAAAATTTCACTTGTGTTCACAAAATCCACATGCAAGCCACCATCAGCAGGCAGCCAGCTCCTAGGGGAGTTTGTACAGACACTTATATACTCACCTGTGAACAATTAACCACTCCCCTTAATTAGCAGAAAGAAAAAAAAGCTGTTTAAAAAGTGTCAGAGAAAGGAGGGGAAAAAAAAAGTATTTTAAAAACTGATAGCAAACGTATAAAATAAAGGAGGAAAAAAAACTCAACACTTGCAAGCAGAAGCAGTTAAAAGCACAACTCCTGGTTTTTAACTCTCCACTTTAGTTCAAAATTCCACTTATATTCATAAAATCCACATGCAAGCCACCATCAGCATTAGAGATGCTATTAATAAAATGTAACGTTTCCAGTACAGTAAGGCTGAAGTCAGACCTCAGGATAGTTGCTATTTACAGATCCCATTTGTGCAGGAAGAACAATTTGCTAATGTCTAAGCACTGTGGATTTTTTTGCTTCCTGAAGTTCTGCTTCAGATTGAAATTAAGGCTGGCCATACACAGAGCAAATTTATTTCCTGTAACCACGGAAAGAAATGAACTTGATTCCCCCATCAACATAGATAGTGTTGATGAAGGGAATCCCTCCTGCCAGACCATTGTCTTCTCCCGCCCATTGATGCTAGCGGTTTTAGCAGCTGCTAGCGATAATTGCAAGAGAATAGGGCAGGCAGGTTGTACTCAAATGATCGATAGATCAATTTGGTACATTAAGCCTCCCCATTAATGGTTAGAATCTCATCTGGTTCCTACTGAGCCGACCGAGATTAAAGGAGAGTTCCAGCCTTTTTTTATGTTTATTAAAAGTCAGCAGCTACAAAAAGTGTAGCTGCTGGCTTTTAATAAACACACACTTACCTGCTCCACTGTCCAGCGACGCGACGCCCGGAGCTCCGCTGCTCTCCCCCCTTCATAGTGTGGGCACCCGGCCGTGACAGCTTTCGGCTTCACGGCCGGGCACTCACTGCGCATGCGTGAACGGCGCAGCACTCTCTGAGTGGACAGGCGATCGCCTGGGACCTGTCATGTCCCAGGTGATCGCCTACAGGGAGGGGCCACCAGAAGGCCTAGGCGACCCCAGGGCAGAAGGAGGAAGTGGGATAGGAAGTCCCACTCCTACTGAAGCCCCCACTCCCCCCCCCAAAAAAAATTACATGCCAAACGTGGCATGTAAGGGGACGAGGAGTGGATTTAGCAGAAGTTCCAAATTTGGGTGGAACTTCGCTTTAAAACTGTGTATGGCCGGCCTAACCCTCTATGATCGCCCTCAGCTAAAACCTTTTAGGACAGCCGAGATATGTAATCCTACAAAAAGTTCACATGGGTGGTCAGGGGGCAGTTAAAACCAGCTGTTGATCCGACAAGCCAACATGGGTGCTACTCAGGACTGTCCACATTGCCATGATCATGATGCTTTGCATTGAGGGCTAGCCATTTTAACTCAGCATGCTAAGTTTGACAGGTGGTACTGCCTATCAAACTTACCTATTGAAGTCAATAGGACTGCAACGCAACCACAAGCCAAACACTTGGCTGGCAGTTGTGGCATGATAGTCCCATGAAAAATCACCCTTTAGCTGTGAAAAAAAGACAAGAAAAAAAAATAAACAGGCAAATTAATCTAATGCCTAATGCAGTCAAAAATCCTACATGTCCTCTGCTAAAACCTAAGCATTAGAAGACCTAGGACAGCAGAAGTTTGAATTTTTAAAAAAATGTTTAAAGACTGAGTTCTCATGGGCAGCCAGGAGGTGGTAAAAATAGGTTGCTAAACTGTGTTTCTACTACCACTCCACCGACCATCTATAAGCGGATATGGTGGTCTCAGGACTGTCCACTTTTCCATGGCAGCCATGTTTTGCATGGCAGTATGGCCATTTTAACTCAGGGTTCTGAATTTGACAGGCAGCACTACCTCTCAAACTCACCTATTGAAGTCAATTGACCACAAGCTAAATCTACCATGAGCCAAAAACTTGACTTGCAATTGTATCATGATATTCTATGCAATGTCCCGGTAAAGAGGTTTATTAAGTTAAATAAAATAATTAAAAAAATATCTTGCAAACTTAATCACAACTGCCTCTGAAAAACCATCCACTGTGGTCCACTTGTCAGGGGAAGGGGAGGTTATCACTGCTACCCTCATGAAAAAGGCCAAAGAATCATAATATAATAATACCATTATATAAAATATCATTATGACTGTTACTCTTTTTATTTCTGCTACAAACTCTACAACTATTACTTGTATCCAAAGCTCTGGTCCCTAGTTGTGTACTGACTATGCTGACAGCTCTTTTTACTAAATGTTAAAGCAGAACTTCAACTTCAACTCTCTCAATCAACATTGATTATTTTTAATCCTTATGCTGCTAGCTTTAATAAATAGATAGGAAAGTATATTATATTTACTTGTTTAAAACTTTTACATTTCATCAGTTACTTCCTGGTTTCTAGGCCTAGGCAAATTAGGTTGTATATCCCAGGAGTCTTCAGGGGGGAGAGGAGAAATGGTCTTCTCAGTTAATCACATCCCCCCGCATGCATGCCTGAGCTAAAGTCAGATATATTCCAGGAAGAAAATGCTACATGAATTATCTATCTTATGCAAGATGGCCAGAGATGCTAGAGGGTGTTTTTCAAAGCAATTTCTTAATTATTTAGAAAAATTAATGGTTTGTGGTGCTCAGATGCAGCGTAGTTCAACCTTAAGAGCAATAACATGTATTGTCACTACCAGCTGCTACTTATAGAGTTAGCAGGGAGGGCTCAATACATTTTTTTAGGGCCCCACAATTCAAACTTACACCCCTAAATGGATACTTTCTGTATGGAGTAAATATGCTTTCTCTGTATTTGTGTGGGCTTCCTGCTGGTGCTGAAGTGAAAGGAAAGTCCGATGCTGTAAAGAGGAATACTGCATAGGAACCTAGAATGTAAGATCAATGAATCAAGGTAAGCTGAATGTGGTCAAACAGGAGACGGCAAGATTGAACATTGATATTTTGGGAATTAGTGAACTAAAATGGACTGGAATGGGTGAGTTCAACTCATATGACTACTATATCTACTTCTGTGAATAAGAATCTCTTGTTCTATGGATAAAAAATGGTGTAACCCTCATAGTCAATAAAATAGTGAAGAAAGCAGTACTGGGGTACAATCCCAAAAATGACAGGATAATCTCAGTCCGTATCCAAGGCAAACCACTCAACATCACAGTAATCCAAGTTTATGCAACAACCTCTGATGCTGAAAAAGTTGACGTTGACCGCTCTTATTAAGATGTACAACACCTTTTAGAACTAACTCCAAAAAAAGATATCCTTCTCATAATGGGAAATTGGAATGCTAAAGTAGGAAGTCAAAGCATATCCAGAATAACTGGTAAATATGGCCTTGGATTACAAAATGAAGCAGGACAAAGGCTAATAGAGTTTTGTCAAGAGAACACACTGGTAATAACAAACACTCTTTTCCAAAAACTAAAAGGGGACTCTACACATGGACATCAGCAGGTGGTCCATACAGATTGATTATATTCTCTGCAGCCAAAGATGGAGACGCTCTATACAGTCAGTCAAAACAAGACTTGGAGCTGACTTACGGCAAAATTCAGGTGTAAATTGAAGAAAGTGGGTTATGCCACTAGATAATTCAGATATGATCTAAATTGGATCCCTTGTAAATACCCAGTGGAGGTGACAAACAGATTTAAGGGATTAGATCTGATAGACAGAGTGCCCGGGGGACTATGGAAGGAAGTGTGTAACATCGTACAAGACGCAGAAATGAAAAACATCCAAAAGAAGATGAAATGCAAGAAAGCAAAGTGGCTTGTCTTGTCTATCTGATGAGGCTATACAAATGACTGAACAAAGAATGAAGGCAAAAGGCAATGGAGAAAGGGGAAACTGAATGCAGACTTCCAGAGGATAGCAAGAAGAGACAAAAATACCTTCTTAAACAATCAATGCAAAGAATTAAAGGAAAACAACAGAATGGGAGACTAGAGAGCTTTTCAAAACATTGGAGATATCAAGGGAAAGTTTTTTGCAAAGATCTGCATGATAATAGACAAAAATGTCAAGGACCTGACAGAAGCAGAAGAGCTAAAGAAAAGATGGCATGAATACACAGAAGAACTATACAAGAAAGATCTGATTGTCCCATATAACCACAATGTTGCAGTCACTGACCTTGAACTGGATATCCTGGAGAGTGAAGTCAAGTGGGCCTTAAAAAGCATTGTTAATACCAAAGCTAGCGGAAGTGATGGTATCCCAGCTGAGTTATTTAAAATACTAAAAGATGATGCCACAGGACTGGAAGAGGTCAGTTTACATTCCGTTACCAAAGAAGGGCAGTGCCAAAGAATGTTCAAACTACCGTACGATCACACTTATATCACACGCTAGCAAGGTTATGCTGAAAATTCTAAACCGAGAGCTACCACATGTACAAACTGGATTTCTAAGAGGCAGAAGAACTAGAGATCAAATTGCCAACATTGGCTGGATCATGGAGAAAGCAAGGGAGTTCCAGAAAAATGTCTACTTCTGCTTTATTGACTACAGTAAAGCCTTCTACTGTGTGGATCACAACAAGATGTGGTAAATACTGAAAGAAATGTAAATACCAGACCAACTCACCTGTCTTCTGAAAAACCTGTATGCAAGTCAAGAAGCAACAGTTATAACAGAACATGGAACAACTTACTGGTTCAAAATTGAGAAAGGAATGTGGCAAGAATGTATATTGTCACTCTATTTATTTAACTACTTGCCGACTGCCTCACGCACTTATACGTCGGCAGAATGGCACGTGCAGGCAAAGCAACGTATATTTACGCTGCTTTGAATCTGCCGCCTTGCGGGCGCGATCGGGTCACGGAATGGCAGAACTGGGGGAAGCCTTTGTAAACAAGGCATCTCCCTGTTCTGCCTAATGACACAACACTGATTGTCTGCTCCCTTTCATTGGGAGCAGCGATCAGTGACATGTCACAGTAAGCCACACCCCTAACAGTTAGAATCACTCCCTATGACACACTTAACCCCTTCCTCGCCCCCTAGTGGTAAACTCCTTCACTGCCAGTCACATTTACACAGTAATCAGTGCATTTTTATAGCACTGATCGCTGTATAAATGTGAATGGCCTGAAAATAGCGCCAAATGTGTCCGATGTGTCTGCCATAATGTCGCAGTCATGATAAAAATTGCTGATCGCTGCCATTACTAGCAAAAAAAAAAAATATTAATAAAAATGCCATAAAACTATCCCCTATTTTGAAGACGCGCTAACTTTTGCGCAAACCAATCAATAAACACCTATTGCTATTTTTTTTTACCAAAAATATGTAGAAGAATACGTATCAGCCTAAACTGAGGAAAAAATATGTTTTTTTATATATTTTTTGTGGATATTTATTATAGCAAAAAGTAAGAAATATTGAATTTTTTTCAAAATTGTCACTTTATTTTTGTTTATAGCGCAAAAAATAAAAACCGCAGAGGTGATCAAATACCACCAAAAGAATTCTCTATTTGTGGGAAAAAAAGGACGTAAATTTTGTTTGGGAGCCACGTCGCATGACCGCGCAATTTTCAGTTAAAGAGACTCAGTGCCAAATTGCAAAAAGTGGCCCGGTCATTTGGCAGTCAAATGGTACGGGGCTGAAGTGGTTAACTTATATGCAGAGTACATTGTACGAAATGCCAGGATTGATGAATCACAAGCCAGAATTAAGATCGCCGGGAGAAAAATCCACAACCTGAGATATGCAGACGATACCACACTAATAGCAGAAAGTGAAGAGTCTCTTAATTAAGGTTAGAGAGGAGGGCGCAAAAGTGGGCATGAAATTGAACATTAAGAAAACTAAGATTATGGCAACCAGTCCCATCACTCCTTGGCAAATAGAAGGAGAAGAACTAGAAACAGTGACAGATTTTATCTCCTGCCACCGATAAAAGTGATCTTGCGGTGTATCCGCCGCAGAGACCACTTTTATCTGAAATAGGACCGCCCGCACTTGAAGAGGGTACCGGGGTTATGGCAGCTACAGTAGCTGCTACCATGACAACGGTAATCCTCTTCAAAGTAGTGACGTATAACGACGGTGGGCGTAAAAGTGTGGCGTGGATTTGTATTCAGCCCCCTATACTCTGATACCCCAAATTAAAATCTGGTGGAGCCAGTTGCCTTCTGAGGTCACCTAATTAGTAAATAGAGTCCACCTGTGTGTAATTTAATCTCAGTATAAATATAGCTATTCTGTAAAGCCCTCAGAGGTTTGTTAGAGAACATCAGTGATCTACAGCATCATGAAGGCCAAGGAACATACCAGACAGGTCAGGGGTAAAGTTGTGGAGAAGTTTAACCACTTCCAGCCCAAGGACTTCATATGACTTTGAGTGGGGATATCTGGATGATGGGTGCAGCTACAGGCATCATTCAGATATCATCTTTTTTGGCTGGTGATTTTGTGCACTGTAAGAACAATCATAGCAGTAGTTCAGCTGCTTGATTGTTCTTACAGGCGGTGGGAGAGGAAAATTTGATCATAGATATTTCTGTGGACCAGGTGGTCCCCAGTCATCTCTATGACCCTCGGAGGCCAGGGCGTGACGTTATGATGTGACGTCCGGCAGGCGGATGTAAGCAAAGCCGGCAATGCGGCTGGAAAGGCAGAGATAGTTCTTTTTTTTTATATTGGTCTTTCCAGCCTGGAGGAGAGATGTGGGGTCCTATAGACCCCACATCTCTACATTAAGAGGACCTGTCATGCACTATTCCTATTACAAGGGATGTTTACATTCCTTGTAATAGGAATAAAAGTGATCAAAAAATAAAAATAAATTAAGAGAAAGTGTAAAGAAAAAGGTAAAATAAACAATAATAAAAAATGTTTTAAAGCGCCCCCATCCCCGCATGCTTGTGCAGAGAAGCGAACGCATACGTAAGTTGCGCCCACATATGTAAACAGTGTTTAAATCCCACATATGAGGTATCGCCACCTGCATTAGAGCAAGAGCAACAATTCTAGCCCAAGACCTCCTCTGTAAACTGGTAACCTGTAAAAAGAATTAAAGCGTTGCCTTTGGAGATTTTTAAGTATCAAAGTTTGGCGCCATTACACGAGTGTGCGCAATTTTAAAGCATGACAAGTTAGGTATCTATTTACTCTGGCTTAACATCATCTTTGACATTATACTAAAAAATTGGGCTAACTGTACTACTTTTTTTATTGCATTTCCCCAAAAAAATGAATTAAAAAAATTCATGTAAAGTACTGTGTGACGTAAAATGTTGCAACGATTGATTGCCATTTCATTCCCTAGAGTCTCTGCTAAAAAAACATATACAATGTTTGGGGTTTCTGAGTAATATTCCAGCAAAAAAAATATGATTTTTACATGTAGGAGAGGAGTGTTAGAATAGGCCCGGTATGGAAGTGGTTAAAGCAGGGTTAGGTTATAAAAAAAAATATCCCAAGCGTTGAACATCTCACGGAGAGCTGTTAAATCCATCATTCAAAAATGGAAAGAGTATGGCACAACTGTAAACCTACCAAGACATGGCCGTCCACCTAAACTGACAGGCAAGAGCATTAATCAGAGAAGCAGCCAAGGGGCCCATGGTGGAGGGGAACTGTGGAGGAGCTGCAGGGATCCACAACTCAGGTGGGAGAATCTGTCCACAGGACAACTATTAGTCATGCACTCCACAAATCTGGCCTTTATGGAAGAGTGGCAAGAAGAAAGTCATTGTTGAAAGAAATCCATAAGCCATGTGGGGACACAGAAAATATGGAAGAAGGTACTCTGGTCAGATGAGACAGAAATTGTACTTTTTGGCCTAAAAGCAAAATGCTATGTGTGGTGGAAAACTAACCCTGCACATCACCCTGAACAGACCATCCCTACTGTGAAACATGGCAGTGGCAGCATCATGTTGTGGGGAATCTTTTCTTCAGTAGGGACAGGGAAGATGGTCAGAGTTGATGGGAGGATGGATGGAGCCAAGTACAGGACAATCTTAGAAGAAAAACTGTTAGAGTCTGTTACCCTAAACCAGTGTTTCTCAACTCCAGTCCTCAAGGCGCACCAACAGGTCATGTTTTCAGGATTTCCATTATTTTGCACAGGTGATTTGATCTGTTTTACTGCCTTAGTAATTACCACAGCTGTTTTATCTAAGGGAAATCCTGAAAACATGACCTGTTGGTGCGCCTTGAGGACTGGAGTTGAGAAACACTGCCCTAAACATACAGCCATAGCTACAATGGAATGGTTTAGATCAGGCATGTCCAAAGTCCGGCCCGTGGGCCAGTTTAATGTGGCCCCCCTGGTAATTTGTATATATATATATTTTGTATATATATATATATATATATATATATATATATATATATCCAAATAACTCCCCCAAGCTCATCTCTTCACCACACACAGCCACAAATGCAAGAGAATTCTTGTTGGGCAGTGTATTAGTGCTCGGTCGAACACACTTAAGCCTCGTACACATGACCGAGTTTCTCGTCAAAAAACGACAAGAAACTTGCTGGCAGAGCTTTCTTGCTGAGTAAATCGGTCGTGTGTACGCGGCTATCAGGTTTCTTGTCAAGAAAACCGACAAGAATCTCAACGAGAAAAATAGAGAACCTGCTCTCTATTTTTTCGTCAGGATTCTCCATTTTCTCGTCGAGATTCTCGTCAGCATGTATATATATAAAAAAAAATATATATATATATATATATATATATATATATACTGTATATATTTAGGTATAAAATAACAATTGCATGACCATGGCTTTTTCAATTATAAAAAATGTTGTAGGTATAATCTTTATTTCAAATGGGAACCTATAACCTATATATTACCTTGACACTCACATTTTATCACTGTTCCAAATAGCAGATGTGCCTTGAGCTTTGCATACATCAAATGTCCTTTCCATATTATTATACATCCTTGTTAACTAGGTGGCTGCGAGGGCCCCTGTAAATGTGAGGCCTTAGGCGACCACCTATTTTGCCTAATTAGAGAGCCGCCTCTGACTGTAGTGAGTATTAAATGGATCCGATACAAATTGGTTGCAGGGTAATGACACAAACCGATGCAAATCGGTTGTAGGGTGATGACACGAACGGATACGAATCGGGTGTAGCGTAATGATACGAACCAATACAAATCTGTTGTAGGAAAATGACATAACCATTACGATGGTCCGCTTAAATACCCCCCGGACTCCTCCCATAAATTTAAGCCACCATACTAGCCTTTATATATACATATACAGTCAGGTCCATAAATATTGGGACATTGACACAATTCTAATCTTTTTGGCTCTATACACCACCACAATGGATTTGAAATTAAATGAACAAGATGTGCTTTAACTGCAGACTTGCAGCTTTAATTTGAGGGTATGCACATCCAAATCAGGTGAACGATGTAGGAATTACAACAGTTTGTATATGTGCCTCCCACTTTTTAAGGGACCAAAAGTAATGGGACAATTGGCTGCTCAGCTGTTCCATGGCCAGGTGTGTGTTATTCCCTCATTATCCCATTTACAAGGAGCAGATAAAAGGTCCAGAGTTCATTTCAAGTGTGCTATTTGCAATTGGAATCTGTTGCTGTCAACTCTCAATATAAGATCAAAAGAGCTGTCACTATCAGTGAAGCAAGCCTTCATTAGGCTGAAAAAACAAAACAAACCCATCAGAGAGATAGCAAAAACATTAGGTGTGGCCAAATCAATTGTTTGGAACATCCTTAAAAAGAAAGAACGCACCAGTGAGCTCAGCAACACCAAAAGACCCAGAAAACCACGGAAAACAACTGTGGTGGATGACCGAAGAATTCTTTCCCTGGTGAAGAAAACACCCTTCACAACAGTGGGCCAGATCAAGAACACTCTCCAGGAGGTAGGTGTATGTGTGTCAAAGTCAACAATCAAGAGAAGACTTCACCAGAGTAAATACAGAGGGTTCACCACAAGATGTAAACCATTGGTGAGCCTCAAAAACAGGAAGGCCAGATTAGAGTTTGCCAAACAACATGTAAAAAAGCCTTCACAGTTCCGAAACAACATCCTATGCACAGGTGAGACCAAGATCAACTTGTACCAGAGTGATGGGAAGAGAAGAGTATGGAGAAGGAAAGGAACTGCTCATGATCCAAAGCATACCACCTCATCCGTGAAGCATGGTGGTGGTAGTGTCATGGCGTGGGCATGTATGGCTGCCAATGGAACTGGTTTTCTTGTATTTATTGATGATGTGACTGCTGACAAAAGCAGCAGGATGAATTCTGAAGTCTTCCGGGCAATATTATCTGCTCATATTCAGCCAAATGCTTCAGAACTCATTGGACGGTGCTTCACAGTGCAGAGGGACAATAACCCGAAGCATACTGCGAAAGCAACCAAAGAGTTTTTTAAGGGAAATAAGTGGAATGTTATGCAATGGCCAAGTCAATCACCTGACCTGAATCCGATTGTGCATGCATTTCACTTGCTGAAGACAAAACTGAAGGGAAAATGCCCCAAGAACAAGCAGGAACTGAAGACAGTTGCAGTAGAGGCCTGGCAGAGCATCCCCAGGGATGAAACCCAGTGTCTGGCGATGTCTATGCGTTCCAGACTTCAGGCTGTAATTGACTGCAAAGGATTTGCAACCAAGTATTAAAAAGTGAAAGTTTGATTTATGATTGTTAATCTGTCCCATTTCTTTTGGTCCCTTAAAAAGTGGGAGGCACATATACAAACTGTTGTAATTCCTACACCGTTCACCTGATTTAGATGTAAATACCCTCAAATTAAGGCTGGATGTCTGCAGATAAAGCACATCTTGTTAGTTTTATTTGAAATCCATTGTGGTGGTGTATAGAGCCAAAAAGATTAGAATTGCGTCAATGTCCCAATATTTATCGACCTGACTGTATATAGATAGATAGATAGATAGATAGATAGATAGAGTATATATATACTTCTATATACACTTAAACTAGTTAACAAGGATGTATAACAATATGGAAGGGACAGGTGATGTATGCAAAGATCTGGGCAGATCTGCTATTTGGAACAGTGTTAAAAGGTAAAATATACCGTATTTTTCGCACCATAAGACGCACCTGACCATAAGACGCACCTAGGTTTTAGAGGAGAAAAACAAGAAAAAAAATATTCTGAACCAAATGGTGTACTAAAATATTTTCCAGTGCCCATGAAATGCAGCCTGACCATTGCCATAGTAAACGCAGAGTGACCATGCCACAGTAAACGCAGAGTGACCATGCCACAGTAAACGCAGAGTGACCATTGCCATAGTAAACACAGAGTGACCATGCCATCAGTGGTGTATTTAGGTTTTGTGCTGCCCTAGGCCTTACTAAATTTGCGCACTCCCTAATTTAAATATGACCCACCCCTTCCTGTCAAGGCCCGCCCTGTCATCTTCATGGGAAGAGGACAGAGGGGACGCTGTGGGAAGAGGACAGAGGGTTGCCGTGGGTGAAGGACAAAGGGACACCCTGGGAAGAGGAAAGAGTAACGCCCTGGGAAGAGGACAGAGTAACGCCCTGGGAAGAGGACAGAGTAACGCCCTGGGAAGAGGACAGAGTAACGCCCTGGTAGAAGGACGTCGTGGGAAGAGGACAGAGGGGACGCCGTGGGAAGAGGACAGAGGGGATGCCGTGGGAAGAGAACAGAGACGTTGTGGCGGTCAATAAGGCCTAGAGGATATCAGGTTAGGCACTTCCTAATGGCTCAGTCCCTGGGAATAGTAATGGATAATGGCCAACAGGCCCTCTTACCAGACCCAGCGAAATCGCAACAGTGATCCCTCTGGCTGGACGTTCGCTCACTCTGGGTTGCCCAGGGTGATTCTAGTCAGTAGTGTAGCATGTCTGTATCCTGGCAGTGGCTCGGTCTTTCTCCCTCTCTGGTGGTGCGGGTAAAGCGGTTAAAGTGTGACTCCTTCTCTGGCGGTGTGGGTACAGCGTGGCTCTCTGGTGGTGCGGGTACAGCGTGGCTCTATGGTGGTGCAGGTACAACATGGCTCCCTGGTGGTGCGGGTACAGCGTGGCTCTCTGGTGGTGCAGGGTACAGCGTGGCTCTCTGGTGGTGCAGGGTACAGCGTGGCTCTCTGGTGGTGCAAATCCAATTAGAGCCGCTCTCTCTCTCTCTCTATACAGACAGCCCGCAGCTCTCCTCTCCCTGTCACAGCGCCGCTGCTCTATTTGCCAGAGAACTCGGCAGCAGCGCTGTGACAGGGAGAGGAGAGCTGCGGGCTGTCTGTATATCCCCCGCCGCCCCCCTCCTCCCTTTCTGTAAGCCAAAGAGAAAGAGAGAGCGGCTCTAACTGGATTCGCAAAGCCCCTGACACTGCGGCGGGGGGGGGGGGGGCGGAGCTAGTGGCGGCGGTCGGGATTCCAGAGGCTGTGAGCGGATGGCAGGGGCGGTGCCAGCAACGGCGGGGGGCGGGGCCCCTGTTATGTATTCGGGCTATAAGACGCAGGGACATTTTCCCCCATATTTCTGGGGGGAAAAAGTGCGTCTTATAGTCCGAAAAATACGGTAGGTTTATTCCCATTTGAAATAAAGGTTATACCTACACATTTTTTAATAATTGAAAATGTCATAGTCTCATGCTATGACATCTGCAAATATATACAGTATATATATATATATATATATATATATATATAAAGTAAATAACGGATAAAGTATATAAAGTATATACAGGTATTATCAACATAGTAATATTCCTATAACTATATTATTAATGTTAGGTTTCACCTGCAACAACCAAGGCATATTATGAGCAATGCATTTTCAGTTGATGGATGTTCTGGATTCTCTAGTAGATGCCTACAGGTAAAGGTTAGCGTCTGGGAAAAATGATCAGTATTTAGCCTCTCTATTCTGTTCCTTAATCGAAACTAATGACTTTCATCTACAGCAAAGGAAACACTCATCGTTAAGTAATTTTTTACAGTGAGCTTGTTTCTGTAATAGGACTGCGCATGACGCAGAGCATTGATTGGAAGACACTTTAATGAGTAGGCTCATATCACATTTATAAAAGAAGAAAATAAGGAAAGCCTTATGAGGGCCAATTTGGATTTGGATAGCTTGCTGTGCTTGAAATGGAATACTTGCTGAGTCTGCAATTTAATACTCCCACAGGGATGCAAACACACAGCACTGTATAAATGATAAACCATTCTTTTTGGTTGTGTGATAGGCTAAACATACAATGTAACATCAAATATTAAACAAAAATACACTGGGGTTTTGTTCCAATGTGTTCATTGATCTAAGCTGTTAACAACATTTTAGGAAGAGGCAGGCAAGAATAAGGAAACTACACAGCATGGTGTCTACATAAAGAGTACCCTGTAATATCATAAAGGACAACAGAAATCAAAGGATGTAAACCAAAACAAGGGATAAATAAATACCTCCAGCTTTCTAATTGCGAAGGAAGATAACATAAGATTATATACAATGTAGCATGTTTAGTTGTTCTTTTACATATGTTTGAGATGATGTAGCTATAATTGATGTAAAATATATAGTGATTTCACTCAAAGTACTGTTTTGTTGCTTTATCTTTAACCACTTGCATTCCAGGTGCCATTTTAAAACGGTGCTGGGGAAATGCCTATTTTTCACAGATCTTTTTTATGTTTAATAGTTTTTATTGAGAAATATATTTTTTCCAGAATACAATAAACATAACAAAAAAGGGTGATGATAAAAATGGTTGCCAACATCTGGTAATACGGAAAAGTAGGAGCTTATCAAATAAGTATCATTTTTTACATCTGACATATAAGGTGATATCATGAGCAGGGATAAACAAGAGGAAGTTTAGATAGGGTTGTGATAATTCCAATCATACCAACTTGACCATAAATCCCAGTGGTTGTGTGCAATCTTCATGTGGCCCTCGGAAATAGCGAACATGTGTTTATAAAAATAGTGTGTGTGTACCAGGTGTATTATCTCATACATAGAGATATGATCGAGGGATTTTCAGTGTCTGACGATTGACAATCTGGCTGCTAAAAGTACCTATACCTTTAGCAGCTATGGTATCGGACCCAAGGAATGTCCATACTATCCTGTGAACATATTTGTGGAGGTGGGGATTACAGATTAAGCAATGAGTTATTTGGATGTACTTGAAGTACTCCTTGCTAGGAAATGAGAAGAATTTTTGTAAGGAGGAAAATGAGATAAGAAGGTTATGTGAGTATAGGTCAGAGAGGAGTAAAATGCCTTTTTTTCTCCGAAGATTTCATAGTAATTTCGGGTATGAGTAATGATAGCACGAAGATTGAAAGTGAGATTTTGCATGGGCTGTCCCCTGTTGTAGCGTTAGCCATGAAGTAGTCAAACGCTCTTACAGTGGCGATGACTGGAGGAGAGAGTAGCATTGCTCAGTTTCCATGAGGGAATAACAAGTAGCCAGTTTTTCAGGTTACGCCCTGGGATCTGGAGGGCTTCAATGTCACCCCACAGACATGAGGAGCTAACTTGAAACCATGCTTTTACTTGCACTAGTATGGAGGCTACATAGTAGTCTCTGAAGCAAATATACCCCACTTCTCCCACAAATTTATGTTTGATGAGGCATGCCTAAGCATTCCTGTTTTTTATATCGTGCCACACCGTGCGCCTCAGCAGAGATTGAAGGGAATTAAAAAAAGTTAGTGGGATTGGGACGGGTAGGGATCTAAATAAGTACAGTGGCTGTGGTAGATGGATAATTTTAAATGCTGATAATCTGCCTGGACAAGATAATGTGAGTTTGGTGATTTCCTCTAGATTAGGGTTGAGCGAACCCGAACTGTAAAGTTCGGGTTCGTACCAAACTTTTGGGTTTTTGGTACCCGGACCCGAACCCGAACAATTTACTGTATGTTCGGGTTCGGATTCGGTGTTCGGCAATGTAATGGCGCATTTTAAAAAGATGCAGGGCAGCCAATCAACATTTGTTTAACTTGTGTGCCCTTAGAAGCCATCACAGCCATGCCTACTAATGGCATGGCTGTGATTGGCCAGTGCAGCATGTGACCCAGCCTCTATATAAGCTAGAGGCACATAGCACAGCACGTCACTCTGCTAAAGTTAGTGTAGGGAAAGGTTGCTGCTGCTGCTTTGAGGGAGAGAATTAGACAGGAGTCCTGTCCTGATTCAGAAATCAAATTACTCAGCGACCTACCTTGCTTTTGTTGTGTTTTATCCTGCCCTGAGCCCAGTGCCAGAAAAAAGCTAACTTTTATCCGTCTGTTAGTTAGGTTGGCTTCGGCGGGCATTTTATGCAAGCTCAGTGCACCAGCACTGCATATGTTACTGTGAGATACACCATTTAGATACTGTTCTCCTATTCTGCTATAAAAAAATAAATAAAAAATTTAGGGCAAAAAAATATTTTTTGGTGCATTTTCTGCATATCTGTACGTGTGAGATAGACACTTTACATACTGTTCTCCTATTCAGATCTTCCAAAAATATAATAATTTAGGGCAAAAAAATGTTTTGTGTTGTGTTTTCTGCCATAAAAATTTATTTTGGTGCATTTTCTGCATATCTGTACGTGTGAGATACACACTTTAGATACTGTTCTCCTATTCTGCTCTTCAAAAAAATAATAATTTACGCCAAACCTTTTTTTTGGTGCATTTTCTGCCATAATATTTTATTTTGGTGCATTTTCTGCATATCTGTACGTGTGAGATAGACACTTTAGATACTGTTCTCCTATTCTGATCTTCCCAAAAAATAATAATTTAGGCCAAAACATTTTTTGGTGCATTTTCTGCCATAATATTTTATTTTGGTGCATTTTCTGCATATCTGTACATGTGAGATAGACACTTTAGATACTGTTCTCCTATTCTGATCTTCCAAAAATATAATAATTTAGGGCCAAAACATTTTTTTTGGTGCGTTTTCTGCCATAAAAATGCATTTAGGTGCATTTTCTGCATATCTGTACGTGTGGGATAGACACTTTAGATACTGTTCTCCTATTCTGATCTTCAAAAAATCTAATAATTAAGTACAACAAAAAAAAATTTGGTGCGTTTTCTGCCCCAAAAATATTTTTGGTGTGTTTTCTGCCATAAAAATTTATTTTGGTGCATTTTCTGCATATCTGTACGTGTGAGATAGACACTTTAGATACCGTTCTCCTATTCCGATCTTCCAAAAATATTATAATTTAGGGCAAAAAAAAAAAAAATTGGTGCGTTTTCTGGCATAAAAATTTATTTTGGTGCATTTTCTGCATATCTGTACGTGTGAGATAGACACTTTAGATACTGTTCTCCTATTCTGATCTTCAAAAAAGATAATAATTTAGGGCAAAAAAATGTTTTTTAGTGCGTTTTCTGCCCAAAAAAAAATTTTTGGTGCGTTTTCTGCCATACAAATTTATTTTGGTGCATTTTCTGCATATCTTTACGTGTGAGATAGACACTTTAGATACTGTTCTCCTATTCTGATCTTCCAAAAATAGAATAATTTAGGGCAAAAAAAGAATTTTTGGTGCGTTTTCTGCCATAAAAATTTATTTTGGTGCATTTTCTGCATATCTGTACGTGTGAGATACACACTTTAGATACTGTTCTCCTATTCTGATCTTCAAAAAATATAATAATTTAGGGTGAAAAAAAAAATTTTGCTGCGTTTTCTGCCCAAAAAATGTTTTTGGTGCGTTTTCTGCAGTACAAATTTATTTTGGTGCATTTTCTGCATATCTGTACGTGTGAAATAGACACTTTAGATACTGTTTTCCTATTCAGATCTTCCAAAAATCTAATAATTTAGGGCAAAAAAATATTTTTGGTGCGTTTTCTGCCCAAAAAAATTGTTTTGGTGCGTTTTCTTCCCAAAAAATATTTTTGTTGCATTTTCTGCATATCTGTACGTGTGAGATACACACTTTAGATACTGTTGCTCTATTCTGATATTCAAAAAACACCCATTTAGGGCCAGATTCTAAATTTGAAAAATATGAGGAGACGGTCAAATAAGGGACATGGCCCCGGTCGTGGTGCTGCTGGTTGAGCTCCTGTTGCAGGGAGAGGATGTGGTCGATCTGTGCCAGCTGCACGCACAAGTGAAACACCTTCCTCAAGTGCGAGTAGGCGACAGAGCCTGCAGCGGTATTTGGTCGGGCCAAATGTGGGTCTACGTATGTTGAGGCCAGGCCCAGGACAAGTACAGGCGATAGTAGATTGGGTTGCTGACAGTGCCTCCAGTTCCTTCACATTGTCTCCCACCCAGTCTACTGCTGAAAGATCAGAGTTGGCACCTGCAGCCGATGTCCATCAGTCTTTCACCTCACCCCCTTGCCAATCAGCCAAGCAGTCTGAGCCCCAAGTCATGCAGCAGTCTCTTCTGCTTTTTGATGACTCTGTTAGCACGGTTTCCCAGGGCCATCCACCTAGCCCTGCCCCAGAAGTGGAAGAGATTGTGTGCACCGATGCCCAACCACTTATGTTTCAAGATGACTACATGGGAGGACCATCGCAGCACGTCTCGGATGATGAAGAAACACAGGTGCCAACTGCTGCTGCTTTCGCAATTGTGCAGACCGACAAGGAGGGCAGGGGTGAAGACTGGGTGGAAGATGATGTGGAGGACGATGGGGTCCTCGACCCCACATGGAATCAACGTCATGCAGGTAAACTGTGTAGTTCGGAGGAAGAGGCGGTGGTCGCACAGAGCCACCAGCACAGCAGAAGAGGGAGCAGGGTGCAAAAGCGGAGCGTCCGTCCCCTAGACAGTACGCTTGCTAATGCCCAACGCAGCAAGGGACCTAGCACACCAAAGCCAGGTCCAAGGAGTTCCCTAGCGTGGCAGTTCTTCAGACAATGTGCTGATGACAAGACACGAGTGGTTTGCACGCTGTGCAATCAGAGCCTGAAGCGAGGCATAAACGTTCTCAACCTGAGCACAACCTTCATGACCAGGCATCTAAGTGCAAAGCATGAGCTGCAGTGGAGTAGACACCTCAAAAACCAAGAAAGGTTTCTGGCTCCTCCTGTTTCCTCTTCTGCTGCAGTCTCGGCCTCTTCATCCACGTCTGTAGTGACAGTGACACCTGCCACCATGCAAACAGAGGATCTGCCAGCAACACTACCACCTGGGTCACCAACCATCTCCACAATGTCCCATGGAAGCGTTCAGCTCTCTATCTCCCAAACATTGGAGCGGAAGAGGAAGTACCCCCCTACCCACCCGCGATACCTGGCCCTGAATGCCAGCATTGCAAAATTCCTGGCCTTTGAAATGCTGTCATTCCGTCTGGTGGAGACGCAGAGTTTTAAAAGCCTAATGGCATTGGCTGTCCCACAGTACGTCGTGCCCAGCCGCCACAATTTTTCCAGGCGAGCCATCCCTTCCCTGCACAACCAAGTGGGGGACAAAATCAGGTGTGCACTGCGCAACGCCATCTGTGACAAGGTCCACCTAACTACGGATACGTGGACCAGTACGCATGGTCATGGACGTTATATCTCCCTAACAGCACACTGGGTAAATACAGTGGTGGCTGGGCCTGAGTCGGATAGCAGTTTGGCACATGTCCTTCCACCACTGAGGATTGCAGGGCGCTTCAGTTTGCCTCCTGTTGCTAACTCCTCCTACTCCGCTTCCTCATCCTCTACCGCCTCCTCATCCGGTCAGTGTAACACCTTCACCACCAACTTCAGCACAGCCAGGGGTAAACGACAGCAGGCAGTTTTAAAACCTTCCTGTTTGGGGGAAAAACGCCAAACAGGAACGAAAAAGTCTTCTGGACTGCAGCACTCAAAAATAAAAGCCTTTATTTTAAAATAAGGAATCCAAAATACACACTGTACAACGGTACACAGGTCAAAAAAAATTTTGGCTGACATGTTTCGCACTGTGCTAGTGCTTATTCCTAGGGGGGAAAACGCCACACCGCGCAGGACTTGTGGAGGGACATGGAACAACAGACCGATGAGTGGTTGGTGGCAGTGAGCCTCAAGCCTGGCCTGGTGGTGTGCGATAATGGGCGAAATCTCGTAGCACCTCTGGGCCTAGCCGGTTTGACGCACATCCCTTGCCTGGCGCATGTGCTGAATTTGGTGGTGCAGGGGTTCCTTAAAAATTACCCCGATATGTCAGAGCTGCTGCAGAAAGTGCGGGCCGTCTGTGCGCACTTTCGGCATTCTCACCCTGCTGCTGCTCGCCTGTCAGCGCAGCAGCGTAACTTCGGCCTTCCCGCTCACCGCCTCATACGTGACGTGTCCACAAGGTGGAACTCCACCTTGCACATGCTGGCCAGACTGCGTGAACAGCAGCAGGCGATAGTGGAGTTTCAGGTGCAGCACGCACGCTTAAGTCGCTCTGCGGAACAGCACCACTTCACCACCAATAACTGGGCCTCCATGCGAGACCTGTGTGCCTTGTTGCACTGTTTCGAGTACTCCACCAACATGGCCAGTGCCGATGACGCCGTTCTCAGCGTTACTATCCCAGTTCTATGCCTCCTTGAAAAAACGCTTCGGGCGATGATGGAAGAGGATGTGGCACTGGAGGAGGAGGAGGAGGAAGAGGGATAATTTCCAAGGCTTTCAGGGCAGTCATTCACAAGTGGCTCCGAGGGTGGGTTCCTGCACCAACAAACGCCAGGTACACAATTGTCCAAATTAAAATGAAAATAAAAAGTCCATAATGTGATCCACAGTGAATTCTCAAAGTAGGTATAGAGTGAAAAATGTGAATCTTGAAAATTAACACCACTCTGCACTCGTGTACCACCCCCAATTGGATGCGCTTACCAGAGGCAAGCTGGTTACAAGCCCAAACACATGAAAAGCCACCTTCCTCACGATAGATGGATATCCGGGGAATGACACACTCCAAGGTTAGGACTCAGTAGCCCAGCAATGTCCGAGAACAGAAAGAAAGACCCACAGTGTAAATCGTCCAATCAATACATTTCATGAATTTAAAATGGCAACTTACATCAATGTGATGAATTTAAGGCATAAAATACAGAGAGCCGGCCGGCACGCAATCTCCCGTCCTTTAGCGATGATGTCAGCACGTCTGCCTCCCGACGTACGTTTCGCTACACAATAGCGTCGTCTGGGGAACGGGCGACGCACTGACTCATCACTTCTAAAATAGCAACATGAAACCACGCCTACGATGTGAGTCACAGGCATCGCCGCCGACAGGAACTAACACTGATTCGTGCGGCAGATTGGAAACATACTATAATAGCAAAAAACTCATTCATACTGTGAAATGTATGAGTTTAATGTATATAAATAAAACTTTAATAAAACTACTATAAAAATCACTTGAAAGGTGCCAAAAAGGGGGAACAGTGGCTACGATCAATTAATATAAAATACGTTCGCTGATCATATGGTGAACCGTAGCACCACCCAGTGGTGGACCGACAAACTCAAGAGATCAGAACATAATGACACTTTAATATGAAAATCCTGCATTAAACCAAAATGCCTGAGTATATAGTATACAATGGAGGTATACAGGGACTCATAGTGAAATAAGTATGGACATCTCAACCGGACAAAAGCCCAGGACTCACATAGTATATATGGCGACCAGAAATGTGATAACATTGTGGGTCAAAGATTATACAGAAAATTTTGCTTTCTGATGTCAGAAACAAAATAAGACAAAAAAACGTATTCAGTGTATAAACAGATGCATAAGAGTATGCAGACTGATCATACACTAGGAGTTGTCTATGAAAGCATTTAAATCCGTTTCAACGTTTAACCCAAAAGGGGCATAGCATTTGATCCTATGGATCCAGGACATTTCTAGCCTGGAAATGCTACGCACTAATGAGTCCCCCCTCCACTGTGGGGTATATCTATCAATGCCAAGAAATATGGTTTTAGCAGGATTTCTATTGTGCACTTCTAGATAGTGGCGGGAAACTGGATGTTTAGGAAACCCTGTCAAGATGTTCGTTGAGTCTCACCTTTAAGGGTCGCTTAGTCCTGCCCACATATTGGAGCACCCAGGGGCATTGCAGGAGATAGACGACCCCCACGGTAGAACACGTGACGAACGTCTTGATCGTAAACTCAGCTGTGGTACTGGTAGATGCAAATTTGTGGGTGCGCCTATGTGTACAGCCACTCAGAGAGCACACCCTACATTTTTTACATTGGTAAAACCCACTCAAATAATCGAAAAAAACTATTTTAATAGCGGGAGGGTCCAGAATGTTTGGAGCCACCCTCGCTCTCAATTACGGAGCTCCCTTATAGATAACCTGGGGCTTATCTGGAATGGTAGAGCCTAAAACCAGATCGTTAGTAAGAATATGCCAATGCTTGGCAATAAGATCTTTAACATTCTTATGTTGGATAGAAAACGTTGTGATAAAAGGGATGGAAGGCGACACCTTACCCTTAGGTGCTCTGTCCTTTAACAATTCCCTTCTATCAAGTTGAGCTACACCATTTAAGGTCTGTTGTAAGGAGGCACTTGAGTAACCTTTATCCAAAAAACGTTGAGTAAGAATCTCAGCCTGAGATAGGAACTCTCTATGATCTGAACAGTTCCTTTTCAGGCGAAGATATTGGCTTTTAGGCACCGAATCAAGCCAAGTCTTATGATGGCAACTACCGACAGGAATATAGGAATTCCTGTCGGTACTCTTGAAGAAGGTAGAGGTGGTAAACTGATTCTCACTAATACCAATGCACAGATCCAGGAAATTAATCTTAGTCTGGCTAGCTTCAAAATTAAGGAAGATGCCCCTAGTGTTCTGATTCAGGCCAGCAATAAAACTGTCCAGGTCGCATCGGTCGCCATCCCATAGGAGGAGGATGTCGACTATATACCTGGCCCACAGCACCACTTGGGGTCTCTGCTGGGCATAGATGACATCCTCCTCCCATAGGGCCATAAATAGGTTGGCCAGACTGGGGGCATACTTAGCCCCCATGGCGACCCCCCTATCTTGTCTGTAGAACTGTTGGTCAAACCAGAAGTAGCTATGTGAAGCCGCAAAGGCCAAGAGCTCCAAAATAAATGTGATTTGCTCGTCCAACAAACCCGAATCCCGTCTCAGGAAATATGCAACAGCAAAAATGCCCAAATAGTGTGGTATAACTGTATAGAGAGATGTGACATCTGCCGTCACTAACCACATACCAGGTGTCGGGGTATATTCAGCCAATGTGTTAATCACCTGACGTGAATCTTTAATGTGTGATGGCATCTTAGCTACCAGTGGCTGTAGGTAGGAATCTATATATCTGCCCACCCGGGACGTAACAGAATCTATCTCACTGATTATGGGACATCCCGGGGGGCAGGTAGGATGTTTGTGGATTTTTGGGAGGTAGTAGATTACCGGAGTACGAGGTGCCAAGGGGACCAAATACATCCTTTCTTTCTGATTAAGGATACCCTGTTCAAACCCCTTTTGAACAATGGCATCCAGAGTCGCCCGGTATTTGATTTTAGGATCAGACAATAATGGTGTATACGTGTCCCGGTCACCCAAAATCCTAGCCATTTCTATCAGATAATCTTTTTTATCCAAAATAATGATCCCCCCATTTTTTCATTTTTGCATCTTTTCAACTTTACACAATTTTTATTCGTGGGTATATCCATCAATTTAGTTCTTTTGGATGGTAGTCACTATCTATGGTGATTTCCTTAATCATATATATTAATGTACATTTTTATTCACTGATGGTACACTGTATATGTTTATTATTTTTGTGTAGCTCCTTTTTTTTCCTTATATCATTGGTGTTTTGTCTGACATTTGGAGCTTGCTGCTATTTTAGGGGTGGTGTTTATTGTTTTTTGTATTTAGCGCAGTAATTTTTCCCTTTTTACACAATTGTCCAGCAAGGGCACAGTTCTGGAGGATGACGAGGTGGAGGATGAGGAGGAGGAGATGGAGGAGGAGGAACCATGTTCACAGCAGGGTGGCACCCAGACCAGCTCATGGCCATCACTGGTGCGTGCCTGGGGGGATACAGAGGACACAGACGATACACCTCCCACAGAGGACAGCTTTTTGTTACCTCTGGGCAGCCTGGCACACATGAGCAATTACATGTGACTGTGTCTCCGCAACGACCGCCGAGTTGCCCACATTATAACTGGTGCTGATTACTGGGTGGCCACGCTGCTGGATCCCCGTTACAAGGACAACGTACCATCCTTAATTCCCTCACTGGAGCGTGATTGTAAGATGCGCGAGTATAAGCGCACTCTGGTAGACGCACTGCTGGTGGCATTCCCACCTGACAGCGGGGGCACAGTGGAAGCACAAGGCGAAGGCAGAGGAGGAGGAAGAGGTCGTCAACGCAGCCGGGGCACCACCAGCACCTCAGAAGGCAGGGTTAGCATGTCTGAAACGTGGAAAAGCTTTGTCAGCATGCCACAACAACCTACACCACCAGCTGATATGTAACGTCTTAGCAGAAGGCAGCATTTCATTAACATGGTGGAGCAGTATGTGTGCATACGCCTACACGTACTGAATGACGGGTCTGCCCCCTTCAACTTCTGGGTCTCCAAATTGGGCACATGGCCTGAGCTTGCCCTTTATGCCTTGGAGGTGCTGGCCTGCTCTGCAGCCAGTGTATTATCTGAACGTGTATTTAGCACGGCAGGGGGCGTTATCACAGACAAGCGCAGCCACCTGTCCAGAGCCAATGTGGACAAGCTCACGTTCATTAAAATGAACCAGGCATGGATCCCACAGGACTTGTCCGTACCTTGTGCAGAATAGACATGTATACCTGCCTTACCCTGCCATTGTTTTTTTTTATCTTTCTCACTCTTTTGGGGTTTTTGTTTTTAAATAAAATTAAAAACAAAAACCAGTGTTGGCTACCTCGTCCTCCTCCACTGCCGCTTCCACCTACACCGCCACATCCACCGCCACCTCAACCTCCTACTCCATATGGATGTCCTCCTAGGTCAAGATTAATATTTTTTATGTATTTTATGTTATTTTAAGTTATTATTTCCCTATCCACATTTGTTTGCAGAGCACTTGCCATGCTCTTAACATTTTGCTGCCATTTGCAGCCCTCTAGCCCTTTCCATTTCTATTTTAGAGCCATTTTAGTCCTCAAAAGTTCGTTCCCCATTGACTTCAATGGGGTTCGGGTTCGGGGTCAAGTTCCGGTCAAGTTCCGGTCCCGAACTCAAACTTTTTTCCGAATTTCGGCCGAACCCGTCGAACCCGAACATCCAGGTGTCCGCTCTACCCTACTCTAGATCCTTAGGCAGATTATCTAAGAAGGGGACAAAGTTGGCCTAGAGAGCAGACACAGATTTTGTAAGTTTGATACCTAGTAAGTAAGAGAGGAAATCCTTAGCCCATATGTAGGGATATTTGTTTTCGAGAGTGGTATGCATTTCAAGCAAGGCTGAATTTAAATATTGTTGTACTGAAGCCAGGGTTGGTCAGCACGAGGATGACATTGTCTGTGAATAAGTTAATTCTATGCTCTGTGGAGTCAATTTTGAAGCCAGATATGTCTGAATGGGTTCTAATTTTTTTGGTCAAGGGTTCCATAAGCAAATGAAAGATGAGGGGGCGAAAGGGGGCATCCTTGTTATGTGCTGTTTGATATTAAAAAGGGCTTGGACAGCATGATGGAGCAGTAAACTTGAGCTAAAGGGCAGGAGTATAAGGCTGAGGGAATATGGTCGCAAAAGCCAATCTTCTGTAGCGTCAAATCTAGGTATTGCCACAGGACTTTATCCAATGCCTTCTCTGCATCCAGGGAGAGAAGCAGAGAAGGCATTCCCAGTCTCTCTGCATGATGAATGATATTGATCATTCACCGTGTAGTATCTGAGGTTTGGCAACCTTTTGTGAACCCGGATTGGTCTGGGTGGATGATAGAAGGCAATAGCTCAACTAATCTGTTCTATTACCTCGGCATAAAGTTTAATGTTATGGTTGAGTAAGGAAATGGGCCGAAAAATTTGGGGTGTGGTAGGTTCCTTCCCTGGTTTTGGTATAGTAACGATCAAGGCTTTTAACATTTCTTGTGGGAATTAGGGATGAGCCGGACACCCCGCTGTTCGGTTCGCACAAGAACCTGCGAACAGACCTAAAGTTTGCATGAACTTTAGAACCCTATTAAATACAATGGACTCAAATGTTCGAAATCTAAAGTGCTAATTATAAAGGCTAATATGCAAGTTATTGTCCTAATAAGGGTTTGGGGACCCGGGTCCTGCCCCAGGGGACATGTATCAATGCAAAAAAAAGTTTTAAAAACGGACGTTTTTTCGGGGGGTGAAATATTCCTTTAAATTTCGTACCTGGGGGGGTGTATAGTATGCCTGTAAAACAGCGCTTCTTTCCCTTGCTTAGAACTGTCCCTGTACAAAATGTAATTTCTGAAGGAAAAAAAGCCATTTAAAACCACTGGCGGCTATAATGAATTGTCGGCTCCCGGCAATACAGACAAAAGTCATTGATAAAAAAAAAAAAAAATGCGTGGGGGTCCCCCCAATTCAATTACCAGGCCCTTCAGGTCTGGTATGGATATTAAGGGGAACCCTGCATCAAATAAAAAAAAAATGATGTGCGGTTCCCCCCAAATTTCCATACTAGACCCTTCAGATCTGGTATGGATTTTAAGGGGAACTCCACCCCAAATTTAAAAAAAATATGACGTGGAGTTCCCCCAAAAATCCATACCAGACCCTTTATCCGAGCACGCAAGCTGGCAGGCTGCAGGAAAAGAGGGGGGACGAGAGAGCACCCCCCCTCCTGAACCATACCAGGCCACATGCCCTCAACATGGGGAGGATGTCCCCATGTTGATGGGGACAAGGGCCTTATCCCCACAACCCTTGCCCGGTGGTTTTGGGGGTCTGTGGGCAGGAGGCTTATCGGAATCTGGAAGACCCCTTTAACGAAGGGGACCCCCAGATCCCGCCCCCCATGTGAATTGGTAAGGGGTACATTGTACCCCTACCATTTCACAAAGAAAGTGTAAAAAAAATGTAAAAAACACACACAGACACCTTGGAAAAGTCCATTATTAAAAATAAAAAATAAAAAACACATTCCAGCGATGTAATCCAATGTCCCGCGGCGATCCGATGTCCAGCGCCGCAGTCTCCACTCCACATGAAATGTCATTGGCTGAGCCAATGATGTAGGCGGGGTCTGAGGTACGAGGGGGCGGGGGCACCCTCGTATCTCAGACCCCGCCTACGTCTTGGCTGAGCGGACCTGATGGCGGACTTCCTCTTCAGTGTAAAAAAATGAATAGACCCACCCCTTCTCACGTTCCCCATCAGGTCTGCTCCTCACATAAAGTCTTATGCACGGTCCATAGGAGGGGGGGCGCTCTCTCGTCCCCCCTCTTTTCCTGCGGCCTGCCAGGTTGCGTGCTTGGATAAAGGGTCTGGTATGGATTTTTGGGGGAACTCCACGCCATTTTTATTTAAAATTTTGGGTGGAGTTCCCCTTAAATCCATACCAGACCTGAAGGGCCTGGTATGGATATTTGGGGGGAACCCCACGCATTTTTTTTTATTTGCGGCAGGGTTCCCCTTGGTATCCATACCATACCTGAAGGGCCTGGTAATTGAATTTGGGGGGACACCCACGCATTTTTTTTTTATCAATGACTTTTCTATGTATTGCTGGGAGCCGACAATTCATTATAGCCGCGAGTGAGATTTAAATGACTTTTTTTTCTTCAGAAATGACACTTTGTGCAGGGATGGTTCTAAGCACGGGTACAAAATTTTAAGTAATATTTCACTTTTATTGTTTCACTTTAAGCATTATTAAAATCACTGCTCCTGAAAAAATGAAGGAAGCAGCAGCATTAAAAAACATTTGTAATATGCTTAAGCAGGCGGGTTTAAAATGTTGGTAACATTCCCCTGTAAAACCGTCTGTACCAGGAGCATTGTTTTTTTTTTTTCCGGAAGGGATTCTATGGCTTTACCCACCTCAGTTGCTAAGTATGGGGCGTTAAAGTGTTACTAAACCCAGTAATATGAAAATAGTTCATCCGCCCCCCCAGTGCCCACTGCTTATAAATCATGTTTTTACATTAAAATACTGCCACTATATTCCTTTTTGGATGATCTGTATACCACGGTTACGTGATAAACTGCAGAGTTTCTCCAGTGCTGAGAGTTCAGGAAACAGGTGATTTCCACTGCAGCCTGTATACACGCCCATATTGATGTCAATATTATGTGACCTGATTAGCTCTAATCAACAAGTAAATGTGCTCTCCAGCATAAAAGACACAACTGAGCATGTGCAGGTCGGCTAATCTGACTGTGTTAGCTGGCCTTCCCCAGATAGACAGTGCAGGAAGGGAAAGATCTATGCATACAGGATAAAACAGCCTTTTTACACAATGCAGAGGATTAACCCCTTACATTCCACAGTTCCACCAAGTGAGTATAACAAGCATGCTATGCTGCATATACAGACTGAATTTACTGTTGTTGGTTTAGTAACACTTTAAGATCGTTTATTTGATCACGTGAGAGACAAGTGAGGTGAATTGAGTCTAGGAAGGCCTGTATAGTATACCTACATCTGGATGCTCAAGAGAAGTATCATCCTTTATATCACACAGGGTGCTGTAATAACTACTAATTGCATCTGCTATGGCCTGTGGGTCTTGTACTTTAGTTTTGTTCGTATGGTGGTAGAGGTATGGTATTTGAGTCTAAAGCCCCATACACACGGTCGGACTTTTGGCCAACACACTTCATTTTGAGCAAGTTGGACCAGCAATCCGACCGTGTGTGCGCTCCATTGGACTAAAGTTTTTATTTTTTTTTGTGTTTTCATCGGACAAAAGTTGGGTCTGCAAACGGACAAACTTTTGGCCAACAAAAGTCCGATGGAGCAAAGTCCGACTGTGTGTACAGAAAACCATAGGACTTTTGTCCAATGGACAAAACAACTAATGTTAAAATCAACCAACAATAGCAGAAGTTGACCAAAGGGTGGCGGTAAAGAGCAGAAAAGATCTGAAAAACCACGTGATGTTGCAAAAAGTTTTGGGAAAGTTTGCAGAAAAGTCCTGTGGTGTGTATGCTATGGGTGTGCCCGGCCAACTCCGTTCGGACAAAAATCCACAGAAAAGTCCAATGGAAGTCCGACCGTGTGTATGGGGCTTTAGTGCCCTTGGATTTGTAGGGCTAGAAGTTTCCCTGCTTTGCTTCCGTGAATTTAAAAGTGCATTTTAAGGTGCTTCTGTTGGTGGCATTAAAGTCCCCACACCAAATTGTTGCTCCTTGTTGGATTGAGGCTACTTTTTTGTGTAGTTTTCGGAAGAAGTGAATTTGGTAGACATTCTGTGCGTATGCAGTGATGATGGTGTATGGAGCATTGTTAACCACTTAAGGACCGCTGCACGCTGATGTGGCACTGTTGGGCACAAGGGTGTACAGGTACGTCCCCTTTAAGAGCCGGTGTCCCACGATCGGGTCACAGAGAGGAAGAATGGGGAGAGGTAAGTGTAAACAAACCTCTCCCCGTGCTTCCTAGTGAGCCTGTCACTGATCGTCTGTTCCCTGTCATAGGGAACGACGATCAGTGACATCACACGCTAAGCCACGCCCCCCACAGTAAGAAACAAACATCAGGGCACAATTAACCCCTACAGCGCCCCCTTCTGGTTAACCCCTTCACTACCAGTGTCATTTTTACAGTAACCAGTGCATTTTTATAGCACTGATCGCTGTAAAAATGACAATGGTGTCAAAAGTGTCCGATGTGTCCGCCATAATGTCGCAGTCACGAAAAAAATCACTGATCGCCGCCATTACTAGTAAAAAAATAATAATTTATGAAAATTACATAAAACAGTCCCCTATTTTGTAAACGCTATAACTTTTGCGCAAACCAATCAATAAACGCTTATTGCGATTTTTTTTACCAAAAATATGTAGAAGAATACGTATAAAGGAAAAACTGCGCTAAGACAAAAATAGATGGATAGGCAGCAGCAATTATGCGATAAACACACATAAACTAGATAAAAAGAAAAAACTGCGCCAATATTGGTTATAAGATGCTCCTAAAGAGCAACAAAAATAAAAAGTTCCAAATTCCAATCCACAGTGAAGCAAAGAGATCCAATCCCTAAAGGAATCAAATTTGTAGTGTATCAAAGTTCATAAACCATACACTGATAGTAAGTAACACCATATACAATGGCCCCTTACCACAGGACTGATGTTGTTGTGCAGGTGGCTTTAGCCCAGCCAAGGCCTCTATCCATGAAGGAAGATCCAGGTCCCCAAGCAATCATCCAAATAAGCTAACTTAACGGCTCAGTAACAAAAAGACAAAAATATAAAGACCATAGGGTGATACTGCAGACATAGGGTTAAACCACCACAGTGCACAATAAAGTGTAGTGACCACCACCTATGTAGAAATTGGCTCCTTACCAGATACAGGAAATGGCAGGCATTTGGTTTGTATCGGCTATGATCCCTTCATAAACCCACACACTGGATCCTAGAAATTTCTTTAATATTAGCAAGCGCTGTTTGCGCTCCGTTTGGGGTAACAAAAAGAAGGGAGGAGACCATAGAGTGATATCCTTATAACAGCGACTTTATTAAAATTAAAATTATACTTACAAAAACGAAGTATTATGAAAGCAGATAAAAAGTGTGTCGGCCGGCATACACAAGTGCCCTTCCGTAGAGCTGCGTGGTGACGTCACTGCGTGTCCCCCAGACGCGTTTCGTCATATATGACATTTTCAATGGGATAGGGCACGCAATGACTCACCTCTTTATATAAACCATGCCTCGCTCCGAGGTGCCAGCATTAGAGTTATGGGCGCCATCTTAACTAAGGGCAACCTGCCAGTACAGTTCGCAACAACATGCAGCGGCAGGACTACACATAGCGCGAGCATGGGAAATTAGATCTTTAAAAGCTAAAACTAAATAGGCAAAAATACTAATATATTAGGCAGAGCAATCTTATTCAAAAAGGAAAAAAAGGGAAGAAAACATACCCAGGACATAGTCAACGGCGCAAAGCCGTGATTGACAGCCCACACATAATGTGAATTGGACCATGAACTAGAGCTTTATAGCGCTGCCTGTGGTCAAAAGACAAACAGCCGCTGCTTATATTCTAACCATAGAAGTATATCATATCCGAATGATAATATATCATAAATTAATACAAATAATACTATGCTTTTCAAAAAGTCTTAATATATAAAAAAAGTGAAAATATATACTATGTGCACTAAACCAACACATGTGTTAAGTGTTAATTAATATTGTGTCCTTAATATAAAGGGTTATTATATTACTCTCTATTTTATCAACTAAGTGTAGTGAATTTATCATATTTTAATACATAATAAATAATATAATAAACACTTATGTGACGTGTGCTATGTGTACCTAATATACTTTCCCCTCATAGGCTTTTAAATCTATATTCATAAAAATATCCATTACTGGATCAAGTACTAAGCCATACCTATAAATTCATGAAAAATGTCATGAGAACATATGTAAACATTTCTAAAAATAAAAATAAATTAAATACAAATAAAAATAGGAATAAACCTTTTTATAGGGCCAGAAAATCCTCACAACCTTCTGGGGGGTAGGAACGCATAAAGGCATTGATTTTCTATTGGATAAAACCCCATACTGGCATCTCACAGCAAGTCAAAGGACATATGGACCACCAAAAATTTTTTTTTTACAAAGAGAAGATCTTTTACAAAGAAAATATATCATGCATTATTAATAAATGCGTTCACATCCGTCTCTATATTGAGTCCATAGGGGGCATAAGTTTTGAGTCTATGAATCCAACCCATCTCCATTTTGGAGATTTCCCTAACCATAAGGCTCCCCCTCCAATGAGGTTTATACTTGTCAATCCCCAAATATAGGGTTTTTGAGGGATCCCTATTATGTACCAAACGGTAGTGGTTGGACACCGAATGGTTCCTAAATCCTGTTAATATGTTAGTCACATGTTCGTTGAGACGGATTTTCAAGGGACGTTTAGTCCGTCCCACATATTGCAGGCCACACGGGCACTGCAACATGTACACGACACCCATAGTGTCACAAGTGACACATGGTTTAATCTTGAATCGTTTGTTAGTGACAGTAGATTGAAAGTCAGTAACACGTCTCGTCGGACAGGAATTTCGGGAGCAAACCCTACATCTCCTACATTTATAGTATCCACTAAGATGGTCAAAAAAGCCAGGGATCGTGATGACAACTTCCTAGAGGAATAAACGCATTCCTATCCGTTTCTTTAAAATAAGTCGATGTTACAAAAGCATTGTCCTTGATCTCAATCCTCAGGTCAAGGTAATGCACTGCCTCCTGACTCATTTCATATTTCAAATGGATCCCTCTTTGGTTACAGTTTAATGCATCCATAAATTCCACCAAATCCTGATATTGACCATCCCATAGGAGGAGGATGTCATCAATATACCTAGCCCAAAGGGCCACTTGTGGCATATTGGCAGCATAGATGACATCCTCCTCCCACTTGGCCATAAAAACATTGGCCAGACTCGGGGCGTACTTAGCCCCCATAGCCACCCCAGTATTTTGCTTATAAAAATGGTTATCAAACCAAAAATAGTTTGAAGAAGTGGCAAACCGTAATAATGATAAAAGAAACAGCACTTGGTCCTCTGGGAGGCCCGAACCCCGATTCAAAAAACACTCCACAGCTCCAAAACTCAAGTCATGTGGAATAATAGTATACAATGATGTAACATCTATTACAACCATCCAAACATCACTACTGGGGGCAAGGCCTGATAATAGGTTAATGATGTGCCTTGAGTCTTTAACAAAGGAAGGCATCAGCCTAACCAGGGGTTGTAAATAAAAATCAATATATCTGCCCACCCGGGATGTAATGGAATCAATTCCACTAACAATAGGACGTCCCGGGGGGCAGACAGGATCCTTGTGCAATTTGGGGAGATAGTAAATGGTGGGGGTACGTGGAGCTTTTGGTACTAAATATAGCCTTTCCTTTTGATTAAGGATCCCTTCCAAAAAAACCTTATTTACCAAAAATTCAAGATCCCTAGTATATTGCACCTTGGAGTCCGAAGACAGCCGAGTGTAAGTATTGGCATCCCCAATAATATTATACATCTCGGCCATGTATGCCGCTCTATCAAGAATTACTATCCCCCCACCCTTATCTGCAGGTCTGATGACCAGGTCCTTGTTATTGCACAAGGAATCAAGGCCATCTTGCAAGATCTTATTCGTCTTAGCCTTCTTTATTTCCATATTGTCCAAATCCCTAAGTAACACATCCCGAAACACCCTTAATGATGGTGCCAGAGTACCTGGGGGATTAAATAGGGATGCGTTAGACAACCCTGAGTGTACAAAATCGGTGGGCCTTGCTTGGGTCACCAGAGGAATTCCCACCATATATCTTTTTATATTTAGCCTCCTAACAAATTTATGGATGTCCATATAAGTATGGAACTTATCCAGGCCCTTCGGTAAAGCAAACTTAAGACCCTTATCCAAAAGGCAAATCTCAGGTTCAGACAATGCCTTACTACTCAAATGAAAAATTCCCTGACCCTTTATGTTTTGGGTCGCTTTGATTGCTCGTGCCCGCCTCCCCCCTCTAGTTCCCCTCCTCTTTCTCCCATTCTTTTTAGCCCTTGGGTGGGCCTGTGAAAACCCCAACTTCCCTGGTTATTAGCCATAGGTGGTCCTCTGGAAAGTGGAGCTCTATCAGGAATCTGGTAAGGTAGATTGGAATTACCCCTACCCCCCTGCTGGTAGGGTTGTGAACTACCCACCCAAGGATCAACCTCTGGACCATCCCTATCCCTAAGGGGGAAAAAGGAATTATGGGTTGGACACGGACCTGGAAGAGTGGTTCAAATACTTTAATCAGGCTGGAGTCTCCTTTCTTCGTTTTTTGGTGAAAAGAACGGCCACCAAAATAATTAAATTAGACAAAGAAATTAGACTCATTAAGGATAAACTTAACCCTATTAAAGAGGGTGAGGAGTATGTGGAGAAATCCCAAAGCCCTTTAAAAATACTTGAGAAAGAAGATAGGGATCAGAGGTCCAAAAAGAAAAAAAAGTACAACAGGGATTTGGTAGATTACCATGGGAACATTGTGTTTGAGTGGCAAAAGAAATTGTTGGAGGAGCAATCCAAGGTGACCGTTAATGAAATGGAGATTACGGCCCCTGTGGCAGGACCAACAGCCCTAAGGGTAAGCAATCCACTCAAAACTCTGTTCCAAAACGTGGTCCTAATATTGCCAAACCAGCCAGAGGTGGTGGGCATCCTTCTTTCCACTCTCCCAGGAGGGGAAATAGTGGGACTAGGGGTTCTTCTCAGTATGGACCTATGAGATCTTATGGTCCCCCTAGAGCTGATTATGGATCAAGCTACGATTCAAGCTATTACCACCCAGGCCAACCATCTAGTTTAAGAGGTCCACCTTCTCGGGGAAGAGGGTGGGGTCCCCCTGGTCATCGTGGGCGAGGTTCCCTTGCCGAAAGTGCGGAGGGATGGAGACATGGTCCCAGTAACGATTGGGATCCATGCTCCCCCTCTTACAATACCAATGAGGGTTGGGATTACTCTGTTCCGACCCATAATTCCTTTTTCCCCCTTAGGGATAGGGATGGTCCAGAGGTTGATCCTTGGATGGGTAGTTCACAACCCTACCAGCAGGGGGGTAGGGGTAATTCCAATCTACCTTACCAGATTCCTGATAGAGCTCCACTTTCCAGAGGACCACCTATGGCTAATAACCAGGGAAGTTGGGGTTTTCACAGGCCCACCCAAGGGCTAAAAAGAATGGGAGAAAGAGGAGGGGAACTAGAGAGGGGAGGCGGGCACGAGCAATCAAAGCGACCCAAAACATAAAGGGTCAGGGAATTTTTCATTTGAGTAGTAAGGCATTGTCTGAACCTGAGATTTGCCTTTTGGATAAGGGTCTTAAGTTTGCTTTACCGAAGTGCCTGGATAAGTTCCATACTTATATGGACATCCATAAATTTGTTAGGAGGCTAAATATAAAAAGATATATGGTGGGAATTCTTCTGGTGACCCAAGCAAGGCCCACCGATTTTGTACACTCAGGGTTGTCTAACGCATCCCTATTTAATCCCCCAGGTACTCTGGCACCATCATTAAGGGTGTTTCAGGATGTGTTACTTAGGGATTTGGACAATATGGGGAAATAAAGAAGGCTAAGACGAATAAGATCTTGCAAGATGGCCTTGATTCCTTGTGCAATAACAAGGACCTGGTCATCAGACCTGCAGATAAGGGTGGGGGGATAGTAATTCTTGATAGAGCGGCATACATGGCCGAGATGTATAATATTATTGGGGATGCCAATACTTACACTCGGCTGTCTTCGGACCCCAAGGTGCAATATACTAGGGATCTTGAACTTTTGGTAAATAAGATTTTTTTGGAAGGGATCCTTAATCAAAAGGAAAGGCTATATTTAGTACCAAAAGCTCCACGTACCCCCACCATTTACTATCTCCCCAAATTGCACAAGGATCCTGTCTGCCCCCCGAGACATCCTATTGTTAGTGGAATTGATTCCATTACGTCCCGGGTGGGCAGATATATTGATTCTTATTTACAACCCCTGGTTAGGCTGATGCCTTCCTTTGTTAAAGACTCAAGGCACATCATTAACCTATTATCAGGCCTTACCCCCAGTAGTGATGTTTGGATGGTTGTAATAGATGTTACATCATTGTATACCATTATTCCACATGACTTGGGTTTTGGAGCTGTGGAGTGGTTTTTGAATCGGGGTTTGGGCCTCCCAGAGGACCAAGTGCTGTTTCTTTTATCATTATTACGGTTTGCCACTTCTTCAAACTATTTTTGGTTTGATAACCATTTTTATAAGCAAAATACTGGGGTGGCTATGGGGGCTAAGTACGCCCCGAGTCTGGCCAACGTTTTTATGGCCAAGTGGGAGGAGGATGTCATCTATGCTGCCAATATGCCACAAGTGGCCCTTTGGGCTAGGTATATTGATGACATCCTCCTCCTATGGGATGGTCAACATCAGGATTTGGTGGAATTTATGGATGCATTAAACTGTAACCAAAGAGGGATCCATTTGAAATATGAAATGAGTCAGGAGGCAGTGCATTACCTTGACCCGAGGATTGAGATCAAGGACAATGCTTTTGTAACGTCGACTTATTTTAAAGAAACGGATAGGAATGCGTTTATTCCTCTAGGAAGTTGTCATCATGATCTCTGGCTCCGTGGGGTTCCAAAGAGCCAGTATCTTAGGCTCCGGAGGAACTGCACGGACCAGAAAGTTTTTTTGAAACAGGCCGATGTTTTGACGCAGAGGTTCTTAGAAAACGGCTACCAGATGGACTTTCTGTATGAGATTTTGGAAACAGTTAAGTCTACCAATAGAGAGGATCTTCTTATTGAGAAGGGTCCCCGAGTTAACAATGGTGATATGGGTGTCCCTTTCATTACGGCATACTCTTTACAACACAAAAGTATCAAGAAAATGATTGATAAGCATTGGCATCTGGCCACGAATGATGCTATCTTGAGGGACATTCTCCCTGAGAGGCCTAGGGTAATCTTTAGGGGGGTGCCCTCTTTGCGCCATCATGTGGCCCCCAATGTTATCAATCCCCCTGTTACAACTAGGGTTTTTTTTGACCATCTTAGTGGATACTATAAATGTGGGAGATGTAGGGTTTGCTCCCTAAATTCCTGTCCGACGAGACGTGTTACTGACTTTCAATCTACTGTCACTAACAAACGATTCACGATTAAACCGTGTGTCACTTGTGACACTATGGGTGTCGTGTACATGTTGCAGTGCCCGTGTGGCCTGCAATATGTGGGACGGACTAAACGTCCCTTGAAAGTCCGTCTCAACGAACATGTGACTAACATATTAACAGGATTTAGGAACCATTCGGTGTCCAACCACTACCGTTTGGTACATAATAGGGATCCCTCAAAAACCCTATATTTGCCTTATGGTTAGGGAAATCTCCAAAATGGAGATGGGTTGGATTCATAGACTCAAAACTTATGCCCCCTATGGACTCAATATAGAGACGGATGTGAACGCCTTTATTAATAATGCATGATATATTTTCTTTGTAAAAGATCTTCTCTTTGTAAAAAAAAAAATTTTTGGTGGTCCATATGTCCTTTGACTTGCTGTGAGATGCCAGTATGGGGTTTTATCCAATAGAAAATCAATGCCTTTATGCGTTCCTACCCCCCAGAAGGTTGTGAGGATTTTCTGGCCCTATAAAAAGGTTTATTCCTATTTTTATTTTTATTTAATTTATTTTTATTTTTAGAAATGTTTACATATATTCTCATGACATTTTTCATGAATTTATAGGTATGGCTTAGTACTTGATCCAGTAATGGATATTTTTATGAATATAGATTTAAAAGCCTATGAGGGGCAACTATATTAGGTACACATAGCACACGTCACATAAGTGTTTATTATATTATTTATTATGTATTAAAATATGATAAATTCACTACACTTAGTTGATAAAATAGAGGGTAATATAATAACCCTTTATATTAAGGACACTTAACACATGTGTTGGTTTAGTGCACATAGTATATATTTTCACTTTTTTTATATATTAAGACTTTTTGAAAAGCATAGGATTATTTGTATTAATTTATGATATATTATCATTCGGATATGATATACTTCTATGGTTAGAATAAAAGCAGCGGCTGTTTGTCTTTTGACCACAGGCAGCGCTATAAAGCTCTAGTTCATGGTCCAATTCACATTATGTGTGGGCTGTCAATCACGGCTTTGCGCCGTTGACTATGTCCTGGGTATGTTTTCTTCCCTTTTTTTCCTTTTTGAATAAGATTGCTCTGCTTAATATATTAGTATTTTTGCCTATTTAGTTTTAGCTTTTAAAGATCTAATTTCCCATGCTCGCGCTATGTGTAGTCCTGCCGCTGCATGTTGTTGCGAACTGTACTGGCAGGTTGCCCTTAGTTAAGATGGCGCCCATAACTCTAATGCTGGCACCTCGGAGCGAGGCATGGTTTATATAAAGAGGTGAGTCATTGCGTGCCCTATCCCATTGAAAATGTCATATATGACGAAACGCGTCTGGGGACACACAGTGACGTCACCACGCAGCTCTACGGAAGGGCACTTGTGTATGCCGGCCGGCACGCTTTTTATCTGCTTTCATAATACTTCGTTTTTGTAAGTATAATTTTAATTTTAATAAAGTCGCTGTTATAAGGATATCACTCTATGGTCTCCTCCCTTCTTTTTGTTACCCCAAACGGAGCGCAAACAGCGCCTGCTAATAGTAAAGAAATTTCCAGGATCCAGTGTGTGGGTTTATGAAGGGATCGTAGCCGATACAAACCAAATGCCTGCCATTTCCTGTATCTGGTAAGGAGCCAATTTCTACATAGGTGGTGGTCACTACACTTTATTGTGCACTGTGGTGGTTTAATCCTATGTCTGCAGTATCACCCTATGGTCTTTATATTTTTGTCTTTTTGTTACTGAGCCGTTAAGTTGGCTTATTTGGATGATTGCTTGGGGACCTGGATCTTCCTTCATGGATAGAGGCCTTGGCTGGGCTAAAGCCACCTGCACAACAACATCAGTCCTGTGGTAAGGGGCCATTGTATATGGTGTTACCTGCTATCAGGGATGAGCCGAACACCCCCCTGTTCGGTTCGCACCAGAACCTGCGAACAGACAAAATGTTCGTGTAAACTTTAGAACCCTATTAAATACAATGGACTCGAACGTTCGAAATCTAAAGTGTTAATTATAAAGGCTAATATGCAAGTTATTGTCCTAAAAAGTGTTTGGGGACCTGGGTCCTGCCCCAGGGGACATGTTTCAATGCAAAAAGAAGTTTTAAAAACGGCCGTTTTTTCGGGAGCAGTGATTTTAATAATGTTTAAAATGAAAAAATAAAAGTGAAATATTCCTTTAAATTTCGTACCTGGGGGGTGTGTATGATATGCATGTGAAGTGGCGCATGTTTCCCGTGCTTAGAACTGTCCCTGCAAAAAATGTCATTTTTGAAAGAAAAAAAATGCATTTAAAACTGACTCGCGGCTATTAATGAATTGTCGGCTCCCGGCAATACATACAAAAGTCATTGAGAAAAAAAAAAAAAAAAGCGTGGGGGTTCCCCAGAATTCAATTACCAGGCCCTTCAGATCTGGCATGGATTTTAAGGGGAACTCCACCCCAAGTTTAAAAAAAAAATGGCGTGGAGTCCCCCTAAAAATCCATACCAGACCCCTTATCCGAGCACGCAACCTGGCCGGCCGCAGGGGAAAAGGGGGGGACGAGAGAGCGGCCCCCCCTCCCTCCTGAACCGTACCAAGCCACATGCCCTCAACATGGGGAGGATGTCCCCATGTTGATGGGGACAAGGGCCTCATCCCCACAACCCTTGCCCGGTGGTTGTGGGGGTCTGCGGGCGGGGGGCTTATCGGAATCTGGAAGACCCCTTTAACAAAGGGGACCCCCAGATCCCGCCCCCCCCTATGTGAATTGGTAACGGGTACATTGTACCCCTACCATTTCACGAAGAAAGCGTAAAAAAAATGTTTAAAAAAACACACAAACACCTTGAAAAAGTCCTTTATTTAAAAAAATAAATAAATAAACATTCCAGCGGTGAAATCCAGTGTCCCGCGGCGATCCCGATGTCCAGCGCTGTCCTTCATTGGTTGTGCCTGAGCGGACCTGATGGGGAACTCCCTCTCAGTATTTTAAATGTATAGACCCGCCCCTTCTAAAGTTCCCCATCAGGTCCGCTCAGCGGACGAGATGCGGAACATGAGAAGGGGCGGGTCTATACATGTATTACCAAAGTGAGAGCAGTTCCCCATCAGGTCCGCCCCCTCGGTATGTCAGACCCGCCTACGTCATTGGCTTGAGCGGGGAACTTCCTTCACTATGTAAATTTAAATTTACATAGTGAAGGAAGTTCCCCGCTCAAGCCAATCACGTAGGCGGGTCCGACATACCGAGGAGGTGGACCTGATGGGGAACTGCTCTCACTTTGGCAATACATGTATAGACCCGCCCCTTCTCATGTTCCGCATCTGGTCCGCTGAGCGGACCTGATGGGGAACTTTAGAAGGGGCGGGTCTATACATTTAAAATACTGAGAGGGAGTTCCCCATCAGGTCCGCTCAGGCACAACCAATGACGGACAGCGCTGGACATCGGGATCGCCGCGGGACACTGGATTTCACCGCTGGAATGTTTTTTTTTTTTTTTTTTTTAAATAAAGGACTTTTTCAAGGTGTTTGTGTGTTTTTTTAAACATTTTTTTACGCTTTCTTCGTGAAATGGTAGGGGTACAATGTACCCCTTACCAATTCACATAGGGGGGGGCCGGGATCTGGGGGTCCTCTTTGTTAAAGGGGTCTTCCAGATTCCGATAAGCCCCCCGCCCGCAGACCCCCACAACCACCGGGCAAGGGTTGTGGGGATGAGGCCCTTGTCCCCATCAACATGGGGACATCCTCCCCATGTTGAGGGCATGTGGCTTGGTACGGTTCAGGAGGGAGGGGGGGCCGCTCTCTCGTCCCCCCCTTTTCCCCTGCGGCCGGCCAGGTTGCATGCTCGGATAAGGGGTCTGGTATGGATTTTTAGGGGGACTCCACGCCATTTTTTTTTTAATTTGGGGTGGAGTTCCCCTTAAAATCCATGCCAGATCTGAAGGGCCTGGAATGGATATTTGGGGGAACCCCACGTCAATTTTTTTTTATTTGCGGCGGGGTTCCCCTTAATATCCATTCCAGACCTGAAGGGCCTGGTAATTGAATTCTGGGGAACCCCCACGCTTTTTTTTTTTTTTATCAATGACTTTTGTATGTATTGCCGGGAGCCGACAATTCATTAATAGCCGCGAGTCAGTTTTAAATGCATTTTTTTCTTTCAAAAATGACACTTTTTGCAGGGACAGTTCTAAGCACGGGAAACATGCGCCACTTTACATGCATATCATACACACCCCCCAGGTACGAAATTTAAAGGAATATTTCACTTTTATTTTTTCATTTTAAGCATTATTAAAATCACTGCTCCCGAAAAAACGGCCGTTTTTAAAACTTCTTTTTGCATTGATACATGTCCCCTGGGGCAGGACCCGGGTCCCCAAACACTTTTTAGGACAATAACTTGCATATAAGCCTTTATAATTAGCACTTTAGATTTCTCCCATAGATTTTTCGAATTTGCCGCGAACACCCCAATTTGTTCGCTGTTCGGCGAACGGGCGAACAGGCAATGTTCGAGTCGAACATGAGTTCGACTCGAACTCGAAGCTCATCCCTACCTGCTATCAGTGTATGGTTTATGAACTTTGATACACTACAAATTTGATTCCTTTAGGGATTGGATCTCTTTGCTTCACTGTGGATTGGAATTTGGAACTTTTTATTTTTGTTGCTCTTTAGGAGCATCTTATAACCAATATTGGCACAGTTTTTTCTTTTTATGTAGAAGAATACGTATGTGCCTAAACTGAGGAAAAAATATGTTTTTTTATATATTTTTTGGGGATATTTATTATAGCAAAAAGTAAAAAATATTGAATTTTTTTCAAAATTGTCGCTCTATTTTTGT
This sequence comes from Rana muscosa, assembly GCA_029206835.1. NCBI lineage: Eukaryota > Metazoa > Chordata > Amphibia > Anura > Ranidae > Rana > Rana muscosa. The sequence goes on along the minus strand of CM055117.1, from coordinate 250,028,015 downwards.
TTATAGCGCAAAAACTAAAAATCGCAAAGGTGATCAAATACCACCAAAAGAAAGCTCTATTTGTGGGGGAAAAAAGTACGCCAATTTTTTTTGGGAGCCATGTCGCACGACTGCGCAATTGTCAGTTAAAGCAACGCAGTGCCGAATCGCAAAAAGTGGCCAGGTCTTTAAACTGCATAATGGTCCGGGTCTTAAGTGGTTAATAGTACAGCGGAGGATGAGGAACCGACCTTCACTATCCTTTATACATTCTTGTAACTGGAACAGGAGAGAGTTATTAATAGCGATTAATAGGGATGAGCCTTATGTTCGAGTCGAGCGTAAGTTCGACTCGAACAGCGGGTGTTCGCCCGTTTAGCGAAAACCAAACATGATGAGGTGTTTGTGGGAAATTTGAGCACACGGAACGCCCCATAATGCAGTGTGAGATCACAGTGCATTGATGTCTGATAATTGGCTAAAGCATGCACCTGACCTGCATGCTTTGGTCAATCACTGCGTGCTCTGCTGTGCGAGCCATGATTGGCCAAAGGCAGGGTGACTTTAGCCAATCATGTCTCAGGGGCTAATTCAATGCCCCACACATGCCCCACACTATATAAGGCTGCTTACACGGCGGCCATATATAGTGTTATGAATGAGAGAAGTTAGCTAGAGGCAGGTTAGTTAGTGGTGTTCAGGCAGTTTAGTATATATATATATATATATATATATATATATATATAGATATATATATACATATACATACACATATACATATACAGTGCAGGCAGTCAGACAGTGTACAGTATACAATACAGTGTATTAACCACTTCAGCCCCGGACCATTTGGCTGCCAAATGACCGGGCCACTTTTTGCGATTCGGCACTGCGTCGCTTTAACTGACAATTGCGCGGTCATGCGACGTGGCTCCCAAACAAAATTGACGTCCTTTTTTCCCCACAAATAGAGCTTTCTTTTGATGGTATTTGATCACCTCTGCGGTTTTTATTTTTTGCGCTATAAACAAAAATAGAGCGACAATTTAAAAAAAGCTATATTTTGTACTTTTTGCTATAATAAATATGACCAATTTAAAAAAAAAAAAATTCTCAGTTTAGGCCGATACGTTTTATTCTACATATCTTTGGTAAAAAAAATCACAATATGTGTATATTGATTGGTTTGCGCAAAAGTTATAGCGTCTACAAAATAGGTGTAGTTTTATGGCATTTTTATTATAATTTTGTTTTTACTTGTTATTGCGGCGATCTGCGATTTTTATCGTTACTGCGACATTATGGCAGACACATCAGACACTTTTGGCACTATTTTGGGACCATTCACATTTATACAGCGATCAGTGCTATAAATATGCACTGATTACTGTGTAAATGTGACTGGCAGTGAAGGGGTTAACCAGTAGGGGGCGCTGAAAGGGTTAAGTGTGTCCTAGGGAGTGATTCTAACTGTTAGGGGGCGTGGCTTACTGTGACGCGTCACTGATCGCTGCTCCCGATGAGAGGGAGCAGACGATCAGTGCTGTGTCACTAGGCAGAATAGGGAGATGTCTTGTTTACAAAGACATCCCCCCGTTCTGCTGTTCCGTGACCCGATCGCGGTGGTTGTGAGTGTCTTCGGGCATGGGGCTTATCAGAATATGGAAGCCACCTTTGACAAGAGGGCCCCCAGATTCCACCCCCCTATGTGAACGGGGTACATTGTACCCCTACCCATTCACCCAAAAAAGTGTCAAAAAATAAAAACCACCATACACAGTTTTTGACAATTCCTTTATTAAAAAAGAAAAAAAAGTGTCCCACGATGTCCATTCATCTGCCTCGATGGGAGGTGTCCCGCCGATTTCTGTCTCTTATCTGTGACAGCTGTTATATAGGCAAGGGCGGGGCCACCCAGTTACGTAACTGAGTGACCCAGCCCCTTTTGACATCATGTGCCATCAGAGGACCAGATGTCCCTGCACAAAGTGTCATTTCTGAAGGAAAAAAAGTAATTTAAAAGCACTCGCGGCTATAATGAATTGTCGGCTCCCGATCAAAAGACATTGATAAAAAAAAAAAATGTGTGAGGGTCCCCCCAAATTCAATTACCAGGCCCTTCAGGTCTGGTATGGATATTAAGGAGAACCCTGTGTCAAATGTTTAAAAAACAAAAACGTGGGGTTCCCCCCAAATATCCATACTAGACCCTTCAGGTCTGGTATGGATTTTAAGGGGAACTCCACCCCAAATTAAAAAAATGGCGTGGAGTTCCCCCAAAAATCCATACCAGACCCTTTATCCGAGCACGTAACCTGGCAGGCCGCAGGAAAAGAGGGGGGAACGAGAGAGCACCCCCCCTCCCGAACCGTACCAGGCCACATGCCCTCAACATGGGGAGGATGTCCCCATGTTGATGGGGACAAGGGCCTCATCCCCACAACCCTTGCCCGGTGGTTGTGGGGGTCTGCTGGCAGGGGGCTTATCGGAATCTGGAAGACCCCTTTAACAAAGGGGACCCCAGATCCCAGCCCCCCCTATGGGAAACTTCATCCGCAGTGTAGGTCCGCTCAGCCAATGACGTTTGGAGTGGAGAATGCAGCGCTGGACATTGGATCGCCACGGGACACTGGATTACATCGATGGAATGGGTTTTTTATTTTTAATTTTTTTATTTTTAATAAAGGACTTTTCCAAGGTGTCTGTGTGTTTTTTTTGTTTTTTTTTACACTTTCTTTGTGAAATGGTAGGGGTACAATGTACCCCTTACCAATTCACATAGGGGAGGCCGGGATCTGGGGGTCCCCTTTGTTAAAGGAGTCTTCCAGATTCCGATAAGCCCCCTGCCCGCAGACCCCCACAACCACCGGGCAAGGGTTGTGGGGATGAGGCCCTTGTCCCCATCAACATGGGGACATCCTCCCTATGTTGAGGGCACGTGGCCTGGTACGGTTCAGGAGGGGGGGGCGCTCTCTCGTCCTCCCCTCTTTTCCTGCGGCCTGCCAGGTTGCGTGCTCAGATAAAGGGTCTGGTATGGATTTTTGGGGGAACTCCACATAGTTTTTTTTTTATTTGGGGTGGAGTTCCCCTTAAAATCCATACCAGACCTGAAGGGTCTGGTATGGATATTTGGGGGGAACCCCACATCATTTTTTTTTATTTGACGCAGGGTTCCCCTTAATATCCATACCAGAAATGAATGGCCTGGTAATTGAATTTGGGGGGACCCCCACTCATTTTTTTTTTTTTATCAATGACTTTCTCTGTATTGCTGGGAGCAGACAATTCATTATAGCCGCGAGTGCTTTTAAATTACTTTTTTTTCTTCAGAAATTACATTTTGTGCAGGGACAGTTCTAAGCAAGGGAAACAAGCGCTGCTTTACAGGCATACTATACTCCCCCCCCCCCCCCAGGTACGAAATTTAAAGGAATATTTCACTTTTATTGTTTCACTTTAAGCATTATTAAAATCACTGCTCCCAAAAAAACGTCCGTTTTTAAAACTTTTTTTTGCATTGATACATGTCCCCTGGGGCAGGACCCGGGTCCCCAAACACTTTTTTTGACAATAACTTGCATATAAGCCTTTAAAATTAGCACTTTAGATTTCTCCCATAGACTTTTACAGGGTGTTCCGCGGCTTTTCGAATTTGCCGCGAACACCCCAAATTGTTCGCTGTTCAACATAGCTGGAGCAACCCATTGGTATTGGATGTGGTGATTTTGCAGGGCTTTGGTGATTGTATTTAGTTGCCTGGGGTGCTGCAGCGTGTATTAGAAAAGGTCAGCAAAAATGAGTAAGGTAGCATAAAGGTCTGGTATTGTTCCCATAGCTCTCATGTTTTGCATAAGTTGTTCCTTCACATGGTAAAAGTGAATGCAAAGGATCACATCTCTAGGTGTTGTTTCGGGGCAAAAATGGGGGTTTTGTGAGTTTGTGGATTTGATTGATGATCAATTCTATGTTTTTCAGATCAGGTAATACTGCTTAAACAGGGTCTTGACATATGAGGGTAAATCTGATGCTTGTACTTACTCAGGTATGCCGCAGTGTAGTGTCTATGACAGGTTGGCCTGCAGTAGGGTAAGGGGTGATGGGGTCAAGCTGTGCAGCTTGTGGGCCTTGTGAGTGGGATGGATGGCTCACCTCATGCAGGTCTATTGCAGGAGAGTCCAGTCTCATCTGCACTTTAGTAGGGCTTCCAGAAGCTGGTGTTCCCGAGGGAGAAGCTGGAGAGGTAGATCCGATTTGTTGGAGATCCTCTGGCCCTGGCAGTGGGATAGTGTCTGCAGTAATCCGCTGGGATGGGAGAACCGCGGGCTGCCCTGCATGAGATCTGGCCACGGCACTATCTTGGCCGCACCACTCGGCCGGCTGAAATAAAAAGGTTGTGAGTTTCCTCGGGCGGTATTCCTATTTCCGCTTCAGCGACAAGCCGCTGCTGATTGAGGGTATGTGCAGGTGGACAGCGGAGGTGATGCTCGGGCTGCGGGAGAGCAGAGAGAGGCTGATGGTTCCCCTCAGTGAGAAGAGCCTGTAACTTACGGCCACGCCCCACAGATCTTTTTTAAAATGCCTCTGGGACTTGGGGGGGGGGGGGATTTACTAATATTGGAACACTCAGAATCTGGTGCAGCTGTGCATGGTAGCCAATAAGCTTCTAACTTAATTTTCTTCAATTCATCTTTGACAATAAAACTTGGAAGCCAATTGGTTTCTATGCAGAGTTGCACCAGATTTGGCACACTCCAGTTTGAGTAAATCTCCCGCTGTGTTTCTTGTGGGCCATGGCCTGCTTCAGCGCTGTAACTTTCAGCGCTCAGTGGCAGTTGGGGTCCAGTGCTAATCCCAGGAACTGATGACGAGTCCTTGCACTTCCAGTCCTGCTACAGACCACTGCATAGGAATGTGTGAACAATAATGAGGAAGGTAATGGCACTCGACCATATTCTACACCACTGTTACCAGGCTCTCTGTCACTACACCCATGCGCACAATCTAAATGGACCCCACTCTGCTCCACTGCACTAACAGGTATAACCCAACCTGACTCCATTTTCTGCCGCTGAACCAAAGCACACAAATCTCTGATCCCTCCCTCAGAAACTCATAGAGGCCACACCTGTCAGAAGTAGCTGGTGAGCAGCCCTCTACTGTCAGAACTGCTGTTATGTTGAGCCTTGCAATAAAGGACATCCACGCCAATCAAGGTGCATTCGTCTTAAATGTATGTTTACTTCAGAATATGCACTGTACAGAAGATCACATCTTCCAAGGGAATGTGATACAGAATACAAATTGTTACAGGCTTTTATAAGAAATCATAACATAGTAGTCTATGGCGGGTACATGCCCAAGTTATAAAATACACAACACATTCTTTACTAATTGTTTCAACATTACATCTGGTCATCATGACCTAACTAGGGCGGTGAGTGAAAGGTTAGTTTGACAGTAAGAAAGATTGATTACACCAAGGTAGTAATTAACTATGGAAAGGGGCTTTTCATATCAAAATATTTTCCGAGAATATTATCATGTTATTGGCAGAACATTTCATGTCATCCAGAGAGCAATCAAGACACAAACATGTGTTGCAATACCAAAAGAATTCAGAAACATTTAAGAAATACATTTTCATATTGAAGAGGAACTCTAAGTAGATAACGATATGTACTCCATATATTTCATATCTTCACACTGCCTTGCAGGCAGCTGGACTTAAAGTGGAAGTTCAGCCTAAATCTAACTATCTCTAAATCTACTTGCGGCCACATTAAAAGACTAACCTATCTAACCCTGTAAAGCAAAAATTGCTATACATACCTTTTCTGAAGCTAATCCGGTCTGGTCTCCAGCGGCGGATGCTGTGAGCAGGAGACAGCCAACAATGGCTGGTAAATGCCTGGGAAGTGACATCACCCATAGAGTTACTATGGGGCTTATGTTGTCATCTGCCTCTTCTGCACACTCCTGCACACAGAAGCCGCTAGATAGGTTAGTCTTAGAATGTGGCTGCGAGTATATTTAGAGTTAGTTCATTTTAAGCTGAACTTCTTATTTAAAGACAGTCACTATTAGCTGTGTTCTGTACTGTTTTACTTAAGGTGTGATTCTCAGTCTGACTCTTGATGTTGTTTTTCAGTCTTATAGATTATATGCTACATAGCCACCTTGTTACCTTGATTAAGCCACAGAGACAATCCTGTGAAGAGTATATATTTTTGCAGCTTTCATTTTTGCTTTGCATTATTCTGCATTATGGAAGTTCTTTGTCATTCTGACCCTCTTTCCTTTCATTGCTTTTTTTTCTCAAATTCTTCTTATTGTCATTTTAGTAAAATTGTACATACATAAACAAACGTTTTACACACGTATACTTATGTTATACACATATGCCCCTATACTCCTTCCTGCACATACTGACTGCCATCATTTGCACATTCTATCTCATGTTATACCCACTGCACGTTTCTCCTGCACATACTGGTCAAGGTCTCTCCTGCTCACATTACCTACAAAAACAATTTTGGATATACCTAACCTTACTTGTTCTGAAAATTCTTGTTTTTTGTTTTGTATGTTTTTTTGTTTTGTTTTTTACTTTTGCTACACATATTTGGATATTTAGGGTGGACATACTTTTGCTTTATTCATGAACATATCATACCCATCTGTCTGCGTGACCTAAGCACTCATACACAAATGTACAAACTGGAGTTCTCAGTGTGTTTTCTCATAGAGCACAAATCACTCCCTGGTGTCCAATGTATGAGTAATGTATTCATCCAGATGTTTATATACAGTCTGAAATATGAAATATGTCCTACATTAAAAAAAACTTTTTTTCTATCAAGTTTGAGTGGCGTGGGAAAGGGTTAGGACATCTGTCATGTGTCTATTGCCTAAAAAGAATAGACCATGTCCCTGCACTTCAGAGGTTACTGTGCGGCTGATTGAAATTGTGTGTTTCCACTGGTATAGCCACCACAAAGGTTGTGCTGCCACTCACAACAGGTCAGGGAAACCCAGAGAAACTCTAAAATAAAAGAAAACAGAGGGTGCACCAACCTAGTGCATTACCATTGCGACAATTTATTATTTAAAATGTGTGCATTATACTCACAATTAAAAAACATGTGTCAAGCAAAGCATGTGCAGGCCTGCACTCCAAACTCAGCTCTGAAGAAGAGGGGACACTCCTCGAAATGTGTCAGCTCTGTTTGGACTTTCATTCCATGACCAATACTATCAGTGGATCTTGCTAAATGGCGTATCTGGTGGATTTTATATTTTGCTTGACATAAGCTTTTCAATTGTGAGTATAATGCACACATTTTAAATAATAATTTGTCGCAATGGTAATACACTAGGTTGATGCGCCCTCAGTTTTCTTTTATTTGAATGTGTCTATTGCTGTCAGAGTCCTATTGGAGATAATTGACTACTACTTCACCAGACAGTAATTTATTTTTTACAGAAATAGAAAGTAATGGGTGACAGTTGTCACCTGAACAGGGGGTAAGAGATTATTTCTCGATGTGGCAGTTGTTGCAGTGCCCATTTTATTGAGAAAAAAAACTGTAGCTGGGGATTCACACTAATGGACACTGCAGCAATTGTTTTAATTAATAAAACAGTCCTTGTTCATTACAATATCTCCTCTAAATGAGATTGCAAAGGCATTTAAGAAAGAAAATATATATATATATATTTTTTTTTTATTCTCCCTTTCCCTTTTTTTCTCTCTTCTTTCCTTTTTCCTTTTCAACATAACCATTTTGGTGCCTCGATCTATTGTAAGTTGCATACCATCTTGGTTATGTTTATCTATACGATGTTATTTAGAATTTGTATACGTAATTTCATATTTACTGATTCATGTTCGTGCAAGAAAATATTTTTTATTTTATTTTTTCATTCTGTACACAATACATTCTCTTTGTCAGTCCAAATATTTCTAATGTGTTTTAATGTGATTTAGGATATGTATGCGAATGAAGAGATTTTAAGCTGTTGCTGACAAAAACACCCACCTGTGAAACGCTGTGCTTTGGCAAAAGAGCTGCGGTAAACATGCATTTAGGAAGCATTTGAAAAGATTATCTATCGCTCCCCCTTGTGTGTTTTGTTAAAGTTTTGTTTTTCTTAACAAAATCACTTTCAACTACCTTTAAAAAAGGGGTGGTTGAAGCATTGCAAATGTATACAGAATGTTTTCAGCACTCTTCATGCTTTATCTATAGTTAAAGTTGAAAAACACACATATAACTTACATCAGCCCTCAAAACTTGAGTGGAATTTGAGGGCTGGCGAGGGTGGGCTGTCTGGGAGTGGGGGGGGTGAGCACTGCCGGCATGCAGTGTTGTATGGGAGCCGTTCTCCCAGCGATCGCAGTGAGGAAGAGAGTGGAGGAACATTACAGCTTTCATTTCAATTGCAGTGTGTTCCCCGCACTTGCTGTCACATACAGCCCCTCCTTCTTGTCCAGGGACTTTGATAGACAGATCACCCATCCAATCCCGGGACGTGTGACGTATATTGAAATAAGTATTTGAAATAAATATTATCCGGGTGATGGATTCCCTCTATTTATTCTATATACGTACTAACTGGTCTATTCCTATAGTTAGCTAGTCTTTTAAAACTCTGATAATGTAGGGGGCGTGTCCGGATGTGAGCAGCGGCGGACGTGTTTGAGAGGAGCTTCGGGTATCCTTAACACAATCCTTTGCCATCCATGCATCCACTGGCCTATACAGCTCAAGCCGCCTTGCCTACCTGTTCCTCTCTGTCCCCTGTTGGGCCCTGACCAAATATTGAGTGGGGATCCGGTTGTGGATGCCCGGGAAGCCATCCAGTACTCTGCCTACAGCTGCCGCCATCTTGATGGCCTGTGCCCGACCTGTGGGAGCTGATCCTCGCCTAATAGTGGGGTAAGAAACCATCCTACATCCCCTGGACTGTTCTCCTTCCTCCTGCCTACCCCCTCCACTGCCTGGCGTGTTCTGATGGCCTGCTGAGCCGCGGGGAGCGCTCGCGGCGGCCGCGGCCTAGTGGAGCCTGACGGACACCGCTGTTTCCTAAACGGCTACCCCGCGGTAGTGCGCGACCGGACCACAAATCGCGGACACGGATCCCGCGGCCCTGCGACTCATCCTCCTCCCTGTGGGGGCCTGTTGTGCTGATCTGTGAGGACCAATCTGTGTGGGCTGCTGGGGGTGCCCAGGGACCTAGTGACTCTGCCATTCTGCCTGTATCCCCCTGTTCTGGACATGTTCTGAGTGCACTCTCTGCCTGCCAACCTCCTGGACTAATTCTGCCTTGCTGATTACTGTGTGCTGGGGGGCTGTATGCTCTTGCTGACTATTAGCCTGGACTGTGCTCTCCCGGGATCATCTCCCATTACCCATCTGTGCCACCCTCTGCTGCCTACGGGACATTGATCTTGGAGTGTGCTGCTCCTCTGTTGGGGCCCCCCTTTTAGTGACCCACCAGATGTCCCCCTCTTCCAAGAAGGGGAAAAAATCCTCCGGGGCAGTTGGGATAGGCTCGTCCCCCCGGCAGCCCCATCCCCCTCCATTGCAGCCAGACCCAATACTGCTTGGCCAACTCCGGGCCCTGTTGGCTGACTTGGAGATGGGTTCTGGTGAGGTTCCGGCAGCGGAGCGGGCCCCGCCATCGCAGGACAGTACGAACACAATCCTTGCCACGATCGATCAGAGCAAGATCTCACTGCTTGTGCACATCGATCACCTTGCTGAGGAGTGCAATCTTATCAGAAATGACCTTGACAAACTTAGGGGGAGGATGACTGAAACTGAGACCAGGATATCCGCCACCGAAGATCTTACTGCCACTCATGCCTCGTCCATTGCTGAGCTGCAGCGCACGGTACAGTCCCTTGTTGCAAAATCTGATGACGCCGAGAACAGACTCAGACGCAACAATGTCCGAGTCCTGGGGCTACCTGAGAAGGAGGAGGGGGACCGCCCGGCAGAATTCGCGGAGGAGTTCTTTAAAAATCGACTGGGCCTCACAGATGTTTCTCCTACCTATGTGGTTGAAAGAGCTCATCGGGTGCCCACCGGCTGCGCCATCCCGGGAAATCTCCCCAGGCCCTTCTTGGTACGCTTTCTTTAATTATCGAGACAGAAACAGGATTCTCTCTGAGGCCCGCAAACATCCCACTCTCAAATACGGCAACACCTCTGTTTTTCTTTTCCCCGATTTTTCGGCTGATCTGCAGCGGAAAAGGAAGACTTTCAACGATGTCCGTAGATGGCTCAGGGATAAGAACATAAAATATGGCATGCTTTACCCCAGCCGCCTGCGAGTCCAACACGATGTAACAATCCGATTCTTTGATAACCCAGCGGATGCTGATGACTGGCTGACCACCTTACGTTGAAGACCCATTCCCTGATCTACTGCATGGATTTCCTGCACCCTGGTCTGGTATATCCTACTAAACTGTCCTGTGAGTACATACTTACCTGATGCACGGATCTCCCATATCCTTGCTTGATTCATCCTACAAACATTCGGCAATTACCGGAGCAAACACGAACGCACTTTTACACATAACTTGCACTTGAACCTCACGGTTTAGTGTTGTGTGAGTTGAGATAGGCCTGGTGCTCTCCACTCTCTTGGAGGTACCCAATAGCTGGAGGAACTACAACCCACCCCCCTCTGGATTGCTCAGCCCTTCTCGCTGTGTTGGGATTCATGTCCCTCACCCTTGCCCACTGCTCTATCAAGTCGCTGACTTTGGTGCCACTGATTTTTGGGATCAATATCCCCCGTCCTTCTGCTCCCTGTTTTTACAAGACGGAAGAGACAATACCTGTCAGCAGAGTGGGTGGACTGGCACCGGTATTGTAGTGCCCCCAGTTGAGGGGTTCACTAGCACCTTTAGTTAAAGTTATTTTCTGGGTAAAAACTATTCCCAGGCCTTCCCCCCTGTTTAGAGGAAGGCTGGGATATAGTAGGATAGGCACTCGTGCCTGGGAAGTTTGATTAAGGATTTAGTTGTTCCTTGCTCTTATGTTGTTTTTTTTTGTTTTTTTTCTTTCTCTCTGTTTTGTTTTGTGGTATGCTTGAGTACTGTCAGTATTTTTTGCACTGTGACCGAGATCTTGCTGCTCATGGGGTGCACTGGTACATGCCCTTTAGCGTATCTCCTCAATTATTTCTCCCCATTGCCCGATGGCTAGTCAACTAGTTGACTCCTTTACCGTCCTTTCCTGGAATGTCAGAGGTCTTAACTCAAAATTCAAGCGAGCCCTTTTATTTCAATACTTAAAATCTCACTCCCCCCAGCTTATTCTCCTTCAGGAGACTCACCTCATGGGCAGTACGATTTTGACTCTTAAAAAGCCTTGGATACAGCGAGCAATACATGCCACGTATTCCACATACGCCAGGGGTGTGTCGGTCCTTATCCACAAGAGTTTCCCCTGTGTTATTGAAGAGGTCCGGATGGATCCCCAGGGGAAATTTGTGATAGTGGTGTTTACGATATGGTCTGTAAGATATATTGTTATAAATCTGTACATCCCTCCCCCGTTTTCATCTGCAATATTGTATGAGGTTCTAGAAAAGATTTCGCCCTTCTGCCCGGGGAAGGTTCTGGTTATGGGAGACTTCAATGCCATTTTTGTCGCCTGACCTAGATAGACCTACCCCGCCTAAGAAACAATGCATAGACCTCTCTGCCTGGGCTCGGGCGGTGGGGCTGGTAGAGGTCTGGAGGTGGAAGCACCCTACCACAAGGACTTACTCATGTTTTTCGGCATCCTATAAGACTGCTTCGCGGATAGATCTGGCCTTCTCCAACCCCGCACTGTTAGCGGACGTGTTGGAGACGTCCTATCTGGGATGCCTTTAAAGCTTTCACAAGGGGACAGTATATCTCTTCTATTGCCAGCATTAAAAAACAGCAGTCGGCTGCGACTCTGGCGCTGCAGAAGACTGTTGATGACCACACTGCTACATATGGGGGTGACCCCACCCTTGTTCACTTTGATCTGCTGATGGCGACTCGGAGGGAACTTCAGTTACACCTGGCTGAGGTCACGCGACTCGACTCCTATAGGGGTAAGCAGAGCGCCTTTGAACAAGGTGATCGAAATGGCCGCCTGCTGGCCATGATGGCACAACATGACCGACCCCTTACCCTTGTGTCTACCCTACAGACATCCGGGGGCGGGACTGTGTTCTCCGCTTCTTGCAGACGTTTAACTCCTTTTATGGTGCTTTATATTCGTCCGTCTACACTCACGGCCTGTTGGATCCGTTGGCACTTGGCTGGCTCTCTGACCATGACAGAGAGACATTGGTCCAACCATTTACGGCTTTGGAGGTCATAGAGGCTATCCGGTCCTTCCCCCCTGGCAAGGCGCCGGGGCCGGACGGGCTTCCGATGGACTTTTATAAGGCTCATGTGGAACTCTTAGCGCCCCTGTTGGCACAATTATATACTGTATGTCTGGCAGACGGTGGTCTGCCTGGTTCTATGTACCATGCCTACTTGACCCTGATATATAAGGCTCCCAAAGATTCCACTTCCTGTGCTTCTTACCGCCCTATTGCCTTACTTAACTCTGACTTTAAAATTCTGACCAAGCTTCTGGCCCTTCGGGGGCGTGGCCTGACGCGGCATGTGAACAGACCTGTTCGACGGAGCTCCCGCTGTAGATCCTGTTAGTGATCCTTTCCTCGCCACCTACAACGCCCGATTCAGCCAAAACCTGCGCCTAAAGACCCCCAGAGACCCCCGGTTCCAGCGGTGCTCGATAATCCCGGCATGATGACCCGGGGTAACAAAGGAGACGCCGCGGCTGCGGCCTCCCAGGCCTTCCAAGATGGCGCCTGGATGTCTCAGTCTCTGCCTCCCAGGACTCCACGAGGGCAGGAGAAGAAGACGGAGCTGGGGGGTAAGTCCACCAAAGCCCCTAAAGGGACATACCAAACGAGAGACATGCTATATTATGCCAGGAAACTGACAGGCCCGGATGATGCCCTGCAGACTGTTGCACAGGGTAATGCAGTGCCCGCAGAGCAGGCTGAGCAGGGACACACTGACATGCAGGAAGCTGAGGATGATGAAATGGAGTCAGACCCTGGTTCTGTTCCAGCCTTGCTTGACCAGCAGACAGAGGACAGTCCCCAGCCCACACTCAGTGAAATCCTGCATGCTGTTCACAGGTGCACTGCCTCAGTGGATGCCCTGAAGGAGAGATTTGGGGGGCTGGAGGAGAAAGTTAATCTCCTGAGACATGATATACAGAAGGTCAGGGAGAGGACCACGGCCATGGAGGGCAGAGTCAGTGATATAGAGGATCAGATGCCACACATGACCCAGGAAGTGAGAGTCGCTGCTCAGCAGGCACGCCAGGCCTTTGATCGCCATGATGAGATCGAAAATCGCCTGAGACGCAACAATGTACGCATTGTGGGGCTCCCAGAAAAGGTGGAGGGCAGGGACCCCACGACGTTCATAGAAAGCTGGCTGCAGGAAATCTTTGGTAAAGAGGCTTTTTCTCCGATTTACACGGTGGAACGGGCGCACAGGGTGCCACCTCGCCCCCTCCCCCCCGGTAATCCCCCGAGATCCATGCTTGCTAGACTCCTTAACTACAAGGACCGGGAAGTGATACTTCGAATGGCCAGAGAAAGGGGGGCTGTACATTATAACGGAGCCCGGATTTCCTTTTATCCGGATTTCTCTGCAGAAGTGCAACGCAGAAGATCAAAGTTTATAGAGGTCAAGAAAAGGCTGCAGAGGCTTCAGCTGTCCTATGCCATGCTATACCCAGCCAAGCTTCGTGTAACAGTCAGAGATGAGGCCCACTTTTTTGAGAATGCACAGGATGCTGCTGACTGGCTAGACCGCAACGAACAAGACATCCGCAGGAGGGGACCGGAGAATGGTGCAGGTTGATGCGGACAATCCTATCTATATCAAGAGCAATCCGGGTAAAGAAGTGCTGTTGCTGAAATGATGTCACTATGAGAGGACCAATACCTACTTGAAGTTACCAGCGAATAGTTCTCCACTAACTTTTCTGTTTTTTTTGTTTCGCTGACCTGAGTTTATGGGTGGAGTGTGTCTCTGCACCCCCCCATGTACCGTTTGCTGTCATGGTGGACATGGCTTATGTTTTTGTGCCCTGTTGGCACTGGAAATGCCAGTGTTGCTATTACTCAACACCGGTGGGGAGTCCCCAGTGACGCCCTGTTGGCAGTCCAGGAGCCACCGGCAGATGCAGATAAGTTTTATTGTTCTTGTTTTTCTTATGCTTCCTACTTCTATTTTTACTGTACTGACACCAAAGCGCCGATGCGCAGGAATCTCTGCCACAGTTTCTGCAGGATTTTTTTTTCTTTCCCAAGGGACTGTACTGTTCTAACTGATGCACCACAGTCAAAGCTGTTTGAACCACAGGGCTGTTTTTTGCTAGCTGGATGGGGGGATACAGGACTGTTGCTCTCTTCTGGGTACTCCTCCCATTCAGACAGAACTCTTAATATACATTCGCCATGTCTTCTACACCCATAGTGTCGTGGAATGTCAGAGGGGTAAATGATCCTCTGAAAAGGACCATGATATCCACTGTATTGCGTAAATTTCACCCGGCCATAATTGGCTTACAGGAGACCCATCTATTGAAAGACACGACTAGTTTCTTGGGATATGCGTGGGTAGGGCAGGCCTATCACTCCACTCACTCCGCCTATTCACGCGGAGTGAGCGTATTGATCCACAAGGCTCTGGTATACCAGGAGTTAGATTCGCTTATTGATATATCTGGGAGATTTGTATTTCTTTATTGCAAACTGTTTACCGTTACTATGATTCTGGCGTTTGTATATGTGCCTCCACCTTTTTCTAGAGAGGTGCTGCAGTTGCTGCTGTCTTACCTGGCAAACAAGCCTGACGTCCCACTACTGTTGCTAGGGGACTTTAATTGCTACCTAGACCCTAAATTGGACAGACACCCCCCGGTGATGCCCCCTAAGGGCAACCGGGGTACGGCTCTTGGACGCCTGATGGAGGAGGTGGGGTGGGTTGACATCTGGCGGGTTAGGAACCCCAAGTGTAAACAATTCTCCTGTTTCTCCAAGTCGCATGGTTCCCTCTCCCGTATAGACCTGTGTCTGGGCACTCCCAACATGGTTAGTTGCACCTCTAAGGTGGAGTATTTCCCACGGGGGGTATCAGACCACTCCCCGCTAGTACTTTGGTTGGTAACTCAACCGTCTAGCTCCCTACCTAGAGCCCCATGGAAACTGAATGCTTATTGGCTCAAATTGTTTACATCCCCAGAACGTATTGAAACCAAGATTGAAGTCTTTCTCCGGGCCCATGAGCACTACCTAGACCCACTGCTAAAATGGGAAACTTTGAAAGCCTATCTTAGAGGGGTATTTATCGAGGAAATACACATTGTCAGGAACAACTCCTCTGCCTTGGTGGAGCGGGTGGGAGACCAGGTGAGACAGCTGGAACTCGCTTATGTGACTAGCCCCACTGACTCGGCCAGGGAGACTTGGATGTCGGCCCAGGACTCTCTGGACCGTCTGCGATCCTCGAAGGCAGAGCGGAAGAGGTTCTTTACCAAACTTGCATTTTATGAGGAAGGGGAACAAACTGGGCGATTGCTGGCCAAGATAGCGAGGTCTCAAACACAATCCCCGGCCATCGGTGCTATACACGCCTCTACGGGTAAGGTGGTTAATACCCCTGAAACCATTATATCTGAGCTGGCATCCTTCTATGAAGGCCTTTATGGATCGAGGGATGCCTACTCGGATGCGGACCTTGAAACATACATGGCTAGTATTGATCTGCCTGCTCTCTCCACATCTGCCAGAGAACAGTTAGATGCACCAATTACTCTGGGCGAGCTGCAATTAGCGGCAAGCTCTTTTCCTACATGTAAAGCCCCCGGAGAGGATGGCCTGCCCATAGAAGTGTACACTCAATTTGGGGAGCACTTGTTACCTGAACTATTGAAGGTCTGTAACGCCGCACTAGAGGGTGGTCAGCTGCCTGGTTCCATGGCTAGGGCTAATATTATTTTACTGTTGAAGCCGGGGAAGGATCCGGTTGACCCTGGCTCCTATAGGCCTATATCGTTGCTGCAGAGCGATGTAAAAATCCTGGCAAAGGTCCTGGCGCGCAGGGTTAACGGGATAATCACGTCTATTATCCACCCAGACCAGGCTGGCTTCATGCCGCAGAAGTCCACCGCCACCAATTTGAGGCGCATGTTCTTGAACATGCAGGTGCAGGCAGACAATGGGGGCCGAAGGGTGCTCTTATCCCTTGATGCCAACAAGGCATTTGATAGTGTCAGTTGGAGGTTCCTCTGGGCGACGTTGGCCAAGTTTGGCTTTGGGGACAAATTTATAGAGTGGGTCAGGCTGCTGTACGCGTCCCCCCAGGCGACCATTAGGGTCGCGGATAGGATGTCACCGGCCTTTGCTCTGGGTAGGGGGATGAGGCAGGGATGTCCCCTGTCCCCCCTGCTCTTCGCGATCGCTATAGAGCCATTGGCAGCCCTGATACGGGCTAGTGCCCGTGTCCGGGGATTCCAATACGGCACGCTGCAAGAAAAAATCATGCTGTACGCGGACGACATGCTGCTGTTCCTGGAGGACCCCACGCACTCCATCCCCGGGGCTATGTCAATAATAGAGCAATTCGGCCACTACTCGGGATTGGCCATTAATTGGTCGAAATCCGCCCTGATGCTGTTGGATGAGGATGGTGGGGTAGCCCTGCCGGACTCTTGTCCCATCCCAGTTGTATCTAGCTTTAAATATTTGGGGGTACAGGTGTCGCCCAGGCTGGGGGACTACTGCTCCCTTAATGTGCACCCATTGCTGTCCCGGTTTAGGGACAAAATTAATACCTGGAACACCCTAAAAATGTCACTTGCAGGTAAAGCCAATCTGATCAAAATGATTTTAATGCCACAACTACTCTACTTTCTTCATAACTCGCCTGTAGTGATACACCTGAAAATCTTCCAAATAGTGAACACTCTCTTCCGACGGTTGTTATGACATACTAGGCCCCCTCGGATTAGACTGGAACACTTGCAGCGGGCCAAGGACAGTGGGGGGCTGGCGGTTCCCAATCCTTGGCTGTACTACATAGCGGCCCAGTTACAGCATTTGATCGGCTCTATGTCCCAGGACCCGGGGAGCTCGGCGGCACGACTGATGCTATCGGCCACTGGCGCTGAGACTATCCCGATGGGGCTGGAGGCGCAAATGTTCCTAAAATCCAACAAGCGGACCCCGACGCTCGCACTTATCCAAAAAGTCTGGAATAAGGGCCGACAACTCCAGGGAGTGCAGGGATTCACAGAGGACAGCCCAATATGGGGCAATAGGTCTTATGTGGAGTTGGTGAAGCTGCAGCAGGGGCCCAGATGGCGTGCTCATGGTGTGGCTCTGCTGTCCCACATTTTCGTTAACGGCAGGCTTCTCACTTTCCCCGAACTGCAGGCCAGATTTGACCTCCCAGCTCATATGCATTATTACTACATGCAGCTTCAACATGCGGTTGCGGCACACGGGAATGCGGTGGAATGGGTTCAGTCGCCCACCCCGGTGTTCCGTGTGCTGCACACTAGCACTGAAACAAAAGGATTTATCTCACAATGCTACCAGATGTTACTGGCAAGTCACCTACAGGCATTCCCGAGCAGGGCGGAATCCATGTGGGAGAAGGACATAGGTACACTGTCAGGGGACCAATGGGAGGAGGCGTGGCAGTCAGTCACTACTTGTTCTTTAAACGTTGCGCAGAAAGTGTCACAGCTATATATATTATTGAGGGTACATTACACCCCGCTGAAATTATATAAGATGGGTAAGCTCGGGGACCCTGTGTGTGGTAGATGTCAGAGGCACAATGGAGATCTCATTCATCTCCTGTGGAGATGCCCTAAGCTTCACAGGTATTGGACTGAGGTGGTGGGTACAATAAACAGAGTGTTTCAAACTACGATCCCTATGGACCCTAAGTGCTGCCTGCTGGGGATCTTGGAGGAAGCGATCCCTGGGGAGTTGACCAGGGTTGCGGTCTCTAGGGCCCTGTTTCAGGCCAGGAAGCTTATTTTGATGGGTTGGAAGTCAGTCTCACCGCCTACCACCACCTCTTGGGTAGCACACATGGGGAATACTCTTATAATGGAAAAGTACATATACCAGCACAGGGGAAGCCCGAGCAGGTTTGAGAGAATTTGGTCCCAATGGCTTGATACCCCTGGCCTGAGCCCCAGGGAGCTGGTGATGTCCTGACTTTTGCAGTAAATTTGAAACCAAGCGGCCAAGGATTAATATGCTTATATATGCAAGATTGTGGTGCTGTTTTATTTTCTTTTTTTTTATGTGATCTTATATGTTGTTTTACAGTTTGCCAGCAGAGGGAAACCTTTGCTATTTTTTGTACAATGGAAACTGTTGTGATCTATCTGGTGTTCAATAAAAACCTTTTTGATTCAAAAAAGCTTCTGGCCCTTCGGTTATATCCCATGCTACCCTCAGTGATAGACCCAGACCAGACGGGTTTCATGCCCCGTAGGTCCACAGATGTTAATCTCAGAAGGCTGTTCACTAACATACACGCTCACCACCTCAATATGGGAACCCGGGCAGTGGCATCTCTAGACGTAGAAAAGGCCTTCGATACGGTCGAGTGGCCCTATTTGTGGGAAACATTACGTAGGATGGGATTTCTTTTGCTGTTCATCAGGTGGCTCCAGGTGATTTACAAATGCCCCACTTCCTCGGTGCGCTTGGGGGGTGGACTGTCTGTCTCCTTCGGGCTTACCAGGGGAACGAGGCAGGGCTGCCCTCTCTCTCCAGCTTTGTTTGCCCTCGCTATTGAACCGGTGGCGGAGGCACTTCGCACCTCACCGCACATTAAGGGTCTCCGACTCGGGTTGCTGGAGGAGAGGGTTGCCCTGTACGCAGATGACATGCTGCTCTTCCTGAATGATGCCGGCCTGTCCTTGCAGGGAGCGCTCAGTATTCTGAACACCTTTGCCGAGGTCACCGGTCTTAGGGTAAATTGGTCTAAGTCCCTACTATTCCCGATTGATCCGCCGGCCAGGTCCACATCCCCTCCTGATAGCCCCCTCCTGTGGGTGGACTCCTTTAAATACCTAGGGGTACATGTCTCTGGTTCAGCCTCAGACTTTATCTCTTTGAATCTCGCCCCGGTGCTTTTAGAGTCCCAGACGCAGCTTAAATCATGGAGTAACCTGCCTCTGTCATTATGGGGGTGAGTTAACCTCATAAAAATGAAGATTATTCCCAAACTAACGTATCTTTTCCGCCACTCCCCACAATGGGTGCCCAAGTCTTTTTTTAAGAAACTGAACTGCATTTTTTCTTCCTTCCTATGGGGCCTCTCTCCTCCCAGGTATCGACTGACGACTTTAATGAGGCCACGAACGCAGGGTGGCATGGCATTCCCGGAATGCTATAAGTATTACCTCTCTACGCAGTTGGTGACAGCGGCGTGGTGGTTACAGCCGGACAGAGCGAACTTGTCAACTGTGCTGGAAGCGGCAGTGGTCGGTTCGCTGGAAGTTCTTCAATTGTTACTTTTTAGGGGCCCTCGTGCCCCTTATCCTCTGACCCCCTCTATGCTTACCACCCTGCGGGCATGGCGGACAGGATTAGCCATTGAGAAATGTAAACAGTCTGAAATCTCCCCCCAATGCCCCTAACTGGCTTAACCCTAACTTATCCCACATATACAAAATCCATGACCCTTACGCGTGGACAAAATACGGTATCAAACTAATGTCACATGTAGTGTCTCAAAATTCCTTGCTCCCTTTCTCGCACCTTTCCTCCCAGTACAACCTACCTAACCATTTCCTATTCAGATATCTTCAACTGTCCCATGCATTTGCGGCGCAGTTTCCACAAACTTCATGTATTATGGCGCAGTCGGAACTGGAGAGGACACTTAGATTTAGCTGTGAAGAAAAGCCCACCTCACATCTCTATTCGTATTTGATCCTTGTGTCTCTTCCACCTCTTGACAAACTCTGGACTAGATGGCAGACTGATATCCCCACGTTAGACAATGATGACTGGGATGATGTGTGGGACCTCCCCTTCAACACCCTAGTCTCCATGCGCGACAGGTTAGTGCAATACAAGATTGTTCATAGGGCTTATTTCACCCCCCACAGACTCCACAAGATGGACCCTGCTCATTCCTCAGAGTGTTGGAGATGCGGCGCCTCACCGGGCAACTTCTCCCATATCTTCTGGCATTGTTCAGGGGTCCAGCGGTATTGGGAAATGGTGCTGGATTTGATTAATAGAGTTACCTTAGTCACTGTGCCTTTGGCAATGGAGGTGTACCTTTTGGGGCTCATTGAGACCATTGTACCATCCTCTTCCAAACGCGCGCTGATTACCTTGCTGCTCTTTTATGCTCGTAAGAACATTGCTATGCAGTGGAAGAAGCCCGCCCCCCCTCTCTGATGCAATGGAAATGCTTAGTGAACAACAGCCTTCCTTTATACAGGGATACTTATGCCAATCGGGGCTGCCCACTGAAGTATGACAAGGTCTGGGGCACTTGGTTAGCTGAGCCTGAAACGGCTTAGTGAGTTTGGGGTGGACAAGGTCATCATATCTAGGTCTTGTCTTGCTATTATACCTTACTTTTCTTCCGATGTCTTCTGATATGTTATTAAGGACTAATGGGTTTATGATAATGTATGCCCTTCTGGATTCTATTTGGGCGGTGTTGCTGCACCCTTCCATTGTTATGCTTGTTTTGCTAGGTTCACATTGCAAATGGTATTATTATTTTTCTTGTACTTGCTCTTTTTCTGTACTGTAGGTGCTTAAGCTGTGTATGTTGTATGTGTTGGAAAACTTTAATAAAAATAATGTTAAAAAAAAAAACTCTGATAATGTTACTGTTGATAGTACAATGATATAAGGTTAGCTATGAAAATAAACACACGGCTTAGTAAAACAACATCTTATTTATTTCCCAAGAACATAGGAAATGCTAACATAAAAACACTAAAGGAAAATATTACAAAGCATATATAACAAATATCATCAATGATACTTATCGCAAGGCAGTCCTCTAGATATTGTCTCATCAGCTGGGCTCAAAATGGCAAAAGAGAGCCATGAGGCTAATAGAAGCAAGAGAGAGCCAAGAGATTGATTTCCCTTCGGTGAGCACTTTTAAACTCCAACCATACACTGTCCAGACCCAACCCCATTGCCAGCCCATCTAGGTTTTTGACAAATCAAAGTAGTTAATAGGCAGTCCTTCTTAATAGATCATATTTCTGTCCATCCTGGCCTCTAGGGGAAGCATTCATCCATGTATCATCGCTATCATCTTCAGTGATAGCAGCTGTTTTTCTTTGAAGCCTGTCGGCAGATGTGGTAATCGCGCTTTACAATCTTATCACACCAGTTGGTCAGGAGCCAAGCTTTGTTCCCATCCTTGCGAGGGGGCATGACTTCTTCTTTCAGATGAAGGTTCTGATATGCTACAAAGCTTTGATGTGCAACTTGTTACATTCCAGTCAGCCCCCAAGAGTGTGGAGGCTCGGTGTATCCAGATTTAATTTTCAAACACATCTTGTATTATGAAATAAAATATGTTGCCTTCCAACATATGCCACTTTGCTCCTAAAGGACGCATATCACCCTTCTTCAGACACAGCTCCTATGGAACAGTCCATAACTGTCTTAACGTGTTGTGCTTCCCAACATGTGCCGCTTTGCCACTGAGGGACACACCACTATTACTCTTCAGCGACAGCTTCCATGTCACCATTCTGTGTCTTCTCCTTTCCGGTATCTTCACGGCAGGGTGCAATACAGGCAAGGGGTGTCCATTCACTCACCATTCACCAGCACACTCTCCGAGCAACATATTAACCAGCTTTCAGATACAGAACCTTGAGGAGGGCCTTACTCACCCATATTACTAACCTAAAATACACATATGTCACACTATACCATAACATAAATCAAGCCATTACCATAATATATGCATATATATGTGACCCATCAAATTAAGCACCCCTCTCCCAACCTCCTACATCCCTTCATTGTATATATGAGTCGGTATTAGGCAGGCTTGCTCAATACGGCCTTTTCCATTTTTGGCATGTCAACAGTACTTCAGGACACTGAATTGGCAGCAAACCCTCTAACTTATACGAAGAGACCTTACCGTCAATTTGACCCTCAACTTGCATATATACATGCAAGAGTTTCCTATATAAACAACACATATAAACCTAAAACAATGAAAAAAACACAAAATTCCATCCCTGTGCCTGGATTTCAGAGACCATGCCCAGGGTATACCATACATCTATATCTATCTTTAGGTTCAAGGAACACCCTAGTTCCATGACTAACGTTACATCGGTATCCTTTAGGACAAAGAAACAAACTCGTCTATGTCCCAAAATAATACCCAGGTGCTTCTTTCACAGCAATGATCTCCCCATCCAGCACACAGAGTGAAATATCTTTCCAACATTTCTCGTTCACCACTGTGTATTGACCTGGCATACCAAGGACATCATGGTCATGCCCCCGACAGAGGGAAATATCAACCTGCCTCCAGCTTCCATCCTCTCTGATCACATGTGGGTAATTTAGCCTCAGACACAACAAAGTAGAATCTTCAATCAGTAAGCCCATTGATACCACCAAATATACAGACCGAGTATGCACTTCTGTACATGGGGATCAATGAGGAAGCATAACATCTCTCATAATCCAAACTAGCATAGCCCATCCAGGCATTCGACCACCACTTTGGATTCGTTTAAGCAACGTGTTTTGGCAAAGTCTTACTGAGCTGTGATGCCAACTCATAAGGCAACTGCCCCTCATACAGAGACTGTACAATCAGCTTGAAGTTGGTTGATACTTCCACCTGCCTCGGCGTGCACACCAGAGCCCATGACAGATTTCTGTCCTGTAAAACCACACTCTCTACCAACCTCTCAACATGGTGGACAAAATCCTGAGCCACTTTAACCCGGATGTTTATGTGACTTTGTTGAATGTTATAAAGTATGCCACCAATCTCTCTGAGTAACAAAGCCCTGCTTACTGTCTGAAGCTATGGCTGAGAGTTTGTTCCTCAGGATACTGATGTCCACTCCATCAACAACACCCATCCCAGCTCCTATTCGCCCCCAATATAGTGCTGAATACATCCCTCCCCTTACTTCTCAGAAATAAACGTCCTGAAGCCACTGGTACAATGACCGCACTTGATTTAGTGTATACTCAGCACATATAGGGTAATAGGCTTTTATTAACCAGCCAGTGTTGGTTCCCCTTTCTCTAATGGATCATGTTTCTGTGTGTAGTCACTGGCATTACCTGTGCAAGGTTCCAACCTCTCAGGTGAGACATCAACCAGGCGTATCTCCCCCATATCTAGCTCTGGTGTCCCACATGTCCAGTAACCGATAACCTCTCTGTAGGACTGCTAAGATTGAGACACCACCCCCACAAGAAAATTTCCACCCCATTGATGTGTCACCTGGCCAACAGACATCTTACTTATGCATAAATGCCAGTCTCCTGGGTACTTGCACCATATTATTCAGTTATGTCAATACATGTCACACATTAAAAACATTTCCTTCTTTCAATTCCTCCCTCCAAAAAAAAACATATTTTACATTTCTTGTTCTGAAGGATTGGATAGGTTATATTTCTTCCCCAACCTCCAACCTATTGCACTTGTATTCACAGTATGTTTGCATTCATAAATGACAGGAGAGACTCTGGCAAACTGTTTCACCAGTCTTGTTGATGGGTAGGGATGAGCCGAACATCCCCCGATTCGGTTCGCACCAGAACCTGTGAACAGGCCGAAAGTTTGCACGAACTTTAGAACCCCGTTAAAGTCTATGGGACTAGAACGTTCGAAATCAAAAGTGCTAATTTTAAAGGCTAATATGCAAGTTATTGTCCTAAAAAGGGTTTGGGGACCCGGGTCCTGCAGTGTTGTGGCAGGGTACATGCATCAATGCAAAAAAAAGTTTTAAAAACAGCAGTTTTTTTCGGGAGCAGTGATTTTAATGATTCTTAAAGTGAAAAAAATGTGAAATATTCCTTTAAATATCGCACCTGGGGGGTGTCTATAGTATGCCTGTGAAGTGGCATGTGTTTCCCGTGTTTAGAACTGTCCTTGCACAAAATGACATTTCTAAAGGAAAAAAAGTAATTGAAAACTGCTTGCGGCTTTAATGTAATGTCTGGTCCCGGCAATACGGATGAAAATCATTGAGAAAAATGGCATGGGTACCCCCCCCCCACCCCCCCAGCCAATTTCCAGCCCCTTTGGGTCTTGTATTGATATTAAGGGGAACCCCGCACCCAAATTAAAAAAAGGAAAGGCATGGGGCCCCCAGGCCCTATATACTCTGAACAGCAGTATATAGGCGGTGCAAACAGGACAGGGACTGTAGGTTTGTTGTTAAATAGAATCTGTTTGTAATTTTGAACTGGTACATTTTTAAAGTGTAGCTCCAGCCAAAAAATCTATTTTTAAGCTTTTTGGAAAACATAGGGAAGGGTTATCACCCTGTAACATTTGTTTTGCTGTCTGTGCACCTCTTCAGAACATTTCACCTCACTTTCTGTCCCAATGACAAACATTTTTTGAAAATGTGGGGTTTTAGTGAAACAAGGATTGGTGATAAAGCATCAGTGGAGAGGAGACACGTTTTTCCCATATTAACTCTTACAGGAGAGAATTTCCCTTCCTGGCGGTAGATTTCCTCTCACTTCCTGTTGTCTCCTTCCGTTTGCAAGTAGGAGTCGTTTGTAAGTTGGATGTTTGAAAGTAGGGGCCTGCCGTATATACTATGCAGAAATTTGGCCCTTAGGTGTTAGTGTTGCCACAACACTGTAAGCACTCACAGTTACTCTTGGTGGGCACTTGAACTGGCCCTGCTGTGAACTATTATATCAAGAATTGTAATTACATGCCATTGTTGAACAGTGGTAGAAAAATTGGGCCTTTGGTGGTGGTGGTGGTGGTGTTGCCACAACACTGTAAGCCCTCACAGTTACTCTTGGTGGGCACTTGAACGGGCCCTGCTGTGAACTATTATATCAAGAATTGTAATTACATGCCATTGTTGAACGGTGGTAGAAAAATTGGGTCTTTGGTGGTGGTGGTGGTGGTGGTGGTGTTGCCACAACACTGTAAGCCCTCACAGTTACTCTTGGTGGGCACTTGAACTGGCCCTGCTGTGAACTATTATATCAAGAATTGTAATTACATGCCATTGTTGAACAGTGGTAGAAAAATTGGGTCTTTGGTGGTGGTGGTGGTGGTGTTGCCACAACACTGTAAGCCCACACAGTTACTCTTGGTGGGCGCAGGAATGGGTCCTGCTGTGAAATATTAGATCAAGAATTGTAATTACGTGCACCTGTTGAACAGGGGCAGAAAAATTGGGCCTTTGGTGGTGGTGGTGGTGTTGACACAACACTGTAAGACCTCACAGTTACTCTTGGTGGGCCCAGGAATGGGCCCTGCTGTGAAATATTAGATCAAGAATTGTAATTTCATGCCCCTGTTGAACAGGGGCAGAAAAATTGGGCCTTAGTCACTGATGCCACAGCACTGCAACACCTCACAGATACTCTAGTTGGAGCGCAGGAGTGAGCCCTGCTGCAAAGTATTGCATCAAAAATTGTAATTACACACCCCTGTTAAACAGGGGCTGAAAAATTGGGCCTTAGCCACTGGTGCTGGTGCCATAAAACTGTAATCCCTCACAGATACTCTAATTGGAGCGCAGGGATGAGCCCTGCTGCAAAGTATTGCATCAAAAATTTTAATTACACGCCCCTGTTAACCAGGGGCTGAAAAATTGGGCCTTACCCACTGGTGGCGGTGCCCAGAAACAAAAATGTTCTTAAAAGCTATCAGCATGATCATTGAGGAGGAAGAGGATAGTCACTCAGCATAACAGAATAGTCACTTAGCATCAGCATAGGCAGTCTTGAAGGGATCTGACATTTCAAAAAAAAATACTCGGTTACATCAGCATCAGGTGCTTGGTAGCTGGTGGTGATTCAAGACTGATTCATTTTTATGAAGGTCAGTCGATCGACCGAGTCGGTGGACAGGCGCACCCTGTGATCGGTTACAAAGCCTCCAGCAGCACTGAATGTGCATTCCGAAAGAACGCTGGATGCAGGACAGGCCAGTAGCTCAATTGCATACTGTGCGAGCTCTGGCCAGTGATCCATCCTCAAGACCCAGTAACCCAGAGGATTTTCGGTGGGAAAGGTGTCCAAGTCTGATCTTGCCCCTAGGTGTTCCTGCACCATGAAAAACAGATGGTGGCGATGGTTGCTTGACCTTGGGGCTGCGGACTAAAAAATTGTCTGAACGCATCGGTCAGACGGCCACTTTCTCCACCGCTCCTTCTTTGACTGACCGAAGCCTCAGCAACACGTTGTCCGGGACCAGGAATTTGTAACCTCCCAGTCTCTGGGAACACGTTGCACAGACCTTTATGCAAGGCCTCCCGAAGATGTTTCATCCTCTGCTCTCTCTGCGATGCCAAAATAAGGTCTGCAACCTTACCCTTGTAACGTGGATCAAGGAGGGTTGCCAGCCAGTAATGATCCCTGTCCTTTATAGCACGAAGATAAGGATCCTTCCGCAGGCTTTGCAGTATCAGGGAGGCCATGCAGCGTAGGTTTGCTGAGGCATTAGGTCCGGAGTCCTCTGGGTCACTCAGGATGACATGATCCACAGCCACCTCCTCCCAGCCACGTACAAGTCCATGGGTTACTTGAGACTGTAATTGATCCCTTGAAGACTGCTGCTGAAGTTGAGTGCCATGCTCCACCTCCATGCTGACACAATCCTCCTCCTCCTCCTCATCCTCTTCCTGTGTGATAGGCGGGCCAGCAGGAACACTGTCTGGATAAAGGGGGCCTTGAGAGGTAAGGAAGTCCTCCTCTTCCTCCCTCTGTTCTGCCTCAAGTGCCCTGTCCATTATTCCACGCAGCGTGTGCTCCAACAGGTGGACAAGAGGATCAGTGTCACTGATGCATGCACTGTGATGCCAAAATAAGGTCTGCAACCTTACCCTTGTAACGTGGATCAAGGAGGGTTGCCAGCCAGTAATGATCCCTGTCCTTTATAGCACGAAGATAAGGATCCTTCCGCAGGCTTTGCAGTATCAGGGAGGCCATGCAGCGTAGGTTTGCTGAGGCATTAGGTCCGGAGTCCTCTGGGTCACTCAGGATGACATGATCCACAGCCACCTCCTCCCAGCCACGTACAAGTCCATGGGTTACTTGAGACTGTAATTGATCCCTTGAAGACTGCTGCTGAAGTTGAGTGCCATGCTCCACCTCCATGCTGACACAATCCTCCTCCTCCTCCTCATCCTCTTCCTGTGTGATAGGCGGGCCAGCAGGAACACTGTCTGGATAAAGGGGGCCTTGAGAGGTAAGGAAGTCCTCCTCTTCCTCCCTCTGTTCTGCCTCAAGTGCCCTGTCCATTATTCCACGCAGCGTGTGCTCCGACAGGTGGACAAGAGGATCAGTGTCACTGATGCATGCACTGTCACTGCTCACCATCCTCGTGGCCTCCTCAAATGGTGCCATGACAGTGCATGCAACAAGCTCCCCTGACCCTGTCCTGGTGCCATATTTCAACAGATACTCATTGATGGCCCTTTGCTGCGTGTGCAGCCGCTGCAGCATGGCCAACGTAGATTTCCACCTGGCGGGCATGTCACAGATTAGGCGGTTCTTGGGCAGGTTGTATTCCTGTTGGAGGTCAGCCAGCTGAGCACTGGCCAAAAATTGCCGCTCCAGGCAGATTAAGTTTTGGAAAGATGTTTCTCTCTCAGAGACCAAGGCTGCCGGCAATGCACATAGCAATGAAAACAAAAATGGTGAGGACAGCCGCACTCCAATCCAACGTATGTTTATTGAAGAAAGACAGGCACTACAAAATCCAGCATAAACCAGAACCACTGACGCGTTTCACACTTGTTCAGTGTTTACTCATAGCTGAGCACTGGCATTATATGACCGGCGGAAATGCCCACAGAGTTTCCTGGCCTGCTTCTGGACATCCTGTAAGCCCGGGTACCTGCCCAAGAACCGCTGCACCGCCAAGTTAAGGACGTGAGCCAAACAGGGCACATGGGTCAGTTGTCCCTGTCGGAGGGCGGAGAGGAGGTTGGTGCCATTGCCGCAAACCACCTTTCCTGGCTTAAACTGGCGTGGCATCAACCACCTCTGAGCCTGCCCCTGCAGAGCTGGCATAATCTCTGCCCCAATGTGGCTCCTGTCCCCCAAGCACACCAGCTCAAGCACCACATGGCATCGTTTGGCCTGCGTACTTGCGTAGCCCCTTGAACGCCTACGGAGCACCGCTGGTTCCGAGGACAAAGCACAGGAAAAGGCCATGGAGGAAGAAGAAGAGGAGGAGGTGGAGTAGAGAGGTGTGTCAGAATAACCAGTAGTAGCATTTTGGAGGCGTGGTGGCGAAACAACCTCCAACACTACTGCACCTTGTCCTGCATCCTTCCCAGCTGCCATCAGAGTCACCCAATGCGCCGTGAAAGATAAGTAACGTCCCTGTCCATGCCTGCTGGACCATGAGTCAGCGGTAATATGCACCTTACCGCTGACTGCCCTGTCCAGCAAGGCCAAGACATTGCCTTCCACATGCCGGTAGAGAGCCGGAATCGCCTTGCGTGAGAAAAATTGGCGTTTGGGAACCTGCCACTGAGGAACCGCACATTTCACAAATTAACGGAAGGGGGCAGAGTCTACCAACTGAAAAGGCAGCTGTTGAAGTGCTAGCAATTTAGCCAAGCTAGCATTCAACCGCTGGGCATGTGGATGGCTGGGAGCGAACTTCTTTCGGCGGTGCAGCAGCTGGGGCAGGGGAATTTGCCTGGTACAATTTGATGTTGGTGTACCGATAGCAGATTGCCCGCAAGTACTTGGCTGTGACACACCTAATTCTACACTCATCTCAAAAAAGTCCCACACCAAAGAACTTTTGGAATAACGCACATAGGTGTGATGCAGCAGTGTGTTGCCCTTAAGCTGGCCCCTGGAGGGCATCCTGCCTCATTGGAGATGTGCCTCCTCCTCCTCCTCTCTCCTATCAAGCACCCACGTGGAGTCAGTGACCTCATCATCCCCTCCCTCCTCATCACTGGAGCAAACCTGGCAGTATGCTGCAGCTGGGGGAACATGACTGCTGTCCTTGTTGGGCACCCCCTCTCTCTGGGCTCACGTTACTACCCCCTCTCTCTGGGCTCACATTACTGCCTTCCTCTAGCTGGGTTCCATCATCGGAGCCTTCAAAACGCTGGGCATCCTCCTGGAGCATGTACCCAACACTGTGGTCAAACAGTTCGGGGGACTCCTCAGGAGGAGATGGTGGGGCTAGGGAAGTAGTGACTGATGCCATTGAGCTGAGGGAAGAGGCCGCGTTGGCAGCTTCTTTGTCAGACAAAGTACCCTGAGCCTGGGTGAGAGAGGATGAGGAGGATGAGGATGGCTTGGTCCACTCTACCAGGTCTTCGGCATGTTGCGGCTCAACATGGCCAGCTGCCGAAAAGAAGGACAAGCGTGTCCCACGACCACGTGCTGATGAGGATGCACTGTGTCCACAACCAGCACTGTTGCCTCTAGACACAGAGCCTGCTTGCCCTCTTTGATTGGCTCGTGACTGTCTGCCTCTCCTTGTTTGCCTTCCAGACATACTAATGGCCTGCAGTGAGATGTAGCTGCACAAAGGTGGGATGTATATATATATATATATATATATATATATATATATATATACAGTAGGTGCCGCCGACATTGTATATCCATCACGATCCCATCGCGGAGATTCTCAGCGACAGGGTGCGGACATCTCGGCGACAGGGTGCCGACATCTCGCGCTCGCTGCAATAGCGAGAAGGTGACGCGACACTGTATTGAACGGGATCTGACGTGGATTCCTGCCAATACCAGGCACTGTGTTTGGTATGAATCCTGAGCGGGAATGCCAAGCCAAATTTTAAATAAAAAACCGGCATGGATTCCCCCTCCAGGAGCATACCAGGCCCTTCGGTCTGGTATGGATTTTAAGGGGAATCCCCTAAGCCGAAAAAACGGCGTGGGGGTCCATCTCAAAATCCAAACCAGACTCTTATCCGAGCATGCAAACTGGCAGGCCGCAGGAAAAGAGGGGGATGAGAGAGCGGCCCCCCTCCCTTCTGAACCGTACCAGGCCGCATGCCCTCAACATGGGGGGTTTGTTGCTTTGGGGCAGGGGGGCGACCTGCTGCTCCCCACCCCAAAGCACCCTCCCCCATGTTGATGGGGACAAGGGCTTCTTCCCGACAACCCTGGCCGTTGGTTGTTGGGGTCTGCGGGTGGGGGGCTTATCGGAATCTGGGAGCCCCCTTTAATAACGGGGCCCCCCAGATCCTGGCCCCCACCCTATGTGAATGAGTATGGGGTACATCGTACCCCTACCCATTCACCTGGTGGCAAAAAAATGTCAATAAAAAAACACAACACAGGATTTTAAAGTAATTTATTAGGCAGCTCCGGGGGTCTTCTTCTGACTTTGGGGGTCTTCTGACTTTGGGGTCTCTTCTTCCGACTTCGGGGGTCTTCTTCTGCTCTCCAGTGCCTTTTTCCTTCTGCCGGGCTTTTCCGCTAACTTCTTCTAGCTCTTTTGCTAGCGGAGAGGCCCAGTCTTCCCCGTCATCTCCTCCCGCTCTCCGTTGTCCTTCTGCCGGGCTGCTCCACTATCTTCTTCCAGCTCTTTTGCTAGTGGAGGGACCCGGTCTTCCCGTCGCCATCTGCATCTTCTTCCCTCTTCTCCTCTTCGATGTTGACACGTCACTTTCTTTCGCTGTAATGCCGGGCGTGCAGTGAGCAACGATTTATATAGGCCCCTCATGACATCACAGTCACATGCTCCGGGTGGCCCCGGAGCATGTGACTGTGACGTCATGGGAGCATGTGACTATGACGTCATGGGAGCATGTGGCCACCCGAAGCATTGTGACGTCATGAGAGGCCTATAAATCGTTGCGGACCGCACACCCAGCATTACAGCGGGAGGAAGCGACGAGTGAACATCGAGGAGGAGAAGAGGGAAGAAGGCGGAGAAGAAGACCGGGACCCCGCTAGCAAAAGAGCTGGAAAAAGATAGCGGGGTGCCCGGCAGAAGGCAGAAAGAACCGGAGATTGTGGAGAAGGCACCGGAGAGCGGGAGAAGAACCATAGAGCGCAGAGACGACACCGGAGAGCAGAAGAAGAGACCCCCGAAGTCGGAAGAAGACCCCCGAAGTTGCAAGAAGACCCCCGAAGTCAGAATAAGACCCCCGGAGCTGCCTAATAAATTACTTTAAAAACCTGTGTTGTGTTTTTTTATTGACATTTTTTTGCAACCAGGTGAATGGGTATGGGTACGATGTACCCCATACTCATTCACATAGGTTGGGGGGCCGGGATCTGGGGGCCCCCCTTATTAAAGGGGGCTCCCAGATTCCGATAAGCCCCCCACCCGCAGACCCCGACAACCAATGGCCAGGGTTGTCGGGAAGAGGCCCTTGTCCCCATCAACATGGGGGAGGGTGCTTTGGGGTGGGGGGCCGCATGTCGCCCCCCTGCCCCAAAGCACCAAACCCCCCATGTTGAGGGCATGCGGCCTGGTACGGTTCAGGAGGGAGGGGGGCCCGCCTCTTTCCTGCAGCCTGCCAGGTTGCGTGTTTGGATTAGGGTCTGGTTTGGATTTTGAGGGGGACCCCCACGCCGTTTTTTCGGCTTAGGGGATTCCCCTTAAAATCCATACCAGACAGAAGGGCCTGGTATGCTCCTGGAGGGGGAACCCATGCCGTTTTTTTATTTAAAATTTGCCGTGGAGTTCCCGCTCAGGATTCATACCAAACACAGTGCCTGGTATTGGCGGGAATCCACGTCGGATCTCCGCCCACCGGCCTCAATGTCAGCAATGCGTGTCGCTCACTGCGAAAGGAAAAAAATCTTTCCTTTCCCGATGACGAGACAGCTCGGTGCTGGCTCTCGCGACGGGGCTCGTAGGGTGTCAATCTCGCCGCTAGAAGAGGCGATATTGACACAAAATCGGCGGCACCTACTGTATATATATATATATATATATATATATATATATATATACTGATTAAACTGCAGCTAGCAGAATCAACTGCCTGCTGTGGTATTAGTATGAGAACATCAGCAATTGTTTTCAGTTAGTTTTAGGTGCACACTGTGCAGAGGACACAGTACACTAAGTGAAAATACTTGCAGCTCCCTGCCTGTGGTATTAGTATGAGAACACCACCAATTGTATTCAGGTACCTTTAGGTAGACCCTGTGCAAAGGACACAGTCCAGTAAATGAAAATAATGCAGCTCCCTGCCTGTAGTATTAGTATGAGAACACCACCAATTGTATTTAGGTAACTTTAGGTGCACACTGTGCAAAGGACACAGTACACTAACTGAAAATACAGCAGCTCCCTGCCTGTGGTATTAGTATGAGAACACCACCAACTGTATTCAGGTACCTTTAGGTGCACGCTGTGCAAAGGACACAGTACACTAAGTGAAAATACTTGCAGCTTCATGCCTGTGGTATTAGTATGAGAACACCACCAATTGTATTCAGGTACCTCTAGGTGCACGCTGTGCAAAGGACACAGTACACTACGTGAAAATACTTGCAGCTCCCTGCCTGTGGTATTAGTGTGAGAACACCACCAATTGTATTCAGGTGGAAAAAAAATTGCTGCATTTTCTGCATAGCTGTATGTGTGAGATACACACTTTAGATACTGTTCTCCTATTCTGCTCTTCACCTTCATGACGTCACCTTTAGGTGCACGCTGTGCAAAGGACACAGTACACTAAGTGAAAATACTTGCAGCTTCCTGCCTGTGGTATTAGTATGAGAACACCACCAATTGTCTTCAGGTACCTCTAGGTGCACGCTGTGCAAAGGACACAGTACACTACGTGAAAATACTTCCAGCTCCCTGCTTGTGGTATTAGTATGAGAACACCACCAATTGTATTCAGGTACCTTTAGGTGCAAGCTGTGCAAAGGACACAGTACACTAAATGAAAATAATGCAGCTCCCTGCCTGTGGTATTAGTATGAGAACAGCAATTGTATTCAGGTACCTTTAGGTGCACGCTGTGCAAATGACACAGTACACTAAGTGAAAATACGGCAGCTAGCACAATCACCTGCCTGCCTGTCAGTATAGAGAATAACAGGAACGGATCTAGCTAAACTGAATACAGTGTGTAAACATATATACAACACCTAGGATGCATATATATCCTCTACACACTATAACTGCAGCTAACTTACTCACCTGCCTGCTCTATCTAGCTCAAATCAAATTACACTGTCTCTCTCTCTTTCTGTCTTCTAACCAACGCCGCAACACACTACAGAAGGCCGTCACGCCGGCGGCCTTATATAGTGTGGGGCGTGTACCTACTCCTCTGAGCCATGATTGGCCAAAGCCACCCTGGCTTTGGCCAATTACGGCTCTCTGTACTTACGGCACTGTGATTGGCCAAGCATGCGGGTCATAGTGCATGCTTGGCCAATCACCAGCCAGCAATGCACTGCGATGCCGCAGTGAATTATGGGCCATGACGCGCCACTCGAATTTGGCGCGAAAGGCCCATAATGTTCAAAATTCGCCGAACATGGGTTCGACTCGAACTCGCAGCTCATCCCTATTGATGGGCACAGTCTTTCAGATTCAGCATTAGCACAAAATTGTCCATAAGAAAAATAAACCTTAAATTTCAAATATTAATCTGAATCTTTTTGTTTGTTCCTTCTCCCCTGAATGTTTGTCAGAACAAATTTGCGGTGTGGCATGGCACAGACAACCAGATGAACATATGTCATCCATGTTCCAGAGACCTCTCCAATCTCGCTCCACCAGGAAGTGAAAAACAAGAGCCAAATCAAATTCTTATCCACAATATCTACTCGCTTGCTATGTTTACCTATAGTTCCCTCCTTGGAACCCAGGAACTTAGTATTCCTGGCTTCTGCAACTCTAAACAAATTATGAAAACAACCATGATTTTTTTTTAGGATGAACCCACTCTAATGCCGCGTACACACGATCGGAATTTCCGTCGGAAAAACCTTGGATTGTTTTTCCGACGGAATTCCAATCAAAGCTTGGCTTGCATACACACGGTCACACAAAAGTTCTCTGAACTTTCGACCGTCAATTACACAGTGATGTACAACACTACGATGAGCCGAGAAAATTAAGTTCAATGCTTCCGAGCATGCGTCGAACTGTTTCCGAGCATGCGTAGGAATTTTGCGCGTCGTAATTGCTACAGACGATTGGTATTTCCGATAGGAACTTTTTCCGTCGGAAAAATAGAGAACCTGCTCTCAATCTTTTGTTGCGTAAATTCCGACAGCAAAATTCCGATGGAGCATACACATGGTCGGAATTTCAGACCAAAAGCTCACATGGAACTTTTCTTGTCGGAAATTCCGACCGTGTGTACGCGGCATTAAATGGATCCCTGTGGTAAGAGCAAAAATAAAAAATGAACATGAATGTTGCTTCTCAAAAATTCTCAATTTAAATGCTAAAAATAAATAACCCAAAAAATTATAAAAAATAAATAATAAAAAATAACTAGTAGGGCTGAGCGAACCCGAACTGTAAAGTTCGGGTTTGTACTGGACTTTTGGGTTTTTGGTACCCGGACCCGAACCCGAACAATTTACTGTATGTTCAGGTTCGGGTTCGGTGTTCGGCAATGTAATGGCGTGCTGCAGGGCAGCCAATCAACATTTGTTTAACTCGTGTGCCCTTAGAAGCCATCACAGCCATGCCTACTAATGGCATGGCTGTGATTGGCCAGTGCAGCATGTGACCCAGCCTCTATATAAGCTAGAGGCACATAGCACAGCACGTCACTCTGCTTCAGTTAGTGTAGGGAAAGGTTGCTGCTGCTGCTGCTTTGAGGGAGAGAATTAGATAGGAGTCCTGATTCATAAATCAAATTACTCAGCGATCTACCTTGATTTTGTTGTGTGGGTGCAGTGCACAATCTTTTTATCCTGCCCTGAGCCCAGTGCCAGAGAAAAGATAACTTTTATCTGTCTGTTAGTTAGGTTGGCTTCGGCAGGCATTTTATGCAAGCTTAGTACACTAGCACTGCATATGTTACTGTGAGATACACACTTTAGATACTGTTCTCCTATTCTGCTATTCAAAAAAATAATAATTTAGGGCAAAATATTTTTTTTTTGGTGCGTTTTCTGCATATCTGTACGTGTGAGATACAAACTTTAGATACTGTTCTCCTATTCTGCTATTCCAAAAAAAAAAAATTAGGCCAAAAAAATATTTTTTGGTGCATTTTCTGCATATCTGTACGTGTGAGATACACACTTTAGATACTGTTCTTCTATTCTGCTCTTCAAAAAAATAATAATTTAGGGCAAAAAAAATATTTTTGGTGCGTCTTCTGGGCAAAATTTTTTTTTGCTGCATTTTCTGCATATCTGTACGTGTGAGATACACACTTTAGATACTGTTCTCCTATTCTGCTCTTCAAAAAAATAATATTTTAGGGCAAAAAAAAATATTTTGGTGCGTTTTCTGCCCAAAATTTTTTTTGCTGCATTTTCTGCATATCTGTACTTGTGAGATACACATTTTAGATACTGTTCTCCTATTCTGATATTCAAAAAAATTATAATTTAGGGCAAAAAAAAATTTTGCTGCATTTTCTGCATATCTGTACGTGTGAGATACACACTTTAGACACTGTTCTCCTATTCAAAAAAAAAGAAAAAATTTAGGGCAAAAAATTATTTTTGCTGCGTTTTCTGCATATCTGTACCTGTGAGATACACCCTTTAGATACGGTTGCTCTATTCTGCTATTCAAAAAACACCCATTTAGGGCAAGATCCTAAATTTCAGAAATATGAGGAGACCGTCAAATAAGGGACGTGGCCCCGGTCGTGGTGCTGCTGGTGGAGCTCCTGTTGCAGGGAGAGGACGTGGTCGATCTGTGCCAGCTACACGCACAAGTGAAACACCTTCCTCATGTGCGAGTAGGCGACAGAGCCTGCAGCGGTATTTGGTCGGGCCTAATGTGGGTCTACGAATGTTGAGGCCAGGCCCAGGACAAGTACAGGCGATAGTAGATTGGGTTGCTAACAGTGCCTCCAGTTCCTTCACATTGTCTCCCACCCAGTCTACTGCTGAAAGATCAGAGTTGGCACCTGCAGCTGATGTCCATCAGTCTTTCACCTCACCCCCTTGCAAATCAGCCAAGCAGTTTGAGCCCCAAGTCATGCAGCAGTCTCTTCTGATTTTTGATGACTCTGTTAGCAGGGTTTCCAAGGGCCATCCACCTAGCCCTGCCCCAGAAGTGGAAGAGATTGAGTGCACCGATGCCCAACCACTTAAGTTTCAAGATGAGTACATGGGAGGACCATCGCAGCACGTCTCGGATGATGAAGAAACACAGGTGCCAACTACTGCTGCTTTTGCAATTGTGCAGACCGACAAGGAGGGCAGGGGTGAAGACTGGGTGGAAGATGATGTGGAGGACGATGAGGTCCTCGACCCCACATGGAATCAACGTCATGCAGGTGACCTGTGTAGTTCGGAGGTCGCACAGAGCCACCAGCACAGCAGAAGAGGGAGCAGGGTGCAAAAGCGGAGCGTCCGTCCCCTAGACAGTACGCCTGCTAATGCCCAACGCAGCAAGGGGCCGAGCACACCAAAGCCAGATCCAAGGAGTTCCCTAGCGTGGCAGTTCTTCAGACAATGTGCTGATGACAAGACACGAGTGGTTTGCACGCTGTGCAATCAGAGCCTGAAGCGAGGCATAAATGTTCTCAACCTGAGCACAACCTGCATGACCAGGCATCTAAGTGCAAAGCACGAGCTGCAGTAGAGTAGACACCTCAAAAACCAAGAAAGGTCTCTGGCTCCTCATGCTTCCTCTTCTGCTGCACTCTCGGCCTCTTCATCCACCTCTGTAGTGACAGTGGCACCTGCCACCCTGCAAACAGAGGATCTGCCAGCAACACTACCACCTGGGTCACCAACCATCTCCACAATGTCCCCTGGAAGCTTTCAGCTCTCTATCTCCAAAACACTGGAGCGGAAGAGGAAGTACCCTCCTACCCACCCGCTATCCCTGGCCCTGAATGCCAGCATTGCAAAATTCCTGGCCTTTGAAATGCTGTTGATCCGTCTGGTGGAGACGCAGAGTTTTAAAAGCCTAATGGCATTGGCTGTCCCACAGTACATTGTACCCAGCCGCCACTACTTTTCCAGGTGAACCATCCCTTCCCTGCACAACCAAGTAGGGGACAAAATCAGGTGTGCACTGTGCAACGCCATCTGTGGCAAGGTCCACCTAATTACGGATACGTGGACCAGTAAGCACGGTCAGGGACATTATATCTCCCTAACAGCACACTGGGTAAATGCAGTGGCGGCTGGGCTTGAGGCGGATAGCAGTTTGGCGCATGTCCTTCCACCACCGAGGATTGCAGGGCGCTTCAGTTTGCCTCCTGTTGCTAACTCCTCCTACTCCGCTTCCTCATCCTCTACCGCCTCCTCATCCAGTCAGCGTAACACCTTCACCACCAACTTCAGCACAGCCAGGGGTAAACGACAGTGGTTGGTGGCAGTGAGCCTCAAGCCCGGCCTGGTGGTGTGCGATAATGGACGAAATCTCGTAGCAGCTCTGGGCCTAGCCGGTTTGACGCACATCCCTTGCCTGGTGCATGTGCTGAATTTGGTGGTGCAGGGGTTCCTTAAAAATTACCCCGATATGCCAGAGCTGCTGCAGAAAGTGCGGGCCATCTGTGCGCACTTTCGGCGTTCTCACCCTGCTGCCGCTCGCCTGTCAGCGCTGCAGCGTAACTTCGGCCTTCCCGCTCACCGCCTCATATGTGACGTGCACACAAGGTGGAACTCCACCTTGCACATGCTGGCCAGACTGTGCGAACAGCAGCAGGCGATAGTGGAGTTTCAGCTGCAGCACGTACGCGTGAGTCGCTCTGCAGAACAGCACCACTTCACCACCAATAACTGGGCCTCCATGCGAGACCTGTGTGCCTTGTTGCGCTTTTTTGAGTACTCCACCAACATGGCCAGTGCCGATGACGCCGTTCCCAGCGTTACTATCCCAGTTCTATGCCTCCTTGAAAAAACGCTTCGGGCGATGATGGAAGAGGATGTGGCACAGAAGGAGGAGGAGGAGGAGGAGGAAGAGGGATTATTTCCAAGGCTTTCAGGGCAGTCGTTCACAAGTGGCTCCGAGGGTGGGTTCCTGCACCAACAAACGCCAGGTACACAATTGTCCAGCAAGGGCACAGTTCTGGAGGATGACGAGGTGGAGGATGAGGAGGAGATGATGGAGGAGGAGGAACCGTGTTCACAGCAGGGTGGCACCCAGACCAGCTCATTGCCATCACTGGTGCGTGGCTGGGGGGATACAGAGGACACAGACGATACACCTCCCACAGAGGACAGCTTTTCGTTGCCTCTGGGCAGCCTGGCACACATGAGCCATTACATACTGCAGTGTCTCCGCAACGACCGCAGAGTTACCCACATTCTAACAGGTGCTGATTACTGGGTGGCCACGCTGCTGGATCCCCATTACAAGGAAAATGTACCGTCCTTAATTCCCTCACTGGAGCGTGATTGTAAGATGCGCGAGTACAAGCGCACGCTGGTAGACGCGCTGCTGGTGGCATTCCCACCTGACAGCGGGGGCACAGTGGAAGCACACGGCGAAGGCAGAGGAGGAGGAAGAGGTCGCCAACACAGCCGGGGCACCACCAGCACCTCAGAAGGCAGGGTTAGCATGGCAGAAATGTGGAAAAGCTTTCTCAGCACGCCAGAACAACCAGCACCACCAGCTGATATGGAACGTCTTAGCAGGAGGCAGCATTTCACCAACATGGTGGAGCAGTATGGGTGCACACACCTACACTGAATGACGGGTCTGCCCCCTTCAACTTCTGGGTCTCCAAATTGGGCACATGGCCTGAGCTTGCCCTTTACGCCTTGGAGGTGCTGGCCTGCCCTGCAGCCAGTGTATTATCTCAACGTGTATTTAGCACGGCAGGGGGCGTTATCACAGACAAGCGCAGCCGCCTGTCCAGAGCCAATGTGGACAAGCTCACGTTCATAAAAATTTGTAGAAAAGGGATGTACCGCACTTAAATAAATTGAGGAAATTAATATTAAATGAATAATCCTGGATGTGCAGCAAACTCACACGTGTAGACCAAACACGAAAATACAAAGGAAAGGGAAAAGAGAGTTGGGCAAAAAACTAAATATGGTAAGACAAACTCAACCACTATACCCAATATATAACTTAATACAGATGGACCCCCAGGGATGGAACTCCTGCACTGTTTGAAACTCAGTGTTCGCCAATCATGGAAATGAAAAGGGGAAACCACATAGTG
Organism: Rana muscosa; assembly: GCA_029206835.1. Classification (NCBI taxonomy): domain Eukaryota; kingdom Metazoa; phylum Chordata; class Amphibia; order Anura; family Ranidae; genus Rana; species Rana muscosa. The sequence goes on along the minus strand of CM055117.1, from coordinate 249,988,428 downwards.
TATATCGTCCAACAGCATTTATTTAAATAAAAACAGATGGCAACTTACATCACATAGATAAAATAAAGCATGGGAAAAGCCGGCCGGCTTGCAGTCTCCCGTTCCCCAGACGATGCTATCTATAGCGAAACATACGTCGGGAGGTTGATGCGCTGACGTCATTGCCGAACGGTAGACTGCAAGCCGGCCGGCTTTTCCCATGCTTGATTTTATCTATGTGATGTAAGTTGCCATCTGTTTTTATTTAAATAAATGCTGTTGGACAATATACACTATGTGGTTTCCCCTTTTCATTTCTATGATTGGCGAACACTGAGTTTCAAACAGCGCAGGAGTTCCATCCCTGGGGGTCCATCTGCTACGAGGAAGCGGGCTAATTTCAGTTTTGCACTGTTTAGCTTGCCTCTGGTAAGCGCATTATTTTGGTGGTGGTACATGTGTGCATTTTTGGTGTGACTAGGAGTTCACTCTTCCTTCTGCTATTCTGCACTGCAAGTTTTTTCCATCGTTCAGGATTATATGGACTTTTATATGGACTTTCACATTGATTCACTGTCATTTTGGGATAATCCCCATCGATGTGTTTGGTTCACTACACTATACATACAGTTGTATTAAGTTATATATTGGGTATAGTGGTTGAGTTTGTCTTGCCATATTTAGTTTTTTGCGCAACTCTCTTTTCCCGTTCATTAAAATGAACCAGGCATGGATCCCACAGGACTTGTCCGTACCTTGTGCAGAATAGACATGTATACCGGCCTTACCCAGCCATTGTTGTATTTTTGATCTCTCTCACTTTTTTGGGGTGTACCCTAATTTAAAAAAAAATCTAATTAAAAACAAAAACCAGTGTTGGCTACCTCGTCCTCCTCCACCGCCACTTTCACCTACACCGCCACATCCACCGCCACCTGAACCTCCTATTCCATAGGGACCTCGTCCTCCTAGGTCAAGATTATTATTTTAAAATTTTATGTATTTTATGTTATTTTAAGTTATTATTTCCTTCTCCACATTTGTTTGCAGAGCACTTGCCATGCTCTTAAAAACATTTGCTGCCATTTGCAGCCCTCTAGCCCTTTCCATTACTATTTTAGAGCCATTTTAGTCCTCAAAAGTTCGGGTCCCCATTGACTTCAAGTTCGGGTCAAGTTCGGGTCCCGAACTCAAACGTTTTTCCGAAGTTCGGTCTAACCCGAACATCCAGGTGTGCGCTCAACCCTAATAACTAGAAAATAAAAATAAAATAATAATCATTAGAAAAATGTAATATCAAAACGAGAGAAAAAATAAAAATTTAAAATAAAAATAAGAAAAACCAAAAGAAAATGATAATAATAATAGAAAATAAAAATCCAGAGGCTTATCCTTAAAAATATAAAAAATACATCAAGGTCCTCTATGCCAAATCTCTGAAACTCACATACTGTATAAACCTTATTCATAGCAAAGAAACATTAACCAGAAAATTCTTACCATCCATGCGGCTCACTAAGGGCTGCTAACATTGTTTCCCCCAGTGCTATATTTAAATGAACATGCGGCTACCTCCATTTTGAGTTTATGCAGCTGCTCTACATAGTGATGCCTTTCCTGCCCTAACTGACTATTTTCAGTTTGCAGTCTCCGCATTTGGGTCTTAAAACCACCAAACAATACCCAGCGATGTGACCCCCATTTTTACAAACAAAGCATTTGAGAGACAGTATCCCTGCATAGGCCCTTCTCTGAGCAGATGGCGATGGAGACTCACATTGCTGCATAACATTACTATGATTGCAATCAAAAGACTTTACACTTTCTTTGTCTGAGGAGTCACTAGCAATGGACTCATCAGAAGTCTCCACTGTTTCAACTCCTGAATCACTTTCAAGCGCAGTTACCGCCCTTTTATTTCAATATTCCTCATTGAGATCTCCAACATTGATTCCCACCATAGCAATATCACTTGCAGCAACAATAGCATTTGGCTTTCCTACATGTTGTTCCAGAGCCTCTATCTTTGCTGGGCCCTGAGACTGTTCATCTTTTGCATGTGTGACAATAGCAACTTAATATTCGCTATTGTCTTCCGGCTTCTCCTCCTGGCCAATCAGGACATATCGGGTTGGCTGGGATGAGAAGTTGAGGAAGCCATTGAGGGGTGAGTGCAGGGGGAGGTGTCACCATGGAGGGGGTGAGCGGGCCAACCTGGGGGGTCTTACTATGTTTGTTTTTTTGGGGGGGGGGGTTTTACAGTTATTTTTACATTTTTTATTTTTTGTTTTTTGTTTTTATGTAAGGGGGGGTCTTTGGTGAGATATCGGAGGTCTAAATAGACCCCCATATATATTTTTTGGAGACAGAGAAAGGGACTGAAAATAGTCCCTTTTCTCTGCAGAACTTTACTTGAATGAATAAGGAATCTGTATAGAGATTTCTCATTCATTCATAAAATGACAGTCTGATACATAGTAACAATTGCGGTTTACTATCAGCTGTCAGTGGATATAAGAGAGATCTCTGCCTATATCTACTGTACTCCGGGAGGGGGGGCTTTGTAAACACATGTATACCAAGCCTCCCCAAGCCCCAACTTCACCCCCACCCACAACGCTCCCTGCCGTGGAGAAGCTGCAGGTGGTGGGAGGGAAGGAGGGATGCCGCTTGGAGCACACCTGGATCCCCCCCAAGCCCCATGCAGCACCTGAAGCCAGCGGGATTGGAAGGGGGGGGATGCCAGCTAATGAGGGTAGCTGCAGGGATCGGGTTTGCGGAGGGGAAAGATCGGGTGGAGGGGGTAATCAGTGCTGAGGGGGAAGAGGAGGGGGAAGGGGATAGGAAAGGAGAGTGGGGGCAGTTTTATGTGGAAGAGAGCGGTGGGAGGTGGAGAAGCAGGGGGCAGGAAAGCGGTGGCATGGGTGGGGGGTGCGGACACATTAGAGGTTAATAGCTCTGATTAGCGGGCTGTAATCCATGGATCAGAGTTATAGAATTGTTCAGCAGAGTCTACTGAACAATTCTGATATAAGCTTATGGTCATTGAAGTGACCATAATATCATAGGAGAGGGAGAAATAAGGTCCGTATGGCGTACAGACTTGACCACCTACAGGCACTTTTTAGGTCTGTGCGTCGTACGGACCTGGCAGTGAGAGGATTAAAGGGTAAGTAATAGCTCATAAAACCTCCAATTCTGTTGGAGGTAATATCCTTGCCTTTTAGCTTTTCAGAGGGTAGGGGTGCTTGGATAAACATCTTTTTTAAGGTTGAAAACTTTTTAGCTGCTGATAGCAATTATTGCTTGAGTTATCATTTTCATTGACATATGCTTAGTCTGAATATTAGGCCCCTAGAGAAAAAAACTGGCATACAGAACTTTCTAAAATTGGAAACCTTCCCCAGTTTCCTGTGTACTTTGGGAATAAGTTAACCTGCAGTTAATCTAGCACAATAATACTGCTAAAATAAAATTACAATGAGAAATAAATATCTAAAAGCAAACTGTGCCAACATAAGTGCTCTGAATTTTCATTTTTTTCACAGTTGCTTGGCAAGGCAATTTCCACTATTTAATCTCTTTACATGTAAACAAGCTTGATTCATTTATTCAACAATAAACTTTACAGGAGAGGTTTATTTCTCTGCTGGATGTGATAGTATAAAAGCAAGCAAAAGTAATTCCACAGTCATTTTAAAAATCCCCCTGAAAATCAAATGTTTAAGGAACACAATAATAGACAACATTTTATGCTTGGATGTCCAAGAGACTTGATTTGGATCACTAAAAAAAAAATCATGTTCAAGACTAAAAATGCTGAAGCGCATAATTCAGATTCACTCATATGACTCATGAGGGATCTGTTATACATAAAACTAATCTAGAACAATCTCTTGGCTAGAGTTTCCTCTGAAATGAGGGCATTGTCAGGAAGAAATTGTGCTACCGTGCTTAGGTTTTTGTTTTAATGTACAATTTTACAAGCAGTTGTTAAACATGAGTTATGTACCTAAACTTTGATTAAGCAATATGACTAACAATTAAAATAAAGTTACAAAACAAGATAAAATAAGTTGAGCTTTTACCGAAAATATAATTTCCGCATTTGCAGTGCTGAAAATGAATGTCTTGTGCATCAACATATCAACAAAAACAGCTACACAAATCTTAAATACAAAACTAAGATAAAAATACAATGCTGTACACCTGCTGTGATGTTATATCTATGCCTGGCATGTGGAGTGTATGCAGGGTAAAAGTTAGGGATATATATATTTTTTTTAGTGATGTAAAAATGAAATATTTCATATTATTTTTATTTCAATGCAGCCAACTTGTAAAGCTCTCAGCATCTCTCTTATTTTTCTGGCTATCCTGTTTTGTTTAAGAAAAAAAAACTCATTTTGTAAAGCTCAGCAGCTGAATTTACACACACAAGTGAATGAGCAAGACTGGGGTTGATTTTCTAAAGACAAGAATACTGTGCATTGTGAAGCTCTGCTGATTTCTATCATCCAATCATGTGAAAGTAAAAATGCTGTTTTTTTTTTCTTGCACCTGATTGGGCATTCTTTACAAAGTGAAGCTTCACCACATTCACTAAGCTCTGGGGAGAATGAATGCAACTGCAGTCTATTTGCCTTTAGTAAATCAACTCCATTGCCTATTTAATACAACAAAGTTTCCTTATACTTTTCACATTAGTGCATGCACATTTCATCACTCAGTGAGGCAATCACCAGCCACATATACCGTATACAGGGTATTTTTCAAAAAAGTCTGGTGTGCACAATTGTGGGTCACATTATGACAACATGATGCATAAAAGGAACAATATTTGGATATTCAATGCACATGGCAATCTAGATCATTAACACAACATTAACACCAGTGCAAAACAGTTGGATAGATTTAAACAATGTTTGCAAACACATACAGAATGATCATTCAATTATATCCTCTTATTGACTTCAATTGGTAAATCATCCTCGGCATGAGAATGGTGCATTAGACAGAATAGGAGAACAATCATTATTAATAGGGTTGAGCAAAGTGAGCAACATTCTTGATGACATCCAGGTTATGAAATTCATCAGGCACAGAGTCTACATGCGGTAATGTTATTACATGCAGTGGAGGTGGAGATAATAAGAGAGATAAACGGAGAAAAAACAGCTCAAAGGCTAATATTGTTGTGTGTAAAAACTGTGTTTATTATTAAAAAAAAAACAATGTGCAATCACAGTTAAGAGGCAAGGCACATAACCACTAGGGCAGAATAGACAATACAAATGTTGCAGAAGCTGGAGATCAGGAAACCTTGCAGGGATTAAGCAGGATGGTAAAAGAGAAGGGAAGCCGTTTGTCAGTGGAAGCGTGCCTGCCAGGAATAAATGCTGATCGAGTGGTGTGAGGGTTTGGGATGCTTTTCTGAAAGATTTACTGTTTCTTCTGAAGGTCGTACCCATGACCTATACACTAAGTTATCACTGTAATTTGTGCTTTTGTGCTTAGTCTGTGAGCTACATTTTTACATTGTTTTATACTTATTATTTCATTTATCCGTTTGGTCCTCTGAATCTGGGGTATTTGAGATGTGCGCTCTGGAGTGTTTTTATTTTTGAGGCAAGTGGAGGCATGCAACATGATGAAGCTCTGAAGCAGTCGGTTCCTTCCATCCTTCGTTGTTTAACCCTTTTGCCACAACAACCGTTTTTGTATTTTTTTGCACACGTTTAAAAAATTATTTAAGGCCTGAAGATTGCATAAACCCCCCAAAACATATATTTTCTGAAAGCAGACACCCTAAAGAATAAAATAGTGGTAGTTTCATTTTTTTATGTCACACGATATTACCACAAAGGTCTTTCAGTAAAAAAATGCACTAAAGTTCAGTTTAGGGCACAAAAATGCAATAAATTACCCAATTCTTGGTCAAATATAAAAGATGAAGATCCCCAATGAAGAGGAGGGGCCTGGAGCCCTGGCAATGGACCCCAGAAGAAGAGGTTTGGGGCTGCTCTGTGAAAAACCATTGCATAGAGCAGGTAAGTATAGGCATGTTTGTTATTTAAAAAAACAAAACAAAGCTTTAGTATCACTTTAATGCATTCCCTGCATTAAGGTAAAAAATGTTAAGGTAACAGTATTGCCCCTCAACCCTCAATACTTACTGGAGTCCTCACTTGATCCTGTGCTGTGACCATCTGTAGCCACTCTCCCCACTCTCATAGTCTTTGCTGAGGCAGCGGGAGCAAAATCCTGTGACGAGGAAGTGGGGGAGGGGGTAGAGCTGTGCTATCTGTGCCTATGGATGCAGGCAGCACAGCTTAAGATCAAGCCTGAAGGTGTGCCACCATAGGAAGCAACTTCCTAAGGTGGAACACCCAAAAAGAGGGGGAGATAGGAGCGCCGCCAGGGGACAGAGTATATCATGTTTGTTATTTAACTTTTTCTTTTCTTTATACTTTACAATCACTTTAATAAGGCCCCTTTCACACTGGGGCGGTTTGCAGGCGCTATTGGCCTAAAAATAGCGCCTGCAAACCGAGCCTAAACAGCGGCTGCTGTTTCTCCAGTGTGAAAGCCCGAGGGCTTTCACACTGGAGTGGTGCGCTAGCAGGACAGTAAAAAAAGTCCTGCTAGCAGCATCTTTGGAAGCGGTGAGAGGACTGGTGTGTTTACCGCTCCTTCCCATTGAAAGCAATGGGAAACCGCAGTAATACCGCCGGTAATGCGCCTCTGCAGAGGCGCATTGCCGGCGGTATTAACCCTTTTTCGGCCGCTAGCGGGGGTTAAAACCGCACTGCTAGCGGCCGAATACGCCGCAATTCCGACGGTGTAGCACCACTAAAAATAGCGGCTCTATACCGCCACTGCACCCACCGCCCCAGTGTGAAACTAGCCTAAGGGAATGGAGGACCTCTTCTATGAGAATCAATTACAGTTTTTCACTCACTTAGAAGAAGCATAAGAGGGGATATGATTATAATACTGTATGTCAAAGATGGTTTTAGTAACTGTGATAAACAGTTTACTCTAAGGTCCATGAAGAGGAATGTATCAGCTTACATGGATGAGACAAGCCACTTCACACTGGCAGGGTTGATTACAATGATCAGATTTTATTTATTTATGTAAAACCTTTATCCCAAAAGGGAAAAAAAGGTTTGCTGTAAATAATTATACAGTATGAACTGGAGTTTGGCTTTAATTTGTACAGTAGGTGCCGCGGATATTGTGTCAATCTCGCCTCTTCTAGCGGTGAGATTGACACACTACGAGCTCCGTTGCGAGAGCCAGCGCTGAGCTGTCTCGTCATCGGGAAAGGAAAAATTTTGTTTTTCCTTTCACAATGAGCGACACGCATTGCCGGAGATCCGACGTGGATTCCCGCCAATAACAGGCACTGTGTTTGGTATGAATCCTGAGCGGGAACTCCACGCCAATTTTTAAATAAAAAACCAGCATGGGTTCCCCCTCCAGGAGCATACCAGGCCCTTGGGTCTGGTATGGATTTGAAGGGAACTCCCCTATGCCGAAAAATCGGCGTGGGGGTCCCCCTCAAAGTCCAAACCAGACCCTTATCCGAGCACGCAACCTGGCAGGCGGCAGGGGAAGAGGGGGGGACGAGAGAGCGGCCCCCCCTCCCTCTTGAACCGTACCAGGCCCCATGCCCTCAACATGGGGGTTTGGTGCTCTGGGGCAGGGGGGTGACCTGCGGCCCCCCCACCCCAAAGCACCCTGTCCCCATGTTGATGAGGACAGGGCCTCTTCCCGACAACCCTGGCCATTGGTTGTTGGGGTCTGCGGGCGGAGGCTGATCGGAATCCGGGAGCCCCCTTTAATAAGGGGCCCCCCAGATGCCGGACCACCACCCTATTTGAATGAGTATGGGGTACATCGTACCCCTACCCATTCACCTGGTGGAAAAAATGGCAATAAAAAAAACACACACAGCTTTTAAAGTAATTTATTGCACAGCTCCGGGGGTCTTCTTCCGACTTCGGGGGGTCTCCGGTGTCGTCGCCGCGCTCTCCGGTTCTTCCTTCCTTCTGCCGGGCCACCGCTATCTTCTTCCAGCTCTTTTGCTAGCGGGGCCCGGTCTTCTCTGTCGCCTTCTTCCCTCTTCTCCTCTCCGGTTCTTTCTTTCTTCCGCCGGGCCTCCGCTATCTTCTTCTAGCTCTTTTGCTAGCGGAGGCCCGGTCTTCCCCATCGTCTCGTCCGGCTCTCCGTTGTCCTTCTGCCGGCCCCTCCACTATCTTCTTCCAGCTCTTTTGCTAGTGGAGGGTCCGGTCTTCCCGTCGTCGCCGTTGGCGTCTTCTTCCCTCTTGTCCTCCTCGATGTTGACTCGTCGCTTCCTCTCGCTGTAATGCTAAATCTTCGGGCCGCAGCGATTTATATAGGCTTCTCATGACGTCACATGCTGCGGGTGGCCCCGGAGCATGTGACTGTGACGTCATGGGAACATAGAGGAAGAAGGAAGAAAGAACCGGAGAGCGCGGCGATGACACTGGAGACCCCCAGAAGTCGGAAGAAGACCCCCGGAGCTGTGCAATAAATTACTTTAAAAAGCTGTGTGTGTTTTTTTTATTGCCATTTTTTACACCAGGTGAATGGGTAGGGGTACGATGTACCCCATACTCATTCACACAGGGTGGTGGGCCGGCATCTGGGGGCCCCTTATTAAAGGGGGCTCCCGGATTCTGATCAGCCCCCGCCCGCAGACCCCGACAACCAACGGCCAGGGTTGTCAGGAAGAGGCCCTGTCCTCATCAACATGGGGACAGGGTGCTTTGGGGTGGGGGGGCCGCAGGTCGCCCCCCTGCCCCAGAGCACCAAACTCCCCATGTTGAGGGCATGCGGCCTGGTACGGTTCAGGAGGGAGGGGGGGCGCTCTCTCGTCCCCCCCTCTTCCCCTGCGGCCTGCCAGGTTGCGTGCTCAGATAAGGGTCTGGTTTGGACTTTGAGGGGGACCCCCACGTCGATTTTTCGGCTTAGGGGAGTCCCCTTCAAATCCATACCAGACCCAAGGGCCTGGTATGCTCCTGGAGGGGGAACCCATGCCGTTTTTTTATTCAAAAATTGGCGTGGAGTTCCCGCTCAGGATTCATACCAAATACAGTGCCTGGTATTGGCGGGAATCCACGTCGGATCCCCGTTCAATACAGTGCCGCGTCTCCTCGCTATTGCAGCGAGCGCGAGATGTGTCGCCACCCTGTCGCCGAGAATCTCCGTGATAGGATCGCGATGAATATACAATGTCGGCGGCACCTACTGTAAGTGTATTTAAATCTGCTAATACATTTAACAGAACCCTCCCCCCAGGCTGACAATGACAATGATGTTGTCTGCTGTGCCTCCTGTGCTCATTCACCCAGAGTTGTGTCTCACTAATACAAGAAGTGTATTACTGGCCAGATCACCAGGCAAAAAGTGAAAAAGCCAAAGAAAACTAAACAAATGCAGCAACCACATTGATTGTTAAGCTGCAATATAATACATTTTTGGTTGGCTTTGAATACGGTTTTATTGTGCATTGCCACAATGTGTGTAGTGCACATGTGTACATTATGTGTGTGTAATGTGTGTGTGTGGGGGGGGTCATTTATATTTATTAATTAATTTTTTACAGGGGGCTTTGTGGAAATATTAGGGATCTAAACAGATCTTGAGACCTTAGGTGCAGGAATTGATTTTCAATCTAAGTAGGAAACCAGGGCCCGGGCTAAAGGGGCCCAGCTACATCTATTATATTCCAACAGTAAACTGGGGATAGCACAGTTGGTCAAAGCTGTGCAGCTGCCTGTTACTTCACAAGGAGATAGTAAGGAATGCTGTACTTGTAGGCAGTTGGTGTCTGAGGGCGGCATGCCAATACAAACAGTGTTAACCGGTTCCTGACTGACTCATGCAGATTTACTGTGGCACAATGGCTCTCCTGGGCGAAATCCTGTATATATACGAGTTTCCCTTTAAGAGCAGCCAGAGGGCGGGGGACCCGATGCACGTAGCTGGCGGTTGCAATCGCCGGCTACGCGCAATCATGTACACGAGCACCAGCATGGGGATTTGTGTGTGTAAACACACAAATCCCTATGCTGTCAAAGGAGAGGAGACATGTCATTTGTTACTAGTAAATAGGAACAGTGATATGTCTCCTCTCTTACTCAGTCCTATCCCCATACAGTTAGAACACAGTGAGGGAACACACAATTAACACCTTGATCGCCCTCTAGTGTTAACACCTTCCTTGCCAGTGACATTTACACAGTAATCAGTGCATATTTATAGCACTGATCGCTGTATACATGTCAATGGTCCCAAAAATGTGTCAAAAGTGTACGATCTGACTGTCGCAATGTCACAGTACTGCAAAAAATCACAGATCACTGCCATTACTAGTAAAAAAATATATAAAAATGCCATAAATCTTTCCCATAGTTTGTAGACGCTATAACTTTTGTGCAAACCAATCAATATACACTTATTGCAATTTTTTTTTACCAAAAATATGTAGAAGAATACACATTGGCCTAAACTGATGAAGAAATTTGTGTTTTAAAAGCATTTTTGGGGATATTTATTATAGCAAAAAGTAAAAAAAGTATATATTTTTTTCAAAATTTACGCTTTTTTTGTTTATAGCGCAAAAATAAAAAAAACGCAGAGGTGATCAAATACCACCAATAGAAAGCTCTATTTGTGGGAAAAAAAGGATGCAAATTACGTTTGGGTACAGCGTCGCACGATCGCACAATTGTAAGTTAAAGCGACGCAGTAGCAAATTGTAAAAAGTGCTCTGGTCAGGAAGGGGATAAAATCTTCGGGGGCTGAAGTGGTTAATAAGGCTTATTGTCTATTGTCTCTATGTCTTTTGCAGTCCTAATTATTATCAATTCAATTGATGGGAGGCAAAGCTGCTAACTTGCCTAGGGCCCCATTCTGTCTTAATTCATCTCTAAAAGTGCAGATTGCAGAATAAAAGATGCCTTAAACAAAAATTTTCTCAGCTTTTTGTCACCGACGTTTATCCAATAATAATGTTCCAGCATTTCCTGGGTAATAGCATTTTCTGCTGACATACATTTCAGCATTGATAATCAAATGCAACAACAAGCATTGTTAAGACCATATCAATTACCTGGGATTAAACCAGACACAAGCTCATCAGCCTTTCCAGCATTTACTGAATTTCCTGTTCAGATTCGGCTTGGTAATGTATATTTCTAGATTATTTTATAATTAAAATACAAATAAGTGTGTTTATATTTGTTCTGTCATTTTGTCATTTTAAAAAATCAATTTTAAAGCATTTTATTGGCAAACAGATCATCATTATCCTTGTGAAATGATAAAGATAAACCTCATGAAACACAAGGAAAATATACAGGAAAGTAATGCATATCTCTAGTATTAATGAAGGACATTTATCTAAACAAATATTCTATATATTAAAGAGCCATTTTCTATGGTCTACTGGTATCTTCCATTTTTCTGTTAAAATATTCCCCTTACATGTTGCTATAGGTAGCCTGAGCACAAATCAATAACTAATTATAAATGAACACCTAAAGAAATGTAGTGCGGTGCAAACTGCATGACAAGTACTTAATGATCACATTTTAATTGGATTTCAGAGGCTCATTACACTTGTCTAGTTAAATCACTAAATACATTATTGGCAAAAATACATCTTTTTCTATTTTATTTCCAACTATTTTACATGGTAATTATGGATAAACAAGTACAAATCTACATATATTACTTGTTAATCCCTACAAAAAGGTATATGAGAAAGTAAGGCTGCAAAGTTGTTGACTTCTGATGAAGCATGCATACTGCAATTGGTATCCTGATACAGAGCATCTCAATCAGTGTATACCTAAACAGAAATGATTGACAGATCATGCCCTCCATAACAACGTACTGCTTTATAAAAAAAAAAATATTGTACAGAAATATTTTTAATAATGATAGTTGCATATTTGGCAGTGCCCATAAATAAATAAATAAAAACTCCCTATTTAAGGTTACAATTTAAACAGGTATATAATAAGAATAATTGCTATTACTCTAAATTAGGGATGAGCCGAAAACCTCCCAGTTCGGTTTGCACCAGAACATGCGAACAGGCAATAAATTTGTTCGAACATCCGAACCCTGTTAAAGTCTAAGGGAAACGAACATGAAATATCAAAAGTGCTAATTTTAAAGGCTTATATGCAAGTTATTCTCATAAAAAGTGTTTGGTGACCCGGGTCCTGCTCCAGGGGACATGTATCAATGCAAAATACGTTTTAAAAATGGCTGTTTTTTCGGGAGCAGTGATTTTAATAATGCTTAAAGTGAAACAATAAAAGTGAAATATTCCTTTAAATTTCGTACCTGGAGGGTGTATATAGTATGCCTGTAAAGCAGTGCTTGTTTCCCGTGCACAAAATGTCATTTCTGAAGGAAAAAAAGTAATTTAAATGTACTCGCGGCGGTAATGAATTGCCGGTCCCGAGAAAAGTCATTGAAAGTCATTGATAAAAAAAAATGCGTGGGGGTCCTACCAAATTCAATTACCAGGCCCTTCAAAGCTGGTATGGATATTAAGGGGAATCCTGCGCCAAATTTTTTAAAAAAATGGCGTTGGGTTCCCCCCAAAAATCCATACCAGACCCTTATCTGAGCACGCAACCTGGCAGGCCACAGGAAAAGAGGGGGGATGAGAGAGTGCCTCCCCCCCTCCTGAACCGTACCAGGCCACACACCCTCAACATGGGGAGGATGTCCCCATGTTGATGGGGACAAGCGCCTCATCCCCACAACCCTTGCCCGGTGGTTGTGGGGGTCTGCGGGCGGGGGGCTTATTGGAATCTGGAAGCCCCTTTAACAAAGGGGACCCCCAGATTCCAGCCCCCCCTATGTGAATTGGTAAAGGGTACATTGTACCCCTACCATTTCACAAAGAAAGTGTAAAAAATTGTAAAAAAACACACAGACACAGTTGGGAAAGTCCTTTATTAAAAAAACAACAACATTCCAGCGATGTTAACCAGTCTGTCCAGCCTTGTTCTCTATATCCCGCGTGATCCGATTTCCAACGCTGCAGTCCCCTCAAGTTTCTACTCCACACGAAACTCCCATGACGTACGAGGGGGCGGGGTCACCCATCAGATCATAGGGTAATAGTCCCGCCTACGTCATTGGCTATTCCCTGTCAAGCGGGAAAAGCTGGGGCTTACCCTATGATGTGACGGGTGACCCCACCCCCTCGTACGTCATGGGGGTTTCGTGTGGAGTGGAGACTGGAGGAGACTACAGCGCTGGACAACGGATCACCGTGGGACATAGAGAACAACGCTGGACAGACTGGATTACATCTCTGGAATGTTTTTTTTTTTTTTTTTTAATAAAGGACTTTCCCAACTGTGTCTGTGTGTTTTTTTTACAATTTTTTACACTTTCTTTGTGAAATGGTAGGGGTACAATGTACCCGTTACCAATTCACATAGGGGGGCGGAATTTGGGGGTCCCATTTGTTAAAGGCGGCTTCCAGATTCCGATAAGCCCCCCGCCCGCAGACCCCCACAACCACCGGGCAAGGGTTGTGGGGATGAGGGCATGTGAGCTGGTATGGTTCAGGAGGGGGGGGCGCTCTCTCGTCCTCCCTCTTTTCCTGTGGCCTGCCAGGTTGCGTGCTCAGTAAAGGGTCTAGTATGGTTTTTTGGTGGACCCCACGCCATTTTTATTTATTTTTTGGTGCAGGGTTCCCCTTAAAATCCATACCAGACCTGAAGGGTCTGGTATGGAATTTGGGGAGGACCCCCACGCATTTTTTTTTTTACATTTTGGTTCCCTGCACAAAATTTTATTTTTGAAGGAAAAAAAGTCATTTAAAACTACTGCATCTATTAATGAATTGTCGGTCCGGCAATACAGATAAAAGTCATTAAAAAAAACAGCAGTGGTTCCCCTTAATATTCATAACAGACCCAAAGGGCCTGGTAATGTACTGGGGGGGGACCCCTGACGTTTTTTTCAATGACTTTTCCCTGTATTGCCGGGGACCCGGGGATTCATTTTAGCCGCGAGTGGTTTTAAATGACTTTTTTCCTTCAGAAATTACATTTTGTGCAGGGACAATTCTAAACACGGGAAACACACACTGCTTTACAGGCATACTATACACACCCCCCAGGTACAAAATTTAAAGGAATATTTCACTTTTATTGTTTCACTTTAAGCATTATTAAAATCACTGCTCCCGAAAAAACTGCCGTTTTAAAACTTTATTTTGCATTGATACATGTCCCCTGGGGCAGGACCCGGGTCCCCAAACACTTTTTATGACAATAACTTGCATATAAGCCTTTAAAATTAGCACTTTAGATTTCTCCCATAGACTTTTACAGGGTGTACTGCGGCTTTTCGAAATTTGCCCCGAACACCCAAAATTGTTCGCTGTTCGGCGAACGGGCGAACAGGCAATGTTCGAGTCGAACATGAGTTCGACTCGAACTTGAAGCTCATCCCTACTCTAAAGCCATACGTCTCTTTAGTCCTGGTTCACATTGGTGCATTTTGACAAATCGGCAGCAATTGCCGGAAATGGCACTGTCCTAATCGGTGCGGTGCTGCATTTGCCATGCTGCACCAATTTCAAAAAAGTTGTTTCTGTACTACTTTTTGCGACTTCGGAGTGCAGATTTCATTGACATCTGTGCAGAAACCTGCACAGATGTCTGTGAAATCTCCGCCAAAATCGGGACTGACATGCGTGAGTGAAATCGTGCGACTTCAGCTGACCTCGCATGGCTTCATTACTGCAGCTCAATGTGAACCTAGGCTTTAACATGTTGCAAAGTATCAATCCTAGCTTAGACTCTATAACCTGCAGAGCCACTTGTAACATTCACCTGTCAGGTTTAAAGGATGATTTATATGCATGAACTGGTATTTAGGTGTTCATGGAGTTTATAGAGCCTGGGTAGGATACAGTGCTTGATAATTGTAATTCTTCAATCAGCTTCAAAGAATTTCAAAAAGGAAAACAAACATTGGATTATTTGACATAATTTTATGCCAAGGGGAACACTGAATTTAGGCTTATGGATTTCTGCAGCAAAACAGTGACCATTGCAGTGCCATTATTTTAAATCATTAATGAAATCTACAATCGAGTCTCCACAATATAGGCACTGGTTTATGTACTCTTCTGCAGGAATATTAGCCTGTTGAAGGTTATATTATCTGATCCCATGGTTAATTGACACACAGTAGAATAATGCTACCTTCAAAGTTCTAGCTTGAGCTATCTGAGCAACTTAACTATGAATTAGCAAGCGTTGATGTTTCAGAGATACTGTATGATGTTTGTTTCTCATATTAAAGCAGAACTTATCTTAAACTTGTTGACAGCTATCAAGAAAATGCTATGGGAATGTATCCAGATTTTTTGGCCACACTGTACATACAATTTAGCTGGTAAATCATAAATCAGAATCCCATTTATTTTTTTTATTTTTTTTACTTTCAATTTTTATTATTATTATCAAGAGTTTACTTACAAAACATTGCCAAATGGGCATACCCAGGCATGTTGTAGATACAAAGAGTTACTAGACTTCAACATTTTGTTAATCGGTTGAAATGTTATAACAAACTAAGCAAGTAAATATAAACATAAGGTGTGAGCCCCTATCATGACCGTGTACATTGGAACTAAGATCCAACTCTGTTAATGGTCGAGGGATAACATGTAACTAAGTGAAATAAATAAAAATAAAAAACCCTTGGAAAGTACCGCATAAGTTCTTTGTGGGGAGAATCCCATTTTGAACACATTTTTAACCACCTACCACCCTCCCCCAGTGGACCTTTAACTGGATCTTAACACTAGGAAGTGGGGCAGACTTCCCAATCACACGATCAATGAGATTGGCTGTCACAGTGGTCATCTGATTGGGGAGTTATCCTGCCAACTCAGTATCATAAACAGTGACAGGGATGCTGTCTGACTGATGCTGACAGCTTGGTAACTGTGCTGGGAACACACAATGAGGGCACTCTCTGATGATTTTTACAGACTATGGGGCATTGTAGTGTAGTTGTTGATGCATGTAGCATAATACCAGCTGGTGTGGGCATCACAGCAGCAAAGTGCAGTGGGGACTTTTTTTATGAAAAGGTCAACTTAATCTTTGACTGTTTCCAAAATGAAATCTTGGGTTAGAAATGTACAATAGATGGTATTAAAGCTGAACTGCGGGTATAAACTTATTTACATAGTTTTATTGCTACTTTCCTACCTTTCTAGAATACATAGTCCTTTTTCTGTTTTTCTCAGTAGTATGTGCAGTAGTATAGACATTTTCCACATTTTGTCATGTTACAACCAAAAACGTAAATTTATTTTTTGGGGATTTTATGTAATAGACCAACACAAAGTGGCACATATTTGTGAAGTGGAGGGAAAATGATAAATGGTTTTCATATTTTTTTTTACAAATCAATATGTAAAATGTGTGGTGTGCATTTGTATTCAGCCCACTTTACTCTGATACCCCTAACTAAAATCTAGTTGAACCAATTGCCTTCAGAAGTCACCTAATTAGTAAATAGAGTCCACCTGTGTGACATTTAATCTCAATATAAATACAGCTGTTCTGTGAAGCCCTCAGAGGTTTGTTACAGAACCTTAGTGAAAAAACAGCATCATGAAGGCCAAGGAACACACCAGACAGGTCAGGGATAAAGTTGTGGAGAAGTTTAAAGCAGGGTTAGGTTATAAGTAAATATCCCAAGATTTGAACATCTCGCGGAGCACTGTTCAATCCATCATACAAAAATGAAAAGAGTATGACACAACTGCAAACCTACCAAGACATTACTGTCCACCTAAACAGACAGGCCGGGCAAGGAGAGCATTCATCAGAGAAGCAGCCAAGAGGCCCATGGTAATACTGGAGGAGCTGCAGACATCCAAGTCTCAGGTGGGAGGATCTGTCCACAGGACAACTATTAGTCATGCACTCCACAAATCTGGCCTTTATGGAAGAGTGGCAAGAAGAAAGCCATTGTCGAAATAACGCAATAAGAAGCCTCATTTGCAGTTTGTGGGAAGCCATGTGGGAGACACAGCAAACATGTGGAAGAAGGTTCTCTGGTCAGATGAGACCAGAATTTAACTTTTTGGCCTAAAAGCAAAATGCTATGTGTGGCAGAAAACTAACACTGCACATCACCCTGAACACACCATCCCCACCGTAAAACATGGTGAGGATGCTTTTTTTCAGCAGGGACAGGGAACGCTGTTCAGATTTAATGGGAAGATGGATGGAGCCAAATACAGGGCAATCTTTGAAGAAAACCTCTTATGCCGTGTACACACGATCGGTTTTACCGATGATCAGACAAACCGATCGTGTATGGGCCCCATCTGTCTTTTTCCATCGGTGTGAAAAAATAGAACATGTCTCGGCTTGTCGGAGTGTTTTACGTCACAGCGTTTGGGACGGTCGGATTTTTGACTGATGGTGTGTAGGCAAGACTGATGGAAGTCAGCTTCATCGGATTTCCGATGGAAAAATCCATCAGATTAGAATCCATAGGAAATCCGATCGTGTGTACAGGGCTTTAGAGTCTGCAAATAACTTAAGACTGGGGCAAAGGTTTACCTTCGAGCAGGACAATGACCCTAAACATACAGCCAGAGCTACAATGGAATGGTTTAGATCAAAGCATATTCATGTGTTAGAATGGCCCAGTCAAAGTCCAGACCTAAATCCAATTGTGAATCTGTGGCAAGACTTGTTAATTGCTGTTCCCAGGTGCACTCTATCCATTCTGACAGAGCTTGAGCTATTTTGCAAAGAAGAATGGGCAAAAATGTAACTTTTTAGATGTGCAAAGCTGGTAGAGACATACCCAAATAGACTTGCAGCTGTAATTGCAGTGAAAGGTGGTTCTACAAAGTATTGACTTACATATTTATTTGTAAAAAATAAATAAAAAGCTTTTATCATTTTCCTTTCACTTTGTGCCACTTTGTGCCACTTTGTGTTGGTCTATCACATAAAATCCCAATAAAATACATTTTACATTATTGGTTGAAACATGACAAAATGTCGAAAATTTCAAGGGGTATGAGGTTAAGCTGTGAAAAAACCTTGCCCACGTGGTATCAGCTAACCTGAAAGGTGTGGAAGAATGTGTTTGGGGTTTAATTGCAAGTATGCCTCTACTGCAGGGTTCTCAAACTGCCGGCCCTCCAGCTGTTGCGAAACTACAAGTCCCATGAGGCATTGCAAAGCTGACAGTTACAAGCATGACTCCCACAGGCAGAGGGATGATGGGACTTGTAGTTCTGCAACAGCTGGAGGGCCGCCAGTTTGAGGCCCCTGCTCTACTGTGTGTGAAAAATAACTTATTAAAATGACAAATTAATTTAATAAAATGTATTTAATTTCTTAATTTTCCAAAGAATTGTGGGATAAAATACAACTTATCACTATGCTTCTTACTAAATGGCTAGGTGTATCTGCTTTCTAAAAATGGGTCATTTGTGGGTATTTGTACTTCCTTGGCATTGAAATGAGGTAAACAATTAAAATAAAATCAGTGGGGCTGATCTGTTATAACTGGAAAAACAAAAGTTGAAGTAGAGTTGTTGCCAGTACTAGCTAAGCTGTAACAACTGACATTTTCTGGACATTTTCTGGAAACTTTAAACGATTCTAAATGGTCACTAAGGCAAACAACTATACTGGACTTGTGTTCCCTTTTTTGTTAGTTTAAATGAATATGCTTCATTATGATTTTTCCACTAATTAAAAACTGTATTTATTTCTTTGCTTATTAATCATCCTGACTTTTGAAAGGTTATAGCATTTAATCTGCAGTCAGCAAGTATGGTTGAAATTTAATGAAAAGAGTAATTTACAAAGTGTGCTACTGCCTGACTTTAAAATGCAAAAACTCACATAAATAATTAGATATTCTCATGTATCAGAGGACATAATGGCATAAATCATTGTATTAGCAAAAATCCACTTGCTTAAGTAATTGTTCTGTCCTTTTCATTCTTTTAATGTATGCACTTGTAAAGAATATGTATAGCTCCATAATTTCAAAAATGCTATTTGTAGAAACATTATGTGAAGCGTCTTGCAAATATTGCAATATTGTTAAGACAAAGCCATAGGCAGATTTGTATAATGCTTGCTAATATTATATTTCTGAGCACATAAAGGCAAGGAAATACAGTTTTGGGAAATACACAGAAAGGCACTGCTTCATCAGTTGCACAGACTTAGAAAAAATTAATTTGTGGCAACAATTCACCGGGAGTATATTATGTCGACTATCAACATATTTTGTTTCAGCAGACATCAATCATCATGATTGACAAGGATTGCTGGATGATGTTTTTGAAGATGAATTTACACTGCGGGACATGTTTTTTTTTAACAAAGGACTGTGTGGTGTCTTTATTTATCTTTATAAATTATTTAATAGTTTTAAACCCTCATTATTTCTTAGCACAATAAAATAAACATTCTCCCATAAACTATTTGGTAAAATTATTACACTTGAAGTTTACTAATTTCATTTCTGCTGGTGTGTGTTTTCCCAGTGCTCCTTTCCTGAACTTCCAGCCTTTACAGGAAACAGGTGACAGTGCACATTGCAGTCTCCAACCAGTCTGTTAGCTTAGAAAATGGAAAAAGCGGAGGGGTGGGAGAGCAGGAAGTGCCTTGCCATCCCAGGGCTGTTGGTTTTTATTAGGCCTCATGCCCACGGACGTTTTTACAGCCGCATTTTTGACAGCTTAAAAACACCTGTCCATGTTGTTGTATACATTTTTGGACTTTAAAAAAAATCAAAAAAAAAAACGTCGGAGCTTAAAAACGGAATTGCAGCATTTTTGCATGTTTTTTTGCGTTTTTTAACGCTTCGCTTTTTTGATGCCTAACGCCGACGCCGAGGAGCGCACTGGTCCTGTTTTTTTTTTTTTTACAGCTTAAAAACGCCTATGCTATTTGCAGCTCAAAAACGCCTAGGTGGGCATGAAGCTATAGACTAACATGGACAGGCGTTTTTAAGCTGTAAAAAACGCTCAAAAACACGGCTGTAAAAACGTTCGTGGGCATGAGGCCTTAATCTTGTAGGAGACACAGCTATAGTCTCTGCACGCAAATGTGACTCCACAAGCTGTTGCAATAAAGAGAAACCACCCTGAAACAGGAAACATGAGGCAGTAATCATGGCACCAGTCTAAATTGAAACATAGGCAATGATTAAAAGATGAAGAAGCTGCAATCTCAGTAAGCTGCATACTCACATACTCAGCTGCTAAATGTGTTTAAAAATGGAGGGATTCATATTTCATTAGCTGTACGTGGAATTTTTTAGGGACCTAATGCCTAGTTCCTCAATCCATGCATCCATCCTAAAATAAAGTTTGTTTGGTTGTAGGTATTAATGATAAGTGCACAATCCTTCTTTCAACTGACCTTTTGTGACTTACAGATAACCAAAGGTTGCAATAATCATACAGTGCGGTAATGAAAAGTTACACATGATTTTATAGTGATTGCAATCACTACAGATGTCAGTAGAAAGAACGTTTAGGTAACTCTATAATTCTGCAACAAAAGTATAGCTCCATCTGGACTTGTAAGTGTGAAATTAAATATATATTTTTTAAAACTGATAATAGTGATGATACTGTTGGAACAGTAAGAGGGGAAGAAACAACCTTTAATTATTTATGGTTAAAGTTGGGCTGCAAAGCTAAAAACTCTAGTTCTAGATCACTAAATTCTCTGCTGCCTAAGGCTCTGTTCACACTGCTGCGATTTCAAAGTTGTGCAACTTGCTTGCGACTTCTTTGGGACCTTTGTGATTTAACATTGCAGTCTATGTCACTCAAGTCACACCGAAGTCACTGTAAAGTTAGTAGAAGCACCTTTTTTTTGTTCTTGTTGCTGCAACTTGAGTTGCTGATTAAGATGTCACCCATTGAAATAAATGTGTTTTGTCTTGTCACGTGACTTTATGTAATATACTTATGAAAATGTTTTTTCTATCTGATTTAGAATCTATATATATCTATTCATTTATTTTTCACATTTTATTATCTTGTCCATTATGTTATGTCAGTTAAATAAATGTGCACACTAAACCTACACAGAAACACATTGGGGGTGATTTACTAAAGATCTGCGCCTGTGGTGCAGTGGAGAAATTGGAGCAATTGCACAAAAAACGGGACTCAAAACATTTATCAAAAATTATGGTGCACTTATATGCACCAAACCATATTTACATAGGAAGCGCTGTTGCGCACTTGCGCAGTCTTTCGCGCCTGCCATTAGCAAGCGCAGCCAATGTAATCTTCAACATTTTTGTCTGAATACTGTAGATAACTTTACTAGTTTACCATCTTCTATTACCAGGCTAAAAAGTATGTATATAATATTGTTTAAATGCACAAATTCTGTCCAGAACATGTAGATCTGTCTTACAACTAATCAAGCCTTTTTACACCCTTCTTTCAGCTTACTCAACTGCACATGTGCATTGACAAAGCACACCATTTTATGCTCGCCTGACAGGGCGCACACGCTTTAGGTTGTTAAATATGTGTGTTGCACACAGGCGCATCTGCGTTCTCCAGAGTGCACAACTGCTTATACATTGAGCTTGTGCTCATCGTAATGCTGATCATTTTAATGAGCTTTTCCTTATCACATGGAGAATATTGCTTCCACTTTTATTACTTTCATTCACTTCTTTTTGAATCAACTCAATAATCATTCTAGAGATCTTCCTCCTATCAACAACTGTGCAGATGTTTACTGGACTTGTAATTGTGCATTTTATGGTGATAGTCTATAATCATTGGTGGAGCCACAACTTCCATGAAAACATATTCTCAACACATGTCTGTGTATTGTGCATTCTGGACAATTCTTTCCCCATACACTGTGCAATCTGATTGCACAGTATATGGGGAAATGAATTGCTCAGAGAAATTAGTGGATGTAAATGTCATCCAATCAGATTGGACAGTGTATGGGGAAAGAATTGTCCAGAATGCACAATACACAGACATGTGTTGAGAAGATGATTTCATGGAAGTTTTGGCTCCACCAATGATTATAGACTATCACCATAAAGTGTGCTCACTTGGCACTGTGACCATTCATAGAATACCTTGCATTTTTTAAATGAATACAAGTTATTCTCTGAATAGATAAGTTAGAGAGGAGGAGCAGTGATATCACAATCTTTACCTCATTGAACAAAATACAAGGTGTTCTATGAACAGTGGCTGTGCCAAGCAAGCAACCATCTGTGGTCAGTGTGCAGTTTGGCAGTTGCTTACATAGAAGCTGAGCAAGACCAAGAAGTTCACTGATTAACACAGTTAGTTCCGGCTTTTTCAGTGTCCCATTAGGTGTGTGTATCGCATACTTACATTGAGCCAAGCTAGATGAATGTGAGTATAAGATCAAATTAATTTCTGGAGTTCCACTTTAAGATTGCATTTGGTTGTTGAGATTTTTATTCAAAAGATAAAATACAAATGTTACTGTTAAAGACTGAGAAATACTAATATTAAAATTATTTTCCAACATATAACTTATACTGCCAACACTGCAGTTATCAAAGTATTTCCACTATGACTGGAGAAAAATATGAAATATGATTTGTTAAAGCTGTGCAAACACAGTGGCTACTTTTTCCAAATGTCTTAAAAAAACACGGTAGTAAATGTCCTGCATTACCATATTACTTGCATCTTTCTTCAAACGTTCTATTGCTTTGAATAATGTAGGTTATGAAACTCTAAAAATACACAGTGTTCTGTAGATAGAATGTCAGCATGAAGCAAATAGAAAATAAAAAAAAGAAGTAGCTCAAATATTTTTAGCTGCTCAGTCAGCAAAAAAAAAGCATAAAAAGTGCAATAAATGCACACTGTAATACTGTACCATGTTTGTGCTTATGCTGTAACCTGGAAGAAAAAACATGAATTGCTTTATTGTGCTTAACATGGAGAGATGCTTATCTTAGCTATTATTTTATGTTATTACCTGCATGATTTATGTGCAAAGAGTGGTTTGTGATTCTTCATTGTTTTCAATTTATAGTCCTTCAAGCACGACCACTTTTTAATTTATTATTATTATTATTATTATTATTATTATTATTATTATATACGATTTATATAGTGCCAACAGTTTATGCAGCGCTTTACAATGTAGAGAGGGGACAACACAATTACAGTACAGTTCAATACAAGAGGTACAGGAGGGCCCTGCTCGTAGAGCTTACATTCTAAAGGGAGGGGGTGGTGGAACAAAAGGTAATAGCTGCAGAGATTGATTTGATGGGGGTGGCTCGGGGACAGTTGTTAGGTGGGTGTGGGATAGGCTTCCCTGAATGAATGAGTTTGCAGGGATCTCCTAAAGGTGGACAGGGAAGGGGCTGATCGGACGTACCGGGCAGGAAGTTTCAGAGGATGGGAGAGCATATATTAGCATATGATTCAATTGTTTTAGTCTAATGTATTAGCAACTATGATAAAATAAATACTTGTTCATATATATACATATATATATATATATATATATATATATATATATATATATATATATAAAATATATTACAAGAACATATACAAAAAAAACACAAAAATGTCATACCTCCTTTCTCTCAGTAGTTGTTCAAACTGTTAATTATATAGCTATAATATTTTTTTTCTTTGTTAAACATAGCACGACAAAGGTCATATTGTGGCTCTGCTTGTTCAACTGCTCAAAGAATTTGTTTTCAGCTTAAAAAATATAAACCTTTTATTCAGAAATGTTAAATAAATATCTTTAGATTATGAAATCATCTAATGGCTTTTCATTACTTTTGTCGATTTTTCTACAGCAGTTTGTGCCTCTTTCTTTCAACTAGAGGCCATAATAAATGTGTTACTATTTTGCAGTAGATATGCTATAAAAATAAACAAATCCAGGCACAAACCCATTTTGCTCAGAGCTTAGTGAATGTGGTGAAGTTCTGATGATTTCCATTATCATCCAATCATGCGCAAGCAAAAATCCTTTTTTTATTAATTTTCCTTGCACCTGATTGGCTATTCTTTAGAAAGTGAAGCTTAACCCCATTCATTAAGCTCTGGGAAAAATAAATGTAACTGCAATTGCAAAGTGCACATTCTATTTATCTTTTTTAAATTAACCCCATTATGTAGGCTACTTGCATACACAAACTTAAGCTGGTCATGGACGATTCGAATCCTGGCCAGTTCAGCAGGAACCGGACAAGACTCGAACCATGTACGGGCAGGCTAAATGAACCCAAAATGATCGATCAATCAACTTGGTTAAAACCAGCCTGTCAGATTTTACATGTTATTATTGCTTGCCGGTTTTATAGCAATGATCACTGTGTTCTCCCTTCAGGAATGAGAAATGGCCAGCCTTAGAGATCAAAAGACCATGAGGAGATTTACTAAAATTGTAGCACATAGAATGTGGTGCAGCTGTGCATAGTAACAAATCAGAGTTTTATTGTCAAAGCTTAATTGAAGAAGCTGAAGTTGAAAGTTGATTGGTTACTATGCACAGGTACACCAGATTTTGCATGCTCCAGTTTTAGTAAATTCCCCTTATGTGTTTCATGAAGACTAGATAAAATACAACCAGAATGATCACCCTACTCCATTTGGGAATAGCCTTAAATTAATTACTTCAATTAATGAAAGGTGAGGATGAAATTAAGGGGAAGCAGGGAAATGGGTCAAGAGGGGATAGGGATTGGGAAGAGATAGGAAAGCAAAAGAGGATAAAGTTATAACTAGTGAAAATATAAACACAAACAATAACCAGTTCTTTGTTGCCCTGGCAAGAAAATAAATACAGTCAAATCATGAATTTGGGATGAACTAACCACCTATGCCAATGTTTGATGAATTTGTTATAGGAATTACTCTTTAATGCCATAATTTGTTCCATAGCACATTGGTAATTCTTGGTTGAAACGGAAGGCAGAGTCCCATAGCATATCAGTTACCGTATATACTCGAGTATATACTCGAGTATAAGCCGAGTTTTTAAGCACAATTTTTTGTGCTGAAAATGCCCCCCTCGGCTTATACTCGAGTCACCTTTTTGCGCCTGATCTCCCGGACTTTGGGGAGCCGGTACCAAACTTGGCACACATGTAGCCCTACTCTTCCTCTATTAGTGTGCAAAGTTTCTTGTCCGGGGGACCTACGGCCGGGGAGCACCGATTTTTCAAAACCGGGCATCCCTTCCATAGACTCCCATGTTAAACGGTAATTTCTCTGGTGAATTTGGGGACCTGGTACCGGCCGGTCTTAGGTCCTCTGGACCCCAAACTTGGCACACATGCAGCAGCACTCTTCCTCTATATGTTAGCAAAGTTTATTGTCCGGGGGACCTACGGCCGGGGAGCACCGATTTTTCAAAGCCGGGCACCCCTTCCATAGACTCCCATGTTAAACGTCAGTCTAGTCATGGACACAGTGAGGCAAAGTGAGGCACACCCTAGGCTTATACTCGAGTCAATAAGTTTTCCCAGTTTTTGTGGTAAAATTAGGTGCCTCGGCTTATATTCGGGTCGGCTTATACTCGAGTATATACGGTATACTGATATTCAATAGAGCTAATTCAAGATTAGGGACACTGGGGGTCCCTATTATTTCAACCCTATAGAGAAAATAATATTCCAGTAGGACCTGAGAGATTTGTAGAACCACATTATGTGTACAAGAGAACCCAGTTCACTCTAATCTCTCAAACACAGTGGTGGATTATGATTATCTATTTTTTAAAGCCTGTATGGACTGATATGCCACCGATATGTTATCATTAGCAGTAGCACCCATTGACTGGAGCAGTGAATGACCAGATTTGAAACATGCTGTTTAAGGCAACTTTCCATTACTGCAATGAGAATTTTTGCCCTTGTCACTTTACCATTTAATCATAGTTAAAGTTTTAGAGAAACATTTTTCCCCCTTTAAGTGTCTATAAAAAAGGGAAATACTCTTAAAGAGAAACACATGTTTATGGAGATAGACAAAGTAAAGTATGCACAAATAATTATATTGTTTCATAATTGGAATCTCATATTCTTGAAATATTCATTCAAACATTTTTAAAGAGTTTATTTCTGTTTAAATCAGATAATGTACAAACACCTCTAGCGTACCGTTTATGTAGATTAAGATTAGGATTAAATTTTTCTTATATAAGTGTTAATTGTGACAAATGTGTTTTTACCCAGGCGTCAAAGTGGAATGAATGGTATGGAATTGAGCATTAAGATTAGGACCGCCTACTTTTATGAATAAACAAATTTCAAAGATTTAGATTACTGATTTCTGACATCTATTTTTGCCCAGGCTGACAGTTTGTTAAGAGAGGCAAAATAGTAGGATTTTTAAAACAGCTTACCTGTAAAATCCTTTTCTTGGAGTACATCACGGGACACAGAGCAGCATAGTCATTACTATGTGGTTATATAGAATTACCTTCAGGTGCTGGCACTGGCAACTTCCAAAACAGGAAGTACCCTCCCCTATATAAGCCCCTCCCATCCGGGAGTACCTCAGTTTTGTAGCAAAGCAATACGTGTCCCCAAAAGAGGGGTGGGAGCTCTGTGTCCCGTGATGTACTCCAAGAAAAGGATTTTACAGGTAAGCTGTTTTAAAAATCCTACTTTCTTGTTCATACATCACGGGACACAGAGCAGCATAGTCATTACTATGTGGGACGTCCCAAAGCAATGCCACATGAGGGGGGGGATACACCATACATAAGCTGGGCGCCATCAGGCATGAGGATCTTTTGCGGCCTGCAACACACTGCGCCCAAAGGCGACATCCTCCTGACTTCTAACGTCCACCTGGTAGAACCTAGTAAACGTGTGTACTGAAGACCATGTTGCCGCCTAACAAATTTGCGCCAGGGAGGCCTGGTGATGCACTGCCCATGAAGTTCCAACTGCTCTCGTGGAGTGCGCCCTAACTTTGAACGGAGGCGGTCTACTTCTCAAGCCATAGGCTTGTATTATGACCTGTCGAATCCACTTGGCTAAAGTAGATTTTGATGCTGCCTGACCCTTTCTGGGGCCTTCCGGCAGAACAAACAAAGAATCCGTTCTACGAATCTGAGCAGTGGCTTTTAGATAAGCTTTAACTGCTCTTACTACATCCAAAGAATGCAATAACTTTTCCTCTACCGAGCTTGGTTTGGGGAAAAAAGAAGGAAGAACCACATCCTGGTTCAAGTGAAACCTCGATACCACCTTAGGAAGAAAGGCTGGGTGAGGACGTAATACTACTCTGTCCTTATGGATAACCAGATATGGCTCTTTACAGGACATGGCGGCTAATTCCGACACTCTTCTAGCCGAGCATATGGCTACTAAAAATATCAATTTCCTGGTGAGTAGAACCAAGGAAATGTGCCGCAAAGGTTCAAATGGCTGCTTCTGCAGAACCGACAGAACCAAATTTAGATCCCATGGGCATATGGGAGCCTTAATCGGTGGAATAATACGAGTCACACCTTGCATAAAGGATTTGACAAGTGAATGCATAGCCAGGGGCCTTTGAAATAGTATTGACAAGGCCGAAACCTGGCCCTTGATAGTACTTAAGGCAAACTTCCTGTCTACAGCCCACTGCAGGAAGTCCAGAATTCTGCCTATAACGTACTTACGTGGATGCCATTTTCTGGCCTCGCACCAAGTGATGTACGCCTTCCAAACTCTATAGTAGATCTGCCTGGATACAGGCTTCCTGGCATTGATTATAGTTGATACCACAGAGTTAGAGAGACCTCTCTTCTTTAGGATGTGGGATTCAATAGCCAGGCCGTTAAACTTAGAGTTAGTAAGGAAGGGTGGTATATCGGTCCTTGCGAAAGCAGGTCCGGACGACGTGGAAGGGTCCAAGGACTCCCCACAGACATTTTGATGATCTCCGCGTACCAGGCCCTTCGGGGCCACACTGGAGCCACCAGGATCACCGGCTTCTTCTCCAACCTGACTCTGCGAAGGAGTCGAGGCAACAATTGTAGCGGAGGGAATGCATATATCAGTCTGAACTGATCCCAAGGGAACACCAGAGCATCCGAGCCGCAAGCGAGGGGATCCCTTGTCCGGGAGACAAATCTGTCCACCTTTGCGTTGAATCTGGATGCTAGCAGATCTACATCCGGTGTTCCCCACCGCTGACATATTGCTCGGAAGACCTCGGGATGAAGGGACCATTCCCCTGGGCATAACTGTTGGCGACTCAGAAAGTCCGCCTTCCAATTCTCCACCCCTGGAATGAAGACAGCTGATATACATGGGACATGCTTTTCTGCCCATTCCAGGATGTGACTTACTTCCCTCTGGGCTGCACGACTCCTGGTGCCCCCCTGATGATTGATATATGCCACTGCTGTGGCATTGTCTGATTGAATCCTGACAGGGGACCCTTGGAGTCTGGATGTCCAGGCTACTAGGGCATACCGGGCTGCTCGTATCTCTAAGAGATTGATGGGCAGGGTTTTTACTACATTTGACCATCTGCCCTGGAGAGACCATTGCTCCAGTACTGCCCCCCAGCCTATAAGGCTGGCATCTGTAGTGACCACCTTCCAAGATATCGGGCTGAAGGGTTTTCCCTTCTGGAGATTCTGGGGGATCAACCACCAGCAGAGACTCTTCCGAAAGGAAGGGGACAAAGCCATCGGGAAGTCTAGAGCCTGAACTTTTCCGTTCCAGGCTGACAATATGGCCCTTTGTAAATTCCTTGAGTGGAATTGGGCGTATGGCACAGCTTCGAATGATGCTACCATCTTTCCTAGCAGCCTCATGCACAGGCGTATGGACGGCTGTCTTTTTGCACAAAGCAGACGGACCAAGGCCCTCAAAGAGGATACCTTGTCTAGAGGTAAGAAAATCTTCCTCTGGTCTGAATCCAGCCGTAGCCCTAGATATACCAGGTTTTTCACTGGCTGTAGGGCTGACTTGTCCAGGTTGATGACCCAACCGTGAGACTCTAGATACTTGATTGTATCGACAATTACCACTTCTAGCTTGGCAACTGAGTGGTCCATCAACAACAGGTCGTCTAGGTATGCCATTATCGTTACACCCCGTGTTCTTAGATCGGCCAACAGTGGGGCCAGAATTTTTGTGAACACTCGTGGTGCTGTGGCCAGACCGAATGGTAAGGCTCTGAACTGAAAATGGCGCCCTTCTACTGCAAAGCGTAGGAATTTTTGATGACCTGGAAAGATGGGAACATGCAAGTAAGCATCTTTGATGTCGATCGAGGCTAACCATTCCTCCCCTTGTAGGGCAGCGGTGACCGATCGGATCGACTCCATCCGGAAAGACCGGACGTTTAGAAATTTGTTTAGACTCTTTAGGTCCAATATGGGTCTTATGTCCCCGTTTGGCTTCGGGACTGTGAAAAGGTTTGAGTAGAAACCCAACTCCCACTCTTCCATAGGAACCTCCATAATTACTCCTTGGAGCAATAGTTGTTCTAACGCCAATAGGAGAGACCCTCTTTTCAGAGGGTCTCTTGGCATGCCTGACCACATAAAATGGGACGGAGGAGACTCTTTTAACTCCAACTTGTATCCCAGAGTTACTGCGGAGAGCACCCATCTGTCTTTGATCGTCTCCCGCCAGGTCTCTGCGAACAACTGAAGTCTTCCCCCACCCGTTTGAGTGGGGGCAGCCCTTCATAGGCTTGACTTGGAGGCTGGTTTAGTACCTCTTCGGATCCAGGGCTTTTTATTACCCTGTGGCTGTCCCTGATTTTTACCTCCTGAGTTTGACTGAGGAGGCCGTCGGAACTGCTTAGTAGCAGACGTCGCAGGGATAGGAGAGGTAGTCCTCTTAAAAGATGGACCCCTAGACCTCTTTTTACTCGGTAAAGAGAGTACTTTTACCACTGGAAATCTTCTGGATATACTTATCCAGGTCTTCGCCAAAAAGGCGTTCCCCATGAAATGGGAAGCTAACTAAGAGCTTCTTACAGGGAGCTTCAGCAGACCAGTTTTTGAGCCACAGAAGCCTACGCATATGTACCAAAGACAGCGGGAGGCGGGAGGCCGGATGGATAGAATCCTTGATGGCGTCAACCGCAAAGCATAATGCTCTAGGCAGATCAGCCAGAGCCTGGGCCTGCTGGTCTGGCAAATCCCTCAGGACCATTTTCATTTGATCCTTTAAAGCTTGGCAGACCCCAATAGCTGCCACTGCTGGCTGTGTAACAGCCCCTGCTGTGGAAAAAGCAGATTTTAATAAAGATTCCAATTTTTTATCCACTGGATCTTTGAACATTTGAACATTATCTACTGGACATGTCAGTGATTTGTTCACAGAAGAGATGGCTGCATCCACCGTAGGAACATTCCATCTCTGGGTGAACTTTTCCTCCATGGGATAGATCACCGGAAACCTTTTAGGCGGAACAAATAGTTTATCAGGATGTTCCCAGTCCTGGTATATAAGTCCTTCCAATAATGGATGTATTGGAAAGGAGCAATTAACCTGGGGAGCTTTTAGCGACCCCAATGAGGAGACAGCAGTAGTTGATGGTTCAACAAGAGGCATTTTAAATGCAGATCGAACCATGTCAGTTAGGGTCTGGACCCACAATCTTTCAGTCTGTGATGCTGAAAATGGTTCATCTACTGTCGATTCCTCAAAAACAGAGCTAACCTCCTCCTGATCCCCTTCAGGTAGGTCGGTCCCTTCCTGGGACTGTTGCTCTGCCAACAGGCACTCTAATGGAGGTGATGGAGATCTGGCGCGCTTTCTTTCCTGTAGAGAAGAAGCGATCAATGCAGCCAATCTCTGCTCCAATCCCTCCAGAGTTGAGGAAAAAACCTCCTCTGTTATATATGCAGGAGCAGGTGGACTGAGGACAGCCGCAGTACCTGGCACTCCCGGGGGTTCCTTATGGGTATTAACCTCTGATTTTTCAGGGGAGGAGGGTGCAGATGACTGCTCCAGATCCTCAGAGCCCGATGGAGACCCCCTACACTTCCTGAGAGGTATATCTCGGAGTTTTTTAGGCGGCATATTCCTTAGTTCAAAGCTGAGGTATTCCAGCCGCAATACACCCCTTACTGAAATAGTCTAATGCAATTTGCTGCTATGTACATCAGTGGGTGTCTACTAATGCGTCTTTCTGGGGATGCCTGTATCAACCGCCCGCTGTAAGCCCCTATACCATGCTACCAGCTCCTTTTCATGCTCTGTGTCCATAGCAAGCAGCGTGGACTGAGTCCTTTTATCTTGCTGGGACGCCCGCACATGCGCAGAAGCGCTGGGCGCACAGAGCGCGTCATCCGCCAGGCTCCGCCCCCTTTTTTGAAGCTAAACCTTATAAAAGGAAAGCATGTGTGCGCGCGCGCGCGCGTGCACGTGTGTGCTCTTGGCGCCATGTAGGGAGAGGAGCCAGGGTCCCTGTTTCACCAGGACTCGGGGATGGAAGGAAACTACTTGGCAGCATGACAGAGGAATGCAGCTTCCCTGATAGAGAGCTCACTCATCTGCCTGGACTTTCACCATGGAAGGAATAGTCCCAAGAAAAAAGACGTTCCACAGCGGCCTCTAGTGGACAAACACAGGTACCGCACTTTTGTCTTTTTTTTTTTTTAAAACCTCCTTTATGAAAAAACATTTCCAGGTTTACAGTTTTTTTAAAACTTCCCTTATGAAAAAACATTTCTAGGATTTCTTAGGCATATACAGCTATTAGCGGGAATACCCTTTAGGTAACAGGCAGAAAGACATATTAGGCTTGGGGGTCCCCTCAATAGAACCAAGTTCCTGAGGGGCCCCCACTTACCTTTTCCCCGCCGCAGGACTTTGTTTGGTCCACAGAAGCCCAAACTTCACCTCTCACGGCATGCATTGTACTAGACCTTCAGGGACCGGGTTCCCAAGGATTCCACTCCCCTGGACCTGTATAGCACCCTGCACAGAAAGCCTCTTGGTTTTGGGTATGACCAGAGCTCTGGATCCCAGGGTCCAGCCCTCCTAAGAGAGGCATTACAGGCAAAACCCTGCTCTTCTCTGCAAGGCCCGGGTACCGACCGTTTAGCTATGAAGCTTTTTTGGTCGGATCCGGAATAGCTTGCTAAGGCCCAGAGAACCTGTACACAAGCCCAGATGAATACATGTTAACCTTGGCCAACACCTTAGACACTGGCAAAAAACTGAGGTACTCCCGGATGGGAGGGGCTTATATAGGGGAGGGTACTTCCTGTTTTGGAAGTTGCCAGTGCCAGCACCTGAAGGTAATTCTATATAACCACATAGTAATGACTATGCTGCTCTGTGTCCCGTGATGTATGAACAAGAAATTGCTCCTTTTAGAGATTATTCAACAGATATCTATATTTAATACTATAACAAAAATACAATAGATCATACTTGTAAATATGTAAAAAACACATGAACATGACTTTAACTAACACTACAATAATAATAAAAAATTATCTAAACAAGTACATTAAATGGTAACAAAAGGCTATCCCCCTTCCTTCTCTGCTATGGTCTTACATTCACCTGTCTAAAACTCTTTGGTTTGGTCCCAAAGTGTTCTTTGAATGGGTGCACATATCCCATTCTTTCCAATGGAAAGGGCATATAACATTAGGTTAAATGTCCATAGAAATTAATTGTAGACCGGTGAGGATAAGACATGATCGTAGTGGTAGTCATCTAAAAGGAGTATTGTACAAAAGTACAGTTATCCTTTAACCAAAGTAAAATACAAAATATTTTCCCTTTGATGACTACTCATGTACAACTAAGTCCAAGCCACACATTTACTGTCAAAAAATTACTCTGACTTTTATAGACAAAACTTATTGCAAACACTAAGCCTACTGTCATTTACTAAATTTGAAAGATTTTCAAAGTAAACGTTCACTTAACTGAGCTGTCTCTACTAATTTAGTGAATCAAACCTATAGCGTGATGGTAGTTTACAGTAAAATCTGGGCTATGTAAAGGGCACTTACTGTAACTCAGAGTTTCTGCGTTTCTGATAATATAATCAAATAAAGTTGTTAATTTGTTTGCAAATAATAATTATTATAATTCTACTTATGTTGAACAACAATGCTTGGCTTGACATCTAACTTTTCTGCCTTACTACCTTTGCTGCAAGCAGGATATATTGAACGGTTTAATTGCAATGTTGGAGTATACTGAACTCACATGGGTTTATTTGCTATTTTGGATATCACAGACTTGAATGATATATTCTTCCACGCTGTATCTAAATGAGCCATTGTGTATGCAATAACAGCACTTGGAGTTGTACAAAGTTTATATCCATTAATAGCATCGACACTCAATAAAGCATATTTTGAAGTTCCTACCATTTGCCATGGATTTCTATTCCAAGATCCCCTTTTGTTTTTTCCATTGCTTGTTTGCTACTGTATGGTGGTTTTTATGTTTACGCTGCATAGCCAAATTATGCATCAGAGGATTTGAATCTGACCTGCAGTGGTGCTTAACTGATAGAGAGTGTTATATACATGTAGTGCAACAACTTGAGCATACTGTATAGGCCAGAGTTGAAACAACTATATCCGTGTATAGGCGTGTGTGAGGTGTGTATAGGGACATCCTACACATGACAACATTGTCATAGATGGTTTTATTCTAGGGGGAAAGGTGATGGTTTCAATAATGTTTTACATTTTGTAATTTTTTCATATTTTTTAAATTTTGATAATTTTGAATAAAGTATACAAATTTATTTCAAAGCTCTGTGTTCCTTAGAGTGACTGTCTTTTCACAGCCTTTCCCGCAAATGTTTTTCAATTTAGTTGTACAGTCACAGGATCATCCCAGACTGGGGCATGAGCATATACTAAACACAACACCATATTTCCATATCTTTTTGTTATCATAATTCTAAACTGCTGTTAAATAGACTAAATAAAACAATTCACCAATTAGTATGTTAAATGAAATATCAAATATGTGTAATAATATTTTGTATAATTTCAGGTTTTTTGAGTACAGGGGATCAAGCAGCTAAAGGAAATTATGGATTACTTGACCAAATTCAAGCTTTGAGATGGATTGAAGAAAACATAGGGGCTTTTGGTGGAGACCCAAAACGAGTTACCATATTTGGATCTGGGGCTGGAGCATCCTGTGTAAGCCTATTAACCTTATCCCACTATTCTGAAGGTAATAGTGTTATGTTATACCTATTTGTCTACAACAATAAATAGAAATTATTGAATCTGATTGTTCAGTTTCTAATATGAAACAGGCTAGATAATTTGAGGCTGTATTACCAGGAAAACATCTTATGAAAATAAAATAATAAATATGTATGCCAGGACATAGCCAGAATGCAGCATTAATATTCCATGGTCCATATGTAATGCTTATACATGCTGCCATTGATGAGTTCATTGCACCCAAGTGAAAAGAAAGCAGTATTCATCATTCACAACGCATTCATGCCTCTAATAAGCTTTTTACTTATGTAAGTAAATAGGCAAGGTTACTAGAAAGAAAATCAGATTTTAGCTCACTATGGTCAGTAAAAATGAATTCTGGACTATTTAATTGAACAGCTATATTTAAATTATTAAATTTCTATGTCTGATACATTAGCTTTTAAAAAAAAAAAAGTACAAAAGGTAACAATGATATTATTAAAACTTTACAATTGCATAGCTACCAGTCAGTCTTTGTATCGCTGTAGTCAGAGCAATGAAGTGTGATTCAAATTGGTTATTATATTTTGTTCCACTTATTCTAATACTTTTTAAAATAAACATACATGTAAAGTGGATGTAAACCCCGATTTATGAAATTTGAGCTGGGCACATATATCAGTAGTGTTTTCTTATCTCTCTTCAAAGCAATGAGTCCCATAGCTTTGTTTTGCCCAGTAGCTCTGTTATCAGCCTGATAACTTCTGACAACATTTTCAAGATGCCAGCTTGAAGTGTGTGTCATGGGAGTTTGCTATAAGTAGATTAGCAGACAGCTTGCCGTCTCAGAGCAGAGCTCTGCACATTTCTTCCTTCCTTTGCCAATGTGGAGTGGGGGTGTGTGCTTTTCCTCCAATCAGCTGTCTTGGCTGTATGCCAATAATCCACTCCCAGTGCTGACCTGGAAGAGAAAATCTGTAGCACAAAGAGCACTTTCTAAAGGATATATATATACAGCTGAAGACAGCAGATATACATGTAAAACTTATGTAGGGAGATTTGTTTCATCTCCGTGTATCATCTAAGGCTGTTCACTTTACTGGGTATATGTGAGGGTTTACATCCACTTTAAGCTAAAATATTCACATCACTTCGAATTATTTCTTTGAAACTGGAGATATCCTTTTAAATTCTTGTGTGCATGAATCCTGACTAGTGAAAAATTGATCCGTTTCCAGAATAGGTTTATCTACAGAACATTGATGCTCACCACAGATTGTTGATCAACAATTATTCTCCATTTTGCTACAGAAAAAGGGTAATATTCCCAGTTAAATTTCTGGGTGCCATTTATAGGTAGTCTTTCTTTCGTTGCTGTGACCAGCAGTCAGTAAAGTGCATTGGATTCTACCACTTACTGACTGCTGGTCACAGCAACGAAAGAAAGACTACCTATAAATGGCACCCAGAAATTTAACTGGGAATATTACCCTTTTTTTTACATGCTACCTCTCATATCATAATCCCCTGCACCCTGCACCCCTATCAGTAAATTAAATCATTAATTCTACTGGCTCCTACAATTTATTGAATTTAGGTGGCATTCCCATTACTCAGAGATGAGTAAGTGGTAGGACCCAATGGGAATGCCACCTAAATTCAATAAATTGTAGGAGCCAGTAGAATTAATGATTTAATTTACTGATAGGGGTGCAGGGTGCAGGGGATTATGGTATGAGAGGTAGCATGTAAAAAAAATCCTTATCAAATCATTGTAGGGGCAGGGTAAATCTCCACATATATCCCTGTGCCTCCTGTTAATAATAAATACAAAATAATGAATGGGTCTCAGTCCCCTTGGTTGCAAAACCCTTTTGATTGTTCAATTAATGACACATGATGTTTTTGTTATTCTTTATTTAACCACTTCAGCCCCAGAGGATTTGGCTGCCCAATGACCGAGCCATTTTTTGCAATTCGGTACTGCGTCACTTTAACTGACTATTGCGCGGTCATGCGACGTTGCACCCAAACAAAATTGATGTCCTTTTTTCCCACAAAAAGAGCTTTCTTTTGGTTGTATTTGATCACCTCTGTGGTTTTTATTTTTTGCGCTATAAACAAAAAAAGAGCGACAATTTTGAAAAAAAAAACAATATTTTTTTACTTTTTGCTATTATAAATATTACAAAAATATATAAAAAAAAAACAAATTTCTTTCTCAGTTTAGGCCGATATGTATTCTTCTACATATTTTTGGTAAAAAAAAAACGCAATAAGTGTTTATTGATTGGTTTGCGTAAAAGTTATAGTGTCTACAAAATAGGGGATAGTTTTATGGCATTTTTATAATTTATTTTTTTACTAGTAATGGCGGCGATCTGTGATTTTTATCGTAAATGCGGCATTATGGCGGACACATCAGACACTTCTGACGCTATTTTGGGACCATCTTCATTTATACAGCGATCAGTGCTATAAAGAAATGCACTGATTACTGTGTAAATGACACTGGCAGGGAAGGGGTTAACCACTAGGGGGCGAGGAAGGGGTTAAGTGTGTCCTAGGGAGTGATTCTAACTGTGGGGGGCTGGGCTACGAGTGACATGACAGTGATCACTGCTCCCGATGACAGGGAGCAGTAAATCACTTTCCTGTCACTAGGCAGAACAGGGAAATGCCTTGTTTACATAGGCATCTCCCCGTTCTGCAGCTCTTTGACACGATCTCGGGACACCGGCGGACATCGAGCCTGCGGGTCCCGTGGGCACGGCCACAGAGCTCGCGGCAGGGGCACGCGCGCGTCCGCATGACGCCAATTTCAAAGCAACGTACAGGTTCAGAAATATCTTCCAAATTTAAAAAATGAAATTATTTACAGCAAGGGTGAAGAAAGGTACACAAAAAAGGCCAGCAATAACACTCTGGCATCTAGCCAGTTCCACAGAACCATGAGGCAATCCAGAATTGCTCTGTGAGTGTCCGGGAGCAAAGGGGCAAAGAAGCTGAGAAGAAGAGGAGATGGTCCATTGATACCAAATGTCACAAAAACCTTTCCTCTCCGTGTTATATGGAAGCCGAAAGGCTTTCCAAGTTTTCAACATCATTTATGTGAAAATTTGTAATGGGTAAGTGGTACGCTATTAATGTGAAGTAAATAATTCATAGTATGACTGCTAAGCTCCACTGCTGTAAGCTTTGAGCGGAACTTTAGTCGGAAAATGAAGTCATGCTGTCACGTACCTGGTCGGAGGCCGAAGTGCCAAGAGGGCTCCCCTTGCGGCTACGTGCAGTACACCCCTGAAGATGGTACAGAAGGTGTAGTGCCCAAAGAAGCACAGGCTGCCAGATGGGTACAGGAGGGTAAAGCCGCTGGTCACCAGATAATGCAGGGTACACAGTTGGGCCAAAGTCTCTAGGGATCCTCCGTAACACTTGGCAATGGTGTGTGCAGAAGACGATAGTGGAAGCCAGGCCGGGGGTCAAACACTGTGGATCCGACAGGAGGAAGAGGAAGGTAGCAAGAAAAAGGGTCATGTCAAGGTTTCCCCTGGCGTCAGAGGGGGGCGGGGTCACCTGTACACGTCACCATGTTTCCCTGTGGCGTCATAGGGGGGGCGTGGTCACCCATTCACATCACCGGGTGGCCCCGCCCTCAGCTATATACAGCTGTCAAAGCGAGCGACACGTCAGTCGGCGGGAGCCGACCATGGAGGCAGAGCTGTTTTTTTTGGCGTCTAGAAGATAAAGATGGACATCGCTGGACATTTTTTTTTTTAATAAAGGACTTGTCCCAAGCTGTCTCTTGTCTTTTTTACAATTTTTTACACTTTTTTGGGTGAAATGGTAGGGGTACAATGTACCCGTTACCAATTCAGATAGGGGTGTGGGGGTCTCCTTGTTAAAGGGGGCTTCCAGATTCCGATAAGCCCCCCGCCCGCAGACCCCCACAACCACCGGGCAAGTGTTGTGGGGATGAGGCCCTTGTCCCCATCAACATGGGGACAAGGTGCTTTGGGGTGGGGGCATAGAGCCTCCCTGCCCCAAAGCACCCATACCCCATGTTGAGGGCATGTGGCCTGGTATGGTTCAGGAGGGGGGGCGCTCTCTCGTCCTCCCTTCTTTTACTGCGGCCTGCCAGGTTGCGTGCTCGGATAAGGGTCTGGTATGGATTTTGAGGGGGACCCCTACGCCATTTAAAAAAAAAATGGTGCATGGTTCCCCTTAATATCCATACCAGACCTGAAGGGCCTGGTGTGGAATTTGGGGGGACCCCCACGCAATTTTTTTTTTAAATTTTGGTTCAGAATTCCCCTTAATATTGATACCAGACCTAAAGGGCCTGGTAATGGACTGTTGGTGAACCATGCCGTTTTTTTCAATGAGTTTTTATCTATATTGCCAGGACCCGACAATTCATTATAGCCGCGAGTAGTTTTAAATGACTTTTTTTTCCTTTAGAAATGTCATTTTGCTGCAGGGACTGTTCTAAACATGGGAAAAATTTGCCACTTTACAGGTATACTATAGACACTCCCCAGGTAAAATTTAAAGGAATATTTCACTTTTATTGTTTCACTTTAAGCATCATTAAAATCACTGCTCCCGAAAAAACTGCAATTTTTAAAACTTTTTTTGCATTGATACATGTCCCCTGGGGCAGGACCCAGGTCCCCAAACACTTTTTATGACAATACCATGCATATAAGGCTTTAAAATTAGCACTTTTGATTTTTCATGTTCGTGTCCCATAGACTTTAATGGTGTTTGCGCGTTCAAACAGTTTTTTTGCCTGTTCGCAAGTTCTGGTGCGAACCGGGGGGGGGGGTATTCGGCTCATCCTTAATGGGGACACCTGATGCAAGCTGGTAGGGGCCTGAGTGCATTACTTTGCCCAGGGGCCCATGATGCTAATAAGATGGTCCTGGTACCACCGCAATAATATCTTGTATCTGTGCTCCTAAAATTTGTTGGCAA
This sequence comes from Rana muscosa, assembly GCA_029206835.1. Taxonomy (NCBI): domain Eukaryota; kingdom Metazoa; phylum Chordata; class Amphibia; order Anura; family Ranidae; genus Rana; species Rana muscosa. The sequence continues at coordinate 249,949,216 of CM055117.1, read as the reverse complement.
CGGAACACTTATGTGCAAACAATATAGCACTTTCAATTTAAGTCAGAGAGAAAGTAATTTGCAGGTTTTCTTTCTACTTAGGAATGTAAAGAGGAATGTTTTCTGGAGGGGGATACCAGCAGTCTGTAAAGCTGTGAAAGAAGATGGGGCACACATGACATGTCCGTGGATACATTTTCAAATGGGGTAGTTTCACACAAAATACCATTTCAAGCAATAGCGGATCTGGTATGCTGACCAAAAGTCAATAGGTGGATCCATTTAAGAAATGGCAGATCTTATATGCGGACCAAACGTCAATAGGTGGATCCAGTAGGTGTTGGATGGCTGGCAGCATAGAGTATTGAGGTCAAAATTTGCTCACGTTGAAACGATGATCGACATGTTTAATAGAGTTACTGGATACAAACGCTAAGTCTCTAAGTATGGGGATCAAAGGAGATGGTTGCAGGGAGAACTCAGGTAAAAAGAAAGTGGATAAAACTATCTTTTTTTTTTTTTTTTTTTTTTTTTTTAAATAGATTTTATTGAAGGCATAAGTCATACAGATTACTACAGCAATAGAAGTAATCCTATTTTAACATATCAATAGTTGTGTCAAACCAGTAAATATGGTAAAAGAAGACAACAATGCATAGACAACAATACGCATCCTAGGAGACAAAAGAGACAAAAGAACAAGGTCCCATGCGAGGGATGCATAAACAATGTAGGAGGTAAGAGCTTTCAAAGCTAAACATCCCTATGTAAGGGGGGAGAATAAATGAATGGATCCTGGAGCAGGGGAGGATCCTAGGAAAACTGGAGAGCAGAGAACAGGACAAAAAAAAAAAAAAACGAAGAAAAAAAAAAAAAAAAAAAAACCTAGGGAGAAAGAATGGGAGATGATGGGGGGGGGGGGGGGGGGGGGGTGGAAGTAGACACCAAGCTACCATTATGAGAGGTAACAAGGAGGTAGACATCAAATTACACTGGAAATATCTAGAGTGCATCACACCATATAGATTCAGATCCAGAATTAGAATTAGAATTTGTCCCATCAAGATAGGTCACCTGGGGGGGGGGAGAGTAGAGTCACTGGAGGTGATGGGAGGGGTGTCCCGTAATAGGAGAATGAAAACAGCTCGAGGTTTGCCCTGTCTTCAGGGGAGTGCGCATAGACCAAGTATGCTTGCCATCTGTGGTAGAAACGATGCTTAGCAGTGTCAAGCGAGAAGTCTGTATTTAGTCTGTCTTTGAAAAGAAGCAGCAGAAGTTCCTTTTTGACTTGTGATGTATTCGGGGGTATATGGGATATCCAATTTTTCAAGATGGCTCTCCTGGCGAGTAGTAGGCATATCAAAGACCAATCTTTATGTGAAGGGGGGGCCTTCGGGGACCATGGCAGCAACAATGGGTCCCAATAACCAAAGATGAGGAGGAGTGGGTCCTTAGGTAGTTTCATCAGGGTCACTTTGAAGATATAAGCCAGGACTTTATCCCAGAAGACGGATATGTGGGGGCACGACCAGAAGCGATGCGTCAGGGAAGGTTTGAGTTGATGGCAGAGAGGGCATGAAGAGGAGGTTTGTGATTGATTGGCATAGAGAAAGGGAATGTGAGCACGATGCATAATTTTCAGCTGAGTTTCCCTCCAAATTTCATTGGGGATCAGTTTATGTACAGTATTAAGACCCTGTAATAGTTTGTTGACCAGTTCTGTGTCTGGGAAGTCTTTGGTCCAGTTGGCCACTGATGAGGAGGCTAGGGATGACGTTGTTTTTAGTAGAAGAGGGCGATATATATCTGAGATCTTATACGAACCTTCCGAAAGAAGGACTTCCGTTATAGAATTTTTGAACCGTGTGCTATCGTGTCTACATGCATTCTTTAGGAAACTGACACATTGTCCATAGTGAAACGCGTGGGAATGTGGAAGTGAGAATGTGTCGGCTAGGGATTTGAAATTTATGGGACGACCTGTCTCCGGGTCACAGAGTTGTGAAAATTTTGTGAGACCTTTCCGATGCCAGGAGGCAAAGGGATGTTGCTCTAGGCCTGGGATGAAACTCGGGTGGCCTTGAATTGGAAGGTGGCCGGATATGAAGGGCGAAAAATTTAGGCTTTTTCTGACTTCTCTCCAAGCAATGGCCGTGTCTCTTAGTAAAAGGTTATGTTGGAATGGTATTGGAACAGATTTCCACTTGCAGTGGAGGAGAGCTACTAGGGAGTATGGGTGTGCCATTTGAGTTTCCAAGGCATAATTGGAGTAGCGGGACGCTTGGGCTATCCAGTCTAGACCTGTCCGTAGTAGGCAGGCTAGGTTATAGGTTCTAATATTGGGAAGACTAATACCCCCGTCGCGCCTGGGAAGATATAGTTTCTGGAGGGCTATACGCGGTCGCCTACTTTTCCAAAGGAATTTAGAGATAGCTGCATTGAGAGCTTTTGTATGCTTGTGGTGTAGAAGCAGTGGTATAGTTTGGAGTGGGTAAAGTAAACGAGCAAAGCTGACCATTTTCACCAGGTGACATCTTCCCAAGAGCGAGAGAGGCAGATCTATCCAGTTATCAAGTTCCTGAGTTATTTTCGTGAGTAGAGGGGGATAGTTGAGATGATAGAGAGAGGCAGGTGTTTTCCCTATTTTGATCCCTAGGTATGTGATATGTGAATGTGCTACCTTGAAGATAGAGTGATGCATCCATGGAGGGTCAGGGCGTGGGCCTATGGGAAGGATTTCACTTTTGCTATAATTTATACGAAGGCCCGAACATGTTCTGAATTCATCGAATACTGATTTGATCGTGGGCATATCCAAAGATGGGTTAGAAGAGAAAATAAGGACATCGTCGGCAAAGAGGGAAGTACGTAGTTCGTGATCACCAATGTGAATGCCATGTAGTGGGGCCGTTTGGTTTAAAAATCGCGATAAGGGTTCTAATGCTATATTGAACAGGAGCGGGGACAAAGGACATCCCTGCCTGGTGCCTTTATGTAGACGAAATTCCTCTGAAAGAAGGCCCGCTGCCACCAGCCTAGCTGTTGGAGCAGTATACATGGACTCTATGAGGCGGTAGAAGGGGCCGGTGAATCCCATTGAGGACATTACTAAAGAAAGCCATTCGAAACTAACGTTATCGAAGGCTTTCTCCGCATCTAGAGTAATGATTGCAAAATCACCCCTCAGATTATTTTTGGCATGGTCCAGGGCCAGCATCACTTTCCTGATATTTAGAGTGGCAGTCCTGCCTTTAACAAAACCCGATTGAGCGGAGTGGATCAAAGAAGGAATGATGGATGCTAACCTGGTGGCAATAATTTTTGAGAGAATCTTGACATCTAGATTTAGAAGTGAGATAGGCCGATATGAACCTGGGTCTAGGGGGTCTTTGCCTTTTTTGGACAGCAATTTTATGGTGGCTTGGTTCCCTGTGGGTAAGTACGGCCCACCAGACCATATATGTTGATATACCTTACATAGGGTGGGTTCCAATAGTGATCTTAGGGACTTGTAAAATTCGCCTGTGAAACCATCAGGGCCAGGGGCTTTAGAAGGGGCTAGGTTCCGGATGGCCAATGATATCTCAGAGAGAGATATGGGCAGGTTCAGGCTTTCCAATTGTGAGGTAGTGACTTTGGTGAGGGATATTTTTTCAAGGAATGAGAGTGCCAATGGTTTATCTATGGGATCGGCAGCGTATAGGGATGAGTAGTATTGGAGCATAGCTTCGTTGATGTCTCGCTGTGAGGTCTTGATAGAACCTGTAGCGTCTCGGAGGGAGGAGATACATGTCGGGCGTTGAGGACCCCTGCAAAGTCTGGATAGTAGTTTCCCTGCTTTGTTCCCGAATTTATGTAGGGAGGCGTCAATGTGCGCTTTTTTCGTCAGTTCAAGGGTGTCTGCCCATGATTCAAAGGCTCGTTTAGCTACCTGCCAAGCCTTCCTATTTTCAGGGGAGTCCTTTAAGTACAGGGATCGTTGGGTGTGGTGTAGCCGGGAGCTAGCCAATTTGTAATTTGCCACGGCATTCCTTTTGAAAGAGGCGGCATAAGATATGATCCGACCTCTCAGGAAGGATTTTCCAGCTTCCCAAAACAAATTAGGGTTATCTAGGTGCAGAGCATTGGCCGAGGCGTATTCGGACCATGATTTTTCTATGTACTGTAAAAAATCAGAGTTATTATGTAGGTATGTGGGGAATCGCCATAGTCTGGGGTTTGGGTGAAGGTCGGGAATGTCGAGTGATACCGAAACAGGAGCATGGTCTGAGATGACAATGTCATGTATGTCAGATTCCGATATCATGGGGACTATGTCGTCAGAGCAGAAAATGTAGTCAATCCTGGTGAAAACGTTGTGGGGGTTGGAGTAGAAAGTGAATTCTCTGTCAGCTGGGTGCCTGAGACGCCAAACGTCATGAAGTTGAAGGGAGTCAATCATGGAGGCAAAGAGGGTCGTGTCTCTGGGGACAACTAGAGATCGGGGGCTTCTGGAGCAAGACCTGTCGTCAATAGGGTGAAGGATAGTGTTAAAATCTCCGCCGATAATATGTGGGATAAGCGGATCTCGAAGGAGCCAAGTAGACAGTTCGCTAAAAAAAAGTTTGGGGGGGTTATTAGGGGCGTAAATGTTAGAGATAATGAAATCTTTTACCCCTAACTGAACATGAATCGATAGGAGACGTCCTTGTGTATCTGAGTGGGTAGAGACCACCGTGCATGGAAGATTTTTGTGAATGAGTATTAGGACCCCTGCCCTGCGCCCCTGAGATCCGGAGCCGAGGACTGAGCCCACCCATAGTTTTTTCATGCGTGGGAAATCTGAAGTGGAGAGGTGGGATTCCTGAAGGAGGGCAATGTCTGTTTTGAGTCTTTTTAGATGACGGAGAATCTTCAGTCTCTTATTAGGGGAGTGAAGGCCTTTAACATTCCAGGAGACTATTCTCATAATAAGGGGTCAATCGAGAGGAGTTGGGCCAGTATGACAGGATTAGATTGACGTAGGTAACGGAAGCGAGCTATGAGAGTAGTGTGGGACAATGAGGTGTCTACGGTATAGGGAGGTGGTGATGAAGTGATCAGTGTTGGAAGCATAACTTGGCTTAGGTGAGGTAGAAGAAAAGAAGGATAGCGGGGGAGGGGTTGTGAAAATAAGAACAAAAAAATATATCGTATGGACTTCACTTTTTTCCGCATGGAGTCGCTGTGTAGTCCAGCTCCCATTGCAAGACCCGAATAATGCAGCCTTGACAAAAGGAAAACCCACGTTTTCAGGGGTGGTCAATGGAGCAGATTCGGATCGTGTACGGAGAGATATAAAGGCTCTACGCAGAGAGGCCAGAGGGAACAACATTTGTACCAGCAATTTAAAAAACGAGAGAGAGAAAAAAAAGATTTTCATAAACATGTAGAGAGCAAGGAGAGAAAAGGGGAAAAAAAAGAAAAAAAAGGAAAGGACTGGCCTACCATCAAAATGCAAGTCTGGTTTTCAAAGTCTGTAGGAGAGACCGGTGAGGTATCTCGCCTCAGGGGTAGGGCTAATCAGTTCAGTTGGGTCAGGCGTGGCTATAGCCGCAAAGGTGGAAGAAGGGTATTAGTCGATTCAGCTGAGCATGGGTTGGTGTAGGTCTGGTTTTGAGGGCCTGAATCTTTTTGGAGAGTCCTTATGCGGGCTTCTTTGGTCGAGACCACGGTTGATTGGAGGCGTCCTGGGTGAGGGGCTGACGTGAGGTCCCGAGTGAAGAGAGCGTAGGAAGGCTTCCGCTTCAGATGGGTTTTGGAATGATAGCTGGTCGCCATTGGGAGCTTTGAGCAGCAGGGTGGCAGGGAAGGCCAAGGTGAATTTTATTTGTTGGCGGTGTAGTTCCGTGCAGACTTGCTGGAAAGCCTTCCTTTTTTTTTGACACTTCTATGGAGTAGTCCGCAAAAATTAAGATCTGCATTCCATCTATCTGGAGAGATCTGGATCGCCGGAAGTTTTGCAGAATGGAGGCTTTGTCTGCGTAGTTTAGATATTTGGCAATAATCGGTCGTGGCGACTTGCGCTCTGAGTTAAAAAAACCCAATCGGTGTGCCCTTTCCACTGTGCAGGGGCCGGGGAGGCCTAAGGACTCTGGAATACGTCTTGCACATAGATCCGTGAGGGCTGATGGTTGCAGAGATTCTGGTATACCAATAAAGCGCAGATTGCACCTCCTGGACCTGTTTTCCAAATCGTCCAGCTTGTCTAATATGAACTGATTGGTTTTATCCTGAGCATGTTCCAGGGCCTGGGCTTGGTACAATTCATCCTCCAAGGTAGATATGCGGTGTTCTGCCTCATTGAGCCTAGTGGAATGTTCTCCTAATTGAGCCTTGAGCTGTTGCATGCCTGCACTGACAGCTTTCTCCACAGAGGCAGCTATCATGGGGGTGAGGAGAGCTGCTACAGCCTGTGCAATCCTTTCTGTGGTGTCGTCCCCAGCAGGAGGTGAAGGAGGAGAAGGCTGTGGTGGGAAGGTGAGCGAAGCACTGCTTACCTCCATTGCAGGCACCGTTTCCGAGAAGGGAGCCGAGTAGGCCGAAGCCGCGGACTCGATTTGCGGGTGCGCTTGTGGAGCCGCCGCGGTCGCGTGCGGGCGAATGCCGTTTTTTTCGACGAAGCGGTCCATGGCGTGGCCGTGAATGACCAGGGGGGTGAGTGGGTGATAAGGGTAGGCGTCCTGATGATTTATATGCCGATTTTTTGGGGTCGAGCTGCGGAGCTAGTGAGGGAGGCAGCTACTCCATACGGCGCCGGAACCGGAAGTCCTCGATAATACTATCTTAAGCATCACTCCGATGGTTGGGTATGTAATAAGAGATGACAATTATACTGACAGGAGCCAGGGAACACAAGATAAGGGGACCAGAGAGTGTTCCTGTTCAATCCCAACCCAGGGTTTTAATGCAGCTTATGTGCACCAGCTTACCACCCATGCTAGATGTAGCACCTTGTAGTATAGTAGGATATCAGGTAGGCCAATGTCTCCTTTCTTCTCCAATAAGGGTGGAGAGGGAGATATGTATACATGGTCATTCTTCCCTCATATGAATTTAAGAAGTAGTGAGCGTAAATGTTAAAAAAATAAAATAATTTGGGGATCACTATAGGGAAGGTTTGGATCAGATATAATATCTGAGGTAGATTAGTAATTTTAAAACCATTAGATCTCCCAAACCACATCAGGTTTAAAGCCCTACAATTTTGTACAATTGTATTTTAGATAATAAGGGGTAAAAGTTGGCCTCAAATAACTGATCCGGGCTTGGGTAAGCTGGGCTGTCAAGTAGGGATGAGCCTTACACCCCCGGTTCGGTTCGCACCAGAACATGCGAACAAGCAAAAAATTTGTTCGAACACGCAAACACTGTTAAAGTCTATGGTACACGAACATGAAAAATCTAAAGTGATAATTTTAAAGGTTAATATGCAAGTTATTGTCATAAAAAGTGTCCTGCCCCAGGAGACATGTATCAATGCAAAACATTTTTTTTTAAATTTACGTTTTTTCGGGAGCAGTGATTTTAATAATGCTTAAAGTGAAACAATAAGGGGCGGAGCCAGCGGCTGGAGCAGATGGTGTGGTGAGAGGAGAGCTCTGTCGCACCAGGGGACAATTAGCAACTCACAGCGGCAAGTGACATCCGAAAACGGGCTATACAAACGGTGGAATACAGGGATACAGGGGGAACCCGATCCACAAGATGGCCAAATGGAAAGAGAGAGAGGGACCCAGGAAACTAACAGACTTTTACATAACGGTCCCAGCTCGGATCAACCAAGATGGCGCTGGCGCGGTAGTCCCTGCCTCACAGCGCTTCTCTGCTCAGAACGGCGTGGCTCGCAGTGACAATGTTGAGTCGCCTGCTGCAGGCATTATACCATTATTACCCCAATCGGCCTCAAAGAGCCCTATTAAACAAAAAAAAAGAGAGTCAGTTCTCCAGCAGAGGATGAGATTGAACAGGACACAGGAGAAAGTGAAATGGAGAAAACAGATATATATATATATATATATACACAGAAGCTGGACGCTCTGCCTGCCTCTGGCTTTCCCATGACTGACATAATGATGAAGGAGATGATACTCACACTGAGGGGGGCTATCCAGCAGGATATAGTTAATATCACTCGCTCCACACAGAAAGAACTGACTTCTCTGGGTGACAGAGTTGATTATGTGGAAACTAAAATGGAAGATTTCTCTGTAGCCCATAATGAGCTTGTGGATGCTCACATGGATCTGGAAGATGAGCTTAAAGCCCTCCGCCTAAAGGTCTCTGACCTCGATAACCGCTCACGTAGGAACAACGTGAAATTTAGGGGATACCTGAATCAGTGAAGCCTGCTGAACTGAGCTCCTTCCTCCAACAACTGATGACAAAGGCAATGCCATCCCTCACACCCGCAGATGTTATCATTGATAGAGCCCACAGGCTGCACAAACAGCCACATCTCCCTGAGAAGGTCCCCAGGGATGTCATCGCCAGAATCCATTTCTTTCACATAAAGGATCAACTCATGCGATTCTCCAGACAGAACAGCACCCTCCCAGAACCATATGTTGGGATCACAATTTATGCTGGCCTTTTGCAAGCCACCATGTAGGCTAGTAACAACCTGATTCCGGTCACAAAAATGTTGAGGAATCATAAAATACTCTACAGATGGGGATTCCCTGCTAAACTCCTGCTGGAAAAAGATAATATATGGTACACCATCTCTTTCTTGGACAAGGGCCTGGAGCTGCTGCGGAAATGGGGACTTCTCCCCCGAGAAGGCTTCCCTGAACCATCAGACCATATGAATTCCGGATCAGGTCCCAACGCTTACCGCAACTCCAGGGTGAACCGTGACACCTAGTCGTAGTTATGAATACCTACTGAGGCCCGCTCTCTGCAATGTCTGTAATGGATCTCCCTCTGAATCACCTACATCTCACACGCCTTTGTATGCTACCATGAAAGTCGCCTGATGTTCGGCTGAAAAAGGTATTTACCTGAATGACTTTACCCCGATACTGCTTTTGGGATTACCCCAAATTCACCCAGTTTAGTTTCTTTTTTCAGATTTTTGATGTTATGTTGGTTACCCCTTTTTTTCTTGGTACCTACAATCATCTGCAATGGCATGCAGATTACACCTTTCCACTGAACTGAAAATAATTCCCAGCTCACGTCAACTTCCACCTTGCACCACTAGATGTCGCGAAAGCGCCTTAGATGACTATAATGTCCATTAAACTACTGTCTATAAACGCTACAGGTCTTAAGAGCCCATTTAAATGCAGATCACTATGGAAAACTGCCTTAGAAAAGAATTGTGATGTGTTATGCACACAAGAAACCCACTTTTTGGATTAGAACGCCCCAAGATGCTCCCATAATAAATTTCCGCATGTCTTTATGTCAAATGACTCTGGTAAACATAATGGTGTCCTCATAGCCATTAGGGACTCTATTTCTTTTAAACTCATAGACAAGCAGGTTGATAACCATGGTAGGTATATTATCTTAATTGCTGAACTTAACAGCATTCTCTATACTCTGGTAAACTTGTATGCTCCAAACAACAAGTCAATGAAATTCATCCACAAGACTATACAAAAGGCTGATGCCGCGTACACACGATCGATTTTTCTGATGAAAAAAGACCGATGGACTTTTTTCATCGGACTAACTGATCGTGTATGGGCCCCATCAGTCTTTTTTCCATCAGTATAAAAAAATAGAACCTGTTTTACATTTTACCGATGGAAAAAAAACGATAGCAAATTACGATCGGCTGTGTGGAACTCCATCGGACAAAAAACCCACGCATGCTCAGAATCAAGTCGACGCATGCTCAGAAGCATTGAACTTAATTTTTCGCGGCTTGTCGGAGTGTTTTAAGTCACAGCGTTTTGGACAGTCGGAATTTTGACTGATGGTGTATAGGCAAGACTGACGAAAGTCAGCTTCATCAGATTTCAGATGGAAAAATCCAATCGGATTTTATTCCATTGGAAATTCGATCGTGTGTACGCGGCTTAAGGCTTTGCAGAGGGGTAATCTGGTCATTTGTGGGGATTTTAATGTTATTATGAACGATTTGCTTGATTCCTCCTCTGTGGGGCGTAGACGCAGACCATCCCTGGGTAATTATTGCCTGGAGGAGGAATTATATGGCCCTTGGCGCTGCCTCCGCACCACAGAGCGGGATTACACTTACTTTCACCAGTACATAAAACTTACTCCAGGATTGATTTTTTCCTTACAGACAAGTACACTTTAGCCCAGGTTCACACTGGGGCTGCGGGAGTGAAGCCGTGCGAGTTCAGCTGAACTCGCATGATTTCACTCCTGCCTGTCAGTCCCGATTTCGGCCGCGATTACAGGGACATCTGTGCAGGTTTCTGCACAGATGTCAATGTAAATCGCGGCCCGAAATCGCAAAAAGTAGGACAGAAACTACTTTTTGAAATTGGTGCAGCGCCGCAGATGCGGCGTTGCACCGATTAGGACGGTGCCATTGCCCGCAATTTGCGGCAAATATCGCCGATTTGACATGCGATTTGACATGTCAAATTGCATGTCAAATCGCACCAGTGTGAACCAGGGCTTACAGAGAGTAATCAGGGCAGATATCCACAATATCACCTGGTCCAACCACGCCCCCATTACGATCGATCTAATAGATGCAAACAAGAATAATCTAAAACCCCTATGGCGTAACAACACCTACCTAATCTCCCAACCCAACATTCAAGAAGAAATTAATAATAGAATTGAAGAGTTTTTTGTATTTAACAAGACACCGGGAACTACCCCATCCACAGTTTGGTGCGCTCATAAAGCCTTCTCGAGAGGTGTGCTGATTAAGATAGCAGCCAGAGAAAAGAGGAAAAAAACGCAGCTTATATCACAACTACACGATCGAATTGCCGACATAGAAAGTAGACATAAGCAAACTAATGACCATTCTTTAAATTAAATTCTTGTAGAGCAGACTTAAGGAGAGTATTACAAACTGAATATGACCTCTACTTTAAAAGGCTCAAGCTTTCATATTACTCCCAGAATAATAGAGCAGGGAAACTTCTAGCCTCCCAGCTAAAGAAACGACATGCCCGCACAAAAATCCCGGTAAATAAGCACCACATTAATAATAAAATGTATCAGAACCCCAAAGATATTGCAAACACCTTTAAAGACTTTTATGAATCCTTATACAATCTCAAACAAGACAAGAATACCCACCAACCCACTGAGACAGAAATCAATGACTTCCTTGGACGGATTGACCTCCCCTCAATAGATAAGAATTCTCTACTAAAGTTAAACAAACCTTTCACTGAGACTGAAATTATGGAGGTGAATACGAAATTACCCAAACACAAATCCCCTGGAGCAGACGGGTTCTCAGCTGAATATTATCAAGTGTTCTCATCAATAGTTATACCCAGGCTAGTGGAACTTTATAACTCGGCTGCGAAAACAGGTACATTCCCTAATGAAATGCTACAAGCTATTATAGTTACTATTCCTAAACCCAGAAAAGACCCCACCCTTCCCCAAAATTATAGACCCATCTCGCTACTAAATTCGGACCTCACAATCTTAGCCAAAGTACTCGCAAATAGACTACTGCACATAACTCCCACCCTCATAGGGCTAGAACAAGTAGGATTTGTCAAAGGAAGGCCGGCCCCGGACGGCACCAGGAAAATTATAAACTTACTCAGATATGCAGAAATCACCCGTACACCCAGTATATTCGTAGCCTTAGATGCAGAAAAGGCATTTGATAGAGTCCATTGGACATATCTATCCCAGACGCTAAATACATTTGGACTATTCGGATTCTTACACTCAGCTATCATGTCACTTTACTCAAACCCCTCTGCTAGAGTATACACCTCAGGAGTTCTCTCTGACCCTTTCAACCTTACAAATGGTACCCTTCAAGGCTGTCCGCTATCCCCCATAGTATTCTCCCTGGCCATAGAACCCCTAGCGGAACTCATTAGAACCACTACTAACATCACAGGTCTCCAAGTAGGAATTAAAGAGCACAAAATAGGACTTTTTGCAGACGGTGTTATCCTTACCCTGACCAACCCTAAGACTTCCCTACCCAAAGCCACGGAACTTATGCACGATTTTGGTAAAATAACATATTGCAAAGTCAACACCTCCAAATGCTATGCATTGCCTCTAAATATCCCTGAGAAAAGCATAACCGAACTACAAAAGTCATTCCCCTGCAACTGGGACTCACCCTCTATTACCTATTTGGGTATCCAAGTGACTCACCCAACATCAAACTTATATGCTACCAACTTCCTCCCCCTTCTAGAACACATTAAAACAGAATTCTCCCAAATCTTCAAGGTCTACTTAACCTGGGTTGGGCGTATTGCAGCGTACCAGATGCAAATACTCCCCAAAATACTCTATCTTTTTAGAACCATCCCGATCCCTATACCACAAAAAAATTCTCTGAATTAGCATCACAACTGAATAAATTTATATGGCGAAACAAAAAACCCAGAGTAGCACTAAACACTCTATATATACATAGGAAACTGGGAGGAGGGGGGCTACCTAATGCTTATGCCTATTACCAAGCTTCAATGCTGGACAAATTGATGTACTGGTTTTCCTGCCAAGAGGACAACCTTTGGACCAACATAGAATGAGAAGTAACACCAGGCCATGACCTAACAGCACTTTTAATGGCTTCCACCACAAACCCATAACTAGTGTTGAGCGAACCCGAACTGTAAAGTTCGGGTCCGTACTGAACTTTAGCTTTTTCCCGAACCCGAACCCGGACTTTGCCCAAAAGTCTGGGTTCGGGTTTGGCAATCTAATTATGCATTTAGAAATGCTTCAGGGGCTAGCCAATCACCTTTTGATTAGCTGGTATGCCCTTAGAGGCCATCATAGCCATGCCTACTAATGGCATGGCTGTGATTGGTCAGTGCAACATGTGACCCAGCTTCTATATAAGCTAGAGGCACACAGCACACACGTCACTCTGCTTCAGAATAGATAGGGAGAGGATCTAGTCTGCTGCTGCTGCTTTTAGGGAGAGATAGAAAAATAGATGAGGTAGTCCTGATTCTACAATCTGAGGGAAAAGATAGAGAGATAGTGTAGTGAAGGGCCAGGTTCCTGTTGGTGCTTTCAGGGAGAGAGAATATTATATAGGAGTCCAGATTCAGAGAATAAAATCAGTGATCTGCATAGGTTTACCTGTTTGTGTTGCAGTGCAGTCTTTTTACACTGCCATGAGCCCAGTGTCAGAGAAAATCTAACTTTTAGGGGGGAAAAAAAAGGCACTTGATCGTGCTCTTTTCCAAAAGACCCATAGGGCAAAAAAAAAAAAAAAGCATTTTATTTTGCTCGTGCAAAAAAAGACCCGTTTAGGGCAAAAAATAAATAAATAAAAAATTTGCACTTTAATGTACGCTTGAAAAAAGAGCCATTCAGGGGCACAAAAAATAGTTTGCAGTGTGTTATACATATGTGGAGGTGTGTGAAATAAACAATTTCTATATAGTTTTCTCCTACTGTGCTATACTAAAAAAACAACATTTTTTTGAATAGCATTTTCTGCCTATCTGTAGCTGTGCGATTCAGCGGTTACGTACTGTGGGTGTGTTCTGCTCTTCCAAAAAACGCCGTTTAGGGGCACAAAAAATAGTTTGCAGTGTGTTATACATATTTGGAGGTATGTGAAATAAACAATTTCTATATAGTTTTCTCCTACTGTGCTATACTAAAAAAACAACATTTTTTTTGAATAGCATTTTCTGCAGTTCTGTAGCTGTGCGATTCAGCGGTTACGTACTGTGGGTGTGTTCTGCTCTTCCAAAAAACGCAGTTTAGGGGCACAAAAAATAGTTTGCAGTGTGTTATACATATTTGGAGGTGTGTGAAATAAACAATTTCTATATAGTTTTCTCCTACTGTGCTATACTAAAAAAAACACATTTTTTTTTTAATAGCATTTTCTGCAGTTCTGTAGCTGTGTGATTCCGCGGTTACGTACTGTGGGTGTGTTCTGCTCTTCCAAAAAACGCCTTTTAGGGGCACAAAAAATAGTTTGCAGTGTGTTATACATATTTGGAGGTGTGTGAAATAAACAATTTCTATATAGTTTTCTCCTACTGTGCTATACTAAAAAAACAACATTTTTTTTGAATAGCATTTTCTGCAGTTCTGTAGCTGTGCGATTCAGCGGTTACGTACTGTGGGTGTGTTCTGCTCTTCCAAAAAACGCCTTTTAGGGGCACAAAAAATAGTTTGCAGTGTGTTATACATATTTGGAGGTGTGTGAAATAAACAATTTCTATATAGTTTTCTCCTACTGTGCTATACTAAAAAAACAAATTTTTTTTTTAATAGCATTTTCTGCAGTTCTGTAGCTGTGCGATTCAGCGGTTACGTACTGTGGGTGTGTTCTGCTCTTCCAAAAAACGCCGTTTAGGGGCACAAAAAATAGTTTGCAGTGTGTTATACATATTTGGAGGTGTGTGAAATAAACAATTTCTATATAGTTTTCTCCTACTGTGCTATACTAAAAAAACAACATTTTTTTTGAATAGCATTTTCTGCAGTTCTGTAGCTGTGCGATTCAGCGGTTACGTACTGTGGGTGTGTTCTGCTCTTCCAAAAAACGCCGTTTAGGGGCACAAAAAATAGTTTGCAGTGTGTTATACATATTTGGAGGTGTGTGAAATAAACAATTTCTATATAGTTTTCTCCTACTGTGCTATACTAAAAAAAAAACATTTTTTTTGAATAGCATTTTCTGCAGTTCTGTAGCTGTGCGATTCAGCGGTTACGTACTGTGGGTGTGTTCTGCTCTTCCAAAAAACGCAGTTTAGGGGCACAAAAAATAGTTTGCAGTGTGTTATACATATTTGGAGGTGTGTGAAATAAACAATTTCTATATAGTTTTCTCCTACTGTGCTATACTAAAAAAACAAAATTTTTTTTGAATAGCATTTTCTGCAGTTCTGTAGCTGTGCGATTCAGCGGTTACGTACTGTGGGTGTGTTCTGCTCTTCCAAAAAACGCCTTTTAGGGGCACAAAAAATAGTTTGCAGTGTGTTATACATATTTGGAGGTGTGTGAAATAAACAATTTCTATATAGTTTTCTCCTACTGTGCTATACTAAAAAAACACATTTTTTTTTTAATAGCATTTTCTGCAGTTCTGTAGCTGTGCGATTCAGCGGTTACGTACTGTGGGTGTGTTCTGCTCTTCCAAAAAACGCCGTTTAGGGGCACAAAAAATAGTTTGCAGTGTGTTATACATATTTGTGTCATGGATATGCAGTAGTGTTTGTCTGCCATCTTACCTTCCTCCTCATGTGTTCATCTAGAGACCAGACCTCCTTCACCTGGCTTCCTTTATAATCTCCTCCCAGCCTGACTCCACCCCAGGTCCTATCACTGAACACTATATTAACCTGTGCACTGCAAGCCTGCTTTGCTGATCAACGTGTTTGTTAGGCATTGTGTGTTTGGGTTCCTGCCTGCCGTGTGCTACGTCTGTCTCTCTGTTACGTTATTGGCTTGTCCCCGATCATCCCTGTCTGCTCGTGACCCTTGACCTTCGGCTCGTTCTTCGTTATCCTTGTCTGCTTGTGGCCCCTGACCTTCGGCTTGTTATTCGGTTCTCTCTATCGTGTGCTGCTGCTTCCCCTTATCCTACGGGGCGTGAGCTAGGAAACTCCAGGGGCCGCGACCTGGTCCCAGCCTGCAGCGTAACATCCTCACCACTAGAGGCCCTGGAGAAGACCAGCTGGGTCTTAGACTCCGCGCCCTGGGGAATCTTGGCTCTCGCTTCCGTTGGGATCCCGGTTGTGCTCCTCTGGTCCCGCTTTCCACAACCACCCAGTTTCCTATCCACAGAAGCCAGCCATAGGGTTCACTACCTCGCGGTGCACTCCTGTCCCCCTACGGTGTGCATCTGTCACCTGGCCACAGGTGACCCTGACAGTTTGATCAGCCATGAACCCGGCTGACATCCCGTTACCCGTGGATGATCCGTTGCAGGGCATAGTTTGCAGACTTGAAACCCAGGAATCGAATCAGACTCAGGTGATGCGATTCCTCCAGGATCTGGCTTCTCGCTTTGAGCAGCTTCAGGCCTCCTTGGGAACCCTGAATCCGCAACCTCAAATACAACCAGCGGCTGCACCTATTGCACCAGTCGCAGCCACACACTCACTACAACTGCCAGCTCCGTCCCGTTTCTCTGGGGACTCCAAGGCTTGCAGGGGGTTCCTTAGTCAATGCACAATTCATTTTGAGCTCCAGCCCCAAAACTTCCTGTCTGATCGGGCTAAGGTAGCCTATATCATTTCCCTCCTCTCTGGTGAAGCTTTAGCCTGGGCAGCCCCTCTGTGGGAACTGAATGATCCAGTGGTTTCTAGCCTGTCTGGCTTCTTGAAACTTTTTCGGAATATCTTCGAAGAACCGGCTCGTGTCTCTTCAGCGGCCAGCACCCTTTTACGTCTCCGCCAAGAGTCTGCTTCTGTGGGACAGTATGCCCTTCATTTCCGCATACTGTCGGCTGAGTTGAGCTGGAACAATGAGGCCTTAGTCACAACCTTTTTGCATGGCCTGTCTGATAGAGTGAAGGATGAATTAGCAGGAAGAACCATCCCCACTGATCTGGCCGGCGTTATCTCCTTGTGTAACCAGATCGATATTCGCTTTCAGGAGAGGACCTTAGAAAAGCAACGCCAGCACTCCTTGGTTCTTAGTCAGCCTGAGCTCCCCTCTCTTCGACCCGTAGAGCATCTCCTACCAGCTGAGGAACCCATGCAGCTGGGTCGGACCAGGCTATCCCCCGAGGAACGTGCTAGGCGCAGAACTCTTGGTCTGTGTCTTTACTGTGGGGGCAAAGGTCATTTTCGTGACACTTGCTCTCTTTGTCCAGAAAAACGTCCGGGTCCACTTCATCTGGAAAGTGGAGTATTGGACCCAGAAATATCACCTTCCCCTTCTCGTCTTCTGCTTTCTGTGTTCCTTCATGTTGGTGCTTCTTCTCATTCGGTCTCAGCATATCTGGATTCCGGAGCCGCTGGTAATTTCATGGACTGGGAAATCGCATCGTCCATGAGACTTACTCTTTTGCCCCTCACCACGCCATTGGTGGTCTTGGCGATTGATGGTACTGTTCTCCCAGGGGGACCTATCCGCTTCCAGACCCTCCCTGTTAAGATGTCGGTGGGTACACTCCACCAGGAGTGGATATCCTTCCTTATCTTACCCAAGGCCTCAACGCCTATAATTTTGGGTCTCCCATGGTTACAGCTCCATTCTCCTCATGTGGACTGGACTACTGGACAGATCCTGGCTTGGGGTCCCTCCTGTTCCTCGTCCTGCCTACCCAAGGTTGCCCCCTGTGAATCTGAGCCGGTCATTCATTCCAGGTTGCATAACCATTTACATTTCTCTGTCCCTAACCACCCTTGGACGCACAGCCAGGCTAGCTTGTCTACAAGTCCTGCAGTCGCTACGTCTTGCGATGCGATTCAGGTAGTCGCTACACCTGACTCAGCTATTCACTCTGCCTCTGTACTAGTTATGCCAGTCCAGCCCATGCCCAGTGAGTCTCTCACTTTTTCTTGTTCGGGACATTCTGCTTGTCCTTCAGCTATTCAGCTTGACTCCGGCGACATGTCACCTTCTAACCAACCTGACTTCAGGGTTCCACTGACATCTGCCCAGTCTGATGGTCCTGTGCAAGATGACCAGTTCCCCTTTAAGGGTCTAGGGGACCCTCCTCAGATTCCTGTTGATCGTCTCATGCCCTTGCTTATTCCTAGAGAGCCTTTGGTCCTCAATAGATCTTCTTGTCATCTCCCTACCTCGTTTTCAGTCTCTGAGGATAATCTTAAGTACGAGGTTAGACAAGTTCTGGATTCTCGGCTCTGCAGAGGCATTCTTCAGTACCTTGTGCATTGGAGAGGTTTTGGTCCTGAGGAGGCGTCTTGGATCGCTGCATCTGATGTCGCTGCACCTCATCTGTTGAGAAGGTTTCATCAGAGATTTCCCTTTAAGCCTGGGTCCAGGCGGGGGAGGGCCCATAAGAGGGAGGGTACTGTCATGGATATGCAGTAGTGTTTGTCTGCCATCTTACCTTCCTCCTCATGTGTTCATCTAGAGACCAGACCTCCTTCACCTGGCTTCCTTTATAATCTCCTCCCAGCCTGACTCCACCCCAGGTCCTATCACTGAACACTATATTAACCTGTGCACTGCAAGCCTGCTTTGCTGATCAACGTGTTTGTTAGGCATTGTGTGTTTGGGTTCCTGCCTGCCGTGTGCTACGTCTGTCTCTCTGTTACGTTATTGGCTTGTCCCCGACCATCCCTGTCTGCTCGTGACCCTTGACCTTCGGCTCGTTCTTCGTTATCCTTGTCTGCTTGTGGCCCCTGACCTTCGGCTTGTTATTCGGTTCTCTCTATCGTGTGCTGCTGCTTCCCCTTATCCTACGGGGCGTGAGCTAGGAAACTCCAGGGGCCGCGACCTGGTCCCAGCCTGCAGCGTAACATCCTCACCACTAGAGGCCCTGGAGAAGACCAGCTGGGTCTTAGACTCCGCGCCCTGGGGAATCTTGGCTCTCGCTTCCGTTGGGATCCCGGTTGTGCTCCTCTGGTCCCGCTTTCCACAACCACCCAGTTTCCTATCCACAGAAGCCAGCCATAGGGTTCACTACCTCGCGGTGCACTCCTGTCCCCCTACGGTGTGCATCTGTCACCTGGCCACAGGTGACCCTGACAATTTGGAGGTGTGTGAAATAAACAATTTCTATATAGTTTTCTCCTACTGTGCTATACTAAAAAAAAAACATTTTTTTTTAATAGCATTTTCTGCAGTTCTGTAGCTGTGCGATTCAGCGGTTACGTACTGTGGGTGTGTTCTGCTCTTCCAAAAAACGCCGTTTAGGGGCACAAAAATAGTTTGCAGTGTGTTATACATATTTGGAGGTGTGTGAAATAAACAATTTCTATATAGTTTTCTCCTACTGTGCTATACTAAAAAAACAACATTTTTTTTGAATAGCATTTTCTGCAGTTCTGTAGCTGTGCGATTCAGCGGTTACGTACTGTGGGTGTGTTCTGCTCTTCCAAAAAACGCCGTTTAGGGGCACAAAAAATAGTTTGCAGTGTGTTATACATATTTGGAGGTGTGTGAAATAAACAATTTCTATATAGTTTTCTCCTACTGTGCTATACTAAAAAAAAAACATTTTTTTTGAATAGCATTTTCTGCAGTTCTGTAGCTGTGCGATTCAGCGGTTACGTACTGTGGGTGTGTTCTGCTCTTCCAAAAAACGCAGTTTAGGGGCACAAAAAATAGTTTGCAGTGTGTTATACATATTTGGAGGTGTGTGAAATAAACAATTTCTATATAGTTTTCTCCTACTGTGCTATACTAAAAAAACAACATTTTTTTTGAATAGCATTTTCTGCAGTTCTGTAGCTGTGCGATTCAGCGGTTACGTACTGTGGGTGTGTTCTGCTCTTCCAAAAAACGCCTTTTAGGGGCACAAAAAATTGTTTGCAGTGTGTTATACATATTTGGAGGTGTGTGAAATAAACAATTTCTATATAGTTTTCTCCTACTGTGCTATACTAAAAAAAAAACATTTTTTTTGAATAGCATTTTCTGCAGTTCTGTAGCTGTGCGATTCAGCGGTTACGTACTGTGGGTGTGTTCTGCTCTTCCAAAAAACGCAGTTTAGGGGCACAAAAAATAGTTTGCAGTGTGTTATACATATTTGGAGGTGTGTGAAATAAACAATTTCTATATAGTTTTCTCCTACTGTGCTATACTAAAAAAAACACATTTTTTTTGAATAGCATTTTCTGCAGTTCTGTAGCTGTGTGATTCCGTGGTTACGTACTGTGGGTGTGTTCTGTTCTTCCAAAAAACGCCTTTTAGGGGCACAAAAAATAGTTTGCAGTGTGTTATACATATTTGGAGGTGTGTGAAATAAATAATTTCTATATAGTTTTCTCCTACTGTGCTATACTAAAAAAACAACATTTTTTTTGAATAGCATTTTCTGCAGTTCTGTAGCTGTGCGATTCAGCGGTTACGTACTGTGGGTGTGTTCTGCTCTTCCAAAAAACGCCTTTTAGGGGCACAAAAAATAGTTTGCAGTGTGTTATACATATTTGGAGGTGTGTGAAATAAACAATTTCTATATAGTTTTCTCCTACTGTGCTATACTAAAAAAACAATTTTTTTTTTTTAATAGCATTTTCTGCAGTTCTGTAGCTGTGCGATTCAGCGGTTACGTACTGTGGGTGTGTTCTGCTCTTCCAAAAAACGCCGTTTAGGGGCACAAAAAATAGTTTGCAGTGTGTTATACATATTTGGAGGTGTGTGAAATAAACAATTTCTATATAGTTTTCTCCTACTGTGCTATACTAAAAAAACAACATTTTTTTTGAATAGCATTTTCTGCAGTTCTGTAGCTGTGTGATTCAGCGGTTACGTACTGTGGGTGTGTTCTGCTCTTCCAAAAAACGCCGTTTAGGGGCACAAAAAATAGTTTGCAGTGTGTTATACATATTTGGAGGTGTGTGAAATAAACAATTTCTATATAGTTTTCTCCTACTGTGCTATACTAAAAAAACAAAATTTTTTTTGAATAGCATTTTCTGCAGTTCTGTAGCTGTGCGATTCAGCGGTTACGTACTGTGGGTGTGTTCTGCTCTTCCAAAAAACGCAGTTTAGGGGCACAAAAAATAGTTTGCAGTGTGTTATACATATTTGGAGGTGTGTGAAATAAGCAATTTCTATATAGTTTTCTCCTACTGTGCTATACTAAAAAAACAACATTTTTTTTTAATAGCATTTTCTGCAGTTCTGTAGCTGTGCGATTCAGCGGTTACGTACTGTGGGTGTGTTCTGCTCTTCCAAAAAACGCAGTTTAGGGGCACAAAAAATAGTTTGCAGTGTGTTATACATATTTGGAGGTGTGTGAAATAAACAATTTCTATATAGTTTTCTCCTACTGTGCTATACTAAAAAAAACACATTTTTTTTAATAGCATTTTCTGCAGTTCTGTAGCTGTGTGATTCCGCGGTTACGTACTGTGGGTGTGTTCTGCTCTTCCAAAAAACGCCTTTTAGGGGCACAAAAAATAGTTTGCAGTGTGTTATACATATTTGGAGGTGTGTGAAATAAACAATTTCTATATAGTTTTCTCCTACTGTGCTATACTAAAAAAACAACATTTTTTTTGAATAGCATTTTCTGCAGTTCTGTAGCTGTGCGATTCAGCGGTTACGTACTGTGGGTGTGTTCTGCTCTTCCAAAAAACGCCTTTTAGGGGCACAAAAAATAGTTTGCAGTGTGTTATACATATTTGGAGGTGTGTGAAATAAACAATTTCTATATAGTTTTCTCCTACTGTGCTATACTAAAAAAACTAATTATTTTTTTAATAGCATTTTCTGCAGTTCTGTAGCTGTGCGATTCAGCGGTTACTTACTGTGGGTGTGTTCTGCTCTTCCAAAAAACGCCGTTTAGGGGCACAAAAAATAGTTTGCAGTGTGTTATACATATTTGGAGGTGTGTGAAATAAACAATTTCTATATAGTTTTCTCCTACTGTGCTATACTAAAAAAACAACATTTTTTTTGAATAGCATTTTCTGCAGTTCTGTAGCTGTGCGATTCAGCGGTTACGTACTGTGGGTGTGTTCTGCTCTTCCAAAAAACGCCGTTTAGGGGCACAAAAAATAGTTTGCAGTGTGTTATACATATTTGGAGGTGTGTGAAATAAACAATTTCTATATAGTTTTCTCCTACTGTGCTATACTAAAAAAACAACATTTTTTTTGAATAGCATTTTCTGCAGTTCTGTAGCTGTGCGATTCAGCGGTTACGTACTGTGGGTGTGTTCTGCTCTTCCAAAAACACCCATTTAGGGCAAGATCCTAAATTTGGAAAATATGAGGAGAAGGTCAAAGGGACGTGGTGGCCCCGGTCGTGGTGCTGCTGGTGGAGCTCCTGTTGCAGGGAGAGGACGTGGTGGATCTGTGCCAGATACACGCACAAGTGAAACACCTTCCTCAGGTGCGAGTAGGCGACCGAGCCTGCGGCGGTATTTTGTCGCGCCTAATGAGGCTGTACGAATGTTTAGGCCAGGACAAGTACATGCGATAGTAGATTGGGTTGCTGACAGTGCCTCGGGTTCCTTCACATTGTCTCCCACCCACTCTTCTGATGAAAGAACAGAGTTGGCACCTGAAACCCATGTCCATCAGTCTTTCACCTCACCCCCTTGCAAATCAGCCAAGCAGTCTGAGCCCCAAATCATGCAGCAGTCTCTTCTGCTTTTCGATGACTCTGTTAGCAAGGTTTCCCAGGGCCATCCACCTAGCCCTGCCCCAGAAGTGGAAGAGATTGAGTGCACCGATGCCCAACCACTTATGTTTCATGATGAGTACATGGGAGGACCATCGCAGTACGTCTCGGATGATGACGAAACACAGGTGCCAACTGCTGCTGCTTTTGCAATTGTGCAGACAGACAAGGAGGGCAGGGGTGAAGACTGGGTGGAAGATGATGTGGAGGACGATGAGGTCCTCGACCCCACATGGAATCAACGTTATGCAGGTGACGTGTGTAGTTTGGAGGAAGAGGCGGTGGTCGCACAGAGCCACCAGCACAGCAGAAGAGGGAGCAGGGTGCAAAAGCGGAGCGTCCGTCCGCTAGACAGTATGTCTGCTACTGCCCAATGCAGCAAGGGACCGAGCACACCAAAGCCAGGTCCAAGGAGTTCCCTAGCATGGCAGTTCTTCACACAATGTGCTGATGACAAGACACGAGTGGTTTGCAGGCTGTGCAATCAGAGGCTGAAGCGAGGCATAAACGTTCTCAACCTGAGCACAACCTGCATGACCAGGCATCTAAGTGCAAAGCACGAGCTGCAGTGGAGTAGACACCTCAAAAACCAAGAAAGGTCTCTGGCTCCTCCTGCTTCCTCTTCTGCTGCAGTCTCGGCCTCTTCATCCACCTCTGTAGTGACAGTGGCACCTGCCACCCCGCAAACAGAGGATCTGCCAGCAACACTACCACCTGGGTCACCAACCATCTCCACAATGTCCCATGGAAGCGTTCAGCTCTCTATCTCCCAAACATTGGAGCGGAAGAGGAAGTACCTCCCTAGCCACCCGCGATCCCTGGCCCTGAATGCCAGCATTTCAAAACTCCTGGCCTTTGAAATTCTGTCATTCCGTATGGTGGAGACGCAGAGTTTTAAAAGCCTGATGGCATTGGCTGTTCCACAGTACGTCGTGCCCAGCCGCCACTATTTTTCCAGGCGAGCCATCCCTTCCCTGCACAACCAAGTGGGGGACAAAATCAGGTGTGCACTGCGCAACGCCATCTGTGGCAAGGTCCACCTAACTACGGATGCGTGGACCAGTAAGCATGGTCAGGGACATTATATCTCCCTAACAGCACACTGGGTAAATGCAGTGGCGGCTGGGCCTGAGGCAGATAGCAGTTTGGCGCATGTCCTTCCACCACCGAGGATTGCAGGGCGCTTCAGTTTGCCTCCTGTTGCTAACTCCTCCTACTCCGCTTCCTCATCCTCTACTGCCTCCTCATCCGGTCAGCGTAACACCTTCACCATCAACTTCAGCACAGCCAGGGGTAAACGACAGCAGGCAGTTTTAAAACTTTCCTGTTAGGGGGAAAAACCCCACACCACGCAGGAGTTGTGGAGGGACATGGAACAACAGACCAATGAGTGGTTGCTGTCAGTGAGCCTCAAGCCCGGCCTGGTGGTGTGCGATAATGGGTGAAATCTCGTAGCAGCTCTGGGCCTAGCCGGTTTGACGCACATCCCTTGCCTGGCGCATGTGCTGAACTTGGTGGTCCAGAGGTTCCTTAAAAATTACCCCAATATGCCAGAGCTGCTGCAGAAAGTGCGGGCTGTGTGTGCGCACTTTCGGCGTTCTCACCCTGCTGCTGCTCACCTGTCAGCGCTGCAGCGTAACTTCGGCCTTCCCGCTCACCGCCTCATATGTGACGTGCCCACAAGGTGGAACTCCACCTTGCACATGCTGGCCAGACTGTGCGAGCAGCAGCAGGCGATAGTGGTGTTTCAGCTGCAGCAATCACGCGTGAGTCGCTCTGCGGAACAGCACCACTTCACCACCAATAACTGGGCCTCCATGCGAGACCTGTGTGCCTTGTTGCGCTGTTTCGAATACTCCACCAACATGTCCAGTGCCAATGACGCCGTTCTTAGTGTTACTATCCCAGTTCTATGTCTCCTTGAAAAAACGCTTCGGGCGATGATGGAAGAGGATGTGGCACAGGAGGATGATGAGGAGGAAGCGGGATCATTTCAAAGGCTTTCAGGGCAGTCTTTCACAAGTGGCTACGAGGGTGGGTTCCTGCACCAACAAACGCCAGGTACACAATTGTCCGGCAGAAAGGGCACAGTTCTGGAGGATGACGAGGTGGAGGAGGAGATGGAGGAGGAGGAGGAGGAGGAGCCATTTTCATAGCAGGGTGGCACCCAGACCAGCTCGTGGCCATCACTGGTGCGTGGCTGGGGGGATACAGAGGACACAGACGATACACCTCCCACAGAGGACAGCTTTTCTTTGCCTCTGGGCAGCCTGGCACACATGAGCGATTACATGCTGCAGTGTTTCCGCAATGACCGCCGAGTTGCCCACATTTTAACTGGTGCTGATTATTGGGTGGCCACCCTGCTGGATCCCCGTTACAAGGACAACGTACCGTCCTTAATTCCCTCACTGGAGCGGGATCGTAAGATGCGCGAGTACAAGCGCACGCTGGTAGACGCGCTGCTGGTGGCATTCCCACCTGACAGCGGGCGTACGGTGGAAGCACAAGGCGAAGGCAGAGGAGGAGGAAGAGGTCGCCAACGCAGCCAGGGCACCGGCAGCACCTCAGAAGGCAGGGTTAGCATGGCTGAAATGTGGAAAAGCTTTGTAAGCACGCCACAACAACCAGCACCACCAGCTGAGATGGAACGTCTTAGCAGGAGGCAGCATTTCACCAACATGGTTGAGCAGTATGTGTCCACAGGCCTACACGTACTGGATGACGGGTCTGCCCCCTTTAACTTCTGGGTCCCAAATTGGGCACATGGCCTGAGCTTGCCCTTTATGCCTTGGAGGTGCTGGCCTGCCCTGCAGCCAGTGTATTATCTGAACGTGTATTTAGCACGGCAGGGGGCGTTATCACAGACAAGCGCAGCCGCCTGTCCAGAGCCAATGTGGACAAGCTCACGTTCATTAAAATGAACCAGGCATGGATCCCACAGGACTTGTCCGTACCTTGTGCAGAATAGACATGTATACCGGTGTTGTGACAAAAACTGTCCGGCCATCGGATTGTGTCCGGCCCATACTGCGAAGGCGCAGCGCTTGCGCAGTACAGAGAACAAGGAGATTCACAAAATCTCAGAAGATGAACGGCGCCTGCGCTGTGAGTGCAGGTTCAAGCCCCACCATCCAAGTGGACATACGGTAGCACATAGTAACAGGGCCCCTCACGGGCTCGGTTCGATCGCCACGCTTCGGGCACGGCCTCACTTGGCTCGGCTTGAACCACGGATGGTGTGGCCTTCACCTGAACTCACCATGTAGGCGCTGTTCATCTTGGGAGATTTTCGAAATCCCCTTGTCCTACATACTGAGCAAGCGCAGTACAGGGTGGACACTATTTGACGGGGGACAGAATTCGACACATCACCGGCCTTACCCAGCCATTGTTGTATTTTTGAATCAGTGTTGGCTACCTCGTCCTCCTCCACCGCCGCTTCCACCTACACAGCCACATCCACCGCCACCTCAACCTCCTACTCCATATGGACCTCGTCCTCCTAGGTCAAGATTATTATTTTTTTAAATTTTTTTTTATGTTATTTTAAGTTATTTCCCTATCCACATTTGTTTGCAGAGCACTTGCCATGCTCTTAACAACATTTTTCTGCCATTTGCAGCCCTCTAGCCCTTTCCATTACTTTTTTAGAGCCTTTTTAGTCCTTAGAAGTCCGGGTCCCCATTGACTTCAATGGGGTTCGGGTTCGGGTCCAGGTTCGGGTTAAAGTTCGGTCCCGAACCCGAACTTTTTTCTGAAGTTCGGCCGAACCCGTCGAACCCGAACATCCAGGTGTCCGCTCAACTCTACCCATAACACCAAACTACCCCACAGTACAAGCCACGCTAGAGGCCTGGTCCTCTTTAATGAAAAAATCTTTCTCGGATGAACCATCACATACACTTGATATACCTCTATCGACATATACCTATCTCATACAAAATTTCTCAACCCATCATTGGAAGCAAAAGGGCATCCATTACAACACTGCAGATATAGTGAACCCTACAGCATTAGACTTATTCATGATACAGCAAATTAAGCAATATAAAAAGAAAAACCCACATACTACCACAAAAATTCCATCAGCATTATGGGACTTTCAAATGAACAAATGCAAAACCGCCATTAAAGGCATATCATTGTGCTATAGATACTGTAACTCACATTCTACACGCTCCAAACTTCCGACCATGCATAAGTGGGAGTCGGAAATACAAAGATCCTTTACACTGCCACAATGGCTGACAGCTATTAAGTACAATAGCACCTCTTCAGCGTGTGTAGACCATTGGGACAATTCACTAAGGATCCTCCATAGATGGTACATTACCCCCAGGCGTCTTCACTAGGGATGAGCCGAACACCCCCCCGTTCGGTTCGCACCAGAACCTTCGAACGGACCGAAAGTTCGCGCGAACGTTAGAACCCTATTAAATACAATGGACACAAATGTTCAAAATCTAAAGTGCTAATTATAACGGCTAATAGGCATGTTATTGTCCTAAAAAGGGTTTGGGGACCCGGGTTCTGCCCCAGGGGACATGTATCAATGCAAAAAGAAGTTTTAAAAACTGCTGTTTTTTCAGGAGCAGTCATTTTAATGATGCATAAAGTGAAAAAAAAGTGAAATATTCCTTTAAATATCGTACCTGGGGGGTGTCTAAAGTATGCCTGTGAAGTGGCACGTGTTTCCCGTGTTTAGAACTGTCCCTTCACAAAATGACATTTCTAAAGGAAAAAAAAGCCATTTAAAACTGCTTGCGGCTTTAATGTCATGTCTTGTCCTGGCAATATGGATGAAAATCTTTGAGAAAAATGGCATGGCTACCCCATCACCCCCCCTACCCCAGCCCATTACCAGCCCCTTTGGGTCTTGTATGGATATTAAGGGGAACCCTGCACACAAAGTAAAAAAGGCCCTATATACTCTGAACAGCAGTATACAGGCGGTGCATACAAGACAGAGACTGTAGGTTTGTTCTTAAGTAGAATCTGTTTGTAATTTTGAACAGGTACATTGTTTAAGTGTAGCTCCAGCCAAAAAATCTATTTTTAAGCTTTTTGGAAAACATAGGGAAGGGTTATCACCCCTGTAACATTTGTTTGGCTGTCTGTGCCCCTGTTCAGAACATTTCACCTCACTTTCCATCCCAATGACAAATGTTTTTGAAAAGTGGGGTTTTTATTGAAACAAGGATTGGTGATAAAGCATCAGTAGAGAGGAAACACCTTTTTCCCATATGAACTCTTACAGGAGAGAATTTCCCTTCCTAGGGGTAGATTTCCTCTCACTTCCAGTTGTCTCCTTTCGTTTGCAAGTAGGAGTCATTTGTAAGTTGGATGTTTGAAAGTAGGGGCCTGCCGTATATACTCTGCAGAAATTTGACCCTTACATGTTGGTGTTGCCACAACACTGTGAGCCCTCACAGTTACTCTTGGTGGGCGCTGGAACACCCTGCTGTGAACTATTATATCAGGAATTGTATTTACATGCCATTATTGAACAGTGGTAGGAAAAATTGGGCCTTTGGTGGTGGTGCTGGTGCCACAACACTGTAAGCCCTCACAGTTACTCTTGGTGGGCGCATGAATGGGCCCTGCTGTGAATTATTAGATCAAGAATTGTAATTGCATGCCCCTGTTGAACAGGGGCTGAAAAATTGGGCCTTTGGTGGTGGTGGTGTTGCCACAACACTGTAAGGCCTCACAGTTACTCTTGGTGGGCGCAGGAATGGGCCCTGCTGTGAATTTTTTAGATCAAGAATTGTAATTACATGCCCCTGTTAAACAGGGGCAGAAAAATTGGGCCTTAGGCACTGGTGCTGGTGCCACGACACTGCAACCTCTCCCAGATACTCTAGTTGGAGTGCAGGAATGAGCCCTGCTGCAAAGCATTGCATCAAAAACTGTAATTACATGCCCCTGTTAAACAGGGGCTGAAAAATTGGGCCTTAGCCACTGGTGGCAGCACCCAGAAACAAAAAAGTTCTTCCAAGCTATCATCAAGAATCAGGTCATTGAGGAGGAGGAGGATAGTCAGTCAACATAACAGGACATTCACTCAGCATCAGAATCAGTCTTGAAGGGATGTGACATTTGAAAATAAATTATTCTGTTATATCAGCTTCAGGTGCTTGGTAGCTGGTGGTGATCCAAGACTGGTTCATCTTTATGAAGGTCAGTCGATCAACCGAGTCGGTGGACAGGCGCACCCTGTGATCCGTGACAAAGCCTCCAGCAGCACTGAATGTGCATTCCGAAAGAACGCTGGATGCAGGACAGGCCAGTAGCTCAATTGCATACTGTGCAAGCTCTGGCCAGTGATCCATCCTCAACACCCAGTAAGCCAGAGGATTTTCGGTGGGAAAGGTGTCCAAGTCTGACCTTGCCCCTAGGTATTCCTGCACCATGTATATCAGACGCTGGCGATGGTTGCTGGAACCGATCATACCTTGGGGCTGCGGACTAAAAAATTGTCTGAACGCATCGGTCAGACGGCCACCTTCTCCACCGCTCCTTCTGCTACTGACCGAAGCCTTAGCAACTCGTTGTCCAGGACCAGGAGTTTGTAACCTCCCAGTCTCTGGAAACGCATTGCACAGACCTTTCTGCAAGGACTCCCGGAGATGCCTCATCCTCTGCTCCCTCTGCGATGGTAAGATAAGGTTCGCAACTTTACCCATGTACCGTGGATCAAGGAGAGTGGCCAGCCAGTAATGGTCCCTCTCCTTGATCCGAAGAATACGAGGATCCTTCCGCAGACTTTGCAGGATCAGGGAGGCCATGCAGCATAGGTTAGCTGAAGCATTCAGTCCGGAGTCCTCTGGGTCACTAAGGACAACATGATCCGCAGCCACCTCCTCCCAGCTACGTACAAGTCCATGGGTTTGTTGGGACTATAAATCATCCCTAAACGACTGCTGCTGTTGATGCTGAGTACCATGCTCCACCTCCATGCTGACACAATCCTCCTCCTCCTCCTCCTCCTCCTCTTCCTGTGTGATGGGTGGGACAGAAGGAACACTGTCTGGGTAAAGGGGGCCTTGAGAGGTAAGGAAGTCCTCCTCTTCCTGCCTCTGTTCTGCCTCAAGTGCCCTGTCCATTATTTCACACAGCGTATGCTCCAACAGGTGGACAAGAGGTACAGTGTCACTGATGCATGCACTGTCACTGCTCACCATCCTCGTGGCCTCCTCAAATGGTGCCAGGACAGTGCATGCATCCCTGATCATGCCCCACTGGCGTGGTGAAAAAAAACCGAGCTCTTCTGACCCTGTCCTGGTGCCGTAGTCGCACAGGTACTCATTGATGGCCCTCTGCTGCGTGTGCAGCCGCTGCAGCATGGCCAACGTTGAGTTCCACCTGGTGGGCATGTCACATATAAGGCGGTTCTTGAGCAGGTTCAACTCCTTTTGCAGCTCAGTCAGCCGAGCACTGGCATTATATGATCTGCGAAAATGCACACAGACTTTCCTGGCCTGCCTCAGGACATCCTGTAAGCCCGGGTACCTGCCCAAGAACTGCTGCACCACCAGGTTAAGGACGTGAGCCACACAGGGCACATGGGTCAGTTGTCCCTGTCGGAGGGCGGAGAGGAGGTTGGTGCTATTGTTGCAAACCACCATTCCTGGCTTAAGCTGGCGTAGCATCAACCACCTCTCGGCCTGCCCCTGCAGAGCAGACAGAACCTCTGCCCCAGTGTGGCTCCTGTCCCCCAAACACACTAGTGCAAGCACGGCATGGCATCTTTTTTCCTGCGTACTTGCGTAGCCCCTTGAACGCCTACGAAGCACCGCTGGTTCCAAGGACAAAGCACAGGAAGAGGCCATGGAGGAAGAAGAAGAGGAGGGGGTGGAGGAGAGATGTGTGTCACAACCAGTAGTAGCATTTTGGAGGCGTGGCGGCGGAACAACCTCCAACACTACTGCACCTTGTCCTGCATCCTTCCCAGCTGCCAAAAGAGTGACCCAATGGGCCGTAAAAGAAAGGTAACGTCCCTGTCCATGCCTGCTGGACCATGAGTCAGCGGTAATATGCACCTTACCGCTGACCGCCCTGTCCAGCGAGGCATGGACATTGCCTTCCACATGCCGGTAGAGAGCCAGAATCGCCACTGAGGAACCACACATTGCACAAACTCACGGAAGGGGGCTGAGTCTACCAACTGAAAAGGCAACAGTTGAATTGCTAGCAATTGAGCCAAGCTAGCATTCAACCGCTGGGCATGTGGATGGCTGGGAGTGAACTTCTTTCGACAGCCCAGCAGCTGGGGCAGGGAAATTTGCCTGCTAGAATCGGATGTCAGTGTACTGCTAGCAGAGTGCCCGCAAGTACTTGGCTGTGACACACCTAATTCTACACCTTCATTCCTCTCAGTGCAGGTTTCAGAGAGGACTGAAGGTATAGTGGGGTTTGAGATCCCAGCTGATGCGGAGCAAGGAGAGGTCCGCTTTGTTCTTTGGTGTGGGTCTTTAAGGTAGGCTTGCCAACGAGCTGCATGGCAGGTCAACATATGTCTGGTCAAGCATGTGGTGCCCAAGCGGCTGATGTTTTGGCCACGCGAGATACGCTTGAGACATATGTTGCAAACAGCAGCGGTGCGATCTGATGCACTTGACTCAAAAAAGGCCCACACTAAAGAACTTTTGGAATAACGGGCAGAGGCAGCGCCCTCCACAGGCGGAGCTCTGCGGTGTGATTCAGTCGGTGTGCTGCCCTTACGCTGGCCCCCCGAAGGCATACTGCCTCGTTGGAGATGTGCCTCCTCCTCATCCTCCTCCTCTCTCCTATCAGGCACCCACGTGGAGTCAGTGACCTCATCATCCCCTCCCTCCTCATCACTGGAGCCAATCTGGCAGTATGCTGCAGCTGCTGGAACATGGCTGCCAGATTGCTGTCCTTCTTGAGCATCCCCTCTCTCTGCTCTAATGCTACTGCCTTCCTCTAGCTGGGTATCATCATCAGACCCTTCAAAACGCTGGGAATCCTCGTGGAGCATGTAACCAACACTGTGCTCAAACAGTTCGGGGGACTTCTCAGGAGGACATGGTGGGTCTAAGGAAGGAGTGACTGATGATGACATTGATACGAGGGAAGAGGACGCTTTGGCAGCTGCTTTGCCAGTACCCTGAGCCTGGGTGAGAGAGGATGAGGAGGATAAGGAGGGCTTGGTCATCCACTCTACCAAGTCTTCGGCATGATGCGGCTCAACATGTCCATCTGCCAAAAATAAGGACAAGCGTGTCCCATGGCCACGTGCTGATGACGATGCACCGCATCCACGACCAACACTGTTGTCTCTAGACACAGAGACTGCTTGCCCTCTTTTATTGGCTCCTGACTGTCTTCCTCTCCTTGTTGGCCTTCCAGACATTCTAATGGCCTGCAGGGAGATGGGAAAACACAGCAATAAGGGGTAGCTTTAGGTGTATACTGTGCAGGAGGCACACTACGCCCACTGTAAGTGCTGCAGATGCCTGCCTGTGTTACACAACAGGAAAACACAGCAATAAGGGCTAGCTTCAGGTGTATATTGTGCAGGAGGCACACTACGCCCACTGTAAGTGCTGCAGATGCCTGTTAGTGTAACACAAAAGAAAAAAAACACGAGCAATAAGGGGTAGCTTCAGGTGTATACTGTGCAGGAGGCACACTACGCCCGCTCTAAGTGCTGCAGATGCCTGCCTGTGTTACACAACAGGAAAACACAGCAATAAGGGCTAGCTTCAGGTGTATATTGTGCAGGAGGCACACTACGCCCGCTGTAAGTGCTGCAGATGCCTGCCTGTGTTACACAACAGGAAAACACAGCAATAAGGGCTAGCTTCAGGTGTATACTGTGCAGGAGGCTTAGTAAAAATGACACTGACACTGTCCCCTGCCTATCCTTCTCTGTCCCTGCACGCCAACACACTGTAAATGCACAAGGTTTAGCAAATAATATCACTGACACTGTCCCTGCCTATCCTTCTCTCTCCCTGAACGCCGGAACACACTACACAAGGCCGCCGCGCTGGCGGCCTTTTATAGTGTGGGGCATGTACTAAACCCCCCTGAGCTATAATTGGCCACAGGCATCCTGCCTGTGGCCAATTATGGCTCTCCTCGCTGCCGGCGCTGTGATTGGTCAAGCATGCACGGTCACAGTGCATGCTTGGCCAATCACAGTGCCGGGATTGCACTGCAATGGCGCAGTGTATTGTGGGCCGTTCGCGTCACTCGAATTTGTCACGAACGGCCCAAATCGTTCGATCTTCGGCGAACGATCGAACAGCCGATGTTCGAGTTGAACGTATGTTCGTCTCGAACACCGAGCTCATCCCTAGTCTTCACACTATGATCTCCGCCTTATCCCCTTTATGCTGGAGGGACTGTCAAAGTAATGGCAACCTCCTGCACATTATGTGGCAATGTAAGATCCTGAAAGACTTCTGGACAGAAGTATTCTCTCTTATTTCAGACATTACTAAATCCAAGTGTGATCCCTCTCCAGATCTAGCATTACTGAGTCTGGGGATAGATTCCTTCCCATATAGAAACAGAAAAGTAGTAGTACATATTCTATACGCAGCTCGTATTTCCATTGCAGCAAAATGGAGAACTACTACTCCCCCAAAATATAACAGAAGTTATTGATAGGGTAAACACACAGAGCCTCATGGAAAGAATGTTGGCATACAAAGAAGGTTGAGCACATATATTTCAGAAACACTGGGATATATGGCTATCTATTCATGGTACCCTCTAGCGTTGACAAATTCTAATACTTTGATAAATGGAATTTTATCACATCTAATGGTGACTTAGCAAAACCAGTACAGTGGATTAGGGCTCAGCATTATTAACTTGATATGCTTGACAACGGGTATAATTGGTTTGGATGATCAATTAAGGATTTTACAAAAAGATCATACCTAGCTTACTTTATATAATGATTGTATTACTATTAAGTATTGTGATGTTCTAATATTAACCACTTAAGCCCCAGACCATTTGGTAGCTAAAGGACCAGAGGTGAATTCTGAATTTTGCACTGCGCTGCTTTAACTGTAAATTGTGCGGACATGCAATGTTGTACCCAAACGAAATTTGCGTCCTTTTCTTCCCACAAATAGAGCTTTCTTTTAATGGTATTTGATTGCCTCTGCAATTTTTATTTTTTGCGATATAAACGGAAAAATACCATTTTTTTTTAAAAAAAATGATATTTTCTACTTTTTGTTATAAGAAAAATCGAATAAACTCAATTGTAGTCATTTATTTAGGCCAAAATGTATTCAGCCACATGTCTTTAGTAAAAAAAATGTCAATAAGCGTATATTTATTGGTTTGCGCAAAAGTTATAGCGTCTACAAACTAGGGTACATTTTCTGGAATTTACACAGCTTTTAATTTATGAGGTGCTAAAATGGCAGGGCAGTACAAAACCCCCCGAAATGACCCCATTTTGGAAAGTAGACACCCCAAGGAAATTGCTGAGAGGCATGTTGAGCCAATTGAATATTTTTTTTTGTCCCAAGTGATTGAATAATGACAAAAAGAAAAAAAATGTACAAAAAGTTGTCACTAAATGATATATTGCTCAAACATGCCATGGTTATATGCAGAATTGCACCCCAAAATACATTTGGCTGCTTCTCCTGAGTACGGGGATACCACATGTGTGGGACTTTTTGAGAGCCTAGCCACGTACGGGCCCCCGAAGACCAAGTACCCGCCTTCAGGATTTCTAAGGGCACAAATTTTTGATTTCACTCCTCACTACCTATCACAGTTTTGAAGGCCATAAAATGCCAAGATAGCCCAAAACCCCCACAAATGACCCCATTTTGGAAAGTAGACACCCCAAGCTATTTGCCGAGAGGCATGGTGAGTATTTTACAGCTCTCATTTGTTTTTGAAAATGAAGAAAGACATATTTTTTTTTATTTTTTTTTATTTTTTAAATTTTTAAAACTTTGTGACAAAAAGCGAGATCTGCAAAATACTCAACATACCTCTCAGCAAATAGCTTGGGGTGTCTACTTTCCAAAATGGGAGTCATTTGGGGGGGGGGGTTTGTGCCATCTGGGCATTCCATGGCCTCCAAAACTGTGATAGGCAGTGAGGAGTGAAATCAAAAATTTACACCCATAGAAATCCTGAAGGCGGTGCTTGGTTTTCGGGGTCCTGTACGCGGCTAGGCTCCCAAAATGTCTCACACATGTGGTATCCCCGTACTCAGGAGAAGCAACAGAATGTATTTTGGGGTGCAATTCCACATATAACCATGGCATGTTTGAGCAATATATAATTTAGTGACAACTTTTTGTACATTTTTTTTTTCTTTTTGTCATTATTCAATCACTTGGGACAAAAAAAAAATATTCAATGGGCTCAACATGCCTCTCAGCAAATAGCTTGAGGTGTCTACTTTCCAAAATGGGGTCATTTTGGGGGGGGGTTTGAACTGTCCTGGCATTTTATGCACAACATTAGGAAGCTTATGTCACACATCATCCACTCTTCTAACCACTTGAAGACAAAGCCCTTTCTGACACTTTTTGTTTACATGAAAACATATTTTTTTTTGCAAGAAAATTATGTTGAACCCCCAAACATTATATATATTTTTAAAGGAAAGACCCTACAGATTAAAATAGTGGGTGTTGCATTTTTTTTTTCCACACAGTATTTGCGCAGCGATTTTTCAAACGCATTTTTTGGGGGAAAAACACACTTTTTTTATTTTTAATGCACTAAAAAACACTATATTGCCCAAATGTTTGATGAAATAAAAAAGATGATCTTAGGCCGAGTACATGGATACCAAACACGACATGTTTTAAAATTGCGCACAAACGCGCAGCGGCGAGAAACTACATTCATTTTTAAAAGCATTTAAAAGCCTTTACAGGTTACCACGTTAGATTTACAGAGGAGGTCTACTGCTAAAATTACTGCGCTCGATCTGACCTTCGCGGTGATACCTCACATGCATGATGCAATTGCTGTTTACATATGACGCTAGACCGACGCTTGCGCTCGCCTTTGCGCAAGAGCAGGGGGGGACAGCGGTGCTTTTTTTTTTTTTTTTATTATTTATTTTGCTTTTTTATTTTATTTTTAAACTGTTCCTTCCATATTTTTTTTTTTTAGCATTTTTATTGTTATCTCAGGGAATGTAAATATCCCCTATGATAGCAATAAGTAGTGACAGGTACTCTTTTTTTGAAAAAAATGGGGGGTTAGACCCTAGATCTTTCCTCTGCCCTCAAAGCATCTGACCACACCAAGATCGGTGTGATAAAATGCTTTCCCAATTTCCCAATGGCGCTGTTTATATCCGGGGGGGGCATTCCCTCCCACTGCTTGTAAAAGCAGTCTAGAGGCTAATTATCTGCTAGAATTGCTTTTACATGAAAGCCGGCCACTGGCTGAAAAGAATGATACCAAGATGATACCTAAACCTGCAGGCATTATTCTGGTATAAACATTCAAAGTCCAGCAACATACCAGTACGTTGCTGGTCCTTGTTGGACATGTATTGTAATCATTTTTTTCATGCAGCCTGTTGGTTGAACGAAAAAAAGAGATTGATTGGTGGGTATGCCCACCATTAGAATACCTCCCTTCATCCACCCACTTCTAATGATGGGCATATATGCCGAAGCATGGGGGCATCCTCCCGCAAAAAAGTTATGCCGCGTACACACGGTCGGACTTTTCCACGGGCAAGCCTTCGTCGGAATTTTGACCGTATGTACGCGGCATAAAAGGTTATGCCGCGTACACACGGTCGAACTTTTCCACGGGCAAGCCTCCGTCGGAATTTCGACCATATATACGCGGCATTAGGAGCAAAATCGCTCCTCCGCCCCTGCTGCCCCCATGCTTCGGCATATATGCTCTTTTTTTAACTGTGGTGGTGAAATCACCTTCTACAGCGTTGGAGTCACGGCTTTATGTATCGTGGGAGCAAATGCTGTTGCTGTCAAGATAAATAAATCCGCGATGCAACTGAATGGCGTACCTGCTAAGCAAATGATGGTTAACATTAAAACAAAGTAACATTACAGTACAACAGTAAGACCTTACCATACCATACCTGCAAAGCAAATACCAAAACAAAACCTAGTAAAAAATAAAACATTTTTTTAACGCAACCTGTGCCTAAAATATATATATGCCAAAGCATGGGGGCATCCTCCCGCAAAAAAGTTATGCCGCGTACACACGGTCGGACTTTTCCACAGGCAAGCCTTTGTCGAAATTTCGACCGTATGTACGCGGCATAAAAGGTTATGCCGCGTACACACGGTCGAACTTTTCCACGGGCAAGCCTCCGTCGGCATTTCGACCGTATATACGCGGCATTAGGAGCAAAATCGCTCCTCCGCCCCTGCTGCCCCCATGCTTCGGCATATATGCTCTTTTTTTAACTGTGGTGGTGAAATCACCTCCTACAGCGTTGAAGTCACGGCTTTATGTATCGTGGGAGCAAACGCTGTTGCTGTCAAGATAAATAAATCAGCGATGCAACTGAATGGCGTACCTGCTAAGCAAATGATGGTTAACATTAAAACAAAGTAACATTACAGTACAACAGTAAGACCTTACCATACCATACCTGCAAAGCAAATACCAAAACAAAACCTAGTAAAAAATAAAACATTTTTTTAACGCAACCTGTGCCTAAAATATATATATGCCGAAGCATGGGGGCATCCTCCCGCAAAAAAGTTATGCCGCGTACACACGGTCGGACTTTTCCACAGGCAAGCCTTCGTCGGAATTTCGACCATATGTACGCGGCATAAAAGGTTATGCCGCGTACACACGGTCGGACTTTTCCATGGGCAAGCCTCCGTCGGAATTTCGACCGTATGTACGCGGCATTAGGAGCAAAATCGCTCCTCCGCCCCTGCTGCCCCCATGCTTCGGCATATATGCTCTTTTTTTTTAACTGTGGTGGTGAAATCACCTCCTACAGCACTGGAGTCACGGCTTTATGTATCGTGGG
This sequence comes from Rana muscosa, assembly GCA_029206835.1. Taxonomy (NCBI): domain Eukaryota; kingdom Metazoa; phylum Chordata; class Amphibia; order Anura; family Ranidae; genus Rana; species Rana muscosa. Next base: position 249,911,814 of record CM055117.1, on the reverse strand, counting down.
AGCAAACGCTGTTGCTGTCAAGATAAATAATTCCGCGCTGCAGTTGAATGGTGCACCTAAAAACAAAAAATTACATACCTGAAAAGCAAGCATGATAAAACATTGCAGAATGGAATACAGTAAAAAAGAGCAGAACAATAGAGAGAAAATAGAGAGAGAGAGAGAACAATAAAATGACAACTATTTTTGTTTTTTTTATTTTATATTTTTTTGTGTTTTTGTTTTTTACGTTTTTTTTTTCTTTTTTACACTTTTTTTTGTAACTTTAACAACTTTAATGGTTCGGGTCTCTCAAAATGTAATGGCATCTTGGGAGACCCTGTGTAATGCCGCGTACACACGATCATTATTCACGGCGGTTAAAAATCCGCCGTGAATAATGACAGGAAAAACGAGGGAACCGCTTCGGTTCCAAGGGTTCCCTACACACGGTCGTTTTTCCCATCATTTTTTCTCTTGACGAGAAAAACGACCGTCTGTGGGCTCCGCGGCAGTGTCTCCCTATGGGAAAACTGCCGCGGAAAAAAATGATGGAAAAAATGATGAGAAAATTTAGAACATGTTCTAATTTTTCTCGTCGTTTCTTCTGCCGTTTTTCTCAACGAGAAAAACGACATAAAGCCCACAGACGATCGTTTTTCTCGGCGGAAAAAAAAATGCAGTTTTTCTCGTCGAGAAAAGCGGTCGTGTGTACGCGGCATAAGTGTGTCCTAGTCTGTGAAATGCTGTACCCTACGCTAAAACTTCACTTTTGAGTGGTAGCGTTCAAAACATTCACCAAGGCAAAGACCAGGTTTGTCAGGACAGAGTGGACAATAATGACGGGTGTCACGCCTAAATCTGCGCTTGCTACAGACACGACATCTTTTTTGGGGGGCTCGTTGCCTCTTACTGCATTTGGTAGGGGATGGTGAGGTGCAGAACCGCCTGGATACAGGAGTTCTGTGACAATCTCATTCTGGAATTTTAGAAGAGATAACGTCCCGCCTGAAGCTCTGTATAGCACATGAGCGTTCAGCAAAGCCAATTGAAATAAGGATAGAGACACTTTTTTGTACCAGCGTCTCACCTTACGGTCAATTAGATACGGTGCCAACAACTGGTCGTTGAGGTCCACCCCTCCCATATTTTTGTTATATTCGTGGACACAGAGGGGTTTCTCCACAACACCAGTCGCCGTACGAATTTGGACTGTCGTGTCTGCATGAAGGGAGGTAAGAAGGAAAACATTCTTATTGTCCCTCCACTTCATAGCGAGCAAGTTATTACACTTTACGCAGGCTCTCTCCCCCAGCCTAAGATGGGCATCTACAAGCCGCTGGGGAAAGCCCTGGCGATTAGGTCGCACGGTGCCACATGCTCCAATCTGATGATCAAACAAGTGACTAAACAGTGGCACGCTCGTGTAATAATTGTCCACATACAAGTGGTACCCCTTTCCGAATAAGGGTGACACCAATTTCCACACTATCTTGCCAGCGCTCCCTATGTAATCCGGGCAGTTGACCGGCTCAACCTGACTATCTTTTCCCTCATAAACCATAAAGCTCCATACATAGCCTGTTGCCCTGTCACAGCACTTATAGAGCTTGACCCCGTATCTGGCACGCTTGCTGGGAAGGTACTGCTTGAAAGCCAAGCGGCCAGAAAATTTAATCAGGGACTCATCAACGCAGACGGCTTGATCGGGAATAAACAAGGCTGCAAAACGTTCGTTGAAGTGGTTTATGTGGGGCCGAATTTTATAGAGCCGGTCGTATTCAGGGTCCCCACGTGGACGACAAAGTTCATTGTCGTTGAAGTGCATGAACCGCAAAATCTGCTCGTATCATTTCCTGGGCATGGAGGCAGAGAACACGGGCATGTGGTCAATTGGGTGCGTGGACCAATAAGCACGCAATGACGGGAATTTATGTGTGCCCATGTTGAGGGAAAGGCCCAGAAAGGTCTTAAATTCGGAAACCGTAATTGGTTTCCAATCTTTGGCAATGGAAGGCAACTGGGGATTAGCGGCGATGAATTGACCAGCATATAAATTACTCTGGTCCACAATAGATCTATAGAGATCTTCCGTGAAAAACAGCGAATAATAGTCAATTGGCATAAAATCAGCTGTTTCCACCTGAATACCGGGTTGGGCAGTGAATGGGGGAAGTACGGGTTCTGCAGAAGTGGTGGGGACCCAATCAGGATAGGCGAATTCTGCAGGAAGAGCACTATGGGTACGACGGGCCTGCCTTTGTCTTCTTATTGGTGGCAGCGGGACACTACTTGTGCTTGCCACCTCGCCAGCCTGAACTGCACTTATGGGACTCGCCACGTCACCAAGTGATACTGCAGTGCTGGATGTACGCCCAGGCTGTACTAGACCGCTGATGCTTGCCAATTCACCAGAAGGAATAGCGGCGCTAGTACTACTCTGCTCCATAATACGAGAGCCCTGCAGTTCTTGCTCCTCAACAACCTCAGAAGATCGGGATCGGGTACGCCTGACCTTAGCAGGGACCTCAACTTCGTCATCAGAGCTATCTGACGTGGGGCCACTGACGTCACTGTCTTCTACGGGAAGATATTCTGGGCCTGAATCTGACAGATACGTGACCTCCTCTTCACTATCTGTCATGCTCAGAATCTCGTAGGCCTCTTTACTAGTGTACCTTCGTCTTGCCATTTTGGGCTCTAAATTTAGGGGTACACTAGTAAGATTCACAGGAAAAAAAGCACCCGACTGTTGTCAGCAAATATATCAAACGCTACAAAAAAACTGTTAGCGGTCGCAGGGATCAGGACTGTCTCTGCGAACGCTGCAGTTATGTGTTTTGTGTTTGGTAAGTGACAGTGATCGATCGATACTGCACTTGGGTGGGCTGGGCTGGGCGGAGGGGCTAAACGCAGGTGCTAGCAGGTATCTGGGCTGATCCCGCTAACACTGCGTTTTTGGGAACCCTAAACCGCTGGGGACGCTAGTATAGATCTGATCAGATACTATACCACTAAGGGAGGTGTATGCTTTGCGCGTGGGTGTTAGCGTTGCTGGCACAAACCTAACGCTGCCTGGGGCGACACAGACCCTCTCTGGCGCTAAAACCTAATTGATCTCACCCGCTGGGCGATCAGGGGGTTAAACCTTTATTGGGTTATATACGGCGGGTGCCCTGATGCTATAAAAAGCAAACTAACCAACCAGCGTCACCCGTAACCTTTATATGGTGATCACTGGTGAAAGGGTTAACTAGGGGCAATCAGGGGGTTAAAACCTTTATTAGGTTAAATATGGGGGTACCCGACGCTATATAAAAACCTGACGGGTTACCTAAACAACGAAATAACTAACTGGGTAACCAGTGTCACCAGTGACGCTTATACGGTGATCACTGGTGAAAGGGTTAACTCTAGGGGCAATCAGGGGGTTAAAATAATATATGGGGGTACCTGACGCTCTAAAAACCTGTGGCAAAACTAAAAATAAATAACTGGCTATCTAGGGCACCACCGGCACTAAATACAGCGATCGAAAATACGATCGCTTAGTGACGCTGGCGTTAGTGGGTGAAAGGGTTACCTGGGGGGCGATCAAGGGGTTAAACCTTTATTAGGGGGGGTTAGGGGGCTACCCTGGACCTAAAGGGGCCTAAACCTAACTGCCCTGCAACTTTTTACTATCACAGATGACACTAAATGCAGTGATCAGTAAAATAAATGATCACTGCAATCAGTGACACTGTGATTGGGGGCTGGGGGGTGACCTGGGGGGTGATCTGGGGGTGACTGGGGGGTGAAATGTGTGCCTATGTGTACCTAAGTGTCAGTGGACTGTTGGTGCACTAACCTGCTTCCTCTCTCCTCGGCGCCGGAATCGAAAAGACCGCCGCGAGGGAGATGACATCACTTCCTCCTGCCTGTGTTTACATCACATGGCGGAGGAAGCATTTTCATTGGCCGGGAGCGATCGCGAGGGGGTGGCCGAAATCGAATGGTCACCCCCTCATCTCTGATAGCTCCCCAACGATAAACGGCCGCTCACTGTATAGGAGGGGGTCCGATCGAACCCCCCAACTGTACAAAGGCGATCACGTACACTGTACGTGATTGTGCCTGTCGGTGCCATTCTGCCGACGTATATATACAGTGAGCGGTCGTTAAGTGGTTAATGTTCTGCTAAACTTTGGTAACCAACTAGGGATGGCCGCCTTCTGGGTCACACTCATAGTTCCTGGAAAAGCATAAGATCAGCCTGCTCACAGTATGTTTCCAAAAAGGGGTGACGGGCTCTTATAGTTCGTTTTTCTTTAACCATTTTGTCCGGGAACTACAGTTCACTCTAAAAACTCCAACGTTCTTACAAGGAACTACTTTATCCAGCTGTTTTTCTATTATGTAATGTTCATTGTTGAATGTATTACCATTATTGTACAACTGCTATATTTGTACCTGTACACTATTATCATCAATAAAACCCTTAAAGTAAAAAAAATAAAGAGAAACAATAAAAGTGAAATATTTCTTAAAATTTCGTACCTGGGGGGTGTGTATAGTATGCCTGTAAAGTATCGCAGGTTTCCCGTGCTTAGAACTGACCCTGCACAAAATGTAATTTCTAAAGGAAAAAAAGTAATTTAAAACTGATCGTGGCTATAATGAATTGTCGGGTCCCGGCAATACAGATAAAAGTCATTGAAAAAACCCAGCATGGGTTCCCCCCTTAGTCCATTACCAGGCTCTTTGGGTCTGGTATGAATATTAACGGGAACCCCGAACCCCAAAAAAAAGTGTGGGGTTCCCCCCAAATTCCATATCAGGCACTTCAGGTCTGGTATGGATGTTAAGGGGAACCCAGCGCCATTTTTTCTTAAAAAATGGCGTGGGGTTTCCCCCCAAAATCCATACCAGACCCTTATCTGAGCACGCAACCTGGAAGGCCACAGGAAAAGAGGGGGGACGAGAGAGTGCGACGCCAAGCCATTTTATTTTTTTGGTGCATCCTTAAAATCTGGTATGGGTATGGATTTTTGGGGGAAACCCCACGGCATTTTTTTTTAAATGGCGTGGGGTTCCCCTTAATATCCATACCAGACCTGAAGGGCCTGATATGGAATTTGGGGGGGACCCCCACGCTTTTTTATTATTTTGGTTCGGGGTTCCCCTTAATATTCATACCAGACCCAAAGGGCCTGGTACCGGACTAAGGGGGAACCCATGCTGTTTTTTCAATGACTTTTATCTGTATTGCCGGGACCTGACAATTCATTATAGCCGCAATCAGTTTTAAATGACTTTTTTTCTTTTAGAAATGTCATTTTGTGCAGGGACTTTTCTAAGCTCGGGAAACATGTGCTACTTTACAGGCATACTTTAGACACCCCCAGGTATGAAATTTAAAGGAATATTTCACTTTTATTATTTCACTTTAAGCATTATTAAAATCACTGCTCCCAAAAAAAACGGCCGTTTTTAAAACTTTTTTGGCATTGATACATGTCCCCTGGGGCAGGACCCAGGTCCCCAAACACTTTTTATGACAATAACTTGCACATTAACCTTTAAAATTAGCACTTTTGATTTTTCCCATAGACTTTTAAAGGGTTTTCTGTGGTTTTTCGAATTTGCCACGAACACCCCAAATTATTTGCAGAATGGGCGAACAGCCAATGTTCAAATCAAACTCATGTTCGACTCAAACCTAAAGCTCATCCATAATGTCAAGTACTTTAGATATAAAAGGAGGCCCAAGGAAAGGAAACATTGTCTCAACCTAACAGGCCAGTCCTGGTATATTGATGACTTCAGATTTAGCGCAATTTATCTGATAGTTAGATACAATACCATCAATGGAATAGAGACATTAGGTGCGGGAGAGTCACCTCAGGATTTAAGATTACAAATAGGAGATTGTCCATGCATGATCCACGTTAAGTATGGTGATTGGTTGGTAGCTGCTACATTGTGTAAGATCTTAGCCTTGTTTAAGAATTACAGTGATGTATGCCCTGAGGGAATCTGTTGGTAGGGACAAGTGAATTAATAACAGCCACCAATTAAAACTAATAGTCATTCTTTCAGTGGTCATTTTTAGGGATGAGCTTCAAGTTCGAGTCAAACTCATGTTCGACTCGAACATCATCTGTTCGGTTGTTTGTCGAATTGCGAACATTTTAGGCCGTTCGCGCCAAATTCGAGTGGCGCTTCGCGGCCCATAATTCACTGTGGCATCGCAGTGCATTGCTGGCTGATGATTGGCCAAGCATGCACTATGACCCGCATGCTTTGGCCAATCACAGCGCGGCAAGAACAGAGAGCCATAATTGGCCAAAGCCAGGGTGGCTTTGGCCAATTATGTCTCAGGGGGTTTAGTACACGCCCCACACTATATAAGGCCGCCTGCATGGTGGCCTTATATATTCATCCTAGGTGTTGTGTATATATATATATATATATATATATATACTGTATTCAGTTTAGCTAGATCCGTTCCTGTTATTTTCTTTCTAATATACTGACAGGCAGGCAGGTGATTGTGGTAGCTGCAGTATTTTCAGTCAGTGTACTGTGTCCTCTGCACAGTGTGCACCTAAAGCTAACTGCAGACAATTGCTGGTGTTCTCTTACTAATAATACCACAGGCAGGCAGCTGCAGTATTTTCAGTCAGTGTACTGTGTTCTCTGCACAGTGTGCACCTAAAGCTAACTGAAGACAATTGCTGGTGTTCTCTTACTAATAATACCACCGGCAGCCAGCTGCAGTATTTTCAGTCAGTGTACTGTGTCCTCTGCACAGTGTGCAACTAAAGCTAACTGCAGACAATTGCTGGTGTTCTCTTACTAATAATACCACAGGCAGGCAGCTGCAGTATTTTCAGTCAGTGTACTGTGTTCTCTGCACAGTGTGCACCTAAAGCTAACTGAAGACAATTGCTGGTGTTCTCTTACTAATAATACCACCGGCAGCCAGCTGCAGTATTTTCAGTCAGTTTACTGTGTCCTCTGCACAGTGTGCACCTAAAGCTGTCTGTAGACAATTGCTGGTGTTCTCTTACTAATAATACCACAGGCAGGCAACTGCAGTATTTTCAGTCAGTTTACTGTGTCCTCTGCACAGTGTGCAACTAAAGCTAACTGAAGACAATTGCTGGTGTTCTCTTACTAATAATACCACAGGCAGGCAGCTGCAGTATTTTTAGTCAGTTTACTGTGTCCTCTGCACAGTGTGCACCTAAAGCTAACTGAAGACAATTTCTGCTGTTCTCTTACTATTAATACCACAGGCAGGCAACTGTAGTATTTTCAGTCAGTGTACTGTGTCCTCTGCACAGTGTGCACCTAAAGCTGTCTGTAGACAATTGCTGGTGTTCTCTTACTAATAATACCACAGGCAGGCAACTGCAGTATTTTCAGTCAGTTTACTATGTCCTCTGCACAGTGTGCAACTAAATCTAACTGAAGACAATTGCTAGTGTTCTCTTACTAATAATACCACAGGCAGCTGCAATATTTTCAGTCAGTGTACTGTGTCCTCTGCATAGTGTGCACCTAAAGCTAACTGAAGACAATTGCTGGTGTTCTCTTACTAATAATACCATAGGCAGGCAGTTGATTCAGCTAGCTGCAGTATATTAGTGTACTGTATACTGGGCACAGTGTGCAGCTAATGCTCACTGCAGACAATTCCTGTTGTTTTCCTCCTAATAATACTACAGGCAGGCAGTTGATTCTGCTAGCTGCAGTATAATCAGTATATATATACATCCCAGCTTTGTGCAGCTACATCTCACTGCAGGCCATTAGTATGTCTGGAAGGCCAACAAGGAGAGGCAGACAGTCACAAGTCAATAAAAGAGGGCAAGCAGGCTTTGTGTCTAGAGGCAACAGTGCTGGTCATGGACACGGTGCATCCTCATCAGCACGTGGCCGTGGGACACGCTTGTTATTTTTTTCGGCAGCTGGCCGTGTTGAGCCGCAACATGCCGAAGACTTGGTAGAGTGGATGACCAAGCCATCCTCATCCTCCTCATCCTCTCTCACCCAGTCTCAGGGTACTTTGTCTGGCAAAGCAGCTGCCAAAGCGTTCTCTTCCCTCTGCTCAATGGCATCAGTCACTCCTTCCCTAGCCCCACCATGTCCTCCTGAGGAGTCCCCTGAACTGTTTGACCACAGTGTTGGGTACATGCTGCAGGAGGATGCGCAGCGTTTTGAAGGCTCAGATGATGGTACCCAGCTAGAGGAAGGCAGTAACGTGAGCCCAGAGAGAGGGGGTGCCCAAGAAGGACAGCAATCTGGCAGTCATGTTTCCCCAGCTGAAGCATACTGCCAGGTTTGCTCCAGTGATGAGGAGGGAGGGGATGATGAGGTCACGGATTCTACGTGGGTGCCTAATAGGAGAGAGGAGGAGGAGGAGGCACATCTTCAACAAGGCAGGATGCCATCCAGAGGCCAGCTTAAGGGCAGCACACCGACTGCATCACACCGCAGAGCTCCGCATGTGCAGGGCACTGCTGTCTCTGTGCGTTATTCCAAAAGTTCTTTGGTGTGGGCCTTTTTTGAGACGAGTGCATCAGATTGCACTGCTGCTATTTGCAACTTATGTCTCAAGCGTATCTCGCGTGGCCAAAACATCTCCCGCTTGAGCACCACATGCTTGACCAGACATATGTTGACCTGCCATGCAGTTCGTTAGCAAACGTACCTAAAAGACCCACACCAAAGAACAAAGCGGACCTCTCCTTGCTCCTCATCAGCTGGGATCTCCAACCCCACTATACCTTCAGTCCTCTCTGAAACCTGCCCTGAGAGGAATGAAGGTGTAGAATTAGGTGTGTCACAGCCAAGTACTTGTGGGCAATCTGCGATCGGTTCACCAACATCAGATTGTACCAGGCAAATTTCCCTGCCCCAGCTGCTGCACCGCCAAAAGAAGTTTGCTCCCAGCCATCCACATGTCCAGCAGTTGAATGCTAGCTTGGCTAAATTGCTAGCACTTCAACTGCTGCCTTTTCAGTTGGTAGACTCTGCCCCCTTCCGTAAATTTGTGGAATGTGCGGTTCCTCAGTGGCAGGTTCCCAAACGCCACTTTTTTTTCACGAAAGGCAATTCCGGCTCTCTACCGGCATGTGGAAGGCAATGTCTTGGCCTCACTGGACAGGACGGTCAGTGGTAATGTGCATATTACCGCTGACTCATGGTCCAGCAGGCATGGACAGGGATGTTACCTATCTTTCACGGCGCATTGGGTGACTCTGCTGGCAGCTGGGAAGGATGCAGGACAAGGTGCAGTAGTGTTGGAGGTTGTTCCGCCACCACGCCTCCAAAATGTTATTACTGGTGATTCTGACACACCTCTCTCCTCCACCCCCTCCTCTTCTTCTTCCTCCATGGCCTCTTCCTGTGCTTTGTCCTCAGAACCAGCCGTGGTTCGTAGGCGTTCAAGGGGCTACGCAAGTACGCAGGCAAAAAGATGCCATGCGGTGCTTGAGCTGGTGGGCTTGGGGGACAGGAGCCACACTGGGGCAGAGATTCTGTCAGCTCTGCAGGGGCAGGCTCAGAGGTGGTTGACGCCACGCCAGCTTAAGCCAGGAATGGTGGTTTCCGACAATGGCACCAACCTCCTCTCGGCCCTCCGACAGGGACACCTGATCCATGTGCCCTGTTTGGCTCATGTCCTTAACTTGGTGCTGCAGCAGTTCTTGGGCAGGTACCCGGGCTTACAGGAGGTCCTGAGGCAGGCCAGGAAACTCTTTGGGAATTTCCGCCGGTCATATAATGCCAGTGCTCAGCTGACTGACCTGCAAAAGGAATACAACCTGACCAAGAACCGCCTAATCTGTGACATGCCCACCAGGTGGAACTCAACGTTGGCCATGCTGCAGCAGCTGCACACGCAGCAGAGAGCCATCAATGAGCATCTGTGCCAATATGGCACCAGGACAGGGTCAGGGGAGCTTGGAATTTTTTTCCACGACAGTGGGTCATGATCAGGGATGCATGCACTCCTGTCACCATTTGAGGAGGCCACGAGGATGATGAGCAGTGACAGTGCATGCATCAGTGACACTGTCCCTCTTGTCCACCTGTTGGAGCACAAGCTGTGTGGAATAATGGACAGGGCACTTATTGCAGAACAGAGGGAGGAAGAGGAGGACTTCCTTACCTCTCAAGGCCCCCTTTATCAAGAAAGTGTTCCTGCTGGCCTGCCGATCATACAGGAAGAGGAGGAGGAGGAGGATTGTGTCAGCATGGAGGTGGAGCCTAGCACTCAGTATCAGCAGCAGTCTTCAAGGGATCATTTACAGTCCCAAGAAACCCATGGACTTGTACGTAGCTTGGAAGAGGTGGCTGCAGATCATGTCGTCCTTAGTGACCCAGAGGACTCCAGACCAAATCCCTCAGCAAACCTACGCTGCATGGCCTCCCTGATCCTGCAAAGCCTGTGAAAGGATCTTTGTATTCGTGGTATCAAGGAGAGGGATCATTACTGGCTGGCAACCCTCCTTGATCCACGTTACAAGGGTAAGGTTGCGGACCTTATTTTGGCGTCGCATAGGGAGCAGAGGATGAAACATCTTCGGGAGGCCTTGCAGAAAGGTTTGTGCAACGCGTTTCCAGAGCTTGGGAGGTTACAAATTCCTGGTCCTGGACAACGTGTTGCTGAGGCTTCGGTTAGTCACAGAAGGAGCAGTGGAGAAGGTGGCCGTCTGACTGATGTGTTCAGACAATTTTTTAGTCCGCAGCCTCAAGGTATGAACGGTTCCAGCAACCATCGCCAGCGTCTGATTCACATGGTGCAGGAGTACCTAGGGGCAAGATCAGACTTGGATTGTAGAGAAGAAATGCCCCAAATGGGATAGTATGGATGAGAACTGAAGCCAGGACGACAACAAAAAAAGTAGGTAAGTACTAAAAAGTATCAATTTTTATTGGTAGAAAAAATATGCTGTATTAAAAGCAATCATAACAAGGAAAAGCACGATTATACAGAAATACAGATGCTTGGCTGTTGCACTATACAAAATGTTTACAGACAGGTGTCAAAACATAAAAAATTGCAGAGGCAACAGAAATACCCTACGTGTTTCGGAAAAGATATAACAGGGAAATGAATTCCTATTGTTATATGTGTATATCCTTCTTCAGGGCTTGAGTACAAGCTTGCTGATGTATTTCTATGAAGGAAAATATATGTATAGATATAAATAGAGTGAATTCAATTTTAGAGCTGATAAGACTATTCATTTCAGGGATGCAGACATATAAAGTGTAGAAAACAAACATACTCACAAGTCTCATGCTTTTTGGGAAGAATTGGCAGTGCACAGAGTTGATGCGACTGGATGGTGTCCAAACACTGCAAAGTCGCAGAGCTCTCAGCAGTCACTGAAGAGCATAAAGTCAGGTTTATCCTGGAATCCGTCAAGTTTGATACACTTGTAGGAAGAGAAAAAGCCTCCTATGCCTCTGAGTTGGAGATAAAGGGCTTTGGTTTGGCTGAAGTCCTGAACCCCCAGTATGCAGCAGCAGGTCAGGGCTCACAGGGGCCCAAACAAGCAGAGAGCAGGAACCTAACAAAGAGAGATATATGGGAAAAGTGGATGTAATAAGCTGTATTAAACGTGCAGGGATTACTGCAGCTGAACTATTTAAAAAGACATCTAGGAAACCTAAAGCTTCACCTCGGGGTCTATGGTCAAAACCGATAAAAAGTATATGCATAATATTAGAGGCATTCCTCACCTTAGTAAAGTATATCTTTTCCGAAACATGTAGGGTCTTTCTGTTGCCTCTGCAATTTTTTATGTTTTGACACATGTCTGTAAACATTTTGTATAGTGCAACAGCCAAGCATCTGTATTTCTGTATGATCATGCGTGTTTTTAATATAGCGTATTTTTTCTACCAATAAAAATTTATACTTTTTAGTACTTACCTACTTTTTTTGTTGTCATCCTGGGTTCAGTTCCCATCCATACTATCCCCTTTGGGGCATTTCTTCTCTACAATGTATATTTGGGATGTGATTGGAACTACCAGGATGAGTTCCTAAAATAGATTCTTCTCCAATTTTTTCTATAACAATTGGGTAGTAGATACCCGTCTAGTCCCTAACATTTAGAATCTATTTTTTGAGCCACTTTACCTATTATTATATTTTGAATTTAAAAAAAATAAAAATGATTTTTTTTGAGCGTTCCCATTCACCATTATCAGAGATGGCAGAATTGTACAGCCAATCCTGGGGCGACTTTGTGGCCACCAGGCCTCAACGAGGCATTTAATCTAAAACCCTTCTTACCCAGTTATTCAAGAGGAGGGTATGACAAGGAGCAATAGGGGGCGTTTCTCCAGTTCTTCAATTTTGGAATTTTTCAATTCAGTCTAGGTACATCAGTCTAGGTACACTTTATTTGTGTATTTTTGAACATTCTGTACACCATATGTATCCTATTCCTTCTATTTTTCCTTTTTCTTGTATATTATGTGTAGCGCTACCCCCAGTTAAGAGAGCCGCTGGATTTTGTTTCGGGCCCTGTCTACAGCACCGCCAACTCCCGACAATTTACTCGACACACTCTGGCACAGTTAGTCTAGGGATTTCTCTAGTATCACAATCTATCTGTATTGCATGGGTAACCTCTTTGCATAAAGGCAACACACTGATAGCAAGAGATAAAATATAATGTTTCTTTGCTTTGTGTAAAAGGCATAAGGTTAACACATAACACATATATATCTGCAGAGCACTGCAGCAGAAAATCTAACACAGGTGATTACCCGCCAAGTACTGCTATCTCTATCTAAACTTAAACTTAAATTCTAACTGCAGATCAGGCCCGATCCAGATTTTAAACTCAGTCTCTAGAAGAACAGTTTCTTTGCATGCAACTTGACTGGTGGTGCACAACAGGAACAGTAATTTGTAATCCAAAGGGTAGAAAAATGAAGAGGGCAGAATGAACCCCTCACAGGAGACTACTCAAGACGGTTCCGCCACTAGTCTCCTGCGGGACAGTAAAGTAGGACCCGGAGGGCCAAGGCAGTCTCTAGGCCTAATCAAAGTACTGTTTATATGAATGAGCAGGTGCTCGCTCACCACTCCGGACGCAATCCCAGTCCGGGACTTCCACCTACTGTGTCTCCGCACACAGTATCTGCAACGGCCGGGTCTCCGGTCCAACTGATGTCCAAACTCGATAAAGTCAGGTGCCACCCAGGCTCCGCAGTGGAGTGAAAGGCTCTCTGGAAGTTGTGCAAGGCCCTGGCTTCAGGCCCTGCACTGCAGCAGATCCGCACAGGAAGACCTGTTGATTGCAGCGCGGTGTCCAAAGAGGCCGAGCTCAGCCTCTTCCTATATAGCCCCTCCCATGAGTCTCTGCGGTGGCTCCATGCACCCTGGGTGCCGAACAGGGTTCTGGGTAACGTAGTCCGGGGGCCTTAAAGGAGACCCCGCTACATATGTATATCTTGTATATAATGTTTTTTCAATACACATATCATTACAGGGATGATATACTTTGCCTTTCCTATGTCTAGTGTTCCTCATGTCCTTAAGAACTTTGAAATTTTATTTGTCTGAAATATTATTCATCTGACATTCAATACCTGTGATAACTGTATCATTGACCTCAAAATGCAGTAAAACAAATTGATGTATGCTATAATGTTTTTCTACTTATGTCTCTAATTTAACGGTCTAACTAATGTCATATGAAACTAGTTTGTCTATTTTTACAAATCTTTTTACTGTGACAATATGTAGAAAAATTCAGATTCTCTGTATGTGCAATTCTGACATTTATGCCTGTACATATATTTTTTGTATTTTATTTATTTGTAGCTTTGTAATGTATTATATTATGTTACCCAATACATTTTCTATTAATTTAGTACCGCAGAACACAATTTCTCGTGCTTTGGGATCAATTGATGCGATTCGATGGCGACCTCCCATGGATTTCATGGCGACAATAACACTGTTTAAGTTGCAGTCTCTACCTAGATACTTAGATTTTTTTGTTGCTTTTTGTCTGTTTTGCCTGTGCCCCCATTTTTTGCTGTGGTGGGTCGGATCTCCCTGACACATGGGGGCCTCTTTGCGGGATCCCATCCGGACCTGACGGCGTCTGACTTTGTCGCGCATGATGACGTGGTAACGCCGGACGCCGCATGGAACCGAGGAGCCCGATGATGGATGCGGGATATCCTGACAGAGGTGTATGCAAGAAAAGTCAAAATGACAAGCTGGCTTTGTGCCTGCAGGTGCGGACACTATATTTTGATAGTGATGGGAGTTTTTTTTAGCCCACTCCACTGCTTCCTGAATTAGATGTCTGCGACCTTCATTAGGTATTTAAAGCTGGTGGGTGCAACAGTTCATTGCTGCACAGCCAGGATGGTCATTTCCATTTCATGTTTGCCTGTGAAGGATACTTTACTAAGGTGAGGAATGCCTCTAATATTATGCATATACTTTTTATCAGTTTTGACCCTAGACCCTGAGGTGAAGCTTTAGGTTTCCCAGGTGTCTTTTTAAATAGTTCAGCTGCAGTAATCTCTGCACGTTTAATACAGCTTATTACATCCACTTTTCCCATATATCTCTCTTTGTTAGGTTGCTGCTCTCTGCTTGTTTGGGCCCCTGTGAGCCCTGACCTGCTGCTGCATACTGGGGGTTCAGGACTTCATCCAAACCAAAGCCCTTTATCTCCAACTCGGAGGCATAGGAGGCTTTTTCTCTTCCTACAAGTGTATCAAACTTGACGGATTCCAGGATAAACCTGACTTTGTGCTCTTCAGTGACTGCTGAGCGCTCTGCGACTTTGCAGTGTTTTGCAGCCATCCAGTCGCACTCTGTGCACTGCCAATTCTTCCCAACAAGCATGAGACTTGTGAGTATGTTTGTTTTCTGCACTTTATATGTCTGCATCTCTGAAATTAATGGTCTTATCAGCTCTAAAATTGAATACACTCTATTTATATATATATATATATATACATATATTTTCCTTCATAGAAATACATCAGCAAGCTTGTACTCATTCTCTGAAGAAGGATATACACATATAACAATAGGAATTAATTTCCCTGTTATATCTTTTCCGAAACATGTAGGGTCTTTCTGTTGCCTCTGCAATTTTTTATGTTTTGACACCTGTCTGTAAACATTTTGTATAGTGCAACAGCCAAGCATCTGTATTTCTGTATGATCATGCTTTTCTTTGTTATGATTGTTTTTAATATAGCGTATTTTTTCTACCAATAAAAATTGATACTTTTTAGTACTTACCTACTTTTTTTGTTGTCGTCCTGGGTTCAGTTCCCATCCATGCTATCCCCTTTGGGGCATTTCTTCTCTACAATGTATATTTGGGTTGTGATTGGAACTACCAGGATGAGTTCCTAAAATAGATTCTTCTCCAATTTTTTCAAGATCAGACTTGGACACTTTTCCCACCGAAAATCCTCTGGGTTACTGGGTCTTGGGGATGGAACACTGGCCAGAGCTTGCACAGTATGCAATTGAGCTACTGGCCTGTCCTGTGTCCAGTGTTCTTTTTGAATGCACATTCAGTGCTGCTGGAGGCTTTGTAACCGATCACAGGGTGCGCCTGTCCACCGAATCGGTCGATCGGCTGACCTTCATAAAAATGAATCAGTCTTGGATCACCGGCTACCAAGCACCTGATGCTGATGTAACAAAATATTTTTTTTTGAATGTGAGATCCCTTCAAGACTGCCTATGCTGATGCTGAGTGACTATCCTGTTATTCTGAGTGACTATCCTCTTCCTCCTCATACTGAAGTTCATGCTGATAGCTTGTAAGAACATTTTTGGTTCTGGGCACCGCCACCAGTGGCTAAGGCCCAATTTTTTAGCCCCTGTTAAACAGGGGTGTGTAATTACAATTTTTGATGCAATACTTTGCAGCAGGGCTCATTCCTGTGCTCTAACTACAGTATCAGTGAGGGGTTGCAGTGTTGTGGCACCAGCACCAGTGCCTACAGTAAGTCACAATTTTTCAGCCCCTGTTTAACAGGGGCGTGTAATTACAATTTTTGATGCAATACTTTGCAGCAGGGCTCATTTCTGCGCTCCAACTACAGTATCTGTGAGGGGTTGCAGTGTTGTGGCACCAGAACCAGTGCCTAAGGCCCAATTTTTCTGCCCCTGTTTAACAGGGGCATGTAATTAAAAATGTTGATGCAATACTTTGCAGCAGGGCTCATTCCTGCGCTCCAACTACAGTATCTGCGAGGGGTTGCAGTGTTGTGGCACCAGCACCAGTGCCTAAGGCCCAATTTTTCTGCCCCTGTTTAACAGGGGTGTATAATTACAATTCTTGATCTAATATTTCACAGCAGGACCCATTCCTGTGCCCACCAAGAGTAACTGTGAGGCCTTACAGTGTTGTGGCAATGTTTACATTCCTTGTAGAAGGAATAAAAGTGATCAAAAAAAAAAGTGTAAAAAAAAACTGTAAAATAAAATAAAATAAAGTAAAATAAAAAAATAAAGATAAATTTAAAACGCCCCTGTCCCCGGTAGCTCGCACTCAGAAGCGAACGCACACGTAAGTCCCGCCCACATATGTAAACGCCGTTCAAACCACATATGTGAGGTATCGCGTTAGAGCGCGTGCAACAATTCTAGCACTAGACCTCTGTAACTCTAACCTGGTAACCTGTAAAAAAATTCAAAGAGTCGCCTATGGAGATTTTTAAGTACTGAAGTTTGGCACCATTCTATGAGTGTGCGCAATTTTAAAGTGTGACATGTTAGGTATCTATTTACTCGGCGTAACATAATCTTTCATATTTTCCCCAAAAATTGGGCTAACTTTACTGTTTTGTTATTTTTTAATTCATGAAACAATTTTTTCTCCCGAAAAAAGGCGTTTGAAAAATTATTGCGCAAATACCGTGCAAGATAAAAAGTTGCAACGACCGTCATTTTATTCCCTAGGGTGTCTGCTAAAGAAAACATATATAATGTTTGGGGGTTCTGAGTAATTTTCTAGCAAAAGAATGATGATTTGTACATGTAGGAGAGAAGTGCCAGAATAGGCCTGGTATGGAAGTGGTATAAAAAGCCCTGTATGGAAAGGGTTAAAATCACTGCTTCCGAAAAAACTGCAGTTTTTAAAACGTTTTTTTTGCATTGACACGTGTACCCTGGGGCAGGACCCGGGTCCTCAAACACTTTTTAGGACAATAACTTATATTAGCCTTCAAAATTCGCACTTTTGATTTCTGACATTCAAGTCCCATAGACTTTAACGGGGTTCGAAAGTTCGCGCAAACTTTCGGTCCGTTCACAGTTTCTGGTGCGAACTGAACCGGGGGGTGTTCGGCTCATCCCTAGTCATTATTAATCCTCACATTTTTTACTGAAAAATCCCTTATTCTTTGTGGCCTTTTTAACCTAACTATTGAATCCAAGGGTTCATATTCAGAAAAGGCTAATTTCTATGAATCATGCTTAATAGATTAGATATAAATAATCAGATTTTATTTATTCATGTAAACACTTACTATTTAAATGAAGTAAAGGGTTTAATGGTGTTTACATAATAATGTTGTTAGGTTAAAAAATAATTAGGTTAAAAGATTCCCGTACAGATTGTAAAGATCTTACTTTCCTTGTATGCTGTTTGTGTGCTCATTAACCACTTCAGCCCCGGACCATTTTGTTGCTAAAGAACCAGGCCCCTTTAGCGATTCGGCACTGTGTCGCTTTAACCGACAATTGCGCGGTTGTGTGACGTGGCTCCCAAACAAAATTGACGTCCTTCTTTTGCCACAAATAGAGATTTCTTTTGGTGGTATTTGATCACCTCTGCGGTTTTTATTTTTTGCGCTATAAACAAAAATATAGCGGCAATTTTGAAAAAAATTCAATATTTTTTCATTTTTGCTATAATAAATATCCCCAAAAAACATATACATTTTTTTCCCTCAGTTTAGGCCGATACGTATTCTACATATTTTTGGTAAAAAAATTTCAATAAGCGTTTATTGATTGGTTTGCGCAAAAGTTATAGAGTCTAAAAAATAAGGGGTAGTTTTATGGCATTTTTATTATTAATTAATTTTTTACTAGTAATGGTGGCGATCAGCGATTTTTATCGTGACTGCGACATTATGGCGGACACATCGGACAATTTTGACACATTTTTGGGACCATTGTCATTTTTACAGCGATCAGTGCTATAAAAATGCACTGATTACTGTGAAAATGACACAGGCAGTGAAGGGGTTAACCAGTAGGTGGCACTGTAGGGGTTAAGTGTTTCCTAGGGAGTGATTCTTACTGTAGGGGGGGTGGGCTGTGTGTCACATGACACTGATCTCCGCTTCCGATTACACGGAGCGGAGATCAGTGTCATTGTCACTAGGCAGAGCGGGGAGATGCTTGTTTACACAAGCATCTCCCCGCTCTATCTCTCCGTGAGACGATCGTGGGTGTCCCCGCGGCAATCTAGTCCATGGGACCCGCGGTCAGGCTCACGGAGAAAGCGACAGGGTCGCGAGCGCGCGACCACGCGACCACGCGGCGGCATCTTAAAGGGGGCGTACCTGTACGTACCTATGTCTGTTCGTGCCATTCTGCCAACGTAAATATACAGGAGGCGGTCCTTAAGAGGTTAATCATAGTACTATATTTTATGTATGTTTTTTTTTATTTCATTAACTTTTGACCTGATCCCTGATGTGTAGTTGTTCTTATATATGAACTTTAACAAGACTTATTTGGGCATTTCAATTATATTGGCTCATAAAAAGCTTTATACTGTAATTGTACAAAGATATAGATCTACAAATGATACAATTTACTGTATAGCATTTAATAAATAGATGTTAATATTGGAAAAGGAGGCCATTGATAGAGAGACACCAGTAAGGATGGGGAGTGAGAGGTAGGCACATATCACGTTCCTCAAGCACTTGGCCAATGAACTACAACGGGCAGTGTCTGTTTCTCTTAGGGCAGAGTAAATATGATACCTTGGTAATAAAAACTTGTATTGCTGGGAAGCCCTTTTTTGTCTATCTCAACTTAACTTTCATATGGCCCTGATGTTAAAAAGGATGCTTGAATCTGTTGCATTGCAAGATTTGATCAGGTTATATGTGGTCCCCAGGAACAGATTTGCTATTGAACACAGGCAGATTACCCCTGTATATCTATTGACCATACATTCTTTTCCATTATTAGTACAAATTGACACAAATTTGCATATGATCACAATATTCTAAAATAGGTTAGGCACAAGAAAATGTTTTTGTGTAAAAGAACTGATCCTAGCTGTGTGGTGTTACTAAGATAGTCAAAAGTTGTGTACCTATAGGCTTCAGTGAGGAAAATCAATTGTCGCCACTGTGCCATCAAACGCAGCCACTGTGCCCATCAATTGTCGCCACTGTGCCATCAAATGCAGCCACTGTGCCATCAATTGTCGCCACTGTGCCATCAAACGCAGCCGATGTGCCCATCAATTGTCGCCACTGTGCCATCAAATGCAGCCACTGTGCCATCAATTGTCGCCGCTGTGCTATCAAACGCAGCCACTGTGCCCATCAATTGTCGCCACTGTGCCATCAAACGCAGCCGCTGTGTCATCACTTGTCGCAACTGTGCCATGCCATCAATTGTCGCCACTGTGCCATACCATCAATTGTTACCACTGTGCCATCAATTGTTGCCACTGTGCCCATCAATTGCCGCCAGTTTGCCCCCTTAAAAACCACCAGTTTGCCCCCTCAAAAACCGCCAGATTGCCCCCCCTCCCGGCACTTACCATTCTCGGGTCAGCCATCCTCCTCCACGCTCCCTCTATGTCTTCTCCCGCCCTCGATGTCGCTTCAGCCAATCAGGTTACCGGTAACCAGACCCGATGAACCTGATTGGCTGAGGCGCGTGTCAGTGTTAACCAGGGAACGCACACCCTGTGCGCCCTCTGGTTAACCATTTGGAAGCTGATTAGAGCCCACAGGCTGCAATCGGGACAACTATCAGAGCCAGCTGGCTCTGAGAGGCACTTCCAAAACACACCCCCCGCCGGCCATCACTGTAATTCATATGGCCGGCACTCACCAGGGGGGCGGTCACCTGAATAGTGGGCGGCAGCGGCACCGGCGACAATACATAGATTCCTATGTACAGGGGAGAGAGGGGGCAGCGCTCCTGCGCCCACTATGGACGCACCACCACTGGTAAAAATCATTACAGAACCATGCTAGCCTTTTAAAAATGTGCTGTGCACTGATTGGTGTGAGGAGTCACTTGGAATCAGCATGTCATGTCAACAGTAACACCCACAAAAAATGACTGACATTTTGCAGACACCATGTCTCTCCAAGCTAATATACACAGCTTTGACTTAGTGAAAAAGGAATAAGACAATACACCTGATGCTCAGTGTTACATGTGTTTGCAGTTCAGATCATACTGAACAGCACAGGGCATATGTATGTGCTAATGGTGGCCATGCATGCTTTACTCTGTACTGAAACGTTTATTTTCTGGTCTTCCAAATAAAACTTTTTGTAAACAAAAAATAAATGATTGATTTCTTTCCCGATTGGTCTCTTTTGATAAGAACAATCAATGTATAGTCAACAACCCATTGAAATGATATACCACACATTGGGAGATGGATTTAGATTGATGGTTAAGATAAAATCATAACTTAAATCTGCAAGTTATTGACCGCATCTCTGTTTCCACCATGTAATCTTACAATTCGATCATTTGAAATATGTTGGTACTCATAAATGAAACAATTAATAATTTTCAATTCTTTTCTAATTGACTTAGTTTGATTGAATCTGATCTAAATTAAGTTTAAACTGATCAGAAAGAAAGTTATGACTTTTCAGTTGTTTATGGATTCAATAATTTTGAATGAATTACACATTGATCGTATGATAAATTTGAAGCATGTGTGGCCGCCATTACTCTTTACTTATCCTGTATAAGTAAATAATAAAGCACACATTTTCATTAATGCAATAAGGAAAACAGCAAGGCAGTTGTACTTATTGAGAACCAACACTGAATTTATACTTAGGGGTTGATTTACTAAAACTGGAGAGTGCAAAATCTGGTGCAGCTCTGCATAGAAACCAATAAGCTTCCAGGATTTTTTGTCAAAGCTTAATTGTAAAGGCTGAAGTTAAAGCTGATTGGCTACCATGCACAGCTGCACCAGATTTTGCACTCTCAAGTAGACATGTGCATTTTTTATCACCTGAATGTATTTTCGTCCGAATTTCAGGGATTTTCGTGTTCGCTTTAATGAAATGATAACAAACGTACAGAATCCGAAATCCGAAAGACCTCAAATAAAAAAAATGCTTTATTTTCCTATCCATAATATGTTTGTATCGTTGCGACAACAGTTCGATTAATTATAATTATTACTAGTCAAACAACATTAAAATTGGAGCATTTGTCCTAAAATGTACGATCGCGGCGTTGTACAGCTTAGCTGCTTTGTTAAATCTTCTTAGAACACCTGACAGACACCATAAGCCTTAAATTGACAGATTTAACCTTAATTAATTTGGATTTTCATACAAATGCATTTTTTAACAAAACAAAATAAATAAAAATGAATTTTGGGAGTAACTAAAAAAAATTATTTTTCGGACGAAACCAAAATTTCTAACCAAAATATTTCAGTGTGCACATGTCTACTCTCAAGGTTTAGTAAATCAACCACACAGAGAGCAGAAAAACAGTATACAGTATACTGTCAGCAACAGTGAAGGTCCTTAAGTGTAGAAGTGTTCCTCATCCACATCAAATTGGCTATATGGAAGTTGTGTGCATCACATTGGACACTGCAGCAGTGACTGACACCACCTGTTGCCCGAGGGGGGTGTATCTAAAAATTTCAGTCATGTGGGAGGCTGAGCTTTGAGAGACAGGAAGTATTCTGTCTCAAATACCATTCAAATAAAATTAATAGGCACACATTTTGGAGAGGAAGGGGAGAAAACTGAAGTGCAGTATACTTTTCTACAAGGCACCAAAGGCAGAAACAGATGGCACAGGAAAACCTAAGACTAGAGTTCTTCTTTAACCACTTCCCGCCTGCCGCAGGAACCCTTCGCCCCTCCGGGCGGGCGTCATATGACGTCCTGGGATTCCCTGCAGTGTGGAGAGTGCGCGCGCACTCGCCGCATCACTTGGGACCTGATGCGCGTGTCTGGTGGCCGCGATGTCCGCCGCGCACCCTCGATTGCTCGTCACAGAGCAGGGACGTGGATCTGTGTGTGTAAACACACAGATCCACGTCCTGTCAGGTGAGAGGAGACCGATCCATGTGTTCCCATTACAGAGGAACAGTGATCGGTCTCCTGCCCTTGTAAGTCCCCTCCCCCTACAGTTAGAAACACTCCCTAGGACACACAATTAACCCCTTGATCGCCCCCTAGTGTTAACCCCTTCCCTGCCAGTCACATTTATACAGTAATCAATGCATTTTTATAGCACGGATCACTGTATAAATGTGAATGGTCCCAAAACAGTGTCAAAGGTGTCCTATATGTCCGCCGCAATTTCACAGTCATGATAAAAATCGCAGATCGCTGCCAATACTAGTAAAAAAAATAATAATAATAAAAATGCCATAATTATATCCCCTATTTTGTAGATGCTATAACTTTTGCGCAATCCAATCAATATACGCTTATTGCGATTTTACTTACCAAAAATATGTAGAATACATATCGGCCTAAACTGAGGAAAAAAATAGTTTTTTAAAAAACATTGGGATATTTATTATAGCAAAAAGTAATAAATATTGTGTTTTTTTTCAAAATTGTCGCTCTTTTTTTTGTTTATAGCGCAAAAAAAAATGCAGAGGTGATCAAATACCACCAAAAGAAAGCTCTATTTGTGGGGGAAAAAAATATCAAAATTAATTTGGGTACAATGTCGCATTACCACACAATTCTCATTCAAAGTGTGACAGCGCTGAAAGCTGAAAATTGGCCTGGGCAGGAGAGGGGTGAAAATGCCTGGTATGGAATTGGTTAAGCAAATATTCTTTTTTTTTTTTTCAAATATTTTATTGAGAATTACACAGTATATGTTATTAGTACAGATTTTAAAATCAATAAGATATACAGGTATAGGTAGTAGGGATGACCTTCGAGTTCGAGTCAAACTCATGTTCGACTCAAACATTGCCTGTTCGCACGATCGCCGAACAGCGAACAATTTGGGGTGTTTGCGGCAAATTCAAAAAGCCACAGAACACCCTGTAAAAGTCTATGAGAGGAATCTAAAGTGCTAATTTTAAAGGCTTATATGCAAGTTATTGTCATAAAAAGTGTTTGGGGATCCGGGTCCTGCCCCAGGGGACATGTATCAACGCAAACAAAAAGTTTTAAAAACTGTAGGTTTTTCGGGAGCAGTGATTTTAATAATGCTTAAAGTGAAACAATAAAAATGAAATATTCCTTTAAATTTCTTACCTGGGGGGGTGTATAGTATTCCTGTAAAGCAGCGCTTGTTTCCCTTGCTTAGAACTGTCCCTACACAAAGTGTCATTTCTGAAGGAAAAAAAGTCATTTAAAACCACTCGCGGCTATAATGAATTGTCAGCTCCTGGCAATACAGAGAAAAGTCATTGATAAAAAAAAAAAAAATGCGTGGGTGTCCCCCCAAATTCAATTACCAGGCCCTTCAGGTCTGGTATGGATATTAAGGGGAACCCTGCATCAAATAATTTTTTTTTTTAAGAGGAACTCCACCCCAAACTTAAAAAAAAATGGCGTGGAGCTCCCCCAAAAATCCATACCCTTTATCCGAGCACGCAACCTGGCAGGCCACAGGAAAAGAGGGGGGGCGAGAGAGCGCCCTTCCTCCTGAACCGTACCAGGCCACATGCCCTCAACATGGGGAGGATGCTTTGGGGGTCTGTGACCCCTCAAAGCACCATGTCCCCATGTTTGTAGGGACAAGGGCCTCATCCCCACAACCCTTGCCCGGTGGTTGTGGGGGTCTGTGGACAGGGGGCTTATCGGAATCTGAAAGACCCCTTTAACAAAGGGGACCCCCAGATCCCACCCCCCCATGTGAATTGGTAAGGGGTACATTGTACCCCTACCATTTCACAAAGAAAGTGTAAAAAAAATGTAAAAAAAAAAAAAAGACACCATTGGGAAAAGTCCTTTATTAAAGATAAAAAAGGACTTTTCCCAACGGTGTCTGTGTGTTTTTTTAAAACATTTTTTACACTTTCTTTGTGAAATGGTAGGGGTACAATTCACATGGGGGGGCGGGATCTGGGGGTCCCCTTTGTTAAAGGGGTCTTCCAGATTCCGATAAGCCCCCTGTCCGCAGACCCCCACAACCACCGGGCAAGGGTTGTGGGGATGAGGCCCTTTTCCCCATCAACATGGGGACATGGTGCTTTGAGGGGTCACAGACCCCCAAAGCATCCTCACCATGTTGAGGGCATGTGGCCTGGTACGGTTCAGGAGGGGGGCGCTCTCTCGTCCCCCCTCTTTTACTGCGGCCTGCCAGGTTGCGTGCTCAGATAAAGGGTCTGGTATGGATTTTTGGGGGGAACTCCACACCATTTTTTTTTAAATTTGGAGTGGAGTTCCCCTTAAAATCCATACCAGACCTGAAGGGTCTAGTATGGATATTTGGGGGGAAACCCAAGTCATTTTTTTTTAAATGTGACGCAGGGTTCCCTTTAATATCCATACCAGACCTGATTTTTTTTTTTTTCATTAATGACTTTTCTCTATATTGCCGGGAGCGAAAATTCATTATAGCCGCGAATGCTTTTAAATTACTTTTTTTCCTTCAGAAATGACATTTTGTGCAGTGACAATAACTTGCATATTAGCTTTGATAATTAGCAATTTTGATTTTGAACATTCGAGTCCATTGTATTTAATAGGGTTCTAAGGTTTGCGCAAACTTTAGGTCTGTTCGCAGGTTCTGGTGCGAACCGAACAGGGGGGTGTTCGGCTCATCCCTAATAGGTAGTAAGGCTTCTCAGTAATCATTTGAGACAGAAATTTTTTTATTTGTTATTTTCCATTAAGTTTTACTATATAACGGGTATTTAACTAGATATATTATCAGTCTATAGCTTACACAAATAATCAATAGAGTTGAATTAGGACTAAGTAGAAAGAGAAAACAGATAGATATAATGTGTCATAAACATAGGATTGATAACAGCAAAGTAACCTGTTGGTTAATAAATTGGTTATATGTGGGATAGTTAGGGAAGGAGTACATTTAACCAAGCCCAAGATCTGGCTATGTGGCTTGGCATGTCCTGGAGATAATAATAATAATAATATAATAATAGTCCCAACCATCTCAATTGTACCCAACATAGGTTTGTTGTTAATGAATGAGTGCATGACCTTTATTAACTTGGGTTCTTATGTATTAAAGGATTGATAGGTCATAGGTAGAATGAGAATTGAGAACAGAGGTATAATAGGTGGATTGGGAGTAATGGGGTATGTAGGGAAGTTGGAGAAGGGGAGGTGTCTCCAGAGGGGATCAGTGTTTCAACTAGCAAGTATCATTTATGAATAAAAGTGTGGTGGTGGATGGTAGGTATCCTCAGGGTAATAGAAGTGAGCAATCAAAGCCTGGTGGTAAATGGTGATTTATCCATGGATGCCACAGTGATTCTGATTGCTTCTGTTTTAGCATGAATCATTGCCTGTGTTACTATATGTTTAACCAACACTATGCATAGTGTGGATGATTTCCAGGCTTTTGCTTTGGATTGTTTTGCTGCCGTGGTAACGTATAGTAGGAGTTTGAATTGACAGTGTGTTAAGGTTTGTGGTTTATTATTCAAAATAGCTACCATTGTATCAGGGAGTAAGGTGGATTCAAACATGGTATTGAGTATGTTGAATATATCAGACCAAAAGGTACGGACTATGGGACAGGTCCACCAAATGTGCAAATGTATACCGGGGTCACTACAGCCTCGGAAGCAGTGGGAGGGGTATTGAGGGTGGGATTTTGAGATTCTTGCAGGGCCAAGGTACCATCTGGTAAGTACCTTATAATCAGTTTCAAGGGCTGCGATGTTAGGTGTAGCTGATTTTGTAACTTTTTGATTTGAGATCAGTTTGATGTATTTGATTGGAGGTTTAAGTCAGTTTCCCATTTGGTAGTATAGGATGGGGGGAGGAGGTTGTGTGTGACAGTAGTTGAGCGAACAAATGAGAGATGAGTCCACGTCTGTGGGGGTTCGATGTACAGGTTTGTTCAAAGGTTGTGTAGTCTGGAGTTGTTGAGTTTGGAGGAGCATTCTGGGTCAGGAATTGTTTTATTTGTAGATATCTAAATGTTTTGTTGTGTGAAGGAAAAGGTGTGATATTATTGGTTTTGTAGAAATGATGGGCTCGTATTAGTCCTGCTTTTGACCATGCAGAAAAGGAGGATGGAGAAGTCCAGGCTGGGTAGGAAGAAGGATTATTCAGGAAAGAGAGGAGGGGATTATGTTGGGATTGGAGACTGAAACGTGTTTTGAGCCTATCCCAAATTGAGAGACTATGTTTAGTGACAGGGCTCTTGATTGTGCGGTGTTGAATTGGTGTGAGCCATAAGAGGTTTGCGGTGGAGAGTGGATCACAGTTAAATGATTCAATCGCAACCCAGAGAGGAATTTCCTTGGTGGCGTGGTATTTGGGTAGTTGCGCCAGTTGGGCGGCATATTAATATTTTGAAAAGTTAGGAACACTTAGCCCTCCTCGGATTCGGGGAGTGTATAGGGTTGGTTGTGGTAAACGGGGTGTAAGTTTGCCCCATATGAATTGAGCGGCTTTGCATTGAAGGATGCGCAGGAAGTATGCCGGGACCTGTATTGGGAGTACTCTAAACAGATATAAGATCTTGGGAAGTATCAACATCTTGACCACTGTAATTCTACCCATCCATGCTAATGGTAGGGAAGACCAGGTTTTCATTACAGAGGTGAGTTGAGTCAGCAATGGAGGATAATTAGCTGTGTATAGGTTTGCCGGGTTTGCAGTAAATGTAGTTCCTAAGTAGGTAATATGTCGAGCAGGTAAATGGGAGGGATTCTTGTAGTTGTGTTTGTAAGTCAGGTGAAAGTGAAATATTGAGGGCTTTAGATTTATGATGATTTATTTTGAGGCCAGATATTAAACCAAATTTAGTAAGGGTGTCTATGAGGTTTGGGGCTGATACTAGTGGTGAAGTGAGTAATATCAAGACATCGTCGGCAAGCATGCATGATTTATGTTGATGACCACCTAATTCAAGGCCTTTAATATTCATATTAGAGCGTATAAGCTGGGCTAGGGGTTCAATTGCCAGGGCAAAAAGAAGAGGGGAAAGGGGGCAACCCTGGCAGGTTCCTCTTTCAATGGAGAAGGGGTCAGAGCGGAATCCCCTATAGGATACATATGCTTTTGATATAGAGAAGAGATCCATTTTAGGAAGTGCGCTCCGAATCTCCATCGGCTTAGGATCGAGTTAAGATAAGGCCAAGATAATGAATCGAATGCCTTCTGTTTGTCAATGGAGAGGAAGCAGGCAGGGATGTGACGGGTACGTGCCATGCGGGCTAGGAGGGTAGCACGACAAATATTGTCACCCGTTTGTCTGGAAGGAATAATTTCAGTGTGATATTTGTGGATCAGGGTTCCTATAATTGTATTAAGTTGGTTAGAAAGGATCTTAGCAAGTATTTTAATATCTAGGTTGAGTATAGATATTGGTCTGTAATTGGACCAGGATGTGTCATCAGAGTTTGGGTTAGGGATCATAGAAATGCATGCTAAGAGAGATTCCATACGAAAGGAACGTTCCTCGAGCAGAGAACTGAAGGCTTCAACCATAAGGGGAGATAATAAGGTTTTAAAGTGTTTATAGTAGGTAGCTGAAAAGCCGTCAGGGCCTGGGCGTTTCTGTGGTTTCAGTGTTTTTATTGCTGTTTGGACTTCTAAATCTGTGATAGGTTTGTCAAGGGTTTCTTGTTGTGGGGGGGAGTTGAATAGAGGATAATAGAATATCTAATCGTGTTTGGTCGAATGTATGGGTATCTCGATATACAGTAAGTCAGTGAGTTTTCAGCGGAACTCATTTAGGATTTTTCGTAGGTTGCTAAAGTAGGTATCTTTATTTATTTGAAGTCAAATTTGTTTCGGGATGTAGTCAGTCCTACGTAGTTATAAGGCTAGAAATGTGGTTGGTTTGTTTGAGTTCATATAGAAAGTGTGGTTAGATTTACGGAGAATCTTTTCTCCCGAGTCTGTCAGGAAGAGGTCAAGTTCTAATTTTGCTTTGTCATAGGCTAGCTTATTTTCCGGGAAAGGCGTATTTTGAAATTTTTCAGAAGCTTTAAAGAAAGCTTCATCTAATTGTGTATGAATTTGTTGTTTTAGTTTGCGTTGGTAGGATGCTTGACTGATGCAAACCCTTCTGATGGATTGTTTAAGAGCTTCCCATAGTGTCAGGGGGTTTGTATCCGTTGATGTAATATTTTATAAATAGTCCTGAATAGATTTTTCTATGTCTTGTCGATATGTTGGATTGGATAGCAGACTGTCATTTATATACCAAGTTCTGTGGTTAGGTCTTGGGATTAAGGAGGAGAAAGTTGTCATGACTGTGTTGTGGTCTGACCATGTGCATGGGATAATTAACGAGTTTAGTATAGGTGGGGAGGTGCTGATGTTTACAAATAGGTGGTCTATACGTGAAAATTGTTTGTGGGATGGGAATAGTACATATATTGTCACCTTTTAGGATTTTGTTCACGTCATGAGTCAAGAAGGGAGTGTTGGTTAAGAAGCTGTTGGTGGGTGAGGCGATGAGCCAACAAAGGAGTCAGATATTTATCTAAAACTGGGTATAGTACTTGGTTTGAGTCCCCACATACCATGAGGGTACCTTGTTTGTGGGATTCTACTATGGAGAACAAGTGGGAGAGGAAAGATAATGGGTTTTTATTGGGAGCGTAGTATGAAACAATGGTAATTTCACTGTCTAATAAGAGACCAGATAGTAGTAGATAACGTCCTTCTGGATGCTTGATCTCTTTATGAAGGGTGAAAGGTGTAGTGTGATGAAACGCGATTAAGACCCCTCTTTGTTTAGTGGAGGCCGAAGCCTTATAGATCTGGTGGTATTGGCAGCTAAGAAATTTAGGGGAGGATTGCAAAGAGAAGTGCGTCTCTTGGAGACAAACCACATGTGCTGAGAGTGAGGAAAAGGAGTGGAAAGCCTTTATTTATTTTGGAGGGGAGTTGAGGCTTTGTACATTGAGTGTTACAACTTTTAAAGAAGTCAATTTATAATTTAGAAGGGTGCAGGGATTTCTGTGGCTAGTTGTTGGCTTTTGTGATTAAACTCTGGAGAAGAGGGGGATAGAGGAGAATTGGGAAAAGAGGACTGTGGGTGTAGTCAGGTGTGGATTCGGCTTAGGAAATAGGTCCTGAGAATAGGGAGGAAAGAGAGAATCTGTTATTGAGGAAAAGGGAGGGTGGCTCCTATGTGGAGCTAGTATCCAGGGGGTGGTGATATGTCACCAGCCAGTGGGTACTATTAGTCCAAAGAATGTCCGGTCAACAATGCTTGTCACTCGAGGATCAACTGGGAGGTGCAGTGAGCTGTCTCTGGGACAACGACAGCCACTATAACTTCTGTATAACTTTTAATCAATAGAACGAAACAAGACACTAATAAAACATTAGTTAATAAAACTAATAAGTTGTGAGATAAAGCAAAAAAAACAAACAAGGTGTTGTTTAATTAGGGTAGTGAAACTGACATCCTGCTTGTGAGCTGGTGAGCTGGTGGTGTAAGGTAGTCGGGGGGTAATTGTAGTTTTAGGAGAAGGGCCACCTTGTTGGTAACAAGAGAGGGAGGAGTAGACCAGTTCACTGCAGGAGGTCATGATTAAAATTTTGGAATGGGTTAACAGGTGTGCATTGATATGGAACCCTGTTTCCCTTTGCACATTAAGCAGAGGAGTCAGCATCCTACTTAATAGGCTATGGGAGGGTAGTGGGATACCATATATCTATTGGTTGAGAGAGATTGTCATATTATGAATATTATGGTGGTGGTGTGACCATAAGATGGAGAACCCAACATGAGACAGAGTATGAGGTCTGTCCCAGGGGACAGCATCTTTCAGGTTTTAGTGTATGCGGTGTTAAAAACATATAAGTCTCTATGGTTTGATATCACCCATAGGAGATACTTCAGTCCATTTGATCTTCTGGAGCTGGTGTTGGTGAGGCGAAGCGGCTCCTGAGTGCTAGAGTGGGCTTGATGTTCAGGTTTGTCTTGATAATTCTTGGGGGAGTTTGATATTGCTCAAAGTTTGGATCCTTCAAGAGTATTTTCTGGTATTGACAGGCGAAGATTATGAAGTATGGTTAGGAGGTCATCCTCTGATTTGCAGGTATAAGTAGTGCCTTTATAAGAAAAATTAATTGCGAAGGGGAAACTCCAACGGTAATGTGGTGGTGTTGAAGGATTTGTAGGTATGGTTTAATCGCTTTCCGTTTAATGAGGGTTTGTTGTGAGAGGTCTTGGAAGATTTGATAGCGATGTCCCTGGAAGGTCAATGAGTCCTTATTACGAGCTGCTTCCATTAATTGTTCCTTGGTGCTGAAATAGTGTAGTTTAATAACAATGTCTCTGGGGGGGGGGCATCTTCTTTTCTGGGAGCCAATGTTCTGTGGATCCTATCCATCTCCAGGCGTTCTATGGGAATAAATGGAGAAAGTTCCTGGAAGAGCGCTGTAATGGTAGATTGGAGGTCCTCTATAGTTTCACGCTAGCCATGGACACGAAGATTAGATCTCCTGGCCCTATTCTCAAAATCTTCTAGGTGGATGTAAAAGGAAGAATATTCCTCTCTAAGTGCTTCTAATTCATCATTGTGGGTGGCGGAAATGCCATCTATCTCATCCATCCTCTGTTCTAGAACAGATGTGCGGCGGCCGACCTCATGGATTTCCCTTATGAGCTTCTCAGTGATAGTGTCTGAGGTATTTTGAAGAGCTTTTTGTAATACCCTTTCAAATTGACTAAAAAGGTCAGCGCCTGGTGGGATATATTGTAGGGTAATAGGCGTCATCCCAAAATCTAAGTCAGGATCGTTGCGCTGAGAGGAAGGTAATTTCCGGGTCTGCTTCTGTATGTGTCGCAGTGTGGAGCGGGAAGATGGTGCCGTCACCATTTTAGATGCATCTCTCATCAGCGCTTTTTCAGCACTTTACTGGCTTACTTTAGACTTTTTCCCACTATACATGCCATCAGTTTGTGCCCCAGAGGTTCAGTAACTGTCGGGTCACCTTGGGGATGCGGAATGCTGCTGTGACTCAGTGTATCAAGGCTGTCGGGTCCCGATAGGTGCGGAGCACTGAGCAGCCATGTACTGCTCAGTCAGCCTTGCCTTTAAGCAAATATTCTACAAATACTATATATAACTTGCTCTTTTTTTAAGAAATTCTCACTTGCACTATACTTACATACCTACATTAGTCAAACTGATGGGTCTACCTCTGCTATTACCATTAGATCAGTTTTATTGAGAAAAAAGTCTGTATCCCTTTAGGTAAAGAATAGTTTTATAATCTCAGCAAAAAATAAACTCCTATTGCAAGGGATGCCTGTAATCTGATTTCTTTCTAAGTAAAGTGTACTGGAAAATAAACAATGAGCAAGAGACTCAAGTAGGAAATAAATTATTGTATATGAGGCAGTTCTGTACACATACAGTGTACATATTGCCTGTAGGTTGCTATATTGCAGACAGTGCTATTTGAATTGCTTGGCAGTTTTAGAAAATCACAACAGCTGTGGATTGAAATAGAAAGGTAATTTTTAATAACATTCAAATACAAAATGTAAAACAGTTGTTTATATTGTATTATTTTAGTGAACATGTAGCTCTGCTGTTTTTAAGTGCAAAAAACTAATTTCTGTAGCTATTACAAATACCCATTATCTTTGGACTACTAAATACCTTCAAATGCAGGAGTAAATTGGAAGGTCTTCAGGAAGGATAGTTTATCTCTCTGTAGATCAATGGGATATTTTAAGATGCTAGATTCATAAATATCTTCATGTTTCTCGAAGCCTGCATCAGTTAGTTATTAGTGTTGCAATCTTTCTGATAAGTCACAAATAAAAATAAATAATTTTTTCTACCAAGTTTGATATTCAACACATCGTTACTCACTTACTTTGAGAATAATTTGTGACCCACTATTATTTAACGCTAAACTCTGGGTAGAAACTGTTTCCCTATTGTTCTGGCGTTTACTACCTTGAACAGATATGTAGTCCATTTCTTTCCTCAGTCTTTAATCTAAGATTAAATGAAGATGCATTTTTTAAATCACAAGCTTCATTCCCTGTGATTTTCGCATTGTAAGACAGGTTGCCCCCGTCCCCTCTTAGGGTTATGTTTCTTTTGTTTCCCCCCCCCCCCCCACCCCCCATCACACATAATAATATTTTTATATCATCTGTCTAATTCATTGGAAAATACACATAAACCGTGTATCACTGTTTAATCTGATACCATTTTATTGATATGTTAATAATATTGTCCTAAAGTAGAATGTATTGCATTACCAATGTTCTATTGATACTTCCAGAAGACTATATCACTGTTATAGTGTTTTTCTCTGTTTGATACTATGTTCTTTCAATAAAAACTTTATGGAAAAAAAAAAAGAAGACAGATGGCCGCTATGCCCTCTATTGCCCCACCCCCAGTCTTGTACCTTCCCTGCTGTAGTTATGTTTCGGCAAGCAGGGGCATAACTAGGTCATTGAAGTGGGTGGACCCTGGAGTGTTATAGGTACTCTTTATGGAGAGATCTGGGTCTATAAACCTCAAATCCCTCCTCTTCACTTAAAAGCATTCAAAACACTAAAATCAGTGTTTTTGAATGCTTTAGAATGCTTTAGATTTTTTAAAACTGGCGCCAATGGTTTTCGAGTAAACCGGAAGTGATGTCATGTCATTGGTTCAGGTTTACTGTTACAAACAGCCCATCAATGCCAATCTCGGCTTTGCTTGGCTGTCCGGCCAGCCGGCGGATGTGCCAGCTGGTCACTCAGGACTCCCAGTGGGATGGGAGAGCCAGAGAGAGCCGCTGCTTGTAATTTCAATTGAGCAGCTAGTAAAACACTCCAATTGCTATTGTAAGAGAGCCGACCGCTGGCTATAAAAAAAACAATACCAGGGTGATGCCTGCAGAAGCAGGTATCATCCCAGTAAGATTCTGCAAAAGTCCAGCAAAGTAAGGTTATGTCACTGGGCGGGAAGTGGTTAGGTACGCTGGACTATTCTGGGCTGCTGGATGGGTTACATATGGAGATTTGGAGGTGATACCAGGTTCCCCATAGATGATGTATTAACCTACATGCTCATATGACTCTCTCTATATAAATAGTCCAATTGTTCTGGTAAGAGTCCTCTTAATCTCAAGTGGTTGTGCACCTTGGTGTTGTAATCTGGTTATGCAAGTTTTCCTTCATCATCACATCATCACAACAAATTTTTGACATCTAATCTGTGTCTGCTGCTGGGGGGGGGGGTGGAGGACCCCCCTGTCAGAATACAATAGAACAGCTGGGTCAGATCCCTGCATCAACATCAATTGTGTTGTTGCAGGGATCTGTGAGTGTTTTTATATTCAACCTGACGGTTGAATGAAATCAAGAAAACTCACAGTGTAAACCCTTATTTAGGCAGCCATTCTTTCTAATGGTATGTCTCCTTTTTCCTAATAATTTTAGAAAAATTGTTCTGCTGCCTTTAAATTGTTGAACTAATTCTTAAGGCTGGGTTCACGCTCAGCCCCCATGTTGTTCACTTTCCATAACAAGTGGGGTCTCTGTCCTTCACTTATCACTTCCTTGAGACATGCCCAAATGGTTATAGAGCCCCCACACCAGATGGCTGCCATAGGTCACAAGAGTTGCAAGGTTCAATCAGACAGCTGCAACCTCTGTAACAGCTATGGAGTCACAGAGGGAACAATTCCCTCTAAAGGCTTCACTCCATCTGCTTGGAAAAGGAGCTCAACAGCTCAACAATTAGCCTTAAAGTGCCATTAAACCTCCTCCACATCCTCCTATTGCTAACACTGTGAGTGTGGGATATAGTATGCTGATTGATTACATTCACTAAGAAACTCATTAACATGCTTAATTTTAAAATAAATCAATAATAAATTATCTAACGTAGTTGCTAATACCTGTAAAGTAAAAGAGAGCCTTGGATACAGATATCATCTGAACAAGATGAGATCTAGTGACTGACTCTGCCTAAGCCATATTCATGCACAAGTAAAACACACATTTGATGTTCAATATAGATTTATTGGAAGCTGTAAAATGGTTATTTGGTGTTTATAATTTATTGTGAATTGCTATTCAAAAAATAATAATTTAGTCATGTGACTGACACAGCACCAATCAGGGCTAGCCAGACACAGATTCACATGGCAGAGAGCATAAATCCGCAGAATAATAATAACCCCTCCCAAAGATATTTTCCCGCAAATGCCAAAAAACAGGGAAAGGTCATGTGACCACACACCATTGCTGCAGAAATAAGATACTTGGAGGATTAAAAAAAAATACAGTGGCATGAAACAGATGATTTATGTGAACAAATTATGAAAATGAACTCTTCTCTGTTTAGCATCCCTTTACATCTTTTCTGAGTTTGTAAATGTAATGTTCTTTCGTCTTACAGTTTCCAGGTGATATTTGTTTCCTATTTCAATGTCTTTTAGAATAGGCTTAGATTGTCAATACAGGCAAAGAAAAGAGAAGAAAAGAAAAAGTTGAATTCCATATACCCAATCCTATACAATTTTTACTATTCTCACAATAAAGCAACACCCTTAACACCCCCCCCCCCCCACCCATATCAAAAATCCCTGAAGCATACTTCTCTGCCTACTAATATTAAATCATCTTACAGTCCTTTATTAAATAGATTTTTGTGTTACTTACACTTCCTTTTTTTTCTCTCCCACTTCCTGGGAGGCATTTCACTAGTGGCTTTCAGGGAGATTTCAGTTGATATCACACATGAACCATATGAGATTATTCTTGTTGTTCTTTAGTAATAAGCTGCACCAGATTAACCACATGCATCATACAAAATTTGGCGTCACTTTTATTTTTTCAGTTATTGAAGAGTAACACGCCATGCACTAGAACTGCCACAATGTCATCAGTGGGCTGGCGGGGGGACAGAAGGAAGAAGTCAGCTTTTAAAATGGCTTTAGAGTGGGGCACAGGGGGAACATATACAGTAAGAATGTGGAAAACTATGGCAACAAATAGTTGATAACTTACGTAAGTGTACTCCTATGTCTAAAATTTTGATAATAGTGTTGGTAGCTTTATAAGAGATGGGAGGTGGAGTCTTCTTAAAACTTGTGTATTATCGGTGCTGTACTTTTACATTTCTGAATGCACTCTTTATTTAAGAAGCCTACTTGTTAATAGCGTAGGTTGAAGTCAGTATAGACAACCTGTCTTCACTGCAGCTTAATTTTTGCTTGATAATGTTCCAACAACATTTTAGACAAACCAATTTTACCTCCTTCTGTTGATTTGTTGCCTGTTTGTGTGATCTCGTATGCATGAATGAGGCTTACTCATCCTGTTTTGCGCAGCCAGTGCATCGCTCAAGATGGCTTGCAATATTAATCAGATACTATTATGTTTCCCTTTTACCAGCTCAATGCGTGATGCATGTTGGAAATATTAGAAAAGTAGTCAAAACTATTTGCTGTCCTCTTTTTTTTTTTCTTCAAAGATACTAAGTTTTAAATATTGTGTTAGTCAAAAAAACTTCAATATCTAGCAGTCTTACTTATAAAATCAGCTGCCTGTGTCTGATAAAGATAATTCCCTCAGCACAGTCATAGCAGGTGTTCTCTGATTGATTTTTAAAAGGAAGCTTGGAGCATAGAAGCTTAGGAGAATACAAAGGATTTTCTGGAGGAGAACTGAGATTGAATTACATTATTATAATACATATACATACATGCACTGTTGCCATAGTAATTTATGACTACAGTTTTATATAAGAACATTTAAATGTGGATGTTTTGGCCTGTTAAAGCATGAAACTACACACAACAGGATGTCAGGTCAGTGCCACATGAGAGACTTTTCTGACAGTGATTTCACGCCTGCTGCCCTGACAGATGACATAATCTGCTTCCAGAAAACACTACACATGTGACGGGGTCAAAACTTTTACTGATGACATTCACAATAAAAGCATGCACAAAATTATCATCCCTATGTGGTAGTTTTATAAGGTGATTTGAATGAAAACCATTTGCTAGAAAAGCTTTTCTGTAACATCACTTAAACATTTGAAATAACATATTTGAAATACATACACATTTAAATTGATCATTAAATGGAGTTTTTCATTAGAGGAGCTGGAGGCTGTTTTTGTGAAATTCTTCTTCTGAAAATGTTAGTTGCTTGGCTGTTATACTGACCCCTTGCTTCAGCATTAGGAGTCACTGAACCAGAATAAGTATGAAGATAATGTTTTCTGACTTTACAGACATTACTAGCATTTCCAGAAAAGATTAGCAATATTAACTTCTGTAATTCATGACAAGTCCAATTTAGGCACAGTTTGCAACTAAGGAAAAATTAATTAAATACTGTGTGTGTCTATACATTTATATCACATATAGATAGATTCCCTCAAAATAACTCAACACATAGCCATTAATGCCTAAACCGCTGACAACAAAAGTGTCAATATTTTGTGTGGCCACCATTATTTTCCAGCACTGCCTTAACCCTCTTGGACATGGAGTTTACAAGAGCTTCACAGGTTGCCACTGGAGTCCTCTTCCACTCCTACATGATGACATCACGGTGCTGGTGGATGTTAGAGACCTTGCGCTCCTCCACCTTCCGTTTGAGGATGCCCCACAGATGCTCCATAGGGTTTAGGTCTGAAGACATTCTTGGCCAGTTCATCACCTTTACCCCCAGCTTCTTT
Organism: Rana muscosa; assembly: GCA_029206835.1. Taxonomy (NCBI): domain Eukaryota; kingdom Metazoa; phylum Chordata; class Amphibia; order Anura; family Ranidae; genus Rana; species Rana muscosa. Next base: position 249,874,768 of record CM055117.1, on the reverse strand, counting down.
AGGAAGCCGGTGGTTGTCTTGGAGGTGTTTGGGGTCATTAACATGTTGGAATATGGCCCAGTCTCTGAAGGGAGGGGATGGGATCATGCTCTGCTTCAGTATGTCACAGTACATGTTGGCATTCATGGTTCTCTCAATGAACTGTAGCTCCCCAGTGCCTGCAACACTCATGCAGCCCCAAACCATGACACTCCCACCACCATGCTTGACTGTAGGCAAGACACACTTGTCTTTGTACTCCTCACCTGGTTGTCGCCACACACGATTGACACCATCTGAACCAAATAAGTTTATCTTGGTCTCATCAGCCCACAGGACATGGTCCATTAATCCATGTCCTTACTCTGCTTGTCTTCAGCAAGCTGTTTGCGAGTTTTCTTGTGCATCATCTTAGAAGAGGCTTCCTTCTGGTATGACAGCCATGCAGACCAAATTAATGCAGTGTGCGGCATATAATCTGAGCACTGACAGGCTGACCCCCCCAAACCGTTAACCTCTGCAGCAATACTGGCAGCACTCATACATCTATTTCTCAAAGAAAACCTCTGGATATGATGCTGAGCACGTGCACTCAACTTCTTTGGTTGACCATGGCGAGGCCTGTTCTGAGTGGAACCTGTCCTGTTAAACTGCTGTATGGTCTTGGCCACCATGCTGCAGCTCAGTTTCAGGGTCTTGGCAACCGTCTTATAGCCAAGGCCATCTTTATGTAGAGCAACAATTTTAAATTTTAAGACCTCAGTGGGTTTTTTGTCATCAGGTGCCATGTTGAACTTCTAGTGACCAGTATGAGAGAGTGAGAGCGATAACACCAAATGTAAAACACCTGCTCCCCATTCACACCTGAGACCTTGTAACACTAACGGGTCACATGACACCGGGGAGGGAACATGGCTAATTGGGCTCAATTTGGACATTTTCACTTAGGGGTGTACTCACTTTTGTTGCCAGCGGTTTAGACATTAATGGCTGTGTGTTGAGTTATTTTGAGGGGGCAGCAAATTTACACTGTTATACAAGCTGTACGCTCACTACTTTACATTGTAGCAAAGTGTAATTTCTTCAGTGTTGTCACATACAATAAAATATTTACAAAGATGTGAGGGGTGTACTCACTTTTGTGAGATACTGTATATATTTATATATATATATATATATATATATATATATATATATATACATACATACAGAAAAAAGCATATATATATATGCTTTTTTCTTAAAAGTGACAGCTTGCAATAGTTTAGAACTATTCAGCCAATGCAGAAAGTCTGCCAGTGTCTCATGCATTCTGCCAGTGTCAGGACTTTCTGATTTAACAAAATCTAACGGCCACTGAAATTTTCACTGGGCACACTATCTCTGGTTCGCGGCACTTCATATAACAGAAACTCCCCTCAGAAACAGGAAAGGACCCAGAATTAAAGGGGTTGTAAAGGTCCGTTTTTTATTTTCCAAATAGGTTCCTTTAAGCTAGTGCATTGTTGGTTCACTTACCCTTTCCTTTGATTTACCTTCTAAATGTTTTTTTTCTTTGTCTGAATTTCTCACTTCCTGTTTCTCCTCACTAAACTTCACACCATCATCCGAGTGGTGTGGAGTCAGCCAGAACAGCTTACTGAACAGCTTACTGAGGAGGAACAGGAAGTGAGAAATTCAGACAAAGAAAACAAAGAAAAAAAAAAATTAGAAGGGAAATCTAAGGAAAAGGTAAGTGAACCAACAATGCACTAGCTTAAAGGAACATATTTAGAAAATAAAAAACGTACCTTTACAACGCCTTTAAGAATCCACATACATACATTCCAGTGAGAGTGCCAAACAAACCTCCAAGATTTCAATGTTTTAATTTCAATATATCTTTATTAAGTTTTATCAATAACAAAGATGAAAGCACATACCGGTACATAAAGACAATCTTAGCGTGCAAAAGAAACTGCACCAAACTGTTAATAACACATACAAAATGAAGTACATTCTGGAATTGAACATTTACAGGAGCGTAAAAACTCATTTATAAGTAATGACATATTCAGTAGTGAACATGAGACTTTTCCAAATAAAATCCCTCCAGCAGATAGAAAAAAAAAAAAAAAACAACAACAAAAAGACAGTTTTATGTACATACAGGGGAAAAAACAAAAAAATAAACAAACTGAGCCTCACATTCCATCACTATTGTAAAAGAGAGCAATACTTTCCAAGGCTATACCTATAGAGGAAACTGTTCTGGTACTATAAGCAAGCATACTCTAATAAGTAAAATTAGTCTGAACTTTGTTAATTATCTAGTTTGTATCAGGAGTGGGGGAAGATTTCCAGAGTCTCACAATGGTCAATCTTGCAGCTAGCAAGATATGATTATATTGTGGCTCTAAACATGGTGTATGGTTTCAATGCCTAGATTTAAAGTGTTACTAAACCCAGTAATATGAAAATTGTACCCCTACCATTTCACAAAGAAAGTGTAACAAATTGTAAAAAAAAAAACAGACACTGTTGGGAAAGTCCTTTATTAAAAAAAAAAAAAAAAACATTCCAGCCGTCATTGGTTGTGCTTGTGTGGACCTGATAGGGAACTTCCTCCGCAGTGTAATAAATGAATAGACCCGCCCCATCTAAAGTTCCCCATCAGGTCCGCTCAGCCAATGACGTAGGTGTAAGGCTAAGCCGACCAGATGCGGAACGTGAGAAGGGGCGGGTCGATTCATTTATTACACTGCGGAGGAAGTTCCCCATCAGGTCCGCCCACTCATATGTCAGACCACGCCTATGTCATGAGCGGACCTGATGGGGAACTGCCTCTGCAGTGTAATAAATGAATAGACCCACCCCTTCTCACGTTCCGCATCTGGTCCGCTTAGCCTTACACCTACGTAATTGGCTGAGAGGACCTGATGGGGAACTTTAGAAGGGGCGGGTCTATTCATTTAATACACTGCGGAGGAAGTTCCCCATCAGGTCCGCTCAGGCTCAGCCAATGACGTTTCGTGTGGACTGCGCTGAACATCGGTTCACCGCGGGACACTGGATTTCATCGCTGGAATGTTTTTTATTTATTTATTATTATTTTTTTTTTAATAAAGGACTTTCCCAACGGTGTCTATGTTTTTTTTTTACAATTTGGTAAATTGTAATTGAATTTGGGGGGACCCCCACGTATTTTTTATTTTTTATCAATTACTTTTCTATGTATTGCCGGGAGCCGACAATTCATTATAGCCGCGAGTGAGTTTTAAATGACTTTTTTTCCTTCACAAATGACACTTTGTGCAGGGACAGTTCTAAGCACGGGAAACAAGCGCAGCTTTACAGGCATATGCATAGTACCGTAGGTACACACCCTAGGTACGAAATTTTAAGGAATATTTCACTTTTATTGTTTCACTTTAAGCATTATTAAAATCACTGCTCCCGAAAAAACTGCAGTTTTTAAAACTTTTTTTTGCATCGATACATGTCCCCTGGGGCAGGACCCGGGTCCCCAAACACTTTTTATGACAAAACCTTGCATATAAGCCTTTAAAATTAGCACTTTAGATTTCTCCCATAGACTTTCGAATTTGCCGCGAACACCCTAAATTGTTCGCTGTTCGGCGAACGGGCGAACAAGCAATGTTCGAGTCGAACATGAGTTCGATTCAAAGCTCATCCCTATAGTCAGATGTGCTACAATGAGTATGTAGGTTATAAGAGCTCTAAATTGTGTTGGTATATTGTGTATAGCGAATAAGTAATGCAAGTTGAATGAATGATAAGTCCAGTAACTGACGTGATGAGGGTAAATACTCTGTTCCAAAAACTACACAAGCTTTTGCACTCCCACAATATATGCAATATTCCTCCTCTTACTCCACATTGTCTCCAACAATCGGCCGATGCTGATGGAAAGATTGGGAAAGTCTTACCAGTGTTAGATTACTTCTGTATAGAATTATTAGCATGAGTTCCCAGTGGTTAACACAATGAGAGTGGCAGTAATACGATTGGATAGCATGTTGCCACTCAGTAGGAGTAACGTTAGAAGCAAGTTTCCTTTCCCAATTAACCAAATTGGAGTTCTTGGTGAATTTCCCTTTGTACTGAATAAGGGAATAAAATCAAGACAGGCCTCTGGGTTTGTTAAAGTTGTTTAGTAAATAATCTCATGTTTCCTTGTGGAATTTATAGTGTATTTCTGGATGATTAGTATGGAAATGGTGCAGTTGAATATGAGCATAAGAAAAAGGCTTGGGTTGTTTTGACAATAATTATTTAGATGTCAAGATATTGCACTGTAATGGAGTACCCTTCGTTGGGTATGAAATATTCGTAAATCTGAAGTGGGATATTAGTGCAGGTCACAGTGAACTCTGTGGGTATCATGTTATGAAGCTTGTCCCTTGCAGGCAGAGTAGAGTAGCTTCTATAGATGAGGATGATGGGTAAGTTACCTGTAAGTTCATCAATTTAGCTAATAATAGTGAGGGCAGATCTCTATAACCCTACACAGCCTTCTCAATATGTGCCTTTATTTTTTTGAAATTTGGATTAAACCAAGCCTTCATTTGATCTGGATGGGCCGCATAACAGTAATTACGTATAGTGGAGAAGCTCACACCTCCTTTATGTCTAAGTTTGAGTAACATCGGTAAAGAAAGTTTAGTCATCCTCTCCACAAATATTGTATAAACTGTTTTTCAGTCAAAGTGAAGAAGGTCTCTGGTAAACATATCTGGATTGTTCTAATTTAATAAATAATTTTAGGCAAAAGGAGCATTTTCAAAGCCGCCACTTTCCCCATCAATGTTAGCTCATGAGTGGACATGTGTTTTAAGTCTTTTTGTATTACATCCAAAAAAATTGGAAAGTTTGACTCATATGTGGCAGAGGTCAGGTAAGATAATGTAACCATTAAATATGAGAGTTTTAGTGGCTCACTGAAAAGGAAATCGTAGTTTGAGTTGTGCAACTAGTTTCTCTGGGACTCCATACAAGACTTAGTGACATTAAATTTATAGTAAGATACCAATCCAAATGTATCCAGTAAAGTTTGTACTCTAGCCAGAGAACAAGCTGGTTTAGTGAGTGTAAGGACCAGGTTAATGGCAAATAACCCTATTTTGTGGCTATAGCCAGCTATGTCAATTCCTGAGATAGAGTCATCACACCTTATAGCCTCAGCCAAGGGTTCCATCATAAGTTAGAATTGAGGGGTGAGAATGGGCAACCTTGGCAGGTGCCATTCGTGATATAAAATGTATCAGATAACATATTAGACATGTCGATTTTAGCAGAGGGAATGGTGTATAATTCTGAGACTGCCAAAAATACAAATCCTTGGAACCCAAATGTTTGAAAAGCTGCATGGAGGTACCCCCAATGAACCCTGTCAAATGCTCTCTTTGGTTATGAGAATTTTTGTGGGAAAAATCCAGGAATGTGGGGATCCACACTATGATAGCTGACATGCAGTGTGAGGAGATCTTTGTTGCTGGCCGCGCCGAGAGCCTGAGGCCATGGCCATCTTGGGGCCTTGGTGTGCTCTCCGAACTGAAGATATCTGTGAGTTTTCGGGGCCCTTTGCCCAATATTCTTTTTCCATCTTGTTTCTTAGGGATAGTGGAGTGCAATAAGCTAAAAAATAGCTTCAAATTGCTGTCCTATGTCGCTTGATGCCATGGGATACAGTTGGGTATTGAGGTAAAAATGATCCGAACACTGGGATGCAGTTGGGTATTGCCAGAGCTCTCTCCTCAGGCTGTCATCTCTCCGGCTGCCGGCCTCACCCCAGAAATGTAATTTTCAATGCCTTTTGCCATTGAGCAGGTGAATAAGAGGAGTTCAAAACCTTTTCCCGTGCCAAGATAGGAGACAATTTAACAAAAGGTATTTTCTCATTGAGAGAGGAATAGAATAACGAGATTCCACCTTTGCATGGCACTGCTAATGGACAATATTGCCCCATTCACCAAGGAAGTTTACATTCAAGACAGGGATTTATTTTTAAAATAAGATACAATTTGGAGGTAAGTAAAGTTAGGCAAGTTTAATTTTTTTTGTAAGGTTGTGAATGATTTTATAGTTGCACTGCAATATAAGTCACTAATATGTTTAAGGATAATAATTAATATAATTAATATAGTTATTAGTGTGAGAAGCTGAAACAGGAGATGAGCATTAGACCCTCCAGGCTTCCAATGTAGTATATATTTTTTGGAGATAGATTAGATTTAGGAATGGAAGGTATGCGTGTAGAGGCTAATAGATATGTAGTTAGACTGTTACCCGGTATTGAATGCTGTTCAATTTCATACCAAAGAGGTAATGAAGGGGTCAGTCTTTAATTTGTGCTAAAATTGTGGCCATATGATAATCCAGTAAGGCTATGTGGGCCAACCCCCCCTGCACATTTTAGTTTAATTTGTTTTGTAAATGCACATCTAGTACACTTTCCTCATCATAAAAACGTATATGTAATGCTTGTATAGAGGCAAAGTAGTGTTTAGTAGTTGGAATGGGGATTGTATTTGTCCTGAATACATACAATAATTGTGGTAAAGCATTAATTTTGAAGGCAGCAAGCCTGCCTGACCAAGAAAGTTTAAACTTGGCTATATGAGTTAGCCTATTACAGAGTTTATCTATAAGGGGAGGTTGTTTTCCTTAAAAAAGTAGATAAGTCTTTTTAGTAAGGACAATACCCAAGTATGAAATTCCTGTATCCTATACATAGGAATATATGTTCTGGAGTTTTCCAATTTTGATGGGATCTACGCCTAGATCTAAAATATATGATTTAGTCTCATTTATTTTATACTAAGATACCGAGATGAAGAGCTGTAATGTGCAGTAAACCTCAGCCAGGGTTAGTAAGCATAAAAATAGTGTCATCAGCAAATAAGCTGATGACGTGTTCTTGGGAGTTCATGGAAAATCCAGTTAAATTCCTGTGTTGTCTAATATATGCCATCAAGTCCATTAGAATAGTGGGCACCCCCCAGTCGGGTGCCATTTCTTATCTTAAATGGCCTAGACATCATACATGAGGTAAAAACTCGGGCTGACGGAGTGGTATACTAAGCTGTTAGAGCTGAAGTATAGAAATGTGACTGGTAAAACCAAATTTGGAAACCACCTTTGTCAGGTGCTGCCAGTGTATTCTGTTGAATTTATTCTCTGCATCCAAAGCTAAGAGCAAAAAAGGTGCTTGATTTTGATTCGCTAGATGAATTACATTTATTTGTCTTTTTCTGGCATCCAAAGTCTATCTTCCTTTGGTAAAGCCAGATTAATCTGGATGAATTAAAGCTGGAAGGATGTCTTAAACATAAAGCCATTCAAAAAGCATGATTGATGAGCATTTAGTAAATATACGATCACCAGAGTGTAGCGCGTTGACACTGCGGATTAATATAATGTAGCGACCAGTAGGTTCACTTAGTGCCATATGTAGTACAAAAGAAACAGTGTCTTTGATAGCTATCATGACTCTCCTTTTCTTAGCGGCCCTGAAGAGATAAGGGAAATTTGTATGAGAGCATTTAGGAGGAGGGATTTGGTGAAAATGTGTCTCTTGCACACATAGTACATCACACTTGTGGGTAATAGTTTCTTTCCATAACAAAACCCATTTGACTGTATGGTTCATTCTACAGACATTCTATAGACATTCATTAATAGAAACATTCATTAATAGAAACTTGACAGTCATAGGAGTATTGGATGAGCTTTGTGAAAAATGACAATGAAAGTACTCACAGGCAGCCAAGGTTGGTTTTGCCAGTGCATCTTAACTAAGGAAGATACATGAGGCTCTGGTATGGTAATTGAAACAGAGGGTTAAACAGAGCAAAAAATTAAACTAGTCAACCAAACAAATGAGTAAAAGGGGGTTACCCGGACTCGTGTGCAGTGCATTACTGCTCTAGTATTGGGGGTAAAAAGTTCAGCAGGTGGATGCTTCATAAGGCCAGGGCATAAAAGAGAATAAGTAATGTATATGAGATGGCCTGGGCAGGTGATGGATTTTATCAATAATCAGCTCACAGGGATCAGGCAATAGTGTAGAAAGTATAGTAGTAGCATACTGTACATGCAAAGTGCCGCCTGTTGCACTTTTTCATGTAAACTCCTAATTTAACATTATTACACCTAGATCTATCCTTAAGATCAGCTATCTTTGCCTTAATCCAGAGATGCTCTTCCTCATTAGTGTCATGAGCGTCGACCAGTTTGTTAATGATGATAGCATGCTCCCCATCTTGGTCTCAATGTGATCAACTCTGTCTCCCACTGATGTAAGCTGAGAACTAAATCTTTGCATACATTGCAACATATCAGCATGGAGTATGCTTCTAAGGGAGATGAGTTATTAAAGTTGTGTCTAACACAGGCTTATCAGTTTCAGGAAAAGAGTTAATGGAGTCAAGGATTTCTCTAGTGTCATCTTGGGAGTCATGGTTAGAGTTTACCTCATCCTGATGGTGGTTGTGATCATCCATTCTTAATTTTGATTTCTCAATTTTCCCTTAGATGGGAGCAGAGAGCTGTTAATATGCAGGCATTTTTGAATTATGTCTGTAGGCATGGCTTCTGTCATACTGTGGAGAGTGAGAAGCTGCTGATGGATTGGTAGAGGATCTAGTGCTATTGTGCAGTGATCTTCTTTAATTTTCCTTATCATGGTGGTTGATGTGGGGAGAGGTGAACCGCCATACCAGATTGTAATTCAAGTGCCTTGTGGAGCTGGAATCAGCAGCAGTTCCCCGTCTAATGCCAGAGCTAACGTTTTAAGCTGCCATCTCAGCCAGCACAAGCCATGCACTCCAAGATTTTAAGGTTTTTATTGATAGAATGTATTCATTGAAGAAAAAGGGCAATGCATTTCATAAGCCATACATACTCCTCCTTAATAATTTTAACTGTGCTTAAACTGACTCAGGTAAGCAGATACTAAATGGATCTGCACTGCGATTTACTACTTGGAACAGTTTCAGGAGAGCAAGTTAAAGGCTAAATTCATTTTTTTTTTAAATCCCAGCTTCGCTGTGTACCATATACCATTAATGTACCCCTCCTTGCAGAAAAGAAAAAAAATTCTCTATATTTTAGAGTAGGCATCACCTTATCCTTCAGTGTCTCCTATGGAAAACGTCTCCATTATTTTGTGGTATTTGTCCTTAGGACATTAAAATAATTAAAAGGAAGTAGTTCAGCAGTTGACCTTCTTAACACACACCTTGCAGCTACCCTGTCCCACCAATAGATTGCTCCCACCCACCTCTCTAGTCCTCTCCAATGAAAGAAAAGTCAGTGAGCACTGTTCTCACTAAATACATACCCAATGTCTTCTGCTGATTGATTCTTTTGTACCTTACTGTCATCTTGCATAGTTTTTTTCATTTGGCAGAGGGTGCAGGAGCTGAGCAATCACATAACAGCATATGTGGAGCAGAGCTGTAGTATTTAACGCAGGATAATTGTGTCCCTGGAATTCTCTAAGACTCACCAAATACTATACAGTCTGATTTTACAATCTCCTTTAGATCTATCATGTAGCACAAAAGCCTGTCTGATTGGATACAAAGTGATTGGATAAAAAGGTGTGTCCTTCTATTATATAGTTGTAGCAATTCTAAAGGAGATTGAACAGAGGTTGTAGAATCAGATTGTATAGTGTATCACCACTGTTATACACCTAAAATGAACTAGTTGCGCTTTTGGTGCCATTAATTGTGAACAGCAAACGTGCATTTTATCAAGTGCAAAAATTCATGGCAACTGCGCAGTAAAGATTGTGCAAGCCACAACACACCAAAATGCTCCAATGGTTACTTTGCTGCATTTTTCACTCATAGGGCAGCCCATTGAAATCTCATGGGTAAGGATGGGCAAATGGTTCAGCCTGAGCATGAGTTTGGGTTAAACATTTGCCACAAAAATCTTACACAAAAACCTACACTAGCACCTACCTACCTAAGGTAGAGTGTGCTACAGTAATACAAGCAAGAGACAAGTTTTTGACAAATCCTTTATTAAAAAAAGAAAAAAATTGAATCACTGTATAGTGTAGTAATGCTAGCCATACTAATTTCAGCTGATCCCTGCTGAATCTGTAAAAATTTGAGCCGTGGTTGTCCCTGTTGGCACTAACCGGCTTGACAAACTTTGATTTGAAAATCAAAGATTCTAATCTAGAGGGAACGTTTTTGACCAACAGTGACTGCAACCAATCAGACACAGTCACTGTTTTAGTATTCTGATAGCTGCAAAAACAGGAGCAGCGGTTGTCAGACTACAATAGTCAGCCGGGAAGATGTTTAGCATAGATGGGAGAATCAAGTGATTATTCTCATTCCGCCTGTGGGGCTAAATGAGAAAAATCTGCATGTGTATCGTTAGCCTAATTTATGATAAAGATAAGGTAATAAGAGAGCAGAAGACACATAAGCAAAGAAATGCAGATACAATGGATTCAAACAATATAATTTGCAATTGTGTAAACAATTTACTGACCCTATTTCTCATCTGGAATTTCCTTATTTATGACACTAGAAGCTGTGCAATACGCAAGAGAGCTGCCACTCTGCTATACTAAGCTTTTATTTAGAGTGTTAACCAACCAAATAATGCAGACATTTTCTATTGATTGTTGTGCTTCACTAAAGTACCTTTCTCTTTTCACTGTACCATATACTTTAAATTATATAAATGTATAATTTTGCATAAGGATGCATTCAGACTTTTGTGGTGCACTACCACAGTGTGTTATTTTTCACATGTACATTGTGGCAAGGCAGCCCATTTGTTTTGAATGGGCTACCCTTGCGCCGCAATGCAGGTTTTGTTACACCTGCAACCTTTTTTTTACAGGAGGCCACTACAATATGCAGATGGATTACATCTGTGCATTTCGGTGTGCTAACACACATGGTTTGCTGGCAAAGTGTGATGGGGTACCATAAGCATCATTCATTGCTTTAATATGCAGTCCGTTTTTAAATAACACATGTTATTCCACAGTGAATGTGCAGTAAATGAGTAGTAAATGTCACATCCTCTGCTCTACGCTAGGTAAAAAAAAATGTGAAATGCTGGCCCTATTGTTTTTCTTACAAATCTAATAAAAATATAGCGACATACTACGCTAAAATCACTATGGAAACAAAATGAGCATTAAAAGGCAGATTTTCATGACACAGCATTGTCTAGTATTGTCTAGTATGCACTGTTTTAACAGATTATCAGAATCCACTGAGAGTAAGAAGTGGCAATAATCACATGCTATTGTATGGAAGCTTATTCACTGTAAAGTTAACTGTGCATTAGTTGTTTTATAATGGAACACACAATCAAAATAACTTAGCTAAAGTGCAATTCTACCCAAATTTTTATTTTGTATTTTTAGATTAATAAGATAATTTAGAGTAAGGAAGATTAAACCTCTGTTTTCATTACTCTGTGTGACCACTGATGCAGTTTAAACTCACTACACACACACACACACACACACTATCAACAATAAAACAGCATTAAAGGCAAATGCACAACAATGGAGTTTTATTTTGAACACACAATTATGAAGATTTATTTTGACATTTAGACGAGGCACAAGTTTGTCTTCCACAGGACAACAGTGAAGTGAAACAAAACAAAATATGTATATACCCTAAAGCCCTGTACACAGGACCGCTTTTCCCAAAAGGAAAACCGCCGGGAATTCCGGGGGGAAAAAATAGATCATGTTCTCTTTTTTCCCGCCGGGATTCCCGGTGGTTTTTAAGCCGGCAGTTTTCCTATGGGGAAAACCTGCGGTGAAGCATACACACGGCCGGGTTTCCTGACCAAAGCTCTCATGGCAGTTTTCCTGTCGGGAAACTCGGCCGTGTGTAGGGGGAAAAAGCTACCGAGCAGGTTCTCGGTTTTCCCTTCGGTTTTCCTGGCGGACTTTTACCGCCGGGAAAACCGATCGTGTGTGCAGGGCTTAAAAGACTCTCATGACATAATCAAGTGCAAAGGAGAAAATAGTGGCCAGTTCAATGTACAAGTACAAGGGAGGGACTGCAGAGAAACCTGCCACACCAAAGATACAGGTCAAGTGAAAATCCCCAAAACAGACACAAACCCAGTGTAAAATCACCATATAAATGTGTTAAAAGTGAAATAAACAGAACTGTGGTGCATTAGCGGAACTATATTAGCAACAGCAAAAACGTTTGAACTCAGAATAGTGAGAGCACAGAATAATCCCTGCCGACCTTTGCATTACCAACAGTCCTAGATTTGCTGGGACAGTCCCAGTTTTCAGGCAAGTGCCCTGAGACATCTGTGTCCAGAGGTGTGTCCTGGAATCAGGCCTCTGTCAGTATAGTGTCCAGTCTACTCCCATCCCCCCACTCTGTTCTCAGTCTCCAAATGCTGTTGAGTCAATTCCATCATTCTGCCCTGTTCTATCAGATTAAATTGGCAGACTGTCCAGAGCAGATTGCACCCCTGTGCCCACCCTGCTTACAATGTACCTGCAGCTGGGTGCATGCTTTGTCTGGGCTGTGGGTGCTGCTGGGCTTAGCATGCAATAAAATTAGAGTTTGGGGGAGCTCCACTCCTGCTGGACAGTCTCAGCTATCCCGCAGTGCTGCTCCCTCTTCCACACCACTTTCTGACTACAGTACATGACATCAGAACACAGGTGATAGTAATCATTAGAGTGCTGGAGGAGGGGACAAAGTTCATCTGCATCTTTACTGGGGTTCTACTACTGAGGGGTCTGTACTGGGAAGGGGGAGATGGGGATGTCTGTACCAAGGGCCCTGTGCAGGGGGGTTCTGTATTGGGGGTCTGTATTGTGGGGTGGGGTTTCTATACTGAGTGGTCTATACTGGTAGGAGTGGTGGATTTATGATAGGTGTCCATGCTGGGGGGTCATTTTTCTAGGTAGGAGTCTGTTGAAAGATCTGTGCTGGGAGGGTTGGACTGTTCTGGGGGGGGTCAGTCTGTACTGAGGGATCATTGCTTGGTGGGTTGGTCTGTGCCAGGGAGTCTTTGCTTGGGAGGTCGGTTTGTGTCAGGGTTTTTTTCCTGGAGGATCAGCCTCTGCTGAAGGGGGGGGGGTAGTCTGTGCAGAAGGGTCTGTGTTGTAGGGGTTAGACTGTGTTGGGTGGGGAGTCTGTACTGAGGGGTCTGTTCTGGGGGGTTAGTTTGTATTGGAGGGTTTGTGCTGGGGCAGTCTGTGCAGAGGGGTCTGTGCTGGGGTGGGCTCAGTCTGTGCTAGAAGGAGAGTCTGTACTGAGGGGTTTATGCTGGGAGGTCCATCTGTACTGAGGGGTCTGTGATGTACTACAGCAGTTTAGTGTATGGGCAGTTGTCCATTTTGGGCTGCAGTGATGTTTGTCTGGGGGTGGTGTGATGCATGTTTTCCACATCACACAACTCCCTTTTTTGTGTTGGAACTTTAATTGAAGTCTACAAAGTCACGTCATTACACAGCAGTGTGGTGTATTGCTTTGCTGTGCTGTGACATGTAGTGTCTTCCGATGAGGTGTTATAAAATTCAGCATTTAATCATCCCTTACTGCAGTTGTGGGCTCCATGGTAGTGAGAATAGGGTGCATAGAAAATAATTGTTTTCTATGTGCCCATTCTCACTATGATGCTACCTGCAGGAGCAGTGAAGTAAGGTATGATAAAATGCTTCATTTTATCTCACCTCATTGGAAGACACTACACGTCACAGCACAGTAGTGTTTTCTATGTGCCCTAGCGGTGACTGATGTTCTTCAGGTGCTCTTAGGGAATTTATTAAAACTGGATCAGACAGGATCTGTCCTAGCTGTGCATGGCAACCAATCAGCTCATAGCTTTCATTTTCAAAGTCTAAATGAACAAGATGAAGATAGAAGCTGATTGGTCATCATGCACAAATGCTCCAGTTCCCATAAGTTCCCTCTACTGTGTTAACATTTCATACTTTGCATATTTTGTGGATAAAAGGACTGCGGTATAAGTGTGCAGAGCTTAGGGCTTTTATAGCAATCAGCACGGTGCACGTGGTGTGCTGCTTGTTTCCTTCTGACCGGGAGGAGATGACTGGAGAAAGAGAAGGCTGTACCCAGGACAAGATGAAATGCTGCAGAGTGGACAGCAATCAACAGAGGGTAGAAACAAAGTTTACAGCAATGTGTGGCCATGTGGGAGCTAGATTGAGGAAGACAGAGCAGACAATGTGTGTAGAAAAAGTATGTTGATCACACAGTAATGGGACATGAGCATAATAGACACAGTCACCAAACAGTAAATACAATCTCAACATAGAAACTGGTGCCAGAGGTCAGTATATACATGCTGAAGGCTGCGTTGCCCCATACAATGCAATCTACCTGATCCTGTTTGACCTTGATCCTATGTATTCATTTATATTATGGGCTTGGCAGCATGGATATATTAAAGGGAAATTTCCCCAACAGAGCACAGACATCAACAAATAAAATGACTGAGGTTTTAACCCCATTTTTACTCCATTCGAAAGAAACAAACAAATAAAAGATTTGGCTATACAATCACTTTAATTAATTATACCCAAGGCTGCATAAACCTAAATAATGTATTATACTTTATTTATCCTAATATTTATTATTATTCTTTTCACTTTGTTCTGAATTACATTTTTTAAATAATTAAGGAGATAGTAGTTTAAATGTGTGTTCAACTGGTTGCATTTTATTTTTAGGTCTATCTGGTCATTGAATAAATATTCTTACAGTTAAGGAGACATTATTAGTTTAAATGTGTGTTTAACTAGTTGTGTTTTATTTTTAGGTCTATCTGGTCATAAAATAAATATTTTTTACAATTGCAGAGATATTATTTGTTTAAATGTGTGTGTTAACTAGTTGTATTTTATTTTTAAGTCTATCTGGTCATTGAATAAATATTTTTAAAGTCAGACATGTATTTAAATAAAAATTCAGTTCAGTTAAATGCTATTACTGAAATAAAAGTAGAATGCACTAAATAAGAAATCACACTTTTGGTGCTAAATGTTATTGTGTTAAGGATGAGGATTTAGAAGACACAGAAACAATGTATGGATTATTTCCTTAGTAAAAGCTGCATTGTTGTATGATTTTTTAAGTTTTTCATTTGCATTTATAAATTTTGCACCTGCAGGTTTGTTCCAAAAAGCAATCATACAAAGTGGAACAGCCTTATCCAGCTGGGCAGTGAACTATCAGCCTGCCAAGTATACGAGGATATTGGCAGATAAAGTAGGTTGTGACATGCTGGATACTATTGACTTAGTTGAATGTCTTCGGGAGAAGAACTACAAAGAACTCATTCAGCAGTCCATCACACCAGCCACATACCACATTGCCTTTGGACCAGTCATTGATGGTGATGTCATTCCAGATGACCCACAGATACTCATGGAACAAGGGGAGTTCCTTAACTATGATATTATGCTTGGAGTTAATCAAGGAGAAGGCTTAAAATTTGTGGATGGCATAGTAGATAATGAAGATGGTGTTTCACTAAGTGATTTTGACTTTTCAGTCTCTAACTTTGTAGACAACCTGTATGGTTACCCAGAGGGGAAAGATACTCTCCGAGAGACAATTAAGTTTATGTATACTGACTGGGCTGATAAAGAGAATCCAGAAACAAGAAGGAAAACTTTGGTTGCACTTTTCACAGATCACCAGTGGGTGGCACCTGCTGTTGCAACAGCTGATTTACATGCTCGATATGGCTCTCCAACCTATTTCTATGCATTTTATCACCATTGCCAAAGTGAAATGAAACCAAGCTGGGCTGATTCTGCCCATGGTGATGAAGTTCCTTATGTATTCGGTATTCCCATGATTGGACCCACTGAACTCTTCAATTGCAATTTCTCAAAGAATGATATCATGCTCAGTGCAGTGGTTATGACATATTGGACTAACTTTGCCAAAACTGGGTATGTAGCATTTTTTTTTTTTTTACTATAATAATATTTGTTGTAGAGTTCTTTGCTATTTGTGCAGAAAACAGGACAGAGTTCTATTTTAAGAAACAACCAACTGGAAAATTCAAATCGCTTTCAATACATAGGAATACAATACTGCATGGTTTCAAAGATCCTAAGTGTGTTTAGCCTTTGTTACATTGATAAAAATATGAAATTCTGAATTTTTTACTACTGTAGATCCGATCTTATAAAAAATAAACCAGTTTTAACCCTAAGCCATAATTAAATGTAGCTTTCTGTCTATCAAAAGCTACACTTCAGTAACTTTGTAGAAAAAAACTCAGATGGCAAATTGCCACCATCCTCTGACAGAAGTTATGAGGTGGCTCCACGTTTACTGCTGGGTATACACGGGACGCAAATCTACCAAAAATGGTCAGTTCAGCTCCTTGTCCAACAAAAGCCAGTCTCACAACCCAAGCTGCTGAAAAACCATTGGCTGCAAGCTCTGATTAGTGTGTTCTGGCGGGGGCAGTCTAGTCCCCCTGTCAGAACACAAAAGCTCAGCGGAGAGATCTCCACACTATGTGTTAGTACAGTGTTCTGTAATTTTTTTTTGTTCAGCCTGCTGGGTTGAACCAAAAAAAAAAAAAACTTATATTGTGTACCCAGCTTAAGTGATACTTCAGTTATAGGTGCAGTATACAGCACCAAATCACCCACACAACCTCTGAGTTTAAAATTCAGTTTTCATCTCTAAAAAGCTTTTATTATGAAATAGTGTACTCGGTGCATAAACATGCACGTTAGGGCAGTACAAGTATACATATTTGTGAATACATAAGTCAGAATCAAGTCTTAGGAAACAAAAAAAAGCCTGCCATGATTTATTTTTCTTGAGACCTTAACCGCGTAAGGACCGCCCCACGTACTTATACTGTGGCAGGGAGGCCCTTAAGTGCGAAATTGCATACCTGTACATTATCTTCTTCTTCAGCTCTGATTGGACACAGTGGGAGCCAATCAGCGGGTCCAGCGTAGTGAGGCAGAGCGGCGGACTGCCTATGTAAACAAGGCAGACCGCCGTTCTGCCAGAGAGGAAAAGAAGAAACACGGATCTCTGTATTCCTTTAGTCAAAGCACTTCCCCCACAGTTAGAAATCGCTCATAGGAAACACATTTAACCCATTTATTGCCCCTGATGATCACTGTATTAGTGTCACTGGTCCCCAAAAAGTGTCACTTAGTGTCAGATTTGTCTGCTGCAATGTCGCAGTCCCGCTAAAAATTGCTGATCACTGCCATTACTAGTAAAAAATATAAAAACATTTAAAAGTTCCTAAATCTATCCCATGGTTTGCAGACACTATAACTTTTGCGCAAACCAATCAATATTTGGGATTTTTTTTACCAATAATATGTAGCAAAATACATATTGGCCTAAATTTATGAAGAAATTAGATTTTTTTAATTTTTTAATTGGATGTGTTTTATAGCAGAAAGTAAAAAAAAAATATATTTTTTTTTAATCAAATTTGTTGGTCTTGTTTGTTATAGCACAAAAAATAAAAACCGCAGAGGTGATCAAATACTACCAAAAGAAAGCTCTATTTGTGGGAAAAAAAGTACATCAATTTTATTTGGGTACCGTGTTGCACGCTTGCGCAATTGTCAGTTAAAGTAAAAAAAAAAAAATGGCCTGGTCAGGAAGGGGGTAAAACTTTACGGGAGCTGAAGTGGTTAAGAGTTCAATTACTAAAATTATGTTTTATGACTTACACATACTAAAATGTTTGCATAATTCACCATATACACTGTTTTTCATGGACTTTATGGATTACTAAACCCAAGCCTTTGTGGACTTTATGGATAACTAAACCCAAGGACAAAAATGTGATATATTGCAGCTTACCAGTCCTTAGATGGTGGTGGCTGTGTTAGTATATTTTTTCAGGCTAATAATTTCAGCAACGGCAACCTGTGGAACTTGTCAGGCAGGCATTGTCTTTGTCACTTCTGTGAGCTGAAACATAAAACAATGTTATATTCCTTCTGTAATCTACAGATCTCATCACCCCACATGTAACTGCTGGACATGTTTGAAGTCCAGCCTTGGTGGCAACCCTGTCTCACTCCATAGATTCCATGGAGGAGAGAATGTAGCCACTCTGGGACAGAAAGTCAGGCAGGAACATCAGGTAAACATAAAGAAAAAAAAAGCATGAAAAAAAAAAAAATAGATCATGCAGCCACTATATTTATGGACTGTAAGTGTCAACACATTACATTTTTGATTTTGGGTTTAGTTTTGCTTTAAATGAATCTTGTCATATTCCTTGCCAACTCCAAATGAGGATAATATGGACAAATGTATAAGACATCACATTCAGTCAAGATAATCAGTAGCTCCAGAGATAAAGGCAACTGAAGTTAAATAACCAGTCTTGGTGTTCCTCTCTGCCTCCCTTATGGCTGGTGAGGTCACTGATCACATTAGGTATGGTCCAGAAATAAGTGAAGGTGAGCTTGACATTTAAAAAAAAGGTAAGATTTTTATGTACATTTAGTTGTCAAAATTTTAGGATCTACTGATCATGTGGCTTTTAATATAGGTAGTTTTAGTTTATGCATTTTTTATCATATTCAGTGCATCTTTCATAAGAGCAGTATGAAGGCTGCTGTTGCTGGTCTCCTGTTTTAAATACTAGTTACCAGTTTTTCTCTGAGTTCAATACTTTTTGAGTCACTGTTATGGAACAAGCGTGCAGAAAATTTGATCAAGCCATTCCTGCATGCTTGTTCTGGCTCAGAATGAATTAGCAGTCCATATATTTGTCTCAGTACAGGTTTACTTTAAGAAAAGGAAGTTATACTTTTTAAAGACATGCTGAAGACAACCAGAAAATAAAATAATCTGAATGAATTCAAGTATGTAAATATAAGTGAAATTAAACACTAGATGGCGATGTAGCACATTACATTTATTATTGTTATAAAGAACTATGTGCTTTGTTTTTTATATAGATAAAAATGGATAACAATTGATAATATTTTGTTATTATATAGTTTCACTGCCTTAAACAAATTGTGATAATAATAATACTAAGAACATTATATAAATACACATATATACATATATATATATATATACTGTGTGTGTATATATATATATATATATATATATATATATATTATCGATCATCATCATTTTAACTGTGATATAGAAGAACTGTTTTTCTTATTTCCAGTTACTATCTCTCTGACAAGTTATACTTCTACAATATTATATAAGAAGAGGTATTGATGTTACTACCATGTTCATGGGTGCTGCCATCCTTAATTTTCAAAACAATTCTAAAGTATATACAGGATGTTTATAATACAGCACTTTAGAACATATATAGAAGACCAAATAATTTTACAAAAGTTTTTTTATTTATTGACAGTATTTTACAAGCGTAAACCACAACATTACTTGAGGTAGACAAGGTACATATCATAAATCCAATATTGATGACTGATTGATCAATAAGTCACCAAATTCATTTTCATTCTGGCTTTATTTGCACTACAAAATGGTCAACATGTTTCACATGATTCCCTGCTATCAGAGAGGGACCACTGGAACAGAAAAAGGTTTGACCGCACTTACAGGTTTGAAGCAAAAGTGAAGACTTTATTGAAGATAAAAATCATCAGACAACATCGTAGACATCATGACATCAATGCAGACCTGGCAGAGATTAACGCGTTTCACGAATTGGAATTGGCTTAGTCATAATCTGACAAACACTGGTAAGTATAACCTTTATATAGCATATACTGAAATCAACCAGTGATTGATTATGCCAATTAACCCTTGTATCTGAAGTTTCTGCAACAAAACAGACAAAAGCCACAAATACCACAAATAACTACAACCTATACAATAAAACCAATACACATATAATAAAATAAAGGAAAGAAACTTTAAACAGAGTCCTCCTTTGCATAGAAAAAAATGACTCTCCCTGTTGCAGATAGCTGTCCCAACAGATAATAGAAAAAATACTATATAGAACAACAATAATGAAACATTCAAATACTTTTCAAAAAATCCTCAATATTAATTTCCTATATAGTGGTAATCAAAAATATGTACATAATGCTTGTATCTGTCAATACATGTCACTAAAGAGAGGTCTTTTGGCTCTTCAAATTACAGAGTAGGATACCGAGGGGGTTAAACCATGAGTGGGATGTCACATATTATTATGAAGTCTGACCTTTTGTTCCGGAATCAGTTCCCCCTCTGGACAGTGCTCTTTTCTTTAACCACTTCCCGACCGTCACATGCCAATATATGTCGGCAGAATGGCACGGGCAGGCAAATGGCCGTACCTGTACGTCCCTTTAAATTTGCCGCCCAGTAGGCGCGCACTCGCATGCCCGACGTGTGCCTCGGGAGTGCGCTCACGGGTCCCGGGAACTCGATGTTCGCCGGTGGCCTGCAAATGCGGTCAGGAGAGGCAGAATAGGGAGATGCCTATGTAAACAGGGCATTTCCCTGTTCTGCCTAGTGATAGGACAGAGAGCTACTGCTCCCTGTTATCAGGAGCAGTGATCACTGTCATGTCTCTGGTAGCCCATCCCCCCACAGTTAGAATCACTCCCTAGGACATACTTAACCCCTTCAGTGCCCCCTAGTGTTTAACCCCTTCCCTGCCAGTGTAATTTACACAGTAATCAGTGCATTTTTATAGCACTGATCGTGACTATGGACACAATGGGACAATGGTCTCAAAAATGTGTCAAAAGTGTCCGATGTGTCCGCCATAAAGTCGCAGTCACGATAAAAATCGCAGATCGCCGCCATTTACGCTATAACTTTTGCGCAAACCAATCAACATACGCTTATTGTGATTTTTGTTTAAAAAAATATATATATTTATTATAGCAAAAAGTAAAAGATATTGGGGATTATTTATGAAAGGCAAATCCACTTTGCACTACAAGTGAAAACTACAAGTGCATACTACAAGGGCAAAGTGCACTTGAAATTGCACTGAAAGTGCACTTGGAAGTGCAGTCACTGTAAATCTGAGGGGTAGATCTGAAATGAGGGGAAGCACTGCTGATTTTATTATCCAATCATGTGCAAGCTAAAATGCTGTTTTTTATTTTCCTTGCATGTCCCCCTCAGATCTACAGCGGCTGCACTTCCAAGTGCACTTTCAGTGCAATTTCAAGTGCACTTTGTGGATTTGCCTTTTGTAAATAACCCCCATTGTGTTTTGTTTTTTCAAAATTGTCGCTCTTCTTTTGTTTATAGCGCAAAAAATAAAAGCCGCAGAGGTGATCAAATACCACCAAAAGAAATCTCTATTTGTTGGAAAAAAAGTGCGTCAATTTTGTTTGGGTGCAACGTCGCATGACCGCGCAATTGTCAGTTAAAGCGACGCAGTGCCGAATCGCAAAAAATGGCCCGGTCATTGGGCAGTCAATTCTTCCGGGGCTGAAGTGGTTAAACAGTTTATTTTTGTTTTTGTTCTACTCTTGGTTTCTTATGAAGTAAAATTTTGGTTCTTAAATCAGTTCCCCCTTCTGGGCAGTGCCCTTTCATATAAGTTTTTTTTTTTGTATCCTGTTGCAGTTTATATACTTACTGTATATACTGGTCATTAGGGTTGTGTACATCACTATTTTGTGATTTATTTTTTTATCAATAGTGACATGTATTGACAGATACAAACATTATGTACATACACAGTGTAACATAGGTGTAATTGTTATAACATTTTTTGATTACCAATATATAGGAAATTAATATTGAAGATTTTTTGAAAAAGATTGTAATGCTTCCTTAATGGTGTTTTTTCTCTTATCTGTTAGGACAGCTATCCGCAACAGTGAGATAACTATTTCTAAAAAAAAAATTCTATACAAAGAAGGACTCTGTTTAAAGTTTCTTTCCTTTATTTTATTATATGTGTATTGGTTTTATTGTATAGGTTGTAGTTATTTGTGGTATTTGTGTTTTTTGTCTGTTTTGCACAAACCTACATACAAGGGTTAATTGGCATAATCAATCACTGGTTGATTTCAGCTGAGTACGTGCTGTATAAGGGTTATACTTACCAGTGTTTGTCAGATTATGACTAAGCGCATTCCAATTTGTGAAACGCGTTAATCTCTGCCAGGTTTGCATTGATGTCATGATGTCTACGCTGTTGTCTGATGATTTTTATCTTCAATAAAGTCTTCACTTTTGCTTCAAACCTGTGAGTGCGGTCAAACCTTTTCCTGTTCCAGTGGCTCATATCCAGATTGCGGACTGGACCTGCACCGTGAGGTTGAAGCATGGAATTTCTCTCACCTGGAACGGCTTGGCTTTGCTTTCTTTTTTTTGTTTAATATGTTTTTATTGAGAAAATTATATGGATATAACAATCAAATGAGATACATTGAAAATAGTTCAGTGGGTTATCATGTGGAGAGATTCACTCGGTTTGAAGTAAAAACATTATGAGTAACCCATATTTACTGAAATAAAAAGCAACATTACAAATAAAATATAGAAGAAGGGGGGAAAGAAGAGAAGAGAGAAAGACAAGAGAAGAGTAGGAAGGGGGTGGGGGGATGGAGAAAAGGAAGGAAGTTGGCACACATGGCAGCACAAATGAATATGTGGCTAGTACAGTTAGTGTGGCTAAACCTTATAGGGAGGTTAGGCCCAATAACATTAATATTAATAAAAATGAGACAACAAGGGTACAGAAAGCAAGAGTTTCTCAAGGGGACGAAGAAATTATGTCTTTGGGTAGAAAGGAAAGAGGACCACGGGGCCCAGGTTAAGGTGTATTGTTTAGTAGTATCTCTTGCAATGTGAGTGAGTTCTTCCATGAGACTTACTTCAGAGACTTTTTGTAGCCAGGACTTAGCAGTTGGAGTTGTAGATTGACCCCAAAAAATTGGAGTGAAAGCCTTGGCTGTATTAAGGAGGTGTGGAATGAGTGAGCATTTATATCTACCTATTGACATTGAGGTAGCGTGAAAGAGGACTATCCAAGGGTCCAAAGGTAACTTGACATCGGTAATCTGATGAATTATGTCTATTACATCAGACCAATAAGGGCGAATGAGTGGGCAGAACCACCAGATGTGGGCATGGGTGGCCTCCTGTCCATAGTTCCTCCAGCATAGCGGGGAGTTAGTAGGAAACATGCAATTTAATTTAACAGGTGTGTGATGCCATCTAGTGAGAAGTTTGAAGTTAGATTCAGCCATAGAAGAAGCCAGAGAGGAAACATGTGTAAGTTGGAGAACTTTGTATTTTTTCTTGTCTGTAATATCAGCACCCAGGTCACGTTCCCAACTGGACAAATATTTTTGATAAGTAGGGCTTTGCATTTCAATAAGCACTTTGTAGAATAGGGAAACACAGTGGAGAGGGGGATCTTTATGAAGGAACACATATTCAATGCCGTTGAGATCTTGGATTCCCCGTAATGGTTGGGGGAGAGTTTGAAGGAAGCAGTTCAGTTGGTTATATCTCCATGTGTCCATAAACGTGGTTGGTCTACGACCTGAGATTTCAGACAAAGGTTTAAGTGTATTGGAGTTTAGGACAAGGTGCAAGAGGAGGGGACCTCCGGGTGACCAGGATTGGAAGCCTGGGTCTAAGGATCCTGGCATGAAGTAGTTATGGTGTAGGAGAGGGGTTAGTGGAGAATCATAAGACCATGTGAGTTTCTTATGGAGTCCATCCCATATGTCCAGAGAGGATACGGTATGGGGCGAGGTATTGTGAGAGAGGTTTCTAAAAGAGCAAGGTATCCAAGGAGTAGAGGAAAGGTCCGAATCACATAGAGAGTATTCCGGTTGTACCCATAGTTTAGAGGCAAAGGCATATTTCCAATCTGCTGTGCGTGATAAAATTATGGCATGATAATATGCTTTAAAATTGGGTAGAGATAATCCTCCAAAACGTTTGGCCCGAAAAAGGACCTCCCTAGAAACTCTGGGGTGACCATCCCTCCAAACAAAGCGGGCGATCATGGTCTGCAATAGAGTAAAGAAGCCTATAGGAACCTTTAAGGGAATCATTTGTAAGATAAAAAGAATTCGGGGGAGTATGTTCATCTTGATTATATTCATCTTACCTAGCCATGAATGTGAAAGGGAAGACTATTTTCTGAGGTCAGCTCTGATGGTGTTCAGAAGAGGGATATAATTATGCCTAAAAAGGGAGTGGAGATGGGGAGTAAGGTATATGCCGAGGTATTTCATGCGTGAGGATTCCCAGCGAAAGGGGAATAGGGGTTTCAGCTGATCAGCTACTGATTGGGGTACCGAAATATAAAAAATTTCTGATTTTGACAGATTAATTTTAAAGTTGGATAGTGTCTGGAAGGTAGAGAATTCTGACATTAATTTTGGTAATGAGATGTGTGGTCGTTGAATAAAAAACAGAACGTCATCAGCGTAGGCTGCGTATTTATGGAGCCTACAACCAAATTGAATGCCATGGGTATTTCTATTATGTCTAATCGTGGCCAAAAAGGGTTCAAGAGAGATAGCAAAAAGAAGAGGGGATAAAGGACATCCTTGTCTGGTTCCGTTATGTAGTGTAAATGGGTCGCTTAATGAGCCGTTTATACGTACGTGCGCGGTGGGATTTGAGTAGAGGGAGGAAATACGGTGAAACATTCTGGGGCCCAGGTCAAAATAGCGGAGGGTGGTTCTGAGGTAGTCCCAGTCCACCCTGTCAAACGCCTTTTCGGCATCCGTGGAGAGAAGAAGGGTTGACTGGGAGCACCTGCGAACATAGTGGATCAGGGACAAAGTGCGAAGCAAGTTGTCTCTGGCCTCCCTATTAGGGATAAATCCAGTTTGATCAGCTGAAGGGTCCTTGTCAGGTTTGGGAATAACAGTAATGTGGGCAGATAAGGATTCCAGACAAAGGCCAGATTTGTGTGAGATGGAATTTGCTTAAGCTGTGAGATGAGGAAGTAAAATGTCACTAAAGGTTTTGTAGTATAGAATGGTGAATCCATCCGGGCCAGGGGCTTTACCGGAGGGGGAGGATTTTAGAGCGTATTGAAATTCCTCTATGGAAAAATCAGCTTCCAGTTCATTAAGGGCCAACTTCAACAATTTTGGGAGGTTGGCTTCCCTGAGATAGGTGAGTATACGTTTACATTATTCCGAAAATGGTAGAAAAGCTAGGCCACCTTCCACATTATACAAGTCTGCGTCAAATTCCCTGAAGGCTTTCGAAATTTGAGGAGTATTGTGGACTAAATCCCCTGATGGCAGTTTTATTTTGGGTATGAAGGATAAGGTTTTTTTGGCTATAAGGGATCTAGCCAACTGTTTACCCGGTTTGTTACCCCATTTGTATACTTTCTGGGAAATGTAATGAAATTTCTGTTTAGTTTCAAGAGTGAGGAAAGTTTTGAGCTCTTCTCTCTTAAGGGTGAGGGCTTCAAGGTGTGAGATATGTAGGGGAAGTTTGTGCTTTTTCTCTAGTTCAGCAATTTGTTGTAGGACCTGTTTAAGCTGTTGACCATGCTCTCTCTTTCTCCTCGCACCCAATTCAATAAGAGAACCCTTCATTGATGCCTTATGAGCTTCCCATAAAACAGAGGGAGAAGTGCCTGAGGCTGCGTTTTCTTTAAAGTATTGGGATAAGGTAGTAGATAACATGGAAACATCTGTTGAATTAGAAATGAGAGAATCATTGAGCTTCCAATTATTGGGGCGAGGAGGCAGAGCGGGCACATCCAAGCATATGGAAACAGGTGCATGATCAGAGAGAGTAGCAGCACCAATGTGGGCTGAGTGGAGAAGAGGGAGGCGAAAGTGATCAAGGAAGATGTTGTCTATTCTGGAGTAAAAGTTGTGCGTTTTGGAAAAGTGGGAGTAGTCTTTTTCTTTAGGGTGCAGAAGATGCCAAGCGTCCATAAGTTGAAGATCTAGGAGTTTCTTTTTGACTTGAGCTAATCTTTTAAATGGGATACCAGAACGGCCTTGGGAGGTGTCCATAATGGGATCTAGAGGCATATTTATATCCCCCGCTAGAACTATCATACCCTCAGCAAAATGTGATAATTTTGTAAGCATTTGAGTAAAGAAAACAGGTTGATTGTGATTGGGGCAATAAATGTTTGCTAGAGTGCAACTAGTGTTGCCTATAAACCCTTTGACAAAAAGGAAGCGACCATGATCATCCGCTAACATTTCAGTAAAACGAAATGATGCACTCTTACTGAATCCAATGGCTACTCCTTTGGCCTTGTTAGTGTCTGACAAACTATAATACCAATTGTGGAAATATTGTGAGTATAACTTAACGGACGTTGTATGAGTCAAATAGGTTTCCTGGAGGAAGGCAATAGAACAAGCAGAGCTTTTCAGTTCTCTCAACACTTTATGTCTCTTTGCGGCCACACTAAGGCCTCTAACATTATTAGAGTAGCCATATCATCAGCAGAGAGTGGACCATTAATTTATACAGCCATGCGTGCCAGCAAAACAGAAAGGGGAGGGAAAAAGGGACAAAGAGAAGGGGAAGAAGAAGAGCCAGGAAAAAAGAAGAGGAGGAAGAAAAACACATATGATATATAGTATAACAATCATTAGAGCAATTGGGATTGAGATAAGATTCACACAGAAATCTGCGGTGGTCCCAGTGGGGATGAGGGGAGAAAGCAGCCAAAAAGAGTTTCAGGTAAATTTCAAGGAGAAGAAACAGGCTGCTAACTCCCATCAACCCCAGGAGGAGAGGGGCAGAGAACAAACGGCTTTGTGGAGGCATTAACAGGGAGCATTGAGCCCCGTAAGCAAAGGGCCTGTAATTAAGTAATTAACATTTGTAGAAACAAGCAATGTTCACATGACCGTTTTTCATGACAAGAAAAATGCCATTTTTTAATTTGGTCATTAAAAACGATCGTGTGTGGGCTCCAGAGCATTTTTCACAATGTGAAAAATGGGCATTAAAAATTTGGAACATGCTCTAATTTTTCTCCTTGTGTTTCACGTCGTTTTTCTCATCATGAAAAATGGCAGTGTGTAGGCTTTAATGACGTGAAAAAAACGCGCATGCTCAGAAGCAAGTGATGAGACGGGAGCGCTCGTTCTGGTAAAGCTAGCGTTCGTAATGGAGATAGCACATTCGTCACGCTGTAACAGACTGAAGAGCACGAGACTGAAAAGCACGAATCGTATCTCACCAAACTTTACTAACACGAGGATCAGCAAAAGCAGCCCAAAGGATGGCGCCATCCGAATGGAACTTCCCCTTTATAGTGCCGTCGTACATTCCGTACGTCACCGCGCTTTGCTCAAGCATTTTTTTTCATGATAGTGTGTAGGCAAGGCAGGCTTGAGAAGAATCACGTAGAGAAAAATTTTGTTTTTTTCAATGACATTAAAAATGGTCGTGTGTACGCGGCATAACAGTTCCTCAAGGATAAACCTGAAAATGATTAGTAAGATCAGTTAAACATTTGGCATAAAGCAGAAATCTTCAAAACGTAGGCTACAGTCAAACAAAGTAGCAAGGAAGATGAGTGTAAGCAATGAGACATCTCACCCATTTTTCTGAGACGAGCCAGGGGTGGAGACACACCTTTGCTTGGCTGGGGTTTTCCACCATTGGGGAGAACGGGGTGCAGAGAAGGTGGGTATAGGATTCTGCCAGCCCGGTAGTTCCGTGTGTGGCAAATTCAGATCCTGAAGGAAGTTAGGTAGATCCTCATGGAACCGCAAAGTGGAGGAGTGGCCATTTTTAGTAGCAATTAAGCATGCAGGAAAACCCCATCTGTAAGTGGTTCCATCACCCGATCAGCTTTAAAGCTCTGCGGTGATCAAGGATCTCCTTAGATATGTCTGGAAAGATGTTAAGGGTAGCTCCATCAAAGTCAATTTTAGGAGTATTTCGCAGTTTGATCATGATGCCTTTTTTGTCTTCAAAATAGTGCAGACGACAGATCACATCTCTGGGTTGGTCAGAAGTGAAGTTGAGAGGTCTCAGGGCTCGGTGGACTCTGTAAAAATGAAGAGGATCAGTAACAGGGTTACCTAGAATGGTATTAAGGATGCCCCGGATCGAGGGTTCTAGATCGTTATCTCTGGTCGGCTCCGGCAGCCCTCTAATACGCAAGTTGTTTCTGCGGTTGCGATTCTCGAGGTCCTCAAGTTTGTATAACGAGGCCCTGTGAGCATATGCTAATTGAGTGACAGTCTCTTGCAATTCTTTAATAGCCACCTCTTGTGAGTCTTGGCGCTGTTCTGTTTCCTCAATTCTGACGAGAAAATGTGCCATGTCCGCCCTAACCGCGGAGATCTCCTTTTTGATAGATTTTTCCATACTGTGGAACATACCCGCCATTTCCTTTTTGAGCTCACTCATCAGAGAAGACATGTACGAGCCTGTGGGAAAGCCAGGGTCCTCCATCAACTCCGAACGGCAGGATGAGGCCGGAGAGCTTTCACGGGGGGAGGCAACGTGTGAGGCTGGAGAGATAATAGATCTCGAGGCTCTGGTCTTGTTGATCCGAGAGCTGGGACTTTCATGTTCCACAGCTAGGAATCTCTTGATAGTTCCCACAGCAGTTTGATGTAAGGTTGAAGATTTCGCAGATCGTTTACTTATTGATGAACGGGAACTGGAACCTTTAGATGGCATTGCTAGTTGTTTTTGGGCCGAAAGCTAGACAGAGCTCATTTCAAGCGCTTCCCAGCAGCGCCATGCGCAGGTCAGCTGCCCCGTGGAGGGGCCGTGTACGTTGCAACAGTTCAGCAGGGGAAACAAGTATTTAGGCTGACAGGTTTAGGTGACTGGAGGATGAGTGAATCAGGCAGTGAGAAGGTACAGCAGCCGTATGTAAACTACAGGGTGGAGTATGGCCGTTAATTCCTAGCAGGATACAATAACAGTCAGCAGGCCAGTTGGATAGGGGAGTACTGTAATTGCTTGTGTGTAGAGGAAGATGATCAGAATGGTCCTCTTATGCCTTAATAGGTGGTAGCTGGGCAACAGGGGAGATGCTATGCAGTAATAAATGTGGCAATGGGTGTATTGGGAGCAGCAAGATGGCTGCCGTCTTCCAGGAGTAGGCCGAAGCCGCGGTCTTTCCTAGAGCCAGCCGCCATAAGTGTGCAGGACCGGCCGTTATGGGACCACTCCCAAGCCCCCACATTTACAGAGTTTAACCAATTCTTCCATAGGTGTAGGTTCAGGGGCGACTGGGCTATCCGCCGCTCACCCCGTTGATCGCGGCACTCTAGGCCGGAGGATGCGGAAGGCCCTATAGGCCGCAAGATGGTGACTGACTTCTGGAGCCGGCCGCGGGCAGGGTAAAAGGATGAGGGGGCACACCGCCAGCCAGACACCTCCACCCAAGCCAGGATTAAGACAGGGGATGTCCGTGGACTTGTAGCGGAACGTTGGAGGCTCCATAGACCTCAAGATGGCGTTGAGCCTGGGCTGTGTGGAGTGGACCAGGCGAGCCCCAATCGGCCGGCCAGGCTTCACAATTCAAGCCGGGATTAAGGTAGGGTATCCCCAGGGATAAGAAGGGCAGATTTGAAGGCTCACCTGCGGAGTTAGCAGCGAGGATGGCTGTAGATTACAGATGTATTTGCGGAGCTCTATACCTGCACGTCCTCCTCGGTCAGCTTCCGGACACGCCCCCCTGGGCTTTGCTTTCTATTAGAGAGGGGCCCTTGCTCTCAATTGTGAAACGATAGTCTCAATGCAAAGGAAATGTCAGACATTTTCAATGCAAGTACTGTTTCCCCAAAGGTTCAACTTTGTAGCTGCTGCCAAGGGATAGTTTTTTCTTCTCAGGCTGTGGCTGTTTTGGACAGAAAACAAACTTAGGACATTGAACACCTTTTGTTTTGATGCTCCTGTAATATGTTTAACTGATTTAAACTACACGTACACACAATTGGATTTTCCACAGACAAAGCGTCTGACTTTTGTCCGAAGGGTGTTGGCCAGGAAAATGGCGTGGAGTCCCCCTAAAAATCCATACCAGACCCCTTATCCGAGCACGCAACCTGGCCGGCCGCAGGGGAAAAGGGGGGGACGAGAGAGCGGCCCCCCTCCCTCCTGAACCGTACCAAGCCACATGCCCTCAACATGGGGAGGATGTCCCCATGTTGATGGGGACAAGGGCCTCATCCCCACAACCCTTGCCCGGTGGTTGTGGGGGTCTGCGGGCGGGGGGCTTATCGGAATCTGGAAGACCCCTTTAACAAAGGGGACCCCCAGATCCCGCCCCCCCCCCCTATGTGAATTGGTACCCCTACCATTTCACGAAGAAAGCGTAAAAAAAATGTTTAAAAAAACACACAAACACCTTGAAAAAGTCCTTTATTAAAAAAAAAAAAAAAAAAAAAACATTTCAGCGGTGAAATCCAGTGTCCCGCGGCGATCCCGATGTCCAGCGCTGTCCTTCATTGGTTGTGCCTGAGCGGACCTGATGGGGAACTCCCTCTCAGTATTTTAAATGTATAGACCCGCCCCTTCTAAAGTTTCCCATCAGGTCCGCTCCCTCGGTATGTCGGACCCGCCTACGTCATTGGCTTGAGCGGG
Source organism: Rana muscosa (assembly GCA_029206835.1). NCBI lineage: Eukaryota > Metazoa > Chordata > Amphibia > Anura > Ranidae > Rana > Rana muscosa. The sequence continues at coordinate 249,844,250 of CM055117.1, read as the reverse complement.
GAACTTCCTTCACTGTGTAATTTAAATTTACATAGTGAAGGAAGTTCCCCGCTCAAGCCAATGACGTAGGCGGGTCTGACATACCGAGGGGGCGGACCTGATGGGGGACTGCTCTCACTTTGGTAATACATGTATAGACCCGCCCCTTCTCATGTTCCGCATCTGGTCCGCTGAGCGGACCTGATGGGGAACTTTAGAAGGGGCGGGTCTATACATTTAAAATACTGAGAGGGAGTTCCCCATCAGGTCCGCTCAGGCACAACCAATGGAGGACAGCGCTGGACATCGGGATCGCCGCGGGACACTGGATTTCACCGCTGGAATGTTTTTTTTTTTTTTTAAATAAAGGACTTTTTCAAGGTGTTTGTGTGTTTTTTTAAACATTTTTTTTACGCTTTCTTCGTGAAATGGTAGGGGTACAATGTACCCCTTACCAATTCACATAGGGGGGGGCCGGGATCTGGGGGTCCCCTTTGTTAAAGGGGTCTTCCAGATTCCGATAAGCCCCCCGCCCGCAGACCCCCACAACCACCGGGCAAGGGTTGTGGGGATGAGGCCCTTGTCCCCATCAACATGGGGACATCCTCCCCATGTTGAGGGCATGAGGCCTGGTACGGTTCAGGAGGGAGGGGGGGCCGCTCTCTCGTCCCCCCCTTTTCCCCTGCGGCCGGCCAGGTTGCGTGCTCGGATAAGGGGTCTGGTATGGATTTTTAGGGGGACTCCACACCATTTTTTTTTTAAATTTGGGGTGGAGTTCCCCTTAAAATCCATGCCAGATCTGAAGGGCCTGGAATGGATATTTGGGGGAACCCCACGTCAATTTTTAAAAAAAATTTGCGGCAGGGTTCCCCTTAATATCCATTCCAGACCTGAAGGGCCTGGTAATTGAATTCTGGGGAACACCCACGCTTTTTTTTTTCTTTTTTATCAATGACTTTTGTATGTATTGCCGGGAGCCGACAATTCATTAATAGCCGCGAGTCAGTTTTAAATGCATTTTTTTCTTTCAAAAATGACATTTTTTGCAGGGACAGTTCTAAGCACGGGAAACATGCGCCACTTCACATGCATATCATACACACCCCCCAGGTACGAAATTTAAAGGAATATTTCACTTTTATTTTTTCATTTTAAGCATTATTAAAATCACTGCTCCCAAAAAAACGGCCGTTTTTAAAACTTCTTTTTGCATTGATACATGTCCCCTGGGGCAGGACCCCGGTCCCCAAACACTTTTTAGGACAATAACTTGCATATTAGCCTTTATAATTAACACTTTAGATTTCGAACGTTCGAGTCCATTGTATTTAATAGGGTTCTAAAGTTTACACGAACATTTTGTCTGTTCGCAGGTTCTGGTGCGAACCGAACAGGGGGGTGTTCGGCTCATCCCTGCTTCTGAGCATGCGTGTTTGTACTTTGGACTTTTGTCTGACGGACTTGTGTACACACGATCGGAAAATCTGAGAACAGACCATTGTCGACGTAAAATTTTAAAGCCTGCCATCCAACATTTGTCCATGGAAAATCTGACAACAATTGTCCAATGGAGCGTACAAACGGTCGGATTTTAGACCAACAGTCTGTCAACACACAATACCCGTCAAAAAATCAGATTGTGTGTAAGAGGCTTAAGAGTTCAGTTGGGCTTTAAGATAAGATAATGCATGCAAGAGGGAACTTGGTGAACAATAACTTTATAAAGATGTGGAGCTTATACAGGGCTCTTTTCCTGTTCCCATATGGCAGCACTAGGCTAACCATCAAGCAGCAGAACTGTCATATAGAAGGACCAGGAGTCAGTCACATAAACCTCATACTTGCAAAACAGGGTAGAGTTATTTGCTATTGGTGGACAACTAAAATAACATGTGACTGAAGATAGATGGGTTTGTGCTGCTGTAGAGGAAGGAAGTTAAGCAAACCTTCAGTTTTGCCCTGCATATTGGTCATTAAAACCAGGTGAGAGCACAAGTGTTGTGGAAAGGTGATCAAAAGGTGTAGGTGGAATGAGGCTGGGTTCACACTAGTGCGACACGACATCTGTCCTACTTTGGATCCGACTTTGCCCTGCGACATGAAGCCGACATATGTCCGACTTTCAATGAACGGGGATCCGACTTTGATCCCCGCCAATATCAGGCACTGTGTTTGGTATGAATCTTGAGGGGGAACTCCAGGCCAAATTTTAAATAAAAAAAACGGCGTGGGTTCCCTTCCAGAGGCATACCAGGCCCTTGGGTCTGGTCTGGATTTGAACGGGCGCCCCTACGCCGAAAAAACGGCGTGGGGGTCCCCCTAAGGTTCAAACCAGACCCTTATCTGAGCACACAACCTGGCAGGCCGCAGGGGAAGAGGGGGGGACGAGAGAGCGGCCCCCCCTCCCTCCTGAACCGTACCAGGCCGCATGCCCTCAACATGGGGGGTTTGGTGCTCTGGGGCAGGGGGGCGACCTGCGGCCCCCCGACCCCAGAGCACCCTGCCCCCATGTTGATGAGGACAGGGCCTCTTCCCGACAACCCTGGCCATTGGTTGTCGGGGTCTGCGGGCGGGGGGCTTATCGGAATCCGGGAGCCCCCTTCAATAAGGGGGCCCCCAAATCCCGGCCCCCCCACCCTATGTGAATGAGTATGGGGTACATCGTACCCCTACCCATTCACCTGGTGGAAAAAAAATGCAATAAAAAAACCACACAGCTTTTTAAAGTATTTTATTGCACAGCTCCGGGGGTCTTCTTCCGACTTCGGGGGTCTCCGGTGTCGTCGCTGCGCTCTCCGGTTCTTTCTTCCGCCGGGCCACCGCTAACTTCTTTAGCTCTTTTGCTAACGGAGGCCCGGTCTTCTGCGTCTTCTCGTCCGGCTCTCCGTTGTCCTTCTGCCGGCCCCTCCACTAACTTCTTTAGCTCTTTCGCTAGTGGAGGGGTCTTCTTCCCTCTTCTCCTCCTCGATGTTGACGCGTCGCTTCCTCCCGCTGTAATACTGGCTCTACGCTCCGCTTCGCATTAATATAGGCTTCTCATGACATCACAGTCACATGTTCCGGGGCACATGGCCCCGGAGCATGTGACTGTGACGTCATGGGAACATGTGACTGTGACGTCATGGGAAGCCTATATTAATGCGGAGCGGAGCGGAGAGCCAGTATTACAGTGGGAGGAAGCGACGCGTCAACATCGAGGAGGAGAAGAGGGAAGAAGACGCCGACGCCGACGACGGGAAGACCGATCCCTCCACTAGCGAAAGAGCTACCAAGAAGTTAGTGGAGGGGCCGGCAGAAGGACAACGGAGAGCCGGACGAGAAGACGGAGAAGACCGGGCCTCCGTTAGCAAAAGAGCTAAAAAGAAGTTAGCGGAGGCCCGGCAGAAGAAAGAATCGGAGAGCGCGGCGATGACACCGGAGACCCCCGAAGTCGGAAAAGACCCCCGGAAGTCAGAAGAAGAGCGCCGGAGTCGGAAGAAGACCCCCGGAGCTGTGTAATAAATTACTTTAAAAACCTGTGTAGTGTTTTTTTATTGCAATTTTTTTCCACCAGGTGAATGGGTAGGGGTACGATGTACCCCATAATCATTCACATAGTGTGGGGTGGCCGGGATCCGGGGGCCCCCTTATTGAAGGGGGCTCCCGGATTCCGATAAGCCCCCCGCCCGCAGACCCCGACAACCAACGGCCAGGGTTGTCGGGAAGAGGCCCTGTCCTCATCAACATGGGGGCAGGGTGCTCTGGGGTGGGGGGGCCGCAGGTCGCCCCCCTGCCCCAGAGCACCAAACCCCCCATGTTGAGGGCATGCGGCCTGGTACGGTTCAGGAGGGGGGGGCGCTCTCTCGTCCCCCCCTCTTCCCCTGCGGCCTGCCAGGTTGTGTGCTCGGATAAGGGTCTGGTTTGGATTTTGGGGGGACCCCCACGCCGTTTTTTCGGCGTAGGGGCGCCCCTTCAAATCCAGACCAGACCCAAGGGCCTGGTATGCTCCTGGAGGGGGAACCCATGCCGGTTTTTTATTTAAAATTTGGCCTGGAGTTCCCCCTCAAGAGCAGCAGAGCACAAGTCGCATGCCAAAGTCGGATCATGCAAGACTGCGGTCCGACTTTGATCCGACTTCAATGATAGTCAATGGGCTGAAGTCGGATCAAAGTCGGACCAAAGTAGTACAGGGAGCATTCTCAAAGTCGGACCGACATGTGTCGGACCAGTTAAGACGGCTCCCATAGGGAAACATTGATTTTCACACGTCATGCGACATGAGCTCCCAATGTCGGAGCGTTTGTCGCCCCAGTGTGAACCAGGCCTGAAGGTGGATTGCGAGTGATATCGTGGAGACATTTGATTTTCAGCACATGGGATAATTAGAGTTGAATTTTGTTTGGACTTAACATTTTTTAATTTTTGGATTGAGTGGAAGATTGTTATTGTGGATAGACATTTAAGCACATTATTTTTATATTGTTTTGCACAGGAGGATGATATAATGTTTGTTTAGTAGTTTGTGAAATATTGTAGTGCTGCACCTATTTAGTTTGAGCTAGCTACTCATAGAATTAGACAGAAGAGGGCAGCACGGGAGTATTTCATGATTACTGTATTTATTGGCGTATAACACTCACTTTTTTACCCTGAAAATAGAGGGTAAACTGTGCCTGCGTGTTATACGCAGGGGGCTGTGTAAAGTTTTTTTCCTGAAACTTCCCTCTTAAAGTTAGGGTGCGTGATATACGCCTGTGCGTGTTATACGCCGATAAATATGGTAGTTAGTCTATATGATATGCATATGACAATTTCCTTGGACACAGCCCTTATATAATGGGGCAGGATGTATGGAGACGGATTTTCTACTGAAGCATGTATGAACACTGACATACAGTATTTGTGTTCACACAAGGGAATATTTATTAACACAAACCCACCCCATGTATAGACACTGACATATATGTGTTCACACAAGGGAACATTTATTAACACAAACCCACCCCAAATCCGCAGTTCACTTTTTATGTGCAAATATGTCAACAGTATACTTTCAGTCTGTTTAGTAACCAAAACAACAGTTGTAGTTTCTGTTGTGCTGCAATATGATATTAAATGACAGCAGTCCTTGAATATACACTATATTACCAAAAGTATTGGGCCACCTGCCTTTACACCCACATGAACTTTATTGACATCCCAGTCTTAGTCCATAGGGTTCAATTTTGAGTTGGCCCACCCTTTGCAGCTATAACAGCTTCAATTCTTCTGGGAAGACTGTCCACGAGGTTTAACAGTGTGTCAATGGGAATGTTTGACCATTCTTCCAAAAGCATATTTGTGAGGTCAGGCACTGATGTGGACGAGAAGGCCTGGCTCACAGTCTCTGCTCTAATTCATCACAAAAGTGTTCTATCGGGTTGAGGTGAGGACTCTGTGCAGGCCAGTCACGTTCCTCCACCCCAAACTTGCTCATTCCTGTCTTTATGGACCTTGCTTTGTGCACTGGTCCAAATCATTCTGTGGAGGGGAGATTATGGTGTGGGTTTGTTTTTCAGGGGTTTAGCTTGGCCCCTTAGTTCCAGTGAAGGGAACTATTAAGGCATGAGCATACCAAGACATTTTGGACAATTTCATGCTTCCAAATTTGTGGGAACAGTTTGGGGATGGCCCCTTCCTGTTCCAACATGACTGTGCACTAGTACACAAACAAGGTCCATAAAGACATGGATGAGTGAGTTTGGGGTGGAATACTGACCTCAACCCAATAGAACACCTTTGGGATGAATTAGAGCGGAGACTGTGAGCCAGGGCTTCTCGTCCACACCAGTGCCTGAACTCACAAATGCTCTTTTGGAAGAATAGTCAAACATTCCCATAGACACACTCCTAAACCTTGTGGACAGCCTTTCCAAAAGTGTGGAAGCTGTCATAGCTGCAAAGGGTGGGCCAACTCAATATTGAACTCTACGGACTGAGACTGGGATGTCATTAAGTTCAAGTGCATGTAAAGGCAGGCATGCCAAGAATTTTGGTAATATAGTGTTATGTGCTAGAATTTAAAAATGTTTGCAAAACATCATCACAAGTCTCCATAATTGGAAATCAGATCACTGTAAGCACCCCCCCCCCCCCCTATGCTCATATCAGGTGAATATGGGTTCATTATCAATCAACAGTAGACAAGAAACTTATACAAATATCTCCAAGATGATAAGATTATAAATACGCTAAACATCCCTGGATGGAAGAAATAAAAAGTACTTCCAATTAGGAAATTCTGTTAAAATGTATTGCTGATTAATAGTGGAAAAAAGGTCAATCACATGTTAACAGTGCATCTGAGGATGCATGAAGCAAAAGTGAAATCTCCTAGCGAGAACCTGAAACTCACACAAGGCTTCCTCCCTTATGCCGCGTACACACGATCGGAAATTCCGACAACAAAACCGTGGATTTTTTTCCGACAGAATGTTGGCTCAAACTTGTGTTGCATACAAACGGTCACACAATTGTTGTCGGAAATTCTGAACGTCAAGAACGTAGTGACGTACAACACGTACGACGAGCCGTGATCAATGAAGTTCAATAGGCAGTTCAACTCTTCTGCTTGATTCTGAGCATGCGTGTTTTTTTGTGCGTCCGAATTGCATACAGACGATCGGAATTTCCGACAAGAACTTTTCTTGTCGGAAAATTTGAGAACCAGCTCTCAAACTTTTGTTGTCGGAAATTCCGACAGCAAATGTCCGATTTAACCGACACACAGCCGGAATTTCCGACAAAAAGCTCACATCGAACATTTATTGTCGGAAATTACGATCGTGTGTACGTGGCAGAACTCTGGTCAAGGTGCATGCTGCCATACACTGCAGAAAATATTGTAATCAGAGAACTACATATTTTGTCATGAAGGCAATTACATCCAGACCCCAAAGTTCACCTTGATGATGAAATGTGTAGGGTAGAGACTGATTATGTCATCATGCTACAACGTACCGCATCATGCTCCTCAATGAACGTAAGGGAAGGGCATGTTTCATGCTCTGGCTGGCTAAGAGATTTAACGTCTGCCTTTTACGGTACATAATGCTTTCTTGCACTGTTACCATGCATTTGGCCTTTTTATCTGCTTTTAAATCACCACTACTTTTAACAATTGAAATTGATTTTTTACTTCCCTCTGAGACTGAGTGTTCCTGCTGAATTAGTAGATCTATATGGTTATCATTTGGAAGGTAATATGAGTGCATATTGACCTACCAGTGGCATGGGCTAATATCCTAACAGTGTGTTGCTTTTCAATTATGGATGGATGCATGTAGTGATACTTCACTGAAAAAGTTTGGACTCTAATGCTGCGTACAGACGATCAGACATTCCGACAACAAAACCGTGGATTTTTCTCCGACGGATGTTGACTCAAACTTGTCTTGCATACACTCGGTCACACAAATGTTGTCTGAAATTGCGAACGTCAAGAGCGCGGTGACGTACAACTCGTATGACGAGCCGAGAAAAATTAAGTTCCATAGCCAGCGCGGCTCTTTTGCTTGATTCCGAGCATGAGTGGAATTTTGTGCGTCGGAATTGTGTACACACGCTCGGAATTTCCGACAAGAACCAGCTCTCAAATTTTTGTTGTCAAAAATTCCGACAGCAAATGTCTGATGGAGCCTACACCCGGTCGTAATTTCCGACAACAAGCTCCCATCGAACATTTGTTGTCGGAAATTCCGATCGTGTGTACGCGGCATAACACAGATTTTGTTGGTCGATCATCTTTTGACATAATATTGAATTATTTTTTGTGTGCGTGTGTGTGTGTGTGTATATAGAGTACCGTATATACTCGAGTATAAGCCGACCCGAGTATAAGCCGAGGTACCTAATGTTACCACAAAAAACTGGGAAAACTTACTGACTCGAGTATATATATATAATGTATAAATGTGTGTGTGTGTGTGTGTGTGTGTATGTGTGTGTGTATATTTTTGGGGACAAGAGTGTGGTCATTTTTAGCAACATTATTCTTTCTGTCCCTAAAATGCATTTAAAATAAAAGAAGCTACACATTAATAAATTAAATACAGAAAATGCTTAAACAAAATTCTGTATTTCTGTTAGTCTTACTTTGGTTTGGTGTTATGACTCTGTATTTTCAGTTTCACAACCTGATCCATTTTTACCATGCAGTTTGTGTTTTAAACTTGCATGCTGTAATTATTCTATATTGAATGGTGTAAAACAGCTTATTTGCATTTATTGATTGTGCAAGCTATCAGCGTTAGCAAAACTACTGCTGTAAGCTATATAGGGTAAATATAATTAATGTAAAACGTATACTTGATCAATAAACAGAAACTTTTATGCTGATATTTTATGGAAGAACACCAAGACCATTAACCAAAACCATCCTAGGACAACAGCTTTCTTCCTGCATAATTTTTCTCAAGCATATTTTTGCATTTCTGCCTGGATAATATTTTCCTTTAACCTTGCAGGTTTTTTTTTTTTTTTCTTTTGCATTGAATTAAAATAAAGATACACTCAATGCTGCAATAGGGAACAGTAAATATTTTCACTGAAGGTTTTAATGACAGGATTTAGCATTCCAAACTGCAGCCTTTCTGCAGTGCAGTGTGCAGACTGCAGTATTATGAAAAGGTTTTAGTGATGTTCTAAATTACATGGCTGGGAATGGAAACTATTAAAAATGTCTCTCATTTTCTATAAAGTTCAATAACCAGTGAAGATATTCTTAACAAACAAGCAAGATATTATCTTGTTTTACATTAAATTGAAAAAGTAAACATGTTTTACTTGTTAATTCATGCTGCATGTACTTTGATAGCCAAGAGCGAAGGGTAAATATAATTTACTCTTTAAAAGTATAGCAATACTTAGTGCATTTTAATAGATAAACGTATATGTTAAAAGGTCTAAATTACTTTTGGTTTCTTCAAGTAGTGCCCCTTCCTGGGGCTCTTAAGTTCAACTTTTAATAGGAATTGAATCTCCTTTGCCAAGCAACACATGCTCACTTGTATGTGTTGCTTGGCAAAGGAGCTTAAAGTGGTTGAACAGAGGACTAGAGAAACAAAGAATGATGAGTATGTGCTCATTTTAAGGAGGTATTAAAGTGAATTTATGTTTTTTAGTGGCTGCCCACATATTTATTTTCTCACCTTTATGCCCTGTACACACGATCGGATTTCCAATGGAATAAAATCCGATGAAATTTTCCATCGGAATTCCGATGAAGCTGACTTTCATCAGTCTTGCCTACACACCATCAGACAAAATTCCGACCGTCCAAAACGCCGTGACGTAAAACACTCAGACGAGCCGAGAAAAATTAAGTTCAATGCTTCTGAGCATGCGTCGACTTGATTCTGAGCATGCGTGGGTTTTTCTCCGTTGGAGTTCCACACAGACGATCAGAATTTCGTTTTTTTTTCCATCGGAAAAATTTAAAACATGTTCTATTTTTTAACACCGATGGAAAAAAGTCAGATAGGGCGCACACACAATCGTTTTTTCGGATGAAAAAAGTCCATCAGACTTTTTTCATAAAAAAACGACCGTGTGTACAGGGCATAAGAGAGCTCATCTGCTGGAGGAATCTGGTATTGCTGTACAACCAAAAGGAAAGGTGTTGGGGGACCTTTCTTTGCCCACAAAAAGGGTCCCAAGCAGATAGAAACTTTTTTATTTAAACTGAAATTTCCACTTGACACATTAACAATTTTGTAACAGGAATCATTGCTCTGAACATTTTTAAATAGAAAATACCTTTATTATGATAATCAGCCAGGTCTCAAAGGTTACGTTGCCAGCTCATCTAGCTAGCTGCAGTAAAAAATACAGAATTTTCCTTTCAGACACTTTTAATGCATAATGCCCAATATGATGAGTTTACAAACCAAGAGTATGGTTTCAATGTATATATGTACATTGTAGAATTGATATATTCAAGTTGTAACATTTAGTAAGCTGAACACTAACTTGGCTTAGTAAATAATATCATATTTTTTATTATCATATATACCAAATCATATACAGGGATGTAAAACAGGATTGTGCCTCTTAGAACATGATTGGATAATCTAAGTAAATGTACAGTAGCTTTACTTTATTGTCTAAGCTAAGTGAAAATTCCCTACACTTTTAGTAAATCAACCCCACTGAGTTCTAATTTCAGGAACGTAAAGTCTGTTAAATAGGGACCATATATCTGGTTTCAAAATCAGTTTTTCATGTTCAGAAATAATACGTATAACAACTTTGCTATTCGATTCTGTAATAGACTGAGCACATTGACAGTCATCAGACATTGCAGAACATTTAACCGCTGATTAATGCCTGGCCACATGCACATAAATGTGCTCATCAGACACCATGCTTTTTTTTATTACATTCTACATACCATTCCAGATTAATTTTTTATTTGGATTAAGACTAAACAACTGAAAAAAAAAGAGCTAATAGTTTTTTTTGTGGCACTATAAACCATTATAACCCATTAGAAATGTATAATTTCTTTAGGTTTAGCAGAGGTTAATTTTGTTTTTGATTTCTATGTGGATTTATTCACTGATTCCTTGTCAACTGCAACTTTTTCTAAAAATCAAACTTGCATTTTAACTTACCACTTAAATGTAGAAGCATGCAGAACCATGTTCTACTAAAGGAAAATAGGCTGTTCACGTTACAAACAAATTTTTATTTTGGAAGGGAATTTTCCCTTAGTTTAGTGAATGCATTGGAAATTCACTTTGCAAAAAAAAACAAAACAATAAAGTTCAAGGAAAATAAAAAAAACGGTATTTTTGCTAGTACATGGTCAGAATATGTGATCATCATTTGACCATGTCTGTGTTTTGGTTCATAGTTATATAGTTAGTCAGGTTGAAAAAAAATACAAGTTCTTCTAGTTCAACCAATAAAAGATAAAAAAAAAAATATCATACAATCCCATACCTAAGTGGATCCAGAGGAAGGCGAAAAAACCCCAGCAAATTCATGCAATTTTGGTTAAGTCGTTGTTAACCACTTCCTGCCCGCCATATGCAGAATGATGGCCGGAAAGTTGTTCAGTTATACTGACTTGGCATCAAATGATGTCCAGCACGATAACAAGCCCGCAGTGGCGCGCAGCACGGCGATCGGTGGTGTGGTGTGTCAGTCTGACACACTGCATCTCCGATCTTAGTAAAGAGCCTCTGATGTAGGCTCTTACCACATGATCAGCTGTGTCCAATCACAGCTGATCACAGTGTAAATGGGAAGAGACATTTATCGGCTTTTCCTCCACTCGCACTGACATATGCGAGTAGAAGCGAGGCGATCGGCTGATCTCCTGACGGGGGTCTGCACTGATTGATTATCAATGCAGCCCCCCCGAGGATGCCCACCCAGAACCACCAGGGATGCACACGCAGGACCCCAAGGAATGCCTACCCAGGACCACCAGGGATGCCCAACCAGGACCACCAGGTATGCCAATCAATGCCCAATAGGGATGGCACTCAGTGCCCATCAGTGCCTCCTGATCAGTGCTGCCTAACAGTGCCATCTATCAGTCCCGCCCATTAGTGCCTATCACTGCCCATCAGTGCCACCTATCAGTGTTCATAAGTGCCAACCAGTGCCACATATCAGTGCCACCTATCAGTGCCCAAGTCAACTATGAGTGCCCATTAGTGTCGCCTATGAGTGCCCATCTGTGCCACCTATCAGTACCCATCAGTGCTGCATATCAGTGCCACCTATCAGTGCCCATCAGTGCTGCATATAAGTGCATCATCATCAGTGCCACCTCATCAGTGCCGCCTCATCAGTGCCAATCAGTACTGCCTCATCAGTACCTATCAGTGAAGAAGAAAACATACTTATTTACAAAGTTTTGTAACAGAAATAAAGAAAACCTTTTTTTTTTTTTTTTTATCTGTATTTTTTTATTTTTAGTGCAAAAATAAAAACCCCAGTGGTGAACAAATACCACCAAAAGAAAGCTCTTTGTGTGGGGAAAAATTATAAAAAAAATTGTTTGGGTGCAGTGTTGCATGACCACGCAGTTGTCATTCAAAATGCAACAGCGCTGAAAGCTGACAATTGGTCTGAAAAGTAATAAAATTCCTGCGAGCCTCAATCAACCCAAAGCCAAATAAATATCACTAACCAGCTGCAAGCGTTACACACGTCTCATAAGCTTGTGCACATAGGCAAAAATAGTAGGTTATACGCTGCACTTTGGAATACTACACAATAAATGCGTACTAAAGGTTAAAACAAACACATATAGTGTTAATGGGACGTATGTGACATAAGTGACATAGAAGTGATATGAACAATGAAATTAATAAACATGTCATTTAAAACATTATTGATAAAGTGCTCAAGTGCATCCAGGTGCTACTTAACACAAATATAAGTGGAATGTAAGGACCAACAATAGTCCCCCTTTGAATAAATAGACTTGCTTTTGCACAAAAGTACTTTTTGCTATTTGTAAGAAACAATATTGTGACAGTCCTGTTGAAAGGCGTGCTGATAGTGCATGTGCGTGGTATCCAGTTACAGCACTGTTGACGTGCCTATATATCCATGCGTCTGGAAGTAATTGACGGGTGTTGCAGATCAGGCATTGGTGCTCTTATTCCAGTGACCCACTAGGTACTAAATGCTCACCTTGGAGCATGTGACTTAGCAATTATGCTCAGTCTGTACACGCTTGTGAACTACCCCTGGGTTCTATAATGGTAACAGGATCCTGGGCTTCCAATGCAGTATCTCAGGAATAATGGGGAATAAAAAGCCACGATAGTGTGATATTGTTTAAAACCTTTTATTAGACAAGTAAAAACAACATCCAATGGGGTACTCACATGTGTCAGGTGCGTCAGTGTAATACTCTATGTATGGCATGAAATACTACAGTGGCTGGTGTTGGAATGGTGTATGCCTCCTCCTAGGCAGATGGACTGCCTGTCGTACCGTCCTGGCCTCTCCCCTACGCGTGTTCGATACAGGGTAATCGTATCTTCCTAAGGGGGAATTCTAATTGGACGGCCGATCTGTCTATTATATATATAGCGCCCGCAGCCTTTTTGTTGAGGCTCGCGGACACTCTAGAGTCAGTTTATGATTTAGAATGGTGTATTTGTATGGGGAACGCTGCACCAGGATACGTATATTGGAAAGCTGCATCCCTTTTACTACAGCTGTACGGTGTGCCAGGAGGGCCACTCGTGCTACAGAAAAATGGCTGTTTAACCCATAGCTACCCAGGATGGACGTGGAGGATTTAACATACCATATCCAACTACCGGCAATAGTAAATAGAATGCTGATACTAATAGATATAAACAAAGCCTATAAAACAGTGATCATAACCATACTACTCTGCATTTAGTAAACAGTGTATAGAATGTAAATATATGCACTGCGCAGGCAATATTTGATACTATGCCGATGTCGTACCGATCGTACAATGTATGGTAAATTTAAGACAAAAAACAGTAAGTTAGCCTCTAAAGGTATGAAATAGAACATATGTGTACCCATAAGACCATATATAGAGGACCATATAAATATATATATATATATATATATATATATAGAGAGAGAGATACCTCTATATGTATATATATATATATATATATATATATATATATATATAGTCCTCTATATATGCTCTTATGGGTACACATATGTTCTATTTCATACCTTTTAGAGGCCAACTCTAAAGCCCTGTACACACGATCGGATTTCCTATGGATTCTAATCCGATGGATTTTTCCAGCGGAAATCCGATGAAGCTGACTTCCATCAGTCTTGCCTACACACCATCAGTCAAAAATCAGACTGTCCCAAACGCTGTGACGTAAAACACTCCGACAAGCCGAGAAAAATTAAGTTCAATGCTTCTGAGCATGTGTCGACTTGATTCTGAGCATGCGTAGGTTTTTTGTCCGATGGGGTTCAACACAGACGATCGGAATTTGCTATCGTTTTTTTTCCCATCGGATAAATTTAAAACATGTTCTATTTTTTCTCACCGATGGAAAAAAGACCGATGGGGCCCATACACGATCGTTTTTTTCCGATGAGAAAAGTCCATCGGACTGTTTTCATCGGTAAAACCAATCATGTGTACACAGCATTACTGTTTTTTCAATAAGCAGTGATATTTGTGCTAAATGGAATAAAAGGCTGCTGCCCCCCTTTTGAAAGTGTCCTAGATAGGAAACTATAAAGTGAAAAAGGTGAACCTTTGTAGGGGTGATGGTGCTGCCTGTTAGACTAAATCCAACCACCAATGTGGTGACAACAACTGAGTATGGAAATGCAATAACTGGGTAAAGAGGTACACTCTTTACACTTCACACTGGGCTGGTGTAAGTGAATGTGTCCGTGAGAGCAATAAGAAAAATAAAAATAAAATTAGGAGATTTACCAATAATGATAAATTGAATTGAAACAGTGAAATGTGTCTGATCAGGCCTCTGACACTTACACTGTGAGGAGCCGGGAAGGAGACTTAAAGGTGGAGAGACCTGTCCTGGAATTAGGATGAGAGACCTAACGTGGAGACAGAGAGGAGGAGGACATAACGTCAGCCGGACAGAACAGCTTAACTATATCCCCTGAGACGCCTGTTACCCCTGCAGGGGTGCCTTCATCCGGTGAGTGGGAACACAAAGGGGGGAGCACCACTGTCACCTGTATACAATCGTTGAACGCCTGAACGGGAACTTCACCAAGTCACCTTTTACTACTGCTATCTGTCTAGCTAGTGGGACTGTGTTACTACACTGCATTACCCTTTTTGGGGCCAATGAGGAACAAGGAGTTCTTCTCAGGACATGATTGCAAATGGACATCTCTATTAATTGCACTTATCTTGTTTAACCCTACCCTGTGGGGCTTATTTACTATTATTGTTTGCTGCTTTACTAATGTACTAAGCATGCTAGGTCTATCACCAGGATCACTTGTCACTTGATTAGCTATTGTCTGGGAACACCCACATTGATTGTGTTTACAGAGTAACATTATCACTCATCTGTTTATGTGTGGCGACCGCCACATGATTTTGTAATAGGATACACACATTTATCACCAGGATACATAGGTGAGGCCAAAGAAGAGCCACCCAGGGTTTATCGCCCTTTAGAGGCCTGATCAGACACATATCACTGTTTCAATTCAATTTATCATTATTGGTCAATCCTCAAATTTTATTTTTATTTTTATTATTGCTCTCACGGACACATTCACTTACACCAGCCCAGTGTGAAGTGTAAAGAGTGTACCTTTTTTACCCAGTTATTGCATTTCCATACTCAGTTGTTGTCACTGCATTGGTGGTTGGATTTAGTCTAACAGGCAGCGCCATCACCCCTACACAGGTTCACCTTTTTCTCTTACTGTTTTTTATCTTAAATTTACCATACATTGTACGATATTGGCATAGTATCAAATATTGCCTGCGCAGTGCATATATTTACATTCTATACACTGTTTACTAAATGCCGAGGTGGGAAAGTGCCCTGTATTGAAGTGGTTAAACTATGCAGGCTTCTGTCACAGAAGCCCATGCCTGATGTAACAGGAAAGTGTAGAATTTATATAAATTAACAATTAGCAAAAAAAGGAAAACTCTATTACTATTGTTAGTATTTGGTTTTCCATGTATGATCACATTTGTATTCTTGCACTTCAAATGTCACTAACCATTGCTCGGAAAAAAAAAAAACATTTTGAGAAGACAAAACAAAGCATAGTGACTTACTCCTCAAAATATGTCTGTACATTTGTCATTGTGGCAGCAAATGGAGAGCTGAAGAAAGCCAATCATGAGTGATGAAGTCAAGGGAAGTTATTGCAAGCCATTCCTTCTGTTTGAAAAGCAAGCTTTAAAAATACAACCTGTTTCAATTCAAACCTTAGATAGGGGAAAAAGAACAATGCAGTTTATATGCTTTCAGAGGAGGCAGTAAATGAAAGTCTGAAAGTCTGTACTGCTCAGTGCACCTTTTAAGGAACATTGTCTACAAAATTAGAAAACCCTATTGCTTACTGAATCAATCATGTACCAATCTAGAATATTTAAACCAATAGTATGATGACACCTATATGTATGATGACAATGAAGACAAAGCCTAGGATTTTTTTTTATATAGTATTTTAGACTAGGAAATAATTGACATGATTATTATTATTATTATTATTATAATTATTATTATTATTATTGGTATTACTATAAAAGAAGTGAAACCAAAAGTCACAAAACATTAACAAAAAAGGAGTGTCTATTAGTCTCATTATTGTAACAAAAGCAATGTACCATGCTACATTGCCATCTAGTGTTTAATACCACTAATGCGCATTCATTTTATGGTAGGATGAAGAGTAAACATTATTAACAACACATACTGTATTTTGTAAAAATATATAATAAATAAGTAACATCTCTGTTTGTGAAATCTTATTCCCTGTACACACGACCGGTTGGATAAAAAAACGATGGTTTTCCTGACAGAATTCCTCTCAAGCCTGCCTTGCATACACACGGTCACACAAGTCCAGTGAACTTTTGACTGCCCAGAACGCAGTGATGTAAAAGACTACGACGAGCCGACAAAATTAAGTTCTATGCTTCCGAGCATGCGTCAAATTGTTTCCGAGCATGCGCAGTTTTTTTCCCGTCGCAAAAGCATACAGACAAAGTTTTTTCCGCTAGGATTTTTTCCTGATGGGCAAAAAGAGATCCTGCTCTCTTTTTTTTCTGGCAGTTTTCCCGTCGGAAAAACTCTGATGGAGCATACACACAGCCGGGATTCCCGGACAAAAGCTCACATCGCAGTTTTTTCGACGGGAAAACTGGTCATGTGTACAGGGCATTACACTTTTAGACTTTGTGAAAGCCAAGAAGCTAATTAACGTCAGGAGGATGCAGCACCTCTTTTACCTTTAGCAGTAAAAGCCAGTTACATAGTTAGGTTGAAAAATGACACAAGACCATCTAGTTTAACCACGAATAAAATCAAAAAATAATAATGAATATCTCAATATGCAGAACCCTATACCCACTTTTGCTCCACATGGGGAAAAAAACCCTTCCCGATGCCCTAAAGCAATTGAGTATTTCCTGTATGAACGATCCCTGGCATTATTACTTGAAAATGTTTATAACCAGTTATATTATGTCTATTCAGAAATGTATCCAGCATTTTTTTTTTTTTTTAAACAACTAACTAAGCTGGCTGGAACTATTTCCTTAGGGAAAGCTTGTGTGTATGCAGATGATACACCTCTTTCCATTCAGTATCAAATAGTCTTCTTGTTCTTTGTAATGGTCTTAAAGTAAATACCTAGTTCAAATACCAAGTTCACTATATGGGCCATTTATGTAGGTATACATGGTGATCATACCCTCTGAAGCTGAAGTTTAGTATTGTTTGGAGAGATACATCATCATACATATTAGTTATGTGTAATAGCATGTATCCCATTGCCTGCAGGAATGCATCCCATAAAAAGCTTCCCTTTTGTGACTCCTTCAGAGTTGCTGGATACTTCCCCGAGAGGCTGACATCTACCGCTGTGAAAGTTAATAGCATCTGATGCTACAGAGAAACGTTTGACCACTCGCCCATCCACTTCTGCCCTCTCTGCCATTCATAGAACTTCTACTATAATTGTCCACCAAATCATTACATGACATCATCATGTTGATTTGATGATGTTGCAGACCACAATATACAGTATACGGTATGTAGTATATGTAGTGCTCTACCAGTTAAAGCAAGTGTTGGTTTCCAGGGTAGTGATCATTTCATAAATTTAGTCGTGAAATTTTAAAATGCCATAAACTTTCCAGTATGAGTAGCGTTTTTAAAGGCCATAAGCTTTTTCATTTACCAAAAATAATTCCTTACTGGAAATTTCAGGTTATGTATTATTTAGTAATGTTAGGGAGAAAAAAAACATTATTGGTGCCTATGTTGATGGGCTTTAGTTCACTTTAAATCAGCTTTGCATACCCATAAAAGACTTTAAAATGTAAAACTCACTTGAAGAGTGTCAAATGTAGGTCAAGATGTAGTTCAGGAGAAGGTCAAAATGCACCAGTCAGTGAATTCTAAATATTCTCATAACCGTCTTAAACTGATATAGCCCAAAGCCCATCATGATGCCCTTTTAAAAAAATGACTATGCCTGTATTTCTGAACACAGCTTGACTCAGCTTGAGGCCAGGCAACATCTCAATATCAGCCACCTTGTTGCATGAATTCTGCTCATTGCAAAGTATAAGAGCAACAAATCCATACTCAGATTTATTTTTTGGGATGAACAAATAAATTGCAAGGTGGAAGTGAGTCACAGTTTCTGAGTTAGGCGCCTTTCACACTTGTGCCACCTGAAAGGCACGCAACTTTGCCATGATTTTGCCACGGTCTGCTGCGATTTTGCCACAATTTTGACACGCCTTGAAGCAATGCCTGTGTAATCTTGAGGTCTATGGACCTCAAGTTGCATCAAAGTCAGGCCAAAGTAGTGCAGGGACTACTTTGAAGTCTCTGCGACTTGAAGGCGCATGAATATGAATGGTACTTCTTGGAAATCATGGGGTACGACTTGTCATGCGACTTTGCAATTCCAAGTCGTAGGCCAAGTTGCACAAGTGTGACAGGGGCCCTAGTAAGAACTAATGGTTGAGAATATACAGTTTCAGCAACAGCAGAAAATCTATTTTAACCACTTCTCTACTGGGCACTTAAACCCCCTTCCTGCCCAAGCCATTTTTCAGCTTTCAGCGCTGTCACATTTTGAATGACAATTGCGCGGTCGTGCGACGCTGTACCCAAACGAAATTTGTGTCCTTTTTTCCCCACAAATAGAGCTTTCTTTTGGTGGTACTTGATCACCTCTGCGGTTTTTATTTTTTGCGCTATAAAAAAAAGAAGAGCGACAAGTTTGAAGAAAAACACAATATTTTTTACTTTTTGCTAGAATAAATATCCATACATATATATATTTTTTTAACCACGTAAGCCCCGGACCAATACGCAGCATAAAGACCAGAGGTGATTTTACAATTTGGCACTGCGCTGCTTTACCTGGAAATTGTGCGGACATGCAATGTTGTACCCAAACAAAATTTGTTTCTCTTTCTTCGCACAAATAAAGCTTTCTTTTAATGGTATTTGATTGCCTCTGCGTTTTTTTTTTTTTTTTGCGATATAAACGGAAAAAGACCAAAAATTTGGAAAAAAAATGATATTTTCTACTTTTTGTTATAATAAAAATCGAATAAACTCAATTTTAGTCATACATTTAGGCCAAAATGTATTCAGCCACATGTCTTTAGTAAAAAAAATGTCAATAAGTGTATATTTATTGGTTTGCGCAAAAGTTATAGCGTCTACAAACTAGGGTACATTTTCTGGAATTTACACAGCTTTTAATTTATGACTGCCTATCTCATTTCTTGAGGTGCTAAAATGGCAGGGCAGTACAAAAAAACCCCAAATGATCCCATTTTGGAAAATACACACCCCAAGGAAATTGCTGAGAGGCACGTTGAGCCCATTGAATTTTTTTTTTTTGTCCCAAGTGATTGAATAATGACAAAAAAAATTACAAAAAGTTGTCACTAAATGATATATTGCTCACACATGCCATGGTTATATGTGGAATTGCACCCCAAAATACATTTTGCTGCTTCTCCTGAGTATGGGGATACCACATGTGTTGGACTTTTTAGGAGCCTAGCCGCGTACGGGACCCCGAAAACCAAGCACCGCCTTCAGGATTTCTAAGGGCGCAAATTTTTGATTTCACTCCTCACTACCTATCACAGTTTCGAAGGCCATAAAATGCCAAAATAGCACAACCCCCCCCCCAAATGACCCCATTTCGGAAAGTAGACACCCCAAGGAAATTTATGAGAGGCATGTTGAGCCCATTGAATTTTTTTTTTTTGTCCCAAGTGATTGATAAATGACAAAAAAATAAAAATACAAAAAGTTGTCACTAAATGATATATTGCTCACACATGCCATGGTTATATGTGGAATTGCACCCCAAAATACATTTTGCTGCGTCTCCTGAGTACGGGGATACCACATGTGTGGGACTTTTTAGGAGCCTAGCCGCGTACGAAACCCCGAAAACCAAGCACCGCCTTCAGGATTTCTAAGGGCGCAAATTTTTGATTTCACTCCTCACTACCTATCACAGTTTCGAAGACCATAAAATGCCAAAATAGCACAAACCCCCCCCAAATGACCCCATTTTGGAAAGTAGACACCCCAAGCTATTTGCTGAGAGGCATGGTGAGTATTTTACAGCTCTCATTTGTTTTTGAAAATAAAGAAAGTAAATATATATATATTATATATATATTTTTTTTTCAATTTTCAAAACTTTGTGACAAAAAGCGAGATCTGCAAAATACTCACTATACCTCTCAGCAAACAGCTTGGGGTGTCTACTTTCCAAAATGGGGACATTTGGGGGGGGGGGGTTGTGCCATCTGGGCATTCCATGGCCTCCGAAACTGTGATAGGCAGTGAGGAGTGAAATCAAAAATTTACACCCTTAGAAAGCCTGAAGGCGGTGCTTGGATTTGGGGTCCTGTACGCGGCTAGGCTCCCAAATAGTCTCACACATGTGGTATCCCCGTACTCAGGAGAAGCAACAGAATGTATTTTGGGGTGTAATTCCACATATGCGCATGGCATGTTTGAGCAATATATAATTTAGTGACAACTTTGTGCAAAAAATAATAATTACTCTTTCGTCCATGGACCGACACAGCTTCTCTATTGACAAAGTGGGTATTATCCGTTAATTAGGAGTGACTAGGCAGAAAAACTTGTAAAAAGTGTTGCATCACACCTTCTACAGTACCGCCCAGGGGGCGGACCCTCTGGGTATACCCTCTCAGTCTGCACATCGCAGATCAGTTTTTTTCTGTCTAGCAAGGAGTAGGACATGGCTCCCTTCGGGCCCATTGGTCCGGGGAAAAAAGATATATATATATATATATATTTTTTTTTTTTGCTACATTTGTTGTTTCCTGTGATCTTCGATCAACTGCCGACTGGGTGACAGGCTGGATCCTCGATCCTTGTAGTCTCCCCAGTTTCGGCCATCGAGCGTGTGCCGACCCTAGCTACGCGCTGGGTTTTCCACGACATGCCTGTCGCTCCACGGGTGGCCGGTGAGCCTACGCTCCCGGGCCTGCATCGGACTGCTCAGCTTCGGCTGACCTTACGGCCGAGTCGCAGCAGCCTGGCCGGTGAGCTTACGCTCCAAGGCTTGCATCGGGCCGCTCAGCTTCGGCTGACCTTACGGCCGAGTCGCAGCAGCCTGTCCGGTGAGCGTCATGCTCCAGGGCATACATATGATCGTCCCTTCTGGGTCCAATCACAGCATGCCTGGCCAACAGTCACCTTCCGTGCGCGGACGATGATCTGTTTGGAATGTCTTCCAGCAGAATACATGCAGGATAGGTAAGTAAAACTCCCCTGCCTCGGCTGGGTGATTTAGCTGGACATTCCTGGAGAGATCAAGTAAGTGGTTGTGGCCCCTTTCTTCCCTCTCTCCCTGCCTTTCCCTCCTCCCTGGGCTTCTAGCTAAAGGTTGCTGGGTGCTGGGGGTCACCTAGGGGGTCCCACTGGAGAGGGGCTGGCTGTAACTAACATTTAAAAGAAATGTCATTTTTGCTTACCTGTGTTTCTGTGTCTCCATGCTGTCGGCGGCCATTTTGAGGTGGTCCATGCCAAGTTTGGCCTCTTGTAACTGCCTGGCGGCCATCTTCCTGTGGTTCGGCCACACCCACTGGCCCCTATCAGGTGATCGGCGGCCATGTTTGTCCACCCTGTATGCAGATATTGCCGTTCGGCGGCCATCTTTTTGTGGGCTATGGCTGCCTGACCTCTATCTTCTGTCGGCGGCCATTTTCTTAGAGCCCACATTATCTTCCATACAGACGTTTTTGGCAACCATTTTGCGAGAGCCTCCGGCCTCTAGGGTGCATTACACTGGCGCGAAAATTCACACAGGAAGTGCTGATAAAAGAAGCAGACTGACACAGCAGCAAGGGGACAGCATCACAGGCGCAGCATAGCAGTACCTATCCAGGGTGGTGAGTCCTCTGGGTAACCCAGCATCTCTGCAGCGCAGGAGGGTGGCCTATTGATATCTTGCCTGGAGCCCTGTGAGTGTCAGCGTGTGGTCAGCATGGCATCTGAGCCAGATGTCTTCTCCCCTGAAACACCAGATTTAGCAGCTGGTGTCCCTGAGGTGTCTATGGACGCTATGTCGGCAATCCTAGAGGCGTTTGCTGCCAGGGTGGAAGCAGCACACGGGAATACAGGGGGTAATAAACGCCCCCGTCCCCTGCAATCTTCTGGGGATATTTCTGATGCAGAACCAGGTCCAGCTACGGCTCATGACCCAGATTCTGATGCATCAGAGACTGCAGACCGTGACCGATCGGACAGTGAGGAGGACTCCAAGTCCAGGTCAGTACACGAGACGGCTTTGGTATCTGACCTTATTACTGCAGTGCGGGATACACTAAAGTTGGAAAGGACTGAAGAAGTAGCAGATACTCCAGTCCCCTTTGGGTTTCGTAAACCTGCCCGCACTGCTAAGGTGTTCCCTTGTGTGTCTTATTTTGACAAACTCTTATACAAGGAATGGGAGAACCCACTGAGGGTCTTTACAGCCCCAAAGAGGTTTGCAGTACGGTACCCCTTTGAGGAGAGTTTTCTGAAGATATGGACCTCTCCCCCTATAGTGGACCCTTCGGTGTCCAGACTTAATAGAGCCACCACTATTCCAGTAGAAGGGGCTCCTGTTTTCAAGGACCCTGTGGATAAGAAGGCTGAAGCACTCGCTCGCTACCTATACTCAGTGGTAGGCTCGGCAGTACGCCCGGCATTGGCGGGGGCCCTAGTGTCTCAGACACTTACTGAATGGGCAAAATTGCTACTCCAGGGGTTAAAGGAGCGAGATGCTCCTCCTAATGAGATAACTTTGGCCGACCAGTTGGTCCAGGGCCTTAAGTTTGTCTGCGAGTCAGACATGGATACTATTCCCCTGCTGTCAAGAGCTTTGGTTTATGCAGTAGCAATACGCCGCCTGATCTGGCTAAAGGGCTGGTCTGCGGACCAGACTTCCAAGAAAGCCCTATTGGATCTGCCTTTTAAGGGCGACAGACTTTTTGGGGCTTCTCTGGATGACATCATCAAGGATGCCACAGGAGGTAAAAGCACTTTGCTTCCCCAAACTAGCAAGGGTAAGGGACCACGCCAAGGGCAAGGGCCCTCCTTTACTGCACGTAAGTGTTTTTTTCGCCCCTTAAGGCGACAGGGAAAAGACCCCAGGCCGATAAAGCGCCTGCCCAAGGACAAAAGCGTCCTTGGTCCCGCAGACCCAACAAGCCTGCGGACAAATCTGCGTCCACATGAAGGTCCGCCCCCACCCAGCTCTCGGGTGGGGGGACGTCTTCGCAAATTCGCGACTCAGTGGACTGCTCTAGTCTCCGACAGGTGGGTTTGCGAAGTAATCTCCTCAGGCTACAAGATAGAATTTCTCTCTTGTCCACCAGACAGATTCATCATCTCCAATCTCCAGCTACTACCGACCCGTCGGGAGGCCCTGTATGGGGCGGTCCAGGGTCTACTGGAACGCGGGGTAGTTATTCCAGTTCCAGAACAGGAACGGGGTCAGGGTTTTTACTCAAATCTGTTCATTGTGCCAAAGAAGGAGGGGGTTCGTCCAATCTTGGATCTCAGAGCCCTCAATTGCTTTGTGAAGGTACAAAGATTTCGGATGGAGTCGGTTCGATCCGTAGTCACGGCTCTCCATCCGGGGGACTTTCTGGCCTCCTTGGACATCAAGGACGCATACCTGCATGTCCCCATATACTCCAGACACCAGAGGTTTCTGCGATTTGCTATCGGGAAGAACCACTACCAGTTTGTGGCCCTCCCGTTTGGCCTTGCCTCAGCACCCAGGACGTTCACCAAGGTGCTCGCTCCGATTCTGGCACTTCTAAGACAGCGGGGTATTGCTATCACAGGTTACTTGGACGACCTTCTGCTGAAGGCCCCTTCAAGCTCAGAATTAGAGGTAAGCGTGTCCATTACCTGTCAGACTCTTCGAGACTGTGGTTGGATACTAAACACGCAAAAGTCAGTATTGGTGCCCACTCAACGCCTAGTGTACCTGGGGTTGATTCTGGATTCCTCAGAGGCAAAGGTATTCCACCCTGTGGAGAAGTTGCAGACCCTCCGGGCTGCAGTACGGCAGCTGACTTCCAGGAATTGGTCGTCACTCCGTTTTTGCATGCGAGTGTTGGGCCTCATGGTAGCCTCCTTCGAGGCGGTCCCATATGCTCAATACCACACTCGAGTGTTACAGAAGGAAGTTCTGTCCAGATGGAACAGATGCCCTTCATCTCTGGATTATCAAATCCGAGTGAGCCACCTAGTCAGGAGATCCCTGGTATGGTGGCTGACAGCACCGGCTCTAATGGCCGGGAAGTCATTTCTTCCGGTTTACTGGATAGTGATCACGACGGACGCCAGCCTTACAGGTTGGGGGGGAGTCTGGGGTGTCCAGTCGGCGCAAGGTCGCTGGACCCCAGAGGAAGCCCTCCTGCCGATCAATGTCCTGGAGATCCGGGCGATCAAGCTGTGCCTCTTCAAATGGTCTCAGAGACTGCAAGGGCGTCCAGTCAGGATCCAGTCAGACAACGCCACAGCAGTGGCATATGTCAATCATCAAGGAGGAACAAGAAGCTCAGCTGCAGCATCGGAGATCGCTCGCATCCTGAAGTGGGCAGAGAGGAGCGTACCGGCACTGTCGGCCGTGTACATTCCGGGTGTGGAAAACTGGCAGGCGGACTACCTGAGCCGCCAGATGCTGGACCAGGGAGAATGGTCCTTACACCCGGAGGTGTTCCAACTCCTCTGCCAAAGATGGGGCACACCAGACGTAGATCTTCTGGCTTCCCGACTCAATCGGAAGGTATTGAGGTTTGTGGCCTGGTCAAGAGACCCATGGGCAGACGCAACGGACGCGTTGGTAGCATCGTGGGGTCAGTATCGGCTAATCTATGCCTTCCCTCCCTTAAGGCTTCTTCCTCTTCTGCTCCGCAGAGTGGAGGCAGAGGGAATTCCAATGATCCTAATCGCTCCAGATTGGCCTCAGCGTCCTTGGTACGCCGATTTAGTACGTCTGGTAGCAGACGTCCCCTGGCGCCTACCACTACGGAAGGACCTGCTATCGCAAGGTCCCATATTCCATCCTGCTTTACAGTCATTGGCTTTAACGGCATGGCTGTTGAGAACCAGGTACTGAGAGATCGGGGCCTGTCAGACTCAGTAATCTCTACTATGAGAAGTGCTCGGAAACCGTCCTCTAGGAAGGTCTATCACCGCACTTGGAGGGCCTACATCTCCATGTGTGAGGAAATGAAATGGCATCCACGTACCTATTTGGTTTCCAGAATCCTGCTGTTTTTACAGCATGGGGTAGACCAAAGGCTTGCCCTAAGTACGATTAAGGGACAGATATCTGCCCTGGCTGTCTTTTTTCAGTGACCCCTGGCGACTCACTCTCTCGTGAGTACATTTGTGCAGGGGGTTCGACATGTGGCCCCTCCGGTCCGGCCCCCATTACCTCCGTGGGACTTGAACCTGGTCCTCTCGGTGCTTCAGAAGGCACCGTTTGAGAATATTAGAGATATTCCCCTGTTGACACTTTCTCAGAAGGTGGTCTTTTTGGTGGCTGTTACGTCAGTTAGACGAGTCTCTGAGCTGGCAGCCCTGTCCTGCAAGGCTCCCTATTTGATTTTCCACAAGGATAAGGTGGTGCTGCGGCCGCAGCCTTCCTTTCTTCCGAAAGTCGTTTCGGCTTTTCATCTCAACAAAGACATTGTACTTCCATCCTTGTGTCCTCAGCCGTCGAATCCTAAGGAGTCGGCGTTGCATTCCTTGGACGTTGTCCGAGCTTTGAGAGTATACATATCTGCTACTTCCCTGTTCCGGAAGTCAGACTCACTGTTTGTTTCGGTGGCTGGTCCCAAGAAGGGCCAAGCAGTCTCATCGGCCACCATCTCTAGGTGGATCCGACAGATAGTAATCCAGGCTTACGCCTTAAAGGGTCAGGCGCCCCCCTTTCCTGTCACGGCGCATTCGACCAGGGCAATAGGTGCCTCTTGGGCTTTCCGACATCAAGCGTCTGTTTCCCAACTATGTAAAGCGGCGACTTGGTCGTCCGCTCACACTTTCACAAAATTCTACAAAGTTGATGTAGGTGCATCTTCGGATGCCTCTTTCGGCCGCAAGGTTTTGCAGGCGGCTGTTTAGAGTTGCAACTGCTCCGTTGGAGGAGTGCTGTTTTGTGTTTTGGGGTGAAGTTTGTTTTTATGCTGTTACCACCCCTCGTTTTTTCTCTGACACTGCTTTGGGACGTCCCACTTTGTCAATAGAGAAGCTGTGTCGGTCCATGGACGAAAGAGTAAATAGGATTTTTTACTCACCGTAAAATCCTTTTCTCTGAGTCCATGGACCGACACAGCACCCACCCCTCCTTTTAAGTTTGTACTGCTTTTTGACGAACTGATCTGCGATGTGCAGACTGAGAGGGTATACCCAGAGGGTCCGCCCCCTGGGCGGTACTGTAGAAGGTGTGATGCAACACTTTTTACAAGTTTTTCTGCCTAGTCACTCCTAATTAACGGATAATACCCACTTTGTCAATAGAGAATCTGTGTCGGTCCATGGACTCAGAGAAAAGGATTTTACGGTGAGTAAAAAATCCTATTTTTCCGCAACTTGTGTCAACATATAAAATATTCCATGGACTCGACATGCCTCTCAGCAAATGGTTTGGGGTGTCTACTTTGCAAAGTTGGGTCATTTGGGGGGGGGGGTTTAACTGTCCTGGCATTTTATACACAACATTAAGAAGTCACACATCATCCACTCTTCTAACCACTTGAAGACAAAGCCTTTTCTGACACTTTTTGTTTACATGAAAACTATTTTTGCAAGAAAATTACGCTGAACCCCCAAACATTATATATTTTTTTAAAGCAAAGGCTCTACAGATTAAAATGGTGGGTGTTGCAAATTTTTTTTCCACACAGTATTTGTGCAGCGATTTTTCAAACGCATTTTTTGGGGAAAAAATACACTTTTTTTCATTTTAATGCACTAAAACACACTATATTGCCCAAATGTTTGATGAAATAAAAAGATGATCTTAGGCCGAGTACTTGGATACCAAATACGACATGCTTTAAAATTTCGCACAAATGCGCAGTGGCGACAAACTACATACATTTTTAAAAGCCTTTAAAAACCTTTACAGGTTACCACATTAGATTTACAGAGGAGGTCTACTGCTAAAATTACTGCCCTTGATCTGACCTTCGTGGTGATACCTCACATGCATGATGCAATTGCTGTTTACATATGACGCCAGACCAACGCTTGCGTTTGACTTTGCGCAAGAGCAGGGCGGGATGGGTGCTTTTTTTTTATTTATTATTATTAATTTTGCTTTTTTCTTTTATTTTTAAACTGTTCCTTCCATATTTTTTTTATCATTTTTATTGTTATCTCAGGGAATGTAAATATCCCCTATGATAGCAATAGGTAGTGACAGGTTCTCTTTTTTTAAAAAAAACTGGGGTCTATTAGACCCTAGATCTTTCCTCTGCCCTCAAAGCATCTGACCACACCAAGATCGGTGTGATAAAATGCTTTCCCAATTTCCCAATGGCACTTTTTATATCCGGGGGGGGGGACATTCCCTCCCACTGCTTGTAAAAGCAGTCCAGAGGCTAATTAGCCACTAGGATTGCTTTTACATGAAAGCCGGCCGCTGGCTGAAAAGAATGATACCAAGATGATATCCAAACCCGCAGGCATTATTCTGGTATAATGCCCCCATGCTTCGGCATATATGATCTTTTTTTTTTAACTGTGGTGGTGAAATCACCTCCTACAGCACTGGAGTCACAGGGATCAGGCCTGTCTCTGCGAACGCTTCAGTTATGTGTGCTGTGTTTTGTAAGTGACAGTGATCGATCGATACTGCACTTGGGTGGCCTGGGCTGGATGGAGGGGAAAAACGCAGGTGCTAGCAGTTATCTGGGCTGATCCCGCTAACACTGCGTTTTTGGGAACCCTAAACTGCTGTTGACGCTAGTATAGATCTGATCAGATCAGATATTTATCTGTTCAGATACTATACCACTAAGGGAGGTGTATGCTTCACGCGTGGGTGTTAGCGCTACTGGCACTAACCTGACGCTGCCTGGGGTGTGACGCAGACCTTCTCTGATGCTAAAACCTAATTGATATCACCCATCGGGCGATCAGGGGGTTAAACCTTTATTGGGTTATATACAGCGGGTGCCCTGACACTATAAAAAGCAAACTAACTAACCAGCGTCACCCGTAACACTTATACGGTGATCACTGGTGAAAGGGTTAACTAGGGGCAATCAGGGGGTTAAAACCTTTATTAGATAATATATGGGGGTACCTGTTGCTATATAAAAACCTGACGGGGAACCTAAATAACGAAATAACTAACTGGCTAACCAGTGTCACCAGTTACACTTATACGGTGATCACTGGTGAAAGGGTTAACTCTAGGGGCAATCAGGGGATTAAAACCTTTATTACATAATATATGGGGGTACCTGATGCTATAAAAACCTGGCGGCGAACCTAAAAAAATAACTGACTACCTAGCGGCACCAGCATAACTAATACAGCTATCAGAAAAACGATCGCTTAGTGACACTGGCAAAAGCGGGTGAAAGGGTTACCTGGGGGGCGTTCAAGGGGTTAAACCTTTATTAGGAAATATTTGGGGGTACCTGACGCTATAAAAACCTGGCGGCGAACCTAAAAAAATAACTGACTACCTAGCGGCACCAGCATAACTGATACAGCGATCAGAAAAACGATCACTTAGTGACACTGGCAAAAGGGGGTAAAAGGGTTACCTGGGGTGCGATCAAGGGGTTAAACCTTTATTAGGCAATATATGGGGGTACCTGACGCTATAAAAACCTGGCGGCGAACCTAAAAAAATAACTGACTACCTAGCGGCACCACCGACACTAATACAGCGTTCAGGAAAACGATTGCTTAGTGACAGTGGTGCTAGGGGGTGAAAGGGTTATCTGGGGGGCAATCAAGGTGTTAAACCTTTATTAGGGGGGGGTTAGGGGGCTACCTTGGACCTAAAACTAACTGCCCTGACACTTTAAGGCCTCATGCCCACGGACGTTTTTACAGCCACGTTTTTTGCAGCTTAAAAACGCCTGTCCATGTTATTGTATAATTATTTTTTTTGCACGTTTTCACGCGTTTTTGCGCGTTTTTTGACGCTTCGGGTTTTTTTAAGCCTAACGCCGACGCTGAGGAATGCACTGGTCATGGTTTTTTTTTACAGCTTAAAAACGTCTATGCTATTTGCAGCTCAAAAACGTCTAGGTGGGCATGAAGCAGGCATTTTTAAGCTGTAAAAAACGCTCAAAAACGCGGCTGTAAAAACGTCCGTGGGCATGAGGCCTTACAGTTACAAGTGTTACTGTTTGCAGTGATCATTTATTTACAGATCACTGCAATCGGTGACAGTGTGACTGGGGGCTGGGGGGTGATCTGGGGGTAACTGGGGGGGCGATCATGTGCCTATGTGTACCTACGTGTCAGTGTACTGTTTGTGCACTTACTTGATGTCTTCTCTCCACAGGGCTCCGGTCTATGTGAGCGCCGCAGGAGAGATGACATCACTTCCTCCTGCCTGTGTATACATTACACAGGCAGAGGAAGCATTTGATTCGCCGGGAGTGATCGCGAGGGGGTGGCCAGAAACCAATGGCCGCCCCCTCATCATGGATCGCTCCCAGAGCGATACCGACTGCTCACTGTACCGGAGGGGGTCCAATCGGACCCCCCACCCATACGAAAGCAGTCACGTACAGGTACGTGATTGTGCCTGTCCATGCCATTTTGCCGACGTATATATACAGTAAGCGGTCGTTAAGTGGTTACATTTTCCTCAATTTAGGCTGATACGTATTCTTCTACATATTTTTGATTAAAAAAAATCGCAATAAGCGTATATTGATTGGTTTGCGCAAAAGTTATAGCGTCTACAAAATAGGGGATAGATTTATAGCATTTTTTTTTTTTTTTTACTAGTAATGGTGGCGATCAGCGATTTTTATTGTGACTGCGATATTGCGGCAGACACATAGGACACTTTTGACACATTTTTTGGGACCATTCACATTTATAGAGCGATCTGTGCTATAAAAATACATTGATTACTGTATAAACATGACTGGCAGGGAAGGGGTTAACACTAGGGGGCGAGGAAGGGGTTAAACGTGTTCCCATTTAGTGATTCTTACTTACGAGTTCTCTGAGGGCTACGGTGGGGATCAGAGGACTGGAACGGTGCGGAGCTCCAAGACTACGTGACCATCTTGGCTTCCGCGCATGCGCCTTTTTGGTATTTTTTTTCTTACTAAATCTTTCCCAGCACTGAAAACTATGGGGTTGTTTTACTAAGACCCATAGACTGTTCACTTTGCAGGGAAATTTTCACTTTGCAAGACAAGAAAATACATAGAGAGGGGAATAATACATGGACTCCTGTTTTCCCTTGCCTTGAAAAGATTTGCTTTTAGGTTTGGCTTCATTTCTAAGACAGAGACAAAAAAACACAGGAAGGGTCTCAACCATTCCCTGTTCCATCAAAATAAAAGAACAAAAATGGCTGCATATGCACTTAAATCCTGCCACTGCCAGAGTTTTTTTTTGTTTTGTTTTGTTTTTTTATTTTGGCACACATGTTAATACACATTTCATATCTGACCAGATCTGACCAGAAGATTAGTAAAAAAAAACAAAATATTAATTTTTTTAAAGCACAGACCTTAAAGAATAAAATAGTGGCAATTTTTATTTCACACAACTGTTTTCTAAACCCATATTTTCAGTAAAAATACACTAAAGTTAATTTAAGTGCACACAAACACAATATAGTACCCCCTTTTTTGGGGTAAAAATAATAAATGAAGTTGCATTGAGTAAATAAATACCAAACCTGTGAAGCCTTGAAGAAGAACTCCAGCTTCCCCTCCCCAAAACAACAGATGCATTGTGTATATAAATTAATCACAACCCCATTGTCAGTTTGTGTGTAACTTACCCCCTTTAGCTATATACAGCAGGCTTCTGTGTCTGTGATGTTGCTCCTCTTCTTGACTTCCTGTTTCCTTCCTTTTCCAGTCCCGATACTACATGTTCCATGATCCTTTGAGCCTCTGTAGTTTCAGGGCGGGCTATGGGAGTCACGTGTATCAGTTTTGGGAGTTGATGTGGGTGTTTCCTAGGGTCACTGTGAGTGTGTCTGGGCCTTCATGTGGGTGGTGAAAGGTGCAAATGTGTCATACCTCCTCCTGTGTCATTCCTTTCTTCCTTTCTTGCAGCATGCCAAAGAATAATGGCTTACTGCAAGACTACATAGGAAGGGCTATGGGAGGTTTTTATGAAGGTGTTTCTTTTAAATGTAAATAATCACTTCACCTAGAGCAGGGCTATGGGAGGGTGGGATATGAGGGTTGGGACTCTCCCTGTTCACACTGGTTGGCATATTTAACTGGGCAGGATTTAATTATATTTGTGATCAATTCAATCCCGCCCAGAAGCAGCACAGCTAGCTTTCAGAACAGGCTCCGTATGAAGGTGTTACCTTCTTGAATAATGCTGTGATCTGTGAGGCGGGGCTTGGGAGGTTTGGACTCTTCCTGTAGTTGTGACTTGGCAAGATTCAATGCTAATTAGGATGTATTCAATCCCACCCACCAGCAGAGCTGTGAAGGAAGCTACATAATTTGCAGTCTGAAAGACTACAAAGGGGAGTGTTACAGACTCTAGTTGCTGCAGGAAGAGGCTGTGGAAGGGACAGCGTCTATCAGCAGGATATACAGAGTGTCACAGGACACAAAGACACAACTAAAGCCAAAATATCAGAGGATCTGCAGACCACAGAGCAACATGGTACAGATGTATATTCTATGCTGTCATTGATCTTTCCATTCAGTTCTAGTAAAAAAAAAAAGTTGGAATTCAGCTTTAGACTTCTGTGCGCCAGGGCGACAAAGGTATACAATCAGCTCGTCAGTTAACTATGAATGATGGCCCTAGAATTATTGTTCTCACTCAAGTGTGCATGGAAATAGCTTATATGCATGAACCAATCATCATTTGTAGATGTTAGTGCACCTTATTCTCATGTTTATGCTGAAATTGGTTTTAGATAACTCGAATTTTCTAAACCTTTTTCACCTAAAGCAGAACTTATTAATTTAACTGTTTCCAAAAAAAGATACATTCAAGTCATGCTGGGAATGATAATTCTTACAGTGGTTTGTACTCTCAACCAAAACCATCAAAAAGTTGGTTTCATAACTGACCACATGTGCAGCACAATGGCAACTGCAGATCAAACAGAGGCTAAGATGGCAGCTTCATTGACTGTAAAGAGTAGGAAAGTTTAGTTCAGCTTTAACTTTATTGCTATCACATAGGCTGACAGGCCCCCTATGTGATAGCATAATGTAAATCCCCTTTGATGATCAGGTTTTATTGTAAGGTTGATAAAACATCAAGGGTCCATTATACCCCTAATGTCACACTTGCACTCCATTGAAGCTGGTCAAGCACATATCATGCTAGACCAGCTTCTGATCAGCTGAAACCAAAATTAAAATCTTATACCTTCTTTGTTCACTCACTGCAGAGACACCCACTGTCCCCCAAGCAGTGGAACAAGGAATGAATGGATGGGTGGTCAGACCCTGGGGCAGCATGTTTACTGTGTGTGTAAAAGGGATCGGGTGGCTTTACAGCATCCAAAATCACTTCAACTTGAAAGATGAGAGTCAGATAAGGGATTGTAAACAGTCTACCATGTGTTATAGCAGCCAGGAGTCAGTTTACAGGCCAGAACATCTACCAACACAAATCCTACATAGGTGGCTGCAACATAGTTAAATCGACCATCGATAGTTACAAGGTGTGTTCTTATGAAAAGTTATATACACTAATAACAAGTTAAACTAGTTGTGAACCAGATATCACCATCTGCAACAGTATAACATGGGCTACATTATCAGACACTAGTGGGTCCACTTTACCCAACTGTCATACTAAAATGATTAATGTGCTCTAAAGATTATCAGTACAGAATCTTTATAAGTATGACTGGATTTAGAAAAGATAACTATGAATATCATGTTACATGTACAGGCATTTCCCAACCAAGGGATTGTAGAGAACAAATTGACAACTACTTCAGTTTTTCCTGAAGACTGGGCATTTTGCGGTCACGCTTTATGACCTTTTTTTTTATGTTTATGAACACCTAAACTATATGTACTTCAAAGTGTTTGCATACCTTAAAACAGTTTCACTTGCATATATCATTTATGCACATGGCGGAAAATTACAGCAATTGTATTTATTTTTATTTTGTTAGCTAAAAAGTTGCTTTATAACTTGATTCAGCAGTGAAAATAGTTTCAAAGTTTCTAAATTCCCCAGCATTCATGGTCTTTTAGTTTTGTAATTTGTAGGCATAGCGAGTAAAAGATAAAAACTGAATCATGTTCATGGCAATAAAAGAGCAATTACTATACAGCCAAAATTTTGTGCTTCGCATTTAGATGAAGTATAAGGAACATAAAGTTCTAGAATATCTCATATAAAGCCAGGTTTCTCCTTTACAGAGGAACATGCTGTTAAGCAAAACATTAAAATTGAGCATAAAATATGCTTAATTTCCATGTACCTGACAAACCATAGAAAACATAAATTACAGTTTTAAACAATTTACATAAATATAAATATATATAGCTATATATATATATATATATATATACGGTATATATATATATATATATATATATATATATATATATATATTGTGACAGAGCATCCCAGAGAGAGCCTGGGAAAGTCCTATTCGGGGTTTATACATCTCCCAGGCTCCTCTCATATACATTCAGGGATCTCTGAGCCAGGGTCCAGTTCAGGTGTTGGTTCTCTCCCACAGGTTAATTAAAAGCTCACCTGAGCAGACAGCCTTTGCTCAGCCTGGGAAACACAGACAACGTTGGTTTGTGAGAGCAAGAAGGTTGGTAAAACTTGTTACCCTGTGAATGTGGAAGCTGACAAGCGTTAGGCTTGTCCAGCCTGGTAGTGAGGGCCTGTACATACTGTGTAGTTAGAGCCGAGACACGGCTAGGCTTTTGTTTAGCTATTTTTTCTTCTGTTTGTTTTCAGCACACTGTACAGCACCTGTCATTAGACTTTGTATATAGCACCAATAAACAACACTGTTTTCACTGATCCAATGGACTTGGTATCTGTGCCTGCTCATCCCAGGGAGTTTTTTGTACCTACTACCTGTCCCCCAGGTTACATATGGTGGAGAATGCGGGCAGCTGTAGTAAGTTACTACTTAAAAGGCCAGTACCTAAAGTGACAACATGGAGGACCTCCTCAAACAAATGGTGTTGGCAAATGCCGCGTTGCAGCAAGCAAATGCTGCACAACAGCAAACTAACGCTGCATGGCAGCAAGCAAACGCTACACAACAGCAAACTAACGCTGAATTGCGGCAAGCAAACGCTGCACAACAGCAAGCCAACGCTATCGCACAGGAGCAAACCAAGGTGCTGTTCCAACAGATTGGTGCTGTACAGGAGCAATCGCAGAGGCTGTTTGAACAGCTTGCCACTGCTGCAAAAGCGGATAGGAAAACCCTTACTGAGGTTTTGGAGACGCTAGCACAGGGGTCACCTGCGATAATGAAGGATATTGGAGACAAGCCCTCAACCATCCATGTGGGTCGCTTTCTTTCAAAGATGACGGCAGATGATGATCCAGAGGCTTTCCTACTAACATTTGAACGGACCGCTGAGAGGGAAGGTTGGCCCCAAACCCAGTGGGCAGGACTGATCGCCCCCTTACTTTCTGGAGAAGCGCAGAAGGCCTACTATGATCTGGAGTCAGCAGAAGCGGGAGATTATGAGAAGGTCAAGCGGGAAATCCTGGCACGACTTGGCGTTACCTTGGCTGTTCGAGCTCAGCGGGTCCACAGCTGGTTCTTCCAAGAAAAGAGGCCCCCAAGATCGCAGATGTTTGATCTGATCCACCTGGTGCGGAAATGGCTACAGCCCCTGCCTGCGCCACAAATAGTGGAGCGTGTGGTCATGGACCAATTCCTGAGGTCACTGCCAATTCCCCTGCAGAGGTGGGTGAGTCAAGGAGACCCCAAGTCAGCAGACAACCTGGTGGAGCTCGTTGAGAGGTACTTTGCTGCAGAGAACCTGGTCACCACCCCTACAGCCGCACGGACTTTCCATCCAAAACCACGGTCTCCCCAGGCAACCGGTAAGACTGTTCCAGGGGAAGTGGGTGGTAAGCATGGCAAGGAAATAGGGGGGAGGAATTTTGGTGCCAGGACTGAAGTTTGGCGGCCCAAGCAAGGGAAGCCACTGCCTGTCAGCAAACCAGATTGGGGAAACATCAGGTGTTTTCGTTGCCAAGAACTGGGACATGTTGCAGCAAACTGTCCATTAACAGATGAACCAATGCAGTGTGATCTATCTTTTAGAAGGCAGTCTATGTTTGCTGCCTTTTCATGCGCTGCAGTGCCAAATGTGGGAAAACACATGTGTCAAGTGACTATTAATAATAAGCCTATTACGGCCTTGCTGGACTCAGGAAGTCTAGTTACTTTGGTTACAGCTGAGATGGTTGAAACTGTGAATTTTCATGCAAAAAAAGTTGCTGTGATCTGTGTACATGGGGATACCCGCGAGTATCCAATAGCCACTGTTCAGTTTAAAACTGGCTTAGGTACGGTGACCCATTCGGTCGGACTGGTGCCCCACTTGGTGCACGAGGCTATCATTGGTAGGGACTTCCCTAAGTTTTGGGAACTGTGGGATTGTCCCGACCCAGTCGCAGTACCTAACTCAGTCGCAGAGCCAGAACTCATGGCCATTACTGACCTTGTGAGTTCAGGGGACTCCTCTCAGGGCTCTCCGGGTGATCCTTTCTCAGTTATGGCAGGAGAGCTGGGGGAGCCTGAAGAAGTCCCCACAACCAGTAGAGCTGGACAGCCATCTGCTGAATCTGAGCCTACGTTAGAGTTTACCAATCTAAATGTGCACAAGGAAAATTTTGGTACGGAACAGAGAAAATACCCTACCCTTGCCAGGGCCTGGGAAAATGTGGTGGTGGTTGATGGGGTACCTGTCGAACCGGGGGACGGGCCCTGTTTTCCATATTTCTGCAGCAATGAGGATTTACTGTATCGTGTATGTAAAACTAATGATGAAGTGGTTGAACAGTTGGTAGTCCCTAAGCTATACAGACGGGTGGTGTTGGAACTTGCCCATGGGCATTTGCTAGGAGGCCATTTAGGGGTTGAGAAAACCACTGAAAGGGTGTTGCGCAGGTTTTACTGGCCTGGGATATGGAAAAATATCGAGAATTATTGTCAATCCTGTCCTATATGTCAGATGTCAGCCCCCCAACCCCACTTTCGAAGTCCGTTAGTGCCCTTGCCCATTATTGAAGTGCCCTTTGAAAGGATTGCCATGGACCTGGTGGGTCCACTCCCCAAATCTGCCCGCGGTCATCAACATATCCTCGTGATCATGGATTACGCTACCCGTTACCCCGAGGCCGTTCCCTTACGCACTGCATCTGCTAAAAACATTGCCAAAGAGCTGTTTATGGTGTTCAGTCGGGTTGGCATCCCGAAAGAAGTCCTTACAGACCAAGGTACCCCATTCATGTCACGAATAACTAGGGAGCTCTGCAAGTTATTTAAGGTGACGCAGTTGCGTACCTCAGTGTACCATCCTCAAACGGATGGCTTGGTGGAACGCTTCAATAAGACATTAAAGAGTATGTTAAAAAAGGTTGTTGATAAGGATGGGAAAAACTGGGACTTCCTGATACCTTACTTGATGTTCGCCATCAGGGACGTTCCCCAGTCCTCTACGGGGTACTCTCCATTTGAGCTGCTTTATGGGAGACACCCTCGGGGACTCTTAGACATAGCCAAGGAAACTTGGGAGGGGGAGCAGACACCTCACAAAAGTGTTATTGAGCATATCGCTCAAATGCAGGATAGGATTGCCGCAATCATGCCGGTAGTAAAAGAACATTTACTGCAGGCCCAAGCCGCCCAACAGAGGATATACAACAGGGGGGCCCAACTTCGTGTTTTCTCACCTGGTGACCGGGTCCTCGTGTTAGTTCCCACTGTTGAGAGCAAATTCCTGGCTAAGTGGCAGGGACCCTTTGAAGTAATTGAAAGAGTTGGGGAGGTCAATTACAAGGTGTATCAACCAGGTAAAAGGAAGCCCGAACAGATTTACCACATAAACCTGTTAAAGCCCTGGAAGGATAGACTGGCATTAACTGCCAGGTCTCTCCCGGTAACCCTTAAGGGTACTGAATCCCCTCTGATCCCTGAGGTCACGATTCCAGACACCCTGTCATGTTCCCAGAAACAGGAAGCTAGAGAGTTCCTGATAAGGAATAAAGAGAAATTTTCAGAGTTGCCGGGCACGACTTCAGCAGTTCAGCATGATATTGTTACTGAACCTGGGGTCCGTGTCAAGCTCAAACCATACCGAATTCCCGAAGCTAGAAGAAAGGACATCAGTGAGGAAGTTAAAAGGATGTTGGAGCTAGATGTTATTGAGGAATCCAATAGTGACTGGTCTAGCCCCATTGTATTAGTCCCAAAACCGGATGGCACTTGGAGGTTTTGTAACGACTTCAGGAAGCTTAATGCGGTAACAAAGTTTGACACATACCCAATGCCCAGGGTAGACGAGCTTATAGACCGACTTGGCAAGGCCCGTTATCTGACCACTTTGGACTTGACCAAAGGATATTGGCAAATACCCCTGACTGGTAGGGCCAAAGAAAAGACTGCATTTGTGACCCCGGAGGGGTCGTTTCAGTATAAGAAAATGCCTTTTGGGTTGCAAAATGCCCCTGCAACATTTCAGAGGGCTATGGACAGGACCCTAAGACCTCACCGACAGTATGCTGCAGCCTATCTGGACGACATAGTGGTGCATAGCACTGACTGGGAGTCTCACTTGCCCCGTGTCCAGGCTGTCCTGGATTCCCTTTTCAAAGAAGGGTTTACGGCAAATCCCAAAAAATGTGCCATTGGGCTAGAGGAAGCCAGGTATTTGGGCTACACTATTGGCCGGGGTGTCATAAAGCCCCAGGTGAATAAAATAGAAGCCATCCAGGAGTGGCCACGTCCTGCAAACAAGAAGCAGGTCAGGGCCTTTCTTGGCATTGCGGGGTACTATAGAAGATTCATCCCAAATTTCGCAACTATAGCTGCCCCACTGACAGACCTTACAAAAGGGAAAGCCTCCGTAATGGTGAAATGGTCTCCAGTAGCAGAAGAGTCTTTTCAAGTACTGAAGAAGGCTCTTTGTGCACAGCCAATCCTATACTCCCCCGATTTCCCCAAAAACTTTTTGGTCCAGACGGATGCATCTGATGTGGGTATCGGGGCAGTACTTTCACAGGTACACAATGGGGAAGAACACCCTGTGGTGTACTTAAGCAGAAAGCTCAATGACCATGAAAAGAAGTACGCAGTCATTGAAAAGGAGTGTCTGGCCATAAAGTGGGCCGTGGACGCGCTCAGGTACTACTTGTTGGGGCGCCAGTTTGAGTTGATAACTGACCATGCTCCCCTGAAATGGATGGCCCAAAAGAAGGAGACTAATAGGCGGGTGAACCGGTGGTTTTTGGCCCTACAAGACTACGCCTTTACAGTAAAACACAGGCCAGGTGTTGAGATGGGGAATGTAGATGCCCTCTCCCGTGTTCACTCCTGTTGGGCTACAGGTGTTCCAACCCTGGGGTTGAAACAAGGGGGGAGGATGTGTGACAGAGCATCCCAGAGAGAGCCTGGGAAAGTCCTATTCGGGGTTTATACATCTCCCAGGCTCCTCTCATATACATTCAGGGATCTCTGAGCCAGGGTCCAGTTCAGGTGTTGGTTCTCTCCCACAGGTTAATTAAAAGCTCACCTGAGCAGACAGCCTTTGCTCAGCCTGGGAAACACAGACAACGTTGGTTTGTGAGAGCAAGAAGGTTGGTAAAACTTGTTACCCTGTGAATGTGGAAGCTGACAAGCGTTAGGCTTGTCCAGCCTGGTAGTGAGGGCCTGTACATACTGTGTAGTTAGAGCCGAGACATGGCTAGGCTTTTGTTTAGCTATTTTTTCTTCTGTTTGTTTTCAGCACACTGTACAGCACCTGTCATTAGACTTTGTATATAGCACCAATAAACAACACTGTTTTCACTGATCCAATGGACTTGGTATCTGTGCCTGCTCATCCCAGGGAGTTTTTTGTACCTACTACCTGTCCCCCAGGTTACAATATATATATATATATATATAGATAGATAGATATATGTCAGGACCAGAAGGAAAACAGGCATCCACTAGACAGTTTTGTAAACTTAAAATATGCTTTATTTCTCAGCAAAAATACTGTAAAACAAATACAGGCTTTTTTTTTGGGCTTTAAAGCAAACAAACAACAGCTTCTTGTCACCACAATTCACAGCTTTCAAACAGCAGGCAGAAATGTGTGTTAGATTCAGCACATGCTGAAATATAACAAAGCAGCCTCACCAACCAGGAAAAAACAAAATCCATGTGAACCTTTCAGTGCACCCTGTGTCAGCTTTCATAGGGATCAGGGGTGCAAAAGGGTTTTCCTCTCTACAACACACCACACTGTCTCTTTGAGCTCAACTGTTTTTTTTTATAGGCAGGAATAAAGGGAACATTTTTGCTCTCCCATATTAATCTCCTCCTTACCCAGCATAAGCATAATTCTCCACATACCCCCCCCCCCCGCCACTCCTTCCTGGTTAAGGGTCTGGACACCTCAGCCAAAAAAGCATTAGACCTAAAAAGGATATCCTCATTCTGATGCTCTCTGCCAAGTCTATGTACCAGGTAAATGTAAAATCTTGAAGAGCGAGAAACCACCCCCCCTTACTTGTCATCCAGGTAAAGAGGGCTTTGACATCAGTTTGAAAAGTAGGCCCAATAATTACTATCAGAGTTTCCCTATGGCCCAATTTATTGCAAGACACTCCTTTTCCCCCCAAAAAATTTCTCAGCTGGAGTGAGCTTTCACCTTAAGTATATGACAGACTTCTATTTTCCCCAACTAGCTAGGTCTTCAAGACTTCACCCATTTCCAGGTTTGAATCACCCGTTTGTACCAGCAACTCTTTCTGAATGTCCAAGTCTATGATGACTGGTTCCTGGCACAAAGTCTGGTTTAACTGGCAGAATGATGCCATGTGGCCATGCCATGATGCCATGTGGAGATTTTCCTAGGTGACAAATTTGGGGACAAATCTTCCCAAAATGGTGAGAATGGAATATACCTACTTTTTGGTGAGTTGGAAGAGCCACTTAGGATGGATCCCTCTGGAATTGGTTGGATGCTCAGCTGGGCTTTGATTATACCTCTAAAATGTACCCCAAAAAATGGGCCTCCTCTAAACCAATCTTGCGTGTCTCAGGTATGATCAAAATCCTACCTTCTGTAGGGCATCCAGGAATAATTGAACTTTTTTAGATGGTTTTCACAGTCCCGGCTAAACATAATAATATCATCTAGGTAAACTCCTGAGAATTCCTTTTGGGATCTCAGGAATGTATCCATGGCTCTCTAAACAATGGCCGGGGCTCCATGCAACCCAAATT
Organism: Rana muscosa; assembly: GCA_029206835.1. Taxonomy (NCBI): domain Eukaryota; kingdom Metazoa; phylum Chordata; class Amphibia; order Anura; family Ranidae; genus Rana; species Rana muscosa. The sequence continues at coordinate 249,803,366 of CM055117.1, read as the reverse complement.
GCATTATGGAATACTCCACAACTCTTCAGAGTGTGGAATCTAGACATTTGATATGCATCCATTTTGGAAACCTCAGTGATTCCAAAGTCCAATATATTGATTTCTTTTATTTCTCTGCAAAAATTCCCAGGACTCTTGTTTTTGAGAAGGGGTCTTTGCTATCTCTACCTTTTTTTATTTGGATGTCGGGATTTTCTTAAACTGTCTGACTTGTCAAAGCTTATTGTTTTCTTTCCATGGTTTGACCAGGTTCAAATGATAGGACATTTTCTTTGTGGGCTGGTAGACCACGCAGTTAATCTTTTTTTTTAGCTTCTCCACTATCTTAAAGGGTCCCTGACATTTTGATAGGAATTTGCTCACCACTGTTGGCAATTGAGCCTCTTGTGCAGCCTGCAAATGTCCCCTGACTATGAACATAATGTTTGCCATTCAGTCCTGCATTTGCACATTGTATTCCACTGATCTCTGATAGGTCTTAGCTCTTTGTTCCTACATCTCTTTTACCATGTTCAACAATTGATGGGGGTGTCTCCCATAAACCAACTGAAAATGCAGAAGCCCCACTGATGTCTAGGGCACCTCCCATACTTGCAGTCAGGACCATCTTTTTTAGCCACTTTCTTAAACATCTCCTTTAGGATTTTGTTGAACTGTTTCACTAACCCTTCAATCTGTATTTGATACACGTACATCTGCAAGTGCTTAATTTTCAAAAATTTATAGAGTTTCATCATAAACTTAGACTTAAATGTCTCTGATAAGAGCCCTGCTCTTGTAAACATGTGATACAACTTTAACCACTTAAGGACCGGCTCACAAGGATATACATCGGCAGAATGGCACCGACAGGCAAATCAACGTATATTTACGTAATTTGGAATTTGCCGCCGCGCACCTGCCGCAAGCTCCTTCACCGTGCCCATAGGACCTGCGGACTCAATGTCCGCTAGGTGCCCGCGATCGTGTCACGGATATGAAGAATGGGGAGATACCAGTGTACACACAGCATCTCCCCGTTCTGCATAGTGACATGTCACTGATCGTCTATTTTTGTTTATAGCGCAAAAAATAAGAACCGCAGAGGTGATCAAATACCACCAAAAGAAAGCTCTATTTGTGGGAAAAAAAGGACATCAATTTTGTTTGGGAGCCATGTCGCACGACCACACAATTGTCAGTTAAAACGACGCAGTGCCAAATCGCAAAAAGTGGCCAGGTCATTTGGCAGCCAAATGGTCCGGGGCTGAAGTGGTTAAGCACTTCAATACAGGGCACTTATACACCTTCCTTCACAGACCAATTTTCAGCTTTCAGTGCTGTCGCACTTTGAATGACAATTGCGCGGTCATGCTACACTGTACTCAAACAAATTTTTTTATAATTTTGTTACCACAAATAGAACTTTCTTTTGGTGGTATTTGATCACCTCTGGGATTTTTTTCTCTGCTAAACCGAAATTTTTAAAAAAATACTTATTTTTTTCTGTTACAAAACTTTGTAAATAAGTACGTTTTGTCCTTCACTGATGGGCACTGATGGGGCAGCACTGATGAGCACTGATAAGGTGCCACTGATGGGCACCGTTGAGGTGGTATCAATGAGGGGGCACTGATGAGGTGTCACTGATGGGCACTGATGATGGCCACTAATATGCTGCACTGATGGACACTGATAGGCAGTACTGATATGCAACACTGATGGGCACACATAGGTGGCACTGATGGGCACACATAGGTAGCACTGATGGGCACTGAAAGGTGGCACTGATGGGCAATGCTAGGCGGCATGGATGGGCTCTGATAGGTGGCATAGATGGGCACTTATAGGCGCCATGGTTGGGCACTGATAGGTGGTACGGATGGGCATGAAGGGGCACTGATAGGTGGCACTCGATGTACACTGATGTACTGATGGGCATCACTGATTGGGAGGCATTATTGTTTGGCACTGATTGGCATCCATTGTGGGCACTGATTGGCATGCCTGGTGGCCATGAGTGGCATACCTGGTGGTGACTAGTGGTGGGCATCCCTGGTGGTCCTGGTGGTGTCCCTGGTGGTAAAGTGTGGATATCCTCGGAGGGGCTGCCCCATTAATCAATCAACACAGACCTCCCTGTCAGAGGAACAGCCGATTGGTTCTCCTCTACTACCGATAAATGGATTTTCCTGTTTACATCGTGATCAGCCGTGATTGGACACGGCTGATCACATGGAAAACTCTCCGTCAGAGACTCTTTACCTAGATTGGAGTTGCGGTGTGTCAGCCGTACCACCGATCACCATGCTGCACGCCCCTGCGGGTGCGTGTCGGCTAGTTATCCTGAACACGTCATATGACGTCCGATCAGTATAACAGAACCACTTTGCCCCCGTCATTTTGCTATATGGCGGGTGGCAAGTGCTTAATGTGATAACCTTGGCTGAGTGTTTCTTAACCTCCCTGGCAGTATAATTATGTCAGATTTTTTTTTTATCAAAAAGGTTTTTATTGCTCACAAAACATACAGGGTACAAAAACATGTAACATGATATATCATGGATAAGTAGCAAAATAAGCCATCAACATTCCCTGATTATAACAGATATTACATGAAATAAACATTCCGCTCAAAACTCCAAATGGCATATAGTGCACCGTCCATAACCCACCAGCCCGACCCCGCCCCATCTTCCACCAGCCCCCTGTGAGAACAATCTGCACACCCCTCAACAACCTCATCCTAACTAGTTCCAAGGGGCTTAAACCAGGTACAGCGAGCCATGAATCCCAGAGCCTATCGAACTTTCCTGCATTGCCCCTGTGCTGGTATATGTACTTCTCCATCACAAGAATTTTACCCATATGCTGTATCCACATTTTGACCGTGGGCGGCTCATCTGATTTCCAAAGTAGAAGAATAGTTTTCCTTGCCTGAAATAACGCCCTGGTGAATGGAATTCGGGTCACCTCCTCCGGTATCTCCCCCTCCAGAATTCCTTGTAAGCAACATAATAGGTCTAGAGGAACGTTGGTGCGGAACACCAAATTAAGTGTAGCCAGAACCTCCGTCCAAAATCTATGGAGTTTGGGGCAACGCCAGAGAAGGTGAATCAAATCCCCAGGCACTGCCCTGCATCTACCACATAGCGGATCGGGCAATCTTCCCATCTTGAAGAGTTTCACCGGGGTATAATGTACTCTCAGTAGAATGTACAATTGGGAAACCTTTTGTGACACATTAAGCGAGCAAGCATTGAACACCTGCAGTGCCTCCTCCCAGAGCTCCCCTGCTATGGGTCCAACATCATCCTCCCACTGGCTCGCTACCCTCATGGGGTGTCCATCTAGAAATGAGGACAACAGCATGTTATAGCACTGGGAAATGATGCCCTTAGTTTCAGTTGTGTCCTGCAATACATGGAAAACAGGAGTGGGGGACTGAACCCACTCCATCGCATCTCCCTGAGCTCTAACAGCGTGCCACAGCTGCAAGTAGTAAAACAACATATTTGATGGAAGCGCATATCTAGACTGAAGTGCACTAAAAGGAACCAATGCCCCATTATGAAATACTTGTTTTAAGTGAGTTATACCCAAGGAACACCATTTAGGGCCCTGCTTTAACTTGGCTAGCTCAACATAAGTGTCTTTCCCCCATAACGGGCTGTACACAGTGAACCCCGTGACATTCTGAAGCTGTTTGGCTTTATTCCACACCTTCTGAAGGAATGAATAAGTGGGCATCCGTTTAATGGATTTCTGAAACCGTTGGGCCTCCAGCCCCCCAGGTATCGTGTCAGCCCCCGAGCCAAGCAGCATAAGCCTGGCTGAGGAACCCACAGGAGATTGGACCATAGCACCTATCAGGTACTGTAGTTGTGCCGCCAGATAATATAGCCAAGAGTCAGGGAGGGCGAGATCCCCCCCCTCCTTTGGACGCTGTAGTTGTTCCAGTTTAATCCTGGGGGGTTTGGTGTGCCACAGTAATTGTCTAAAGAGGGAATTGATGACTAAATATTTTAGGCGTAATAACTACGGGAGTATGGTGGAGCATATACAATAGTTGGGGCATTAGGATCATCTTAATTTGTCTTGCCAGCCAGGGACATCTGCAGCCTGTACCATATTTGTATTTTTTTTTTTTCCATAAAGTTTTATTGAGCAAATTCACACAAATCACAGTACAAGGTATAAAACAGAACAAGTACAGTCAGGGAAAACCAGCTTTTGGTACAACATATACTGACATTACAGGCATGAGTGTAAATGTCTCCAGCTGTTGTATAAATGAGAGGGGAAGTGCGGATGGGCCGGAGCCTTTATTATTTTGATTCACGTTCCGACTGCCTGCTAACTTTGCTACCTAACTTAGTGTTTCCGACACCAAAAAGGTGGTGTCTATGGGATGGTGATAGAGGGGTGAGAGGAGGGGGACAGTACCCACTCACGCGGAGGGGGTACGGGAACGAAGGGGGGGTTGGGGAAGGGGGAGAGGAATTAGGGAGTAGGGGGAAACAGCAAGAGAGGGGACCATGGGTAGCACACTGATGGGGGCAGGGGGGCATTTGTAATAGAGATGAGGGGGGAGAGTTCGGGGAGAACTAAGGAGCAGCAAAATGTGTAGGAGCGGATAGAAAAGGGGAGGAGGGGGTGGGGTAGGGGTAAGGGTAGGGATAAGGGGAAGGGTGAGGGGAGTGACCGCTCGCTCGGGCCTCTGTAGGTGAGAAAGGGGTGGAGTGTCCCTAAGAGATCATACTCTAGTCTGGGGGAGCATGCTGTTTGTATTCAGCGGTTGTTTTGAAGTGTGACCAGCAGGTTCAGGTAATCGAGAAATTCTCCAGTCTCTCTTGCGAAATGTGGATCAGCTCTTCCATGTCGCAAATTCTAGAAATGGTCGCAAACCATTCTTTAAGTGACGGTGTATGGCAGGAGCGCCAGTGTTTGGGAATGCACAGCCTAGCAGCATTCACCATGTGCATGGCTAGGGATTTGAAGTAGTCTTTTCTTGAAAGGGAAGTGTGATGCAGGAGGAATTGAGCTGGTGTGAAGTCCAGGTTGTAGGTGGTAATTGAAGCAATACATCTGTGGACCTCCCTCCAAAAGGGTTGGATGTGTGTGCAATCCCACCAAATATGTAGCATGGTTCCCACCCCTGCATTGCATCTCCAGCATACATTGGAGGTCGAGGGGGCAAATTTATGAAGGAGAGATGGGGTTCTATACCACCTAGTGAGCACTTTATACCCATTCTCCTGGATGGCGACATTCAACGACCCCCTATGTGCGTATTCATGGATTCTCGTCCATTCAACTGGTGACAGGGGGGTAGGTAGGTCCCTATTCCATGAGGTCTGCGATGGCGAGAGGGTGGAGTCATTAGGTTCTATAAGTAAGGCGTAGAGAAGGGAAATGAGGTGTCGTTGGGGAATTTTACGATAGCAGAGAGTTTCGAATGGGGTAAGTGGTCTCGTCCAGCTGTCATGAGCTGCATGCGTGGATAGAAAGTGACATATTTGTCTGTAAGTCCAAAAGGGGAAGGTAGACGTGTTGGAAATGAGCCTAAGGTCCTCTAGCGAGGCGAGCTTACCGTCGGTGTACAGTTGGGAAGCAAGAATATCCTGAAACGGCCATTCTAGTTTGAGGAAATTAGGTGACTCGCCTGGGATAAAGTCGGGGTTTCCTCTCAGCGTAGTCAGCGGGCCTGGGGTGGGTGAGAGGGATCCTCTGGTAAGGGACGACCTGAGAAGCGTCAAAGAGGTGTGGATGAAAGGATGTGAGGCCAAGGACTGTGGCCATTGTTTCGAGGTCAGCCATTGGAGGAGACGTAGTGGGATGGGTGAGAAGAAGTCTTCGAGAGAGATCCAGATCTTTTCAAGGGGGTGAATGCACCAGTCCGCGATTCTCGTGAGGTGGCAAGCCACAAAATATTTATACAGGTCCGGGAGAGCAATACCCCCTTTAGACTTGGGCAAGGTGAGTCTGGTGTATTTGAATCTATGAGGGGAACCTTTCCCTAAGAATGTCGAGGAAGCCTTCCGATAGGAGGAAAAGAATCCTGCGTGGATATGCATTGGGATGGTTTGGATCAGATACAACATACGTGGTAGTATAATCATTTTAATCAGAGCAGCCCGGCCAAACCACGAGACATTCAGTGCAGACCACTCCATGAGGTGGTCTTGGGCTTTTTTCAGAGCTGGGTGGAAGTTGAGGGCATATAGGTCTTTGAGACAGGGCGGAATCTGAATTCCAAGATAGGAAATAGCAATCTTTTCCCAATGGAATGGGAAAGATTCCTGACAGTGGGTGACTTCCTGTGGTGGGAGGGTGACATTCAGGGCATGGGACATTGTGTAATTAATTTTAAGGTTTGAAATTGTACCGAAGGCTTCCAGATCCCGCAAGAGAGACGGAAGGGAGGTTCGCGGGGATGTGAGAGAGAGCAAGATGTCGTCCGCGAAGGCGGCCACTTTAAATTCTGTACCTTTAACCGTCAATCCCCTGACATCCGGGTTCTCTCTAAGTTTGTTTAAGAGGGGTTCTAAGGAGAGAATGTAGATCAGGGGGGAGAGGGGGCAACCCTGGCGTGTGCCATTGTTGATGGAGAAGGTGTCTGACAAGTGGCCGTTAACTCTCACCGCAGCCGTGGGACCCGAGTATAATGCCATTATGGAGGTGAGCATGCGGTCTTCCAGACCTATACCTTTTAGAACTTCTCGCATGTAGTCCCAGGCCACCCTGTCAAACGCCTTCTCTGCATCAAGGGAAAGTAGAAAGCCTGGGGTTTTAGTTGAAGTGAGCCAATGGTGTAGGTTAAGGGTTCGTATGGTGTTGTCCCGGGCTTCCCGGCCCGGGACAAAACCCACCTGGTCATTGGAGTTAAGGCCGGGGATTAGAGGTATTAACCTGTTGGCAAGGATTTTGGCATAAATTTTTATGTCGACATTAAGGAGTGAGATCGGCCTATAATTCGCCACTTGAAGGGGGTCCTTCCCCTCCTTAGGGATTACGGTGATGTGTGCCTCTAATAATCTGTTTGGTCAGTCTTGTGGGTTGGCCAGGGCGTTAAACGTCTGTAAAAGGTTGGGGGTAAGGACATCTGCAAAGGACTTATAATACTGAAGGGTGTACCCATCGGGGCCCGGGCTTTTGCCTAGCTTCATTTGTTTCAGGGCTATCTCCAGCTCCCCTGACGAAAATTGCCCTTCTAGGGATTGTGTCTGCTGGGAGGAGAGGGGTTTGGGGCCATAATGAGAGAGGAAGTCCGTGATGAGCGTTTGGCGTGTCTTCCCCGAGGCTCGGGACGGTTGGGTAGGGTGAAGGTTGTAGAGCTTACGGTAAAAAGACTCAAATTCTTTCGCGATGTCCTCACTCTTAGCCAGGAGGGTACCCCGGGGATCGCTTGGGGCATGTATGGTAGACGAGAGTTTGGCCTTCTGAACCGACCACGCCAGAAGACGCCCACTCTTGTTACCGTGTTCATAAAAGACCCTTTCTGCAAGAACGTAGCGTCTCCTCGCGCGTTTACCCAGTTCGTCTGCGAGAAGCGTGCGGGACTGAATTAGTTCCTGTAGGGTGTTCTGGGCTTGTGTCTGTTTATGGGACAGCTCTAGTGCTCTAAGCCTTTTGAGAAGGGTATTCACTCTTTCCTGATGAAGTTTTTTGGCCTGCGAATTCAGGGCCAACAATTCTCCCCGTATCACGCATTTGTGGGCTTCCCATATGGATATTGGAGAAATGTCAGGATTAGCATTTTCCTGGAAGTATAGTTTAATACATGAGCGTATGCGTTCCATGGAGATTGGGTCTGTTAGGCAGGATGGGTTGAACCGCCATACTTTAGTCTTGGGGTATGTTTCCGGGAATGATAATGTGACTGTGATGGGGTGATGATCTGATAAGAACATCGGTTCAATGGTGGAGTGTTGAGGGGCGGGGAGGTCAGTCTGGGACAAAAAAAAGAAGTCGATTCTGGAGTATTTCTGGTGGGGGGCCGAGAAGTAGGTGTAGTCTTTGGTTGAAGGATAGAGGGTGCGCCATGCGTCGTGAAGAGTCAGGGTTTGTATTTGGGCTTTAATTTGGCGTAAAGCCTTGTAGGCAAGAGAAGACGAGCCCGTGGAGGTGTCTAGGAGGGGATTTAAGGGCACATTGAAGTCGCTACCCAGGAGGACCAGGCCGCTCTGGAATGTGGACAGGAGGGCACATGTCTTGCGGAAGAAGGAAACCTGATGTTCATTAGGGCAATAAATGTTAGCCAGTGTGATTGGCTTAGATGCATACGTCCCCTTAATAAAGATGTATCTACCTTCTGGATCCACTAGGGAATCCGTCAGGAGGAAATTGGCGTGCCTTGAGATGAGGATCGAGACCCCCTTGGATTTGGCGACAGGGTTAGTGGCGTGTAGGGCAGAACGATATATGTGGTTAGCTAGTTTAGGGATGGCGTCAGTTCGGAAGTGTGTCTCCTGTAAGAAGATAAAGTGAGCCTTATGTATGGTGAGCGAAGCTAAGATTTGTGACCTTTTTTCTGGTACGTTAAGGCCTTTCGTGTTCAGTGAGACACACTTCAGAGTCAGTGGGATATTAGTCCTAGGCGGGGTCTGCATTGTGAGGAGTAAGGAAGAGGTGAGGGTGCTTGTCTGGTTGTCGGAGAGGTTGAGAACTTTATTTAGAGGATGGGTGCGAGGGTCACTCCCCCGGGAAGAGGGAGAAAGGGGAGAAGACACCAAGGGGAAAAGGTGGGGCGGGGAGGGAAGACGCACAGGTGGAGAGGTCAGGAGGAGTTGGGAGTAGGAAGAGTCAGGAGGATCAGGGTATGAAAAAGGGGAGAAGGAAGGGTAGAGGGATCAGGGCCGAGAGAGGGGAGAGGTGTGGGATCAAGAGAGCGGGGAGGGGTAAAAGCAAGATATGTGGGCCAAGGGTAGTGGGATAGATAAGGAAAGGGGAAAATAAGCACCAGAGGTGGGAGTAGCTAGGCTACCCACCTGTAGGAGTCAAGGGAAAGCCTGGGGTGTCAGCTGCGTCTCAGTGAGACCGCTGTGTGGGGGTAGTAGTGTGAACCGCGACCACAGCCTAACTGTGGACCGGGGATCTAAGTGGAGCGGATGAGGAGTCCCGCTGACGGCGAGAATCCAATTAGCTTATCGGGGAGCCTACCGTGAGGAACAAACTACAGAGGGTTCAAGTGTCAAGCGCAAAGGAACAACACGCAAATCAACATAACATAACATAACATTCTCCAGCTCGCAGGGCTGGAATCAATAAAGGCGTACTATGCTATTTAGAAAGTAGAACTCTGAGGTATACTCAAGAAAAATCAACAGCCTATGAGGCATGCAGGGGAGGTAACGACCTCTTCAAGCTATTCTGATAAGGCAGTCTGTGGTGAGGGGGAGGGAGGGTGTAGGGGGGGTGGAGGGACGGGGACAGGGAAGGGGAAAAAGGGAGGAGGGGGAGGGGACATGGGAAGGGGGAGGGAGGAGAGTGGGGGGCAAGGGGATGAGCCGGGGGGAGGGGTAGGGGTGGGGGAGTGGGGGGAAGCAAAGGAGAGGAGGGAGGAGGAAGGGGGGGATGGAGATAGGGGAGAGAGGGGAGAGTGGATTACGGGGGAGGGGGGGAGAAAAAAGGGGGAGAGAGGGGGAGAAGGGTAAAGGGAAGGTGGCGAGGTAGGGCGAAAAGAGAGGGGAGAAGCGGGATGCGGCGGGGGGGCGGGATGAGGAGGGGTGAATAGGAGAGGGGGGTGGGGATGGGTGGAAGGACCTCTAGAGTGAGCTAGGGGAATGGTGTCCCGGTTCTCACCTTCGCTTCCAAGAGGGGGGGGATCCCCGGGTCTTAGTGTAGATTGGCATCGCACGAGCCATACTCTGCCCGTCTGGTGCCTGGCACATCATATACCTACGGTGAGGGTTAGGGGAGAATAAGTGCGAGTGGGGCACATAGTATAACCCTTGCAAAGTCAGTGAGAGACGAAATAAAGTAACATATGATGGGATAAGACTAAAACAAATATTGCAAATACGTTGCCTGCCGGAGTGTAGGAATGTCATCAGTGGATCTAGCGTCCCAGGGGAAGATAGTGCGCTCGGGTTGCAAGCCAAAGTGCAGGGCGATAGAGAGTTCAGTCTTCCCGCTTCCGGAGGAGGATGCCTGTGTGGGCCCAACTTGCGGAGCGGTCCTTAGACCTTCCAGGAAAGGATGTTCATAATTGCTTGGGTGGGGACCAATGTCAGAGTCCCAGGCATAATCCTAGGCAGCCGTGGGAAGTCTCCCACAGGACGGGATCAATCTGTGGGGGCGCACGTATCTTCCGGAGGTCGGGGTGTCTCGCCATTTAGTGCGGACTCCCGGCTCAAGCCATGGGGGGTCTGGGCATGTAAGGGGGTCCCGGGGCTATAGGATAAAGAGGTATAAACAGCTTCTCCGGGGATACGCGCAACCCATGGCCGACGCCTGAATAAGGCAGGCCTCAGTCAGTCCGATGAGTTCCATACTGTAGAGTGGCTGGGTGACTCCGGTTGGCAAAGCGGTGCAGAAAGGCCTGATGTGAGGGGCGATCGCCGGGAGGGGTTCCGGGAAGAGGGGGTACCAGCCGTGAGGTACAAGGGGCCGGGGTGGTTATAACATAACCATGTCCAGGGGGGGTCTGAGAGTTCTCTGGCGGGGCAGTGGCACAGGGAATAACGTGCAAACAGAAAGGAGGGGGGGGAAAGAAGGCATACTCACAGACTGCAGATCTCAAACCATCTAGCGAACAGTCAGTCAATAAGCGTCACGCGTCACATGCGCGGCGGTGAAGGGCTGTGTTGTTGCAGGTCCCGGCGTGAGGAACGGGCGTTCGGTGACATCGGTCCAGGCCTACGATTGCGTGGTCTCTGGCGCGAGGCTTTCGGTGACGGGTGGAGCGAGACTGGAAGCCAGGGTTCCGCCGAGAAATAGAGCGCGTACCAGTCAGGTAGTTCCAGGTTAGGCAAGTCGAGTTGTTCACAGAACGCCTGAAGGTCCTCCGGTGTGCGAAGCAGGGCAGAGCGCCCCCTTGCGGACGCAGACAGTCCAAACGGGAATTTCCAGCGGTACTGGATATTCCTCGCACGTAAAGCATCCAGCAATGGTCGTAGTGCTCTCCTATTTTGGAGAGTGATCTGCGAAAGATCCTGGAATAGTTTCACCTCCGTGCCATTAAAAAGTATGCGTCCCCTTTCCCTCGCCTTGCGGAGAATCTCTTCCTTAAGGAGGAAGTTGACAATACAACATATAATGTATCTGGGGGGTTCGTTGTCTCGGGGTAGGGGACGGAGAGCGCGGTGGGCCCTTTCCATATCAATGGGGGAATCCGCCGGGCACTCAATCAGGTCGTTAAAGATGGCGCTGATGGTTTGCTGTATGGCGGTAGGATCTACGGTTTCGGGGATTCCTCGTATCCTAATGTTGTGTCTCCGTCCCCGGTTATCCAAGTCTTCCACGTTTCTGTGGAGCTCAAAGACTTGAGCCAGTTGGGAATCATATGCAGACTGTACCTGGCGAATGGCCGCCGCATGCGTCAGGGTCGTTTGCTCCACGCTGTCCATCCGGTGGGCCACCGCAAGCATTTCAGTCTTCAGGTCTGCTATGGCAGCCGTCAATGTGGTCTTTATGTCTGAGGTGACTTTCTCCAAGTCGAATAAGCTGGGGGGAAGGGCCCCACTGGGGCTGGGAGAGGACGTTCCCGGCATGGTGGCGGAAGGCGGTCTGTCAGGCAAGGCCGAGGCTTGGGCCTGTATTGGCGCGTGGGTCTGTAATGGGGCTTGGGCCTGCAGTTTTTGTGACCGGAATATGTCCGGTATGTTCCTCCCCGAGCGGGTCTGAGAGTCCTTGGAGGTGCGGGAGGTGGACGAGCTTCTTGTGGACCTGTGCATAGCAGGATTAGAACGGTAGGCTCCCGTTTAGGCAGGTAGATCAGTCCGGTCACACAGGAGCTCTCAGATTAGGCGCCCATCTCGGTCTCTGCTCAGGCCACGCCCCTCACCATATTTGTATTTTATCTCTAAATCTAGTCAATAGGGGATAGATATTCAGTTGACAGAAATCAGTTATCTTAGGGGAAACGTATACACTGAGGTACTTAAATGAGGAAACTATGGGGACCGGACAAGAGGGCCCCTCACCAGGCATGGGGGGCTCATCCAAGAATAGCAAAGCCGATTTAGACCAGTTAATTGTAAGGCCCGAGAAACGGCCAAACTCTGTGATAAGGGACATAACCTGAGTCAATGAGTCATCTACATCTTCCAAGAAAAGGAGCATGTCATCGGCGTACAGCATAATTTTCTCATGCATATCACCATATCGGAAGCCCTTGACCAACGGGCAGTTCCGCACCAGTGCTGCCAGGGGCTCAATGGCCAGAGCAAAGAGCAGGGGGGACAGGGGACATCCCTGCCTGGTCCCCCTTCCCAGAGCAAAGGCGTGAGACATCCTATCAGACATACGTATGGCCGTTTGCGGCGAGCCATATAGCAGTTTCACCCACCTTAGGAACCGGGGTCCGAACCCGAACTTGGCCAGCACAGCCCATAGATACAGCCAACACTGTCGAATGCCTTATTGGCGTCAAGAGACAACAGTGCCCTGTGGCTGACGGAATCCGAGGGGGTCTGCATGTTCATGTATAGCCGCCTAAGGTTAGTTGCGGTGGAGCTGCGAGGCATGAACCCCGCCTGGTCTGGGTGGATAATGGACAGAATAATTTTATGTCAATACGTTTTTATTGAATTTTGCCAGTAGAAATAGTGACATAGTTACAGTGTTACACATAAAAGAGAGATATGTTTTGCAGGTTAATACAAGAGGTATGTAATACATAACATAATACATAAGAAAATAGTAACTCATATGGTTAAAACCATCGTAGCTCAATCAAATAAGTGCAAGTTTATAGGCAAAAAAATATAAGCAGAGAAAAACAATATAGAACAAAGAACATATAACATAGAACTTTGCCAAGTCCAACTATGCGTGTTTTCAGAGCCCGATATGGGCTAGACTAAAGTTAAGACCCAACTACAATCTGGATTTTAGAGCGTACACATAAAAGTAACTAAAACAATCAGTATTGGATACTGTGGGTTCAGAACCAATCGATCCAAGGGCGCCAGATGGGAGGTTTGGATTGGTATATCCCTTGTGAGGCTGCGAACATCAACTCATAATTAATGTGTAAGTCAGTCGTTCTGACTACCTCTGTAAGGCTTGGTGTTAGTGAGCTCCTCCACTTTCTAACAATGTTTAATCTTGCGCTCATAAGGATATGGGAGACTATAAATCTAAGATTGGAGGGGATCTCCTCTATGCCTACTGATAATACAGCTAGATCTGGGGTCAGGGCGAAAGATGTGTGTGTAAACTGACGTATGAGGTCAGAAATCTGGACCCAAAAGGCTGTCAATGTTGGGCAAGCCCATAGTATATGAATCAAAGAACCTCGGAGCCCACATTGTCTCCAGTAGAGGGGAGATGAGTTAGCCGCGAAACCCGCCAGCCTTGTAGGCGTCAAGTACCATCTTAGGTGAATTTTATTATGGAGTTCCCACAAATTAACACATCTAGTGGAGGCGAATGTTATCTTAAGGGAGTATTGCCATTGCTCTGTAGAGTACTGAGATAACAAGTCCCAGTTCCCAGGTAGACATGGAAGGTGTTTTGTGAAAGTCAGTTTTCTGATTTAAATAGTTGTCAAAATAAGAAATACCCCTGATACAGGTGTTGGAGTTAGTGAAGTAAAGGAAACTTTTAATTGGTATAGAAATGGATCTGTAGGGGGTAGATACAAAAAAATTAGCTATTTGCTGATAGGTATATATCTCCCTTGTGTCTAGACTGAATTCTATTTGTAGTGACCTAAATGTTTTAAGCGTAGGACCAATAGTTAGGTCCTCCATAGTGGCTATACCTTTTGACTTCCAAGAGTTAATACGTAAGTCAGGGATGAATAGTTGCAAACTGGAGATAGGCAGTGATATAGGTTTAGTCAGGGAAAGGAGGGGGGGGAAAGAAGGCATACTCACAGACTGCAGATCTCAAACCATCTAGCGAACAGTCAGTCAATAAGCGTCACGCGTCACATGCGCGGCGGTGAAGGGCTGTGTTGTTGCAGGTCCCGGCGTGAGGAACGGGCGTTCGGTGACATCGGTCCAGGCCTACGATTGCGTGGTCTCTGGCGCGAGGCTTTCGGTGACGGGTGGAGCGAGACTGGAAGCCAGGGTTCCGCCGAGAAATAGAGCGCGTACCAGTCAGGTAGTTCCAGGTTAGGCAAGTCGAGTTGTTCACAGAACGCCTGAAGGTCCTCCGGTGTGCGAAGCAGGGCAGAGCGCCCCCTTGCGGACGCAGACAGTCCAAACGGGAATTTCCAGCGGTACTGGATATTCCTCGCACGTAAAGCATCCAGCAATGGTCGTAGTGCTCTCCTATTTTGGAGAGTGATCTGCGAAAGATCCTGGAATAGTTTCACCTCCGTGCCATTAAAAAGTATGCGTCCCCTTTCCCTCGCCTTGCGGAGAATCTCTTCCTTAAGGGGGAAGTTGACAATACAACATATAATGTATCTGGGGGGTTCGTTGTCTCGGGGTAGGGGACGGAGAGCGCGGTGGGCCCTTTCCATATCAATGGGGGAATCCGCCGGGCACTCAATCAGGTCGTTAAAGATGGCGCTGATGGTTTGCTGTATGGCGGTAGGATCTACGGTTTCGGGGATTCCTCGTATCCTAATGTTGTGTCTCCGTCCCCGGTTATCCAAGTCTTCCACGTTTCTGTGGAGCTCAAAGACTTGAGCCAGTTGGGAATCATATGCAGACTGTACCTGGCGAATGGCCGCCGCATGCGTCAGGGTCGTTTGCTCCACGCTGTCCATCCGGTGGGCCACCGCAAGCATTTCAGTCTTCAGGTCTGCTATGGCAGCCGTCAATGTGGTCTTTATGTCTGAGGTGACTTTCTCCAAGTCGAATAAGCTGGGGGGAAGGGCCCCACTGGGGCTGGGAGAGGACGTTCCCGGCATGGTGGCGGAAGGCGGTCTGTCAGGCAAGGCCGAGGCTTGGGCCTGTATTGGCGCGTGGGTCTGTAATGGGGCTTGGGCCTGCAGTTTTTGTGACCGGAATATGTCCGGTATGTTCCTCCCCGAGCGGGTCTGAGAGTCCTTGGAGGTGCGGGAGGTGGACGAGCTTCTTGTGGACCTGTGCATAGCAGGATTAGAACGGTAGGCTCCCGTTTAGGCAGGTAGATCAGTCCGGTCACACAGGAGCTCTCAGATTAGGCGCCCATCTCGGTCTCTGCTCAGGCCACGCCCCTCACCATATTTGTATTTTATCTCTAAATCTAGTCAATAGGGGATAGATATTCAGTTGACAGAAATCAGTTATCTTAGGGGAAACGTATACACTGAGGTACTTAAATGAGGAAACTATGGGGACCGGACAAGAGGGCCCCTCACCAGGCATGGGGGGCTCATCCAAGAATAGCAAAGCCGATTTAGACCAGTTAATTGTAAGGCCCGAGAAACGGCCAAACTCTGTGATAAGGGACATAACCTGAGTCAATGAGTCATCTACATCTTCCAAGAAAAGGAGCATGTCATCGGCGTACAGCATAATTTTCTCATGCATATCACCATATCGGAAGCCCTTGACCAACGGGCAGTTCCGCACCAGTGCTGCCAGGGGCTCAATGGCCAGAGCAAAGAGCAGGGGGGACAGGGGACATCCCTGCCTGGTCCCCCTTCCCAGAGCAAAGGCGTGAGACATCCTATCAGACATACGTATGGCCGTTTGCGGCGAGCCATATAGCAGTTTCACCCACCTTAGGAACCGGGGTCCGAACCCGAACTTGGCCAGCACAGCCCATAGATACAGCCAACACTGTCGAATGCCTTATTGGCGTCAAGAGACAACAGTGCCCTGTGGCTGACGGAATCCGAGGGGGTCTGCATGTTCATGTATAGCCGCCTAAGGTTAGTTGCGGTGGAGCTGCGAGGCATGAACCCCGCCTGGTCTGGGTGGATAATGGACAGAATAATTTTATGTCAATACGTTTTTATTGAATTTTGCCAGTAGAAATAGTGACATAGTTACAGTGTTACACATAAAAGAGAGATATGTTTTGCAGGTTAATACAAGAGGTATGTAATACATAACATAATACATAAGAAAATAGTAACTCATATGGTTAAAACCATCGTAGCTCAATCAAATAAGTGCAAGTTTATAGGCAAAAAAATATAAGCAGAGAAAAACAATATAGAACAAAGAACATATAACATAGAACTTTGCCAAGTCCAACTATGCGTGTTTTCAGAGCCCGATATGGGCTAGACTAAAGTTAAGACCCAACTACAATCTGGATTTTAGAGCGTACACATAAAAGTAACTAAAACAATCAGTATTGGATACTGTGGGTTCAGAACCAATCGATCCAAGGGCGCCAGATGGGAGGTTTGGATTGGTATATCCCTTGTGAGGCTGCGAACATCAACTCATAATTAATGTGTAAGTCAGTCGTTCTGACTACCTCTGTAAGGCTTGGTGTTAGTGAGCTCCTCCACTTTCTAACAATGTTTAATCTTGCGCTCATAAGGATATGGGAGACTATAAATCTAAGATTGGAGGGGATCTCCTCTATGCCTACTGATAATACAGCTAGATCTGGGGTCAGGGCGAAAGATGTGTGTGTAAACTGACGTATGAGGTCAGAAATCTGGACCCAAAAGGCTGTCAATGTTGGGCAAGCCCAAAGTATATGAATCAAAGAACCTCGGAGCCCACATTGTCTCCAGTAGAGGGGAGATGAGTTAGCCGCGAAACCCGCCAGCCTTGTAGGCGTCAAGTACCATCTTAGGTGAATTTTATTATGGAGTTCCCACAAATTAACACATCTAGTGGAGGCGAATGTTATCTTAAGGGAGTATTGCCATTGCTCTGTAGAGTACTGAGATAACAAGTCCCAGTTCCCAGGTAGACATGGAAGGTGTTTTGTGAAAGTCAGTTTTCTGATTTAAATAGTTGTCAAAATAAGAAATACCCCTGATACAGGTGTTGGAGTTAGTGAAGTAAAGGAAACTTTTAATTGGTATAGAAATGGATCTGTAGGGGGTAGATACAAAACAATTAGCTATTTGCTGATAGGTATATATCTCCCTTGTGTCTAGACTGAATTCTATTTGTAGTGACCTAAATGTTTTAAGCGTAGGACCAATAGTTAGGTCCTCCATAGTGGCTATACCTTTTGACTTCCAAGAGTTAATACGTAAGTCAGGGATGAATAGTTGCAAACTGGAGATAGGCAGTGATATAGGTTTAGTCAGGGAATGGGAGAAAGAGCTATCTAGGAGTATCTTCCACGCTCGTAGGGTAGCGTGTATTGTAGGCGAGCTATTATTTGTTCTAAGTGGATGGAGGGTGCTTGTCAGGAGAAGATCATATGTGTTATGGTTAATGCATTGCTTTTCTTCCAACTCACTCCACCTGGGCGCAGGAGTGTGTCAGAACCATTGTCTAGCTTGAGCAAGAATGGCTGCAATATAATAATCCTTTAATACAACATGACCCAACCCTCCGGCTCTTCTGGATTTAATTAATTTCTGGAAAGCACACCTTATTTTTTTACCCTGCCACAGAAATACATTAAGTGTGGATTGTGCTTTCCTGAAAAAAGCATCAGGAACTGGGATCGGTAGGGCTCTGAAGAGATATATAAATTGAGGCAATATCAACATCTTAAAGGCAGCTACTGTAGCCTCCCTGACCAAAACAATTCTATTCGAGACAAATTGCGGAGTTTAGGTTCCAGGCCCCGGAGGAAGATCGTGTAGTTTGCGTCCAACAATTGGGAAGAGTGTTCAGTTAACATTATACCTAAATACTTAATACCCCCCGGACTCCATTCATATGGTATAGTTTCCTGAATTTTACTTTTAATTCTATTGTTGATTCCCAATCCAAGAATTTGTGATTTACTCTCATTTACTTTATAGTATGAGACTTGATTAAACAGTGAAAGAGCCTCGTGTGCTGCAGCCAGGGAAGTTTCAAGATTGGATAATATCATAATAACATCATCAGCAAAAAGGCTGATGACGTGCTCAGACCCTCCTATCAAGAAGCCTTCAATTTGTGGATGCGATCTAATATGTATTGCTAGCGGTTCCATCAGTAAATTGAAAATTAAAGGGGATAGTGGACACCCTTGACGAGTGCCGTTGGTTATATGAAAGGGGGAAGAAAGTATTTCTGATAAATATACCCTAGCTGAGGGTTTGGAATACAGGGCCGAAATGGCCGACAGTATAGGTCCACTAAATCCAAATTTCTGCAAAACTTTGATCATGTACAGCCAATGTATGCGATTGAAGGCCTTCTCTGCATCCAAAGTGAGAAGCAGAGAAGGCCTTTTCCTCACCCCAGCCAGGTGTATAATATTAATTAGTCTCCTAGTGGCATCAGATGTTTGTCTATTTTTGGTGAATCCTGTTTGATCTGGATGGATAAGGGTGGGAAGGATATCCACCAAACGGTTCGCTAGCAATTTAGCATACACCTTCAGATCTAAATTTAAGAGAGAAATCGGCCTAAAGTTCTCGGGGGAATCGGGAACCTTCCCTGGCTTTGGCAGAGTGACCACTAGTGCTTCCAGCATCTCAGGAGGGAAAGAGGCAGAGGCAGCGGCCATGTCGAAAATTAGCTTCATATGTGGTGATAAAATGTCTTTATACACTTTATAATATTCACCACAGAACCCATCAGGGCTCGGCGACTTGTTCATAGATAAGGAGTCAATAGTTTCCTGGATCTCCCGTACAGTGAATTGGGCGTTCAGGGATGCTAGTTGGTCAGGAGTTAGATGACGTACCGACAGTAGTGATAAGAAACTATTAATACCATCTGTGGTAGGTTGATAAGTAGCTGGGTCCTCTTTTAAATTATATAGAGATTTGTAATATGAGCTAAATGCATCCGCTATTTGCTGAGGATGAAAAAGCTTCTGCTTTGTTTCTGGGTGGATGAGAAATGGGATTTTTGTCTTGCCCCTATGACCTCTGATGTTTTGTGCTAATAATTTCCCAGCACTATTACAATAAGCATAATATGACATTTTCATTCTTTTGCTGGCCTTCTCAAAATTTTCTAATAGTAGGATACGAAGTTCGCTACGTCGTTTGGATAACTTTTGGGACAAAAATGGGGAAGGATTCCGTTTATTTTGCCTATCCAAGGTGGAAATTTTGTGCGCAATATCATTGAGTAGCTTCTGCCTCTGCCTCCTTACCGTGGCCCCCAATTGGATACATATCCCTCTTATAAACGCTTTATATGCATTCCATAGCACAAAAGGATCACTCACCAAACCAGCATTATTGGAAAAAAATTCAGATAAGAGAGTCTGAATAGCCCTAATGTGCTCCTCCTTTTGGAGGAGAAAAGAGTTCATTCTCCATATCGGTCTCGCGTTAACTGACGTCGGGTCCGCTATGGATAGAACAACAGACGCGTGGTCCGACCACGTGATAGTGTTAATTGAAACCTTAGAAGACCTCAGTAGGACCTGTTGATCTACCAGAAATAGATCAATTCTAGTGTATGTCAGATGAGGTGCAGAAAAAAAAGTATAGTCGCGTTCATTAGCATGAAAGCAACGCCAGGCATCAAACAAATTATGAGATAGAATGGAAGGCATAAGGGAGAATATTACTCTTTTAGACCGGGAGGTAGTGTCTAGGGTAGGGTCAGGTGTAATGTTGAAGTCTCCACACACCACTAGTAGGCCCTGTTGCATACGTGTTACCTTTTTCATCAATTTGTTAAAGAATTTAATCTGGGGGTTATTTGGCGAATAAACATTCACAATGGTGTACGTGGAGGAATTCAAATCGCATGTCATGATGAGGAATCTACCCAAAGGATCATACATAATATCATGCATTTTGAATGCTACAGTGTCTCTAACAGCTATTAATACCCCTTTGGCCTTGGATTCTGCATTGGCAAAAAAAAACATGGGGGAAGTTTTTATGTGAACACCTGGGTGGTTTGGAGATCATGAAGTGAGTCTCTTGAGCACAAATTATGTCACATCGCTGTGAAAGTGCTTCCTTCCACAGCGAGCTGCGCTTTGCCGGGTGGTTCAGTCATTTAGTATTAATAGATAGAATGTTCAAAGTCATCAGGTTGGAGGAGTTTGATAAAGAAGCATCCTATGTACAATGTAGTGGTGAAGCGGAATATCTGTCCCAGTCCCTGCCGCCCCTGCTAGTAGCAGATACGGAAGTGTCTCCAATTTGCAGAGAAAAAAGGAGATACTCACAAGGTGTAGATAGAAGCTCCACTGTATGGAGGGTAAGTGCTGCAGAGAGGTCTGCTCCACAGTCTTCCCTGTGTTAAATCCGGTCATGCGCATTACTTCATTTCCATGTAGAGATCTGTTAATCTAAGAGACTTGGCCAAAAAAGGTAGAAACAAAAAGAGAAAAAAAAAACATAATAGGAACTTGAAAGTCAAAAACAGGTTTACTCTCCTGAAACATAACCGAGAGAGTAAAACAGACAGAACAGTCAAAGGCAGCATAGGCTGCTAGATCTGTTTGGGGGATAAGTTTGACCTAGGGTTTCACAGGAACTTATCCGTGTAACAGCAACATCTGAGATAATTTAAGCATGAGATTTGGCATTCCTCCCTGTCACCTTCCTCCACTCTTGTTCAATAGGGCGTGGGGTACTAGCAGTAGGTGCATCTTCATCTGGCTCCAGGAGAATGCCCCATTCCCTCAGCAAGGTAATTCCCTTCTCCAAAGAAGTGATTGTGTATGTGTGATTGTCTCTCGTCACAGTAAGTTTGGTTGGATAGCCCCATCTATACAGGATCTTGTGATTCCTAAGAGCTTTGGTCACCGTGTTTAAATTCCTCCTTTTTTGGAGTGTATATTGGGAAAGATCAGAATAAATATGTAAGCTTTGGTATTGCGAGGGGACCTGATCCTGCTTCCCCATGGCTAACATAATGGTCTCCTTAACATGGAAAAAATGGAGGCGCATTAGGACATCCCTAGGCACGTGCTCAGATAGATGTGCGGGCTTAGGAAGGCGGTGGATTCTATCAATGGTTACATCCATGTCAGTCAGATCAGGCACAAGTGATTTAAATAGCGTTGCAGCGTATCTGTTCAGATCAGACTGCTGAACCGATTCGGGGCCCCTTATCTTGAGGTTGTTCCTTCTGGACCTGTCCTCCATGTCTGCGAGCTTCGCTTTGATCCATTCTATGTCCCCCTCCCTCGTTTCATCTGCATCCACCAAATCGTTTATAGTCTCTGCATACTCCCCCATTTTTACTTCTATATGATCCACCCTGCTTTCCACTGCTTGGATTTCTCTATTAAACATATGCATATAAGAGGCCATATTAGATTGAATCGTGCTGTGCAATGATAGCAGCATGTCCTTTAAGACTGTGTCAAGCACTGGCTGATTCATGGTAGTAAAAGTTCCTCATCGGTGTAGTCATCACAGGGCTTGTACAGTTCGGTATAAAAGGATGCTAATTCTGCTATAATCTGCTCAGGGTCATTCACCAGTCGTCCCCGAGAGCCTCGGATCGCTCCAATTGCCGGGGAAGCCTGCTGAGACCTGGCAATCCTAGCCAGAAGCCGGCCCGTCTTCTCCCCCTCCTCATAAAAGGCGTGCTTGGTGAAGAACCGCTTCTTTTCCATGGCGGAGGCTCTCAAACGGTCCAGGGAGTCCTGGGCCAAGACCCATGCCTCCCTCGTGGAATCTGTGGGATCTACTACAAGTGCAAGTTCCAACCGTTTCACCTGGTCTTCAACCTGCTCCAGAAGAGCAGATGAATTGCGTTTGATGGCCGTGGTTTCAGCTACAGTATAAAGGTGCCCCGTGAGCAAGCCTTAAAGGCATCCCAGCTCATCGCAGAGTCAGCCCCTAATCGGTTGTCTAGAAAGTAATGTTCAATCTGGCGCACCACCCGTTCATGGGAAGTAAAAAGCTTAAGCCAATAGGCATTCAATTTCCACGGTGCCCTGGGCAGGGAGGAGGTGGGACGGGTAACCAGATGAGCAGCTAGCGGGGAATGGTCAGACACCCCCCTAGGGAGGTGTTCTACCTTGGGAATCATGTGCAGAACCTGTGGGGACCCTACACAAAGGTCTATGCGGGATAGTGATCCATGGGTTTTAGAAAAACATGAGAATTGCTTAGTTGTTGGGTGCCTCGCCCTCCACACATCAATCCAGCCCACCTCCACCAGCAGGCGGCTCAAAACTGTGCCCCTACCTCCCAGTGGTGGTTGAGCCGGCAGATGTCTATCCATTCTAGGGTCTAGGCAACCATTGAAATCCCCCATAATCATAATGGGGACACCAGGTTTATCAATCAGGTAAGATAAGAGCAGTTGCAAAACCTCCCTAGAAAATACACAAAAGCAAATATTATCGTCATCCTAAATACTTTGCAATGCACAAAAACATATCTCCCGAGGGAGTCCACCACCACATCCAGTTCCTGGTAGGCCAGGGATTTGTGTACCAGTACACTCACCCCCCTAGAATACGAGGTGTGAGTGGAGTGGTAAGCCCTGCCCACCCAAGAAAACCCCAGACAACCGACCGTATCTTTCGTGAGGTGGGTCTCCTGGAGGCCCAAAATGGCAGAATGGAACTTTTTCAGGCAAGTGTTAATCATGGTGCTTTTCAATGGATCATGGACTCCTCGAATGTTCCAAGTCACAACTGGGGTGGTAGCCATGATGAATAGAAAAAAGGTCCATCGCCTGGGGCCAAGGGCCCCGGCATCAGAGTTCTGGGCCAGTTGGCTTGTGCATCCCACCCAATCTGGGCATAAGAGTCAGACAAGGGAAGGGGCAGCACACGTGGGCATTGCCACAAAGGTTGTTGGTGAAGAAGCAGAGCGGAGAAGTCCAGCAAGCAATGTAACAGTGTGAGCAAAGAAGAACTTTCAAGCAATCCTGCGCAGACCCTCCGAGCACATATAGTGCACCCGTCTGGGGAAGGGGCAGACCGCCTCCAACCATCCCCAGCAATCAGGTCTGTCAGGGAACCCGTACCAACAGGGCACTGAAAAACATGTCCCCTCAACTGGAACTTCGTAAGGTCAATAGTGTCATAGTGGGCTAGCATCTCCCACTGTGGCTCAGTAGCCAGGGTATGCAAGGTGTAATCTTCAAAAAGCTCTGTTTAAGCGCTAACAGTGTAAGAAAGTGTAAAGTCCCACTATGTAAGTGGTAGACTGAACTCGTCTGCGTGTAACATACTGACATCACGTGTGGTAGGCCAGGGCCTCAGTCACCCATGTCCGCATCACGGCGTCTCCTCAGGTCCTGTTCATTGCGATCCAGCCAATCCGCCGCCTCTGCAGCGGATTCAAAAAAGGATGCTTGACCACGTACTGTAATCCTCAGCTTAGCAGGGTATAGCATGGCATAGGTAAGTTGGAGCTTCTGCAAGCGTTTCTTTACCTCTGCAAACTTGGCTCTCTTGCGTTGCACCTCAGCAGAGAAGTCTGGGTAGAACGATATCCTAACTCTATTGTAATGCACCACTCCCTTTTCCCGTGCCAGTCTAAGTATGATCTCTCTGTCTCTGTAGTTCAAGAGCCTGGCCAGCATGGATCTGGGTGGGTTACCCGGGGGAAGGGGTATAGGTGGTGTACGGTGCACTCTTTCCACCGCGAACAGCGTGGTGAACGCCTCTTTGCCAAATATTTCCTGGAGCCACGCTTCTGTAAAGGCTGTGGAGTCCCTGCCTTCCACCCTCTCCGGGAGCCCCACGATGCGGACATTATTCCTCCTAAGGTTCTCAATATCGTCAGTTTTTGCGTTTGCCTGTGTTGATTGCTGTAGTGCTGATCTGGTATCTCTGGTGAGGGGTGGTAGCTGGTCCTCCACCTCACTGATCCTCCCCTTCACATCCGTGGTCCTCTCTCTAATCTTCTGGAGGTCATGTCGCATGAGAGATACTGTCTCTGTGAGCTCCCCAAACTGCACCTTTAAGCCTTCCACAGAGGCTGTCACAGAAGTAGTGCAGCGCTGCACGGCACTCAGAATTTCACTCAGTGTGGGCTGGGGTGCATCCTCCTGTAGTTCATCCAAAATGTCAGTAATGTGGTCAGATGAGTTTTCTAAGGGCATGGTGTCATCTAAGGCAGAAGCGCCATTTTGTTCCAGGGCCCCTTGCACTTGCGTCAGTGGCGGTGGGGGGAGAGAGCAGCTAGGGCCCTGCAGCTTTTGGGCATAATACAGCATGTCTCTGGGCTGCTCCTTCCCCTGCTGTTTTTGGGCTTTGAGCGACTTACTGCCTGACTCATGCTGTTTATCCCCCGCTCCATGCGCCGTTCGCTGAGGAAGAGAGGAGCCGGCGCCATCTTGGAAATCCATGGCCGCCGCTGCAGCAGTTCCCTTCTCCCCTTTACGGGTCATATAGGGCTCTGACAGACGCCGATTCGCCTTCCGCTGTGAGCAGTGAGGGGAGACTGTGCCTCTGGACCGAGTGCCGGCAAAGGATTAGTGCAGGATGAGGATCAATGGAGGATCGTCAGCGGGAGCTCCGTGCTATGCGACCGCTCACATGCCTGTCCAGGCCACGCCCCCATGTCAGCATTTTCATGCTGAAAGCGGTACATTATTTTGCATGGAAATTTGGCGTTTTATATTGTAGGCCTGTAATTCTTAGGAATAACTTACTTAAATCTGTCCAAACAAGAGTCTAATAGACATCACGGGTAGGGATGAGCTTCGAGTTCGAGTCGAACTCATGTTCGACTCGAACATTGCCTGTTCGCCCGTTCGCCGAACAGCGAACAATTTGGGGTGTTCTCTGCAAATTCGAGAAGTCTATGGGAGAAATCTAAAGTGCTAATTTTAAAGGCTTATATGCAAGTTATTGTCATAAAAAGTGTTTGGGTACCTGGGTCCTGCCCCAGGGGACATGTATCAATGCAAAAAATAGTTTTAAAAACAGCCGTTTTTTCGGGAGCAGTGATTTTAATAATGCTTAAAGTGAAACAATAAAAGTGAAATATTCCTTTAAATTTCGTACCTAGGGTGTGTGTATAGTATGCATGTAAAGTCGCACTTGTTTCCCGTGCTTAGAACTGTCCCTGCACAAAGTGTCATTTGGGAAGAAAAAAAAGTCATTTAAAACTCACTTGCGGCTATAATGAATTGTCGGCTCCCTGCAATACATAGAAAAGTCATTGATAAAAAAAACAAAAAACGTGGGGGTCCCCCCAAATTCAATTACCAGGCCCTTCAGGTCTGGAATTGATATTCAGGGGAACCCTGCCGCAAATTAAAAAAAAAATACGTGGCGTTCCCCCCAAATATCCATACCAGGCCCTTCAGGTCTGGTATGGATTTTAACTCCACCCCAAATGTAAAAAAAAAATGGCGTGGAGTTCCCCCAAAAATCCATACCAGACCCTTTATCCGAGCACGCAACCTAGCAGGCCGCAGGAAAAGAGGGGGGACCAGAGAGCGCCCCCCCTCCTGAGCCGTACCAGGCCACATGCCCTCAACATGGGGAGGATGTCCCCATGTTGATGGGGACAAGGGCCTCATCCCCACAACCCTTGCCCGGTGGTTGTGGGGGTCTGCGGGCGGGGGGCTTATCGGAATCTGGAAGACCCCTTTAACAAAGGGGACCCCCAGATCCCGCCCCCCCTATGTGAATTGGTAAGGGGTACATTGTACCCCTACCATTTCACTAAGAAAGTGTAAAAAAAATGTAAAAAAAACATACAGACACCTTGGAAAAGTCCTTTATTAAAAATAAAAAAATTAAAAAAAAACATTCCAGCGATGACATCCAGTGTCCCACGGCGATCCGATGTCCAGCGCTATCCACACGAAACGTCATTGGCTGAGCCTGAGCGGACCTGATGGGGAACTTCCTCGGCAGTGTATTAAATGAATAGACCAGCCCCTTCTAAAGTTCCCCATCAGGTCCGCTCAGCCAATAACGTAGGTGTAAGGCTGAGGACCTGATGCGGAACGTGAAAAGGGGCGGGTCTATTAATTTATTATACTGTGGAGGAAGTTCCCCATCAGGTCCGCTCCTCCAATGACGTAGACGGGGTCTGACATACGAGGGGGCTCCACAAAAGTTAATTTTAAGGACTGGTATAGGTGTACTATTTGGTGTGCAGTATATAGGGGTCTAATGCACGCATAAAAAACTTTCAAACATACTATATAATATATACTATATACTATACTATATAATATATAGTGCATTTCAACTGTGCAGCATTTCTACTGTGCAGCTTCTGAGCGGTTCTGCTGCAGCTCTTTTCTCGGTTTAGGTAGAAATTGCTGCTGTGTGTCGCAGGCACAGACTAGCGACTAAAATCGCCTACCAATAAAGCTCCAGAAAAGTTATTTTAAGGACTGGTATAGGTGTACTATTTTGTGTGCAGTAAATAGGGGTGTACTACACGCATAAAATACTTTCACATATAGGAAGAATAGTATAGTGCATTTCTACTGTGCAGCTTCTGAGCGGTTCTGCAGCTCTTTTCTCGGTTTAGGTAGAAGTTGCTGCTGTGTGTCACAGGCACAGACTAGCGACTAAAATCGCTAACCAATAAAGCTCCACAAAAGTTCATTTAAGGACTGGTATAGGTGTATTATTTGGTGTGCAGTATATAGGGGTCTAATACACGCATAAAAAACTTTCAAACATACTATATAATATATACTATATACTATACTATATAATATATAGTGCATTTCAAGTGTGCAGCATTTCTACTGTGCAGCTTCTGAGCGGTTCTGCTGCAGCTCTTTTCTCGGGTTTAGGGAGAAGTTGCTGCTGTGTGTCGCAGGCACAGACTAGCGACTAAAATCGCTAACCAATAAAGCTCCACAAAAGTTATTTTAAGGACTAGTATAGGTGTACTATTTTGTGTGCAGTAAATAGGGGTGTACTACACGCATAAAATACTTTCACATATAGGAAGAATAGTATAGTGCATTTCTACTGTGCAGCATTGTGACTGCTGAGAGGTTCTGCAGCGATACTACAAAGAGTGACAAACGCAATTACAAAAAAGTATTATAACTGCTGTGATAGACCAGTGGCCCCCGAAAACGACAGTTCGAAGCGGGGTGTTATATACCTTCTTCCACATATACTGCCCTTCTCTACAGCCTTTTGTCACAGGGTCATTTGAAAAGATGACAGGCAGAGGAAGAGGCAGGCCCTTCCGCAGGGGTGGTAGGGGTAGGGCAGGAGCACCAGGCCGGAGCCAAAGTGGGAAGTTGCAGAAGGTGCATTCGATTACTTCAAAGGACGCACCAGACTTGGTTGAGTGGCTCACTCAGCGTTACTCTTCTGCACCCTCCTCATCCTCTCTATCTGCACCCTCTTCACTCTCTACTGTGTGCACCCCCAAAGACACTACCACCAACACCACCGCCACCATATACCCTCTGCTTGAGTCACAGGAATTATTTTCCGATCCATCACAAGACTTCTCCGATGCGCAGGCATTCTTGACATTGGATCAGAAAGAGGAGGTAGCAACAACTGCCACTCAGCAGTCTGACGACAGTACCCAGATCAGCCCAAGGATGTTGGTCCCCGCTGTTGCTGCCTACTCCGAGATCTCTAATGTTAGTGGTGGGGAAGGTGACGTAGAGGATGATGTGTCTATGGACGTCACGTGGGTGCCCACAAGAGAGGACCAGGAGGGGAGTTCAGAGGGAGAGATGGACCAGCAGATAGGGAGGAGAGGCAGGCGGAACTTACATTGCACAGGAGGGACAAACCAGACTGCTAATGTATCAGGACTCAGAGCGAGCCATCAACCATGTATGGTCACATCTGGCGCTCCCAGGACGCCGGCACATGGCTCCGCAGTGTGGGCTTTTTTTAACGTGTCCACTGCTGACAATAGTGTTGCCATCTGCAGCCTTTGAAGTCAATGCATAAGTCGCGGTAAGCCCAACACTCACCTAGGGACGACCGCCTTAAGAAGGCACATGAACTCCCATCACCGAGCCCAGTGGGAGCAACGCCGTCAGAACCCACAAAGCCAAACTCCAGGCTCTCACCGTCCAGCCTCTTCTAATACTTCTCCTCTCTCTTCACAGTTGTCCTCCACTCCACCTTCCATCATCCCGTCCCCAAGTTTATCTGGAAAAAGGCAGGCTTCCGTGGGCCAAATGTTCGAGCGTAAAAGAATGATGACGCCGGAAAACCCTCTTGCTCAACGGTTGACCGCTGGCTGGTGGACTCGGAGGCCTTTCGAAAATTTGTGGCTATTGGAACAACACAATGGAAGGTCCCAGGAAGGAAACATTTCTCCCAGAAGGGCATCCCAGAGCTATATGGCCATGTTCAGAGGCAAGTGAATGTATCTCTGGCACACAGTGTCGGTGCCAAGATACATCTGACCACAGACACGTGGTCTAGCAAACACGGGCAGGGAAGGTATATTACTTTTACTGCCCACTGGGTGAACCTTCTGACGGCCGTCAAGCATGTAACCCGTGGCACCCGTGTAGATTTGGTTTTACTGCCACGGATTGCATGCAGGCCTGCCTCTTCTTCTCCTCCTCCTCCTACTCCATCCTCCCTCTCCTCCTCGGCTGACTCCTCCTCTTCCGCTGATACCGTCTCTTCCGCTGCGCCGCCCAAGATCCCCAGAACCAATTCGACATGCCAGGTGAGACGTTGCCATGCTGTGCTGCGTCTGTTGTGCCTGGAAGCCAAGAGCCACACTGGCCCTGCACTTCTTTCAGCTTTGCGTTCACAGGCAGATCAGTGGCTAACACCGCTCAATTTGACAGTTGGTAAAGTGGTGTGCGACAACGGCACCCAATCTGCTGAGCGCATTGAAACAGGGCAAAATTACACAGGTGCCATGCATGGCACACGTCTTGAACTTGGTCGTGCAGCGATTCGTTGTCAAATACCCTGGGGTCCAGGACGTCTTGCGGCAGGCAAGGAAAATCTCGGCCCATTTCAGAAGATCTTACACGGCCATGGCTTGCCTTGCTGACATTCAGCGGCGACACAAACTGCCGGTCAGACGTCTTATTTGTGACTGCCCGACGCAATGGAACTCAACCTTGTATATGCTTGATAGGCTGCTCCAGCAGAAACGTGCAGTTAACGACTACCTGTACGAACTCTGCGCCAGAACAGGTTCTGGGGATCTTGTTTTTTTTTCACTGCGTCAGTGGCTGCTCATGCGCGACGCATGCAGACTTTTGCGGCCATTTGATGAGATCACCAAACTGGTCAGTCGCAGCCATGGCGCCATCCGTGACATCGTACCTTATGCCTTCTTTATGGAGCGTGCATTGCGTCGTGTCATTGATCAAGCCGTCGAGGAGCAGGAAGATGAGGAGGTCGCAATGCTGGATGAATTCCCAGGGGGGGCTACTCTATCTGAGACAAGTCAACAACAGGAGTCTGAAGAGGAGTCAGAGGAGGATGGTGCCGGGGCGGATGAGGAGGAGCAACAAGAGCATGCTTTAAACCTTTCTGGGATCCCTGCTGTTGTTGTTCGTGGATGGGGGGAGGAGATCGAGGACGACATTATCCTGGATGATGACGAGCAGGAGCCAGGCCACCACACTGCTTCCAGTTTAGTGCAAATGGGGGCCTTCATGCTCCAGTGTTTTAAGAGGGACCCTCCTTATAAAAAGCATAAAGGGCAAGGACCATTACTGGGTGGCAACGTACTTGGACCCCCGGTACAAACAAAAAATGGCAGAAATGTTACCACCATCACAGAGGGCTGTCAGAATGGAGCACTTCCAGGCCTTGCTTCGAGAAATGCTGCATTCTGCTTTTGCGTGCGCTGGCAGAGGAATTTCCACTCCCAGAGGAACAGTTGTGGATACCAATCCAACAGCGCCTGCAAGAAGAGGGCGGTTTGAAGATGTCTTGGTCACTTCTGATATGAGATCATTCTTTCAGCCGACCCATCGACAGGTCTCATCCGGATCCAGCATCAGGGAACGCCTAGACCGACATGTGTCCGACTACATCGGATTAACGGCCGATGTGGACGCTCTGAGAAGTGATGAACCCCTGGACTACTGGGTGGGCAGGCTTGACCTCTGGCCAGAGCTTGCACAATTTGCAATGGAACTGTTGGCTTGCCCCTCGTCCAGTGTCCTGTCCGAAAGGACGTTCAGTGCAGCAGGGGGGATCGTGACCGATAAGCGCACTCGCCTAGCTCACGACAGTGTTGACTACCTCACATTTATAAAAATGAATGAGGCATGGATCTCTGAGGAATTCAACACATGTGACCAGTAGACCATGTTTCATTCAAATTCCTCATGACAGGCCACAAATATCCACCACCACCTATAACAATTATTCATGGTCCCTGTCTTCTTGGGTAAATTCAGCGGCATAAAGGGCCTTTTATGTCCGTTGAATGCCTAATTTTTGGGGCCTGTAGTGCCCGAAATGAATTTATCCTGTGAATGCCTAATGTACCTCCAGCCACAGAATACAAAGTTCTTTGCTGTCAGATGAATGCCTGTTGGCTAATTTTTGGGGCCTGTACTGGCTGACACTTACTTCTTTATCCAGGCTGTGAATGCCTAATTTTTCAGACTGGAATTGAAAATCAATTCCGCTAAATTGTGGAACGGATGCGGACCCATTTTACAGACGTGTGAATGGACCCTATATGTATTTGACATGTATTTACCGGCTGCTGTCAGTTCTGGCTGATTTAGGCCGAGCTATTACAATAAAACCAAGCAATATTACAAAAAACGAAATAAACGTTATAACTGTATAAACGATTTATATAACTTATAAAAAAAAAACATTTATAGCAATTTTTCCGATAGCAGGATCATCTCCTGCACCCCCTTCATAGCCTGGCCTTGCGTCTCTTCGATGGCCTTCATGCGCTCCTGAATTGACAACATTTTTCAGATAAGAAAAGAATGCTTGTCGTTGTCGATCACAAAGTTGCTTAATACTTCTGTTATGTCATTGTCCATGTTGTGGGACTATGTGTGCACAGCTAGTAATTATTTTGTGGCTGCATATATGACCTGGAGGTTTTTAATGTTCGCCTCCCATTGAAATAAATGGGGCCCGCCGCGAACCCGCGGTTCGCGAACATTTACCCGCGTTCGCGCAATCGCGTTTGCGCGATCGCGTTCGCGAACCGTCCCGGGAGATGTCCGTCCATCCCTACTCCAAAGGAACCCAGGTCAGCATCTGCAGGTTCGCATTTCTCCTGACACAGTTTAACCCTGTTCTTAAGACTGTTAGAGCTTAAAGTGATTTTTAAGTCTCGTTTAAAAAAACAAAAACAAAAAATAACAAACGTGTTATACTCCTCTCTTATGTGCAGGGGTTTTGAACAGGGCAGCTTGGATCTTCCTCTTCTTGGGTCCCTCTTCTCTACTCCTGGCCCATCCCTCCTACCAAGTGCCCCATAGCAAGAAGCTTGCTATGGGGGCACCTGAACCGAGTTGCAGCTCCGTGTGTCCATTAAGACACAGATTTGTCACTCGGCTCTGCCCCCTCTCTCTTCTGATTGGCTAACTGACTTTGATTGACAGCCAAGGGAGCCAATAGCACTGCACTGCTGCTGTGTCACGGCCAATCAGGAGGGAGAGTCCCAGAAGGCCGAGGGACTTGTGGACATTGCTGGAAAGAGATAGGGCTCAGGTAAGTATTAGGGGATGCTGCGGAGGCTGCTACACACAGAAGGCTTTTTTATCTTAATGCATAAAAAACCTTCTGCCTTTACAATACTACTTTAAGAGTGATTGTAGTTACTTTTTCAGAGGTTTCATCCTTTTTAGGGGAGGTTCTGGCCCCTACAGCGTGTTTAGTCTTTCACAACACAGTGCACACAGACTGGGCCACCCAAAGGTTCCTTGGGAATACTGCACACAAAACAGTCCAGGGTCACCAGCTTCACACCCTTAGTAGAGGTCAGCTCTTTGGGTTACAGTCAATCTTGGAGCAGGTGCATTGGGGCTTACAGCTGCACATAGGCAGGTTTGGCCTTGTCAGGGGGCCAGGCATAGACAAGGCTTCTTTTCATGGTAAGAGTCAACCCCAGTCTGGCCAATTTTTCATCCCTTCTATAGTGGAAAATCCACTCAAAAAGAGCCAGGTAGGCTTCAACACTGCAGTGGTCATCTTTTGTAGAATGCTCGGCACAGCTGTCTGAAGGTCAGCCAGCATATCAGAGACCTTTTAGAGCCTCCCAGCATGTTGGGTCACTGCATTTTGTAGGGCCATCATTTGTTCAGACAGCAAATAGTTAGTCTCTTCTTGGACCGCAACTGCCTGCACCAGGGCTTGCTGTTGTGCAGCTGTTGCCTTCTCATGGCAGACTTGCGCTTGCATATTGGCCCACGCCAACTGCCTAATAAAGGTTTCCATTGCTCTTTCTGTAGTTTTTAAAGTTTGAGCAGATTTAACCCATGACAGGACTGGCTTGAACCCCTCAAACTGCCCGCATCCTCCAATAATTGTCAGGATCAGAGAGAAAAAGGGTAGCCTCCAGACAGTTTATAAACCCAAAATATGATTAATTGCTCAGCAAACAAAAAAAAAAAACACACACACACACATATATATATATTTATATATATATATATATGTATATGTAGCGCCCCTCTACTTTGAGGGGTGCTGTGTGCCTAAATTTAGGCGTTGGTCTGAGCTAGTAGCCAGGCTCAGACCGCTTTTATTGATAGGTTTGGTTATTTGTTCTTCAGGTGTTGTACTTGTGTGCAGTTCCCTGTGGCCTGTAGGTGGCACTGCCATGACAGGTCAGGGTTGAACCACTGGTAACAATGCTGTGCCTTAGGGTGTCCTCTCTCGGCAGTAGTACAGTGGTTGTGGTCGGCCTGCTGTGCATGCCGGGAGGGGATACATAAGGAGCAGACGCCGCCTGGAGCGGGGTTGTTGTTCCAGAGTTCCGGGATCTCTGGAGTTCGTGTCGCCCTCCAGGCCAGGGGTGCACATATGCATCGGTCCCAGGCACCTTTAGCCTGGGACTGCAACTTCACCATTGGGCCCAGCACCTTTAGCTGAGGCTCAGCTCTAAGAGGAGGAATCCTAGGGTGCCCTGGGAGAGGGGACCCGCTCTAAGAAGAAGAGACCGAGGGAGGACCTTTTCTGAGGGACCGGTGAGAGTTTCACGGTGAAAGAGGCCCGGTAAACTTCTGGAGGGATTTCACTAATCATCTGAGGCCTTGTAATGTGCAGGAACTTGCACCTGTTCTTTAATTACAAGCACTGAGAGGTTCGGGGCTCAGAGATTCTGTGGCAGAGAATCTCCCGATCGTATCTCTAAGGGAAAATAAAGTAAAGTTCGTGCATCACTCCGGCTGGTAGTACCGTGAGAGGGGACTATCCGGATGAGCAGAGCCCACTCGGGATTGAGTGGTGATACCAAGTGCCTGAACCTGTCTCCCTGTTTCTTTATTCTTCAACTCCAACTTTCCTATCCAGTTGTCAGCATAAAGAAAATAAACCTTCCTTCATTAAGGTTTAACCTTGTCTGGACATTGGCCTTATTGGTGCACCTACAACAGACTCTTCCCTACACTCTAGGGGTGAGATCCAACCGAGGGAAGATAACTCGCTGCAGGACCCAACAATTTCTGAACACCACTCACCCTCTTATTCAAGAAGGAACCTGGGCATTGTGGTACGGTGTGTCCTGCCTTGAGGAGGTAAGGCCAGGGATCTGTGTGCTACATGTGTGTATATATATATATATATATATATATATATATATATATATATATATATTATTTAATTATTTTTTATTACATTTTTTTAAACCACAATATCCAGGGGTTGATTTACTAAAACTGGAGTGTGCAAAAACTGGTGCAACTCTGTATAGAAACCAATCAGCTTCCAGGTTTTTTGTCAAAGCTTAATTGAACAAGCTAAAGCTAACATATAAGCTAACATATAAGCTGTTTTAGTAAACTCCTCATGGGCACAAGTACTTCTCATCTGGAATCCTGTGGGCAGTAAGGCCAGTATTATGTGTAAAGAACAAGACAAAGGAAGCACATTATCTGAACACAAACAGTGCAGTATGCAGGTAAAAATCAGGAAGTTCCAGTTTGCAAGATGGCAGTCAGCATCAGCATGCATGGTGACATACATGCGTCCAAGCTCAATCCAACATGTTTCATCATACTTGACATCATATAGGGCATGGATGCACACTTTTCCAAGCACTCTATAAGAAGGAAGAGGAGAGCAGATCTCTAATCCATTAAGTAAATACACAAGGTTTGAATTGAAATGACTGTGCCACAGAGGGAACACCCCCTAATGGCCAAATTACAAAATGCATATTTAATTAATTTAAATAGAAATGACTGCAATAAGGGAGACTAATATAAAGGGTTGATGACTGAACTAAAAAGGAGACTCCCCCTAGGGGCCAAATTGAAAAAGGCAGGATTAATAAAACCACATAGAAACAACTGCACTAAAGACAAACACCCCCTAGTAGTTGAACTGAGAGAAACTCCCAGAAATGTTATACCTTTAGATTCTTATACTTATGTTAATTAATTACACTTCCAATGAATACAATGTTTATATCCTTTGTTCATCAACAGTAACAGCTAAATAAATTAGAAAAGACAATTTTGACAAAATTATTATTTTTTGTTTCTGCTATAAAATTTTGCAAATACTTTGCAGATTTTTCTTCTTCATTGATGTGTGCTTATTCACTGCTTGGCACTGATAAGGCAACGAGGCTGCACTAATGGGCACTGATGAGGCTGTGCACTAATGAGAACTGATGAGGCTGCACTGATGAGGCTGCACTGATGGGCACTGATGAGTCTTCACTGATGGGCATTGATATGAGGCTGCACTGATGAGGCAGCACTGCTGGGGTGGCACTGATGGGCATTGAAAAGTTGCACGGATGGGCACTGATGAGGCTGCATTGATGAGGATGCACACCTACAGGGACGTCTTCCAAGAGCTTGAGGCCTGTGCACATTTTTCTTCCTCATTGATGTGTGCTCATGAGGCTACCCTGTTGGGCACTGATGAGGCTGCACTGATGGGCACCACTGATGAGGCTGCACTGATTGGCACTGATAAGTCTGCAATGATGGTCACTAATGAGGCTGCATTGATGAGGCTGCACTGATGAGGTGGTACTTATGGGCACTGATGAGGCGGCACATATGGGCACTGATAAGTTGCATTATTAGGCTGCACACGTCCACAGATGTCCTCCAATGACTGGAGGCCCGTGCTGTAGACATGTATCGGCTATAGGATAAAAAAGAACAAGTGCGCTAAAACTGTGAATAGACTGATATTGAAATCAGTAACATAAAATCAACACATATACTGAATGAAGTCCAATAGTGATACCAGTAAATATATCATGTGTGAATAAATATGTCCGAAATAAGTCCCATCAGAAAAACATGAATGAAGGGAAGCCGTGAAGGGGTGAACCGCAGTAAACTGAAAATTCGGTGCATGCAACACCCGTGTCCACCACCAACAATGCAATCCCCAAGACGACGTGTAGGAACACGAAACGTACGTCGGGAGGTGTGCGTGCTGACGACATCACTACGGGACAGGTACGGCAAACCGGCCGGTTGTTTTGCTCTTCATACTTATGATTGTGTAAGTGTTTTTATACCCCTTTTTTAAATAAAATATAACATTGGGTAATGCACTATCGAGCCTCCTCTCTCCTTTTGGTAAATCTTTGACGTATCCACTGCCATCGAAGTGACGATTGGATTTCTTTGGATCTTCCCTTGGGATTTCGGATGGGCTCATTTGTTTCTTACCTCTGGTAAGCAGCTTGCATTGTTGGTGGTGGACACGGGTGTTGCATGCACCGAATTTTCAGTTTACTGCGGTTCACCCCTTCACGGCTTCCCTTCATTCATGTTTTTCTGATGGGACTTATTTCGGACATATTTATTCACACATGATATATTTACTGGTATCACTATTGGACTTCATTCAGTATATGTGTTGATTTTATGTTACTGATTTCAATATCAGTCTATTCACAGTTTTAGCGCACTTGTTCTTTTTTATCCTGTTTATTCACATATCACAGGTGCTGCTGTTTATTTATTTATTTATTTATGATTATTGGTTAGCGCAGTTTATTGCTTTCGGGTTTTTTTTGCTCTAATGTATCGGCTATAGCATGAGCAGAGAGTGGTTAATGTTACCAATGTGTTCATTTAGATGGATTTTCAGAACTTGTGTGGTCCTCCTCACATATTGCAGGCTGCAGGGGGCACTGCAACATATAAACTACATTTTTGCTGATAGTGCCGACAGCAAAAGTCCGATGGAGCATACACACGGTCGGAATTTCCGACCAAAAGCTCACATCAGACTTTTCTTGTCAGAATTTCCGATTGTGTGTACGTGGCATAAGTCTTCAAAATTGGCACTTTTGATTTTTCACGTTCGGGTCCCATAGACTTCAATTGGGTTTGTTATTCGGTTCCAAACTTTCGCAATGTTCGTAAGTTCTGGTGTGAATCGAACAGGGGGTCTCTCGGCCCATCCCTAGAACTGAGGCGATCTGGGTGTTCTGGTAGATCTGGATGTTCTGGTAGATAAGGTCATAAGCTTAATAATGGCATGAAATGCCAAGCAGAGGTTTGAAAGTATAGACTATGGAATCGATAGTAAGACTTCATCTGAAATTTGCAGTTCAGCTTTGGGCACCAGTTCACAAAAAGGATATTGGGGAACTGGAGAAAGTGCAGAGTGCAAGAGCAACCAAACTGATAAGAGGCATTGAGGAGCTCAGTTATTAGTACAGATAACAGGAACTGAATTCATTCTGTCTTGAGAAGAGGAGATTAAGGGGGGGATATGATCAAAATGTACAAATACATAAGTGGTCCATATAGTGAACTTGGTGTTGAGTTATTTACTTTAACCACTTCAATACCATGCACTTATGCACCTTCCCGCCCAGACCAATTTTCAGCTTTCAGTACTCTCACACTTTGAATGACAATTACTTAGTCATGCTACACTGTATCCAAACAAAATTTTTATCATTTTCTTCTCACAAATAGAGCTTTCTTTTGGTGGTATTTAATCGCCACTGGGTTTTTTATTTTTTGCGATATAAGCAAAAAAACAGCAATTTTTTTAAAAAAAAACACTTTTTTTAGTTTCTATTGTAAAATTTTGCAAATAAGTAATTTTTCTTCATAAATTTGTGCCAAAATGTATACTGCTACATATCTTTGGTAAAATGAACCCAAATTAGTGTATATTATTTGGTCTTTGTGAAAGTTATAGAGTCTACAAACTATGGTGGCAATCACTGAAAATTTATCACATCTGATCACGCCTGATGTACTGAAGGGATATCTCATTTCTTGAGACACTAACAAGCGAGGAAAGTACAAATACCCCAAAATTACCCCTTTTTGGAAAGTAGACAGTCCAAGGTATTTACTAAGAGGTGTGGTGAGTTTTTTGAAGTTGTATTTTTTTCCCACAATTCTTGGGAAAATTTAATTTTTTTTTTTTTTTTTTACACAAACTGGTCATATTAACAGTTTTTTTCTCTCACACAGCATATGCATAATTGCAACTACACCCCAAAATACATTCTGCTACTCCTCCTGAGTGTAGCGATACCACATGTGTGAGACTTTTACACAGCCTGGCCACATACAGAGGCCCAACATTGAAGTAGCACTTTCAGGCGTTCTACAAGCATAAATCGCACATATCCTTTCTCAACCACCTATTACACTTTTGAAGGCCCTGGAGCACCAGGACAATGGAATTTTCCACAAAATGACCCCATTTTGGAAAGCACACACCCCAACGTATAATCTATGAAGCATTATGAGTCTTTTGAACGGTTCATTTTTTTCCAGAAGGTTTTGGAACATGTGGAGAAAAAATGAAAATGCATTTTTTTTACACAAAGTTGTCCATTTATAAGATATTTCTAACGCATAGCATATACATAGCAAAAATGACACCCCAAAATGCATTCTGCTACTCCTCCTGAGTATAGCGATACCACATGTGTGAGACTTTTACACAGCCTGGCCATATACAGAGGCCCAACATTGAAGTAGCACTTTCAGGCGTTCTACAAGCATAAATCGCACATATCCTTTCTCAACCACCTATTACACTTTTGAAGGCCCTGGAGCACCAGGACAATGGAATTTTCCACAAAATGACCCCATTTTGGAAAGCACACACCCCAACGTATAATCTATGAAGCATTATGAGTCTTTTGAACGGTTCATTTTTTTCCAGAAGGTTTTGGAAAATGTGGAGAAAAAATGAAAATGCATTTTTTTTACACAAAGTTGTCCATTTATAAGATATTTCTAACGCATAGCATATACATAGCAAAAATGACACCCCAAAATGCATTCTGCTACTCCTCCTGAGTATAGCGATACCAAATGTGTGAGACTTTTACACAGCCTGGCCATATACAGAGGTCCAACATTGAAGTAGCACTTTCAGGCGTTCTACAAGTATAAATCGCACATATCCTTTCTCAACCACCTATTACAATTTTGAAGGCCCTGGAGCACCAGGACAATAGAATTTTCCCCAAAATGACCCCATTTTGGAAAGCACACACCCCAACGTATAATCTATGAAGCATTATGAGTCTTTTGAACGGTTCATTTTTTTCCAGAAGGTTTTGGAAAATGTGGAGAAAAAATGAAAATGCATTTTTTTTACACAAAGTTGTCCATTTATAAGATATTTCTAACGCATAGCATATACATAGCAAAAATAACACCCCAAAATGCATTCTGCTACTCCTCCTGAGTATAGCGATACCACATGTGTGAGACTTTTACACAGCCTGGCCATATACAGAGGCCCAACATTGAAGTAGCACTTTCAGGCGTTCTACAAGCATAAATCGCACATATCCTTTCTCAACCACCTATTACAATTTTGAAGGCCCTGGAGCACCAGGA
The DNA here is from genome assembly GCA_029206835.1 of Rana muscosa. Taxonomy (NCBI): domain Eukaryota; kingdom Metazoa; phylum Chordata; class Amphibia; order Anura; family Ranidae; genus Rana; species Rana muscosa. The sequence goes on along the minus strand of CM055117.1, from coordinate 249,764,370 downwards.
CAATGGAATTTTCCACAAAATGACCCCATTTTGAAAGCACACACCCCAACGTATAATCTATGAGGCATTATGAGTCTTTTGAACGGTTCATTTTTTTCCAGAAGGTTTTGGAAAATGTGGAGAAAAAATGAAAATGCATTTTTTTTACACAAAGTTGTCAATTTATAAGATATTTCTAACACATAATATGTACATAGCAAAAATTACACCCCAAAATGCATTCTGCTACTCCTCCTGAGTATGGCAATACCACATGTTTGAGACTTTTACACAGCCTGGCCACATACAGAGGCCCAACATCCAAGTAGCACCTCCAGGCATTCTAGCAGCATTAATTGCACATATCATTTTCTGACTACCGATCACATTTTTGAAGGCCCTTCATATATCTAACACATAGCAGGTACATACCAAATAACAAAAGATTACCTGTGGTTTTAGAAGTGCAGTGGTCCACAGAGGAGAGCATCGGTCCAGGCAGCAGGCAGGGATGAGGTCAGCGACAGCAAAAGCAATCATCCAGGCAGCAGGCAGGAATACTGTCCATAGTTCGCACAGGCAGAGATACTGTCAGCACAGCCAGAGCACAGCCAAAGCACAGGTCCAGGTAGCAGGCAGAGGTGTCCCGGCAGAAATGCTGTCCAAAGTCAGCAGAGGCAGCAGGCAGATATATGGTCAACACAGCCAAAGTATTGGTCCAAGCAGCAGGAAGAAACATGGTCCATAATGTCATGGGTCATTACAGGCAGTAATATGGTCAGCACAGCCAAATTATTGGTCCAGGCAGCAGGAAGGACCATCAAGCTTAGGGCCAGGGGGACAGGGGTAGAGGCTTCTCCCACCCAAATCGCTTTGAAGCCTCCGGGCAACCAGACCCTGTTCTTGGAGCACAGAAAACGAAAAACTGGTTTTCTCTACTCAGAACGCTATTCTGAAGCCCCTCACATATGTGAGACCCCTGTGTACTAAAAGTAGATGGCCAAAAGATCAGTCCAAGTGGCAGGCAAAAACATGGTCGATTAACAGGCCAAGGTCGGTACACGTGGAAGTCAGAAACGTGGTTTAAATCGGCAGGCAGAGGCATCGTCGGTAAACAGGCCAGGGTCAGTTAATTAACATGGAAGGTAGTTAGTAACATGGTAGCAGGCAAATAGGGAAGTGGCAGTCTGTTAATAATAAGGGGAACTAATGGATGTATGATAATTTTTGAAGCAATTTCCGATGCACAGGCCAGGTTGGGAGGGACAATCGGGACAATAATAGCTGGTGTCTCTTCTTACTCCTCCTCTGCTGCATACACGGCATTTCTTTTGGCGTCTTCTTCCAGATTCTGTGGGGGGGATGCTAAAGGGATAGTGTCGCTCGTGAAGCCGACTCACACTATCAGAGCGAATGCTTCCTGGGGCGGGATCTTGTTGGTAAATGAGGGCATCGATGATATCTTCGATATATTGGAGGTAGTGGAGTCGGTGATTTTGAGTTGCTTTTTGGTAGCAGACAAACGAATTAAAAAGGGCCATGTGAAACAGGTGAAACGCAACTTTTTTGTGCCAATAATGGGACTTTCTGGTTGATAAGTAGGGCTGTAGCATCTGGTCGTTTAAATCCACCCCCCCCATGTACAAATTGTAGTCGTGGACACATTCAGACTTTACAATGGAGCCGCGTCTTCTTGGGATCTCCACCATGGTGTCATTGTGGATCGTAGAGAGGATGTGGACATCTTTCTTGTCCCTCCACTTCATGGCCAACACCTCCTCGTTCCTCATGGATGCCGATTCTCCAGGTCGCAATTTTTTTGTCAATAAATTTTGTGGGAATCCCTTCCGTTTTTTTTTTAAGGTACCGCAGGCCGGGGTTTGTTTACTGTAAAGGTGGCGAAAAAGGGGCAGGCTGGTATAATAATTATCAACATATAAATGGTAACCTTTTCCGAACAGGGGGTATGCCAACTCCCAGACAATTTTCCCACTGGTTCCAATATATGTGGGGCAATCACGGGGCTGGAGCTGGGAGTCTTTGCCTTCGTAGATCCTGAATTTGCAGACGTATCCAGTGGCTCGATCACATAATTTATTTAATTTTAACCCATACCTGGCTCTCTTGCTTGGTATGTACTGCTTGAACTGCAGTCGGCCAGTGAAATGTACGAGGGACTCGTCCACACAAATTTTTTGGTCTGGGATGAAAACTTCTTAAAATCGCTGGGAAAAGGCATTGATTAGGGGGCGTATCTTGTACAATTTGTCGTAGTTGGGATGATCTTGGGGAGGGCACTGTGAATTGTCATTGAAGTGGAGAAAGCGCATAATTATGTCGTATCTTTTCCTGGACATGACAGCGGAATATATGGGCATGTGTTGGATGGGGCGTTTGGACCAATATGAATGGACTTCGTTCTTTTTTGTAAGCCCCATATTGAACATAAGGCCCAAAAATAATTTAAATTCCTCCAATGTTAGACGCCGCCACTGGAACATGCGGGCGTAGGAAGAATCGGGGTTGGCAGCAATAAATTGGGATGCATACAGATTTGTTTGATCCACTATATTCTGCAGCAAATCTTGTGGGAAAAATAAACAAAAATAATCAAATTTAGAAAAATCTGTAGTGTCGGGCTGCACACCTGGCTGTGCGGTGAAAGGGGGGATGATAGCGGATCCTGAGTTGGCAGGCAACCATAAGGGGTTTGCCAGGGCATCGGGAAGGTAGGATTGAGGCTGGATTCTTCGGGTTGGGCGTGCATTTCCATTGCTTGTACTGGGCTCCTCTTCCTGGGGTATGGCGCTGCTGGTGGTGGGCAGTTCTCCTGATCTTGGTGCTGATCTTGGTGCTGATCTTGGTGCCGATCGCATTCTTTTGGGAGGGACGGTTTCCTCCGGGGACTCGGACTCTGAGCCACTATCCTCCACTGGCTCGTATTCCGAACCAGAATCGGATAATGGGAGCTCCCCGCTGCTCTCATCATCCGACATGGCAAGAATGGCATATGCCTCCTCAGGTGTGTAAACCCTTTGGGACATTATGGCAGTGCTTATTGGTGGGCCTGTGTAATGGTATTGCTGGTGGTAGTGGTGGCGGTCTGTGTGGTAGTACCGATGGAGGTATTAGTGGTGGGCCTGTGTGGTGGTACTGATGGCGGTATGGGTGGTGGTGGTACCAATGGCGGTACAGGTGGTGGTGGTACCGATGGCGGTACGGGTGGTGGTGGTGGCGGCGGTACCGATGGCGGTACAGGTGGCGGTACGGGTGGTGGTGGTAGCGATGGCGGTATGGGTGGTGGTGGTACCGATGGCGGTACAGATGGTGGTGGTACCGATGGCGGTACAGGTGGTGGTGGTACGGGTGGTGATGGTACAGGTGGTGGTACAGGTGGTGGTGGCACTACCGACGGTGGTACGGGTGGTGGTACTGGTGGTGGTACTGATGGCGGCACTAGTGGTGATACTGGTAGCGGGCCTGTGTGGCAGTATAGATGCTGGGCCTGGTGGCAGTACTGGTGGTGGTACTGGTACCGATGGCGGTACTGGTAGCCTATGTGGCGGTGCCAATGGCGGTACCGATGGAGGTGGGCCTGTGACAGATGATTGACAGATGGGCTGATTGATTGACAGATGGGCTGATTGATTGATTGACAGATGGGTTGATTGATTGACAGATGGGGTGATTGATTGACAGGTGGGGTGATTGATTGACATATGGGCTGATTGATTGACAGATGGGCTGATTGATTGACAGATGGGCTGATTGACAGATGGGCTGATTGACAGATGGGCTGATTGGCTGGGCTGATTGATGTGCTGGGCTGTGTGACAGGTCCTCTTTATGGGGGGGGGGCGTGTTGTGCACTGTAAACTTATGTAGACAAACTACACTGAGCTAACTTACTGATCTCTTCTCTCTCCTCACAGATCGGTGTGTGAGGAGAGAGCAGGGATCAGGTAGTAACTCCTGTGGAGTTTGTTTACATTTGTGACCGGCTGTAATTGGACACAGCCGGTCACGTGGTAAACAGCCAATTCATTGGCTGTTTACTCTGATCGGGGACGCGCTGTGTCCAAGGGACACTCGCCTTCCCCGATCCCCGCTCTGCAAGCCTGTGGCGGCGCACACGGAGCGCGCCGCCGAGTTTGTTTTGACAGGTGATCGGCTGTGACTTTGACACAGCCGATCACATGGTAAACAGCCAATGAAATTGGCTGTTTACCGTGATCGGGGAAGCGCTGTGTCCGAGGGACACATGCCGTCCCCGATCACCACGCTGCGCGCCCCCGCGGGCGTGCGCAAGGCAATATCCTGCAGGACGTCATATGACGTCCAGTATCGATATTGCAACCACTTCCCGGACGTCAATTCGCTATTGACTGGGCGGGAAGTGGTTAAGGTCATCACAGAAGATGAGGGTGCACTCTTTACATCTGGAGATTTCATTTCAAAACACGGAAATGCTTCTTCATGGTAAGAGCTGTGAAAATGTGGAATAGACTCTCTCAAGAGCTGGTTCTGTCCAGCTCAGTAGATTGCTTTAAAAAAGGCCTGGATTATTTCCTAAATGTATATAACATACTGGGTACTTACATTTAAAGGTAAAGTTGATCCAGGGCATATCCGATTGCCTCTTGGGGGACCAGGAATTATTTTTTTCACTGCTAGAGCAAATTGGGTTATGCTTTGCTGTTTTCTTTTTGCCTTCTTTTGGATCAACTGTGGGTATAGGATTGTATATATAGGATTGGGAGATCAGGAAGAATTTTTTTCCCTGCTGGAGCAAATTGGATCATGCTTTGTTGGTTTTTTTTTGCTTTCCTCTGGATCAACGGTGGGTATAGGATTGTACATAAAGGATTGTATTTGTTTTTCTTCTTTTTTTCCCTTTTGTTGGTTGAACTGGATGGACTTGTGTCTTTTTTCATCCAGACTAACTTTGTAACTATGTAGCTGTGAGACAAGATGGATGGTAGCAACTCCTTAATAGAGTGAACCCATTCCTATCAGTTTTATAATAAGTATTGTCAGGTCCAAAAATGGACCTCCTTTTCACTGTATGCAAAATAACAATACATTATTGAAGGGCTCTGACTGTATAGTGTCCATTTTGGAAGATGTACTTCCGCATGCCCCCCCCTTTTAGATTTCCAAGCTCTCCCAATCTTACTACAAAGCTCATGAAATCTTCATCCAATTTTAAGTGTATAATAAGTGATGCTGCGCTGTTGTTGAACTGTAGTGTGACCAATGTGTCACAAGGTGATGCAAATATTGATGCTGAAAATAATACTAAAGTAATACTAAAGATGTGCACAAGATGGCAATATAAACCAGACGTGCAGATGCAAAATTTTCAAAAAACGAATTCCTCACAATTCAAATTCACAAACAATTTTAATGACAAAACAAATATCATGTATAACAAACAAGTGGGTGATCAATAAATCAGTGCTCATATTCAAAAATGTAAACATGACACTGGATAATATGTGACAGATAAAAATGTCTCTGAAATAATCCTGGGATTAAGGTGTAGAAGGTGAAATAAAGTGCTACAGTCTTTCACTGTGCAAACTAATATATAGCAGGTGTCTCTTCATTCCATGCAGTGACATCTCTGTGTGGAGTGGCCTCTCACCTTACTGCTGTAAGGTAACAGCATGGAAAAGCCAATAATTCCGATATCCTCTGTGGGTCCTTACATTGATGACTGGTGGCTTTTAAATATGGATAATTTTTATTTCCTTTAGGGATCCTCCTCTCATTGTACCAAGAATCGATACTAGATGGTGGGTGGTGGCTCCTCTATGGTATACTCTCACACACACTTAGTATCACAATTGTTTCTTACAACTGACACCTGAAACAAACACATTAATTTGATATTAAAGTCTGACATATGACTCTGCCATCTAAGTGTGACATTAGGCTCTGACACTTGAGTCTTCCACTTGATTCTAAAGTTTGAGTTTGGTACCTGACTTCGATGCTTGACCATGATTAGTGATTATGTATTGCTGGATGGAGCTCAATGCCATTTAGATGAAGACTACATTGGGAATAGGGATGAGCCAAACCTCATAGACGTTGAATAATTCTGATATCCTCTGTCGGTCCTTACATGGATGACTGGTGGCTTTTAAATATGGATAATCTTGATTTTCTTTAGGGGTCCTCCTTCCATTGTCCCAAGAACCGATACTAGATGGTGGGTGGTGGCTCCTCTATGGTATACTGTCACAGTAGTAGTAGAAGGGGAATGCCCAAATAGTGTAGTATGTAGTATAAAAATATTTATAAAAAATATACATACATTAATATTTTTTTTTACTACATACTACACTATTTGGGCATTCCTCTTCTTTCCTTTGCATTCCCCTCCTACTACTACTGTGACAGTATACCATAGAGGAGCCACCACCCACCATCTAGTATCGGTTCTTGGGATAATGGAAGGAGAACCCCTAAAGAAAATCAAGATTATCCATATTTAAAAGCCACCAGTCATCCATGTAAGGACCCACAGAGGATATCAGAATTATTCAACGTCTATGAGGTTTGACTCATCCCTATTCCCAATGTAGTCTTCATCTAAATGGCATTGAGCTCCATCCAGCAATACATAATCACTTATCATGGTCAAGCATCAATGTCAGGTATCAAACTCAAACTTTAGAATCAAGTGGACGACTCAAGTGTCAGAACCTAATGTCACACTTAAGCCTCGTACACACGAACAAGTTTCTCGGCAAAAACCAGCAAGAAACTTGCTGGCAGAGATTTTTTGCCGAGAAATTCGTTCGTGTGTATGGTTTCTCGTCAAGAAAAGCGACAAGAATCTCGTCGAGATTCTCGTTGGCATGTTTCTCGACGAGAAAAGTGAGTGTGTGTACACTTACCTGTCCTCCCGGAAGCCCGCGCATGTTCGAAATGAATTTGAACGCATGCGCAGTAGCTTCCAAGGCATAGGTAGGGTATACCAAAATGGCGGCGACGGCATTGAATGTGACGAGCGCATGCTCGTCGTAGTCGATGACGTCACCGCGTATGCTCCATTCAAAGAACCGCGGGTCGAAAAAGAATCTCGTCGAAAAAAACAACATGTTTTTTCCGACGAGAATCTCGGCCGTGTGTACGAGGCTTTCGATGGCAGAGTCATATGTCAGACTTTAATATCAAATTAATGTGTTTGTTTCAGGTGTCAGTTGTAAGAAACCATTGTGATACTAAAAGTTGATTATGATCTATGATTATGTAAAGTTACATAAAATACAAGCAGGTGTCCATGCAGCCTACTTCTACTTATTCAGGCCAGAAAAACACACCTACTGATGGATCAAATCCCACCTAAAGTGGATTCTTATTAAGGAAATTCTTTTTTTTTACCTAATTCTTGGTTTTTGTGCATTACTGGATTTATTTAACCCCTTCCTTACTGGGCACATATACCCCCTTCCTGCCCAGGCGAAATTTCAGCTTTCAGCACTGTCACGCTTTGAATGACAATTGCGCGGTCGTGCGACGTGGCTCCCAAACAAAATTGACGTCCTTTTTTTCGCACAAATAGAGCTTTCTTTTGGTGGTATTTGATCACCTCGGCGGTTTTTATTTTTTGCGCTATAAACAAAAATAGAGTGACAATTTTGAAAAAAAAGCAATATTTTTTGACTTTTGCTATAATAAATATCCCAATTTTAAAAAAATAAATAAAAATTTTTCCTCAGTTTAGGCTGATACGTATTCTTCTACATATTTTTGGTAAAAAAAAATCGCAATCGGCGTTTATTGATTGGTTTGCGCAAAAGTTATAGCGTTTACAAAATAGGGGGTAGTTTTATGGCATTTTTATAATTTTTTTTTTATTAGTAATGGCGGCGATCAGTGATTTTTTTTGTCATTGCGACATTATGGCGGACACATCGGACACTTTTGACACTATTTTGGGACCATTCACATTTATACAGTGAACAGTGCTATAAATATGCACTGATTACTGTATAAATGTGACTGGCAGGGAAGGGGTTAACACTAGGGGGCGAGGAAGGGGTTAAATGTGTTCCCTGGAGTGATTGTTACTGTGGGGGGAGGGGAGTGACTGGGGGAGGTGACCGATCTGTGTCCCTATGTACAAGGGACACAGCATCGGTCCCCTCTCCCTGACAGGACATGGATCTCTGTGTTTACACACAGAGATCCACGTCCTGCCTCTGTAACAGCCGATCGCGGGTGCATGGTGGACATCGCGGCCGCCAGGCACGCGCATCGGCATTGCAGTGACGCACCGGGCACGTGCGCGTGCCGGCGGCGGCGCTCGCGCACCCCCAGTGGCCAAATTAGAGGAGGACGTATAATAACGGCCTCCCGGCAATTAACAACCACCTTGCGGCCGTATATACTCGTACGGCGGGCGCGAGGTGGTTAAAATACAATAGCTATTGTAGTTACAGAAATAATTAGCATTAGAAATCAAAGATAGAAATTAGATTCAATTATCAGAGCTATAGTCATAGTTAGGAACCAAACCCAGGTGTCATGTTATTGAGTCAGGCATCAGAGTCATGCCTCAGGGGTTCATTTACTATATTTATTTAATGTCTGAATCTGATTTCTGAGTGTTATGCCTTTGTTTGCCATTCAAGTCTAACATGTGACTCTTAAGCTTGGTATACATATTAGGTTTGTTTTCATTCAATCATTGGGTTGAACGAAAAAAAAAAAAGAACAACCAACGATGTGTGATGCGTGGATTTCGCCCACTGTTCTATTGTATTCTGTCAGGGGGACTCTCCTGACAGAGGGGATGATCAAATGCTGGTTTTCTAGCAAGACCATTTGACAGAAGCCAATCATTAGACTGGCTTCTGTTGAAAAGACAGCAGCACATGTACAAAAAGTCAGATGGTTCCTGTTGAACCGGCAGATTTTCGGTGCGGGTGAACTGGGCTTTATGTATAATGAAGGTCCGAGAGACAAGTGATGGATTTTGACAGTAAGAATTGCTTCTTGAAAGCAATTAAAAATGACTGAAGAAGGTTAGCATGAACATTTATAAAGCGCTTTATGTAAGTGATGAATGTTTGCAGGACAACTGACAAAAGTTTGGTTGGTTAATGATGTAGTATTGGTAAATGAATGTTAAAGACTAGAAAGATATCTAAGCAAAGTCTGGAGAGTAAGAGGGATGTGAATACATTGTGGCAAATAGTTGAGTGGTTTAAGCAAGTCTTAGAAGATGGGGATGAAGGATGAAATGAGTGAGGTGCATGCATGCTGTCACACTCGGACACGTCCTATAATGGACAACAGTATATATACATTTATCTAACTTGAGATTGTTATTTACTTACACTTCAAATTACAATATAATAGAAAGTAACACCTGAAATAGATGCAATTTAATACAGTTTAAGCATTGAGGCAGTCTATTTTTTGAATCCATGAGATCCATGGAACATTGATTAAAAAAACACAGCTTAATCATCCTGAATTGACTTTGCGTATAATATGCTTTAACTTAACTTTTTTAATCTTTGCAGGGATCCAAATAAACCAGTTCCACAAGACACAAAGTTCATCCATACAAAGCCAAATAGATTTGAAGAAGTCGCTTGGTCTAAATATGATCCAAAAGACCAGCTGTATCTACATATTGGTCTAAAGCCAAGAGTAAGAGATCACTACAGAGCAACCAAAGTGGCTTTCTGGTTAGAATTAGTACCACATCTACACAACCTTAATGAAATATTTCAATATGTTTCTACAACAACCAAGGTACCACCACCAGATATGACTTCATTCCCGTATGTTACACGACGCTCTCCTGCTGTAAAGTCAAGGGCTACTACAAAGCGTCCAGCAATCACACCAGCGAATAATCCAAAAGAAACACAAAAGAATGTTTTGGGCGAAACCACCATCATTGCAGAAGATAAAAGAGATTACTCCACAGAACTAAGTGTCACCATTGCTGTAGGAGCTTCCCTTTTGTTTCTTAATATTTTAGCCTTTGCTGCTCTGTACTACAAAAAAGATAAGAGACGCCATGAAACACACAGACGGCCTAGTCCTCAGAGGAACACAACAAATGATATAGCGCATATTCAAAATGAAGAAATAATGTCCTTGCAAATGAAGCAGTTGGAGCATGATCATGAATGTGAAGCTCTTCAGGCACATGACACTCTCCGGCTGACCTGTCCACCTGACTACACCCTCACACTGAGGAGGTCCCCTGATGATATCCCTCTAATGACTCCAAACACAATAACAATGATTCCAAACACAATAACGGGTATGCAACCACTGCATACCTTTAATACTTTCAGTGGAGGCCAAAATAGTACTAATTTACCCCATGGCCATTCTACTACCCGAGTATAGCTTTGCCATGTTTTCCATTCTCTTGGAGAAAACAAAAACAAACAGAAAACTTGTGAAGAAGTAGAAAAGAAGGAATTATTTTCTTACTCATTCCCGTCTAGAGGAATTGTCTAATATTCATACCGATCAGCCCAAGATGTGAATTGTGTAAATTGCTGTTATGATATTGCTTATGAATTTATCCCTGCTAGACAAAATTTTGATAAACTTAATATTTTGAACAGTCTTCTTGAAGAAAATGGATGTTTTCTCTATTATACATAACGAGGAAAGCTGCTCTGGAACACAAAATGTCTTTACTGCTTTGTTTTTGTTTTCCGAGTTCTCTATGTGCCATACAGAACAAGGGCCCCTTGGTCAAATACATTAGTATCCTGAGCTTTTTATGAAGCTGTAACTCACAATGGAAATTCTATTTAAAACCGTGGACTGACTATGCAGAATTAAATGTATAGTTCTGGCAATGAAGGTATATGCCATCATGAACTGTATTTAAAGAAGAAAAAAGTTTGTAAAAATGTAAATAGCTGTGAGTTTAAAAAAAATATCTTTTATTGTTGTTTTAAGTTTAAGAACAGAACTTTTAGAAAGATTGTGCTTTTAGTTGTGACCTATGTGTATATACATTAGTCAAATTCCATCTCTGTTGCCTCCAGAAAAAGAAAAGAGTTTTCTTCTTAATAATGTAAGAAAGAGTTAAGGAATTTTATAATCTTATTCATTTGTAGGAAATAATGCAAGTTCTCTTGAAGATGACATTTTGGATATGTTAACTGCAAAACTCCCCTTTGAGGTTACACAAATGCATGTGCAATTTTACCTTTTTTTCACTTTTTTTTTTTAATGTTTTACATTTTTACTATTGTTTCTTGAATATCTGGAGCACTGGGTAATATTCAAGAATAACGAGCACTATTCAAAAGATGTATCTAAGAATGTTTAAAATTGCTGTTCTTTCTTATTGCCCTATTTTTTTAAAAAAATGCTAAATGTAAACTCAGACCACACTGTAGGACACACAATGTTTAAAAGAAAAACAATTATATGAGAATAAGAATTTAATTATTGCAATTTGACGAAGATTGTGTTCTTTTAAATAATATAAGGCTTTATCCAATATGCCCGGCATCTGATGTTTGTCATATAAAATGTGGGTTAACATTATTTTCATTTGTTTTCCATTTATTTATATTTTTTAATAATTATGTACTTGTCACATGCGTAATGCGCAGTACTGAAAGTTAAAAAGAAAGACCACCAAATGGTTTTCAAATAAATTCTGAACATTTTATTGGAAAAAAATTAAGCAATTTCTTTTCATATTTTTGGTTTAAAATATGCTTCAAAAGGTTTTATCATTTGTTACACAGGATGACAATATGCGTGTTTTTTTTTAAAACACATACAATCTACTACAGGTTTTCTAGTCTAAGGAAACAAAGTCTCCATCAAACATCCATTTTGAGTTATTTGTTTTACTAAAAGGATCTGAACCCAAGAAGAAAAATCAAATATATTACCATTTACCAGTCCTTAAATGTGGTGACTGCATACAGCAAGTACAGAAAACATATCCGATCTTGCCAGAAATTAGATGTCTTAGTAATGACACAAACTTTGTAATCTTCCTTTCAAGAGATCTCAGTACACTACTAATTAATTTTCCTTCCCTTCATAATGAAGATGAAGAGAGGAAGTCATGTTTTTAGTCTTAGGCCGCATTTACACTATAACTTGTTGTGAACATGAGCAAAATTATGCGATTCTGTGTGCCTTTATGAAATGCGCAAAAAATTGTGTCACACTTGTGGTGCCATTCTTTGTTAATGGCAACCTAAATGTGATAGACACAAGTTTTTTTCACACAAAAAAAATGCAACAAATGTGGAAAAAGGGTCTGTTAAAAACACACACACCACTTTATTCAGTCCACATATCCAAATCTGGTCGAAATCCCTTTGCTTCGCTTACAACATGGGTAGCTTCTCTTTCATAATAGTAAGAGGATTTTTTTCTAAATTGTTACAGAAAAATGGTTAACAATCAAGAAGAACATGTTAACCCTTTCATTGCTGTGGGTTATTTATACCTAGGTGTCTAGACCAAAACTACAAATGCCAGTAACTGGACTAACACAAAACCATATGATCACTGTGTTGTAGCAATGTTTTTTGGGTCCTAATTGTTAGTGGAGACCCAAAGTTGTCATTGATGTTGTCATTGGGGTCACACAGCTAGGAGTGTGCAGAGCTGAGTGCTCCAAGCTTTATAGGGAAATGTAGATACACATTGATTCTGCTTGAAGCATCATGCAGGGGAGCATTAATCTTCACACTGTAGATTGAAAGGTGTTAAAGAGAAATTCCTTCTAAAGAAAAAATGGTGAAAGAGCTCACACATCTTGAAATTTAATTTATAATTACATTTTTTGTTAAAGACTGCCTTTCTATTTAATACTAAATCAGCTTTGATTTGTTTTAAACTAAAATGCAATAAAAACAAAATTTCCCCAATGTCCCATCAAGCTACTATTGTATTTTTTCCAGACCTTGAAAATAATTCTTAGATGCTGCCAAAGCTGCTTATAGATTTTCTGAAGTGAGCCTTTCATATATGATGATATAGGGGTCAGTTCAAAAAAGCACATTCTTTATTACAAAGGTAGTATTTTTTTGCTGCTCATTGTTTGCAAGTGTTTACCATCACCGAATCATGTTTTAATGTACTAAAGCTTATATCTTTTAGAAAAACTGTATTTACGGTAATTAAAAAAATATTGAGATAAAATACCAGAATTCTGAGATAATAAACTGGATTTACTAAGATTCAAGAAACTATATAGCGTGGGTTCACATGAGTGTATGGATATTCACACTCCCAGCAAATGAGATCTCTACAAGGATCTGCTTATGTATACACTCATACTCAATGCATAGGTCATAATACTGGATAGTAATGTGAAGTAAACATCCATGCTGATGTTTTGCTTTATAAGCAGATAAGGTGAGCTAGGTATTGTGGGCGTTATGACTGTGCCTTAAATTAAAATTGTGCAAAAAAACGTAATTGTCCAATAAGGATGAAAGACACATGTGCCAAAGGAGAACCTAAAAAAACTCCATGTGGTACTCTTGGAAGTGTAAATATGTACTATTAAAAACATAGACACAGTGTTGTTTTTTTGTTGTTTTTTTTAATTCTTTCTTTTCTTTTCTAGGAACAGGGTATACAAATATAACATTGTCTATTTAAAGAGAACGTATAAAGAAATTCTTAATCCAACCATGTTATTTCACATTCATTATTTTACTGTATTCTTCTAGTCTATTCTTTCTATTGCTCCTCTTCTTTTTTTTCCCTTTCCTTTCCCTCTACATTTCCTATTTCCTTTGACCCTGTTATCCTTTCCTATTTCCCCTATTCTCCCCCCATCCCCTTCCCTTTTATAGTTTGATTCCTGTATTTTCATACACCTTGAAGATTTTAAAGACAGATCTATAATCTTCTGGCATTGTGCTGGAGAGAAAGCTTGACCTAGGTCACACTCCCACTTGGCCAAACAGTCCATTTTAGAGTGCTCTAAGGGTGTAGTCAGGATTATATATATTTTAGAGATTACATGAGATAAAGGCTCCTCTCCCTCACAGTACTCCTCAAATTTAGTCTGTGTTCGCCTATATCTTCCTGCTGGTCCCAGGGTCTCCAGATAATGTCTGACCTGTCGAGCTTGCCATATGGGAATTTCATATTGCTCTCCTTGTTGTGTTAATGCACCAATTGATACCCATCCCCTGTCTCCTAAAAGCTTCCCTTTTCCCTCAATTTCCTAAATATTTGTAATTTCATACCTGGTGGGAAATCTGGATTTGCTAAAATCGGCAACAGGGGAGAGTTTTTGGGCGAGAATTTCGAATTCTGATTTACTTTATTGCCTATTCTTAAGGTTTCACTTATCGTAGGATGATTTTTTACTAGAGGTGGTAAAGATGTATAACACCATAAAGCCCTATTTAAAGGGACTGAACACATTAGCTGCTCCATAGTAACCCACAGTTTGTAATCCACATGTCTACTCCAATCTACTATCCTACCGAGTTGAACCGCCTGATAGTATTTATACAAATCTGGTGCCGATATTCCTCCAACCCTTTTAGGTGAAGTCAGCAATGTTCTACTTATTCTTGGCCGTTTACTGGCCCAGATAAATTTAGTAAACACGCAACAGACTTGATTGAAGTAAGACATGGGGATTCTGACCGGCAATGCTTGAAAGAGATAAAGGAATTTTGGCACCACACGTTCCTTTACTCCAGCCTTCCAATAATGTTCTAACTGTGTTAAGTAGTGGTACAAAGTTTAACTCAAACGTATTTTTCAAAATTTGGTGGTATTCGTGTTCCTAAATAATTCAATGCTTTAGACGTCCATCTAAACTTGAAGCTATATTCTAGCCCAGTTTTGATGGAATCCGGAAGTGCCACCCCCATCGTCTCTGATTTACCATAATTTATTTTTAAGTTTGACATGGTCCCATATAATTCTACTTCTTTCATTAAATTAGGTAACGAGATTTGTGGTCTTGCTAGTAAGAAGAGCATATCATCCGCATATGCCAATACTTTATATTCCTTTCCCCCCACCTCAATACCCACTATATCCGGATTCTGTCAGAATTTGTTTAAGAGTGGTTCTAATGTTAGAGCAAATAAAAGAGGTGACAGGGGGCAGCCCTGCCGGGTTCCATTTGTAATAGCAAAGGGCCTAGAGTAAATCCCATTTACTTTTACCAGTGTGCAAGGACCCGTATATACTCCTGCTATCCATTGGACCATCCTCTCACCTAATCCCATCTGTTTTAAGACCTCAAACATAAATTTCCAGTTTACTCTGTCAAATGCTTTTTCTGCATCCGTATTTAAAAAAACACTCGGTATCTTCTTGTGGTTTACCCTTTGAATCAAATTTAACACTTTTATAGTGCTGTCTCTTGCCTCTCTTGTCGGGATAAATCCTACCCGATCAAGATGTACTATTTCTGAGGGATGAGACTGTATACGGAATGCTAAAATCTTGGTCAAGATTTTTAAATCCACATTTAGCAGGGATATTGCTCTATAACTACTACAGCTCGCTGGGTCCTTCCCCTCTTTTGGAATAACTGTGATGTGAGCTGTTACGGTCTCCGGCGGTAACATCACTGTTTGTCCAACTCCATTAAACATCTTAGTCATATACGGGCCCAGATATGTGATAAATCTTTGGTAATATTGTATAGTTAATCCGGGCCTGGTGCTTTACCCTGTTTTATTGTTTTCATTATTGTTTGCACTTCCTCTATTGTAATTGGTCTCTCTACTCCCTTTCGGACTGGTGATGGTAATCTAGACAGCCGTGAGGAGGACACGTATTTCTCCAGGGACAAAGGTGTAAACCAATGTCTCTGGTAGATTATATAATGAAGAATAATATTCCCCAAATTCTTGCGCTATTTCTTTTGGAAATGAGCGTTTTTGGTCTGCTTTTGTTTTAATCATTGGTATATATGACCGTGTCTGTTGTTTTTTTGTTTTTTTGCTAGTAATTTACCACATTTGTCTCCCGAGTCATACTCTATCCTCCTCCCATACTGAAGAATCGCTTCGGCCTTGTATCGTAGAAGGTCAGCTATTTGTCTTCTGAGATGTGCTAATTCTATCCCTACACTTGTTTCTGTTCTTTTTTTGTGTTGTATCTCGAGTTCCTGTAGCTTCCCTAATAAATCTTTTATTTGTGCTTCTCTTGCCTTTTTCACTTGGGAACCATGTTTAATTAAAATACCTTGCATTACTGCTTTATGGGCCTCCCATACTATTCCCCGGTCACTCTCTTCAGTATCGATTGTCTGGAAATACCACTTATTTTCCTTAATCAAGTCTTCCGTAATTTGGGGGATCTGTAATAAACTTTCATTTAGACCCCATCTCCAATCTGTTGATTTGGTCCCCCCCTTTAAAATTAACTCCAACATAACTGGTGCGTGGTCTGTCCATGTTATATTTCCTATTGATATATCCTGTACTGACTGGAGTAACTGATGGGGTACCAAAAAAAAGGTCTATTTGGGAGTATTTTTGATGTGGATTTGAGAAGTAAGTATAGTCCCTCTCCTCTGGATGTATAATATGCCACCCATCTACCAATTGAAATTTGTGTAGTTTCCGCAAAATACGTCTTCTAATTCCACTAGATACCGATGAGGCCCCCCCTGATGCATCTACTTTGGGGTCTTGGGGCATATTTAAATCTCCTCCACATATCAACTTTCCCTCCCTAAAATCCATCAATTTTGAAAGTACTTTAGCCATAAAATTTTATTTATGTACATACATAGCGGCTAGAGTTACCTTCTCCCCACCTATGGCACCTTTAAGAAAAATATATCTTCCCCCCAGATCCAAACATTTATCCGTGAGTGTCCATGGTATTCTATTTGAAATTAGAATCGCCACTCCTTTAGTTTTAGTATCTTGGTTCGAGGCTTGATATACGTTTGGAAAATATCTATTTTGGAGGTAGGAGAAGGCACCTTCCTTAACCACTTAAGCCCCGGACCATTTCGGGCCATTAGGACCAGGCCTGTTTTTGGGATTCGGCACTGCGCTGCTTTAACTGTAAATTGTGCGGACATGCAATGTTGTACCCAAATGAAATTTGCGTCCTTTTCTTCCCACAAATAGAGCTTTCTTTTAATGGTATTTGATTGCCTCTGCGATTTTTATTTTTTGCGATATAAACAGAAAAAGACCGAAAATTTTGAAAAAAAATGATATTTTCTACTTTTTGTTATAAGAAAAATCGAATAAACTCAATTTTAGTCATACATTTAGGCCAAAATGTATTCAGCCACATGTCTTTAGTAAAAAAAATGTCAATAAGCGTATATTTATTGGTTTGCGCAAAAGTTATAGCGTTTACAAACTAGGGTACATTTTCTGAAATTTACACAGCTTTAAATTTATGACTGCCTATCTCATTTCTTGAGGTGCTAAAATGGCAGGGCAGTACAAAACCCCCCCAAATGACCCCATTTTGGAAAGTAGACACCCCAAGGAAATTGCTGAGAGGCATGTTGAGCCCATTGAATATTTTTTTTTTTTTGTCCCAAGTGATTGAATAATGACAAAAAAAAAAAATTACAAAAAGTTGTCATTAAATGATATATTGCTCACACATGCCATGGTTATATGTGGAATTGCACCCCAAAATACATTCTGCTGCTTCTCCTGAGTACGGGGATACCACATGTGTGGGACTTTTTAGGAGCCTAGCCACGTACGGGACCCCGGAAACCAAGCACCGCCTTCAGGATTTCTAAGGGCGCAAATTTTTGATTTCACTCCTCACTACCTATCACAGTTTCGAAGGCCATAAAATGCCAAAATAGCACAAAACCCCCCCAAATGACCCCATTTTGGAAAGTAGACACCCCAAGCTATTTACTGAGAGGCATGTTCAGTCCATGGAATATTTTATATTTTGCCACAAGTTGCGGGAATATGACAAACTTTTTTTTTTTTGCACAAAGTTGTCACTAAATGATATATTGCTCACACATGCCATGGGCATATGTGAAATTACACCCCAAAATACATTCTGCTGCTTCTCCTGAGTACGGGGATACCACATGTGTGGGACTTTTTGGGAGCCTAGCCGCGTACGGGACCCCAAAAACCAAGCACCGCCTTCAAGGTTTCTAAGGGCATAAATTTTTGATTTCACTCCTCACTACCTATCACAGTTTTGAAGGCCATAAAATGCCAAGATGGCACAAAACCCCCCCAAATGACCCCATTTTGGAAAGTAGACACCCCAAGCTATTTGCTGAGAGGCATGTTGACCCCATTGAATATTTTTTTTGTCCCAAATGATTGAATAATGACAAAAAGAAAAAAAAATGTACAAAAAGTTGTCACTAAATGATATATTGCTCACACATGCCATGGTTATATGTGGAATTGCACCCCAAAATACATTCTGCTGCTTTTCCTGAGTACGGGGATACCACATGTGTGGGACTTTTTGGGAGCCTAGCCGCGTACAGGGCCCCAAAAACCAAGCACCGCCTTCAGGATTTCTAAGGGCGTAAATTTTTGATTTCACTCCTCACTACCTATCACAGTTTTGAAGGCCATAAAATGCCAAAATAGCACAAAACCACCCCAAATTACCCCATTTTGGAAAGTAGACACCCCAAGCTATTTGCTGAGAGGCATGTTGAGTCCATGGAATATTTTATATTTTGCCACAGGTTGCGGGAATATGACAAACTTTTTTTTTTTTGCACAAAGTTGTCACTAAATGATATATTGCTCACACATGCCATGGGCATATGTGAAATTACACCCCAAAATACATTCTGCTGCTTCTCCTGAGTACGGGGATACCACATGTGTGGGACTTTTTGGGAGCCTAGCCGCGTACGGGACCCCAAAAACCAAGCACCGCCTTCAAGGTTTCTAAGGGCATAAATTTTTGATTTCGCTCCTCACTACCTATCACAGTTTTGAAGGCCATAAAATGCCAAGATGGCACAAAACCCCCCCAAATGACCCCATTTTGGAAAGTAGACACCCCAAGCTATTTGCTGAGAGGCATGTTGAGCCCATTGAATATTTTTTTTTGTCCCAAATGATTGAATAATGACAAAAAGAAAAAAAAATGTACAAAAAGTTGTCACTAAATGATATATTGCTCACACATGCCATGGTTATATGTGAAATTACACCCCAAAATACATTCTGCTGCTTCTCCTGAGTACAGGGATACCACATGTGTGGGACTTTTTGGGAGCCTAGCCGCGTACGGGACCCCAAAAACCAAGCACCGCCTTCAAGGTTTCTAAGGGCATAAATTTTTGATTTCACTCCTCACTACCTATCACAGTTTTGAAGGCCATAAAATGTCAAAATAGCCCAAAACCCCCACAAATGACCCCATTTTGGAAAGTAGACACCCCAAGCTATTTGCTGAGAGGCATGGTGAGTATTTTACAGCTCTCATTTGTTTTTGAAAATTAAGAAAGACATTTTTTTTTCTTTTTTTTTTCTTTTTTTACATTTTCAAAACTTTGTGACAAAAAGCGAGATCTGCAAAATACTCAACATACCTCTCAGCAAATAGCGTGGGGTGTCTACTTTCCAAAATGGGGTCATTTGGGGGGGTTTTGTGCCATCTGGGCATTCCATGGCCTCCGAAACTGTGATAGGCAGTGAGGAGTGAAATCAAAAATTTACACCCATAGAAATCCTGAAGGCGGTGCTTGGTTTTTGGGGTCCTGTACGCGACTAGGCTCCCAAAAAGTCCCACACATGTGGTATCCCCGTACTCAGGAGAAGCAACAGAATGTATTTTGGGGTGTAATTCCACATATGCCCATGGCATGTTTGAGCAATATATAATTTAGTGACAACTTTTTGTACATTTTTTTTTTTTTGGTCATTATTCAATCACTTGGGACAAAAAAAAAATATTCAATGGGCTCAACATGCCTCTCAGCAAATAGCTTGAGGTGTCTACTTTACAAAATGGGGTCATTTGGGGGGGTTTTGAACTGTCCTGGCATTTTATGCACAACATTAGGAAGCTTATGTCACACATCATCCACTCTTCTAACCACTTGAAGACAAAGCCCTTTCTGACACTTTTTGTTTACATGAAAAAAAAAAATTTTTGCAAGAAAATTATGTTGAACCCCCAAACATTATATATTTTTTTAAAGCAAAGGCCCTACAGATTAAAATAGTGGGTGTTGCATTTTTTTTTCCCGCACAGTATTTGCGCAGCGATTTTTCAAACGCATTTTTTGGGGGAAAAACACACTTTTTTTATTTTTAATGCACTAAAAAACACTATATTGCCCAAATGTTTGATGAAATAAAAAAGATGATCATAGGCCGAGTACATGGATACCAAACACGACATGCTTTAAAATTGTGCACAAACGCGCAGCAGCGACAAACTACATTCATTTTTAAAAGCATTTAAAAGCCTTTACAGGTTACCACGTTAGATTTACAGAGGAGGTCTACTGCTAAAATGACTGCCCTCGATCTGACCTTTGCGGTGATACCTCACATGCATGATGCAATTGCTGTTTACATATGACGCTAGACCGACGCTTGCGTTCGACCTTTGCGCAAGAGCAGGGGGGGACAGCGGTGCTTTTTTTTTTTTTTTTTATTATTTATTTGGCTTTTTTATTTTATTTTTAAACTGTGCCTTCCATATTTTATTTTTTTACCATTTTTATCGTTATCTCAGGGAATGTAAATATCCCCTATGATAGCAATAAGTAGTGACAGGTACTCTTTTTTTGAAAAAAAATTGGGGGGTTAGACCCTAGATCTTTCCTCTGCCCTCAAAGCATCTGACCACACCAAGATCGGTGTGATAAAATGCTTTCCCAATTTCCCAATGGCGCTTTTTATATCCGGGGGGGGGGACATTCCCTCCCACTGCTTGTAAAAGCAGTCTAGAGGCTAATTATCTGCTAGAATTGCTTTTACATGAAAGCCGGCTGCTGGCTGAAAAGAATGATACCAAGATGATACCTAAACCCGCAGGCATCATTCTGGTATAAACATTCAAAGTCCAGCAACATACCAGTACGTTGCTGGTCCTTGTTGGACATGTATTGTAATCTTTTTTTTTCATACAGCCTATTGGCTGAACGAAAAAAAGAGATTGATTGGTGGGTATGCCCACCATTAGAATACCTCCCTTCATCCACCCACTTCTAATGATGGACATATATGCCGAAGCATGGGGGCATCCTCCCGCAAAAAAGTTATGCCGCGTACACACGGTCAAGCCTTCGTCGGAATTTCGACCGTATGTACGCGGCATAAAAGGTTATGCCGCGTACACACGGTCGGACTTTTCCACGGGCAAGCCTCCATTGGAATTTCGACCGTATATACGCGGCATTAGGAGCAAAATCGCTCCTCCGCCCCTGCTGCCCCCATGCTTCGGCATATATGCTCTTTTTTTTAACTGTGATGGTGAAATCACCTCCTACAGCGTTGGAGTCACGGCTTTATGTATCGTGGGAGCAAACGCTGTTGCTGTCAAGATAAATAGATCCGCGCTGCAACTGAATGGCGTACCTGCTAAGCAAATGGTGGTTAACATTAAAACAAAGTAACATTACAGTACAACAGTAAGACCTTACCATGCCATACCTGCAAAGCAAATACCAAAACAAAACCTAGTAAAAAATAAAAAAATGTTTTAACGCAACCTGTGCCTAAAATATATATATGCCGAAGCATGGGGGCATCCTCCCGCAAAAAAGTTATGCCGCGTACACACGGTCGGAATTTTCCACGGGCAGGCCTCCGTCGGAATTTCGACCGTATGTACGCGGCATTAGGAGCAAAATCGCTCCTCCGCCCCTGCTGCCCCCATGCTTCGGCATATATGCTCTTTTTTTTAACTGTGGTGGTGAAATCACCTCCTACAGCACTGGAGTCACGGCTTTATGTATCGTGGGAGCAAACGCTGTTGCTGTCAAGATAAATAATTCCGCGCTGCAGTTGAATGGCGCACCTGAAAACAAAAAATTACATACCTGAAAAGCAAGCATGATAAAACATTGCAGAATAGAATACAGTAAAAAAGAGCAGAACAATAGAGAGAAAATAGAGAGAGAGAGAACAATAAAACGACAACTATTTTTGTTTTTTTTATTTTATATTTTTTTTGTGTTTTGTTTTTTACGTTTTTTTTTTTCTTTTTTACACTTTTTTTTGTAACTTTACAACTGTAATGGTTCGGGTCTCTCAAAATGTAATGGCATCTTGGGAGACCCTGTGTAAGTGTGTCCTTGTCTGTGAAATGCTGTACCCTACGCTAAAACTTCACTTTTGAGTGGTAGCGTTCAAAACATTCACCTTGGCAAAGACCAGGCTTGTCAGGACAGAGTGGACAAAAACTACGGGTGTCACGCCTAAATCCGCGCTTGCTACAGACACGACATCTTTTTTGGGGGTGGCTTTGGGTAGGGGTACTCGGGAGGACATACGAATAATGCCTCTCATGCGGCCGGCTTACTGCATTTGGTAGGGGATGGTGAGGTGCAGAACCGCCTGGATACAGGAGTTCTGTGACTATCTCATTCTGGAATTTTAGAAGAGATAACGTCCCGCCTGAAGCTCTGTATAGCACATGAGCGTTCAGCAAAGCCAATTGGAATAATGATAGAGACACTTTTTTGTACCAGCGTCTCGCCTTACGGTCAATTAGATACGGCGCCATCAACTGGTCGTTGAGGTCCACCCCTCCCATATTTTGGTTATATTCGTGGACACAGAGGGGTTTCTCCACAACACCAGTCGCCGTACGAATTTGGACTGTCGTGTCTGCATGAAGGGAGGTAAGAAGGAAAACATTCTTATTGTCCCTCCACTTCATAGCGAGCAAGTTATTACACTTCAAGCAGGCTCTCTCCCCCAGCCTAAGACGGGCATCTACAAGCCGCTGGGGAAAGCCCCGGCGATTAGGTCGCACGGTGCCACATGCTCCAATCTGATGATCAAACAAGTGACTAAACAGTGGCACGCTCGTGTAATAATTGTCCACATACAAGTGGTACCCCTTTCCGAATAAGGGTGACACCAAGTTCCACACTATCTTGCCAGCGCTCCCTATGTAATCCGGGCAGTTGACCGACTCAATCTGACTATCTTTTCCCTCATAAACCGTAAAGTTCACTACATAGCCTGTTGCCCTGTCACAGAACTTGTAGAGCTTGACCCCGTATCTGGCACGCTTGCTGGGAAGGTACTGCTTGAAAGACAAGCGGCCAGAAAATTTAATCAGGGACTCATCAACGCAGACAACTTGATCGGGAGTAAACAAGGCTGCAAAACGTTCGTTGAAGTGGTTTATGAGGGGCCGAATTTTATAGAGCCGGTCGTATTCAGGGTCCCCACGTGGACGACAAAGTTCATTGTCGTTGAAGTGCATGAACCGCAAAATCTGCTCGTATCGTGCCCTGGACATGGAGGCAGAGAACACGGGCATGTGGTCAATTGGGTGCGTGGACCAATAAGCACGCAATGACGGAAATTTATGTGTGCCCATGTTGAGGGAAAGGCCCAGAAAGGTCCTAAATTCGGAAACCGTAATTGGTTTCCAATTTCTGGCAATTTTAGGCAACTGGGGGTTAGCGGCGATAAATTGACCAGCATATAAATTACTCTGGTCCACAATAGATCTATAGAGATCTTCCGTGAAAAACAGTGAATAAAAATCAATTGGAATAAAATCAGCTGTTTCCACCTGAATACCGGGTTGGGCAGTGAATGGGGGAAGTACGGGTTCTGCAGAAGTGGTGGGGACCCAATCAGGATAGGCGAATTCTGCAGGAAGGGCAGTATGGGCACGACGGGCCTGCCTTTGTCTTCTTGGTGGCAGCGGGACACTACTTGTGCTTGCCACCTCGCCAGCTTGAACTGCACTTATGGGACTCGCCACGTCACCAAGTGTTACTGCAGTGCTGGATGTACGTCCAGGCTGTACTAGGCCGCTGGTGCTTGCCGGTTCACCAGAAGGAATAGCGGCGCTAGTACTACTCTGCTCCATGATACGAGAGACCTGCGGTTCTTGCTCCTCAACAACCTCAGAAGATCGGGATCGGGTACACCTGACCTTAGCAGGGACCTCAACTTTGTCGTCAGAGCTATCTGACGTGGGGCCGCTGACGTCACTGTCTTCTAAGGGAAGATATTCTGAGCCTGAATCTGACAGATACGTGACCTCCTCTTCACTATCTGTCATGCTCAGAATCTCGTAGGCCTCTTTACTAGTGTACCTTTGTCTTGCCATTTTGGGCTCTAAATTTAGGGGTACACTAGTAAGATTCACAGGAAAAAAAGCACCTGACTGTCGTCAGCAAATATATCAAACGCTACAAAAAAACTGTTAGCGATCGCAGGGATCAGGCCTGTCTCTGCGAACGCTGCAGTTATGTGTGTTGTGTTTGGTAAGTGACAGTGATCGATCGATACTGCACTTGGGTGGGCTGGGCTGGGCTGGGCTGGGCGGAGGGGCTAAACGCAGGCGCTAGCAGGTATCTGGGCTGATCCCGCTAACACTGCGTTTTTGGGAACCCTAAACCGCTGGGGATGCTAGTATAGATCTGATCAGATACTATACCACTAAGGGGGGTGTATGCTTTGCGCGTGGGTGTTAGCGTTACTGGCACTAACCTAACACTGCCTGGGGCGACGCAGACCCTCTCTGGCGCTAAAACCTAATTGATCTCACCCGCCGGGCGATCAGGGGGGTTAAACCTTTATTGGGTTATATACGGCGGGTGCCCTGATGCTATAAAAAGCAAACTAATCAACCAGCGTCACCCGTAACCTTTATATGGTGATCACTGGTGAAAGGGTTAACTAGGGGCAATCAGGGGGTTAAAACCTTTATTAGGTTAAATATGGGGGTACCTGACACTATATAAAAACCTGACGGGTAACCTAAATAACTAAATAACTTACTGGCTAACCAGTGACACCAGTGACGCTTATACGGCGATCACTGGTGAAAGGGTTAACTCTAGGGGCAATCAGGGGGTTAAAATAATATATGGGGGTACCTGACACTAATAAAAACCTGCGGCGAACCTAAAAAAAAATAACTGCCTATCTAAAACACCAGCGACACGAATACAGCGATCGGAAAAACAATCGCTTAGTGACGCTGAAGTTAGGGGGTGAAAGGGTTACCTGGGGGGTGATCAAGGGGTTAAACCTTTATTAGGGGGGGGGTTAGGGGGCTACCCTGGACCTAAAGGGGCCTAATCCTAACTGCCCTGCAACTTTTTACAATCACAGATGACACTAAATGCAGTGATCAGTAAAATAAATGATCACTGCAATCAGTGACACTGTGATTGGGGGCTTTGGGGTGACCTGGGGGGTGATCTGGGGGTGACTGGGGGGTGATTTGTGTGCCTATGTGTACCTACGTGTCAGTGGACTGTTGGTGCACTAACCTGCTTCTTCTCTCCTCGGCGCCGGGAACGAAAAGACCGCGGCGAGGGAGATGACATCACTTCCTCCAGCCTGTGTTTACATTTCAGGCAGGAGGAAGCAATTTCATTCGCCGGGAGCGATCGCGAGGGGGGGGCGGAATCGAGCGGCCGCCCCCTCATGCCTGATCGCTCCCGAACACTTAACGGCCGCTCACTGCAGTGAAGGGGGGTCCGGATGGACCCCCCAACTGCACAAAGGCGATCACGTAGATCTACGTGATTCTGCCTGTCGGTGCCATTCTGCCGACGTAAATCGGCGGTGGGCGGTCGTTAAGTGGTTAAAGTGAGTCTCCTGTATAAATCCTACATCGGATTTTAAATGTTTTAACTCATTCAATAGCATCTTATGCTTTTCGGGGATATTAAGCGCCCTAGCATTTAGTGACATAATCCTTATTATTTCCATCTTCCACCCCAGACACTAACTAACACAATAACCCCCCCCCCCAAAAAAAAAGGAAGAAAGGGTGGGGTCAGGGGGCTATTAAACGGCTCCTACTTAGGAATTCTATTTTCCCGTAGGTGCCGAAATTGGGGTATTGGTCTACAATGGTGTAAGTGGCTGAGCCCCCCCCCAGTACATTCTTACCTTATTTAACCCACTCATGCAGCCCCCTCCTAGTCCTCTATTTTATCTCTTCACCTATTCCTAACCCTTCCTTCTCTAGCCCATTCCATGATATAAATCTGATCCTGCGTCTTCATTTGGGTGTATCTGCCCACCCTCATATACTCTATAATATTTTTATGCATATCTTTCCCCCCTACCAGTATCCATATTGTTTTCTTCCTTTTTCTTTCTTTCTTTCCCTTTCTTCTTTTCCCCTTCCCATACTATAGAGGCGCCTACTACTTCATTCAACTCTATCTCTCCTCCTAGGTAATAACATCTTACCCCCAAACTTCTGAGATTTAGTCATCTCTTTTTCTCGTTTTTTCTTTTCTTTTTCCCCTTCTTTCCCCTTCCTCTTCTCATTTATATACATTTTATTATCTTCATATATTATCTATACGCATTCTGTCTATCCCGTCTCAGAACATTCATATTATTTATCATATGACCCGTTATTACTTTATTTCTCCAAATAATATCCCCCTACCTAATTCCTCCTTAAAAAAGGGGAAATACCTCTAGTAATATCTCTTCTTTCCATTCCCCTCCCCTCCCCACCCCCTCTCTATGGTGTAGGAAACCCTACCCATTCTACCCCCCGCCCCCCTCCTCCCTACCCTCCTCCCTCCTTACATCTCGGGCCCCCTTCGGAGGCATTTCTTAAACATCCTTCTATATTTATGTCTTTAAATGAAAATCTCTAAATACATGCCTTCTCTGTATTCCAACACCTCTAATGTGCCTCCCTCCTCCATTTGTGTGATATTGTATTCTAATCCTTATGTTCCCTTCCCCCTCTTCCACCTTATCCCCCCCTCCCACCCACTTTTATTCTCCACAAAATTATATTTGCTGGTGTGCTATACTAATATGTTATTAGGTGTTATATTTTGTGTGTCAGTGAATAATTATTGACATGTAATAGTGCTATATCCCCCCCGCCACCCACCTCCTTCTATTCTCCTTGTTGTCACCAGTGTTGTTAATGCATAAAATATGAAACCAAAGTAAGTAACATATATAGGACAGCCAACAAAAAATTTGGAAATAAACTTTTTTATTTTAGTTATGCCACCACATATTTGAATGTAAATGCTAATAAAACCATTCTCTTGAATTACCCATATTTATGTAATCTTAGTTTAGTGTATCTCTGTGCATCACATACATATCTCATTTTACCAGGTTTGTAAGAGCATCACTGAGATAGTATATGTGCATTTTATTTAGTAAATCAGGCCCATTATTTTAGAATTTGAAATAATTAAGATTTATTTTTTTAAAGGCAAATAGGCCATTGACTCTGCAAGAGAACTGTCCCCAAAGCTTATTAAATGTATTGAAAATTCACTTTGCAGATAATACCCAATCACATGGAAGACAAATGAAAAAATGCATTTTTGCATTATTGAGTGATGAAAGTCAGCAGAGCTTCACCTCATTCTAGGGATTATTCCCTTTCAAAGTGAAAATTAATTAGCAATGTGAGAAGTCTATTTGTCTTTAGTACATCAATCCGGTTATGTGTATATTCTAAAATATTTCAGTGTTCTTTTGAATCCTGAGATTTTAAAATTGTTTTAGGAAAATGTGTTAATATGAATTGTCTTAGAATTTTATTTTTTTAGCTGTTTATTTACCACATGCTCTTTACTTACCACATGCTCATCATTAACTTTATTAGTTGAAGTATCATCTTGCGGAACACGGTTAATCCTCTTTATGGAATGAAGTCAATTTTTTTTTCTTTTTCTGCTGTTAATGCGGATGTCATGACACCCATTAAAGGTCATGCTTAAGAATGAAAATGCAGCCCAACACATACAATTAAACATTTGCTGACATTTTTTTTCTTTAACACCTGAGGTTTTTTATTAAAACCAGGCCCTGTTGCCCAACTGACCTGCTTTCTATTTCGAAAGTTGCATTCTATTAGGCAAAATTGAAACAAAGTATAATCTAAGAACATTTTCTACTTCTACTTCTAGTTGGTATAAGAAATCTTATCTCTATGTGTAAAAAAGAGACAGAGATCCATTACCCATAAGGCAACATAGGTAGGAGTATAAGGCCCATCAGGTGTCCATGGGGCATGCCTGCAACTCCCATGACAACAAATGAAGTTATCCATCGCCAGCAGGAGAAAGCATAATACACTTCATCCTACTTAACAGCAAATGGTGTGTGTCAATCCCAGATACAAAGTGAATTAGTTACTGTATAATTGTTAACATGGCATATTGGATTGTGTGTAATCAAACCTCCAGCTTTTGATTTTGATAGCGGGAATGGCCAATTAAAAGCCAGAAGCAGGATTGCAGTACACATTCTGGCTTTTGTATTGGTAACTAGAATGAAAGGCTGGAATACCAAATCGGATCAGAAAGGATTATGCTCCTGGGATGAAGAACCATTACAGTAAGGTGAAAAGTGCACAGATACTTTTAGGACACTTGTCAGATGTCCTGTTTGCTAGTGGATGGGCTTCCTGTACACCTGAATATCCCTAAGGGGAAATCATTTTTCAGTTTTCACGTAGTTAAAGTAAACCTGTGTTTTGCCCAGGCATACAAAAAAGGTGCACTAATTTGATGCCCCCAACCTGCTGGTATAAATCCCCTTTGTTAGCTCAAACTCACTGTGACGGTTGCTTACTATGTAACTACTATGTGACTGATGAAGTTTAGGACAGAGGCTCTTCCTACCCTCATGTAACAGCTGTGAAGCTTGATGATTGGCTGCTCAGGCATTCAAAGTTGCATCACAGATAGATGGATAAATAGTACCTTTCAAACCTGAATGATGGGATGAAAGAAAGATAAGGGTAGGATAATAAACACTTCCACTATATACTAGATACCCTCTGATGCTTTTAGCTACGTGTAGCTCTGTTGCTCACTGTCCTGTTCCAACTGCTGCTCTCCACAATGGCCTTAGCAAAATTAAAATGATCAGGCCAGGAGATTTATTTTTCAGGCAGATAACTGCTTTGTGAGAGGGCAGGGGTTATCAAATATTCTCTGTCACACCATTAAACCCAGAGGCAGTGGAGATGTGGACAGTAGACAGTGGCACTATTAGTAGATCAAGGCATTGAAGCGTTTTTACAAAGTGAAAGAGATATCTTTGGGAACACATTCACCAAATAATGTGTAGTACAAAACCTAGTTTGTGAGAGAAATACATTAGGGTTGATTTACTAAAAATGGAGATTGCAAAATCTGGTGCAGCTGTGTATGGTGGCCAATCAGCTGCTTACTCAGCTTGTTCAATTAGGCTTTGAAAAATGAAAAACGGACACTGATTGATTTCTATGCAGAGCTGCACCAGATTTTACACGCTCCAGTTTTAGTAAATCAACCCCATAGTGTTTTGGCAGAAGACGTTCTGATTGCCTGCCCATCCTTTCATACAGCCGCTCAGAACAAATTTTATCTGCAAAGTCTGCAATTTCATCTGTCCCAGATTTTGAAGGTCACTAGAGAGGCTGTGGCATTGTGCATACAAGCACTTGCAAAACATTTAAGCTGTTACTTCATAATATTTCAAGCAAGTGACTATACTACTATAACATCTACTGGGAAGTAGAAAGTTGGCAGCATTGATTGGCTTTCCACTATATCTGGAAATATCTGTCAGGGAGTAAACGTTGTTTATTTCCCCATGTAGAACAGGAAATCATAATTAATGAGGTATAACAGAGATATACTGAAGATTTAAGAGCTAAAATTCTTGTTAGGATATAAAGGAGAGATGCAGAAAATGGAAGTAATTACAGTCTATTTATAGAGTAGGTGTAGATCCAGAACTTGGAAAAGTTTACAGTCTATATATCATTGTATGACCCCATCCATACTACAATGACAATAGATTCATTAAAAATAATATAAATATTATTATTAAATATAAAAAATTATCCACACAAAAATGTTTGTGAAAAAATACATATATACTAATACACAATAAACAAATAATCCAAAAACACATGTGAAATGTATCAATAAAAAAAGTTGTAGTAGTGCAGTAATCCTCAAAGTGAAATACTGTATTTGTTGGCGTATAACATTCACTTTTTTACCTTGAAAATAGAGGGTAAACTGTGCCTGCGTGTTATACGCAGGGGGCTGTGTAAAGTTTTTTTTCCTGAAACTTCCCTCTTAAATTTAGGGTGTGTGTAATACGCCTGTGCGTGCTATACGCCGATAAATACGGTATATAGTAGACAATCTTGCATGGAAACCAGTGCTCCAAAAAACAAAAACTTTGCGTGAAGAAAGTACTCCAAGGGATATCTTGCACCACAGTGTACCACCACCTCATACTCTGACCTCTTACCTCACAAATAGACCTACACAATGGTAAGGTTTAAAAACTCTTGTCCCAATTTAGGGTATGAATCCACAAGTATCTTCAGCCCCACTAGTATGGTGTATAAAATCCCTTTAGATAGCGAGACTCCCATCAACACAAATGCATCAAAACAATAGGGAGATCATCATAGTGTAGTATTAAAGACATCACGATTTAATAAAAGAAGTAAAATACTCCAAAATATAGTGCACTAATGACATCCAGTGCACCAGATGATTCCCATGCGGCAACAATGGTGATAGTAAAAGTATAGATCCCCTTAAGGATGAGCATTCCTGGATGGATTCTGGAGTTCACTGAAAATTATACAATCTGACTGAAAGACATCATTTGGCCCCACCTCCTAAAACATTTTGTCATGTGACCTTGACTTAATCAAAGGTAATCTTAGTCTTTCTTATGATTAAGTCACAGTCACGGGGGAGAGACAATTCAAGGAGTTTGGCCTATATTTCTTATTCTGCCTAAGGCTTTGTTTTGTCTTAAAGTTTAACTAAAGGCAAAACTTTTTTTCCATTTTGTATAGAGTAAGGGAGGGTTATAATCACTGTGAGGTATCTTGAAATTTCTCAAAATGCCTCCAAAGTGAGACATTCCCTGGTTGTCACCAGGATCATCATTACAGGTGTCCCCATTGGAAGATTTCCCCCCTCATCGTTGTTTTGGGGATGGCCCATAATTTGGGATTTTCTTTTACTTTCACTTCTGATGATAATTGTAAGCAGGACAAATAGGGTGAATCTCCCTAACAGGGGCACAGACAACAATAAGAACCTAACAGAAAAACAAGAAAAAAAGGGGCGCCACTCAGTTTAAAACTGTAATGCTTTAATGACAAAATTGCATCAAATAACTCACTTCTTAGATTGCGGTATAAGGCATAGATCAGGTCCATAAAACGATCAAGCTCCGCTGGTAGGTGGTCTCAGAAACAGCAGACATCTGGTTGTATGGAGCGAAATCCAGTGATGTGTCCGCTTGGGATGATTTCCGGATGGTCGCTGTATAGAGCCAGGGAGAGGGCTGGAACACAAGCTCAGAGTCCAGCTGGGACGCAACGTTCAGCGGAGTGACGTCAGGACCGGCATGCAACGCGTTTTAATGCTGGCACAGAGAGACGTGGTGAGTCCCTGCGCGCATCTTTTTCAAGCTAGTGTGTAATCGGATGCACTCAGCCAATTTATATGCCTTAGGCAATACTGCCATCTTGTGGGGCTAGTTATAAGTACACTCTATAAATGGGTGTCTTTCACTAGTGTTGGCAACTTTTAAAGAGGGAATATTATGCACTAAAAAATGTAATGATACTATATGGGACATACACATAAGAACAGTGTAAATCCGATTTTTGCTATATGGTTAAATACTTTGGCTAAAAATACACTTATATTACTCGATAGCATAAAATTATTAATTTACAACATTTAAAAAAACCTTTGATCATAATGGATTACAATTAAGAATAAAATTAAAATTGAAAAAAATAAGAATAATGAATAATGCAACAATGGTGGACACATAAGCTCAACACTAAATTGTGATGAAGTGGAATCAAATAATGATACATAAAACAACTGTTGGTAAAGAAGAAAATGTTTTATAAAATGGTGGAAATTTCTATTTCCTCATTGATCCCCCCAGGAGTGAGGGCATCCAAAGAATAGATCCAAAAAGTCTCCCTTTCACAAAGATTCTTGAATCTTTCTGCCTCTGGTAGTGTGTTGGAAATTTGTTCAACAATCCACACTCTGAGACCATCTGTTGATTTATGATGACACTCAGCAAAATGACGGGGCACACTATGCTTATCCTTTCCCCCTTCTATTTTTCTTCTGTGCTCGCCAAATCTTTGGCAGAGGGTCTTATAGTGCGACCCACGTATAGCAATTTCCAAGGACAGATTAGTACATACACAACAAAATCTGAGCTGCAATTAAAGAAATTTGTTTTACCCTTTGTGGTAAATTGCTTTTGCCCATGATCAACAAAGGCACATGTTTTACACAGATTCCTTCTGCATTGAAACATGCCCTTGAGAGAAAACATGCCAATTTGTTGTAATAAAGTATTTTTTTGCATTTCAGCTTACTTGGAGCTATTCTTTTTTTTAGGTTGGAAGCTCTTCTGTAGGTAACTCTGGGGGTGTCAGTAAGAATGGGTTTGAGGTGTGGATCTTCTAATAGTATGGGCCAGTATTTTTTTAGAATAGATTCCATTTTGTTGAAATCTGTGTGAAATCTTGTAGTGAAGCTAATTGAGGGATCAAATTTGTCTGTGTGGCCCTCACTCTGTGTACTGGAAGGTACATTGGGCTCCAGATAATGATTGTATGCCTGGTCCACCAGAGAAGTTGGATATTTTTTTTCGTACAATTTCTTTTTTAGAATTTTGCTCTGCTCAATATAATCTGTACTTTTTGTGCAGTTTCGCCGCAATCTGCAAAATTGACCTCTGGGGATATTATTTGTCCACTTTTTGTAGTGGCAACTTTTAAAGTGAAGCAAGGAGTTGCCCGCTGTGGGCTTGAAATGATTTTTTGCCTGGATATCTTTACCTGAATGATACAGATCCAGATCTAGGAAAGTCAGGTTATCTTTATCCCAAACATGGGTAAAAGATAAACCACAAATGTTGTTGTTGCAATGATTGACAAAACCATCGATGACATCACATCCACCATCCCAGATGATAATGATGTCATCGATATATCGGCCATAAAAAACCAAATGCTTTAAAAAGGGGTTATTGGACCACATGTATCTATCTTCCCATAAACCCATGGCCAGGTTGGCATACGAGGGTGCAAAATTAGCGCCCATTGCCGTGCCCTTAATTTGCAGAAAATATTGTTGGTCAAACTGAAAATAATTGTGTGTTAAACAGAAATTGGTACAATTCAGTATAAAATTGGCCTGTTCTCCTCCCATGTATGGATTTTCAAAAAGAAAATGAGCTATAGCTGCCAAACCAAATTTGTGGGGTATAGAGGTATAGAGAGAGGCCACGTCCAGAGACATCCAGACGTAGTCATCTTCCCACCTGTATGGTTTGAGCAAATCCAAGAGATGAGTGCCATCTCGGATATAGGATCGCAGCCCTTGAGCCAAAGGCTGCAGATGGTAATCAATATATTTGGATAGACCAGAAGTGATGCTATCCATGGCAGCTATAATTGGTCTACCCGGGGGATGATCAATGCTCTTGTGAATCTTGGGGATATGATAAAAGTAGGGGGTGTGATAATACTCTCTACGTAAGAAAAAGGCCTCATTTTTACTGATGATGTTTTTGGACAGTGCTGACCTAATCAATGTATCAATCTCTGTTTTATATCTCGGTAAGGGATCAGATCTTAGCTTGGAATATGTCTGCTCATCATCTAATAGGCGTGTTGCCTCCAAAATGTACTTGTCACGATCTTGTATGACAATTCCACCGCCATTATCGGCGGTTTTTATTATAATATCCTCATTTTTATTGAGACAAGATAAAGCAATATTTTCTTGCCAAGTTAAATGGCCAAGAGCAGAGGTATTGGTGATGGAATTGGAACACATCCTTTTCAAGTCAATAAAGACCATGTTATAAAAGGTAATGAGATGAGGACTTCTTGACTGATGTGGGTAAAATGTGGATTTGGGTTTCAATGGAGTATGTATAATGGGGGGAGACGTACAAAGATGCTGAGTAAAAAGATCAAGTCTTGTATAAGACTCGTCTTGAGATAATTGCTCTAGCATCTCAATTATATCAATATCAAAATTGAAATCACACTCGTCAGACTCCGACTCCAAGATGCCTGAGGCGTCCCCAGTGTCGGTGTCCAACATGTGTTTGGACTTCTGAATCTGAAAGAATCTCTTAAGGGTCAATTTTCTAACATATATATTGAGATCCTTAAACAATAAAAATAGATCTGGTTTATTAGAAGGTGCAAAATTCAACCCCCGGCCAAGCAGGGATGCTTCAGATGGTGTTAAGTTATGTTTGGACAGATTATATATTTTCACAGTTTCCGGGTTTTTGGTGCTTTTTGTCTTCTAGTTCTATTTCTACCCCCTCTGCAGCCTCTTCTGCAAACTTTCTTTTGCTTGACAAGGCCGGAGAGGGGTTCTGTACTAAAAAAGAGGGGATGGATGGAAGAACAACATTATCCGTGAAATTCTGAGGACCAGAAGTACTGGGTACATTGGCCCAGTCTTCTAAGTCACCAAAAATAATAGGTGTTGTCTTGGTACAGCATACAGAAATACATTCATTAGAATTTGAATTATTCAAAGAAGGTATGGATGTACTAATTATAGAATCTCCAATAGTGTGTAAGTCAGGAGGATTGTTATTCCTCTCTAATTCCATCTCACAAATGCCCATGTGGAGCAATTGTGTACTATTAGAGCCCAATTTTGAGGGACCAGAGTTACCATGGTCTTGTGACATAACTTGTGAACTGGTACGATTATAAAACGTGCTCAAATCCTGTATGAGTTTAGCATGAGAACGTTTTTTAGGTGTAGTGGTGTGGTTGATGGGTGATTTGGGTCTTTTTATAAGATGTAAGGGATTTTTCTTGGTAGTGGAAACTATGGACATGAGGGGTGGGGGACAAGGAAGAGACATAACAATGGGAATCGGACCTCTACGTGGCTGTGGTGTTGTAATGGGATGGGGAGGATGTGTATGTGCAAATGGAACTGGAATTTTCTCCATCCAAGTGAACACCCTATTGTTAGAATAGGCTTTTAAATCACTTCTAAATTTACCCAATTTACTATATATGAGATCACCCTCTAATTTTTTCATTTTCTTTTTAAGGATATCCAGCCAGGATAGGGGCACCTTATGCCCACATTCTAGAATTTCAGTGCACACAGACTGAACAGCTTTATCAAGTTGGTCAAATTTGTTTGCTCTATGTTTTATTAAAATATTCATCCATTTAGTGGTGCAAAATTCAGCCAAACTAGTCCATTCTCTGGCATCATCAGACTCCAGAAATGAACAATTTTTTAAAATTCTTAAACCTCTAGGTGTTATTCTACTTTCCAGATATTTTTCCAGAAAATATTTATCCCACCACTGTGAGTTGGTGGAATGTATAAGACGCTATAGTTTTTTAAATTTCCCACATAATTTATATCTAGTGTTTTTGTTTAATATGGCATCATGTAGAAATAGAGAGAAAGGTAATTTTGTATAGAGAGAGTCTAATACACTGTATTTTTTTGACTCAATTTCCGCCAGGAAGTCCATATTTAGTATTTATCTAATAAGACAATACACCATATGACTTTACTGCAGTAATGAGGAAATAGAAATTTCCACCATTTTATAAAACATTTTCTTCTTTACCAACAGTTGTTATATATCATTATTTGATTCCACTTCATCACAATTTAGTGTTGAGCTTATGTGTCCACCATTGTTGCATTATTCTTATTTTTTTCAATTTTAATTTTATTCTTAATTGTAATCCATTATGATCAAAGGTTTTTTTAAATGTTGTAAATTAATAATTTTATGCTATTGAGTAATATAAGTGTATTTTTAGCCAAAGTTTTTAACCATATAGCAAAAATCGGATTTAAACTGTTCTTATGTATATGTCCCATGTAGTATCATTACATTTTTTAGTGCATAATATTCCCTCTTTAAAAGTTGCCAACACTAGTGAAAGACACCCATTTATAGGGTGTACTTATAACTAGCCCCACAAGATGGCAGTATTGCCTAAGGCATATAAATTGGCTGAGTGCAGCCGATTACACACTAGCTTGAAAAAGATGCCCACAGGGACTCACCACGTCTCTCTGTGCCAGCATTGAAACGCGTTGCATGCCGGTCCTGACGTCATTCCGTTGAACGTTGCGTCCCAGCTGGACTCGGAGCTTGTGTTCCAGCCCTCTCCCTGGCTCTATACAGCGACCACCCGGAAATCATCCCACACGGACGCATCACTGGATTTCGCTCCATACAACCAGATGTCTGCTGTTTCTGAGACCACCTACCAGCGGAGCTTGATCGTTTTATGGACCTGATCTATGCCTTATACCGCAATCTAAGAAGTGAGTTATTTGATGCAATTTTGTCATTAAAGCATTACAGTTTTAAACTAAGTGGCGCCCTTTTTTTCTTGTTTTTCTGTTACATACTTTGGAGTTTGGCTTCAGCTCCCACTGCGAGGCTGCCCAGTTTACTATAAGACTGTCAACCCACAAATAGCTCATTGCAGCTTAAAGGACTTCATGGTAAAACTATTTGTTTGTCCCTATATTGCAATATGCGCCAGTTTTGCATTTAATTTTTTTAACAATAAGAACCTGACAGAGGTTCTAATACCTCTCCACATCCAATGTTTAAAAAAGTTTTGCCCT
Source organism: Rana muscosa (assembly GCA_029206835.1). NCBI lineage: Eukaryota > Metazoa > Chordata > Amphibia > Anura > Ranidae > Rana > Rana muscosa. The sequence goes on along the minus strand of CM055117.1, from coordinate 249,727,571 downwards.
CAGTTGTATTTTTGAAAACTGACAGTTTTATTGGATTTCAACATTTTCCAACAGAAAAAAAACAAAGAACAAAAAAGCATGCATTGTTATAGAAAGCACATATCTGGCAAGATATCTACATACAGTGTTACCAGCTGTAAAACTCACTTGGGGCATGTAGAACAAATAGTCAAGGACAGTATAATTGAGTGTGATTCAGAGCCTCTGTGTCGCAACATAGTTTAGGCTGCCAAAGTGCGTGCTGGCGAAAAGAGGAGAAATAAGATATAGTGTGGGGAGGGGGGTCAGGGAGAATCAGAAGGGCTAGAGAAAGCTGAAATAGTGAGAGAGAGAATAGTGGGAGGAAAAAGGTAGAAAAGGACGACCACCCGCCCCCGGGGCTTCCTCACTGCCTGGGGCTACCAACCATATGCCACCACCCCAAGGACGGAGTTAATCAGATTATAGGGGCTTTCAACATATCCGACACCTCCCATACCCGTTTGTGTGTATCAAGGGTATTTTTTAGGTAAGCTGTCAGATACTCCATCCGTTTGACGTCTCTGATCCTGGAGTGCAGTTCAAACAGAGAGGGGGGGTTCCCTCCTTTTCCATTTCAGGGCTACCAAACATTGCTCAGCCGTTAGCACCTGGGCCAAGAGTTTTTTAGATAATTTAGAAAAAGAAAGAGGTGGGAGGCCCAAGAGGAAAATTTTAGGGTTAAATGGAACCCAGGATCCGAAGATGGAGTGCAGTAGGGAGTGCACTGTCTGCCAGTAGGGAATGATCAAAGGGCAGGTCCAATAGGTATGATATAGCATCCCCACATCTTTACAACAGTGCCAACAGCGGCGATCGGCAGAGGGGTATATAGAGTGAAGCAGGTCAGGGGTTTGGTACCAGTGGAGTAAGATCTTGTATTGATTTTCTTTATATAGCGTACAGATAGAGCTCTTAGAGGCCTGTGACCATGTGAGCTGCCATGTCTTCAAGGGTATATCCTCACCCAAGGCCTGCTCCCACTTGCGCATGTAGGCATGCCGGGGTCCGGTTGGCAACAGATCCATGGTCAGAAGCTGATAGGTGCGCGATATCATACCTTTAGGGGAGGAGCCCTCTAAGCAAATTTTCTCAAACTCGGTTAGAGCGGAGAATTGGAGGTTCAATACCAAAGACTGTGCATAGTGACGGATTTGTAGGTAGCTAAAAAAAAGCCTGTCTGGGCAGGTCAAAAGCATCTTTCAGATCCAGAAGGGACCACAAGGTTCTGGTATCCACCAATTGACTATAGCGTAATAAGTCTCTATCCACCCAGAAGTGGGACATCTGTGAGGTCAAGCTGTCTGGGACATTGGGTGTAAACAGAAATGAGGTGACCAGGGAGGCAGTGGAAGTGAGAGGATACAACAATTTAGTTCATTCGCAAGAGCGCCATCGGTCCCAGCAGTTGTGACTCACCGAGCGGTACATCTGTGCTCCACAGCATAGAGTTTGGATGAGTGGGGGCCAGCCACAACCTCTCAATTTGTGTCCATTGGTTGTATGCATGGAGGGTACACCAAGAGGCCACCGGACACAACTGGGCGGCTAAATAGTACTTGGCTACGTTGGGGAACGCAAGGCCTCCTTGGGCCCGGGGAGCGCATAAGATTGGTCTAGCAATTCAATGGCTCGTATAGTTCCAGAAAAAAATTAACAAATCACCCTGAAGGGTCCTGAAGTGCGCGGCTGGGATGGGGAGTGTCTCAAAGAGGTAGAGAAGTTTAGGTAGGATCGCCATCTTAATGATTGCCAGACCAGACCAGAGATAGCTTTAGGGTTTTCCACTTGGCCAAGGAGGCCCTAATGGAGGTATGCAGTTGAGGGAAGTTGGCCTTGTAAAGAGTATCGTAGGAGGGTGTGAGGTGAACACCAAGGTAATTTAAAGTGGAGGTCTTCCAGGTGTAATTAAATGATTGGGAGAGGGCAGACAGTGTCTGAGGGGTTATATTGTGGGGGAGGGATTCTGTCTTGGAATTGTCAATTTTATAACCTGAGAGAGCGCTGTAGCGGTCTAGCTCTACGTGTAGGTTTGGGAGGGAGATATGAGGTTGCGCAAGTGTAAGCAGGACATCGTCCACAAATATGGAAATCTTAAAATCCCTAGTACGGACTGGGATGCCGTGAATATTTGGATTTTGTCTAATATGGGCTGCTAGGGGCTCAATAAATAGGGCATAAAGGAGAGGGGACAATGGGAAACCCTGTCAGGTCCAGTTGGTAATAGGGAAGGTATAGGTGGGTGATGGCTTGAAGGAAGGGGCCCTTTATACTGACCCGATGAAGGGTTGCAAACAGGAAAGGTCAGCCCAGCCTATCAAAGGCCTTTTCCGCATCTAGGCTGAGAAGCAATGCCTCAGACCTATTCCTGTTTGCTACCTCTATAAGGTCAATAACTCTCCTGGTGTTGTCCCCAGCCTAGTGGAGGGGAATAAACCCCACTTGATCCCTGTGGATCAGTGACAGCATTAAGTTGTTTAACCTATTTGCTACTAGTTTAGTAAAAAAATAATAAACTGTATTTAGGAGCGCAATTGGCCTGTAATTGGAGCACAGTGTGTGGTCCTTTCCCGGTTTGAGGATTAACGTGAGAAAAGAGGTTTGCATGTCTCTCGGGATAGTTGTGTTGGTCAAGAAGGAGTTAAACAAAGAGGTGATGTGAAGAAGAAAAAGGTATAGTAGAGGTATGGTAGGCCATCGGGCCATGGGGCCTTGTTATTCAGGAGAGATTTAATCGTGTCAGTTACTTCCTCCTCAGAGATAGAGGAGTTGAGGCTGGTTAGGGCGGAGGGGGGAAGATTTGGGAGGTCGCAGTCCGCTAGGTAGGATTGTATGGCCTGGGATAGGTTAGGAGATGGAGGATTATGTGGCACACATTTGGGTCATTATATAGAGTTGAATAATAGCCGTGAAAGAGTTGGGCAATTTTATAGGGATTTGATCGAAGAGTGCCATTTGCATCTTTGAGAGAGGTAGGTGAAGCAGCTGCTGCCCGCTCATGGAGTTGTCTTGCTTGAAGAGTGTGCGGTTTGTTGGCCTTGTCATAGTAGGTTTGATGCAGCCGAAGGAGGGCTTTCTCTGTCTTCCCCAGTTCGAGGTCCCGTAGCCCAGCCCTAGTGCTTACCAGTGCCCTAAGAGTGGTCAGGGAAGGAGAGGACAGTAGGTGTGTCTCCAATTGTCGGAGCTTATCTAGCAGCAACTAACTAATCGGGGCGTGATCAGACCATGATATTGCTTGGATATCCGAGCCTGTGCATGCTCTCAGGGTTGGGGCATTAACAAAAAAAGTAGTCTAGACGCGTATGGGACTTGTGGAGGTGGGAGTAGAAAGTAAATTGCTTAGCTGATGGGTATGTAGTGCGCCAGGTGTCGAATAGGGCATATTTCCTGGGTAATTGGCGAAAGAGGGTAGGTTTCATATCGGTAGCTGAGAGGGCCTTTCCACGTCCTACGGAGAGCTTATCTAGGCCTGGGGAGTGAGTCATGTTAAAATCTCCTCCAATGACCAAATAATGGTGGGGGGCCGCAAACAAGCGATTATACACTTTGGATAGAAAGAAATTCTGGTTAACATTCGGGGCATAAATATTACATAGAGTGAGGTTAGAACCCTTCCAGGTGCCTCTGAGGATGAGATAATGACCTAGAGGGTCTGCATTAGGGATGAGCTCCGCGTTCGAGTCGAACATACGTTAGACTCGAACATCGTGTGTTCGATCGTTCGACGAAGATCGAACGTTTCGGGTCGTTCGCGCCAAATTCGAGTGACGCGAACGGCCCAAAATCCCATCACTGTAAATTGGCCAAGCATGCACTGTGACCCCGCATGCTTGGCCAATCACAGCGCCGGCAGCGAGGAGAGCCATAATTGGCCACAGGCAGGATGCTCAGGGGGGTTTAGTACACGCCCCACACTATAAAAGTTTTTTCTTTTGTGTTACACTAAGGGCTGTTTTACACAGGACGGATCAGTAATGATCCGCCCCGTGAAGCTCCGCTTGCTCAGCGGGGATCGCTCCGTTGATCCCCGCTGAGCCGGCTGATGACTGGGCGGTTCCCGCACACTGACATGACAGACCGTAGAGTTCGTTGTCATCCGATCCGATGACGGAAGGAAAAATAGGGTTTTCCTCCGTCACACTTTTGCGGATGGGAGCGGGTCGGATGTCAGCAGATAGGAGGACATGTAGCATCCGTTCAGGTCTGCCTAAAAAACTGACAGGCGGACCTGAACGGACCCTCCGTGTGAAAGAGCCCTAAAAGGCATCTGCAGCACTTAAAGCAGGTGTAGTGTGATTCCTGAAAAATATACACCTGAAGCTAGCCCTTATTGCTGTGTTTTCCTGTTGTGTAACACAGGCAGGCATCTGCAGCACTTAAAGCAGGCGTAGTGTGATTCCTGCAAAATATACACCTGAAGCTAGCCCTTATTGCTGTGTTTTCCTGTTGTGTAACACAGGCAGGCATCTGCAGCACTTAAAGCAGGCGTAGTGTAATTCCTGCACATTATACACCTGAAGCTAGCCCTTATTGCTCGTAGTTTTTTTCTTTTGTGTTACACTAACAGGCATCTGCAGCACTTAAAGCAGGCGTAGTGTGATTCCTGAAAAATATACACCTGAAGCTAGCCCTTATTGCTCGTAGTTTTTTTTCTTTTGTGTTACACTAACAGGCATCTGCAGCACTTAAAGCAGGCGTAGTGTGATTCCTGAAAAATATACACCTGAAGCTAGCCCTTATTGCTCGTTGTTTTTTTTCTTTTGTGTTACACTAACAGGCATCTGCAGGGGCATATAAAAAATATATAATGTGGCGCTGTGAGAGAAGTAGTAAAAAACCCTACTTCATGTATAGCACAATGGTGCACATAAAAATATGGTGTCAAACAAAACGTTTGTACACAATAGGTGTACACAAATGAATGTGATAAAAATGTAAGTGAATACTAACAGTGAAATAATTGGTATGGGGTATAGGTGCACAACAAAAACCAGCAATTAAACTGGAATATTGATCATACCCATAATAAACAAAATAAAAATGAAAATATAATGTAGGTGGAGACTAACTCATAAAAGGCGTCACAGATGAGTATGTAGAATAATGTCCAATCTTATCACATATGAAAAGAAGTTCATAGGTAAAAATCCAACAGGGAGCTGCATCGTTTGAAAATAGGTTTGAAGGGTGCATCTATCACATTTTCCCCTTTTTACATGGCTTGTTGTCGCCATATTGGTTTGGATTCCTTCCTTTTTGGGTTGGAAATACGGACCAGTCATGCTTTCGGCATAAGGAAGGAGGTGTCTTGCAGATCCTGACTGTTCCTTGGGTCCACAGAGTGGACAAAGCTTTGTTGATCCACCACCGTATGGTGAGCTGGGTCCACTCTGTCCGGTAAGAGCATTTACTTCTCCCCCATTGGCCCAAGGGGAAGGCACTCCCAGGTGATGTCATATATCCTATATGCCTAAAAAAAAAATTTGATAGATGCTCCCTTCAAACCTATTTTCAAACAATGCAGCTCCTTGTTGGATTTTGACCTATGAACTTCTTTTCATATGTGATAAGATTGGACATTATTCTACATACTCATCTGTGACGCCTTATATGAGTTTGTCTCCACCTACATTATATTTTCATTTTTATTTTTGTTTATTATGGGTATGATCAATATTCCAGTTTAATTGCTGGTTTTTGTTGTGCACCTATACAGGCATACCCCACTTTTAAGTACACAATGGGTTTTATTTACTAAAGCTGGAAAGCGCAAAATCTGTCTCACTTCTGCATAAAAACCAATGAGCTTCCAGGTTTTATTAGCAGGCTTAATTGAACAAGCTGGAGTTAGAAGCTCATTGGTTTCTATGCAGAAGTGAGCCTGATTTTGGGCTTTCCAGCTTTAGTAAATAAAACCCATTGTGTACTTAAAAGTGGGGTATGCCTGTACCCCATACCAATTATTTCACTGTTAGTATTCACTTACATTTTTATCACATTCATTTGTGTACACCTATTGTGAACAAACGTTTTGTTTGACACAATATTTTTTTGTGCACCATTGTGCTATACATGAAGTAGGGTTTTTTACTACTTCTCTCACAGCACCACATTATATATTTTTTATACGTTCTATATATCCTGTCTGATTTTATGTTTGGCTGCTTCATTTAGTATTTAGAGTTGGCGCAGTATTATTATTATTTAATCTGCAGGGGCATGTAATTACAATTATTGATCTAATAATTCACAGCAGGGCCCATTCCTGTGCTCACCAAGAGTAACTGTGAGGGCTTAAAGTGTTGTGGCAACACCACCACCACCACTACCAAAGGCCCAATTTTTCAGCCCCTGTTCAACAGGAGCATGCAATTACAATTCTCGATCTAATAATTCACAGCAGGGCCCATTCATGCACCCACCAAGAGTAACTGTGAGGGCTTACAGTGTTGTGGCACCAGCACCACCACCAAAGGCCCAATTTTTCCTACCACTGTTCAACAATGGCATGTAAATATAATTACTGATATAATAGTTCACAGCAGGGCGTTCCAGCGCCCACCAAGAGTAACTGTGAGGGCTCACAGTGTTGTGGCAACACCAACATGTAAGGGGCAAATTTCAGCAGAGTATATACGGCAGGCCCCTACTTTCAAACATCCAACTTACAAATGACTCCTACTTGCAAACGGAAGGAGACAACAGGAAGTGAGAGGAAATCTACCCCTAGGAAGGGAAATTCTCTCCTGTAAGAGTTAATATGGGGAAAAGGTGTCTCCTCTCTACTGATGCTTTATCACCAATCCTTGTTTCAATAAAAACCCCACTTTTCAAAAACAGTTGTCATTGGGACGGAAAGTGAGGTGAAATGTTCTGAACAGGGGCACAGACAGCAAAACAAATGTTACAGGGGTGATAACCCTTCCCTATGTTTTCCAAAAAGCTTAAAAATATTTTTTTGGGCTGGAGGTACACTTAAACAATGTACCTGTTCAAAATTAAAAAACAGATTCTACTTAATAACAAACCTACAGTCCCTGTCTTGTTTGCACCGCCTGTATACTGCTGTTCAGAGTATATAGGGCCTTTTTTATTTTGTGTGCGTGGTTCCCCTTAATATCCATACAAGACCCAAAGGGGCTGGTAATGGGCTGGGGTGGGGGGGGGGGGGGGTGATGGGGTAGCTATGCCATTTTTCTCAAAGATTTTCATTCATATTACCGGGACCAGACATTACATTAAAGCCGCAAGCAGTTTTAAATGGCTTTTTTTCCTTTAGAAATATCATTTTGTGCAGGGACAGTTCTAAACACGGGAAACACATGCCACTTCACAGGCATATTTTAGACACCCCCCAGGTACAATATTTAAAGGAATATTTGACTTTTTTTTTTCACTTTATGCATCATTAAAATGACTGCTCCAGAAAAAACGTCAGTTTTTAAAACTTCTTTTTGCATTGATACATGTCCCCTGGTGAAGAACCCGGGTTCCCAAACCCTTTTTAGGACAATAACATGCATATTAGTCATTATAATATATAATAACTTTCGGTCCGTTCGCGGGTTCTGGTGCGAACCGAACCCGGGGGTGTTCGGCTCATCCCTAGTCTGCATACAGGGATTGCAATTGGAAGGGGGGACCCTGCCTAAAGAGGATCACTACACCTGCCATTTTCGTGGAATAGAGGCAAGATATATTTGGGGAAGTGTTTGAGAGCGGATACCATAGTGCGAGACTTGGCGAGGTGTGTCCCCTGGACAAAGATAAGGTCCGCTGCGGACCGCTTGAACTCACGTAGGGCCAGGCTACGTTTGACGTTGGAGTTGAGGTCTTTTACATTTAGTGATAGTATGTCCATCATGGTGGATACAGAAAGAAGAGAAGCGTCAGCTTACCCATCAGAGCAGACAGTGGCCAGACGGTCAGGGGACCTGCAGGTTGGTTCCCAAGAGCAATCTCAGATCGGAGGGTCAGGACCAGGCAGATAGGGCCCAAGCTCCTGAGGTGGGGGGTGTCCAGTAGATTAGGGAGTAGAAGAGAGAGAAAAGAGAGGAGCCATGGAAAGAGGAAGAGGGCAAAAAAATACAAAAAAACATTTAACACAAAATCATATAACATAAATTCAAATACAGTTGACACAGTAAAACCCACCTAGAAAAGGTGGTGGGTTGGGAATCTCTGAGAGGTTCCTCCTGACGGGGATGGAAACATTTTCCCCGTCAGAAGAAAACAGAAAAAAGGAAAATATAATCAGGTAAGGAACCATTCGGAAAGTCCCTGGGGAGAGAGATTGCAGGACCAAGGGTGGAATGATCCGCTCCCAGGCCTGCCTACAGATGTAGTTAGAAATGAACCTACACTTATCAAATGCCTATAGCTGTAACAATACCTATAACCCAAGAACAACTTGACGAGCTAAGCACTGGGATAAATGGGGGGAAAGGGGCTAGAGGCCTCACAATTTGGCGAAGATATGTCCCCTGATCTGGTACTCCATAAATGGGTACCGGGGGGAGGGGAGGTCCCAACAGGCATAGGCTAACAGCGAGAAAGGGGGGGATTCATCTGTGGCAAACAGACCCCCGGAGGTTAAAGATAATCAAACTAACAGGAGAAGTGTGTCCAAGAGTGTGAACTCTTATTGGAAAAAAACTTGAATGTTCTGACGGAAATGCAACCAGATCTCATCTAGGAACCCCGAGGTAGGGGAGGGAGGGAAACCAGTCAACAAGCTATCAAAGGGGAAGTGAAAGTGACCCCTGGGGGAGCAGAGAAGGGCCCGAGGGATGGGGCCATGGGCGCTTCCTCCCAGTGACCTGGGTCCAAGAGTCCGGACGTGGTGGGGGAACTGGTAGGGGGTCCCAGCCGGGAGTAGGTGGTACAGGAATGTCCAAGTCTCTGCAAAAGGACTGAAGGTCCTCTGGATATCGTAGCGTGGTGGACCTCCCATCTCTCTTCGCTGTAAGGCTGAAAGGGGATCCCCAGTGGTAGCGGAAATCAAGATCCCTCAGCAGGGTAATAAGCGGACGTAGGGAGCGTCATTGCTGAAGAGTAATCCACGACAGATCTGGGAAGAGCTGTATGGGGGCACCGTCAAAGTCAATAGTGAGCATGTCGTGCGCTTTTCTCATGATTTCCTCTTTGAGGGTGTAGTTGTGTACTCTGCATATCATGTCTCGGGGTCGGTCCAGTTTGACTCTTTGGTGTCCTGGGCAACCCAGAACGTTATTGAAGATAGCTTGTAGGGTAGCGGGTAGATCTTTGTCCTGAGTAGGGATGAAACTCTGGTAGAGAGATAAAAAGGGGGGGGGGATTTTGCGCTAATGTGTAATAATATAACCACACACTATGTGAATAAACAAATATCAACAAAGAATTTCTGCCAAAAAAAGTGTAACTAATAAACTAATGAACACCAATAATAATACTACAACTAAATGTACACCAGTGTACTAATAGAGTGCAATACTAAAATATCCTAGTGAACGTGAAAAAACAACAAACTGTGTATGAGGTTCAATAATGCAATGGTATAATGGTGAATACAATCACAAAGTCCATATGATGTCTGTCTAATATTTCCAATAGGGTATATCCATGGATATACCTTATTGGAAAGATTAGACAGACATCATATGGACTTTGTGATTGTATTCACCATTATACCATTGCATTATTAAACTTCATACACAGTTTGTTGTTTTTTCACGTTCACTAGGATATTTTAGTATTGCACTCTATTAGTACACTGGTGTACATTTAGTTGTAGTATTATTATTGGTGTTCATTAGTTTATTAGTTACACTTTTTTTGGCAGAAATTCTTTGTTGATATTTGTTTATTCACATAGTGTGTGGTATATTATTACACATTAGTGCAAAATCCCCCCCCCCCCTTTTTGCTTTGTATCTTTATGTGTAGAGTGAACACAGATTGATTTTGCAGCCACTGTTCTTTACCTCAGTTCCTTTCACTTTACTCTTGATTAGCGCGAAAGACTCACATTTGCACTCTGGTAGAGAGATGGTGTAGATCAGTACGTAGCATGTTGATCTCAGATCTGCAGGTCTCACGTAGCTCCTGGATGAGCATACGGAAACCCTGCTTTGTAGGAATGCAGTGGCCATAGTCTCCCCAGGAGGTATATGCCTTTACTGTCAGCATCAGAGTATGTTTCAGTATGGGCAGGAGCGACCATTGCTGGGGCTGTATAGGCTGCAGGCAAGGGGTAACCTCCCAGGGGTGGTTAGTAGGGTGTGTTAGGCTTGTGCTTAGTCTTCGTGGAGGTGCTTTGCTAACGCCCCGACTGAGGATGAGGCCCCAGGTGTCCCGAGGGTAGCGGGAGCTGGGGAGATGTCGTAGCGTAGGGTGATTCCCTCTGATGTGGGGAAAGTGAGGATGTTCTGTCCCTATGTGCCTGGGATCGCTGTGGAAGGGAGCACGGATCCCATTCAGGGGTAGAGGAATCCCAGGATGGGGATGGCCGGGCGGCATGAGCAGGTGCGGATGGCGGGAGCTTCACGAGGCAAGGAGGGAATTGCTGTGAGAGGCTATCCAGCAGGTGTCCGCTCAAGGGAGCTGGGACCCCAACAAGAGAGCTGACGGGAGGGTCAGAGGCATAAGCAGACGTGAGGTCCCCTTCTGAGCCATACCTGTATGTTCCGGCTCCTGGAGAGGCGAGTGCAGGAGAGAGGTCTGCGATGGACAGAGCCGACGCCATCTTAGCCGCGTGTTGTCCTGCCGGAGCTTCTTGGCTAAAATACTCCGTGATGAGTGGCGGAGGCGCTGAGGAGGAACTGGTGTTGTGTCCCTGGGGCTTAGAGTCCCTGCTTTTCTTGGGTTTGCCCATGTTCGTGTGGGTAAAAGCTGCAAAATTGTGCGATGAAGGTAGGCAAGGAGCTTCAGCACAGCACGTCCGCTCCTGTGGCCATCCAAACTATGCCTCCCTCAGTTGTATTTTAAATCTAAACTTCACGCAAAACAATAAATGTATATGTTCAATTGACAACAGGTGGCTTACCTGAAACATCCCCTGCATTCTGCAGTAGTGCCTCCTTTCACCATAAATCCATCCTAAAATGTTTCCTAAGTAAGTGCTACTCACCTTCTGTTTCTACTTGGGATGACTGGTCATTGTTGCTTTTTCCCCTTAAAGAGGGTGAACAGTGTTATCAAATAAATATAAAAAGAGCCAGTGCTCTGTGGAGAAAGAAGGCTGCTAGTACCAATATGCCTAAATCATAACTTTAAATAAATAATTCATAAAAATAATGATGTATTTTCATGTGGAAGTACATCAATATTTTTATGAACTATCATTATCACAATGTTTATATATGAACAGTGTTATCAACCCTTGTAGTCCTCACTAGGTAGCATTGATATTATTACAACAGCACTGCCTAGAGTTGGTTGATTTGGCTTGCAGATCCCCCGGTCTCTTCATGACCATCCCTATGGCTAAAGTCTTAAACGATCATAGGACATGTAGTTCTGTGAGTCACACCTAACATTTATGGGATCTGACATAAATAACCTCACATTCATTCTTCCTACTGTGGGATATATGCATAATCACAGGTGAGGAAAGATGGCATCATGGCAAATCCAGCTTTGCAGTAAGTTATATTAAAAAAAAAGGGTGTTTTATTATACATTAAAATGGAGCCTTTTGTGGAAAATTCAGCTCACCCTTCAGCTTTAATCCAACCCTAGAGGAAGTAAAAGCACTTACTAGAGGATTTAATATGAAATATATACGGTATTCATCAAATTTCACATTCCCAAACTTCCCTGTGCTGGACACTAGGAGAGTTAAGGTAATGAAATATAAGGATTATTTCCACTTTATTATGGTGATAACAATATAATTTTGCTCTACAGTACATTGATGTTTTATTAACTGAACAACATCTCTGCTTTGACTCCCACTTCAACTACAGAAACTAACCACTGCAATCACTTATACATTCTAATGTTTTCAATAATAACTTTATCAAATATGCAATGTTTTCAACTAATAAGCAGTCAAATGTTATTAAAGGGTATTAATCACTTAAAGACCGGACCATTATGCAGCTTAAAGACCTGGCCACTTTTTGCGATTCGGCACTGCGTCAATTTAATTGACAATTGCGCGGTCGTGCGACGTGGCTCCCAAACAAAATTGGCGTCCATTTTTCCCCACAAATAGAGATTTCTTTTGGTGGTATTTGATCACCTCTGCGATTAAATTTTTTTGAAATAAAAAAAAGACACATCAAGGCCAAACTTTGTGTGTGATTATATGTCAGTATTACATTGTATATCCCTGTATGTTGCGTTTGTTCAGGTACTTATCTAATAGTTTTTTGAAACTATTAATGCCCCCCGCTTGGACCACTGCCTGTGGAAGGGAATTCCACATCCTTGCCACCCTTACAGTAAAGAACCCTCTACATCAGGGATATGCAATTAGCGGACCTCCAGCTGTTGCCAAACTACAAGTCCCATGAGGCATAGCGAGACTCTGACAGCAGCAAGCATGACACCCAGAGGCAGAGGCATGATGGGACTTGTAGTTTTGCAACAGCTGGAGGTCCGCCAATTGCATATCCATGGTCTACATAGTTTAAGGTTAAACCTCTTTTCTTCTAATTTTAATGAGTGGCCACATGTCTTGTTAAACTTTCCGCAAAAAAGTTTTATCCCTAGTGTGGAGTCACCAGTACGGTATTTGTAAATTGAAATCATATCACCCCTCAAGCGTTTCTTCTCCAGAGAGAATAAGTTTAATGCTCGCAACCTTTCTTCATAACTTCATAACTAATGTCCTCCAGACCCTTTATTAGCTCTAATGCCCGTCTTTGTACTCGTTCCATTTCCAGTATTCATTTATGTAAAACCTGTATCCCCAAAAAAGCAAAACTGCTTAAAAAGTATTAGCTGGAGTTTAGTAGTGATGAGCCGAACACCCCCGGGTTCGGTTCGCACCAGAACCCGCGAACGGACCGAAAGTTCGAACGAACATTAGAACCCTATTAAATACAATGGATGCGAACGTTCGAATTCTAAAGTGCTAATTATAACAACTATTATGCATGTTATTGTCCTAAAAAGGGTTTGGGAACCCGGGTTCTGCACCAGGGGACATGTATCAATGCAAAAAGAAGTTTTAAAAACGGTCGTTTTTCGGGAGCAGTCATTTTAATGATGCATAAAGTGAAAAAAAAAAGTCAAATATTCCTTTAAATATCGTACCTGGGGGGTGTCTAAAGTATGCCTGTGAAGTGCCACGTGTTTCCCGTGTTTAGAACTGTCCCTGCACAAAATGACACTTCTAAAGGAAAAAAAAGCCATTTAAAACTGCTTGCGGCTTTAATGTAATGTCTGGTCCCGGTAATATGGATGAAAATCTTTAAGAAAAATGGCATAGCTACCCCATGACCCCCCCCCCCCCCCTACCCCAGCCCATTACCAGCCCCTTTGGGTCTTGTATGGATATTAAGGGGAACCCCGCACATAAAATAAAAAAGGCCCTATATACTCTGAACAGCCGTATACAGGCGGTGCATACAAGACAGGGACTGTAGGTTTGTTCTTATGTAGAATGTGTTTGTAATTTTGAACAGGTACATTGTTGAAGTGTAGCTCCAGCCCAAAAATCTATTTTTAAACTTTTTGGGAAACATAGGTAAGGGTTATCACCCCTGTAACATTTGTTTTGCTGTCTGTGCCCCTGTTCAGAACATTTCACCTCACTTTCCGTCCCAATGACAACTGTTTTTGAAATGTGGTGTTTTTCTTGAAACAAGGATTGCTGATAAAGCATCAGTACAGATGAGACCCCTTTCTCCCATATTTATTCTTATAGGAGAGAATTTTCCTTTCTAGGGGTAGATTTCCTCTCACTTCCTGTTGTCTTCTTTCGTTTGCAAGTAGGAGTCGTTTGTAAGTTGGATGTTTGAAAGTAGGGACCTGCCGTATATACTCTGCAGAAATAGGCCCCTTAGTTGTTGGTGTTGGCACAACACTGTAAGCACTCAGTTACTCTTGGTTGGTGCTGGAACGCCCTGCTGTCAACTATTATATCAGGAATTTTAGTTACATATAATTGTTGAACAGTGGTAGTAAAAATTGGGGCTTTGATGGTGGTGCTGGTGCCACAACACTGTAAGCCCTGACAGTTACTCTTGGTGGGTGCAGCAATGGGCCCTGCTGTGAATTATTAGATCAAGAATTGTAATTACATGCCCCTTTTGAACAGGGGCTGAAAAATTGGGCCTTTCGTGGTGGTGGTGGTGGTGGCGTTGCCACAAGACTGTAAGCCCTCAGAGTTACTCTTGGTGGGTGCAGCAATGGACCCTGCTGTGAATTATTAGATCAAGAATTGTAATTGCATGCCCCTGTTGAACAGGGGCTGAAAAATTGGGCCTTAGGCACTGGTGGCACAACACTACAACCCCTCACAGATACTGTACTTGGAGCACAGCAATGAGCCCTGTTGCAAAGTATTGCTTCAAAAATTGTAATGACACGCCCCTGTTAAACAGGGGCTGAAAAATTGGGCCTTAGGCACTGGTGCCACAACACTCCAACCCCTCACAGATACTGTACTTGGAGCACAGCAATGAGCCCTATGGCAAATTATTGCTAAAAAAATTGTAATTACACGCCCCTGTAAAACAGGGGCTGAAAAATTGGGCCTTAGCCACTGGTGGCGGCACCCATAAACAAAAATGATCTTCCAAGCTATCATCATCAATCGTATCATTGAGGACTCGGAGGAGGAGGATAGCCAGTCAACATAACAGCACAGGCACTCAGCATCAGCATCAGTCTTGAAGGGATGTGACATGTTAAAATCAATTAGTCTGTTATATCAGCATCAGGTGTGTGGTAGCTGGTGGTGATCCAAGACTGGTTCATCTTGATGAAAGTCAGTCGATCAACCGAGTCGGTGGACAGGCGCACCCTGTGATCCGTGACAAATCCTCCAGCAGCACTGAATGTGCGTTCCGAAAGAACGCTGGATGCAGGACAGGCCAGTAGCTCAATTGCATACTGTGCAAGCTCTGGCCAGTGATCCATCCTCAAGACCCAGTAAGCCAGAGGATTTTCGGTGGGGAAGGTGTCCAAGTCTGACCTTGCCCCTAGATATTCCTGCACCATGTTTATCAGACGCTGGCGATGGTTGCTGGAACCGATCATACTTTGGGGCTGCGGACTAAAGAATTGTCTGAACGCATCGGTCAGACGGCCACCTTCCCCACCGCTCCTTCTTTGACTGGCCGAAGCCTCAGCAACTCGTTGTCCAGGACCAGGAGTTTGTAACCTCCCAGTCTCTGGGAACGCGTTGCACAGACCTTTCTGCAAGGCCTCCCGGAGTTGTCTCATCCTCTGCTCCCTCTGCGACGGTAACATAAGGTCCGCAACCTTACCCTTGTACCGTGGATCAAGGAGAGTGGCCAGCCAGTAATGGTCCCTCTCCTTGATCCGAAGAATACGAGGATCCTTCCGCAGACTTTGCAGGATCAGGGAGGCCATGCAGCGTAGGTTTGCTGAGGCATTCGCTCCGGAGTCCTCTGGGTCACTAAGGACGACATGATCCGCAGCCACCTCCTCCCAGCCACGTACAAGTCCACTGGTTTCTTGGGACTGTAAATCATCCCTAAAAGACTGCTGCTGATGATGCTGAGTGCCAGCCTCCACCTCCATGCTGACACAATCCTCCTCCTCCTCCTCCTCCTCCTCCTCTTCCTGTGCGATGGGTGGGACAGAAGGAACACTGTCTGGGTAAAGGGGGCCTTGAGAGGCAAGGAAGTCCTCCTCTTCCTGCCTCTGTTCTGCCTCAAGTGCCCTGTCCATTATTCCACGCAGCGTGTGCTCCAACAGGTGGACAAGAGGTACAGTGTCACTGATGCATGCACTGTCACTGCTCACCATCCTCGTGGCCTCCTCAAATGGTGCCAGGACAGTGCATGCATCCCTGATCATGCCCCACTGGCGTGGAGAAAAAAAACCAAGCTCCCCTGACCCTGTCCTGGTGCCGTAGTCGCACAGGTACTCATTGATGGCCCTCTGCTGCGTGTGCAGCCGCTGCAGCATGGCCAACGTTGAGTTCCACCTGGTGGGCATGTCACATATAAGGCGGTTCTTGGGCAGGTTCAACTCCTTTTGCAGCTCAGCCAGGCGAGCACTGGCATTATAAGATCTGCGGAAATGCACACAGACTTTCCTGGCCTGCCTCAGGACATCCTGTAAGCCCGGGTACCTGCCCAAGAACCGCTGCACCACCAGGTTAAGGACGTGAGCCACACAGGGCACATGGGTCAGTTGTCCCTGTCGGAGGGCGGAGAGGAGGTTGGTGCCATTGTCGCAAACCACCATTCCTGGCTTAAGCTGGCGTGGCGTCAACCACCTCTCGGCCTGGCCCTGCAGAGCAGACAGGACCTCTGCCCCAGTGTGGCTTCTGTCCCCCAAACACACCAGCGCAAGCACGGCATGGCATCTTTTTGCCTGCGTACTTGCGTAGCCCCGTGAACGGCTACGGAGCACCGCTGGTTCATAGGACAAACCACAGGAAGAGGCCATGGAGGAAGAAGAAGAGGAGGGGGTGGAGGAGAGAGGTGTGTCACAACCAGTAGTAGCATTTTGGAGGCGTGGCGGTGGGACAACCTCCAACACTACTGCACCTTGTCCTGCATCCTTCCCAGCTGCCAAAAGAGTGACCCAATGGGCCGTGAAAGAAAGGTAACGTCCCTGTCCATGCCTGCTGGACCATGAGTCAGCGGTAATATGCACCTTACCGCTGACCGCCCTGTCCAGCGAGGCCAAGACATTGCCTTCCACATGCCGGTAGAGAGCCGGAATAGCCTTCCGTGAGAAAAAGTGGCGTTTGGGAACCTGCCACTGAGGAACCGCACATTGTACAAACTCACGGAAGGGGGCCGAGTCTACCAACTGAAAAAGCAGCAGTTGAAGCGCTAGCAATTTAGCCAAGCTAGCATTCAACCGCTGGGCATGTGGATGGCTGGGAGTGAACTTCTTTCGACGGTCCAGCAGCTGGGGCAGGGAAATTTGCCTGCTAGAATCGGACGTCGGTGTACTGCTAGCAGAGTGGCCGCAAGTACTTGGCTGTGACACACCTAATTCTACACCTTCATTCCTCTCAGTGCATGTTTCAGAGAGGACTGAAGTTATAGTGGGGTTGGAGATCCCAGCTGATGCGGTGCAAGGAGAGGTCCGCTTTGTTCTTTGGTGTGGGTCTTTGAGGTAGGCTTGCCAACGAGCTGCATGGCAGGTCAACATATGTCTGGTCAGGCATGTGGTACCCAAGCGGCTGATGTTTTGGCCACGCGATATACGCTTGAGACATATGTTGCAAACAGCAGCTGTGCGATCTGATGCACTAGCCTCAAAAAAGGCCCACACCAAAGAACTTTTTGAATGACGGGCAGAGGCAGCGCCCTGCACAGGCGGAGCTCTGCGGTGTGATTCTGTCGGTGTACTGCCCTTACGCTGGCCACCAAAGGGCATCCTGCCTCGTTGGAGATGTGCCTCCTCCTCATCCTCCTCCTCCTCCACTCTCCTATTAGGCACCCACGTGGAGTCAGTGACCTCATCATCACCTCCCTCCTCATCACTGGAGCCAATCTGGCAGTATGCTGCAGCTGCTGGAACATGACTGCCAGATTGGTGTCCTTCTTGAGCATCCCCTCTGTCTGCTCTCACGCTACTGCCTTCCTCTAGCTGGGTTTCATCATCAGACCCTTCGAAACGCTGGGCATCCTCCTGGAGCATGTACCCAACACTGTGCTGAAACAGTTCGGGGGACTCCTCAGGAGGAGGACATGGTGGGTCTAGGGAAGGAGTGACTGATGATGAGTCTGACATTGATACCAGGGAAGAGGACGCTTTGGCAGCTGCTTTTCCAGTACCCTGAGCCTGGGTGAGAGAGGATGAGGAGGAGGAGGAGGGCTTGGTCATCCACTCTACCAAGTCTTCGGCATGATGTGGCTCAACATGTCCAGCTGCCGAAAAGAAGGACAAGCGTGTCCCATGGCCATGTGCTGATGACAATGCACCGCGTCCACGACCAGCACTGTTGCCCCCAGACACAGAGCCTGCTTGCCCTCTTTTATTGCCTCCTGACTGTCTGCCTCTCCTTGTTTGCCTTCCAGACATTCTAATAGATGGCCTGCAGGGAGATGGGAAAAAAGCAATAAGGGCTACCTTCAGGTGTCCTTCTCTGTCCCTTGAAACAAGGACTTTGACAGTGAAAGAAACTGACACTCTCCCTACCTACAGTTTTCTGTCCCTAGAAAAAATGTTTTTTTTAAGCACAATTTAGCACAAGGAGAATTCACTCACTGTCCTTCCAGGTCCCTGGAAACAAGGACTTTGACAGTGAAAGAAACTGACACTCTCCCTACCTACAGTTTTCTGTCCCTAGAAAAAATGTTTTTTTTAAGCACAATTTAGCACAAGGAGAATTCACTCACTGTCCTTCCAGGTCCCTGGAAACAAGGAATTTGACAGTGAAAGAAACTGACACTCTCCCTACCTACAGTTTTCTGTCCCTAGAAAAAATGTTTTTTTTAAGCACAATTTAGCACAAGGAGAATTCACTCACTGTCCTTCCAGGTCCCTGGAAACAAGGACTTTCACAGTGAAAGAAACTGACACTCTCCCTACCTACAGTTTTCTGTCCCTAGAAAAAATGTTTTTTTTAAGCACAATTTAGCACAAGGAGAATTCACTCACTGTCCTTCCAGGTCCCTGGAAACAAGGACTTTGACAGTGAAAGAAACTGACACTCTCCCTACCTACAGTTTTCTGTCCCTAGAAAAAATGTTTTTTTTAAGCACAATTTAGCACAAGGAGAATTCACTCACTGTCCTTCCAGGTCCCTGGAAACAAGGACTTTGACAGTGAAAGAAACTGACACTCTCCCTACCTACAGTTTTCTGTCCCTAGAAAAAATGTTTTTTTTAAGCACAATTTAGCACAAGGAGAATTCACTCACTGTCCTTCCAGGTCCCTGGAAACAAGGACTTTGACAGTGAAAGAAACTGACACTCTCCCTACCTACAGTTTTCTGTCCCTAGAAAAAATGTTTTTTTTAAGCACAATTTAGCACAAGGAGAATTCACTCACTGTCCTTCCAGGTCCCTGGAAACAAGGACTTTCACAGTGAAAGAAACTGACACTCTCCCTACCTACAGTTTTCTGTCCCTAGAAAAAATGTTTTTTTTAAGCACAATTTAGCACAAGGAGAATTCACTCACTGTCCTTCCAGGTCCCTGGAAACAAGGACTTTGACAGTGAAAGAAACTGACACTCTCCCTACCTACAGTTTTCTGTCCCTAGAAAAAATGTTTTTTTTAAGCACAATTTAGCACAAGGAGAATTCACTCACTGTCCTTCCAGGTCCCTGGAAACAAGGACTTTGACAGTGAAAGAAACTGACACTCTCCCTACCTACAGTTTTCTGTCCCTAGAAAAAATGTTTTTTTTAAGCACAATTTAGCACAAGGAGAATTCACTCACTGTCCTTCCAGGTCCCTGGAAACAAGGACTTTGACAGTGAAAGAAACTGACACTCTCCCTACCTACAGTTTTCTGTCCCTAGAAAAAATGTTTTTTTTAAGCACAATTTAGCACAAGGAGAATTCACTCACTGTCCTTCCAGGTCCCTGGAAACAAGGACTTTGACAGTGAAAGAAACTGACACTCTCCCTACCTACAGTTTTCTGTCCCTAGAAAAAATGTTTTTTTTAAGCACAATTTAGCACAAGGAGAATTCACTCACTGTCCTTCCAGGTCCCTGGAAACAAGGACTTTGACAGTGAAAGAAACTGACACTCTCCCTACCTACAGTTTTCTGTCCCTAGAAAAAATGTTTTTTTTAAGCACAATTTAGCACAAGGAGAATTCACTCACTGTCCTTCCAGGTCCCTGGAAACAAGGACTTTTACAGTGAAAGAAACTGACACTCTCCCTACCTACAGTTTTCTGTCCCTAGAAAAAATGTTTTTTTTAAGCACAATTTAGCACAAGGAGAATTCACTCACTGTCCTTCCAGGTCCCTGGAAACAAGGACTTTGACAGTGAAAGAAACTGACACTCTCCCTACCTACAGTTTTCTGTCCCTAGAAAAAATGTTTTTTTTAAGCACAATTTAGCACAAGGAGAATTCACTCACTGTCCTTCCAGGTCCCTGGAAACAAGGACTTTGACAGTGAAAGAAACTGACACTCTCCCTACCTACAGTTTTCTGTCCCTAGAAAAAAATGTTTTTTTTAAGCACAATTTAGCACAAGGAGAATTCACTCACTGTCCTTCCAGGTCCCTGGAAACAAGGACTTTGACAGTGAAAGAAACTGACACTCTCCCTACCTACAGTTTTCTGTCCCTAGAAAAAATGTTTTTTTTAAGCACAATTTAGCACAAGGAGAATTCACTCACTGTCCTTCCAGGTCCCTGGAAACAAGGACTTTCACAGTGAAAGAAACTGACACTCTCCCTACCTACAGTTTTCTGTCCCTAGAAAAAATGTTTTTTTTAAGCACAATTTAGCACAAGGAGAATTCACTCACTGTCCTTCCAGGTCCCTGGAAACAAGGACTTTGACAGTGAAAGAAACTGACACTCTCCCTACCTACAGTTTTCTGTCCCTAGAAAAAATGTTTTTTTTAAGCACAATTTAGCACAAGGAGAATTCACTCACTGTCCTTCCAGGTCCCTGGAAACAAGGACTTTCACAGTGAAAGAAACTGACACTCTCCCTACCTACAGTTTTCTGTCCCTAGAAAAAATGTTTTTTTTAAGCACAATTTAGCACAAGGAGAATTCACTCACTGTCCTTCCAGGTCCCTGGAAACAAGGACTTTGACAGTGAAAGAAACTGACACTCTACCTACCTACAGTTTTCTGTCCCTAGAAAAAATGTTTTTTTTAAGCACAATTTAGCACAAGGAGAATTCACTCACTGTCCTTCCAGGTCCCTGGAAACAAGGACTTTGACAGTGAAAGAAACTGACACTCTCCCTACCTACAGTTTTCTGTCCCTAGAAAAAATGTTTTTTTTAAGCACAATTTAGCACAAGGAGAATTCACTCACTGTCCTTCCAGGTCCCTGGAAACAAGGACTTTGACAGTGA
The DNA here is from genome assembly GCA_029206835.1 of Rana muscosa. NCBI lineage: Eukaryota > Metazoa > Chordata > Amphibia > Anura > Ranidae > Rana > Rana muscosa. The sequence continues at coordinate 249,706,407 of CM055117.1, read as the reverse complement.
AAGAAACTGACACTCTCCCTACCTACAGTTTTCTGTCCCTAGAAAAAATTTTTTTTTAAGCACAATTTAGCACAAGGAGAATTCACTCACTGTCCTTCCAGGTCCCTGGAAACAAGGACTTTGACAGTGAAAGAAACTGACACTCTCCCTACCTACAGTTTTCTGTCCCTAGAAAAAATGTTTTTTTTAAGCACAATTTAGCACAAGGAGAATTCACTCACTGTCCTTCCAGGTCCCTGGAAACAAGGACTTTGACAGTGAAAGAAACTGACACTCTCCCTACCTACAGTTTTCTGTCCCTAGAAAAAATGTTTTTTTTAAGCACAATTTAGCACAAGGAGAATTCACTCACTGTCCTTCCAGGTCCCTGGAAACAAGGAATTTGACAGTGAAAGAAACTGACACTCTCCCTACCTACAGTTTTCTGTCCCTAGAAAAAATGTTTTTTTTAAGCACAATTTAGCACAAGGAGAATTCACTCACTGTCCTTCCAGGTCCCTGGAAACAAGGACTTTCACAGTGAAAGAAACTGACACTCTCCCTACCTACAGTTTTCTGTCCCTAGAAAAAATGTTTTTTTTAAGCACAATTTAGCACAAGGAGAATTCACTCACTGTCCTTCCAGGTCCCTGGAAACAAGGACTTTGACAGTGAAAGAAACTGACACTCTCCCTACCTACAGTTTTCTGTCCCTAGAAAAAATGTTTTTTTTAAGCACAATTTAGCACAAGGAGAATTCACTCACTGTCCTTCCAGGTCCCTGGAAACAAGGACTTTGACAGTGAAAGAAACTGACACTCTCCCTACCTACAGTTTTCTGTCCCTAGAAAAAATGTTTTTTTTAAGCACAATTTAGCACAAGGAGAATTCACTCACTGTCCTTCCAGGTCCCTGGAAACAAGGACTTTGACAGTGAAAGAAACTGACACTCTCCCTACCTACAGTTTTCTGTCCCTAGAAAAAATGTTTTTTTTAAGCACAATTTAGCACAAGGAGAATTCACTCACTGTCCTTCCAGGTCCCTGGAAACAAGGACTTTCACAGTGAAAGAAACTGACACTCTCCCTACCTACAGTTTTCTGTCCCTAGAAAAAATGTTTTTTTTAAGCACAATTTAGCACAAGGAGAATTCACTCACTGTCCTTCCAGGTCCCTGGAAACAAGGACTTTGACAGTGAAAGAAACTGACACTCTCCCTACCTACAGTTTTCTGTCCCTAGAAAAAATGTTTTTTTTAAGCACAATTTAGCACAAGGAGAATTCACTCACTGTCCTTCCAGGTCCCTGGAAACAAGGACTTTGACAGTGAAAGAAACTGACACTCTCCCTACCTACAGTTTTCTGTCCCTAGAAAAAATGTTTTTTTTAAGCACAATTTAGCACAAGGAGAATTCACTCACTGTCCTTCCAGGTCCCTGGAAACAAGGACTTTGACAGTGAAAGAAACTGACACTCTCCCTACCTACAGTTTTCTGTCCCTAGAAAAAATGTTTTTTTTAAGCACAATTTAGCACAAGGAGAATTCACTCACTGTCCTTCCAGGTCCCTGGAAACAAGGACTTTGACAGTGAAAGAAACTGACACTCTCCCTACCTACAGTTTTCTGTCCCTAGAAAAAATGTTTTTTTTAAGCACAATTTAGCACAAGGAGAATTCACTCACTGTCCTTCCAGGTCCCTGGAAACAAGGACTTTGACAGTGAAAGAAACTGACACTCTCCCTACCTACAGTTTTCTGTCCCTAGAAAAAATGTTTTTTTTAAGCACAATTTAGCACAAGGAGAATTCACTCACTGTCCTTCCAGGTCCCTGGAAACAAGGACTTTTACAGTGAAAGAAACTGACACTCTCCCTACCTACAGTTTTCTGTCCCTAGAAAAAATGTTTTTTTTAAGCACAATTTAGCACAAGGAGAATTCACTCACTGTCCTTCCAGGTCCCTGGAAACAAGGACTTTGACAGTGAAAGAAACTGACACTCTCCCTACCTACAGTTTTCTGTCCCTAGAAAAAATGTTTTTTTTAAGCACAATTTAGCACAAGGAGAATTCACTCACTGTCCTTCCAGGTCCCTGGAAACAAGGACTTTGACAGTGAAAGAAACTGACACTCTCCCTACCTACAGTTTTCTGTCCCTAGAAAAAAATGTTTTTTTTAAGCACAATTTAGCACAAGGAGAATTCACTCACTGTCCTTCCAGGTCCCTGGAAACAAGGACTTTGACAGTGAAAGAAACTGACACTCTCCCTACCTACAGTTTTCTGTCCCTAGAAAAAATGTTTTTTTTAAGCACAATTTAGCACAAGGAGAATTCACTCACTGTCCTTCCAGGTCCCTGGAAACAAGGACTTTCACAGTGAAAGAAACTGACACTCTCCCTACCTACAGTTTTCTGTCCCTAGAAAAAATGTTTTTTTTAAGCACAATTTAGCACAAGGAGAATTCACTCACTGTCCTTCCAGGTCCCTGGAAACAAGGACTTTGACAGTGAAAGAAACTGACACTCTCCCTACCTACAGTTTTCTGTCCCTAGAAAAAATGTTTTTTTTAAGCACAATTTAGCACAAGGAGAATTCACTCACTGTCCTTCCAGGTCCCTGGAAACAAGGACTTTGACAGTGAAAGAAACTGACACTCTCCCTACCTACAGTTTTCTGTCCCTAGAAAAAATGTTTTTTTTAAGCACAATTTAGCACAAGGAGAATTCACTCACTGTCCTTCCAGGTCCCTGGAAACAAGGACTTTGACAGTGAAAGAAACTGACACTCTCCCTACCTACAGTTTTCTGTCCCTAGAAAAAATGTTTTTTTTAAGCACAATTTAGCACAAGGAGAATTCACTCACTGTCCTTCCAGGTCCCTGGAAACAAGGACTTTGACAGTGAAAGAAACTGACACTCTCCCTACCTACAGTTTTCTGTCCCTAGAAAAAATGTTTTTTTTAAGCACAATTTAGCACAAGGAGAATTCACTCACTGTCCTTCCAGGTCCCTGGAAACAAGGACTTTGACAGTGAAAGAAACTGACACTCTCCCTACCTACAGTTTTCTGTCCCTAGAAAAAATGTTTTTTTTAAGCACAATTTAGCACAAGGAGAATTCACTCACTGTCCTTCCAGGTCCCTGGAAACAAGGACTTTTACAGTGAAAGAAACTGACACTCTCCCTACCTACAGTTTTCTGTCCCTAGAAAAAATGTTTTTTTTAAGCACAATTTAGCACAAGGAGAATTCACTCACTGTCCTTCCAGGTCCCTGGAAACAAGGACTTTGACAGTGAAAGAAACTGACACTCTCCCTACCTACAGTTTTCTGTCCCTAGAAAAAATGTTTTTTTTAAGCACAATTTAGCACAAGGAGAATTCACTCACTGTCCTTCCAGGTCCCTGGAAACAAGGACTTTGACAGTGAAAGAAACTGACACTCTCCCTACCTACAGTTTTCTGTCCCTAGAAAAAAATGTTTTTTTTAAGCACAATTTAGCACAAGGAGAATTCACTCACTGTCCTTCCAGGTCCCTGGAAACAAGGACTTTGACAGTGAAAGAAACTGACACTCTCCCTACCTACAGTTTTCTGTCCCTAGAAAAAATGTTTTTTTTAAGCACAATTTAGCACAAGGAGAATTCACTCACTGTCCTTCCAGGTCCCTGGAAACAAGGACTTTCACAGTGAAAGAAACTGACACTCTCCCTACCTACAGTTTTCTGTCCCTAGAAAAAATGTTTTTTTTAAGCACAATTTAGCACAAGGAGAATTCACTCACTGTCCTTCCAGGTCCCTGGAAACAAGGACTTTGACAGTGAAAGAAACTGACACTCTCCCTACCTACAGTTTTCTGTCCCTAGAAAAAATGTTTTTTTTAAGCACAATTTAGCACAAGGAGAATTCACTCACTGTCCTTCCAGGTCCCTGGAAACAAGGACTTTGACAGTGAAAGAAACTGACACTCTCCCTACCTACAGTTTTCTGTCCCTAGAAAAAATGTTTTTTTTAAGCACAATTTAGCACAAGGAGAATTCACTCACTGTCCTTCCAGGTCCCTGGAAACAAGGACTTTGACAGTGAAAGAAACTGACACTCTACCTACCTACAGTTTTCTGTCCCTAGAAAAAATGTTTTTTTTAAGCACAATTTAGCACAAGGAGAATTCACTCACTGTCCTTCCAGGTCCCTGGAAACAAGGACTTTGACAGTGAAAGAAACTGACACTCTCCCTACCTACAGTTTTCTGTCCCTAGAAAAAATGTTTTTTTTAAGCACAATTTAGCACAAGGAGAATTCACTCACTGTCCTTCCAGGTCCCTGGAAACAAGGACTTTGACAGTGAAAGAAACTGACACTCTCCCTACCTACAGTTTTCTGTCCCTAGAAATTTTTTTTTTTTAAGCACAATTTAGCACAAGGAGAATTCACTCACTGTCCTTCCAGGTCCCTGGAAACAAGGACTTTGACAGTGAAAGAAACTGACACTCTCCCTACCTACAGTTTTCTGTCCCTAGAAAAAATGTTTTTTTTAAGCACAATTTAGCACAAGGAGAATTCACTCACTGTCCTTCCAGGTCCCTGGAAACAAGGACTTTGACAGTGAAAGAAACTGACACTCTCCCTACCTACAGTTTTCTGTCCCTAGAAAAAATGTTTTTTTTAAGCACAATTTAGCACAAGGAGAATTCACTCACTGTCCTTCCAGGTCCCTGGAAACAAGGACTTTGACAGTGAAAGAAACTGACACTCTCCCTACCTACAGTTTTCTGTCCCTAGAAAAAATGTTTTTTTTAAGCACAATTTAGCACAAGGAGAATTCACTCACTGTCCTTCCAGGTCCCTGGAAACAAGGACTTTGACAGTGAAAGAAACTGACACTCTCCCTACCTACAGTTTTCTGTCCCTAGAAAAAATGTTTTTTTTTAAGCACAATTTAGCACAAGGAGAATTCACTCACTGTCCTTCCAGGTCCCTGGAAACAAGGACTTTCACAGTGAAAGAAACTGACACTCTCCCTACCTACAGTTTTCTGTCCCTAGAAAAAATGTTTTTTTTAAGCACAATTTAGCACAAGGAGAATTCACTCACTGTCCTTCCAGGTCCCTGGAAACAAGGACTTTCACAGTGAAAGAAACTGACACTCTCCCTACCTACAGTTTTCTGTCCCTAGAAAAAATGTTTTTTTTAAGCACAATTTAGCACAAGGAGAATTCACTCACTGTCCTTCCAGGTCCCTGGAAACAAGGACTTTGACAGTGAAAGAAACTGACACTCTCCCTACCTACAGTTTTCTGTCCCTAGAAAAAATGTTTTTTTTAAGCACAATTTAGCACAAGGAGAATTCACTCACTGTCCTTCCAGGTCCCTGGAAACAAGGACTTTGACAGTGAAAGAAACTGACACTCTCCCTACCTACAGTTTTCTGTCCCTAGAAAAAATGTTTTTTTTAAGCACAATTTAGCACAAGGAGAATTCACTCACTGTCCTTCCAGGTCCCTGGAAACAAGGACTTTGACAGTGAAAGAAACTGACACTCTCCCTACCTACAGTTTTCTGTCCCTAGAAAAAATGTTTTTTTTAAGCACAATTTAGCACAAGGAGAATTCACTCACTGTCCTTCCAGGTCCCTGGAAACAAGGACTTTGACAGTGAAAGAAACTGACACTCTCCCTACCTACAGTTTTCTGTCCCTAGAAAAAATGTTTTTTTTAAGCACAATTTAGCACAAGGAGAATTCACTCACTGTCCTTCCAGGTCCCTGGAAACAAGGACTTTGACAGTGAAAGAAACTGACACTCTCCCTACCTACAGTTTTCTGTCCCTAGAAAAAATGTTTTTTTAAGCACAATTTAGCACAAGGAGAATTCACTCACTGTCCTTCCAGGTCCCTGGAAACAAGGACTTTGACAGTGAAAGAAACTGACACTCTCCCTACCTACAGTTTTCTGTCCCTAGAAAAAATGTTTTTTTTAAGCACAATTTAGCACAAGGAGAATTCACTCACTGTCCTTCCAGGTCCCTGGAAACAAGGACTTTGACAGTGAAAGAAACTGACACTCTCCCTACCTACAGTTTTCTGTCCCTAGAAAAAATGTTTTTTTTAAGCACAATTTAGCACAAGGAGAATTCACTCACTGTCCTTCCAGGTCCCTGGAAACAAGGACTTTGACAGTGAAAGAAACTGACACTCTCCCTACCTACAGTTTTCTGTCCCTAGAAAAAATGTTTTTTTTAAGCACAATTTAGCACAAGGAGAATTCACTCACTGTCCTTCCAGGTCCCTGGAAACAAGGACTTTGACAGTGAAAGAAACTGACACTCTCCCTACCTACAGTTTTCTGTCCCTAGAAAAAATGTTTTTTTTAAGCACAATTTAGCACAAGGAGAATTCACTCACTGTCCTTCCAGGTCCCTGGAAACAAGGACTTTGACAGTGAAAGAAACTGACACTCTCCCTACCTACAGTTTTCTGTCCCTAGAAAAAATGTTTTTTTTAAGCACAATTTAGCACAAGGAGAATTCACTCACTGTCCTTCCAGGTCCCTGGAAACAAGGACTTTGACAGTGAAAGAAACTGACACTCTCCCTACCTACAGTTTTCTGTCCCTAGAAAAAATGTTTTTTTTAAGCACAATTTAGCACAAGGAGAATTCACTCACTGTCCTTCCAGGTCCCTGGAAACAAGGACTTTGACAGTGAAAGAAACTGACACTCTCCCTACCTACAGTTTTCTGTCCCTAGAAAAAATGTTTTTTTTAAGCACAATTTAGCACAAGGAGAATTCACTCACTGTCCTTCCAGGTCCCTGGAAACAAGGACTTTCACAGTGAAAGAAACTGACACTCTCCCTACCTACAGTTTTCTGTCCCTAGAAAAAATGTTTTTTTTAAGCACAATTTAGCACAAGGAGAATTCACTCACTGTCCTTCCAGGTCCCTGGAAACAAGGACTTTCACAGTGAAAGAAACTGACACTCTCCCTACCTACAGTTTTCTGTCCCTAGAAAAAATGTTTTTTTTAAGCACAATTTAGCACAAGGAGAATTCACTCACTGTCCTTCCAGGTCCCTGGAAACAAGGACTTTGACAGTGAAAGAAACTGACACTCTCCCTACCTACAGTTTTCTGTCCCTAGAAAAAATGTTTTTTTTAAGCACAATATAGCACAAGCACAAAACACACTGACACTCTCCCTACCTATCCTTCTCTTTCCCTAAACTAAAGGAATCCAGGTTAAGCAAGAAAGAAATAAAAGTCACTGTCCCTGCCTATGCTGCTCTATCCCTGCTCCGGAACACACTACACTAGGCCGCCGTGCTGGCGGCCTTTTATAGTGTGGGGCGTGTACTAAACACCCTCAGCAATAATTGGCCACAGGCATCCTGCCTGTGGCCAATCATTGCTCTCCTCGCTGCCGGCGCTGTGATTGGCCAAGCATGCGGGGTCACAGTGCATGCTTGGCCAATCACAGCGCCTGGATGACACTGCGATGGCGTAGTGCATTGTGGGCCGTTCGCGTCACTCGAATTTGGCGCGAACGGCCCAAATCGTTCGATCTTCGTCGAACGATCGAGCAGCCGATGTTCGAGTCGAACGTATGTTCGACTCGAACACGAAGCTCATCCCTAGAGTTTAGCTTTAATTTTCTTAGTGTATTTAAATATGCTAACGCATTTAGCACTACTCTTCCCCAAGACTGGCAATGTTGCTATCCAAAGGTGTCTCTGTTGCTCCTCCATCCAGACTGTAGATGTTCTGATACAGGAAAGGAGTAACTGGGTGGATCACCAGTTGAAAAAAGAAGGGAAAAAAGAATGAAGCCAACACATTTTGGGTTTTGATTTTAATACTGCTTAAACTGTAGTTGTAACTGAATCTCAAATTAACAGGAATTACTTTAATTTGTGAAATCATGTAAATTGTTACCGTCTTGACCATAAATTTATTTTCCACATGACTTTGAAACTTTTGGATTTAAGGAACGCAACAGAGAAAGATTTACTAGGGATTTTCCATTAAAGACATTTTAAGGACCACAATCAATAACAAAAATGTGTTTCTGCATGTTAGCAACTTTATGTAAATCCTCTAAGGATATCTAAGGATATCTAAGGATATCAAAATGTGTAAGACAATGATAATTATGGTTGTGAAAGTAAGAAGTAAGTCAGATACATATAAAATGTATAAACTTTTAAATGTTTACCTTCCATTGAGGTATTCATTGAGCATGTATAAGGTAAAGATGGCCCTGATGTTTATAGTTAAAAGAAAACTTCAACATAAATGCAAAGTTGAACATGAGTTCTATGGCCTTTGTAAAATTTTAAATATAATGTACATTTTTTACAACACTGTTTTATGAGAAATCTACAGTGTAAAATTGGGATTTTCTGTTTTTTGTGCGTGAAATATCATAAGCCAATATTGAAGCCACAAAAAAAGTGTATGTACAGCCAAACTTTTTTATTATTTTGGTTAAATTAGGAAATACTGTAGACAAGACCCTTTCATCCATTGGGGAAATTGTCCTTAACTTTCTGTTGCAGACACAACAGTAAATTAGAGGATATCTCTCCAAGTAAGGACAGATCAACTCTTAATAGTCAATTGGCCCTTTTGAATGTTTGATTTTGAAAAAAAAAATATATGTAGTATGTATTTGCATAATATTAGGTACTTGCTATGAATGCAATAAATTAGTTGCAGTGTTAGTTCATATTTCACCTCCATATACAAATTAATGAGCATTTTGGAAAATTTAAATTGAAATCCAAATTATAATGTTTTAAGGTTTCAAGGAGTTCCTTTCTATTTGTTTTACCTAATACATTCACTACTGGTTTCCAGTTTTTCCACCATACTTTTTCTAGTTTTGTATGCAGTTCATGTCTAACCTATAATAATAAAAAGTTAAAAGTGGTTAAAAAATAACAAACAAAACGTAAAAAAGTATGTACATTTTTGAGTTATTCAAGTAATGGTTTAATACCTTACAATTTTTCTGCAGCAATGGAAGTAGTGAGTCTCCAGAGTTTATTTGACCATTCATACAGGTGTAACAACAGGGGGAAATAGTATATTGCTCATATAATGATGGGAAAAAAGCAATTAGCAAAGGAAGACTGACAGAAACTTTTAATGACTGGTTGCCGGCGGCTGAAGCTTTTTGATAGCTATTACCTGTGGTGATCACTGCTGGATGCGTGTGCAAGTAGCTGCAGCCACCAGTGACCTGTCATTATAGTGATCCGGGGACGGTGCCCACACCTATCCATTCAGAGCCACAACTGCAATCTCTGATTCCTGCTTCTATAATTTGAATATATTATTTAGGTTTTTTGAGTTCTGAGCCAGGAGTGGCCTCCACAATGCCGTGCAATCATATAGTATTATGGTGTGAGTGATTCTCAACGTCCTCAACCTTAAGGTGCAGGGAGATAAGGGAGAGTTGATATTGTTCAAACCCCCTTTCCAGGAGATTAACACGGGTACCAAAGAGAGCTGAAGCATTTGGCAATCCCTCTACATTGAAATCTGTAGTTGACAATTGTTGTATCCATCTCTGTGCTTAGAGCATATTTTATTTCTGTAGCCAATGAGCAGAGTTCTGCCTTAGTAGGCAGTGATGGCAGAAGTGAGTGGCATTCAGAGTCTGCCATGAAGGAGACAGCTGTTGATTGCTGAGAGGAGTCACTCTGCCCAGGAGAGGAGGAGAGGAAGGTGCCAGCCTGTTGGGAGTGGGTATTGCTGTATATGCTGTACGGGGAGCCTGTGGCGGGGAGGTAGCAGCTTCTTTGGTTCATCTGTGGCTGGTCCCAGTGCTAAGAGGATTTTATAGCTGTCTTAGCCGGTGCCATCTTGAGAGCACTGATGTCTCACTTTTGAGACAAAGAAAGGGACTTGGGACATAAATACCTCAGCTGCACTGGAAGATGAATGAACAGGAACTCTGTACAAAGGCTTCTATTCCTTCAAAATTAAACACAGTTTAGTATGCTTCAGTTATGAATGAACACAGTGAGTGATTGATATTGATCACTCACTGAGTTTATTTAGAAAACGAATGGGCCGATAAATATTTACCAGTCCCTTTCCTCACTTTCAATCCTGAAAAATCTCCATGTGTGATGTGTGCAGCCAACAGAAGGGAGAGAGGAGGGAAGCTGCCGGGGCTGCAGGCGGAAAGGGGTACACAGCATGGCAGGCACACAGCAGGGGGCACACAGTGAGGGCCCTGGGCAGCAGGGGGAAAAGGATGTGAAGAGAGTGGGTGATCAGTGTGGTGTGGGGAGGAATTACTGGAACTGATCCCCTCCAGCGGGAGGAAGGAGAGAAGCTGTCTTTCAGCTTCTGCAGGGGGATCAGTACCAGAAATCCCCTTTCCCACTGCACTGATCAGTCTGTCCACATTTCACGCTGCTGCCTGGGCTCAGGCCCCCTTGTTGAATTGATGGGGCTAGGGCTCTGTACAGGAAGATTAGTAGTACTTCCTTATCAGTGGCCCTGCCTATAGTTAAACTTTAGGTGTTAGCTTTTTGGTCAGACATAGGGATGGTCCCGATGTTCGATTCAAACATCAGGTGTTTGTTCACAGATAAACTGAACACACGGGGCGTTTGCGGGAAATTCGAGTGTTGCAGAGCGCCCCATAATACACCGTGAGATCGCAGTGTATTGACAGCTGCTGATTGGCCAAAGGAGTCCAGAAACTTATTGACCTGTTATACACACACACTAATTACAAGCAAACAGATCACAGGTGAGGATGGTTACCTTTAATAGCCATTCAAACCCCTTTGTGTCAACTTGTGTGCATGTTATCAGGCCAAAATCACCAGGGTATGTAAACTTTTGATCAGGGTCATTTGGGTAGTTTCTGTTGTCATTGTGATTTAGAAAGAGTAAAAACAGTTGATTGATAATAAATGCCTTTAGCTAAACACTAACCATGGTTGAAAGAAATGTTTTTGTGTTATCATTCATATTCTCTGAAAAATGGCCAAGTTTAAATGACATTTTTTCCTTTAGAAATGTAATTTTACTGCGGCACTGTTCTACACATCACATAAATGTGCCACTTTACAGGCAGACTAAGGAGACCCCCCAGGCAGGATATTTAAAGAAATATTTCATTTTTATTGTTTAACTTATTAAAAATGGTTGTTTTAAAAGCGTTTTATTGCATTGATACATGTCCCCTAGGGCAGTACCGGGTCCCTGTACACTTTTTGTGGCAATAACTTTCATATAAGCCTTTAAAATGAGCACTTTTGATTTTTAATGATCGTATCCCATAGACTTTGTTAGGGTTCGCATGTTCGCTGGAACTTTTTGACTGTTCGCATGTTCTGGTGTGAACCGCACCGGGGGGGGTGTTTGGCCCATCCCTAGTCAGACACTTGTTATAGTGTTAATGGCTTGCTTTTGGAAATAAAGTATATGTAATAATCATGTTAGATTTAGAGTTTGGAATTAATAGAACCTTGTTCTCACTGGTAATATGTCCAAAAAGGGTTTTCCTTGTCTCATCATTGTACGTGGCTCTACTGAAGACATTTCCACTCCTTCCTGTCCTTATTAACACTCTAACTAAGCAGAAATCTCCCCTAGTGAGGCACAGACAGCAATTGAAATAGATAATAGATCTAACCATCAGACTATACTATTAACATTTACTATTAAAAGTAGTCATGGAATATCTATTTAATTCTATAAAAGCAATCTAATCAGAAGCAACAGTTCATTTACGTTTTTTCCTGCTTTAACTTGGAAATTTAACAATTTGAAAAAAACTTGACTGATTAGTACAATAGTTCAGACCAGCTGCCTTAGAGCAGTATGACATATTTTATGTTGATTGTTTAACATTTTCAATTAGTATCTTTGATTCAACTAAAACCAAGAAACTTTTAACTGTTTATTTCACACTTTTATTGGTTTTAACACTTTAAAGAAGGAATGCCAGCAAAAACATTTTCTGGTGACCTTTGTCCAAGTTTATATTTATTAAAGACTTCATGAAGCAAAATAAACACATTTTGTTCAAGGCAGTAAAACAATTTTTTTTTTTAATCCCTAAAAAGTCATCCTTCTTAAGCTGATCACTGGTGAGATCTCCCTTTTCTTTGACCATTTATTTTGTATTCTCTTTTTCAGCGCCTGTTTCCAGTGGTAATATGCTAGACTATTGTTACAAGTGGATAGTCATGAAGAATATCTTGGCAAAGTTAAAACAAATAATTCTTTCTTTAGGAATGACAAAATGTGGGATTTTTTTGTAGTCTAGGAGGTACAAATTCTATTTAGGGATGAGCTTTGAGTTCATGGTTGACCAAAACCCAAGCCTTTCAAAGTTCAAGAAGATGGCAAACTACTGTGATTGTTTACTGTCATAGCAATCATTGCTAATCATGCACTTTCTGACGTCTGGTCAGGTGGCTTGGAAGAGCTAATAATAGGGGTTTTCCAATGTGCTCCATTTTAGGCCTCATGCACACTGGACGTTATAGTGACATTAGTTGTTGAAAGCTGTAGCTGTAGAATGAGTTTTTCAGCGTTTTTGTAGTAGTGTTTTTCAGCGTTGTTTTGCGTTTTTTGGTGTTATTTAGCTGTAGCATTTTTTAGCTTTTTTTTAGCAAAACTATACTCCTATAAAAGCTTATGGCTCAAAAACGCTAATAAATGCAGAAAAGCAGAGTTTTTCAGCATTTTTAAGCTGTTGTCGGCTTTTTTCAGCGTTTTTACAGCTGAAAATTTCCTCTCAAAATCCACCAGTTCTGGGATTTTTTCCAGCTGGGAAAACACCCCTGCCAAAAACTGCTGATAACAGCCTATGTGTGGATAGGATAACATGCTGGGGAGTTTAATAACTGCAAAAAAAACAGCAGCATTAAAAACGTCCAGTGTGCATGAGGCCTAAAAGTCCGGGTTCCCAAGAGCAGGCCAGTGTGTGTTTGAACAGATAAGGTGTAGTTTGGGAAATCACACAGAAGACAGGGAAAATTAGGTCTTAGTGCTGGTGCTCAGTGCTCATTCCTGAAAAAAAAATTCTCTCTATTTTAATGTACACTCACAGACACACAAACAGGGAGCCTGATTTATTACAAGATTAATGAAATTGTGCTGAAACAAAAAAAAATTCACCAGTGGTGCAGGGGCATGACTGTGAGGAGTTGCAAGGAGGAGTATGTCAAGTGAAGACCCGATAATAAATGTCAAACCCCATGATAAATCCGAAAATGTTTGCATACGCACTAGTTCAGTGCTTTTACCTATAAAAACATTCATAAAGAATACGATTTGAATGATTTTACGCACCAGTAAATTGTAAAATGTTCGTAATTTTTTTTCCATGGGCTCAATTCACTAATGCTAAAATACTGCACAAAAATAGCAGCAAAAAAATGCATGCTCTATTTTCTAAAAACTTTATTAATTCCTTAAAAAAAAAAGAAAAAACACAAATGTTACTCCACAAAATGGTACTTTAAATGTACACTATGAGGCAGCCCACATTTATCATAAAAACATATAGTAAAGGATCCACAGACATAAAATTGTCATTTAAAAGAAAACATAAAAATGGATGTAATCTACTGTCCTAGGAATCTGCAGAGTATAATAATCACATAACTTTCAATTCATGTAGCAAGGCATCCTCCCTGTGTTCACTGTCAATGCGTTTCGCGTCAACCCAGCTTTCTCAGGATGGAACAATTGTTTATTAATCCACTAGATATCAAAATGCACATCTTTAATACAATCAATCTGTTAAACATATCTTAATAATGTATAACAAAAAACGAAGCGTATTGCTCACATATTCAGATGGTGCAGTGGTCATGCAATAGTCTCACAAGTGGGCACAGGGGCACAGGGGCACATGGGAGTCATAATACTCAAGAGCCACCAAAAATAGGCAGATTGCAGGTAAAACAAGGGCTTGTAATGACATAACATCAAATAAATATACAGTATTCCCTATAATGAGTATCATAGCAATGCATTCATATCCATAGGTTTAATATTTACAGTAGGGAAAATTGCATCTAGGGGTATAAGGCATAAAGGCCAACACCCATATAACAGGGGAGGGGTGTTGTGGGAGTTCAGTTCAGTCATTACACCTACCAGGTCCACTCAATGGCCACCTCAAAATGAACCTTCAACTACAAATTAAAAATAGAGCACTGAGAAATCTCTGCTGTATGTAGAAAATTTGGATACCATTGTTCAAAATTTTGGTCCTACTCAATGTTTGTTTGTGAGATAGAAGTCTTTTTAGAGCACTCTTTTTCTTCATCTGAAATAGCCCCCCTAATGACCTCCTTTCAATACACAGAATGGTATGCAAAGGCCAATCTTACCAACTAATTCTGAAAGGTAAATCCACAAATCTCTAATCAAAACCTCAGGCTTTACCCCCCTCCCACCTGATCACTTGAGAGTATACTGTATCTGTTTTGAATTTCTTTATTAAGTTTTAGTGTACTTATTTCCTTCTACTACTAACTTACCTGTGTGGTAACGATCATAATTGTACGTGTTTAGTTATTTCTCCTCAACTGTATGATTCAAGCCATGTTTTCATTAGTATGTATCTGGTAGGCTTGGGTGCGATAAATAGCAACATCCTTCACCAACTACTAAGATCCGTTTATACAAAATGGGGTTACAACATTATTTGGCTGTAATATGACATTTTATGTATGCTCCTTTTTGTATGTTTACTTCTGACACCTTTTTTTCTGGTCAGGCATTCATTGTACCCATTTTCTCTGCTTGTGAAAAGCTGAAAATTAATAAAAATGTATCTATATATATCTAGTAAATAAAAAAAAGTAGAATATTGAAATTAACTATGAAACTGCTACATGATGGCCCCCTTATTGCCAAGCATAGCGTCCCTCCCAAAGCGATCCCAATCCCAAAAGTACCTACTATCCAGCTATATATTTGTATTGAATAGGCTTCCCCACAAGGAATAAACCATCCAACAGCCTGTTAACTGTGAACACTTATTACAGAATGGGCCATAGCTAAAGTATTTTGATGACAGGTTAATCCATAATGAGTCTAGGGCTTGCTGGGGTAAAACCACTCTTAGGTGGTGCTCCTCTTAGATGGAGCTACTGACTTCCCCACTAGTGTAGCTGGAGTCTCTCTGCAGCTGCTCTTCCTGGGAACGGGAGGTCCCCAGGAGGTAAATCTCCTTCCGCTGCTGGAGTGTGTGGCTAGGAAAAAAAATATACATGCATATTACTAGGTATACCTAAAGGTAGAAAGCTAGAGAATTAAATGGGTGTTGGAAGCTTGAAAAGTGACCCTCAAAAAGTCCTAAATTCCATTTAACAATATTTGTACCAGAGTTACTTATATGGTAGTGCCTACACTGTACAGAGAAGAGGAATTCAGGATTCCTCCACTTGATGTCACTGTTGGGAGAAGAGCTTTTACATCGGGTCACAAAAGCCTTGCATAATGATCTGCTTTGAAAATGTGGACCGCTGCTGGTCATAACGGCAGTGATGGAAAAACTGTAAAAACAAATTAAATAAAAGTGAAGTAAAGCGATGATGGTCGATACAGAACTGTAGTAGTGAAAAGGAGGTTGAGCAGTTGCGGTGTTGATGAAGGTTCTTTGTGCAGGCATGAGGTTGGAAATTGACCTACAGGTAAGTGGAAGGCGCAATGAATGAAAAGAGCCTAGCGTTCCACCTGCTGATTAGATAAGGGGATACACAATAGTCAGATGCAATATTTAAAATGTACTGTATCTGCTCCAAAAAAATAATTCTTACTCTTGAGGAAAATAAATAAAGAAACATATACAAAACCAGTAATTGTTCTCTTTAGGTTTAGGGATCAAGGGGTTATAGGCAGTTACTTTAACTTTCCATTCCATTCCCAGTATAGAGATGTGCCAAAAACCAATGTAGTGTATAACTGTGAGTAGAGTGTATAGGGTGTTGAGAGCTTTTAAAAATAAAGTATATATTAATATTATTATACAGGGTTTATATAGCGCCAACAGTTTGCGCAGCGCTTTACAAAATAAAGGCAGACATTACAATTACATTACAATTTGGTACAAGAGGAATCAGAGGGCCCTGCTCAATAGAGCTTACAATCTAAACAGTGAGGGTCAATTGATACAAAAGGTAATAGCTGTGGGGGATGAGCTGATGGAGGAAGTAAAACAGTGTATTTTTTTTTAAACTTTATTTCTTTATTAGATTTTTTTTTCATAGTTTACAAACAATTAAGAAACAATGTTCCCCAGACTGTCCCACCCCTCCAACAACTTCCCCTCCACCGGTTCGATAGTCTATACGTGCTAGATGTAGCCCCGGGGAGGAACCTGGTGAAGGGGGGACCCCTGAGGTTTACTCGTTCTAATACTAAGATTCATACCCTTTCGCAAAACAGTGTATTAGTTAGAAGCAGGATAGGCTTCTTTAAAGAGTAGAGTTTTCAGGGATCGTCTAAATATGGATAGATTAGGGGACAGTCGGTTAGATTGGGGTAGGGAGTTCCAAAGGATGGGAGAAGCTCTGGAGAAATCCTGGAGGCGAGCATGGGAGGAGGTGACAAGGGAGCTAGAGAGCAGAAGGTCTTGGGAGGACTGAAGAGAGCGGCCTGGTTGGTATTTTGGGACTAGGTTAGTGATGTAGCTGGGGGCCAAGTTGTGGGTGGCTTTGTAAATTATTGTTAGTACTTTGAATTTTATTTGTTGAGTGAGTGGGAGACAGTGGAGGGATTGGCAGAGAGGGGTGGAGGACACTGAATGGTTGGTAAGGTGTATGAGTCTTGCAGCGGCATTCATGATGGACTGAAGGGGGTTTAGTCTATGTAAAGGTAATCCAATGAGGAGGAAGTTGCAGTAGTCAAGGCGAGAGATGACCAGGGAGTGAATTAGAAGCTTGGTGGTGTCATTAGTTAAAAAGGGGCGTATTCTGGAAATGTTGCGGAGGCCAAGGCGGCATGATTTGGACAGGGATTGGATGTGAGCCTGAAAGGACAGTTCAGAGTCTAAGGTTACCTCTAGCACCCTGGCATGTGGGGACGGACTGATAGATGTGCCATTGATCTTGATAGAGAAGTAATCGGAAGAGGCACGTGGGGGAGGAAATAATAAGAGCTCAGTTTTAGATAGATTCAGTTTGAGGAAGTGGTTTGACATCCAGGCTGATATGTCTGTTAGTAAATCCGTGATGCGTGAGGAGATTGATGGGGTGAGCTGAGGGGCAGAGAGATACATTTGGGTGTCGTCAGCATATAAATGGTAGTGGAAGCTATGGGAGGCTATCAGCTGACCCGGGGAGGATGTGTAGATTGAGAATAGCAGAGGTCGAAGGACAGAACCTTGGGGGACCCCAACATTAAGAGGAGTTGGAGAGGAGGAAGTGGAGTTGTAAGTGACACTGAAGTTGCGGTGAGATAGGTAAGATTCGAACCATTGGAGAGTGCAGCCATGGAGACCAAGCAAATTGAGTTTTTTGAGGAGGAGGGGGTGGTCAACTGTATCAAAGGCAGCGGAAAGGTCCAAGAGTAAGACTATGGAATAATAACCGTTGGTTTTCGCTGTTAGCAAGTCGTTTGTGAGTTTTAGGAGGGCAGTTTCTGTGGAGTGCTGTGGGCGAAATCCAGACTGAAGGGGATCAAGAAGGTTATTCTCAAGGAGGTGGTTGCTCAGTCGGTTGTAGACTAAACGTTCAAGGAGTTTGGAGGCAAAAGGAAGTAAAGAGATGGGTCTTAGGTTGTTACGATTGGTGGGGTCTAGTGAGGCCTTTTTTGGTATGGGAGTGACTAGCGCATGTTTTAGAGGGTTGGGGAAGGTGCCAGTAGAGAGTGAGAGGTTGAAGATATGAGTCAGAGTGTAGGATAGAGTCAGATGGGGATCGTAGTATTTGAGAAGGAACAGGGTCCAGGGGGCAGGAGGTTAGGTGGGCGTTAGAAAAAAGTTTAGCGACTTCCGCTATAGTAGCTGGGTTAAAAGAGGGAAGTATTGATAATGCAGGAGGACAAGGAGTGAAGAGTGAGGGAGATATCTGTAGAGCGGAGATCTCAAGACAAATTGTCTCAATCTTATTTTTGAAGTGATTAGCAATCTCCTGGGCAGTGAGTAAGTTAGTGGGTGGAGGTAATGGAGGACGAAGTAGAGTGGTAAAGGTAGAAAAGAGTTGACGGGGACTGCGTGAGAGGGTGTTAATGAGAGTGATAAAGTAGGTCTGTTTGGCAGTGTGGAGGCAGTAATGGTATTTTTGGAGGGCAGATTTATATTGGCTGAAATCTTGCTGTGACTTACGCCACAGACGCTCAAGAGCGCAGCTAAGTTTTTTGAGGCTTCTGGTATTGTCTGTCTGCCAGGGTTGTAGCGGTCGGGACCAGATTCTGTGTGTAGTGAGGGGGGCAAAGCTATCCAGGGTGGATGATAGTGAACTGTTGTAGACAGAAGTGGCCAGGTTGGGGCAGGACAAGGAAGAGATTTTGTCGTAGAGACAATCTGTAGCAGAAAAAAGAAGAGAAGGGTTAAGATGGCAAAGGTTTCTACGGGTAATAGTTTTGTAGTTGGAAGGCAAGGAGGAGGAAGAAAAGGAGAGAGTGAAACTAATAAGGTGGTGATCGGAAAGAGGAAAAGGAATATTGGAGAGGTTGTGCGGAGTGCATAGGTAGGAGAATATGAGGTCAAGGCAGTTGTCAACAGAGTGAGTAGAAGAGTTTGTCCATTGTTTTAGGCCAAAAGAGGAGGTTAGGCTCAGCAGTTTAGAAGTAGTGGGAGTGTTGCGATTAACAGGGATGTTGAAGTCACCAAGAATGATTGTTAGAATTTCAGAAGAGAGAAAGTAGGGTAGCCAGGCAGAGAAGTTATCAAGGAAGCTTGATACTGGTCCAGGAGGCCGAAAGATCACAGCAATTCTCAATGAAACTGGAGAAAATAAACAAATACAGTGAGCTTCAAATGAGAAGAGGGAAAGAGAGGGGGGTGGATGAAGAACCTGAAAAATGCTTTGAGGGGATAGGAGGATTCCAACACCACCTCCTTTCCGTCCACTAAGCCTGGGAGAGGCTACCATAGGAGAGAGCAGCAGGAGAAGGAAGGTCAGATTCTTGAATCCAGGTCTCAGTAATTGCAAGTAGGTTCAGGGAGTTTGTGATAAATAGGTCATGAACGGTGGTGAGTTTGTTACAAACAGAGCGGGCATTCCAAAGGGCACATGAGAAGGGGAAGCTGGTTCTAGGCTGAAGAGGAATAGAAATGAGATTGTGTGGATTGCGGCTGCCATCAGAGGATGGAGGGTGCTGGGTATGTTGGCTGAAAGTAATTGATGGCGGTCCAGGATTTGGGGAAATATATCCACACGTTAGGAGAAGCAGAAGGGTGAGAGAGGTGATGTGGTAGTGTGACTTATGTGGGGGGGAGGTGCATGCGCGCGGCTGACTAGGCAGGTAATGTCCACCTAGCGCTCCGCATCTACCGGGACTTGACAACCGACATAAAATGAGTTGAAGACGCTAACTGTACCGGAACGGTAACCGATAGATAGCTAATACTCTCAGGCTCATAGATATATGATGTATAGTGGGAGAAGATCAAGGCTTAAAACACCAAAGGTCCCTGAAGCGCTGACAAAAGCTGTGACTAAAATGGCAGCAGCCTCTTCTTCCCGCTCCTCATTACCTCATTCACAGAAACTGAGTAAAGCTCAGTCAGCTTATAATATAGAACCTGAACCTGAATTTGACTTTAATTTGAGTCCGAATATCCTACAAAGTACAGCACCAAATTCAGACCTTATTGCCCAATTTGAAAGAGTTTTACAGAGGGCACTACAAAACACCTCAGATTCCATCACAGAGAAACTGACGCGGGAAATCCGTGAGGTGGGCAGACGAACATCAGTATTGGAGCAAAGGATGGATGAAATTGATGGAATAACTGCATATAACACAGACGAATTGGAATTATTGAGAGAAGACAATATCTCCCTTAACAACCGTTTAGAAGAATATGAGAACAGAGCCAGAAGGTCTAATCTAAGAATACGTGGTATACCAGAATCTATATTAGACCTCCAACCTACAATTACCACACTCCTTCATGAACTAATTCCTGCAGTTCCTATTGAACGCTTGGAGATGGACAGGGTCCATAGAACACTAGCCCCCCGAAAAGAAGAAGGTCCCCCAAGAGACATTGTTATTAAGCTGCACTACTTCAATACCAAGGAACTACTTCTAGAAGCAGCCCGCAATAAAGATTCTCTGATTTTCCAAGGGCACAAATACCAGGTTTTCCAGGACCTCTCACAGCAAACCCTAACCAAAAGAAAGATGATGAAGCCTCAACTTTTAATTCTTCAACACAATCGCATACCTTATCGTTGGGGCTTCCCATTTGCCCTACGTTTCACATATAAAGGTAACTCCTACACCTGCAAATCAACTGAAGATCTTATCTCCATAATTAAAGAACTTCGTCTATCCATACCTGAAAATACCTCAGAAGGATCCAAGAGAAGAGCTTCCTCAGGTTCTCCCACAGCACAACAAGACCTGTCAGCTCTTCAAGTCCTCTCCAACACTAACAAAAGAAGCCACTTAGCTGCTCCACAACAAACTGTCGAAGATCAAATGGACTGAGTCTATTCCATTTGGTGATATAAAAAATAAAAATATTATTATTATCTAGATACTCGGTTAATAACCTGTTATGGTGACCCCTGAGGCAGACTTATCCTCTGTCTCAGCTGGTTTAACTCTTTATTGGGTTCTCCAAAAATTATCCACTTTGCATGTGATAATTAGGAATGAGCTTCGTGTTCGAGTCGAACATACGTTCGACTCGAACATTGGCTGTTCGATCGTTCGACGAAGATCGAACGATTTGGGCCGTTCGCGCCAAATTCGAGTGACGCGAACGGCCCACAATGCACTACGCCATCGCAGTGTCATCCAGGCGCTGTGATTGGCCAAGCATGCACTGTGACCCCGCATGCTTGGCCAATCACAGCGCCGGCAGCGAGGAGAGCAATGATTGGCCACAGGCAGGATGCCTGTGGCCAATTATTGCTGAGGGTGTTTAGTACACGCCCCACACTATAAAAGGCCGCCAGCACGGCGGCCTAGTGTAGTGTGTTCCGGAGCAGGGATAGAGTAGCATAGGCAGGGACAGTGACTGTTATTTCTTTCTTGCTTAACCTGGATTCCTTTAGTTTAGGGAAAGAGAAGGATAGGTAGGGAGAGTGTCAGTGTGTTTTGTGCTTCTGCTATAGTGTGCTTAAAAAAAAACATTTATTCTAGGGACAGAAAACTCTAGGTAGGGACAGTGTCAGTTTCTTTCACTCTGCAAGTCCTTGTTTCCAGGGACCTGGAAGGACAGTGAGTGAATTGTCCTTTTGCTATATTGTGATTAAAAAAAACATTTATTCTAGGGACAGAAAACTCTAGGTAGGGACAGTGTCAGTTTCTTTCACTCTGCAAGTCCTTGTTTCCAGGGACCTGGAAGGACAGTGAGTGAATTGTCCTTTTGCTATATTGTGATTAAAAAAAACATTTATTCTAGGGACAGAAAACTCTAGGTAGGGACAGTGTCAGTTTCTTTCACTCTGCAAGTCCTTGTTTCCAGGGACCTGGAAGGACAGTGAGTGAATTGTCCTTTTGCTATATTGTGATTAAAAAAAACATTTATTCTAGGGACAGAAAACTCTAGGTAGGGACAGTGTCAGTTTCTTTCACTCTGCAAGTCCTTGTTTCCAGGGACCTGGAAGGACAGTGAGTGAATTGTCCTTTTGCTATATTGTGATTAAAAAAAACATTTTTTTCTAGGGACAGAAAACTGTAGGTAGGGAGAGTATTTTTTTTCTTTCACTCTGCAAGTCCTTGTTTCCAGGGACCTGTAAGGACAGTGAGTTAATTGTCCTTGTGCTATATTGTGCTGAAAAAAACATTTATTCCAGGGACAGAAAACTCTAGGTAGGGACAGTGTCAGTTTCTTTCACTCTGCAAGTCCTTGTTTCCAGGGACCTGGAAGGACAGTGAGTGAATTGTCCTTTTGCTATATTGTGATTAAAAAAAACATTTTTTTCTAGGGACAGAAAACTGTAGGTAGGGAGAGTGTTTTTTTTCTTTCACTCTGCAAGTCCTTGTTTCCAGGGACCTGTAAGGACAGTGAGTTAATTTTCCTTGTGCTATATTGTGATTAAAAAAAACATTTATTCTAGGGACAGAAAACTCTAGGTAGGGACAGTGTCAGTTTCTTTCACTCTGCAAGTCCTTGTTTCCAGGGACCTGGAAGGACAGTGAGTGAATTGTCCTTTTGCTATATTGTGATTAAAAAAAACATTTATTCTAGGGACAGAAAACTCTAGGTAGGGACAGTGTCAGTTTCTTTCACTCTGCAAGTCCTTGTTTCCAGGGACCTGGAAGGACAGTGAGTGAATTGTCCTTTTGCTATATTGTGATTAAAAAAAACATTTTTTTCTAGGGACAGAAAACTGTAGGTAGGGAGAGTATTTTTTTTCTTTCACTCTGCAAGTCCTTGTTTCCAGGGACCTGTAAGGACAGTGAGTTAATTGTCCTTGTGCTATATTGTGCTGAAAAAAACATTTATTCCAGGGACAGAAAACTCTAGGTAGGGACAGTGTCAGTTTCTTTCACTCTGCAAGTCCTTGTTTCCAGGGACCTGGAAGGACAGTGAGTGAATTGTCCTTTTGCTATATTGTGATTAAAAAAAACATTTTTTTCTAGGGACAGAAAACTGTAGGTAGGGAGAGTATTTTTTTTCTTTCACTCTGCAAGTCCTTGTTTCCAGGGACCTGTAAGGACAGTGAGTTAATTTTCCTTGTGCTATATTGTGATTAAAAAAAACATTTATTCTAGGGACAGAAAACTCTAGGTAGGGACAGTGTCAGTTTCTTTCACTCTGCAAGTCCTTGTTTCCAGGGACCTGGAAGGACAGTGAGTGAATTGTCCTTTTGCTATATTGTGATTAAAAAAAACATTTTTTTCTAGGGACAGAAAACTGTAGGTAGGGAGAGTATTTTTTTTCTTTCACTCTGCAAGTCCTTGTTTCCAGGGACCTGTAAGGACAGTGAGTTAATTGTCCTTGTGCTATATTGTGCTGAAAAAAACATTTATTCCAGGGACAGAAAACTCTAGGTAGGGACAGTGTCAGTTTCTTTCACTCTGCAAGTCCTTGTTTCCAGGGACCTGGAAGGACAGTGAGTGAATTGTCCTTTTGCTATATTGTGATAAAAAAAAACATTTTTTTCTAGGGACAGAAAACTGTAGGTAGGGAGAGTGTTTTTTTTCTTTCACTCTGCAAGTCCTTGTTTCCAGGGACCTGTAAGGACAGTGAGTTAATTTTCCTTGTGCTATATTGTGATTAAAAAAAACATTTATTCTAGGGACAGAAAACTCTAGGTAGGGACAGTGTCAGTTTCTTTCACTCTGCAAGTCCTTGTTTCCAGGGACCTGGAAGGACAGTGAGTGAATTGTCCTTTTGCTATATTGTGATTAAAAAAAACATTTTTTTCTAGGGACAGAAAACTGTAGGTAGGGAGAGTGTTTTTTTTCTTTCACTCTGCAAGTCCTTGTTTCCAGGGACCTGTAAGGACAGTGAGTTAATTTTCCTTGTGCTATATTGTGATTAAAAAAAACATTTATTCTAGGGACAGAAAACTCTAGGTAGGGACAGTGTCAGTTTCTTTCACTCTGCAAGTCCTTGTTTCCAGGGACCTGGAAGGACAGTGAGTGAATTGTCCTTTTGCTATATTGTGATTAAAAAAAACATTTATTCTAGGGACAGAAAACTCTAGGTAGGGACAGTGTCAGTTTCTTTCACTCTGCAAGTCCTTGTTTCCAGGGACCTGGAAGGACAGTGAGTGAATTGTCCTTTTGCTATATTGTGATTAAAAAAAACATTTTTTTCTAGGGACAGAAAACTGTAGGTAGGGAGAGTATTTTTTTTCTTTCACTCTGCAAGTCCTTGTTTCCAGGGACCTGTAAGGACAGTGAGTTAATTGTCCTTGTGCTATATTGTGCTGAAAAAAACATTTATTCCAGGGACAGAAAACTCTAGGTAGGGACAGTGTCAGTTTCTTTCACTCTGCAAGTCCTTGTTTCCAGGGACCTGGAAGGACAGTGAGTGAATTGTCCTTTTGCTATATTGTGATTAAAAAAAACATTTTTTTCTAGGGACAGAAAACTGTAGGTAGGGAGAGTGTTTTTTTTCTTTCACTCTGCAAGTCCTTGTTTCCAGGGACCTGTAAGGACAGTGAGTTAATTTTCCTTGTGCTATATTGTGATTAAAAAAAACATTTATTCTAGGGACAGAAAACTCTAGGTAGGGACAGTGTCAGTTTCTTTCACTCTGCAAGTCCTTGTTTCCAGGGACCTGGAAGGACAGTGAGTGAATTGTCCTTTTGCTATATTGTGATTAAAAAAAACATTTATTCTAGGGACAGAAAACTCTAGGTAGGGACAGTGTCAGTTTCTTTCACTCTGCAAGTCCTTGTTTCCAGGGACCTGGAAGGACAGTGAGTGAATTGTCCTTTTGCTATATTGTGATTAAAAAAAACATTTTTTTCTAGGGACAGAAAACTGTAGGTAGGGAGAGTATTTTTTTTCTTTCACTCTGCAAGTCCTTGTTTCCAGGGACCTGTAAGGACAGTGAGTTAATTGTCCTTGTGCTATATTGTGCTGAAAAAAACATTTATTCCAGGGACAGAAAACTCTAGGTAGGGACAGTGTCAGTTTCTTTCACTCTGCAAGTCCTTGTTTCCAGGGACCTGGAAGGACAGTGAGTGAATTGTCCTTTTGCTATATTGTGATTAAAAAAAACATTTTTTTCTAGGGACAGAAAACTGTAGGTAGGGAGAGTATTTTTTTTCTTTCACTCTGCAAGTCCTTGTTTCCAGGGACCTGTAAGGACAGTGAGTTAATTTTCCTTGTGCTATATTGTGATTAAAAAAAACATTTATTCTAGGGACAGAAAACTCTAGGTAGGGACAGTGTCAGTTTCTTTCACTCTGCAAGTCCTTGTTTCCAGGGACCTGGAAGGACAGTGAGTGAATTGTCCTTTTGCTATATTGTGATTAAAAAAAACATTTTTTTCTAGGGACAGAAAACTGTAGGTAGGGAGAGTATTTTTTTTCTTTCACTCTGCAAGTCCTTGTTTCCAGGGACCTGTAAGGACAGTGAGTTAATTGTCCTTGTGCTATATTGTGCTGAAAAAAACATTTATTCCAGGGACAGAAAACTCTAGGTAGGGACAGTGTCAGTTTCTTTCACTCTGCAAGTCCTTGTTTCCAGGGACCTGGAAGGACAGTGAGTGAATTGTCCTTTTGCTATATTGTGATTAAAAAAAACATTTTTTTCTAGGGACAGAAAACTGTAGGTAGGGAGAGTGTTTTTTTTCTTTCACTCTGCAAGTCCTTGTTTCCAGGGACCTGTAAGGACAGTGAGTTAATTTTCCTTGTGCTATATTGTGATTAAAAAAAACATTTATTCTAGGGACAGAAAACTCTAGGTAGGGACAGTGTCAGTTTCTTTCACTCTGCAAGTCCTTGTTTCCAGGGACCTGGAAGGACAGTGAGTGAATTGTCCTTTTGCTATATTGTGATTAAAAAAAACATTTATTCTAGGGACAGAAAACTCTAGGTAGGGACAGTGTCAGTTTCTTTCACTCTGCAAGTCCTTGTTTCCAGGGACCTGGAAGGACAGTGAGTGAATTGTCCTTTTGCTATATTGTGATTAAAAAAAACATTTTTTTCTAGGGACAGAAAACTGTAGGTAGGGAGAGTATTTTTTTTCTTTC
This sequence comes from Rana muscosa, assembly GCA_029206835.1. Lineage (NCBI taxonomy): Eukaryota > Metazoa > Chordata > Amphibia > Anura > Ranidae > Rana > Rana muscosa. The sequence continues at coordinate 249,680,604 of CM055117.1, read as the reverse complement.
ACTCTGCAAGTCCTTGTTTCCAGGGACCTGTAAGGACAGTGAGTTAATTGTCCTTGTGCTATATTGTGCTGAAAAAAACATTTATTCCAGGGACAGAAAACTCTAGGTAGGGACAGTGTCAGTTTCTTTCACTCTGCAAGTCCTTGTTTCCAGGGACCTGGAAGGACAGTGAGTGAATTGTCCTTTTGCTATATTGTGATAAAAAAAAACATTTTTTTCTAGGGACAGAAAACTGTAGGTAGGGAGAGTGTTTTTTTTCTTTCACTCTGCAAGTCCTTGTTTCCAGGGACCTGTAAGGACAGTGAGTTAATTTTCCTTGTGCTATATTGTGATTAAAAAAAACATTTATTCTAGGGACAGAAAACTCTAGGTAGGGACAGTGTCAGTTTCTTTCACTCTGCAAGTCCTTGTTTCCAGGGACCTGGAAGGACAGTGAGTGAATTGTCCTTTTGCTATATTGTGATTAAAAAAAACATTTTTTTCTAGGGACAGAAAACTGTAGGTAGGGAGAGTATTTTTTTTCTTTCACTCTGCAAGTCCTTGTTTCCAGGGACCTGTAAGGACAGTGAGTTAATTTTCCTTGTGCTATATTGTGATTAAAAAAAACATTTATTCTAGGGACAGAAAACTCTAGGTAGGGACAGTGTCAGTTTCTTTCACTCTGCAAGTCCTTGTTTCCAGGGACCTGGAAGGACAGTGAGTGAATTGTCCTTTTGCTATATTGTGATTAAAAAAAAAAAATTTTTCTAGGGACAGAAAACTGTAGGTAGGGAGAGTATTTTTTTTCTTTCACTCTGCAAGTCCTTGTTTCCAGGGACCTGTAAGGACAGTGAGTTAATTTTCCTTGTGCTATATTGTGATTAAAAAAAACATTTTTTCTAGGGACAGAAAACTGTAGGTAGGGAGAGTGTTTTTTTTCTTTCACTCTGCAAGTCCTTGTTTCCAGGGACAGAGAAGGACACCTGAAGGTAGCCCTTATTGCTTTTTTCCCATCTCCCTGCAGGCCATCTATTAGAATGTCTGGAAGGCAAACAAGGAGAGGCAGACAGTCAGGAGGCAATAAAAGAGGGCAAGCAGGCTCTGTGTCTGGGGGCAACAGTGCTGGTCGTGGACGCGGTGCATTGTCATCAGCACATGGCCATGGGACACGCTTGTCCTTCTTTTCGGCAGCTGGACATGTTGAGCCACATCATGCCGAAGACTTGGTAGAGTGGATGACCAAGCCCTCCTCCTCCTCCTCATCCTCTCTCACCCAGGCTCAGGGTACTGGAAAAGCAGCTGCCAAAGCGTCGTCTTCCCTGGTATCAATGTCAGACAAATCATCAGTCACTCCTTCCCTAGACCCACCATGTCCTCCTCCTGAGGAGTCCCCCGAACTGTTTCAGCACAGTGTTGGGTACATGCTCCAGGAGGATGCCCAGCGTTTCGAAGGGTCTGATGATGAAACCCAGCTAGAGGAAGGCAGTAGCGTGAGAGCAGACAGAGGGGATGCTCAAGAAGGACACCAATCTGGCAGTCATGTTCCAGCAGCTGCAGCATACTGCCAGATTGGCTCCAGTGATGAGGAGGGAGGGGATGATGAGGTCAATGACTCCACGTGGGTGCCTAATAGGAGAGAGGAGGAGGAGGAGGATGAGGAGGAGGCACATCTCCAACGAGGCAGGATGCCCTTTGGTGGCCAGCGTAAGGGCAGTACACCGACGGAATCACACCGCAGAGCTCCGCCTGTGCAGGGCGCTGCCTCTGCCCGTCATTCAAAAAGTTCTTTGGTGTGGGCCTTTTTTGAGGCTAGTGCATCAGATCGCACAGCTGCTGTTTGCAACATATGTCTCAAGCGTATATCGCGTGGCCAAAACATCAGCCGCTTGGGTACCACATGCCTGACCAGACATATGTTGACCTGCCATGCAGCTCGTTGGCAAGCCTACCTCAAAGACCCACACCAAAGAACAAAGCGGACCTCTCCTTGCACCGCATCAGCTGGGATCTCCAACCCCACTATAACTTCAGTCCTCTCTGAAACATGCACTGAGAGGAATGAAGGTGTAGAATTAGGTGTGTCACAGCCAAGTACTTGCGCCCACTCTGCTAGCAGTACACCGACGTCCGATTCTAGCAGGCAAATTTCCCTGCCCCAGCTGCTGGACCGTCGAAAGAAGTTCACTCCCAGCCATCCACATGCCCAGCGGTTGAATGCTAGCTTGGCTAAATTGCTAGCGCTTCAACTGCTGCCTTTTCAGTTGGTAGACTCGGCCCCCTTCCGTGAGTTTGTGCAATGTGCGGTTCCTCAGTGGCAGGTTCCCAAACGCCACTTTTTCTCACGGAAGGCTATTCCGGCTCTCTACCGGCATGTGGAAGGCAATGTCTTGGCCTCGCTGGACAGGGCGGTCAGCGGTAAGGTGCATATTACCGCTGACTCATGGTCCAGCAGGCATGGACAGGGACGTTACCTTTCTTTCACGGCCCATTGGGTCACTCTTTTGGCAGCTGGGAAGGATTCAGGACAAGGTGCAGTAGTGTTGGAGGTTGTCCCACCGCCACGCCTCCAAAATGCTACTACTGGTTGTGACACACCTCTCTCCTCCACCCCCTCCTCTTCTTCTTCCTCCATGGCCTCTTCCTGTGGTTTGTCCTATGAACCAGCGGTGCTCCGTAGCCGTTCACGGGGCTACGCAAGTACGCAGGCAAAAAGATGCCATGCCGTGCTTGCGCTGGTGTGTTTGGGGGACAGAAGCCACACTGGGGCAGAGGTCCTGTCTGCTCTGCAGGGCCAGGCCGAGAGGTGGTTGACGCCACGCCAGCTTAAGCCAGGAATGGTGGTTTGCGACAATGGCACCAACCTCCTCTCCGCCCTCCGACAGGGACAACTGACCCATGTGCCCTGTGTGGCTCACGTCCTTAACCTGGTGGTGCAGCGGTTCTTGGGCAGGTACCCGGGCTTACAGGATGTCCTGAGGCAGGCCAGGAAAGTCTGTGTGCATTTCCGCAGATCTTATAATGCCAGTGCTCGCCTGGCTGAGCTGCAAAAGGAGTTGAACCTGCCCAAGAACCGCCTTATATGTGACATGCCCACCAGGTGGAACTCAACGTTGGCCATGCTGCAGCGGCTGCACACGCAGCAGAGGGCCATCAATGAGTACCTGTGCGACTACGGCACCAGGACAGGGTCAGGGGAGCTTGGTTTTTTTTCTCCACGCCAGTGGGGCATGATCAGGGATGCATGCACTGTCCTGGCACCATTTGAGGAGGCCACGAGGATGGTGAGCAGTGACAGTGCATGCATCAGTGACACTGTACCTCTTGTCCACCTGTTGGAGCACACGCTGCGTGGAATAATGGACAGGGCACTTGAGGCAGAACAGAGGCAGGAAGAGGAGGACTTCCTTGCCTCTCAAGGCCCCCTTTACCCAGACAGTGTTCCTTCTGTCCCACCCATCGCACAGGAAGAGGAGGAGGAGGAGGAGGAGGAGGAGGATTGTGTCAGCATGGAGGTGGAGGCTGGCACTCAGCATCATCAGCAGCAGTCTTTTAGGGATGATTTACAGTCCCAAGAAACCAGTGGACTTGTACGTGGCTGGGAGGAGGTGGCTGCGGATCATGTCGTCCTTAGTGACCCAGAGGACTCCGGAGCGAATGCCTCAGCAAACCTACGCTGCATGGCCTCCCTGATCCTGCAAAGTCTGCGGAAGGATCCTCGTATTCTTCGGATCAAGGAGAGGGACCATTACTGGCTGGCCACTCTCCTTGATCCACGGTACAAGGGTAAGGTTGCGGACCTTATGTTACCGTCGCAGAGGGAGCAGAGGATGAGACAACTCCGGGAGGCCTTGCAGAAAGGTCTGTGCAACGCGTTCCCAGAGACTGGGAGGTTGCAAACTCCTGGTCCTGGACAACGAGTTGCTGAGGCTTCGGCCAGTCAAAGAAGGAGCGGTGGGGAAGGTGGCCGTCTGACCGATGCGTTCAGACAATTCTTTAGTCCGCAGCCCCAAAGTATGATTGGTTCCAGCAACCATCGCCAGCGTCTGATAAACATGGTGCAGGAATATCTAGGGGCAAGGTCAGACTTGGACACCTTCCCCACCGAAAATCCTCTGGCTTACTGGGTCTTGAGGATGGATCACTGGCCAGAGCTTGCACAGTATGCAATTGAGCTACTGGCCTGTCCTGCATCCAGCGTTCTTTCGGAACGCACATTCAGTGCTGCTGGAGGATTTGTCACGGATCACAGGGTGCGCCTGTCCACCGACTCGGTTGATCGACTGACTTTCATCAAGATGAACCAGTCTTGGATCACCACCAGCTACCACACACCTGATGCTGATATAACAGACTAATTGATTTTAAAATGTCACATCCCTTCAAGACTGATGCTGATGCTGAGTGCCTGTGCTGTTATGTTGACTGCCTATCCTCCTCCTCCGAGTCCTCAATGATACGATTGATGATGATAGCTTGGAAGATCATTTTTGTTTATGGGTGCCGCCACCAGTGCCTAACGCCCAATTTTTCAGCCCCTGTTTAACAGGGGCGTGTAATTACAATTTTTGAAGCAATACTTTGCAACAGGGCTCATTGCTGTGCTCCAAGTACAGTATCTGTGAGGAGTTGCAGTGTTGTGCCACCAGTGCCTAAGGCCCAATTTTTCAGCCCCTGTTTAACAGGGGCGTGTCATTACAATTTTTGAAGCAATACTTTGCAACAGGGCTCATTGCTGTGCTCCAAGTACAGTATCTGTGAGGGGTTGCAGTGTTGTGCCACCAGTGCCTAAGGCCCAATTTTTCAGCCCCTGTTCAACAGGGGCATGTAATTACAATTCTTGATCTAATAATTCACAGCAGGGCCCATTGCTGCACCCACCAAGAGTAACTGTCAGGGCTTACAGTGTTGTGGCACCAGCACCACCATCAAAGGCCCAATTTTTACTACCACTGTTCAACAATTATATGTAATTAAAATTCCTGATATAATAGTTGACAGCAGGGCGTTCCAGCACCAACCAAGAGTAACTGTGAGTGCTTACAGTGTTGTGCCAACACCAACAACTAAGGGGCCTATTTCTGCAGAGTATATACGGCAGGTCCCTACTTTCAAACATCCAACTTACAAACGACTCCTACTTGCAAACGCAAGAAGACAACAGGAAGTGAGAGGAAATCTACCACTAGGAAGGAAAATTCTCTCCTGTAAGAATAAATATGGGAGAAAGGTGTCTCCTCTGTACTGATGCTTTATCAGCAATCCTTGTTTCAAGAAAAACACCACATTTCAAAAACAGTTGTCATTGGGACGGAAAGTGAGGTGAAATGTTCTGAACAGGGGCACAGACAGCAAAACAAATGTTACAGGGGTGATAACCCTTACCTATGTTTTCCAAAAAGTTTAAAAATAGATTTTTGGGCTGGAGCTACACTTCAACAATGTACCTGTTCAAAATTACAAACAGATTCTACATAAGAACAAACCTACAGTCCCTGTCTTGTATGCACCGCCTGTATACGGCTGTTCAGAGTATATAGGGCCTTTTTTATTTTATGTGCGGGGTTCCCCTTAATATCCATACAAGACCCAAAGGGGCTGGTAATGGGCTGGGGTAGGGGGGGGGGGGTCATGGGGTAGCTATGCCATTTTTCTTAAAGAATTTCATCCATATTACCGGGACCAGACATTACATTAAAGCCGCAAGCAGTTTTAAATGGCTTTTTTTTCCTTTAGAAGTGTCATTTTGTGCAGGGACAGTTCTAAACACGGGAAACACGTGGCACTTCACAGGCATACTTTAGACACCCCCCAGGTACGATATTTAAAGGAATATTTGACTTTTTTTTTTTCACTTTATGCATCATTAAAATGACTGCTCCCGAAAAACGACCGTTTTTAAAACTTCTTTTTGCATTGATACATGTCCCCTGGTGCAGAACCCGGGTTCCCAAACCCTTTTTAGGACAATAACATGCATAATAGTTGTTATAATTAGCACTTTAGAATTCGAACGTTCGCATCCATTGTATTTAATAGGGTTCTAATGTTCGTTCGAACTTCCGGTCCGTTCGCGGGTTCTGGTGCGAACCGAACCCGGGGGTGTTCGGCTCATCACTAGTGATAATATTCATAGACTAATAGCTATGGAAGAATTAACTACAACCACATTATACATATATATAGCTGAGTCACAAATCTATGTGATAAAAGAACTGCATGGATTTTGTGAATACACCTCTAATAGTTTACCTGCTAAAGTGTTACCTCCCGTGCGTGAGTCATAGAAACCCTTCAGTAATTCTCCACTGTCATTATATACATCCCAGTTATTCTAAATGAATTACATAATCTTTATATTATTTCTCTGCCTCGCGCATGGGACACTACACTTCTTATCCCACACAGATCCTAATAGGAAACTTAAATGGTTATTGTTTTGTTTAAATTTGCCTTTAAAACTTGTTCAGTACAATAAGTTATATGTTATAAAGTTATACAGGTTGTTCGGTTCTCGTAGACAGCCCACTGCACCTCACAAACGTTCCTTACGTGCCTGGTATAATATACCAGACATCCTTTGGACGAAATAGTACCCATTGTGTGGTAACTGTTGCCACACATTGGATACTAGCTCCAATTCGGAGCTCAACTTAAATACTTAACACATTAATAAACTTCTCTCCATCACATTAATACCAGATTTATTATTTCATTTATTCCCCCCCCCTCCCAAGAAATAAAATAAAATAAAATTACCCAATACATAACTGATACTTACCTTTTCATATCCATTTTCTTAGCTTTAAACAATTTAACGTACATTTCTCCTGAACTCTCCAACTACTACCTACACACTATATATATTCTGTTTAAGCTTACTCATTTATTACCATGACTTCTCTAAATGTGCTTACACTAAATGTACAGGGTCTCAATTCCCCTCCTAAAAGAACGAAAGCCTTTCAATTTTTCTCTTCTCTTTCAGCACATATTGTGTGCTTACAAGAGACACATTTTTCTACTCTTTACTCTCCCAAATTTTGCCATCGTCGATATCCCCAAATTTTCAAAGCCTCAGCCTCAACTAAACAAAGGGGAGTAATGATAGCTTTCCATAACACTACACCATTTACTCTCCAGGCTGAGATTGCAGACCCTGAAGGTCGATACCTAATACTCACAGGTTTATTATTAGATGCCGAAGTAACCATTGTCACATATTATGCCCAGAACAAAAACCCTCTTGCCTTTCTTTCACACCTATTCACTATTGTAGATACACATAAAAAAGGGATGCTTTTAATGTGCGGAGACTCAAACCAAGCAATATACCCAATTCTGGATAAATCCCCTACACCTTCCTCAAACCTCCGCCCCACTTACCAAAACCTGCTCAACCAACATACATTACTGGACACTTGGCGTGAACAACATCCTAAAAAACGACAATATACCCACTATTCCCACCCACACAAACAATTCTCTCGAATTGATCATTTATTTACTAATATCAATTCTGCACACCTTATCCTTCACTCCCAAATTATTCCATGTACATGGTCAGACCATAATGCTACTATCACTACCTTCTCTTCCCTTGTCCCAAAACCCAACTATCGCTCTTGGACTAAAAATGACAATCTTTTAGCCACCCCGACCTATAGACAAACAATTGAAAAAACTATTCAAGAATATTACACGAATAATAAGTCGCCAGATATTAATCCTTTGACGCTTTGGGAAGCCCACAAACCAACAATAAGAGGAGTATGCCTCAGTCAAGCAGCTCATCTTAAAAAACAGAATAAAATTATTCAGACAAAATTGGAAGAAACTTTTTACAAAGCTTCAGAGGATTTTCAAACAACTCCTTCCCCCAGTAACAAACTAACCTATGATAAAGCAAAGCTGGAACTAGACATTTTCTTAACGGACTCGGCAGAAAAAATCCTTCGAAAATCTAGACATACATTATATATGAAAGCAAATAAACCCACTACCTTTTTAGCTCTAGCTTTACGTAAAGCAGACCACATTAGAAAACCAATACGACTGCAAATTACAAAAAATAATTTTTCTAGCAATCCACTAAAGATAGTAAATGAATTCCAAAGGAAACTGACAGATTTATACAAAGATACCCATAAAATAGACCAAACAAAACTATCCTCTTTACTTTCTACTATTCAACTGCCCTCACTCAACACTAACCAACTTGAATCCCTTGAAAGACCTATTACAACAGAGGAATTGCAATTAGCTATAAAAACTTTGAAACTGCATAAGCGTCCTGGCCCAGATGGCTTTTCAGCCACATATTACAAACGATTCTCCACACTACTCTCCCCTCTCCTAACAGAAGCTTTTAATTTTTTCCTCTCAGGACATTTTTTCCGTCCTGAAACCCTTCTAGCCTCTATATCAATGATACCTAAACCGAACTCTGACGACACTTCCTGGTCCAATTATAGACCTATCTCAGTACTAAATTTAGACATCAAATTACTAGCTAAGATCCTTTCAAATAGACTTAACCCCATAATAGGGAAACTCATAAATAAAGACCAAACCGGCTTCATACCATCCAGACACACGGGAGACAATATACGGAGGGCAACCCTTCTTGCACATATGGCACGTACCCGGCGCATCCCTGCCTGCTTCCTCTCAATAGATATCCAGAAAGCATTTGACACTTTATCTTGGGATTATCTAAAATCTATTCTCCAAAAATGGGGTTTCGGAACAAATTTTCTACAATGGCTATTATCACTGTATGATAATCCAAAAGCACATGTTTTATACTCAGGATTTCGATCTGAACCCATAAAAATAGAAAGAGGAACCAGGCAGGGCTGCCCTTTATCCCCACTCCTTTTCGCTTTAGCGATCGAACCCCTTGCACAAATGATTCGTACGAATGTCAATATTAAAGGTCTCAAATTGGGTGGACACCAACATAAGCTATGTATGTTTGCTGATGACATTTTGATTTTTCTCACGTCTCCCCTAACATCAGCACCTAACCTTATAGATACACTTACTAAATTTAGTATGATCTCCGGCCTGAAAATAAACACCCAAAAATCTAAAGCCCTGAATATCTCACTCCCTCTGGAATTACTTACGGAATTACAAAACTCTCTTCCCTTTACCTGGTCTAACACACATATTACCTACCTAGGTATCTCATTTACAGCTGACCCATCTAATTTATATCAAGCTAATTACCCTCCTTTACTAAAACAACTTACCTCATTGATGAAGAATTGGTCCACATTACCACTGGCATGGTTGGGTAGAATAACTGTAGCTAAAATGTCCATATTACCAAAACTTTTATATCTTTTTAGAAACCTTCCAATCCGGGTCCCAGCCTACTTTTTCCGAATCATCCAACGCAAAGTGTTGCAATTTATATGGGGCAAAATTAAACCACGCTTATCACAAAATACCCTTTTTACTCCTCGAACACAGGGAGGTCTAAGCGTACCCAACTTTAGCAAATACTACTATGCTGCCCAACTTGCCCAACTCCCTAAATATCATGCCACTAAGGAGATTCCACTATGGGTTTCGATCGAATCGGCCGATTGTGACCCCCTTTCACTGGCAAATATCCTATGGCTCCCCCCTTCTCTCCGGCGAAGAATTTCTAACCCTATTACCAAACATAGTCTGACTATCTGGGACAGGTTCAAATCACAATTTAGATTACAATCCTTACATAACCCTCTTCTTTCCTTCTTACATAACCCTGATTTCTATCCGGCCTGGACCTTCCCATCCTCTTTTTCAACTTGGTCTAAAAAAGGACTAATACGAACACATCAATTTATTGATTCAAATGAAATCATCCCCTTCCCCACACTTAGTGATACCTATGACCTACCTCCAACAGAAACCTTCAGATACTTACAAATTAAGAATTTTATACAGCTAAACAACCCTCAGAATATGTTCACTGATGAACGCACGACATTTGAGCATACCTGCATTACTGATCCACATAAACGAGGCTTGATCTCTGACCTATACAGACAACTACTGCTTCCTATCTCTGAAAACCCTCCACCATACACATCTAAATGGGAATCCGATTTGAATCTCCAACCTGGAAATTTAAATTGGCCACAAATATGGAAAGCAACAAACTCAGCAACACCAAATATTGCTGCCCTAGAAACGAACTATAAGGTTCTCACACGATGGTACTTAGTTCCTGCTAGAATCTCTAAATTCCACCCACAATATCCTGCACAATGCTTTAGAGGTTGCACTGACAAAGGCACACAATTACATATTTGGTGGACCTGTCCCATTGTTCTCACCTTTTGGAAAAAAATATTTGATCTATTATCCACCATGTTTAGCACCACTTTGCAACCAGACCCCACAGTAGCTCTTTTAAATAGTAAACCCCCAAATATTACTAACCGACAATTTAAACTGATGTTATATGTAACTACAGCTGCAAAACAATCAATTGCTTTCGCATGGAAAACTTCCACTTTAAGCATTGTACCGGTTAAACATAGAATTAATCAGGCATTAATTCATGCTAAAACAGAAGCGATCTATTTAGATAAAATTGCCAAATTTGAAGCACTTTGGAGCCCATGGATAAATCACCACCTACCACAGGGCTTTGACCTTGCACTGGTACTGACTTAATTACAATGCCTTAATCACTATCCAATCCTATTTAGACACATATCCCCCACTCCTGACTCCCTCTGGAGAAATTTCCCACATCCTATCCCTTATTCCCCTGTTACCTTGATCTTGTCGAATTAGAGACCCACAAAATGTATTTCCACTCAATAAAACAATGTATATTTATACCACGGATGATTTAGTTCACTGACCTATCATTAGCGACTTTAGTATGACACATAGTTGTCCATTTAGACAGTGACGACCCTCTTTATCTTCAGGACACGCCAAGCCACCTAGCTGGACCTTGGCCCTGATACGATTTAAGTTGACCGCGACTGTCTTTTATTAATATACCCAATTAAACTATTCATCTTCTTTTATGTATTCCTTACGATTAGATATTGATAAATCTGATTACAAATGGTATAAGATAAGCTTTCTTATTACATATTACTCTTTTCCCCCCTCCCCCCCCTCCTCCCTTTTAATTTTTTTTTCTCTCTTCCCTCTTTTATTATACTGTTTCATTTAATGATTGTTATTACTTATGCATTTATTTTCAATAATACATTTTCTTTACTCCATATTTATATACAAAATTGTAGAGAAGATAAAAATTCCATCTACACTTATCTACTTAATTTTAAAATCTTGTATAACATATATGAACTGTATTGTGTAATCTTTAATAAAATATTTTGAAAACGACTTATGTGGGGGGACATGTCCTAGTGTCCTGCAGGTATTATTGGTATATGGGTTCAGAATTAGCAGGATCTGATACCTGCAGTAATAAGGTGAGGACAGGAGTGAGGGGGATATATACAAGCTGTGAGGTGGAAAAGATGGGTGAAGGAGAGAGAATTTAAGGAGAGAGGATGCAACTGTGAGTAGGAAAAGTAGCGAGTGCATGATACAGAGTGGTGAGTTTGAAAGGAAGCCTGGATGAGAGATCAAAGTTTGATGGAGAATCAGGTCACCTGTAGTCTGTTTGGTGTTCTGCAGAAGTCTGTTGTGGATATTCACTTTGTGCATTCGCTGAAGTGCTGAGCCGAAGTGCAATACTTAATCCAATATGAATACTTTATCTAAGATAAGTTGCCAATGCAAGCCCAGCCTGTGCAAACCCCTGCCTGGGCATCCCCTAGAGCAGGCCTAAATTTATACTGAGTTGGGTGGGGGTATTATTGCCAATTAATCAGTCAGGATTGCATAGGAGGGACACATGGCTGACAGAACGAACGTCTCACACCAAAAACAGACTACAAGATAGAGCAAGAGATCATCATGCCTATAAAGATAAACCAGCTCATAATTTAGGTGTGGACAATAAGAAAACAAAAAACAAACATCACAGTGATATGGACAGAGGTAAAGAATTTGAAGGCAGCATAGATTACCATGTAAGCATGTTTAAAACAATGGTGCAGTTAAAGGTGGAATTTGAATGCAGCATAGATTACCATGTAAGCATGTTTAAAATAATGGTACTTCCGGTTCCGGTGCCGCATGGAGTGACTGCTCCTCTCCTCGGCTCCCGCATTACGGCCTCTAATCTGCCTACAAATCCGGCCTGAGACGCCCCACGATCTCTCCTCTACCTCCGGGTGCATCCCACCTTCCACATGGACCGTTTTGTTGAAAAATCCGGCGCCCCCACACAAACGGCACTGTCAGCGCCGCCGGCCCAGCCACAAATCAAGGCCCCGGTCTCCGCCTACACAGATCCTCCTGCGCTAACGCCGCCGACGGCGATGGAGGTAAGCAGCTACTCGAGTTACCCTCCCTCTCCACATGCCTCCATGACTCAGCAACCTGGAGATAACACCACAGAACGCATAGCACAGGCTGTGGCTTCTCTCCTGTCCCCCATGATAGCTGCTTCCGTGGAAAAAGGCAGTAAATGCAGGGATGGCTCAAATCAAATCCCAGATAGGGGAACACAATACCAGACTCAATGAGTTGGAACACCGCCTATCTAGTGTGGAAGAGGAGCTATATCAGGCACAGGCCACAGAGCAAGCCCAGGATAAGACAAACCAGTATATTATCCAAAAGCTGGACGATTTAGAGAACAGGTCCAGGAGGAGTAACCTGCGATTCGTAGGCATCCCTGAATCGCTGCAGACCTCTGCCATTACTGAATTCTGCGTTATGTGCATTCCGGAAGCCCTAGGCCTCTCGGGCCCCTGCACAGTGGAGAGGGCCCATCGCATGGGAGCTTTCAATTCTGACCGCAAAACCCCTCGGCCAATAATAGCCAACTACCTGAATTACTCTGACAAGGCCCTTATTCTATAAAAGTTCAGACAAATCCGCTCACTTCAAATTGATGGAATAAGAGTCCTAATATTTGCTGATTATTCCATAGAGGTCTCTAAGAAAAGGAAAGCTTTTCAGCAGGTCTTCACAGAACTCTATAATAGGATTTTTATAACAGCTTACCTGTAAAATCCTTTTCTTGGAGTACATCACGGGACACAGAGCGACATAGTCATTACTATGTGGGTTATATAGATACCTTCAGGTGCTGGCACTGGCAACTTCCAAAACCGGAAGTACCCTCCCCTATATAAGCCCCTCCCATCCGGGAGTACCTCAGTTTTGTAGCAAAGCAATAAGTGTCCCCAAAAGAGGGGTGGGAGCTCTGTGTCCCGTGATGTACTCCAAGAAAAGGATTTTACAGGTAAGCTGTTATAAAAATCCTATTTTCTTTCTCGTACATCACGGGACACAGAGCGACATAGTCATTACTATGTGGGATGTCCTAAAGCAATGCCCAATGAGGGGGGGGGATACACCATACATAAGCTGAGCGCTATCAGACATGAGGATCTTTTGCGGCCTGCAACACACTGCGCCCAAAGGCGACATCCTCCTGACTTCTAACGTCCACCTGGTAGAACCTAGTAAACGTGTGTACTGAAGACCATGTTGCGGCCTTACAGATTTGAGCCAGGGAGGCCTGGTGATGCACTGCCCATGAAGTTCCAACTGCTCTCGTGGAGTGCGCTCTAACTTTGAACGGAGGCGGTCTCCTTCTCAAGCCATAGGCTTGCATTATGACCTGTCGAATCCACTTGGCTAAAGTAGATTTTGACGCTGCCTGACCCTTTCTGGGGCCTTCCGGCAGAATAAACAAAGTATCCGTTCTGCGAATCTGAGCAGTGGCTTTTAGATAAGCTTTAACTGCTCTTACTACATCCAAAGAATGTAATAACTTTTCCTCTACTGAACTAGGTTTGGGAAAAAACGAAGGAAGAACCACATCTTGGTTCAAATGAAACCTCGATACCACCTTAGGAAGAAAGGCTGGATGAGGACGTAGCACTACTCTGTCCTTATGGATAACCAGATATGGCTCCTTACAGGACATAGCTGCTAATTCTGACACTCTTTTAGCCGAACAAATGGCTACTAGAAAAATCAATTTCCTGGTGAGAAGAACCAGGGAAATATGCTGTAATGGTTCAAATGGTTGTTTCTGTAGAACCGACAGAACCAGGTTTAAGTCCCATGGACATATGGGAATATTAACCGGAGGGCTAATACGCATCACTCCTTGTATAAAGGCTTTGACTAGTGAATGCGAAGCCAAGGGCCTCTGAAAAAATATTGACAAGGCCGAAATCTGACCCTTGATAGTACTCAAGGCAAGCTTCCTATCTACAGCCCACTGTAGGAAGTCCAGAATCCTACCTATTATGTACTTACGTGGATGCCATTTCTTGGCCTCACACCAGGCGATGTACGCCTTCCAGATTCTATAGTAGATCTGCCTGGATACCGGTTTCCTGGCATTGATCATGGTAGACACCACAGGATTAGAGAGACCTCTCTTTTTTAGAATGTGGGCCTCAATAGCCAGGCCGTCAAACCTAGGGCTGGTAAGGAAGGGTGGTATATCGGTCCTTGCGAAAGCAGGTCTGGACGATGTGGGAGGGTCCAAGGACTCCCCACAGACATTTTTACAATCTCCGCGTACCACGTTCTTCGGGGCCACGCTGGAGCCACCAGAATCACTGGTTTCTTTTCTACCCTGATTCTGCGGAGTAATCGAGGTAACAATTGTGGCGGTGGGAATGCATATATCAGCTTGAACTGATCCCAAGGGAACACTAGGGCATCCGAGCCGCAAGCTAGGGGATCCCTTGTCCAAGAGACAAACCTGTCCACCTTTGCGTTGAATCTGGATGCTAGCAGATCTACATCCGGTGTTCCCCACCGCTGACATGACGAAAAACCTCGGGGTGAAGGGACCATTCCCCTGGGCATAATTGTTGGTGACTTAGAAAGTCCGCCTTCCAATTCTCCACTCCTGGAATGAATACCGCGGATATGGCTGGGACATATCTTTCTGCCCATTTCAGGATGCAATTTACTTCCCTCTGGGCTGCACGACTCCTGGTGCCACCCTGATGATTGATATATGCCACTGCCGTGGCATTGTCTGATTGAATTCTGACAGGGGACCCTTGGAGTTTGGATGTCCATGCTACTAGGGCATACCGGGCTGCTCGTATCTCTAAGAGATTGATGGGCAGGGCCTTTTCCGCATCCGACCATCTGCCCTGGAGAGACCATTGCTCCAGTACTGCTCCCCAGCCTATAAGGCTGGCATCTGTAGTGACCACCTTCCAAGAAATCGGATTGAAGGATTTCCCTTTTTCCAGATTCTGGGGAACCAACCACCAACGGAGGCTTTTGCGAACGGAAGGGGACAAGGACATTGGTAAGTCTAGGGCCTGAACTTTCTTGTTCCAGGCTGACAGTATGGCCCTTTGCAAATTCCTTGAATGGAATTGACCGTAGGGTACTGCTTCGAATGATGCCACCATTTTTCCCAGCAGCCTCATGCACAGGCGTATGGACGGCTGTCTTTTTGTACCCACTAAGTGGATCAAATCTCTCAAAGACAACACCTTTTTTCGAGGCAAGAATATTTTCCTCTGGCCTGAATCTAGCCTTAGCCCCAAGTATTCCAGACTTTTGACTGGTTTTAGGGCTGACTTGTCTCGGTTGATAATCCAACCGTGAGATTCCAGATACTTGATTGTCTTGTGAACGACCACTTCTAGTTTTTTCACTGAGTGGTCTATCAGCAACAAGTCGTCTAGATATGCCATTATCGTTACACCTTGCGTTCTTAGATTGGCCAATAATGGGGCCAGAATTTTTGTGAACACTCGTGGTGCTGTGGCCAGACCGAAGGGTAAGGCTCTGAACTGAAAATGGCGCCCTTCTACTGCAAAGCGTAGAAATTTTTGGTGGACTGGAAAGATGGGAATGTGCAAATAAGCATCTTTGATGTCGATCGAGGCTAACCATTCCTCCCCTTGTAGGGCAGTGGCCACCGATCAGATCGACTCCATCCGGAAAGTCCTGATATGCAGGAATTTGTTTAGCCCTTTTAGATTTAATATGGGCCTCACGTCCCCGTTTGGCTTCGGGACTGTAAAGAGGTTTGAGTAAAACCCGAACCCCCTTTCTTCCAGGGGAACATCCATAATTACTCCTTGGAGCAATAGTTGTTCTAGTGCCAACAGGAGGGACTCTCTCTTCCGGGGATCCCTTGGCACGTTTGACCTCATAAAATGGGAAGGAGGAGAGTCTTTTAACTCCAATCTGTATCCCAGACTTACTGCGGAGAGCACCCATCTGTCTCTGATCGTGTCCCGCCAGGTCTCTGCGAACAACTGGAGTCTTCCCCCCACCCGATTGAGTGGGGGCAACCCTTCATGCATTTGACTTTGGGGGAGGTTTTGTACCTCTCCTAACCCAGGGTTTTTTATTGCCCTGCGATTGTCCCTGATTTTTACCCCCGGGATTTGACCGAGGAGGCCGTCGGAACTGTTTCACAGCCGATGCCCCAGGGACTGGAGAAGCAGGCCTCTTAACAGAAGGACCTCTAACTCTGTTTTTAACCGGCAAGAGTGTACTTTTACCGTTGAAAATTTTCTGGATATATTTGTCCAGGTCTTCCCCAAATAAGCGTTCACCATGAAATGTGAAGCTAACCAGCAATTTTTTACAGGGAGCTTCAGCAGACCAGTTTTTGAGCCATAGAAGCCTGCGCATATGTACTACCGACAGCGTAAGGCGGGAGGCCTGATGGATTGAATCCTTTATGGCGTCAACCGCAAAGCATAAGGCTCTAGGTAGATCAGCTAGGGCAAGGGCCTACTGATCTGGCAAGTCCCTTAAGACTTGTTTCAACTGATCCTTCACTGCTTGGCAGACCCCAATAGCTGCCACTGCTGGTTGTGTCACCAAGCCTGCTGTAGAAAAAGCAGATTTTAATAAGGACTCCAATTTTTTATCTATTGGGTCCTTGAACATTTGGACATTATCCACTGGACATGTCAGTGATTTATTCACACAAGAGATGGCTGCGTCCACTGTAGGGACCCTCCATTTTTTGATGAACTTATCCTCCATGGGATAGACCACCGGAAATCTCTTGGGGGGAGTAAATATTTTATCAGGATGTTCCCAATCCTGGTACATGAGCCCTTCCAATAAAGGGTGAAGTGGAAAAGAACAGACAGTCTGGGGAGCTTTTAGCGACCCCAGCGAGGAGACAGTAGTGGTTGATGGTTCCGCAAGGTGCATTTTAAATGCTGATCGGACCATGTTAGTCAAAGACTGAACCCATAATCTTTCAGCTTGAGATGCTGAGAAAGGTTCCTCCACAGTTGATTCCTCTATAACAGAATCAACCTCCTCCTGATCCCCTTCAGGCAGGTCGATCCCTGTATGGGACTGTTGCTCCGCTAACAGTTACTCTGAAGGAGGAGACGGAGATCGGGCGTGCTTTCCCTGTGACAGGGAGGCAGCGATTAATGTTGACAATCTCTCTTCTAATCCTCCCAGAGCTGAGGAAAAAACCTCCTCTGTTACATACACAGGAGCAGGTGAACTGAGGACAGCCACAGTACCAGGTACTCCTGCCGGGTCTCTACGGTCACTAACCTCTGAATTTTCAGAGGAGACTGGTGCAGCAGAAGCATGCCCAAGATCCTCAGAGCCTGATGGAGACCCCTTTCGCTTCCTGGAAGATTTAGTTCCGGAGCTTCTGGACGGCATATTCCTAAGCCCAAAGCTGAGGTATTCCAGCCGTAATACACCCCTTTTACTGAGAATAGTCTAGCACAATTGCTGCTATATATCAGTTGGTGTCTACTAAAGTGCCTTTCTAGGGGATGCCTGCATCAACCGCCTCTGTGTGCCTTTTTACTGTTGCTAGCTCTGTTTGTGCACTTCAATAGCCAGCTTGATTGCCTTTAAACATGCTGGACGCCCGCACATGCGCAGTAGCGCCGCGGCGCACACCGAGCGTCATCCACTTGCTCCGCCCCTTTTTCCAGATCGCCTCTATATAGAGAGGCGCGTGCACACGCGCGGGCACGTGCGCCTTCGGCGCCTTTTTTGAAAAAACAAGGAGCTAGATGGGAGCCAGGGTCCCTGCCGCAGGGCCCGGGGATGGATGAGCGCAGCAACAGGGCAGAGGAGACAGCTTCCCAGCAGAGAACTTACCAACTGCCTGGATTTGACTTCGGAAGAAAAAAATCCACATTACAAGAAAAAAGAACCATAGCGGCCTCTAGTGTTTAACACAGGTACCGCGGTCTTACATTTTTTTTTTTTCCTTGCCTACTATAATTTTTTTTACATTTTCTCAGTAGTAACAGGCATGCACAGAATATTTAGCGGGAATACCTTAGGTAACAGGCAGAAAGACAAAATAGGCTTGGGGGTCCCCCAATAGAACCAAGTTCCTGAGGGCCCCCACTTACCTTTTCCTCGCCGCAGGACTCTGTTTGGTCCACAGAAGCCCAAACTTCACCTATCACGGCAGGCATTGTAATCAAACCTTCAGGGACCGGGTTCCCAAGGATTCCACTCCCCTGGACCTGTATAGCACCCTGCACAGAAAACATCTTGGTCGTGGGTATGACCAGAGCTCTGGATCCCAGGGTCCAGCCCTCCTAAGAGAGGCATTACAGGCAAAACCTTGCTCTTCTCTTGCAAGGCCCGGGTACCGACCGTTTAGCTATGAAGCTTTTTTGGTCGGATCCGGAATAGCTTACTGAGGCCCAAAAGAAACTGTACGCAAGCTCAGTGAAAAAACACATGTTACTTCTTGGCCAACACCTTAGACACTGGCAAAAAACTGAGGTACTCCCGGATGGGAGGGGCTTATATAGGGGAGGGTACTTCCGGTTTTGGAAGTTGCCAGTGCCAGCACCTGAAGATATCTATATAACCCACATAGTAATGACTATGTCGCTCTGTGTCCCGTGATGTACGAGAAAGAAAAACAGCAAGTCAAATTCACTCTGGATTTTCCGGCTGTTCTCCGCCTCAAAACCCCCACCGGCGAACAACTGTCTTTTCATGATCCCTCTGAGGCGGAAGCCTTCCTGCGGTCTTCTCAACACGGCTCACATCCTCACACCCCATCAAATTATCTCACAGACCCCCATTTCCATGACAATTTTTCAGTTGCCTCCCAAACCCACCCCCGCTAACGTAATATCTAGTTTAGATGTTATCAATTTAACTCCTTATACATTTTCTTCAGATGAACTTGATGTCCTTAAACTTGGTCTTAGTTTCTGTCCTTCCATGAACCTAGATAAATATGAAACTATTAAAGATTTATATTTATTTTCACGTAACTTAACTTACAAATTAACAATTAACAACAATGCAAATTACAAATTCAGGATAAACGAATTTCTGAACAAGTAAAAAATTTCACAATGGACGATTTTAGAGCCCTTAGAGACCTTATGTTGCTCTTAGAAGAAAATGAGCCAACCAATGACTCTGAAACCCTGATTCAGCTTTCTGTTACTACAAATGATACCGTAACTACGGCTATAGGTAACAAGAACAAGTTCAAACTCAAGTCCCAACGCTTTCCTGATTTAACTGTAAATCCCAATATTTGGGCCTTTTTGCTGAGCGCTATAAATGATATCAAGCAATTACAAATTTCCTCGTTGACTCCTAATCTCACGCCAATTCAATCTCAAGCTACTCTACAGTTACAGAACCATCCAGACCTCAAAATCAAGGCAGCCGACAAAGGCGGTAACGTGGTCCTTATGACCAAGTCTAATTATGAAACAATGGCATTCAATATCCTTTGCAATAAGGAATGGTATTCATGTATCAATGAGACACGCATTAACCAATTTAAAATTGAATACCTTGATATCATCGGTTCTGCTCACCAAAAGGGCCTAATAGACCAGGATTTGTATAATTTCCTAAACACAAGTAAACCTAGGTTGGCAACCTTTTATGCTCTTCCGAAAATTCACAAGCACCCTTTATTACCCCCTGGTAGACCCATAGTGTCAGGGATTGGCTCCCTGACCGAAAATGCTAGCAGATTTGTGGATTCTATCCTCATGCCACATGTACTTGCACTTTCATCTTACACCTGCAATACTTTGGATCTGCTCAAACAGATTGAGGATATGGTCATCCCTCCCGATGCCTTGCTCGTGACTTTGGATGTCGAAGGATTATACTCGAGCATCCCTCACGAGCAGGGCATCCGGACAGCACGTACCTTCCTCCGTGAACAGGTTTACTATCATTGGGGTTTTTGTGAATTTGTTGTGTCACTATTGCGGTTTATCCTTACTCGGAACTGCTTTACGTTCAAAGAGTCCCACTTCCTCCAGGTACAGGGCGTGGCCATGGGCACATGTTGTGCCCCGGCCTATGCCAATCTGTACCTGGGGGGGTGGGAACGTGAGTTGTTTTCAGACGAATCATTGTCGTTATACACTAGCCACGCCTTGTGCTGGCTAAGGTATATCGACAATATATTTGTTATCTGGACGGGCACTCGTGCCCTACTCCAGACATTCATTGAGATTCTTAACAACAATTGTTATAATCTCAAATTTACCTTTTCATGTGACAATCATGCAATCACTTTTTTGGATCTAACTATTTCCAAAGACACCGATGGATGCCTGGCATCCACGCTCTTTAGGAAAGAAACAGCTGGCAATACTATCATGCACGCAGCCAGTGCTCACCCAGAGAATCTCTTTCGAAGTATACCCTATGCCCAATACATAAGGTTACGTTGCAATTGTACACATACAAAGGATTTTGTACTACAGGCCAACCTATTACGAGACCGTCTTAGAGCACGAGGCTATACAAAATCTGTTTTACGCAAGGCTTACAATAAAGCCCTGCGTCAGTCGCGTAACTCTTTACTCTATAAAACTAAAACCAACAGTGCTAACCAACTAGTTAGGTTTATCACTCGATTCTCAAGTCAACATTATGAGCTGCGTAATGTACTAACTAAAAATTGGTCACTTTTGAAGGATGACCCTATTCTTTCCAAATACATTAACTGTAAACCTGACCAGAAGATCTCGATCTTTACGTGACAAATTGACATCCAGTCACTATTCAGTTTAGTCAAACCCTAATGCTCTCCCTAATGGCATCACAAAATGTGGCAAATGTGCCTTTTGCCCTTGGATTAACAACAGGACTAGTTTTGTACTTCCGAATGGTGAAACCTTCACCCCCAACTTTCATGCCAACTGTGATACTCAGGGTATAGTGTATTTGATGTCTTGCCAATGCAAGGCATTCTATGTGGGTAAAACCATTCGACAATTCCGTTCTCGTATTAAAGATCATGTCTATTACTCTGCAGGAGGAAAAATGGTAACCTCTGTAAGTATGCATTTAGACCTCTACCATAAATTTGACACTTCCTTGATATCGTTTATTGCCCTTGCGGTGATCCCTCGGGATCCACAGGGGGGCAATTGGGATAAACATATACTTCGTAGAGAAACTCTTTGGATAGAGCGTTTGAACGCAATACATGACCCTGGCATCAACGAAGCGCATTCCTACAAGTCTTTTTTATAATAGCCTTCCCCTCCCTTTTTTCCTTTTACTTTTTGTTTTCCCTTCTATCCCACTTTTTCCCCCCTCCCCCCCCCCCCTTTGCCATCTTCCTTTCCCTCCCATTCACCTCCCCCTTCCCCCCCCCCTTTCCCTTTTTCCTCTCCCTCCTTGTCCCTTTTGCCTTGGTTTGGTAACTATGAATTGTCCATTTGTATTTACGACTCTGGCCTAATATCTATTCTGATCCACTTTTGTCCATGAACATTTCTGTATTGAAAAATTGGGGTTAAGATAGGTAATTTATTATTGTTCTTCTGCAGCTTAATTCATTATTAATTTTGCGGTTTATCTATATATATCATTTTTTTTTTTACAATTGTATCTATGAGTGCACTGCGTACGTTCTAGATGTATGTGCACACGTGGATACAAGCCTCAAGGATTGTTCTTTTGTATTATACCTTTTTCATTATATGTTTATATTCCTTTGTTTATGATGCTTTGATCCAATTATGTTAATTGGTGTCCTGGAATGCATTGAGACTTGGGACTTAGACTTTCCTTGGACTTATCATCCACACTCCATGTGGCTGCCCAGCATCATCTCTTTCCCCCCCCCTCCCCCTTATTCCATCTTTCCAGGGATCGGTGACGCATATATCCAGCAGGGTGAGCATCTCCCCTGCTCCTCCCTTTCGCTGGATGTTCACTCTGCGCATGTCTCGCCACCGCTCATCATGGAATCCTTCCTTGTTGTTGCGGTGGTTCGCGCATGCTTAGTGGCTCATGGTCGACGTGGATGACGTCATACCGGCTGCGCCGACTTTCTGACGGACGCGGCGGGACGTGGCTACTTAAGCACGCTGTTTTCAGCGTGTCTTTACAGCAAACCTATTTGACGGATCTCCTCGTCGATTTGTATGTCGGCCGCGCTTGATGTGTAGGTAGGTGTCTTACTTCAGACTCCCTTTTTAATCTTTTACCAAGCTTAACTCTTTTGATAGCTAATGGTTGTTATCTTTATACAGATTACTCTGTCCTACTTAAAGTGGAAGTAAACCCTCCTATCATTTTCAGGCAAGGAAGCCGCCATCTTGGTCTCTGTTTAATCTTCAACTGCCATGATGCTGCACATGTGATCAGTTATGACACCAGCCATTGGATGGTTTGACAGTTTGGTTGAGAGCACAACCAATGTGACAGTTGGCATTCCCGGCATGCCGGGAATGTAACTGCTTTTTCAAACTGTTAAATCGATGGGTTTACTTCCACTTTAAGTAGGTGCGTGTATTCCAGCACCTCTTTCAGCTATGTGTTCGATACACCTCCCATAGCTATGTGATCAGCTCTATTCTGACAGGCTATCTGGTAAGGAGCTTTTCTGCTATCCGGCCGGTCGTTGTGTTGTATCTATTTTTCTTTATATAATTTCTATACAAAATCCTGATAATCTGTATCTTTTTTTTGCACTAGAAAACAGACCTTTCACAGGCCAATTGTGCTACTATGCATCAATATATTATATACGGGACTATCTCATTAATAAATTATCCATATACCAATTGTTTTGGATACATCTTTGAGGCTACCCCGGAACATTTGTTGACCTTTTGTAAGTTCAGCACTAATTGTTTTGGGTAAGTTTCTTGTTATTAATTTTATCTTTACAGGGGGCGCATGCGCGGCGCGATGCGGAGCGGACGTGTTTGCTGAAAGCTCCGTCTGACCGGCTCTGCCAGGCCTGATTCCCGGGGCTAATCTCGACTATCATCGAGCAACATTTCCCCAGCACCCCAGGGAAACATAACGGTGCATGAATTTTCATAAAAATAAGGGTAAACGCAGCTACAACTACTCCCTTAGTGGTTATCTCCTGAGCCTGGAGGAACAAGCAGGGAAGATGTCCCAAAATGGCGCCGGAACGAGAGCTGCCTCTCACAACTCTACACAGAAACAACACCAGCCTGCAAAAGACTGTAAGTACTCCTCTCTATCTAAGGCTGATCTTGATGCAAGCCTCTCTGCTATGTATGATAAATTAGCAGATAAATTTCAGCAGGAACTACATAAATCCACTCATGCCTTATCACAGGAGATTGCCAGTATTGGGGGGCGCACTGATGTCCTAGAGACCAAGCACGATGAACTCTCCCTTGCTCACAATGACCTTAGAAGGGATTATGAGACATTAGCGGATAGCTTCTCCTATATACAGGCACACATAGAGGATTTGGACAATCGAAATCGCAGGAATAATATTAGACTGCGCGGCATTCCTGAATCCATCACTGAATTACTTCCCGCAGTTTCTAGAGTGTTTAATATGCTCCTGCCTGACAAACCTGCCTCAGCTTTTGTCTGCGACAGGATTCATAGAGCTCTTCGCCCCAAACCTCCTCCTGACAAACCTCCACGTGACATAATTTTGTGCCTTAAGGACTTCCTCATCAAAGAGGACATAATGAGGGCCTCCAGAAACACACCTAATATTGAACTAGATGGCTCCAGACTACAAATTTATCCTGACATATCTCCTGCTACCCTGGATCGCAGACGCAGGATGAAAGAAGTTACCACAATCCTACAAACAGCCAGAATTAAATACCGCTGGGGCTTCCCCTTCAAACTGTATGTGATGCATAATGGTGCTACACATACAATATACAATGTCATTGAAGGAAAATAACTTCTGGTCAAGCTAGGCCTGCTAGACCCTGAACCCCCCAACCGTCCTCCTGCGACTCCTCGCTCTTCGCCTATTTGGACCACCCCTTCTACCCGTCGTAACCCAAGAGATCAGAGAAGATGGCGAAATTCCCTTCAAGACCAAGATTAATAGACTATAAGTTGATTCCTCTTCTCATCATCCTGTATTATCCCACCATCTCTCCCCCCCCTTTTTTTGCCATATTTTTACCTCCCAGACCTAAAATTTTACATTTTGAGCAATAACTCTATATTCAAGATTACCTGTCTCGCAGACAACCAATATATATGTTCATCATGGTTCTTTCCCCCTTTCCCCTTTCCCCCCCTCCCATCCTCCCCCTTTTTTTTTTTTGTGTTGTCTCTCCCTCCCCACCTCCTCTTCCGATAGGATGATGACGGCGTATTTAAACATGTAATAGGGATCTTCCCATGTTTTGGGAGCAGTCTATAGGTAATAGAGTGTCCCTTCCATCTTGTTTGGCTTTGGGCCTACTTATTATTACGGTTTTATTTTTACGCTTTGTTTGCCCTCGATCTCTAACCCTTATTTTGCACACAGCAGATATAGGAAATTTTTCATATCCTGGCTCATCCGCTGCTGCTGGTTTGTCCCCACGCTCTCGTCCGTGGCCCGGTGTGGCCTCCCCCTTGCGTGGGTGGCGGTGCTGGGCCTTGGTTGTGAGTTTTGGACTTTATTGTCCCTCTTCACAAATTTTTTGGTCATTGGGCCTCCGGTCCTCTGACCCCCTTTTATTTTTTCTCTATATGTTATTAGTTATTCACATTGCTTACTATGTTTCTAGAAAACGCTATGGAAGATTCAATCGCAAATGGTCGGTTATCATCCCGCTACCTGACCCTTCTTTGAAATTTTTCAGAGTATGTTGTATTGCTCAAATAGCACTTTTTTGTACTAGATCTTTCATCGAAATTCTCTACAGTTTCGTTACTGTTGCTAGACACTTGAAGATATTCGTATTACTGCTATATGTATGCATTCCTTTTACATTTCATAACTATGCCCTTCATAACCTTGCTCTGTATGTTGTTATACACTGTGATGTCATACACCTCCCTACAATACCTACTTCCACTATCCAATTCTCATACAGCAATATTTCTATATTCTCCCCAGCACTCAGCACACACACCCCCTCTGCCAATGGGTCTTAAAATCCTTTCCCACAACGTCCATGGGTTTAACTCTCCACACAAACGCAAAAAAGCTTTCAAGCACTATAAAAGATTAGGTGCTGATATCATCCTTGTCCAAGAAACCCATTTCTCCGCAGAAAACCACCCTAACTACTTTGACAAAACATATAGTCAACACTTCTTTACCACTTTCTGTAATAAATCGAAAGGGGTTGCAGTCTTCATCCGTAACTCTATCATCTTTGACATACAAAGGATATATAGAGACACAGAAAGCCGCTTCATCATCCTAAAAGGCACTATAAACAAACGATCGATCACGATCGCCTCCATCTACGCACCTAATGAAGCACACTCTACTTTTTTTAATTCTTTTTTTGACACTCTCGACCAATATAGCTCCCCTCACATGGTGCTTGGGGGCGACTTCAATTTAGCAGCACACCCCTTCCTAGATAGGAGCAAAGTGACTCCCTCCACAAAAGCATTCTCCAGATCAATGAACCGCACACTTAATAAACTCCAACTGATTGACTCGTGGAGATCCCACAACGTTGGCATAAAGGCCTACACCCACTATTCCCACCCACATGACAGTTATGCCAGACTCGATTATATATTCTGCACCCCTATTTTTCTTGCGAACTCTTCGAGAGCTCTAATTCACCCTTGTCCCTGGTCTGACCATGACATGGTTGAATTTGACACTTCTCATGTGGGGCTCGTCCCCTCTGCATTTAATTGGCGTCTCAATGACTCACTTCTATCGGACCCACACATACTTCAAGACATAAACTCTCACATTGAAGATTATTTTGCAAATAACTATACCGAAGACATTGCTCCTACTACACTCTGGTCTGCACACAAGGCAGTCCTGAGAGGACACCTGATTAGCATTGCTGCAGCCAAGAATAAAGCTAAACTTACAGAAATTAAATCGCTAACTAGAGACTTGGATCTCTTATACAACAAACTTAGCCAATCTTCATCTCCATCCCCTGATATCACCAAACAAATCTTCTCTAAACGCCAATCCTTAGACACGATCCTCTCATCAGACACTGAGAAATCCCTTAGATTTTAAAGCTAAATTCTTGTTACAGAGCAACACCACATCTAAAATGTTTGCTCGTAAACTCAACCAAGAACATAACCCCCCCCCCCCACACATACAAACTGCGTAATCATAAGGGCAACCTGGTTACACATCCCTGTGATGTTTTAGACATTTTCTCCTCCTTCTATAAAAATCTTCTTTCAGGGCCTCAGACGCATCCTTCTTCCTCCGCCCTTAATTGGCTAGATAATGTACACCTTCCCTCCCTCAATGATCAACAAACTTCCATTCTCAACAATCCTTGCACGGATCTAGAGATTACGAACATCATTAAATCACTTAAAACTTCGACAGCGCCAGGCCCTGACGGCTTCTCCACATTGTACTACAAAAAATTTGCACCCCTCTTAGCTCCTAGACTAACTAAATTATTCAATCATATCCTCACTGGCGGACATTTCCCTGAGGACATGCTCCTTGCGAATCTGTCTCTGATTCCTAAACCTCTTAAAGATCATTCCCTTCCCCAAAATTTTCGCCCAATTTCGGTTCTTAATAACGATCTGAAAATCTTTGGTCGACTTTTAGCTGATAGATTGGCATCTGTTATCACTTCCCTTATCCATATCGACAAATCTGGGTTTATCCCTGGCCGTCAAATCACAGATAACATCCGACTTGTTACTAACATCATTCAAGATGCTAATCTTTTCTCTAACCCACTATGCCTTCTTAGCCTTGACATCCATAAGGCATTTGATAGTGTGAACTGGTCCTATCTTAATTATCTTCTCCCTAAATTTGGCATCACAGACAGATTTATCCATGGATTTAATGCCCTCTATCACCTCCCCCATACCAGAATTAAAATCCCAGGCCATAACTCTGATTTTTTTCCCTTAAGTAGAGGTACCAGACAAGGCTGCCCCCTCTCCCCTCTTTTATTCGCCCTGGCTATTGAACCTCTAGCACAAGCTATTAGAAACAACCCAAATATCAAAGGGTATATCAAGGGCCAGTACGAATCCAAAATTAGCCTTTATGCTGATGATGCTCTGGTGTTTTTATCAAGTCCCTTAACGTCTTTACCAAACCTCATCTCTGAACTTAAATCTTTCCACATCATCTCTGGTTTGGGTATCAACGTTAATAAGTGCTCTGCTCTCCCTATCAACCTCGACCCTAACCTTACCACTACTCTACAAAAAAACTTCAACTTCATATGGTGCTATAAATCTTTTAGGTACCTTGGGGTCCACATCACCTCCCATCATAAAACCTTATATACTACCAACTTCACCCCTCTATTCCAACAGATAAGCTCTCTACTCAAAATATGGTCCACATACCACATTTCCCTCCTTGGAAGGATTTGCGCCTTTAAAATGACCCTCCTTCCAAAATTATTATATTTTTTTAGAGCTTTACCTATCAATGTCCCTAAAACAAGAATTGAATCTCTTCAAAGGGAGATCAACAAATTTATCTGGTCTTCAAAAAAACCAAGATGTGGCTACCCACTCATGTTCAGACCCCAACATAAGGGCGGCCTAGGCATCCCCAATATCTGGCACTATTTCATTGCTACTAAGCTCTCACAGATAGCCCAATGGCATGCTCCCACCTTAAACCTCCCTTGGCTTATTTTCGAATCTTTTTCTATTACCCCATACCATCTCCAAGGAATTATTTGGTCTAATTTTATTCTCCACCAAAAACTTCTCAAATCTAATCTTATAGTGGCCCATCTCCTTCGATCATGGCTCGTCCTCACTAAAACCCTCAAACTCTCATCTGACACACCCCCTCTTGCTTCCTTCTTGGGGGACCCTAGGCTTATACAGAACTTGAACAACATGCATTCGTTCCCCCTATGGCGAATTAACAATTTGTCCTCCCTAAAAGCATTGTCCTCTAACAATACTTTCCTCACGTTCTCTGCACTCCAATCTAAATACAATCTTCTTTCCTCGGAACTCACAAACTATATTCAAATTAAAAACTTCTTCAATGAGCATTATTCTTTAACTATACGTCCTCCTACAACGATTTTTGAACACATCTGCATACACTCCTCAAGAGATAAAGGCTTAATCTCCACGCTTTACAAAGACCTTAACAGTACCTCATTGCCTGAAAAATCGACCCAAATGCTACACTGGGAATCCGAACTAGGCTGCAACATTCCCATAGATACATGGAACACTATGTCTGAGAATCTCCGCAAATGTAATATAGCTCCAGCATACAGAGAATCCCCTATGAAACTATTTTCTAGACTATATCTAACCCCTGATAAGATCCACTCTTTCTATTCATCTGCTTCTCCATACTGCTTCAGGGGTTGCTCAGAAATTGGTACATACACTCATATTTTCTGGAGCTGTAGATGCCTGGAGGCAGTGTGGCGACAGGCAGAAATGAAAATAGAATCCATGATTAAAAAAAAAATCTCCCTCTCCCCACAAATATGTATTCTTTATGCTAATATCCCTGATATCCCCCCTCCCTGTGTTAGACTGATTCACTCATTAGTAAGCTCAATCCAATGGATGATTGCCCTCAACTGGAGATCCAACAATCTCCCCTGGTCCCAGGTAATATCCAGAATGAGAAATATTCAGTTACCTGAAAGAATTCATCACACACTATTTGATAGCATCCCCACCTTTAATTCGAAATGGATGTTCTGGTCCAATGAATGATCCATATGCCTCCCGGATCTTTTGTATATTTTTAGGTGCTGACCTTTTCTGGGTTCCCACACTCCCCATGACACCTCCTACTCTGAATGGTATAAACTCCAACTGGCACCCTTTCCACATATTGATATATTATCTTATCTTCTGCTCTTACTTGAACCATCACTTAACCACTTAAGCCCCGGACCATTTCGGGCCATTAGGACCAAGCCTGTTTTTGGGATTCGGCACTGCGCTGCTTTAACTGTAAATTGTGCGGACATGCAATGTTGTACCCAAATGAAATTTGCGTCCTTTTCTTCCCACAAATAGAGCTTTCTTTTAATGGTATTTGATTGCCTCTGCGATTTTTATTTTTTGCGATATAAATGGAAAAAGAACGAAAATTTTGAAAAAAAAAGATATTTTCTAATTTTTGTTATAAGAAAAATCGAATAAACTCAATTTTAGTCATACATTTAGGCCAAAATGTATTCAGCCACATGTCTTTAGTAAAAAAAATGTCAATAAGCGTATATTTATTGGTTTGCGCAAAAGTTATAGCGTTTACAAACTAGGGTACATTTTCTGAAATTTACACAGCTTTAAATTTATGACTGCCTATCTCATTTCTTGAGGTGCTAAAATGGCAGGGCAGTACAAACCCCCCCCCCAAATGACCCCATTTTGGAAAGTAGACACCCCAGGGAAATTCCTGAGAGGCATGTTGAGCCCATTGAATATTTTTTTTTTTTGTCCCAAGTGATTGAATAATGACAAAAAAAAAAAAAAATACAAAAAGTTGTCACTAAATGATATATTGCTCACACATGCCATGGTTATATGTGGAATTGCACCCCAAAATACATTCTGCTGCTTCTCCTGAGTACGGGGATACCACATGTGTGGGACTTTTTAGGAGCCTAGCCACGTACGGGACCCCGGAAACCAAGCACCGCCTTCAGGATTTCTAAGGGCGCAAATTTTTGATTTCACTCCTCACTACCTATCACAGTTTCGAAGGCCATAAAATGCCAAAATAGCACAAAACCCCCCCAAATGACCCCATTTTGGAAAGTAGACACCCCAAGCTATTTACTGAGAGGCATGTTCAGTCCATGGAATATTTTATATTTTGCCACAAGTTGCGGGAATATGACAAACTTTTTTTTTTTTTGCACAAAGTTGTCACTAAATGATATATTGCTCACACATGCCATGGGCATATGTGAAATTACACCCCAAAATACATTCTGCTGCCTCTCCTGAGTACGGGGATACCACATGTGTGGGACTTATTGGGAGCCTAGCCGCGTACGGGACCCCAAAAACCAAGCACCGCCTTCAAGGTTTCTAAGGGCATAAATTTTTGATTTCACTCCTCACTACCTATCACAGTTTTGAAGGCCATAAAATGCCAAGATGGCACAAAACCCCCCCAAATGACCCCATTTTGGAAAGTAGACACCCCAAGCTATTTGCTGAGAGGCATGTTGACCCCATTGAATATTTTTTTTTTTTGTCCCAAATGATTGAATAATGACAAAAAGAAAAAAAATGTACAAAAAGTTGTCACTAAATGATATATTGCTCACACATGCCATGGTTATATGTGGAATTGCACCCCAAAATACATTCTGCTGCTTTTCCTGAGTACGGGGATACCACATGTGTGGGACTTTTTGGGAGCCTAGCCGCGTACAGGGCCCCAAAAACCAAGCACTGCGAACGCTGCAGTTATGTGTGTTGTGTTTGGTAAGTGACAGTGATCGATCGATACTGCACTTGGGTGGGCTGGGCTGGGCGGAGGGGCTAAACGCAGGCGCAAGCAGGTATCTGGGCTGATCCCGCTAACACTGCGTTTTTGGGAACCCTAAACCGCTGGGGATGCTAGTATAGATCTGATCAGATCTGATCAGATACTATACCACTAAGGGGGGTGTATGCTTTGCGCGTGGGTGTTAGCGTTACTGTCACTAACCTAACACTGCCTGGGGCGACGCAGACCCTCTCTGGCGCTAAAACCTAATTGATCTCACCCGCCGGGCGATCAGGGGGGTTAAACCTTTATTGGGTTATATACGGCGGGTGCCCTGATGCTATAAAAAGCAAACTAATCAACCAGCGTCACCCGTAACCTTTATATGGTGATCACTGGTGAAAGGGTTAACTAGGGGCAATCAGGGGGTTAAAATCTTTATTAGGTTAAATATGGGGGTACCTGACACTATATAAAAACCTGACGGGTAACCTAAATAACTAAATAACTTACTGGCTAACCAGTGACACCAGTGACGCTTATACGGCGATCACTGGTGAAAGGGTTAACTCTAGGGGCAATCAGGGGGTTAAAATAATATATGGGGGTACCTGACACTAATAAAAACCTGCGGCGAACCTAAAAAAAAATAACTGCCTATCTAAAACACCAGCGACACGAATACAGCGATCGGAAAAACAATCGCTTAGTGACGCTGAAGTTAGGGGGTGAAAGGGTTACCTGGGGGGTGATCAAGGGGTTAAACCTTTATTAGGGGGGGTTAGGGGGCTACCCTGGACCTAAAGGGGCCTAATCCTAACTGCCCTGCAACTTTTTACAATCACAGATGACACTAAATGCAGTGATCAGTTAAATAAATGATCACTGCAATCAGTGACACTGTGATTGGGGGCTTTGGGGTGACCTGGGGGGTGATCTGGGGGTGACTGGGGGGTGATTTGTGTGCCTATGTGTACCTACGTGTCAGTGGACTGTTAGTGCACTAACCTGCTTCCTCTCTGCTCGGCGCCGGGAACGGAAAGACCACGGCGAGGGAGATGACATCACTTCCTCCAGCCTTGTTTACATCACATGGCGGAGGAAGCATTTTCATTGGCCGGGAGCGATCGCGAGGGGGGGGGCGGAATCGAGCGCCCCCCCCCTCATGCCTGATCGCTCCCGAACACTTAACGGCCGCTCACTGCAGTGAAGGGGGGTCCGGATGGACCCCCCAACTGCACAAAGGCGATCACGTAGATCTACGTGATTCTGCCTGTCCGTGCCATTCTGCCGACGTAAATCGGCGGTGGGCGGTCGTTAAGTGGTTAATCACCATTGTTTATCTTGTACTGCTTTATATCTTCTTCTGAAGAGTATCCTCGCAACTCTGTAACGTATTTTTCTTTCAAATCTTCCAAATAAAACTTTTGTAAACAAAAAAAAAAAAAAAAAATTATCTTTACAATGCTACTACCTACTGTATGTCCACTACTATGATAATATTTTTTTAGGTTTATATATATATATACATTTTTTATTTCTATTTTTGTTTTCTAATATATTGGGGTACTCTTGGTCAAATCAAAAAGCACCACATCCCATTGTAATTTGATATGAGAAAGAGGGGGGGACAGCGGGTATACTCAGTACCCAGGGATTTTTTGAAAACACGGTGCTTGATAGAGATAAACACAATTGTCAAAATCAATAAAAGATTATATTTTATTACATGAAGCATAAAAACAATACACAAAATTATTAACCATCCTTCAAGATATGTAGGTCAGTTTTCAAAAAGATGCAATTCACTGCTTGATTTCCACTCAACTAGTTTCGCTCCCAGCGGAGCTTCTTCAGGAGTGTAATAGAGTAATAGCAGGTTTAAACTGTGAATACAGGATGTACAACAATTAACAACATAGAATGGTTAAAAGTATGTAAGACTTAAATGTTGAACATTTCAGAAAAATTGATAAATTGACGTGCCCAAAGCACGCTAGTGGTTAAGTAGTTCATAAGGGTAGATCATTAACACAATAGATCCGTTCACACTGAAATGGTGATGGCCCATGCTGAGCATCATATAAACACATATGTATACACTCACCGATTTACATGTGTAGCTACAAACTGGAAGAAGAAATGGCATTTCCACTGGTATTAGTTGACCGATTTGCCCAATCCACTGAAACAACCCATAGGGTTAGCAACCACAAGGGTAAGGAAAATCTATTGAAAACTAGAAATAGAAAGCATACAAAAGGTATATAGTGAATAGATGTTAAATCTAGCAAATTCAACATAATTCATCCTGAAATGGATGGAAAGACAACCTCTTACCTTGAGAGGTTGTTAGTATGGGTCACTAGATCCAAAGTCAGCAGTATGCCAATAGGGAGTTGTAAAAATCCTCATAGAGCACAGAGTGTCTATTTGTGCTAAGAGAGACAAACCCTCAGGCTGAATGATTGGAAACACATAGTGAAAAAATAACTTCACTGGTTACATTGCACTCAAGATGGTTGGGTAGAATGGATGAGCTGGTCACCAGCTGTAAATAAAAAAATATAGCAGACAAAGTGATGAGCAACCTCGGCCACTGCGAGGAGAAAGTTATCAACACAGCGGACAAGCGATTGTCCATAACAGCAGCCTACCTGGGCAAGTTGAAAGGGGTCAAAATCCGTCCGGCTGGAGCAGGTATATTTCCAAGCCCCAGAGCGGCGAAAGATCCTCGCAGACTGTCGGCGGACCGGAGCCGCATTTAAAATACCCCCATCGCGGCGGCGTCTGACGTCATCGCCGCGATGCGGACGTCCATTGGTGGATCAATGATGACGCGCACCGCCGTCCCAGAGTTGGACTGGCGTGAGCGTCATTGAGACAGCAGCCAACGTGGCGTGTCACACACCAAGCGAGGTGTGTGTCAGTCAGCTGGACGCTGCTGAGGCCAGCCGCGCCATCTTAAATAAGGGAAAACAGAATATATAGGTAATAGTAAATGAACCCAGCGTCATTGAGAGAGTGGGAACAAGAATATATATGGTGTAATGACATTAATAATCTAAATCTATATTGAAGCAGCGCAGGTGGAACTCACAGAATGACTGTCAACATTGATCATCAATTTGGGGCACCCCATTGAAAGCTCGACTGGCATCACGAGTATATCAAAACAGGGGGCCCCCGGGCATCCGTATGGTTGCCCGGGGTGAATCATGAATTGAGCCAGTCAGCAAATACCAGATACAATATAGAGAAAATAAATTTGGTTTAATTTTTTTTTTTTTTTTATGTCACCCAAGTAGATAAATAATAATCGAAATTAAATAATAACTAGAATGCCAATTTTTCACAAAGAATAAACCCAATTTGTAGCAAGGGTCTGAAGTAAAGCAAATGGGCGGAGCTGGTGAAGCTCAGGATGGAACATGAACATACAGTATGACGGATTACATGAATCATGAAAAATACATTGTAAGTTAAACTTTCCAACTTAGGAAACATGTATTAATATATAAGGAATGCAAAGTGTTGCAAGAGATGAATCTAGATGAGATAAAGAAATGAAAAAAGATTGAAGATAAAATGAAATGAAATAAGAAAATGATAACTGGACTCAATTTGAATTTATAACAATATAACAAAAAATTAAAAAAATATATATTGATGAATATTAAATAATGGAATAAATGTTAAACAAACAATGCTATAGTGATTCACGGCAGAACTCTATAAAAAAGGCTTAAAACTAAAGGCATCGTTTAAACCAGGGTGCCTGAGAGCTGATAACCTATGGATCCATCTGGCCTCTTTCTGCAGTAGAATTTTATCAAAATTCCCTCCTCTCTCCCCTGGGGGAATGTGTTCTAAGGCGGAAAAATGCATTACTGCACTATCAAATTGATGAAACAGACCTACATGCCGGCTAATTGGGGTTTCCATTTTCTTTTTCCTTATCAGAGAAACATGGTCTCTGACACGGTGAAAGAAGGGCCTTTTGGTCTTGCCGACATAAAATGCATCACATTGGCATTGCATTAGGTATACTATGCCAATGGATTGGCACGTGACTGAAAACATAGGTCTGTGTACTTGTCCGTCCGGAAGAGTAACCGTGGAAGAGGAATGTAAATATCTGCAGAATTTACATTTATGACAAGGCCTGGTGCCCCTAAACGGGATGGGATTAGACGGCGATGAAGAAAAGTGACTATGGACCAGAGTGTCTCGTAGGGATCGCGCTCTCTTGTAGGTGATCTGTGGATACGGTTTGATAAATTTAGAAATTTGATCATCGCTGGTTAGTAGGTACCAGTATTTTTGTAGGATGAGGCGCACCTGTTGGTGTTGGTTTGAAAATGTAGTTATCAACCGAACACCCGGGTCAGATTTTATTTTCTTGGGACCATGCAAAAGAGCACTTCTATTTTGTTTTTTGGTTCTAGCATAAGCCTTTTTGAGGCACTTATTGCTGTAACCTCGTTCTAAAAAACGGGCCCTCAATAGTTTAGCCTCATGTTCAAAGTCCTTTGAACTGCTACAGTTCCGCCGCAATCTCAAATATTGCCCATAGGGCACACTTGAGATCAGAGGTTTGGGATGGGCACTCCCTGCATGCAGCAGGGAGTTTCCAGCCGAAGATTTACGATAAAGGGAGGTGCTTATGGTACCATCAGTTTTGATGTTGATTTTGAGATCCAGAAAGGTCAACTCCCTTTGGCTAATTTCAAAAGTGAATTTGAGATTAAAGTTATTGATCTTTAAGGAATCAAGGAAAGTGGTAAGGGCATCTCTGGGGCCGGTCCAAATAAAGAAAATATCGTCAATGAATCGTCGCCATATTGGGATGAAATCCAAATGGCTCTGTAAATCCTCTCTGAAGAAGAGGTTTCTCTCCCACCCCCCCAGATACAGGTTCGCGTAGGAGGGGGCACACTTGGTCCCCATTGCCACCCCCTGTATCTGGAGGTAGTGGGAGTCTCCAAACAAAAAAATGTTGTTAGATAAAATGAATTCGAGGAGGTTCAAAATGAACAAAATGTAGGCCCGAGAGATGCCCCTATCCTCGGTGATGAAGCCCTCCACAACCTCCACACCAAGTTGGTGTGGTATGGAATTGTAGAGGGCCTCAACATCAAGTGCCACCAACCAAGATCCCTCAGGCACAGAGATGCCATCTAAGGTTCTTAAAAGGTCAGTTGTATCCTGTAGATACGATACCAGCCCTTCAACATGAGGTCTAAGAAAGTCATCGATCAGTTGACTAGCCGTCTCTGTCAGGGAACCATTGCCCGAGACAATAGGACGTCCCGGGGGAGAGGACAAGTTCTTGTGAACTTTAGGTAATGCATAGAGAGTGGGGGTTCTAGGATTGGTGACACTGAGAAATTCCCAAGTTTTTTTGGTGATTAAACCATCATGATATGCACTGCCGATCAAATGTCTGTACCGTTCAGTAACCAGATGCAAATGAGCACTAGATACTTTCCGGTACCAACTTTTGTTGGTCAGTAGGTTCATAACCATTTGCTCATAGTCACAACAGTTCATAACCACCAAGTTGCCCCCCTTGTCGGAGGGCTTGATGATAATCTCTTTGTTGAGCTGTAGAGATCGCAATGCCTCACGTTGAGAATCACTAAGATTGGAATCGGCCTGTGATTTCCAGTTTGACTGGTTTATCTCCAACGTCACCTGTTTTGTGAAAGCCCAAATATTAGGATTTCCCTGTAGTAATGGGAATAAATTAGATTTGGGTTTGTATTCCCGTTGAACAGATTTTGTTACCAAAGGATTAGAGGAAGATGGGGCCTGGGGGGGAGGGGAGGGCAACGTTGACATACACTGTTCCTCTAGAGCCCGTGCCTCATCAAGGTCCGTGAGGTCAATATTGCCCTCCTCCATATTGTATCTGGTATTTGCTGACTGGCTCAATTCATGATTCACCCCGGGCAACCATACGGACGCCCGGGGGCCCCCTGTTTTGATATACTCGTGATGCCAGTCGAGCTTTCAATGGGGTGCCCCAAATTGATGATCAATGTTGACAGTCATTCTGTGAGTTCCACCTGCGCTGCTTCAATATAGATTTTGATTATTAATGTCATTACACCATATATATTCTTGTTCCCACTCTCTCAATGACGCTGGGTTCATTTACTATTACCTATATATTCTGTTTTCCCTTATTTAAGATGGCGCGGCTGGCCTCAGCAGCGTCCAGCTGACTGACACACACCTCGCTTGGTGTGTGACACGCCACGTTGGCTGCTGTCTCAATGACGCTCACGCCAGTCCAACTCTGGGACGGCGGTGCGCGTCATCATTGATCCACCAATGGACGTCCGCATCGCGGCGATGACGTCAGACGCCGCCGCGATGGGGGTATTTTAAATGCGGCTCCGGTCCGCCGACAGTCTGCGAGGATCTTTCGCCGCTCTGGGGCTTGGAGATATACCTGCTCCAGCCGGACGGATTTTGACCCCTTTCAACTTGCCCAGGTAGGCTGCTGTTATGGACAATCGCTTGTCCGCTGTGTTGATAACTTTCTCCTCGCAGTGGCCGAGGTTGCTCATCACTTTGTCTGCTATATTTTTTTATTTACAGCTGGTGACCAGCTCATCCATTCTACCCAACCATCTTGAGTGCAATGTAACCAGTGAAGTTATTTTTTCACTATGTGTTTCCAATCATTCAGCCTGAGGGTTTGTCTCTCTTAGCACAAATAGACACTCTGTGCTCTATGAGGATTTTTACAACTCCCTATTGGCATACTGCTGACTTTGGATCTAGTGACCCATACTAACAACCTCTCAAGGTAAGAGGTTGTCTTTCCATCCATTTCAGGATAAATTATGTTGAATTTGCTAGATTTAACATCTATTCACTATATACCTTTTGTATGCTTTCTATTTCTAGTTTTCAATAGATTTTCTTTACCCTTGTGGTTGCTAACCCTATGGGTTGTTTCAGTGGATTGGGCAAATCGGTCAACTAATACCAGTGGAAATGCCATTTTTTCTTCCAGTTTGTAGCTACACATGTAAATCGGTGAGTGTATACATATGTGTTTATATGATGCTCAGCATGGGCCATCACCATTTCAGTGTGAACGGATCTATTGTGTTAATGATCTACCCTTATGAACTACTTAACCACTAGCGTGCTTTGGGCACGTCAATTTATAAATTTTTCTGAAATGTTCAACATTTAAGTCTTACATACTTTTAACCATTCTATGTTGTTAATTGTTGTACATCCTGTATTCACAGTTTAAACCTGCTATTACTCTATTACACTCCTGAAGAAGCTCCGCTGGGAGCGAAACTAGTTGAGTGGAAATCAAGCAGTGAATTGCATCTTTTTGAAAACTGACCTACATATCTTGAAGGATGGTTAATAATTTTGTGTATTATTTTTATGCTTCATGTAATAAAATATAATCTTTTATTGATTTTGACAATTGTGTTTATCTCTATCAAGCACCGTGTTTTCACAAAATTCCTGGGTACTGAGTATACCCGCTGTCCCCCCCTCTTTATCATATCAAATTACAATGGGATGTGGTGCTTTTTGATTTGACCAAGAGTACCCCAATATATTAGTTTTCAAATACTCGGGTGTTACCCACCCTTCTCTCTCTGGGGTGCTCTTGTACTTAGTCAAATCATTTTTGTATAAATTTATGCAGTATCCCGCTTGATTTTCAAGTGTGATACCAATACTATTTAAGGACCATTCCAAACTTTTAATAACATTAGTATGGTGTTCATGCATCTATGTACTGTTGCAAAGTGCTGAATCTATTTGTTTACTTTTCTTTTTTGGCTTCTTTCTTATTATCCTACTCTTTATCCTCATTCATTGGTGCCTTTTCATTGTTATCTTGTTCATTTGTCCCCTTGTAGTACCAACATGGCAAGCTACTGCGGTAACGCTTTCGAAGGCTACATGGACAAAATCCACAAGGCTCAAAACACTGCCAGTGGAGGTCTGTCCATGGATCGCTTTATCATGAGACTCCAACGGATGTTGGAAAGAAAGTCCAGACTATTTTGGAATAGATGGTACTTTCTTAAATATATAGAGGACAATGTTGTCCCTTGGGGTCTTCGAGTTCAAATTTTTCCTACCTTGAACCAAATTGATCCTGCATTCAAAGCAGAATGGGAAATTAATCTCCAAACCTGTTCCATCCACATGATGGAACTATTGAATAAACAATACGCTTCTGATTTGATTGCTATTGACAGAGAAATTGAAGACCTCTATTAAGCCAATGAAACCATCGTCTCTGATGAATCGTTTGTAGTCAGAGAAACTTCCTTAAAAGCTGATTTGGAGGTGTTTGTCTCCAATATTCTCAATACCAAAGAAAAAAAGTTTGTCAGGGACAAATTGGCATACGATAATATTCAGGCCTACAATTGGGGCACGAGTTTCAAAAGCCGCAGACGTTTTCAAAATACTAAACGTCAATCAAATGAATTATACCATGATCCTAGTGAATCTGACTCTTCTGCTTCCTCTTTTTCTTCCTCACAGGCACCAGAGGCACTCCCTATGCTTAAAACTCACGTCTTTTTTCAGGCCCGTAATGGTAAGACATCCACTAAATCTTTCCCTTCTCAGCGCACTGCCTCCCCTCGGGCACCCATCACGACCAGGGCAACCTCGGCCAAAATTTCCTCAACTTCCGGCACTGCGATGACACATTCTATCCAACCACTCATCACTCCCATCTCCACCTCAGCCCTCACCTCCTCACTCGCGGCACAGGTAAGCAATTCTGCGCACCCTTGTCTTTCCAATCAGGCGGATTTTCGGCTGGCTCAGCCAGCTCCGTCGTTGGCACCAGACCCAAGGAAGCAGGTAAATTCAGATCCACAGAATCAAAAATTCCCGAAAACGAACTTGAGGTAATCAATTTGTCCTCATGTGCATTGACCCCTGATCAGATCTCAGTTTTGAAACTGGGACTTACTTTTTGCCCTACTCACCAAATTGATAAGTTCGAACTCATAAAAGATTTAAATCTATTTTCCAGGAAATTACTATTCCGAGTTCTTTATGACAAACCCAAAGATCAGTCTCAGACTACCACTCTGGCCAATCCTTTATGGCAGGAAATGAACATTGAGGACTTAAAGGCTCTTGAGGAACTCATGGAGCTATGGGAGGAGGGCAATATTGACCTCACGGACCTTGATGAGGCACGGGCTCTAGAGGAACAGTGTATGTCAACGTTGCCCTCCCCTCCCCCCCAGGCCCCATCTTCCTCTAATCCTTTGGTAACAAAATCTGTTCAACGGGAATACAAACCCAAATCTAATTTATTCCCATTACTACAGGGAAATCCTAATATTTGGGCTTTCACAAAACAGGTGACGTTGGAGATAAACCAGTCAAACTGGAAATCACAGGCCGATTCCAATCTTAGTGATTCTCAACGTGAGGCATTGCGATCTCTACAGCTCAACAAAGAGATTATCATCAAGCCCTCCGACAAGGGGGGCAACTTGGTGGTTATGAACTGTTGTGACTATGAGCAAATGGTTATGAACCTACTGACCAACAAAAGTTGGTACCGGAAAGTATCT
Organism: Rana muscosa; assembly: GCA_029206835.1. NCBI lineage: Eukaryota > Metazoa > Chordata > Amphibia > Anura > Ranidae > Rana > Rana muscosa. The sequence goes on along the minus strand of CM055117.1, from coordinate 249,640,095 downwards.
AGTGCTCATTTGCATCTGGTTACTGAACGGTACAGACATTTGATCGGCAGTGCATATCATGATGGTTTAATCACCAAAAAAACTTGGGAATTTCTCAGTGTCACCAATCCTAGAACCCCCACTCTCTATGCATTACCTAAAGTTCACAAGAACTTGTCCTCTCCCCCGGGACGTCCTATTGTCTCGGGCAATGGTTCCCTGACAGAGACGGCTAGTCAACTGATCGATGACTTTCTCAGACCTCATGTTGAAGGGCTGGTATCGTATCTACAGGATACAACTGACCTTTTAAGAACCTTAGATGGCATCTCTGTGCCTGAGGGATCTTGGTTGGTGGCACTTGATGTTGAGGCCCTCTACAATTCCATACCACACCAACTTGGTGTGGAGGTTGTGGAGGGCTTCATCACGAGGATAGGGGCATCTCTCGGGCCTACATTTCGTTCATTTTGAACCTCCTCGAATTCATTTTATCTAACAACATTTTTTTGTTTGGAGACCCCCACTACCTCCAGATACAGGGGGTGGCAATGGGGACCAAGTGTGCCCCCTCCTACGCGAACCTGTATCTGGGGGGGTGGGAGAGAAACCTCTTCTTCAGAGAGGATTTACAGAGCCATTTGGATTTCATCCCAATATGGCGACAATTCATTGACGATATTTTCTTTATTTGGACCGGCCCCAGAGATGCCCTTACCACTTTCCTTGATTCCTTAAAGATCAATAACTTTAATCTCAAATTCACTTTTGAAATTAGCCAAAGGGAGTTGACCTTTCTGGATCTCAAAATCAACATCAAAACTGATGGTACCATAAGCACCTCCCTTTATCGTAAATCTTCGGCTGGAAACTCCCTGCTGCATGCAGGGAGTGCCCATCCCAAACCTCTGATCTCAAGTGTGCCCTATGGGCAATATTTGAGATTGCGGCGGAACTGTAGCAGTTCAAAGGACTTTGAACATGAGGCTAAACTATTGAGGGCCCGTTTTTTAGAACGAGGTTACAGCAATAAGTGCCTCAAAAAGGCTTATGCTAGAACCAAAAAACAAAATAGAAGTGCTCTTTTGCATGGTCCCAAGAAAATAAAATCTGACCCGGGTGTTCGGTTGATAACTACATTTTCAAACCAACACCAACAGGTGCGCCTCATCCTACAAAAATACTGGTACCTACTAACCAGCGATGATCAAATTTCTAAATTTATCAAACCGTATCCACAGATCACCTACAAGAGAGCGCGATCCCTACGAGACACTCTGGTCCATAGTCACTTTTCTTCATCGCCGTCTAATCCCATCCCGTTTAGGGGCACCAGGCCTTGTCATAAATGTAAATTCTGCAGATATTTACATTCCTCTTCCACAGTTACTCTTCCGGACGGACAAGTACACAGACCTATGTTTTCAGTCACGTGCCAATCCATTGGCATAGTATACCTAATGCAATGCCAATGTGATGCATTTTATGTCGGCAAGACCAAAAGGCCCTTCTTTCACCGTGTCAGAGACCATGTTTCTCTGATAAGGAAAAAGAAAATGGAAACCCCAATTAGCCTGCATGTAGGTCTGTTTCATCAATTTGATAGTGCAGTAATGCATTTTTCCGCCTTAGAACACATTCCCCCAGGGGAGAGAGGAGGGAATTTTGATAAAATTCTACTGCAGAAAGAGGCCAGATGGATCCATAGGTTATCAGCTCTCAGGCACCCTGGTTTAAACGATGCCTTTAGTTTTAAGCCTTTTTTATAGAGTTCTGCCGTGAATCACTATAGCATTGTTCGTTTAACATTTATTCCATTATTTAATATTCATCAATATATATTTTTTTAATTTTTTGTTATATTGTTATAAATTCAAATTGAGTCCAGTTATCATTTTCTTATTTCATTTCATTTTATCTTCAATCTTTTTTCATTTCTTTATCTCATCTAGATTCATCTCTTGCAACACTTTGCATTCCTTATATATTAATACATGTTTCCTAAGTTGGAAAGTTTAACTTACAATGTATTTTTCATGATTCATGTAATCCGTCATACTGTATGTTCATGTTCCATCCTGAGCTTCACCAGCTCCGCCCATTTGCTTTACTTCAGACCCTTGCTACAAATTGGGTTTATTCTTTGTGAAAAATTGGCATTCTAGTTATTATTTAATTTCGATTATTATTTATCTACTTGGGTGACATAATGTGTCCCTGTATAATAATAAAAAAAAAAAAAAAAAAAAAAATTTTAAACCAAATTTATTTTCTCTATATTGTATCTGGTATTTGCTGACTGGCTCAATTCATGATTCACCCCGGGCAACCATACGGACGCCCGGGGGCCCCCTGTTTTGATATACTCGTGATGCCAGTCGAGCTTTCAATGGGGTGCCCCAAATTGATGATCAATGTTGACAGTCATTCTGTGAGTTCCACCTGCGCTGCTTCAATATAGATTTTGATTATTAATGTCATTACACCATATATATTCTTGTTCCCACTCTCTCAATGACGCTGGGTTCATTTACTATTACCTATATATTCTGTTTTCCCTTATTTAAGATGGCGCGGCTGGCCTCAGCAGCGTCCAGCTGACTGACACACACCTCGCTTGGTGTGTGACACGCCACGTTGGCTGCTGTCTCAATGACGCTCACGCCAGTCCAACTCTGGGACGGCGGTGCGTGTCATCATTGATCCACCAATGGACGTCCGCATCGCGGCGATGACGTCAGACGCCGCCGCGATGGGGGTATTTTAAATGCGGCTCCGGTCCGCCGACAGTCTGCGAGGATCTTTCGCCGCTCTGGGGCTTGGAGATATACCTGCTCCAGCCGGACGGATTTTGACCCCTTTCAACTTGCCCAGGTAGGCTGCTGTTATGGACAATCGCTTGTCCGCTGTGTTGATAACTTTCTCCTCGCAGTGGCCGAGGTTGCTCATCACTTTGTCTGCTATATTTTTTTTATTTACAGCTGGTGACCAGCTCATCCATTCTACCCAACCATCTTGAGTGCAATGTAACCAGTGAAGTTATTTTTTCACTATGTGTTTCCAATCATTCAGCCTGAGGGTTTGTCTCTCTTAGCACAAATAGACACTCTGTGCTCTATGAGGATTTTTACAACTCCCTATTGGCATACTGCTGACTTTGGATCTAGTGACCCATACTAACAACCTCTCAAGGTAAGAGGTTGTCTTTCCATCCATTTCAGGATGAATTATGTTGAATTTGCTAGATTTAACATCTATTCACTATATACCTTTTGTATGCTTTCTATTTCTAGTTTTCAATAGATTTTCTTTACCCTTGTGGTTGCTAACCCTATGGGTTGTTTCAGTGGATTGGGCAAATCGGTCAACTAATACCAGTGGAAATGCCATTTTTTCTTCCAGTTTGTAGCTACACATGTAAATCGGTGAGTGTATACATATGTGTTTATATGATGCTCAGCATGGGCCATCACCATTTCAGTGTGAACGGATCTATTGTGTTAATGATCTACCCTTATGAACTACTTAACCACTAGCGTGCTTTGGGCACGTCAATTTATAAATTTTTCTGAAATGTTCAACATTTAAGTCTTACATACTTTTAACCATTCTATGTTGTTAATTGTTGTACATCCTGTATTCACAGTTTAAACCTGCTATTACTCTATTACACTCCTGAAGAAGCTCCGCTGGGAGCGAAACTAGTTGAGTGGAAATCAAGCAGTGAATTGCATCTTTTTGAAAACTGACCTACATATCTTGAAGGATGGTTAATAATTTTGTGTATTGTTTTTATGCTTCATGTAATAAAATATAATCTTTTATTGATTTTGACAATTGTGTTTATCTCTATCAAGCACCGTGTTTTCAAAAAATCCCTGGGTACTGAGTATACCCGCTGTCCCCCCCTCTTTCTCATATCTATTTTTGTTTTGTTTTCAGTTTGGATTATTTATCTGCATAAAATTTTTTACTATCTACCATCAGCGCGGCTTGCCTTGTTTCTTCTCGGAGATCTATTTATATAATAATTTTTTCTCCTTCTTTTCATTTTTGTTTTTTTCTATATAATAATTTTTCCCAATCACAACGATCTTTTACTGTAAGTATGTGTCTACCATTAGTATATTGTCCATATAAGTTCACTTCAAATGTTCTTGCAATATAGTAACCAATTGACCCTATTAAATTTATTGTAATCTTTGGTTGATTTTCAAAAAATATAATTTAGAAATATAACAATCTTTATACAATTTATTATAATTTAACTGTTTCCCACGCCCCCATGGAGTTTGGATTTGTCTGGATGTCTCTGTCTCATGTCTCTCTGTTGTTCTCTAGGCCATCGACCCTCTTCTTGGTGCATCATTTTTTACATATTTTTTTTTCTTTTGTTGATAACTGTTTTTCTGATGATATTACTACTATTACTAGTATTTCTAATTATTTTGTTTTCCTTTACTAGTCAAATATGTTCTGCTTTCTGAAGAAGCGTGTTCTCATGTGAAACATGTTATGACTCTATTCTTTGCAACATCAACATCTATTGCTGTTGGCATCTAGCCATCTTTCAGGACCTCATTTTTATGGAGAGGAATTTCCTCCTTTAGGTTTTGTTACTGTATTGGCTATCCTCCAGCTGTTTGCAATCGATTTAGATGTCTATGTGCATATTTGTTCTCTGCTTTTAGAGGTCTTTTTAATTATGAATTATGTATTTTGCATTCAAATAAATGTATTATATTTTTCTAGAATCATTGTTACTCTGTGCCTACAAAGTCCAAAGTCCCCAATATATCCTTTTCTCAAAACATACAAAAAGAAACAGACCTGGGATTTTCATTGTACTTTACCACTTTGTTTTATAAAATGACCAACTAAAGTCATAATGTTCATTGCATAAAAACAATAATACACCTTCTAACCGCTTAACCCATTAACTCCCCTGGTTTGATTTTTTCAATGGTTATCTAGCATGTAGTAGTAATTCATATATTTGTGCTCATAACATTCAAAGATCCATCAAATGAGGATGTTATAAATGTTATATATTTTTGGATCAAAGTCTATTTCTTCAGGAGATATGAGGTATATATATAAATATACATAATAAAAATGCAAATGGTGCAGCACTAAATGAGAAATAATAGTGAAAAAAAGGCTCAGAAAAAAGACTAATGAGGAGTCCCAAATCAGCAGTTCATATGTAAACAGATGAAACAAGAGCCAGTATCCGTGCTTCATGTAGATAAAAAGGATGGAGGTGAGGAGAAAAAGATAGTCCTTTATACTAGATGAAATCCTGATTCCACACCAGGGTGAGAGTAATTATATCCTGCTTACCAGAAATCCGTGACCACTAAATAATGGTCTCACCAAACGCAGGCAATTTGGTCTGCTCAGGAACCTCTCTTCTTATTAGTCATGGAGTTCTGGTAAGCAGGATATAAGCAGGATATAATTACGTAGGTTCGGACCAACCACTGGCTGTTCGGACATTCATCTGAATGTTGAATGTTTAGGACATTTAAAACCATTTTGATTTTGTCAATGGTTGACAAGGAATGACCACTGATGTCACCTGGCCTATTAATTTGCATAGCCAGGAATCCCTGGCCACGTAAACAATGGACAGCGAATGGAATGAATTACATTATTGCCTAAAAATTATCATTTGACCATATTTGGGCAATACTGTGAAGGTTTTCAAGGATACAGTGGCTGCTAGCAGCTGCCACACCCTTATCAATCACTAATATTACTTGGTCAGTTCACTTACATGGTCAGGAATCCTGAGACACATAAGAAAATGTAAGCGGAAAGGAGCCTTACATCATTGCCTGAATATGACCACAGTCCGTGGGTTTTTCCCAGGCCTTGGATATGGTATACTTGGCTGCAAGAAACAAATAGGTGGCCAGTTTCTGTTAGGCTACTTTAACACTGAAGCGCTGGATGCGCTGGCGGTATAGCGGCGCTATTTTTAGCGCCGCTATACCGTATTTTTTGCCGCGATTTGCGGGCGCCAGCGGGGGGATTTTAACCCCCGCTAGCGGACGAAAATGGGTTAAAAACGCCCACAATAACGCCTCTTTGCGGTGTTTTGCGGGCGTTTTGGAGGTGCTACCCCATTGATTTCAATGGGCAGGGGCGCTATAGGAGCGGTATTTTTACCGCTCCTATCGCGCCTCAAAGATGCGCCTTGCAGGAGTTTTTTGACCTTCCTCCAAGCGCAACGCTGCAGTGTGAAAGCCCTTGGGCTTTCACACTGGATACAATTGAGCGGCTTTTTTGGGGCGCATTGCAGGCGCTATTTTTAGCGCAATAGCGCCTGCAAAGCGCCTCAGTGTGAAAGGGGCCTTTGTAGGAAAATAGACCCTGGACAGGGCAGTGCAATAGGGCCAATTTTGCATCATTGAGGATAGGTAAGTGGAATAAGGTATGCAGAAGTCCAAAAATCCTAGACCAAAATCCGCTTAGGCACAGGCAAGTCCACCAAATTTGGAGGACATTCCCACGTTGGCTACAGTCCCTAAGCTTTGAAATCATGTACTTCAGCACGATTTCAAAGCTGCAGACCAGTGTGATTTTCACTTCCAATTTCATAGCGGTTTGCTACTTTGTTTAAAAGAAGTATATGCAAGTTGCAATGAAATCAGGAAAAAGTAGTGCAAGAACCTTTTTCAAAGTCGCCACGTCACGAGTCACGGAAATTTGAACGGTTCCATTGCTGGTAATGGGTGAGACTTGTCATGCAATTTAGAACTCTCAAATCACATGACAAAGCGCACTGGTGTAAATGAGGGCTAAACATCTATCACTATACAAAGGATTTGTGTGTGCTATGTGGGCTGGAACCCAGTGCCAACTTGGTAAGACTTTCTATGCTACCTCCAGGGTTGTAGTATTGAATGAGCATTTTTCATTAGTAAAGTCACACTTCCAATGAGACATGTAGGATGAAGGTCAAGGGTTACCAACCAGGAAATATCAAATTTCTAACAAACCTGTCCATAATATAGGTCACTTAAAGTGCCTGTCACCCCAACACTTCATATTCCTGATATGTGCCTGCTGTATCATGTAATTGTGTGAGAAAATATCCTGTCCCGTTTGTATTGCTTCCTTTATGTGAAATCCCTGGTGTTCATGCCAGCCCCCCTGCTTTCCTATTAAAAATGGACCACACTAAGCAGGAGAACACATCAAGGTCAGTTGTCTAGCTATGCCAGGAACTCAGCCTGCTCTCCTACAATAATTAGACTTGTCCTGACACGCCCTCCCCCCTCGCATAGCCTTTCACTGGGAGCATCGGTGTGTTTAAATAAATAAAGTGCTGCACTTTATTTTATTATTGATTTGGTATTTAGGTGTGAATCATTTTTACTGTTTCGCTGGTTAACTTTGTAAAACAGATTTGAAGTTAATTTTGAACCACAATGTTTTCAGCTTTGGTGGCTACCACTACCTTCAGGTACAGGGCATGGCAATATGGCATGTTTTTGTGCCCCATCATATGGCAATCTGTAGGTTTCTTGCAGAAAAACTTTTTCTATGGTGACCCCCCTATTTGTGTTATGCTTTATGCTATACTTTCATAGCACGGGTTCAATTATGTGTTTAAGTTACGGGATGGAAATCATGAAATTGAAATTTTTGGAATATTAAAATATCAATGAATTTAGAGGATTCCAGCTGTTAGTACTCTCGCTGAAGGGTCTGAATATAGAGACATAATTGTCGACTAAAGCCAACCTGTTATGCCAAACTTTTGCAATACTGCTGTTAAGTATCCCCAATTCACCCGATCAAATGCCTTCTCTGCATCCAAAGAGAGGAGCAGAGAAGGCATTTTCTGATGTTCAAGGCTGTGGATTAAAGTGATCAGGCGCCTAGTGGCATCTTGGCGTTCAGATTTAAACCCGACTTGGTCAAGGTTTATCAGGGCTGGGAGGAGCGGGAGCAATCTACAGGCAAAAACTTTAATGTCAGTATTTAGCAGTGATATTGGTCTGTAATTTTGTGTAAATTGAGGATCTTTGCGAGATTTTGGGATCATAGTTAATACAGATTTTAGCATTTCTTTCGGGAGAGAGCCAGAGGACACGGCATGGTTGATGAGCTCTTTTGTCTCTTTACATAGGTGTGCAGTTTTATAAAAAAGCCATGCATTTAAGCTTTAAATGTGGCCCACAGTAAAGGCCTACCTATGTTTGGGGTGCCGTTAAGTTCAAAGAATTGCTGGTGAGCGTCTTGAATAGGAATGAGCTTCGTGTTCGAGTCGAACATACGTTCGACTCGAACATCGGCTGTTCGATCGTTCGACGAAGATCGAACGATTTGGGCCGTTCGCGCCAAATTCGAGTGACGCGAACGGCCCACAATGCACTACGCCATCGCAGTGTCATCCAGGCGCTGTGATTGGCCAAGCATGCACTGTGACCCCGCATGCTTGGCCAATCACAGCGCCGGCAGCGAGGAGAGCAATGATTGGCCACAGGCAGGATGCCTGTGGCCAATTATTGCTGAGGGGGTTTAGTACACGCCCCACACTATAAAAGGCCGCCAGCACGGCGGCCTAGTGTAGTGTGTTCCGGAGCAGGGATAGAGCAGCATAGGCAGGGACAGTGACTTTTATTTCTTTCTTGCTTAACCTGGATTCCTTTAGTTTAGGGAAAGAGAAGGATAGGTAGGGAGAGTGTCAGTGTGTTTTGTGCTTGTGCTATATTGTGCTTAAAAAAAACATTTTTTCTAGGGACAGAAAACTGTAGGTAGGGAGAGTGTGTCAGTTTCTTTCACTGTCAAAGTCCTTGTTTCCAGGGACCTGGAAGGACAGTGAGTGAATTCTCCTTGTGCTAAATTGTGCTTAAAAAAAACATTTTTTCTAGGGACAGAAAACTGTAGGTAGGGAGAGTGTGTCAGTTTCTTTCACTGTCAAAGTCCTTGTTTCCAGGGACCTGGAAGGACAGTGAGTGAATTCTCCTTGTGCTAAATTGTGCTTAAAAAAAACATTTTTTCTAGGGACAGAAAACTGTAGGTAGGGAGAGTGTGTCAGTTTCTTTCACTGTCAAAGTCCTTGTTTCCAGGGACCTGGAAGGACAGTGAGGTAATTCTCCTTGTGCTAAATTGTGCTTAAAAAAAACATTTTTTCTAGGGACAGAAAACTGTAGGTAGGGAGAGTGTGTCAGTTTCTTTCACTGTCAAAGTCCTTGTTTCCAGGGACCTGGAAGGACAGTGAGGTAATTCTCCTTGTGCTAAATTGTGCTTAAAAAAAACATTTTTTCTAGGGACAGAAAACTGTAGGTAGGGAGAGTGTGTCAGTTTCTTTCACTGTCAAAGTCCTTGTTTCCAGGGACCTGGAAGGACAGTGAGGTAATTCTCCTTGTGCTAAATTGTGCTTAAAAAAAACATTTTTTCTAGGGACAGAAAACTGTAGGTAGGGAGAGTGTGTCAGTTTCTTTCACTGTCAAAGTCCTTGTTTCCAGGGACCTGGAAGGACAGTGAGGTAATTCTCCTTGTGCTAAATTGTGCTTAAAAAAAACATTTTTTCTAGGGACAGAAAACTGTAGGTAGGGAGAGTGTGTCAGTTTCTTTCACTGTCAAAGTCCTTGTTTCCAGGGACCTGGAAGGACAGTGAGTGAATTCTCCTTGTGCTATATTGTGCTTAAAAAAAACATTTTTTCTAGGGACAGAAAACTGTAGGTAGGGAGAGTGTGTCAGTTTCTTTCACTGTCAAAGTCCTTGTTTCCAGGGACCTGGAAGGACAGTGAGGTAATTCTCCTTGTGCTAAATTGTGCTTAAAAAAAACATTTTTTCTAGGGACAGAAAACTGTAGGTAGGGAGAGTGTGTCAGTTTCTTTCACTGTCAAAGTCCTTGTTTCCAGGGACCTAGAAGGACAGTGAGGTAATTCTCCTTGTGCTAAATTGTGCTTAAAAAAAAAAATTTTTCTAGGGACAGAAAACTGTAGGTAGGGAGAGTGTGTCAGTTTCTTTCACTGTCAAAGTCCTTGTTTCCAGGGACCTGGAAGGACAGTGAGGTAATTCTCCTTGTGCTAAATTGTGCTTAAAAAAAACATTTTTTCTAGGGACAGAAAACTGTAGGTAGGGAGAGTGTGTCAGTTTCTTTCACTGTCAAAGTCCTTGTTTCCAGGGACCTGGAAGGACAGTGAGGTAATTCTCCTTGTGCTAAATTGTGCTTAAAAAAAACATTTTTTCTAGGGACAGAAAACTGTAGGTAGGGAGAGTGTGTCAGTTTCTTTCACTGTCAAAGTCCTTGTTTCCAGGGACCTGGAAGGACAGTGAGTGAATTCTCCTTGTGCTAAATTGTGCTTAAAAAAAACATTTTTTCTAGGGACAGAAAACTGTAGGTAGGGAGAGTGTGTCAGTTTCTTTCACTGTCAAAGTCCTTGTTTCCAGGGACCTGGAAGGACAGTGAGTGAATTCTCCTTGTGCTAAATTGTGCTTAAAAAAAACATTTTTTCTAGGGACAGAAAACTGTAGGTAGGGAGAGTGTGTCAGTTTCTTTCACTGTCAAAGTCCTTGTTTCCAGGGACCTGGAAGGACAGTGAGGTAATTCTCCTTGTGCTAAATTGTGCTTAAAAAAAACATTTTTTCTAGGGACAGAAAACTGTAGGTAGGGAGAGTGTGTCAGTTTCTTTCACTGTCAAAGTCCTTGTTTCCAGGGACCTGGAAGGACAGTGAGGTAATTCTCCTTGTGCTAAATTGTGCTTAAAAAAAACATTTTTTCTAGGGACAGAAAACTGTAGGTAGGGAGAGTGTGTCAGTTTCTTTCACTGTCAAAGTCCTTGTTTCGAGGGACCTGGAAGGACAGTGAGGTAATTCTCCTTGTGCTAAATTGTGCTTAAAAAAAACATTTTTTCTAGGGACAGAAAACTGTAGGTAGGGAGAGTGTGTCAGTTTCTTTCACTGTCAAAGTCCTTGTTTCCAGGGACCTGGAAGGACAGTGAGGTAATTCTCCTTGTGCTAAATTGTGCTTAAAAAAAACATTTTTTCTAGGGACAGAAAACTGTAGGTAGGGAGAGTGTGTCAGTTTCTTTCACTGTCAAAGTCCTTGTTTCCAGGGACCTGGAAGGACAGTGAGGTAATTCTCCTTGTGCTAAATTGTGCTTAAAAAAAACATTTTTTCTAGGGACAGAAAACTGTAGGTAGGGAGAGTGTGTCAGTTTCTTTCACTGTCAAAGTCCTTGTTTCCAGGGACCTGGAAGGACAGTGAGGTAATTCTCCTTGTGCTAAATTGTGCTTAAAAAAAACATTTTTTCTAGGGACAGAAAACTGTAGGTAGGGAGAGTGTGTCAGTTTCTTTCACTGTCAAAGTCCTTGTTTCCAGGGACCTGGAAGGACAGTGAGTGAATTCTCCTTGTGCTATATTGTGCTTAAAAAAAACATTTTTTCTAGGGACAGAAAACTGTAGGTAGGGAGAGTGTGTCAGTTTCTTTCACTGTCAAAGTCCTTGTTTCCAGGGACCTGGAAGGACAGTGAGGTAATTCTCCTTGTGCTAAATTGTGCTTAAAAAAAACATTTTTTCTAGGGACAGAAAACTGTAGGTAGGGAGAGTGTGTCAGTTTCTTTCACTGTCAAAGTCCTTGTTTCCAGGGACCTGGAAGGACAGTGAGGTAATTCTCCTTGTGCTAAATTGTGCTTAAAAAAAACATTTTTTCTAGGGACAGAAAACTGTAGGTAGGGAGAGTGTGTCAGTTTCTTTCACTGTCAAAGTCCTTGTTTCCAGGGACCTGGAAGGACAGTGAGTGAATTCTCCTTGTGCTAAATTGTGCTTAAAAAAAACATTTTTTCTAGGGACAGAAAACTGTAGGTAGGGAGAGTGTGTCAGTTTCTTTCACTGTCAAAGTCCTTGTTTCCAGGGACCTGGAAGGACAGTGAGTGAATTCTCCTTGTGCTAAATTGTGCTTAAAAAAAACATTTTTTCTAGGGACAGAAAACTGTAGGTAGGGAGAGTGTGTCAGTTTCTTTCACTGTCAAAGTCCTTGTTTCCAGGGACCTGGAAGGACAGTGAGGTAATTCTCCTTGTGCTAAATTGTGCTTAAAAAAAACATTTTTTCTAGGGACAGAAAACTGTAGGTAGGGAGAGTGTGTCAGTTTCTTTCACTGTCAAAGTCCTTGTTTCCAGGGACCTGGAAGGACAGTGAGGTAATTCTCCTTGTGCTAAATTGTGCTTAAAAAAAACATTTTTTCTAGGGACAGAAAACTGTAGGTAGGGAGAGTGTGTCAGTTTCTTTCACTGTCAAAGTCCTTGTTTCCAGGGACCTGGAAGGACAGTGAGGTAATTCTCCTTGTGCTAAATTGTGCTTAAAAAAAACATTTTTTCTAGGGACAGAAAACTGTAGGTAGGGAGAGTGTGTCAGTTTCTTTCACTGTCAAAGTCCTTGTTTCCAGGGACCTGGAAGGACAGTGAGGTAATTCTCCTTGTGCTAAATTGTGCTTAAAAAAAACATTTTTTCTAGGGACAGAAAACTGTAGGTAGGGAGAGTGTGTCAGTTTCTTTCACTGTCAAAGTCCTTGTTTCCAGGGACCTGGAAGGACAGTGAGGTAATTCTCCTTGTGCTAAATTGTGCTTAAAAAAAACATTTTTTCTAGGGACAGAAAACTGTAGGTAGGGAGAGTGTGTCAGTTTCTTTCACTGTCAAAGTCCTTGTTTCAAGGGACAGAGAAGGACACCTGAAGGTAGCCCTTATTGCTTTTTTCCCATCTCCCTGCAGGCCATCTATTAGAATGTCTGGAAGGCAAACAAGGAGAGGCAGACAGTCAGGAGGCAATAAAAGAGGGCAAGCAGGCTCTGTGTCTGGGGGCAACAGTGCTGGTCGTGGACGCGGTGCATTGTCATCAGCACATGGCCATGGGACACGCTTGTCCTTCTTTTCGGCAGCTGGACATGTTGAGCCACATCATGCCGAAGACTTGGTAGAGTGGATGACCAAGCCCTCCTCCTCCTCCTCATCCTCTCTCACCCAGGCTCAGGGTACGGGAAAAGCAGCTGCCAAAGCGTCCTCTTCCCTGGTATCAATGTCAGACTCATCATCAGTCACTCCTTCCCTAGACCCACCATGTCCTCCTCCTGAGGAGTCCCCCGAACTGTTTCAGCACAGTGTTGGGTACATGCTCCAGGAGGATGCCCAGCGTTTCGAAGGGTCTGATGATGAAACCCAGCTAGAGGAAGGCAGTAGCGTGAGAGCAGACAGAGGGGATGCTCAAGAAGGACACCAATCTGGCAGTCATGTTCCAGCAGCTGCAGCATACTGCCAGATTGGCTCCAGTGATGAGGAGGGAGGTGATGATGAGGTCACTGACTCCACGTGGGTGCCTAATAGGAGAGAGGAGGAGGAGGAGGATGAGGAGGAGGCACATCTCCAACGAGGCAGGATGCCCTTTGGTGGCCAGCGTAAGGGCAGTACACCGACGGAATCACACCGCAGAGCTCCGCCTGTGCAGGGCGCTGCCTCTGCCCGTCATTCAAAAAGTTCTTTGGTGTGGGCCTTTTTTGAGGCTAGTGCATCAGATCGCACAGCTGCTGTTTGCAACATATGTCTCAAGCGTATATCGCGTGGCCAAAACATCAGCCGCTTGGGTACCACATGCCTGACCAGACATATGTTGACCTGCCATGCAGCTCGTTGGCAAGCCTACCTCAAAGACCCACACCAAAGAACAAAGCGGACCTCTCCTTGCACCGCATCAGCTGGGATCTCCAACCCCACTATAACTTCAGTCCTCTCTGAAACATGCACTGAGAGGAATGAAGGTGTAGAATTAGGTGTGTCACAGCCAAGTACTTGCGGCCACTCTGCTAGCAGTACACCGACGTCCGATTCTAGCAGGCAAATTTCCCTGCCCCAGCTGCTGGACCGTCGAAAGAAGTTCACTCCCAGCCATCCACATGCCCAGCGGTTGAATGCTAGCTTGGCTAAATTGCTAGCGCTTCAACTGCTGCCTTTTCAGTTGGTAGACTCGGCCCCCTTCCGTGAGTTTGTGCAATGTGCGGTTCCTCAGTGGCAGGTTCCCAAACGCCACTTTTTCTCACGGAAGGCTATTCCGGCTCTCTACCGGCATGTGGAAGGCAATGTCTTGGCCTCGCTGGACAGGGCGGTCAGCGGTAAGGTGCATATTACCGCTGACTCATGGTCCAGCAGGCATGGACAGGGACGTTACCTTTCTTTCACGGCCCATTGGGTCACTCTTTTGGCAGCTGGGAAGGATGCAGGACAAGGTGCAGTAGTGTTGGAGGTTGTCCCACCGCCACGCCTCCAAAATGCTACTACTGGTTGTGACACACCTCTCTCCTCCACCCCCTCCTCTTCTTCTTCCTCCATGGCCTCTTCCTGTGGTTTGTCCTATGAACCAGCGGTGCTCCGTAGCCGTTCACGGGGCTACGCAAGTACGCAGGCAAAAAGATGCCATGCCGTGCTTGCGCTGGTGTGTTTGGGGGACAGAAGCCACACTGGGGCAGAGGTCCTGTCTGCTCTGCAGGGCCAGGCCGAGAGGTGGTTGACGCCACGCCAGCTTAAGCCAGGAATGGTGGTTTGCGACAATGGCACCAACCTCCTCTCCGCCCTCCGACAGGGACAACTGACCCATGTGCCCTGTGTGGCTCACGTCCTTAACCTGGTGGTGCAGCGGTTCTTGGGCAGGTACCCGGGCTTACAGGATGTCCTGAGGCAGGCCAGGAAAGTCTGTGTGCATTTCCGCAGATCTTATAATGCCAGTGCTCGCCTGGCTGAGCTGCAAAAGGAGTTGAACCTGCCCAAGAACCGCCTTATATGTGACATGCCCACCAGGTGGAACTCAACGTTGGCCATGCTGCAGCGGCTGCACACGCAGCAGAGGGCCATCAATGAGTACCTGTGCGACTACGGCACCAGGACAGGGTCAGGGGAGCTTGGTTTTTTTTCTCCACGCCAGTGGGGCATGATCAGGGATGCATGCACTGTCCTGGCACCATTTGAGGAGGCCACGAGGATGGTGAGCAGTGACAGTGCATGCATCAGTGACACTGTACCTCTTGTCCACCTGTTGGAGCACACGCTGCGTGGAATAATGGACAGGGCACTTGAGGCAGAACAGAGGCAGGAAGAGGAGGACTTCCTTGCCTCTCAAGGCCCCCTTTACCCAGACAGTGTTCCTTCTGTCCCACCCATCGCACAGGAAGAGGAGGAGGAGGAGGAGGAGGAGGAGGAGGAGGATTGTGTCAGCATGGAGGTGGAGGCTGGCACTCAGCATCATCAGCAGCAGTCTTTTAGGGATGATTTACAGTCCCAAGAAAACAGTGGACTTGTACGTGGCTGGGAGGAGGTGGCTGCGGATCATGTCGTCCTTAGTGACCCAGAGGACTCCGGAGCGAATGCCTCAGCAAACCTACGCTGCATGGCCTCCCTGATCCTGCAAAGTCTGCGGAAGGATCCTCGTATTCTTCGGATCAAGGAGAGGGACCATTACTGGCTGGCCACTCTCCTTGATCCACGGTACAAGGGTAAGGTTGCGGACCTTATGTTACCGTCGCAGAGGGAGCAGAGGATGAGACAACTCCGGGAGGCCTTGCAGAAAGGTCTGTGCAACGCGTTCCCAGAGACTGGGAGGTTACAAACTCCTGGTCCTGGACAACGAGTTGCTGAGGCTTCGGCCAGTCAAAGAAGGAGCGGTGGGGAAGGTGGCCGTCTGACCGATGCGTTCAGACAATTCTTTAGTCCGCAGCCCCAAAGTATGATCGGTTCCAGCAACCATCGCCAGCGTCTGATAAACATGGTGCAGGAATATCTAGGGGCAAGGTCAGACTTGGACACCTTCCCCACCGAAAATCCTCTGGCTTACTGGGTCTTGAGGATGGATCACTGGCCAGAGCTTGCACAGTATGCAATTGAGCTACTGGCCTGTCCTGCATCCAGCGTTCTTTCGGAACGCACATTCAGTGCTGCTGGAGGATTTGTCACGGATCACAGGGTGCGCCTGTCCACCGACTCGGTTGATCGACTGACTTTCATCAAGATGAACCAGTCTTGGATCACCACCAGCTACCACACACCTGATGCTGATATAACAGACTAATTGATTTTAACATGTCACATCCCTTCAAGACTGATGCTGATGCTGAGTGCCTGTGCTGTTATGTTGACTGGCTATCCTCCTCCTCCGAGTCCTCAATGATACGATTGATGATGATAGCTTGGAAGATCATTTTTGTTTATGGGTGCCGCCACCAGTGGCTAAGGCCCAATTTTTCAGCCCCTGTTTTACAGGGGCGTGTAATTACAATTTTTTTAGCAATAATTTGCCATAGGGCTCATTGCTGTGCTCCAAGTACAGTATCTGTGAGGGGTTGGAGTGTTGTGGCACCAGTGCGTAAGGCCCAATTTTTCAGCCCCTGTTTAACAGGGGCGTGTCATTACAATTTTTGAAGCAATACTTTGCAACAGGGCTCATTGCTGTGCTCCAAGTACAGTATCTGTGAGGGGTTGTAGTGTTGTGCCACCAGTGCCTAAGGCCCAATTTTTCAGCCCCTGTTCAACAGGGGCATGCAATTACAATTCTTGATCTAATAATTCACAGCAGGGTCCATTGCTGCACCCACCAAGAGTAACTCTGAGGGCTTACAGTCTTGTGGCAACACCACCACCACCACCACCACGAAAGGCCCAATTTTTCAGCCCCTGTTCAAAAGGGGCATGTAATTACAATTCTTGATCTAATAATTCACAGCAGGGCCCATTGCTGCACCCACCAAGAGTAACTGTCAGGGCTTACAGTGTTGTGGCACCAGCACCACCATCAAAGCCCCAATTTTTACTACCACTGTTCAACAATTATATGTAATTAAAATTCCTGATATAATAGTTGACAGCAGGGCGTTCCAGCACCAACCAAGAGTAACTGAGTGCTTACAGTGTTGTGCCAACACCAACAACTAAGGGGCCTATTTCTGCAGAGTATATACGGCAGGTCCCTACTTTCAAACATCCAACTTACAAACGACTCCTACTTGCAAACGAAAGAAGACAACAGGAAGTGAGAGGAAATCTACCCCTAGAAAGGAAAATTCTCTCCTGTAAGAATAAATATGGGAGAAAGGGGTCTCATCTGTACTGATGCTTTATCAGCAATCCTTGTTTCAAGAAAAACACCACATTTCAAAAACAGTTGTCATTGGGACGGAAAGTGAGGTGAAATGTTCTGAACAGGGGCACAGACAGCAAAACAAATGTTACAGGGGTGATAACCCTTACCTATGTTTCCCAAAAAGTTTAAAAATAGATTTTTGGGCTGGAGCTACACTTCAACAATGTACCTGTTCAAAATTACAAACAGATTCTACATAAGAACAAACCTACAGTCCCTGTCTTGTATGCACCGCCTGTATACGGCTGTTCAGAGTATATAGGGCCTTTTTTATTTTATGTGCGGGGTTCCCCTTAATATCCATACAAGACCCAAAGGGGCTGGTAATGGGCTGGGGTAGGGGGGGGTCATGGGGTAGCTATGCCATTTTTCTTAAAGAATTTCATCCATATTACCGGGACCAGACATTACATTAAAGCCGCAAGCAGTTTTAAATGGCTTTTTTTTCCTTTAGAAGTGTCATTTTGTGCAGGGACAGTTCTAAACACGGGAAACACGTGGCACTTCACAGGCATACTTTAGACACCCCCCAGGTACGATATTTAAAGGAATATTTGACTTTTTTTTTTTCACTTTATGCATCATTAAAATGACTGCTCCCGAAAAACGACCGTTTTTAAAACTTATTTTTGCATTGATACATGTCCCCTGGTGCACAACCCGGGTTCCCAAACCCTATTTATGACAATAACATGCATAATAGTTGTTATAATTAGCACTTTAGAATTCGAACGTTCGCATCCATTGTATTTAATAGGGTTCTAATGTTCGTTCGAACTTTCGGTCCGTTCGCGGGTTCTGGTGCGAACCGAACCCGGGGGTGTTCGGCTAATCACTAGTCTTGAATAGCTTGCTGGTGTTTGGGGAGAGTTGAGTTGAGTTTCCAGAGGTGAGGAACACCCAGCTTATGAGAATCACCAAAACCGCGATAGGGGAGTGGTGGGACCAAATGATGATACCTATAGTTAAGGAAGAGATGTGTTGGAGGGTCCATTTGTCTGTGACAAAAAAGTCTATCCTAGAGTAAGATGCTTGACACGGTGAGTAAAAGGTATAGTCACATTCAGAACTGTGATGACAGTGCCATATATCATAGAGGTCATTGTTATGAAAATAACAAGAACAAAGTGCGCCAGACTCAGTGAGTAAAAGGTATAGTCACATTCGGAACTGTAATGACAGCGCCATATATCATAGAGGTCATTGTTATGAAGCAGATGGTTTAAAGCTTGATGAAAAGGGCATTTGCCAGAGGAAAAGTTAAATGCAGGATCTCCCACTGTATTGAAGTCTCCTCCAGTCAGTAGATAGCCTTGTTTGTGGGCAGAGATTTGTTTAAGTAAAAATTTGCAAAAGTGTAGTGGTTTAGACTTCGGTGCATACACATTTACGAGGTTGTATGGCACTTGGTTAATCTCACAGATTAAGATGTGGAATCGACGCAAGGGGTCCGCTACTTCCTTACTTCATTTAAATTGTAGGATGTGCTTGATAGCAGTTAGATCCCACTACGCTTTTTTAACATTGGTAGCATGAAAAAACATAGAGAAGTGTTTGATTTTGAAACTCTGGATTTTCGACATGGCAAATGGGTTTCTTGGGCAAAGAGGATATCTCCACGCAAGGCAAGCACTTATTTTTGTAGTGCGGACTGTTGAGCCCTCTATCATTAAGGGATATCATTTTAACCGCCATCGCTTGGAGAGGATCTGAGTGTTGGAAGTCGCTTTGTATTTCGATTGATGCAGTACCTCTGGGACCAAAAAGGCTGATAAGATGTCAAAGGAGCTATAGTATGTGTTGTGTGCTGAAGGAGGCACATAACAGAGGTTAATTTACAAAAAGGAGAGAGTTTGGGACTTTGAATGAGGCGTGTACACCATTGGTCGGTGCAGTGAACATAACCTTGGTATGAATGCATGGAAAAGATAAATGCACATGAAAACAATCTTTATTAGATTATCTGTCAATATTTGTAACCATGTTATAACATGATGTGACAATTACTCAATAAAATGCTACAGCAATGATACAGAAAAAATGCACAATAAAATCGAGACATACATTATATACATGATAAAACACTAGAGGGATTGCCGCACAATATGCTCTACGTGTTTCGTGAAACCATCACTTCCTCAGGAGAAGGCGCAATCCAACTATCTATGAAGAATAGGGATGAGCCGAACACCCCCGGTTCGCAGCAGAACATGCGAACAGGCAAAAAATGTATTTGAACACGTGAACACGTTAAAGTCTATGGGACACAAATGTGAAAAATCAAAAGTGCTAATTTTAAAGGTTAATGTGTAAGTTATTGTCATAAAAAGTGTTTGGGGACCTTAGCCCTGCCCCAAGGGACATGTATAAATGCAAAAAAAGTTTTTTCGGGAGCAGTGATTTTAATAATGCTTAAAGTGAAACAATAAAAATTAAATATTTCTTAAAATTTCGTACCTGGGGGCTGTCTATAGTATGCCTGTAAAGTGGCGCGTTTTTCCCGTGTTTAGAACAGTCCCTGCGCAAAATGACTTTCCTAAAGGAGAAAAAGTAATTTAAAACTACTCGTGGCTATAATGAATTGTCGGGTCCCGGCAAAACAGATAAAAGTAATTGAAAAAAACGGCATGGATCCCCCCCCAGTCCATTACCAGGCCCTTTGGGTTTGGTATGGATATTAAGGGGAACCCTGCGCCAACTTTTTAAAAAAATAGCATAGGGGTCCCCCTTCAGGTCTGGTATGGATTTTAAGGGGAACCCCGCGCCAAAATAAAAAAAAACATGGTGTGGGGTTCCCCACAAAAATCCATACCAGACCCTTATCCGAGCACGCAACCTGGCAGGCCGCAGGAAAAGAGGGGGGACGAGAGAGCGCCCTCCCCTCCTGAACCATACCAGGCCACATGCCCTCAACATGGGGAGGATGCTTTGGGGTCTGGACCCCAAAGCACAATGTCCCCATGTTGATGGGGACTGTGACAGGAGTGACTTTGGGTCGGGGGTTTGTGCGGCTCAGCTTGCCCTGGAGAGTTCTGGAGGCTCCTTGTTCAGCTTCCCCAAAGCCTCTTCTGTGTAAATCACCCTTTGTCTCTAATAGGGGAACAGGGTGAATGAGAACCCCAGTCTGATCTGTACTAGTCGGACTCTCTTTACAGCCACACTAGAACCTTGTAAAATGTATATAATGTATGCTGTATATATGTATATATAATGTGTGCTGTGTCATGCTGTTGGACTATTTGCTGTGATGGTTTGGGGTGGGACTGTATTCTATTGTCTATAAAGGCTGTCTCAACTATTATGGGATGTGCAAGTGTGTTTGCTGTGAGGAAAAAGAGAGGGGGGATTCATCCAACCCCCCTGCTGATAAGACTGTGTACTGAGAAGTTAAACACACCTGACCTGTATCACTATTGTCATTGGACAGTTTAACCCGCCCTGTTTAACAAGGGTGGGAGGGAAGTGATTTGAAAAGAGATATCTGTTAACATGTGCTTGAATAAAGCAGTTTGTGGTTTTACCCTACACTGAGGTGTTGTGTCTGTGGACTGGGGAGGCTAAAGAAGCTTGGACGGTGCTGGATCTGAACAGAGGAAGCATTGACGGCAGATCTAGATCTGTTTGAGGACAGAGGGTTCGTCACAGGGACAAGGGCCTCATCCCGACAACCCTTGCCCGGTGGTTGTGGGTGTCTGCGGGCAGGGGGCTTATCGGAATCTGGAAGCCCCCTTTAACAAAGGGGACCCCCAGATCCCGGCCCCCCATATGTGAATTGGTAACGGGGTACATTGTACCCCTACCATTTCACCAAAAAAGTATCAAAAATTGTAAAAACACAGGAGACAACTTGGGACAAGTGCTTTATTTAAAAAGAAAAAAAAATTCCAGCGATGTACATCCATTCTCGAGCGGAGGATCCGGAAAAAAAAAAAAACGCCAACACGATCCGCCTCCATGGGTGGTTCCCGTCGAATGACACTACACCCGCCATGACAGCGGGTGTAGCTAAGGGCGGGGCCACCCGTCACGTGTGCGGGTGACCCCGCCCCTCTGACGCAACAGGGGTTTCCTGTGGTTTCCCCACGGGGCGGGCAGCTACATGGCAGAGGTTCAATATTAAGAAATGTAGTTATGCACTTGGGGGTCAAAGTGCACTTGCAGAATACACAATAAGAATTGATTCCCTGGTATAATCAGTTATGGAAAAGGGCTTGGGGGTAATTGTACATCACAGACTTAGTAATTTTACAGAAATGCCAAGCCACAACCAACAAAGCTACCAAAAAAAAAAAAAAAACTTTTGTGCATTAACTACCTGCATTATCTACCTGCTAAGGGCTCACAGTAAATATACTACGAGTGAGCGACAGGTAAAGGCACAATCATGTACGTGAGCTGTCTTGTTTCGGGTTTGGTGCACACCCCCTGCTGATCCATGCTGTGATTGGATACAGCACAAGTTTGACAGCTGATTTCAGCCAATGATTTTGGCTGAAATCAGCTGATCAGATATGTCCAATCACACACAGAGTTCTGTTTACAAAAACAAAGATCTCTGTGTACAGTAAACAGTGAAAAGCAGGGAGAAAAAAACAACCAGATAGTAAAGTAAAAGTAGCACACATTACATACTGTTGGGCACACAGTTAACCCCTTGATTGCCCCTAGATGGTAACCTCCTCCCAGCCAGCGTCATTAGTACAGTGTCAGTGTCCAGTATTATCATTGATTACTGTATTAGTGTTATTGGCAACATCTATGTCAGTTAGTGACCCTCCCAGATATCTATTAGAGCCATATTGCTTACCACTCTATCACAGTCCCGCTACAAGTAATTAATCACCACTAGGGATGAGCCGAACACCCCCCAGTTCGGTTCGCACCAGAACATGCGAACAGGCAATAAATTTGTTCGAACATCCGAACCCTGTTAAAATCTATGGGACACGAACATGAAAAATCAAAAGTGCTAATTTTAAAGGCTTATATGCAAGTCATAAAAAGTGTTTGGGGACCCGGGTCCTGCCCCAGGGAACATGTATCAATGCAAAAAAAAGTTTTAACAATGTCCGTTTTTTTGGGAGCAGTGATTTTAATAATGCTTAAAGTGAAACAATAAAAGTGAAATATTCCTTTAAATTAAGCACCTAGGGGGTGTATATAGTATGCCTGTAAAGCAGCGCTTGTTTCCCATGCTTAGAACAGTCTCTGCACAAAATGTAATTTCTGAAGGAAAAAAGTAATTTAACAGTACTCGCGGCTGTAATGAATTGCCGGTCCCAGCAATACAGAGAAAAGTTATTGAAATTGATTGATAAAAAAAAAAATGTGTGGGGTCCCCCCAAATTAACCACTTCAATACAGGGCTTTTTATACCACTTCCATACCGGGCCCATTCTCTCCTACATGTACAAATCATCATTCTTTTGCTAGAAAATTACTCAGAACCCCCAAACATTATATATGTTTTTTAGCAGACACCCTAGGGAATAAAATGATGGTCATTGCAACTTTTTTTCTTGCACGGTATTTGCGCAATAATTTTTCAGACGCCTTTTTTTGGGAAAAAAAAGTTTCATGAATTAAAAAATAACAAAACAGTAAAGTTAGCCCAATTTGAGGAAAATCTTAAAGATGATGTTACGCCGAGTAAATAGATACCTAACATGTCACGCTTTAAAATTGCGCACACTCATGGAATGGCGCCAAAGTTCGGTACTTAAAAATCTCCATAGGCGATGCTTTAATTTTTTTTACAGGTTACCAGGTTAGAGTTACAGAGGAGGTCTAGTGCTAGAATTGTTGCACGCGCTCTAACGCACGCGGCGGTACCTCACATATGTGGTTTGGACAGCGTTTACATATGTGGGCGGGACTTACGTGTGCATTCGCTTCTGATCGCGAGCTACCGGGGACAGGGGCGTTTTTTTTTTTTTTTACTTTTTTTTTTTTTTTTACACTTATTTTACTTTTTTTTTTGATCACTTTTATTCCTATTACAAGGAATGTAAACATTACTTGTAATAGGAATGTGTGTGACAGGTCCTCTTTATTTAGAGATGCGGGATCAATAAGACCCCACATCTCTCCTCCAGGCTGGAAAGCATGAGATCGTGATTTTTTTTCACTGATCTCATACTTACTAGCCGCAGTGGTGGCTTTGTTTACATCTGAGGACCCGGGCGTGACGTCATCACATCGCCCCCGGGCCTCCGACGGTCATGGAGATGACTGGTGACCATCTGGTCACCAGTCATCTCTATGCTCGTCACGTGACTCACCACCGGTGCCGGACTATTCTGTCCGGGTCCCCGATGGCACGGGAGAGCCCAGAGAAGCACCAGATGGTGGCGGGAGGGGGGGATGTCCCCTCCCGCCGCCTATAAGAATGATCAAGCGACGGAACTGCCGCTATGATTGTTCTTATGGTGCACAGAATCACCGGCTGAAAAAAAGGATATCTGAATGATGCCTCTAGCTGCAGGCATCATTCAGATATCCCCCTTCAAACCCAGGACGTCATATGACGTCCACCCAGGATGGGAGATCCCATCTGTGGACGTCATATTACTATGGCTGGGTATTGAAGTGGTTAAATTACCAGGCCCTTCAGGTCTGGTATGGATATTAAGGGGAACCCTGCGCCAGATAAAAAAAAATGGCGTGCGGTTCCCCCCAGATATCCATACCAGACCACTCAGGTCTAGTATGGATTTTAAGGGGAACTCTGCGCCAAATAAAAAAAAAAAGCGTGGGGTTCCCCCCAAAAATCCATACCAGACCCTTATTCGAGCACACAACCTGGCAGGCCACAGGAAAAGAGGGGGGATGAGAGATCGCACCCCCTCCTGAACCGTACCAGGGCACATGCCCTCAACTTGGGGAGGATGTTTTGGGGTCTGGACCCCAAAGCACCATGTCCCCATGTTGATGGGGACAAGGGCCTCATCCCCACAACCCTTGCCCGGTGGTTGTGGGGGTCTGCGGGCGGGAGGCTTATCGGAATCTGGAAGACCCCTTTAACAAAGGGGACCCCCAGATCCCACCCCCCCATGTGAATTGGTAACGGGGTACATTGTACCCCTACCATTTCACAAAGAAAGTGTAACATTTTTAAAAAAACACACAGACACAGTTGGGATAAGTCCTTTATTAAAAATAAAAAAAGAATAAAAAAAAGACTCCAGCGGTGGTAATCCAATCTCGATTTCCACTCCAGCGATGTCGGTATCCTGCGATGGATGATTTCTCCAGGCTCCAGCGATGATGTCCAGCTACGAGGAACAGCACACAGTCCTCTCTTCACCGGAGCGGAGACACCCCGGGAATGTTGCGGCTTCAGCCAGTGATAGCTCTTATGTAGCTGAGGGCAGGGCCACCCGTCACGTGACCCTGTCCCCCTCTGATACAAGGGGAAACCCGGGCTTCCCCAGTGATGTGACAGGTGACCCCACCCCCCTCTGATGCAAGGGAAACCTGCATTGCATCAGAGGGGGGCGGGGTCACCCGCACGTCACTGGGAAAGCCTGGGTTTCCCCTTGTGTCAGAGGGGGGCGGGGTCACGTGACGGGTGGCCCTGTCCTCGGCTACATAAGACCAGTCAGGCTTTGGTGGTGTCATTCCCAGGGTGTCTCCGCTCCGATGAAGAGAGGATCATGTGCTGTTCCTCGTCGCTGGAGCCTGGATAGATCATTCATCGCAGGATACCGACATCGCTGGAGTGGAGCTCGAGAGTGGATTACAATTTTTTACACTTTCTTTGTGAAATAGTAGGAGTACAATGTACCCCGTTACTAATTCACATGGGAGCGGGATCTGGGGGTCCCCTTTGTTAAAGGGGTCTTCCAGATTCCGATAAGCCCCCCACCTGCAGACCCCCACAACCACTGGGCAAGGGTTGTGGGGATGAGGCCCTTTTCCCCATCAACAACCCCCAAGCATCCTCCCCATGTTGAGGGCATGTGGCCTGGTACGGTTCAGGAGGGGGGGCACCCTCTTGTCCCCCCCTCTTTTCCTGCGGCCTGCCAGGTTGCGTGCTCAGATAAGGGTCTGGTATGGATTTTTGGGGGAACCCCACGCCATTTTTTTTTAAATTTTGCACGGAGTTCCCCTTAAAATCCATACCAGACCATTTTTTTTATCAATGACTTTCAATTACTTTCTCTGTACTTTTAAATGACTTTTTTCCTTCAGAAATTACATTTTGTGCAGAGACTGTTCTAAGCACGGGAAACAAGCGCTGCTTTACAGGCATACTATATGCACTCACCAGGTACGAAATTTAAAGGAATATTTCACTTTTATTGTTTCACTTTAAGCATTATTAAAATCACTGCTCCTGAAAAAACTGACGTTTTTTAAAAAAAAAATTGCATTGATACATGTCCCCTGGGGCAGGATCCGGGTCCCCAAACACTTTTTATGACAATAACTTGCATATGAAGCCTCCTACACACGACCGAGTTTCTCGTCATTAAAAACACGTCGTTTTTTCCGACGAGATTCTTGTTAACCTTGACGAGTTTCTCGTCAAGCTTTCTATGCATACACACTGACATTTCCCAATTTCCTCGTTGTTCTCCGCACTCACGTCCAGCACGTACAACGGCACTATAAAGGGGAAGATCGATTTTCTTGATGCCACCCCTTGGGCTGCTTTTGCTGATCTCGTATTACCGCGTGTAAAGTAAAAGTTTGGGAAGAGACGATTCGCGCTTTTCAGTCTTCGTGCTTTTCAGTTCATTTTCTGAGGTTCAGTTTGTGCTTGTGGGTTCGTATCTTGACTTTCAGGGCGTCTGGGCAGGTCGTATCTGTTTTACAGTGCGTTTTTGCCCGTTCGTTTCTGATTTTCAGTTCGTTATTCATAGGCCTTGCTGTTCTAAAGTGCGTTCTGTTCTGTACGTTCTGATGAGACGACCGTTTCCTAGCCATGTCGCCTGGACGTTCTCGTCGTCGAGTTCGTGCTGTGCGTGCGCTTGGTGTTGGTCTGCTTGTTTTGGACCAAGACCAGTCCATGAATGGTGTGAGGAGGAGTTCATGGACCAAGAATTGGTTGCTCCAGCGGGACCAATTCTGCCACATGCCTCTGCTGCGGGAGATAGTCGAGAATAATCCTGAGGACTACAGGAATTTTCTGCGGATGTCTGACCCCGTTTTTCAGGAACTGTTGGCTTTGGTGTCCCCCTATATTACCAGGCAGGACACCGTTATGCGGGAAGCCATCAGTGCTGAGCAGAAGCGCATCGCCACCTTACGTTATCTGGCGACAGGGAGAAGTCTTCAGGACTTGAAGTTCACGACAGGCATCTCCCCCCAGGCTCTGGGCCTCATAATCCCAGACACCTGTTCTGCCATTATACAAGTCCTGCAGGAGGACTATATTAGGGTAAGTTTCATCCTTCCCTAATTACCATGATTGTAATATGCTGAGAATGTCCCCTTTGTCCCCATGCTTGCCGGAAGCTTTAGATTGCCCCTTTTTTCTCCTCCATGCATATTTCCCTTCACTAACCTTTCCAGCAGGGGCGCCTGTTGCAACAAATGTTTGGGGGTCCAACCCCAATTTTCTGAAATAAACTTCCTCCATTTTTGCAAAGGTGACTATTAAACGCCCCCAGTTGTCCCCTCCAATGCAGCCATTTTGTCCCCTCCAATGCAGCCATTTTGTAACCCTCCAATGCAGCCATTTTGTCCCCTCCAATGCAGCCATTTTGTCCCCAGCCCTGCACATACCTTCTTGTGGTCAGCGCCATCCTTCTTCTGTCCTTGATGTCTTCTCCTTCCCTTGATGTTGCATCAGCCAATCATGTTACCATTAAACAGACTTGGTGAACATGATTGGCAGAGCAGCCTGTCAGTGTTTACCCAAGGAATGCTTCCCCCCCCCTGCGTCCCCTATTTAACTTTTATGAAGCCAATTACATCCCTCAGGCTGTAATGTGCAAGCCTATTTGCCTCCCTGTTTCTGATATGCAATTTTCACCCCATAAATGCCGCAGTTATTCATATGTTGGTCGCTTAACAGGGGGCCATACACCTGAATAGTGGGCGGCATTGGCAATACATAGGTTAATGCAAGGCAAGAACCTATGTATTGTTCTGAGTGACGGACACAGGAGAGAGGGGGCAGTGTTCCAGCGCCCACTCTGGATGCACCGCCACTGCACTGCTATCCTGTGGCCAAACACATCTACCCCCCCCAAAAAAATCATGTATTAATGGACCATCAGAGGGGGTGATGAATATGAAACATGAGCCTTCCATTATACTTATTGAAAACACCTTAATAAATGTAGAATTTTATTGATGTTGGCCTCTAATGTTTTTTATTATAATCTCCTTGTAATGTAATATTTTTAAATTCTAATTTTCTTTCATCTTGTTTGACTCCCCAGCTTCCTTCCACACCACAGGAATGGCAGACTGTGGCATCGGAGTTTGCCACGCGGTGGGACTTCCCCAACTGCGGTGGTGCCATAGACGGGAAGCACATCCGCATCGTGCCGCCACCCCGTTCTGGGTCCTACTACTTCAATTACAAGGGGTTTCATAGCATTGTGCTGATGGCGGTGGTGTCAGCACGGTATGAATTCCTCTATGTTGATGTAGGGAAGAATGGCCGGATGTCCGATGGGGGATCCTTCATCCAGACGGAGTTTGCCCTCCGTTTCCAGAGTGACGACCTTGCATTGCCACCGGATGCAGGGAATATTGAAGGACTCCCCTTTGTTTTCTTGGCTGATGAAGCCTTTGGACTCGGACCGCATCTTATGAGGCCATTTCCTCACAGGACCCTGACCTCAGAGAAGAGGGTGTTCAATTACCGGCTGGCCAGGGGCCAAAGAGTCGTTGAAAATGCCTTTGGCATAATGGCCAGCCGGTTCCGCATTTTTATGACTTCCATCCACTTGGCGGACTACAAAATAAACTATGTAGTTTTATGCTGCTGTGTGCTACACAATTTTCTCAGCAGAAAATCAAATTCATATATGGCCTCAGTATTGCCTGAGGCTGGACTTTCACCTGCTAATCCCCTGCCGGGCCTGGAATCTGCCCGTCCTGGCTTGCCCCCCCAAAATGCCCGTGAGGTTCAGGACAAATATATGGAATATTTCACGGGTTAGGGGGGCAATTCCTATGCCAGGCTATGGCTAAAGATTCCTGGAGAATGATTAAAATAAAATTCTGATTTCTAATTTTAACTTAGGTTTGTTTCCTGTCTCCTAGTTTGTCTTAGTGCATTTGTAGTGCCAAGTGTATTTTCCTTTAGTAAATAACAACCATTTCACTATGTAACCTTAAAAAAAACACAAATCAGGTTAGAGCGTATTGAAAAAAGAAGCTACACATTGTTTCTGTTCAAACATTTTACTCTGTGCACATTCACACACATGTTTCCTTTTTTATTTTATTTTTTCTTTTTTCCTGGCCACAAACCGCCAATTCTTTTCTTAGGAAAATACTAAAAACAGTTGCATTCCAAAAATTACAACATTGGATACCTCTGAGCAATCTGACGCATTCACTTACACAAACTATGTCTCTATGTGCCCGTCCTAATATGGGGTCTTGCCACCCCTTGCCCAGCCAAAAATTGAATATGCACACATTTTGTATTATTTTCCACTAGGGATTTGAGACTCCTGATCCCTATTGTCAACATGTGCTATCTGCCATCAGGGGTGATCAATGGACGTGTTTTGGGGGTGCAACCCTTTCCTCAGTTCACCTACTTTAGATATGAGGAAGGGGTTGCACCCCCAAAAGACGTACATGGATATCCCCTGATGGCAGATAGCACATGTTGACACACTGTGTGCATATTCAATTTTTGGCTGGTTGCATTGTCAAAAACAGTATAAAAGGTTGATGAACAGTAATTCCTGAAAAAAAAATGGGGGTTTGGTTGACTTATTCGATTCTCCCCAAAACATCTAGAATGTCTTTAAATGTTTGATCCATCACATGAATTATTTGTTTTATTCTGTCCAGTTCCGTGCTACATTCCATCACTTGCTGTATTATTCAGAGGGCACTGTCAGCAGAGAAACGTGTACTATCCTTCACCACAACATTTACATCCCCTAAAAACAAAATAAAAAGGTATTATAACTCTGCAGGCCTACATCTCTTACCTGAAGCTGTGGTGACAGATACTGACCTGTTGTGGTGACCAGTTCCACAACGTCATCCACCTCTCCTTCCTGCACTTCTCCTTCCTCCACCTCAACTTCCTCAACATCCTTCGGTTGTGGGTCTTTGGGAGTTTGGGGTTGTTGTGAAGCTGTGGGGTTCCTGTGCTCCCTGTAGTGTTCTCCTCCCAGTCTTCTCTCCCCTATGAGAATCAAACAAAAGGTCTATTTATCACACTGAAATTCTCTATGAAAAATAAAAACAGGCTAAATTGTTTGGAAGTGGGGGAAAAGTGTGTGTTTGGGCGGAAGTTAAAGATGAATGCATTATTTCTGACCAATAATATGTTTAGTATTCACCTTTGGCTGTCAGTTTTTAGACATGGAGGCACCACAAAAAATCACTAATGCACCTGTGTGGGACACCCAAAAAAGGCGGGTCTGGTGGCCCACACTATAGTGCTCCAAAGTACAGATGTGGTACCAGCTGCTGAGTGTCCTCTCCTTTACACTGACTAAAGTTTGCATTTCATTCTCTTTACAAACACATCATCTAGCCTAAAAATTTTGAACACAAATGTTAAAAAAACACGCAGATGTCTAATTACTTTTGTGGCTATAAAATAAGCCAAAACAGCGGATAGTGGCCGAACGAAGTGTCTGTAACGTAACGAACGATTACTGTGCCAAACCAAGTTCAAATTATTAAATTATGGAAGGGAGTCCAATATGATAAAATCACAAAAAGGAGCAACATGTAAGTTGAGAAAAACATTAATAGCCGAAAAGTGTACATTTTACTTACTTTTTGCTGTCATTCTCTTAATGCTCCTTAACTGCTCTGGCTCCCTCAGTTTGAGGTCTGACCACCTCTTTCTGAGCTGCTCATTTGAGCGTTTCACCCCGAAATTCGTCTGCAGACTCTTCACGACTTTATTGAGGATTTTGGCCTTCCTTCTATTTGGTTTGCTATACGGCCCATGCTTTGCGTCATAATCAGACTTGAGCAAGATGTCCACCATCTCCGCCATCTCCGCAAAAGACATATTAGATGCCTTGAATCTCCTCCTTGATCGTGACGTTTCCTCGGTCTCCGCGCTTGTCTCCTCCTCGTTAGTTGCGGAATTATCAGACACCTGCTGTAACTCCGCCATATCTGTCTGCGCGCTGAAAGAGAAGGGGCGGGGAAAAGATGTTAGTTAGAACGTCATGGGCGGGCGACGTGGGCGGGCGACGTGTGCGGAGCGACGTGTTCGTAGTTTGACGCATGCGTGGTGTATATATAGCAAACACACATGTGACTATACGACGTTCGGTGTGCGGAGAGAGGAGTTCAAGTTACGGACGTGCGAACGAAGGTATGTGATTTTGTGACTTGGACAAATTGTTGGCCTATACTGTCTTGAGAATGTTGTAGAATATATATGGTGACTACGATGTTAAGGAGGTTAGACTGTGTGCCTCACATTAGTTATATATTATTTATTTTACTTGCAGACCCAAAATGAATGTGTTTATAAGTGACAAGGAATTCCTTGCGGAATTTATAGACCGGGTAAGGGAGCTGCCCGCTCTGTGGGAGACGAAAAACCCCATCCACAAAAAAAGAGGGGTGAGAAAAGCAGCGCTGGAGACCCTGCTCCCATTTGTGCATACCAAGGTGCCCACAGCCACAGCAAAACAGGTGGACACTAAAATTGGGAGCTTGAGAGGCACCTACAGGACTGAACGCTCGAAGGTCCTGGCTTCTCAGAGGTTAGGAGCAGCAGCAGATGATGTGTATGTCCCAAATTTGTGGTACTACAGCAGGATGTCCTTCCTGGATGACCACATTGAGGCAAGGCCATCACTCTCCACTCTTCCCCCCAGACTTCCCTGCAGCCAACCTGAGCCTTCTCTGGAGCAAGAGGAGGCAGCCATCCTGGATGATCCTGATTTGGCCATCTGGAGCCAGGTATAGTATTAAATGAAAATGTATTGGGATAAAATTAATGTTTGCCAAATATGTCAAGATGACAAACATAAACTATTTAGAGTTCCACAAGTGAAATCAAGATCTCTAGACATTAGTCTGCACTTAATTGGGTGCTAAATAGTCAATCTGATGTAGTTGTAAATTTTAGAAACTGATTTCAGGATTTACATTCTAATTGGTTCAATCATGATTATAAATTTGGAGGCAAAGATTAAAGCAACATATTAAACTATGTCCCTTTTTCATACACAGGATGAAATCAGCCAGGAGGAGGGTCTGGAAACTGTCAGGCAGGAGGAGGCAGGGCCCAGTGGCAGCCAGGAGGTGGCTGGGCCCAGTGGAAGGCAGGAGGTGGCAGGGCCCAGTGGCAGCCAGGAGGTGGCAGGGCCCAGTGGCAGGCAGGAGGTGGCAGGGCAAAGGAGAAGCACCAGATCACAGGGTGCCTCCCATCCGATTTCCCAAAAGAGGCAGGAGGGACAGGACCACCAGTGAGGCAGCAATGGCCCTTATTAAAGAGGCCCATGCCACCCTCAAAGAGCCCACATCCCCTGAAGAGGCCATTGCCGGCCTAGTGGAGGCAAAGTTCAAGGTGATGAGCATGGAGCAACACCTCCTATGTGAGCCCCTGCTCATCACCTTGCTCAACAAGGGGGTGATGGGAAAAATTACCCCCAATACTGCAATTTGTGAGGTGGCACAACTGTCCCAACCTCAACCTCCTCCTCCACCTCCACCTTCTTCTTCTGCCCCACCCCCTTCTCCTCCACCTCCACCTTCTTCTTCTGCCCCACCCCCTTCTCCTCCACCTCCTCCTCCACCTTGTTCTTCCGCCCCACCCCCTTCTCCTCCACCTCCACCTCCACCTTGTTCTTCCGCCCCACCCCCTTCTCCTCCACCTCCACCTTGTTCTTCTGCGCCACCCCCTTCTCCTCCACCTCCTCCTCCTCCTGACAGGAGTACCCCTCCAGTGGCCCAGCCTCCAGCCAAACGAAGAAGGAAGGCTGCAGGGAAGGCTTTAGGAAAGGTTGCAGGGAAGGTTGCCAGGAAGACGAGGAAGTGATGGCCTTGCTTCATTGTGGTCGGACAGAAGGCAGCCTGTTGTAGTACCACACACTTGGGACATATATCTCACCTGCTGCTGTTCCTGACCTCTGGGAGGCCAGCATCAGATTGTGCCCAGAAATGTTGGCCTTCTCAAGCTCCCAATTTTAGTGTCCACACAGGGTTGATGTGTGGTCTGGGGTCCCTGGGATGCACAAATGGCAGCAGGTTCTTCAGCACTGCCTTCTCTTTATTTTATTTGAAACATGAATAAATGTTATTTTTGTTTAAGTTCATACTTGACTATGTGTATTTGTAAAAAATTAAAATTTAGCTTTGGAGTAAGCAGAGACATTTGACTGACAAAAAAAGGGACAGATAACAACCCCCCTAAAAAATAAAAGAATCTGATTTCCCAAAAAGAGGACTATATATTAAAATATTCAATGGGAGATCACTATCAAAACATTGCAAAATTAAAATTAACATCAGTTTGAAAAATATAAAAATGTAAAATATTCATAAAAATTTGTACGATATAATACACATAAATCTTCTTAAGAGCAGCATGAAAAAGGTTAAAAAAATATAGTCATAACTCTGTGTGAACATCAGCAGCAAAAGAAGTTCTTTCGTTTTGATTAATGTAACATTCTAAAGAAGATTTCAATGCACAACATTTAAACGATGCAATAATTTGGAGCGTGACGAATGTGCTATTTCCATTACGAAGGCTTGTTTTACCAGAAGATGCGCTCCCGTCTCATACTTGCTTCTGAGCATGCGTGCTTTTGAAAGACTCGTTAAAGCATACACACGAACCATTTTCTCGTCACAAAAGAGGCCGACGAGAAACACGACGAGGAAATCTGGAATCCTGACGAGAAAATAGAGAGCAGGTTCTCTATTTTCTCGTCGAGATTCACGGCAATTTTCTCGTCGTAAAACCATACACACAAACGTTTTTCTCGATAAAAAAGCTCTCGTGGCACTTTTCTTGCCGGTTTTGGACGAGAAAATCGGTCGTGTGTACGAGGCTTCAGCCTTTAAAATTAGCACTTTAGATCTCTCCCATACACTTTTACAGGGTGTTCCGCGGCTTTTCGAATTTGTCGCAAATACCCCAAATTGTTCGCTGTACGCCGAACGGGCGAACAGGCAATGTTTGAGTCGACCATGAGTTTGACTCGAACTTGAAGCTCATCCCTAATCACCACTATTACAAGTACAGTGTCATAGCTGCGTAAATTCCCTATACATATATATATATATATATATATATATATATATATATATATATTTATTTATATATATATATATATATATATATATATATATACAGTGGTGTAAAAAGTATTTTCCCCCTTCCTTAAATGATTCAGATCATCAAACATTTTTTAATATTATACAAAGATAACCCAAGTAAATCCAAGATGCAGTTTTTCAATAATTTTTTCATTTATTAAGGGAAAAAAGCTGTTCAAACCTGCCTGGCCATATGAGAAAACGTAATTGCCCCCTCCCATGCTGAATCATGAATGAACTGTGACTAACCACAATTTTTTGGAAAGCGGAGCTAAATTCCACTTGCCACACCCAGGCCTGATTACTGCCAGACCTGTTGAATCAAGAAACCACATAAATAGAAGCTGTCTGACAATGTGAAGCACGCTAACAGATCACAAAAAGACCCACATCATGCCACAATCTAAACAATTCAAGAACAGATCAGAAACAAAGTAAAGTACATGTATCAGTCTAGGAAGGGTTTCAAAGCCATTTCTAAGGCTTTAGAACTCCAGTGAACCACAAGGAGAGCCATTATCCACAAATGGAGATGTAGCGGGGTCTCCTTTAAGACTCCCGGGACTGCATTTCCCAGAGTCCCGTTCGGCACCCAGGGTGCAATGTTGCCAACGCAGAGACTTGTGGGAGGGAGATAAAAGGAGGAGGCGTAGAGAGCTCGGTCTCTTTTGGACACTGCGCGGCTGCTGACTGGTCTTCCTGTGCGGATCTGCTGGAGTGCAGGGCCTGAAGCCTGGGGCCTTGCGCAACTTCCGAAGAGCCTTCCATCCCACTGCATAGCCTGGGTGGCATCTAACTTTGTTTCCTGCGGACATCAGTTGGATCGGGGACCCGATCGCTGCAGACGCTGTGTGCGGAGACACAGCAGGTGGAAGTCCCGGACTGGGATCGCGTCCGGAGTGGTGAGCGAGCACCTGCTCAATTCAATAGGATGTACTGTGTTTAGGCCTATAGACTGCCTTGGCCCACCGATCATTTGTTTGCTGTTCCGCTGGAGACCGGTAGCAGGACAGAGTTAAAGGGTCTCCAGCATAGTGTTCCTTGTGGTTACCTACTTTGTGGATTACAAAATTGTTCCTGAACGTGCACCACCATTTCAAGTTTGCATGCAAAGAAATCCTAATTCAAAAGACTGAGTGAGTCCTGACCAGGGAGGGGAGATAGAATATTGTTTAGTGCGCCACAGGGCGCGTAGATACTAATAGCTGCGCGTGGTGGATTACTGCGCTGTGCTATTAGTGTATGATATATCTATTGCTGCAGGGCTCTGTAAGCAAGTTACCTGTTCTGTTATACCTGTGCCTTTTAAACTAAAGTAAAACCGTTATACTTTGCCACTGGTTATCATTGTGTTATCATTGCACATAGTGCTTATATCTCCAGAGAAGTTGGGGTGTGTGTAATAATCAGGTATAGATTGTAATAGATACCATCCCTAAACTAACTGTGCCATAGGAGACTAGACAAGATTGCCGGGGGTTGGTGGAGCTGTACTCAGGGCCCGAAATCAAACCAGCGGCTCTCTTAACTGGGGGTAGCGCTACACGTGGGGGCTCTCGAGTCCGGGATCCTGATACAGCAGGTGAACACGCCAAAAGTACCGGTATGGACCCGTCAGAGGTTAGAGTGTGGTGCGAGGCAGCTAAGACAGAACCAAATCAGTCGGTGGTCATCAGCCTCCCAGGAGAGGAATGGTCAACAGAGACGGTAGAGAAACATGTGGTGTCACTGTCCCCAGATCATACACCGTGGGTGATGGACATGAAGTCAGACCCAAACATCTCATATCAATATGCGCTGATAGAGTGGTTTGACGGAATGCCGGAAACCTTTAAGCGCAAATGTGTGCGCACGCCAGACAATAGAACTTATAAGTTGGTGCACGCAATAACCGTTAAGACAGAGCCATCCCCAACGGGATCACCACAAGGGACACCCCTTGTCTCACCTGAAAGAAGAGAAAGGGCGACGCCCCCGGCAGCACCGGTAACTACCATAGGACCAGAATTAATAAACGCCCTAGAGGATCTGTTGACAAAGTGCCAAAGGACAAACACGGTACATGTAGAGGCTAGCTACCGCAGACTCAAGACATTCTCAGGGAAGCTTCCTGTCCCTGTAGGGGAAGAAGATTTCGATACCTGGGTTGAGCAGGCATTACTAGCAGTAGAGGCATGGGAGGTGCCTGAAGCGCAGAAGATAGAAAGTTTGAAAGGCGCGGCTGCAGAAGCGGTGAAAAGCTTCCGGTTTGGCAATGCTGATTGCACAGCTCAGGACTGTTTAGCCATGTTACAAGAGGAGTTCAGTCAGCTAGAAAAGGTGACAGAACTAGTGTACCAATTCGAACATACTTTCCAACAGCCAAATGAAAAGCTTTCAGAGTATGTAAGAAGACTAAACAAGATGCTTTGCAAGAAAGGGATGTTGCCCCAAGACACAGATGCAGCAAGAATGAAGCAAGTGTTAAAGGGAGCGTTACGCTCGGATCCAGTCTGGCTTCACCTGAAAACCTCTGGAGGGGGAATGTCACTGACTTACTCTGATCTGATAAAAATTATTAGGGATGAGGGATGAGGAGTCACTACAGATGGATCAACAAGTGATCAAGACACATACCTCTGCTGCACCAGTGATAGTCAACTCAGTGATGACGAAAGAAAGAGACCCAGAAGTAGACGCTTTAAAATCACAGATGTCTCAGGTGTTAGAGATGCTGACCTCCCTGATTGCAAAAGATTCAAAGGTTCCTGAGAGAGAAGGACCAAAGAAGGAGTTGTTCTCGGACGCTTCAGTGCCCATTCCCCTACAAGATTGGGGGGATGTGATCTGCTTTAACTGTGGAGGGATTGGCCATATTTCAGCTGTATGTTCCAGTCCCAAGAAAAAGAAAGCAGATAACCGCAAGCCGGTGGGAAACTCCAGAGGGCCCCGGTGAAGGAGTCAACCGGGTGCCCAACATCTTCAGTGAGCTCCAAACTGACTGAGAAGCCCAAGAAAAGAGAGGATAGAACTCCTCAGAAGAAGCACAGTATTCCACAGCGGGAATACACCCCAGAAAAAAAGCATAGTGTCCCTCAGCGGGTCTGTACACCCATTAAAAGGAGGGAAATCAATGCATACCAGGCCCAAGAGAGACTTAAGTCCAAAGAGAAATGGAAGGAAGAAAGTCCAAAAGGAAAACACAAAGATCCAAGGAAGGAGACCCCTTCGAAGCGATATCCAGAGAAGCTGGTGGGCCCCTCCCCGATAGTACCTGTCCAAGTGGAGGGAGTCTACACAAGAGCCATATTGGATACTGGGGCACAGGTGACACTGTTGTACCGGGACTTTTATGACAAACACTTAAGCCACCTGCCCATCAAGGTGATAGAGGAACTAGAAATATGGGGTATCGGGACCCAGAGCTTCCCCTATGATGGCTATCTGCCCATAAAACTGACCTTTGATCCATCCGTAGATGCCAGTCATGACGGTCTGGGAGGAGTGCTCTATCAGGAGCATGAAGGACAACTGCGACCCGTTGCCTATGTGAGCAGAAGTCTGACCCCCTCTGAAAAGAACTACCCCACTCATAAGTTGGAGTTCCTGGCCCTCAAGTGGGCGGTAGTTGACAAACTTAAAGACTACCTGTATGGGTCAGAATTCACTGTGAAAACCGACAACAACCCCCTTACTTATCTCTTTACCACAGCAAAGCTGGATGCCACAGGACATAGATGGCTGGCTGCACTGTCTGAGTTAAATTTCAGCCTGAAATACAGGCCTGGGGCTGGGAATCGAGACTCAGACGCCCTATCTAGAAGATCTCACGCCCCCACCGGTGATACAGAAGACTGGACCCAAGTGGCACCTGATGCGGTGCGGGCCCTTTGCCAAGGGGCTGAACTTCAAGCCAGAGGAGGCTCAAGGGCAGAAGAGATAGGAGTTACCATGGTAGGAGTTCCCAAGCAATACTGTGGGGTAACCCAGTTGGAAGAAGATAATCTGCCAAAACTGTCAAAGAAGGAGCTGAGATGTGACCAATTGGAAGACCCCATGGGGAGATTAGTCCTGGAGGCCCTGGAGAATCAGGATCCAAGTAGACTCCTGCGCCATCCTTCAAAGGAGGCTCGCCTGTTAAGGAAAGAGTGGGACCGGTTGCAGGTGCATCAGGGAGTGGTCTACCGAAGGGGCCCCTCTGATGACCTGGAAGACAAATGGCAACTGTTTCTTCCCAAGAAACACCGAGAGACCGTCTTGGTTGCCCTGCATGACAATCATGGACACCTAGGGGCTGAAAGAACCTTCCAACTTGTTAGGAGTCGGTTCTATTGGCCCTGCATGAGGGCTGAAGTAGAGGAGTACTGCCATTTGTGTGCACGCTGCATCCAGCGGGAGACTTTACCTCATCAAGCTGCCCCAATGGGCCATCTGCAAAGTCAAGGCCCGCTGGATTTGGTATGCATTGATTTTCTCTGCCTCTAACCCGATCTGAGTGGACTAGGAAATTTTCTGGTGATAACCGATCATTTCACCCGGTATGCCAAGGCTTTCCCAACCAAAGATCAGAAGGCCTCCACGGTGGCCAAGGTACTTATGGAGAAGTATTTTGTCCATTACGGGCTACCACAGCGACTTCACTCAGACCAAGGGAGGGACTTTGAGAGTCGGCTGATCCGGAAGCTCCTGGATTCCTTAGGGATCAAGAAGACCCGAACCTCTCCTTACCACCCACAAGGGGATGCTTAACCAGAGAGGTTCAATCAAACTCTGCTCAATATGTTGGGGACCCTGAATAGCGAGAAGAAACAGCATTGGAGCAAGCACATAGCGGCTATAGTACATGCTTACAATAGTACCACCAGTGATGCTACAGGCTACTCCCCATACCGTCTCATGTTCGGAAGAGAAGCAAGGTTACCTGTAGACCTGGCCTTTGGCAACTCCATAGATCATTCCTCAGCCACCTCTCACAAGGGATATGTGGACAGACTCAGACACCGCTTGAAGTTGGCTTATGAACATGCCCAGGCGGCTTCAGACCAAAGGGGGGCCCGCAACAAGAGGAAATTTGACCTGAAGGTTCGGATCCAGGACCTGCAACCTGGAGACCGAGTTCTGCTATGAAAACCTGGGAGTCCCTTCCGCTATAGATCTTCCCCCTACCAGAGACACTTTAGACAGAACACTGAATGCGGAAGCTACTGAGTTCATTCCATCCAGTCCTATGTCAGATTACTGGGAAGATGCCCGTGACACATACTCAGAGGAGGACCCAAGGGACTCTATGTACCTCCAGGATCCTGAACCAAGTGTTTCAGAGCCAGCAGAATCCCTCAAGTCTGCTCCAGAAGAGGAGGCTGCAGTGTCCCAGCCAGAAGTCCCAAGAGAGCAAAGAGCTAGAAGAGTTATAAGGCCTCCTAAGAAGTTAACTTACTCACAAATGGGGAAGAGCTCAGAAGAAACAGTGGTCACTGCAAGGAGGAGTACAGAGCATCCAGTCCTCTCCACTGTTCATTTGGTGGAGGGCAACCCCAACGCATCCTCTGGCACAGTTAGGCAGGCCACTCATGATAGTGTGACCTGTGGGCAAGGGAGAAAAATTGACTAAAGCTACAGCTAGAGTTGGGACTTTAAATGAGGCAATATCTTATATATACCTCCATCCCTGAGTATGTTGAAATAGGAAACTACATTTTGGGACTTTTAGTTGAAACACACTGCTAACTTATGAACCAACTATAGTAAATATTGTTTATTAATAGCAAATAAGGCATGACATACACATAATAAACAAGGATAAAACATGGTATTAATAGATCACATAAAATAAAGTCTAGACAATGCAAGATGGTACCTAATTGTCTCAGCATAACATACATGGTAATGTATGATAATCATAGGTCTCGCTAAATAAAATCTAGACAATACATGGTTGTAACATGTTGGCTCTAAAATAACATACATGATATTGGGCCTTGGGCATGGAAGCCAAATTTGCAACGGTAACATATAAAAAAGATAACAATGGTAGTTGGTCCATAAAAAGTGTTATATATCAGATAGTAAGACATGTACTGTGCCATATCATCATAAAGAGAGCTCTACGCGTTTCGTGGTATACATAATCACTCGTCAGGAGCAGATACACAGTGCAGGGGTATCTATAATAGAATGAAAAAATGCCAAGGTAAGATAATAATAGTAGAAAACATAATGCATAGAAGAAAGAGGGGGAGCAAAAAGGTCCCAAACACTCTCACCTATTGGTAGCATATTGGTGAAGCTATAAGATGGTAGCAATGGTAGGACATAGGCTATCTGAAACATCTCCCCCGGGAGCTGAAACGGTATGACCAGAGGCACGGCAATGGAAATGGTAAGAGTGCAAGTTGGAGTGAGCGATCATCAGCTGAGATATGTATAGTTGGATTGTAGATCGATTTCATTGTATAGTTCGAGTCCCAGAGATATCTGTGCAAATTAATGGGTTGACAATAAATTAACAGCTGATAGATTGGGGAACAAAACCCGAGTGTTATGGGTGAAAAATAGGGTAGTTATAGATGCAAGGGTAAGTGCCATAACAAAGGAGGCCTGAATACAAGCCATGGTATAAAAATAAATATCATTAAAGAGTGTAAGAAAAGTGAAAATACAGTTGAATTCTAGGTACCTGTCAAGTGGTATGGGGGGGATTGTCCAAGTGCACTCATATCAAGAAAGTGGAACAAAAAGTGAAAAATGCAGTGGAAAGAGGGTGTATATGTAGTGGCCGTGGACCAATGGCAACCGTTAACGCCACGCAGCGTCACAGAGGGGGGGGGGCGCATCGCGCGCTCGGCTTTGGCGCCAAAACCTCCCTCGTGGTGAACGTAGATGGATAGCCACGTCGGCGGCATGGCGTCACTAATGACGTCACCCGCTGAACGTGGAAGCGTGGCGTCGACCCGCAGCGAACACCCGCCCCACCCCTCACAGTGGGAGGGGAGGGGGAGGTCACGGTGCGAGTCGCAGATCCCGGGGAAGATGACACCAAACCTGACTCCAGCCAGCAGAGCTGGTCCCCATGGCTATTGGGAAAGAACACATTGGCAATAGATAGGTCACAGTGTGGTATAAAGGGTACAAGTAGTAATTAGGCTAGTGTGTTTCCATCCCCCATATTGTGAGAAAAATTGACTAAAGCTACAGCTAGGGTTGGGACTTTAAATGAGGCAATATCTAATATATACCTCCATCCCTGAGTATGTTGAAATAGGAAACTACATTTTGGGACTTTTAGTTGAAACACACTGCTAACTTATGAACCAACTATAGTAAATATTGTTTAATAATAGCAAATAAGGCATGACATACACATAATAAACAAGGATAAAACATAGTATTAATAGATCACATAAAATAAAGTCTAGACAATGCAAGATGGTACCTAATTGTCTCAGCATAACATACATGGTAATGTATGATATTCATAGGTCTCGCTAAATAAAATCTAGACAATACATGGTTGTAACTAGTGATGAGCCGAACACCCCCGGGTTCGGTTCGCACCAGAACCCGCGAACGGACCGAAAGTTCGCACGAACTTTAGAACCCTATTAAATACAATGGATGCGAACGTTCGAAATCTAAAGTGCTAATTATAACGACTATTATGCATGTTATTGTCCTAAAAAGGGTTTGGGAACCCGGGTTCTGCACCAGGGGACATGTATCAATCCAAAAAAAAGTTTTAAAAACTGCCGTTTTTCAGGAGCAGTCATTTTAATGATGCATAAAGTGAAAAAAAAATATTCCTTTAAATATCGTACCTGGGGGGTGTCTAAAGTATGCCTGTGAAGTGCCACGTGTTTCCCGTGTTTAGAACTGTCCCTGCACAAAATTACATTTCTGAAGGAAAAAAAGCCATTTAAAACTGCTTGCGGCTTTAATGTAATGTCTGGTCCCAGTAATATGGATGAAAATCTTTAAGAAAAATGGTATAGCTACCCCATCACCCTCCCCCCCTACCCCAGCCCATTACCAGCCCCTTTGGTTCTTGTATGGATATTAAGGGGAACCCGCACACAAAATAAAAAATGCCCTATATACTCTGAACAGCCGTATACAGGCGGTGCATACAAGACAGGGACTGTAGGTTTGTTCTTATGTCGAATCTCTTTGTAATTTTGAACAGGTACATTGTTTAAGTGTAGCTCCAGCCAAGAAATCAATTTTTAAGCTTTTTGGAAAACATAGGGAAGGGTTATCACCCCTGTAACATTAGTTTTGCTGTCTGTGCAGTGTGCACCTGTTCAGAACAGTTCACCTCACTTTCCGTCCTAATGACAGATGTTTTTTGAAAATTTGGGGTTTTTATTGAAACAAGAATTGGTGATAAAGCATCAGTGGAGAGGAGACACTTTTTTTCCCATATTAACACTTACAGGAGAGAATTTGCCTTCCTAGGGGTAGATTTCCTCTCACTTCCTGTTGTATCCTTCCGTTTGCAAGGAGGAGTCGTTTGTAAGTTGGATGTTTGAAAGTAGGGGCCTGCCGTATATACTCAGCTGAAATTTGCCCCTTACATGTTGGTGTTGCCACAACACTGTGAGCCCTCACAGTTACTCTTGGTGGGCGCATGAATGGGCCCTGCTGTGAATTATTAGATCAAGAATTGTAATTGCATGCCCCTGTTGAACAGGGGCTGAAAAATTGGGCCTTTGGTGGTGGTGGTGGTGGTGTTGACACAACACTGTAAGGCCTCACAGTTACTCTTGGTGGGCGCAGGAATGGGCCCTGCTGTGAATTATTAGATCAAGAATTGTAATTGCATGCCCCTGTTGAACAGGGGCTGAAAAATTGGGCCTTTGGTGGTGGTGGTGGTGGTGTTGACACAACACTGTAAGGCCTCACAGTTACTCTTGGTGGGCGCAGGAATGGGCCCTGCTGTGAATTATTAGATCAAGAATTGTAATTCCATGCCCCTGTTGAACAGGGGCTGAAAAATTGGGCCTTTGGTGGTGGTGGTGGTGGTGTTGACACAACACTGTAAGGTCTCACAGTTAGGTGGGCGCAGGAATGGGCCCTGCTGTGAATTATTAGATCAAGAATTGTAATTGCATGCCCCTGTTGAACAGGGGCTGAAAAATTGGGCCTTTGGTGGTGGTGGTGGTGGTGTTGACACAACACTGTAAGGCCTCACAGTTACTCTTGGTGGGCGCAGGAATGGGCCCTGCTGTGAATTATTAGATCAAGAATTGTAATTGCATGCCCCTGTTGAACAGGGGCTGAAAAATTGGGCCTCTGGTGGTGGTGGTGGTGGTGTTGACACAACACTGTAAGGCCTCACAGTTACTCTTGGTGGGCGCAGGAATGGGCCCTGCTGTGAATTATTAGATCAAGAATTGTAATTCCATGCCCCTGTTGAACAGGGGCTGAAAAATTGGGCCTTTGGTGGTGGTGGTGGTGGTGTTGACACAACACTGTAAGGTCTCACAGTTAGGTGGGCGCAGGAATGGGCCCTGCTGTGAATTATTAGATCAAGAATTGTAATTGCATGCCCCTGTTGAACAGGGGCTGAAAAATTGGGCCTTTGGTGGTGGTGGTGGTGGTGTTGACACAACACTGTAAGGCCTCACAGTTACTCTTGGTGGGCGCGGGAATGGGCCCTGCTGTGAATTATTAGATCAAGAATTGTAATTGCATGCCCCTGTTGAACAGGGGCTGAAAAATTGGGCCTTTGGTGGTGGTGGTGGTGGTGTTGACACAACACTGTAAGGTCTCACAGTTAGGTGGGCGCAGGAATGGGCCCTGCTGTGAATTATTAGATCAAGAATTGTAAATACATGCCCCTGTTAAACAGGGGCTGAAAAATTGGGCCTTAGCCACTGGTGGCAGCACCCAGAAACAAAAATGTCCTTCCAAGCTATCATCATCAATCGGATCATTGAGGAGGAGGAGGATAGCCAGTCAACATAACAGGACAGTCTCTCAGCATCAGCATCAGTCTTGAAGGGATGTGACATTTGAAAAT
This sequence comes from Rana muscosa, assembly GCA_029206835.1. NCBI lineage: Eukaryota > Metazoa > Chordata > Amphibia > Anura > Ranidae > Rana > Rana muscosa. Next base: position 249,596,528 of record CM055117.1, on the reverse strand, counting down.
AAATTAGTCTGTTATATCAGCTTCAGGTGTTTGGTAGCTGGTGGTGATCCAAGACTGGTTCATCTTTATGAAGGTCAGTCGATCAACAGAGTCGGTGGACAGGCGCACCCTGTGATCCGTGACAAATCCTCCAGCAGCACTGAATGTGCGTTCTGAAAGAACGCTGGATGCAGGACAGGCCAGTAGCTCAATTGCATACTGTGCAAGCTCTGGCCAGTGATCCATCCTCAAGACCCAGTAAGCCAGAGGATTTTCGGTGGGAAAGGTGTCCAAGTCTGACCTTGCCCCTAGGTATTCCTGCACCATGTATATCAGACGCTGGCGATGGTTGCTGGAACCGATCATACCTTGGGGCTGCGGACTAAAGAATTGTCTGAACGCATCGGTCAGACGGCCACCTTCCCCACCGCTCCTTCTTTGACATGACCGAAGCCTCAGCAACTCGTTGTCCAGGACCAGGAGTTTGTAACCTCCCAGTCTCTGGGAACGCGTTGCACAGACCTTTCTGCAAGGCCTCCCAGAGTTGTCTCATCCTCTGCTCCCTCTGCGACGGTAAGATAAGGTCTGCAACCTTACCCTTGTACCGTGGAACAAGGAGAGTGGCCAGCCAGTAATGGTCCCTCTCTTTGATCCGAAGAATAGGTGGATCCTACCGCAGACTTTGCAGGATCAGGGAGGCCATGCAGCGTAGGTTAGCTGAGGCATTCGGTTCAGAGTCCTCTGGGTCACTAAGGATGACATGATCCGCAGCCACCTCCTCCCAGCCACGTACAAGTCCACTGGTTTCTTGGGACTGTAAATCATCCCTAAAAGACTGCTGCTGATGATTCTGAGTGCCAGGCTCCACCTCCATGCTGACACAATCCTCCTCCTCCTCCTCTTCTTCCTGTGCGATGGGTGGGACAGAAGGAACACTGTCTGGGTAAAGGGGGCCTTGAGAGGCAAGGAAGTCCTCCTCTTCCTGCCTCTGTTCTGCCTCAAGTGCCCTGTCCATTATTCCATGCAGCGTATGTTCCAACAGGTGGACAAGAGGTACAGTGTCACTGATGCATGCACTGTCACTGCTCACCATCCTCGTGGCCTCCTCAAATGGTGCCAGGACAGTGCATGCATCCCTGATCATGCCCCACTGGCGTGGTGAAAAAAAACCAAGCTCCCCTGACCCTGTCCTGGTGCCGTAGTCGCACAGGTACTCATTGATGGCCCTCTGCTGCGTGTGCAGCCGCTGCAGCATGGCCAACGTTGAGTTCCACCTGGTGGGCATGTCACATATAAGGCGGTTCTTGGGCAGGTTCAACTCCTTTTGCAGCTCAGCCAGGCGAGCACTGGCATTATAAGATCTGCGGAAATGCACACAGACTTTCCTGGCCTGCCTCAGGACATCCTGTAAGCCCGGGTACCTGCCCAAGAACTGCTGCACCACCAGGTTAAGGACGTGAGCCACACAGGGCACATGGGTCAGTTGTCCCTGTCGGAGGGCGGAGAGGAGGTTGGTGCTATTGTCGCAAACCACCATTCCTGGCTTAAGCTGGCGTGGCGTCAACCACCTCTCAGCCTGCCCGTGCAGAGCAGACAGAACCTCTGCCCCAGTGTGGCTCCTGTCCCCCAAACACACCAGCGCAAGCACGGCATGGCATCTTTTTTCCTGCGTACTTGCGTAGCCCCTTGAACGCCTACGGAGCACCGCTGGTTCCGAGGACAAAGCACAGGAAGAGGCCATGGAGGAAGAAGAAGAGGAGGGGGTGGAGGACAGAGGTGTGTCACAACCAGTAGTAGCATTTTGGAGGCGTGGCGGTGGAACAACCTCCAACACTACTGCACCTTGTCCTGCATCCTTCCCAGCTGCCAAAAGAGTGACCCAATGGGCCGTGAAAGAAAGGTAATATCCCTGTCCATGCCTGCTGGACCATGAATCAGCGGTAATATGCACCCTACCGCTGACCGCCCTGTCCAGCGAGGCCAAGACATTGCCTTCCACATGCCGGTAGAGAGACGGAATCGCCTTCCGTGAGAAAAAGTGGCGTTTGGGAACCTGCCACTGAGGAACCGCACATTGCACAAACTCACGGAAGGGGGCCGAGTCTACCAACTGAAAAGGCAGCAGTTGAAGCGCTAGCAATTTAGCCAAGCTAGCATTCAACCGCTGGGCATGTGGATGGCTGGGAGTGAACTTCTTTCGACGGTCCAGCAGCTGGGGCAGGGAAATTTGCCTGCTAGAATCGGACGTCGGTGTACTGCTAGCAGAGTGCCCGCAAGTACTTGGCTGTGACACACCTAATTCTACACCTTCATTCCTCTCAGTGCAGGTTTCAGAGAGGACTGAAGGTATAGTGGGGTTGGAGATCCCAGCTGATGCGGTGCAAGAAGAGGTCCGCTTTGTTCTTTGGTGTGGGTCTTTAAGGTAGGCTTGCCAACGAGCTGCATGGCAGGTCAACATATGTCTGGTCAAGCATGTGGTGCCCAAGCGGCTGATGTTTTGGCCACGCGATATACGCTTGAGACATATGTTGCAAACAGCAGCTGTGTGATCTGATGCACTCGACTCAAAAAAGGCCCACACCAAAGAACTTTTTGAATAACGGGCAGAGGCAGCGCCCTGCACAGGTGGAGCTCTGCGGTGTGATTCCGTCGGTGTGCTGCCCTTACGCTGGCCCCCCGAGGGCATCCTGCCTCGTTGGAGATGTGCCTCCTCCTCATTCTCCTCCTCCTCCTCTCTCCTATTAGGCACCCACGTGGAGTCAGTGACCTCATCATCCCCTCCCTCCTCATCACTGGAGCCAATCTGGCAGTATGCTGCAGCTGCTGGAACATGACTGCCAGATTGGTGTCCTTCTTGAGCATCCCCTCTCTCTGCTCTCACGCTACTGCCTTCCTCTAGCTGGGTATCATCATCAGACCCTTCGAAACGCTGGGCATCCTCCTGGAGCATGTACCCAACACTGTGCTCAAACAGTTCGGGGGACTCCTCAGGAGGACATGGTTGGTCTAGGGAAGGAGTGACTGATGATGACATTGATACCAGGGAAGAGGACGCTTTGGCAGCTGCTTTGCCAGTACCCTGAGCCTGGGTGAGAGAGGATGAAGAGGATGAGGAGGGCTTGGTCATCCACTCTACCCAGTCTTCGGCATGATGCGGCTCAACACGTCTAGTTGCCGAAAAGAAGGACAAGCGTGTCCCATGGCCACGTGCTGATGGCGATGCACCGCGCCCACGACCAGCACTGTTGTCTCTAGACACAGAGCCTGCTTGCCCTTTTTTATTGGCTCCTGACTGTCTGCCTCTCCTTGTTTGCCTTCCAGACATTCTAATGGCCTGCAGGGAAATGGGAAAACCAGCAATAAGGCCTAGCTTCAGGAGTATATTTTGCAGGAATCACACTACGCCTGCTGTAGGTGCTGCAAATGCCTGTTGGTGTAACACACCAGGAAAAAGCAGCAATACAGGCTAACTTCAGGTGTAATATGATCAGGAGGCACACTCCGCCCGCTGTAAGTGCCGCAAATGCCTGTTGGTGTAACACACCAGGAAAAAGCAGCAATACAGGCTAACTTCAGGTGTAATATGATCAGGAGGCACACTCCACCCGCTGTAAATTTTTATATATTTGAAAAAACTGCTACCAATATTTACAATATGTACAGTAGGAAAACAATATATACATTAACAAAATCCTGACACATAAAACTAATACATATTTACCACCACCCTTACCCATCCTCATCCGACCAACCCACACGTGGGTCTCATTATTTTTATTTTTCCCATCACCCTGGAAAAGAACAAGAAGAATACATCACCCAAAATAAATAAATAAATAAATAAATAAAATAAAAAAATCAAACCACACAAACCCTAATACTACATATTAACCCAACACTAACACCACACCCTAATATATATACAAAACCTACTACCTAACACCAACCACCCATCGGCTACTGACAGGCGAGAATGCAAGGTCTAGAATGCCTAAAGCCCTACTGTTCAGAAAAAAAAAGAAACCAAAAGACCTAAAGGGGGTGAAAAGGACAGAAAGAACCACCCCAAAAGGAAGGATTGGAGCCTCAGGGAGGCCGGAAGGAGAAACCCCTCCACAGCCGGGCACTCCTACTGGCCCCAACCCTCCCCCTCTCAAGACTCCTCACCTTCACCAGCTCCTGAAAAATATCACCCACCACCTCATGCGTGGACAGGACTTTGCCCCTAGTGGACACCAAACACCGAGCGTGCCATGTGTAATAGAGAGCCACTAAGCTGACTAAATAAAGTGACGACAACTCAAACCCTCTGTGGACCCTAAAGTTGCCGTACACCACCTCAGAATAGGTCAAGGATGAGAGTCGGGGATAACCAATGGCTTCCCCTGCCCCCTCAAGAACCTCAATGTTGAAGGGGCATTCGACCAAAAAATGGTCCATGGTCTCCAATGCCCCCCACATTCTGCACGAGGACAACCTCTGTCCCCTAGGTTCTTATATTTTAGGTTTCCCCGGACATAGAGGCGTCCGTGGAAAGCCCTCCACGCAAGATCCCAAAACTTACTTGGGATTCTTGGGGAATTCAGAAGGGCTAATCCCTTCTCGAGGACTCTCTCCGGGCAGTCCCTTAAAGACAGTGGCCTCAAAATGTCCGAGGCCATGACTCTTGAGTACAGCTCAGGTCGACCCACAGAGCCCACCTCGAGAGCAGTTATCCGCCACTGCCTCAGTACCTTCAACACTTGAGGGACATAGGACGGGACATACCCGTGCGATCTACGAAGATCACCAGGCCGTCCCCCATCCTCCCACCTACTCAGGAACAGCAAGAGCCAGTTCTTGCATGAGCGCTCCCACAGAGTAGGTAGGTCCACAAAGATGGACTGCAGGTTGAATTTCACAAAAATGGTGATGAAAAACACCACCGGATTGATCATATCCAGCCCACCGTGCCTGCTCTGTCGGTACGTGACCTCCCTCTTGATCAGATTTAGCCTGTTTCCCCACAACAGCAGGAAGAACAGGCCAGAGATCCGGGCATAGAGAGATGCAGGCAAAATACAGACGTAGCTGACATAGAGGAATTCTGGCAGCAAGTACGTTTTGACCAGGCTCACCCTTTCCCTCAGTGACAGCTTCCAGCCCTTCCAGGCATTCACTTTCCGAGATGCACTGACCAGTCTGCGCTCCCAATTTAGCTTGGGGTAATCACCCGGGCCAAATAAGATGCCAAGAATTTTCACTTCTGGCTGGGGCTGGGGAAACACGTCCGGAAGAGCGAACTGCTCGCCTTCCCTCCCCAACCAGAGAACTTCGCTCTTGCCCCAATTGACCAACGAACCAGATGCCTCGGAGTAGCTCCCAATTTGCGTCTCCACAAAGAGAGCCTCCTCGCGGCTGGACACCACCACCGAGACATCGTCCGCGTAGGCCACCACCCTCACTGCCGGATCCAGACCAGTGCAAGGCTCCACCGGAACCCTCCCAAACGCTCGCAGTCGAGCCTTCTCACAAAGGGATCGACGGCAAAGACGTAGAGAAGGGGGCTCAACAGGCAACCCTGCCTGACTCCAGAGTCCACAGCAAAGGCAGGACCCACCCAACCGTTGACAAGAGGGAAGCTCACCGCCCCTCTGTACAATACTTTCAGCCAATTCACAAATTGCTCCGGCAAACCGTACTTTCTCAGAAGAAGCCAGAGGTACTCATGGCTCACCCGGTCAAAAGCCTTGGCCTGGTCTAATGCCAGTAGATACCGCCCATCCCCCGTTGCCCTGCACCTTTCCACGGCCTCCCGGACGTTCAGGACGGCACTAAAGGTGCCCCGACCAGGAATTGCGCAGTGCTGGGAGACAGAAAGCATCTTGTCAGCGACTGCTGACATACGTAAAAAGAGTATGTTTGCCAATATCTTCCTATCTGTAGTGAGAAGGGCGATCGGGCGCCAGTTCTCAATTACAGTCGGATCTTTACCCTTTGATAGCAGGATCAGAGCTGACCTTCTCATTGAGGGAGGGAGCAGGCCATTAGCCAAACATTCATTGAAAACCTCCCCCAAATGAGGAGCCAACAGGCTCTTGAAGGTTTTATAAAATTCAGCCGTGAGCCCATCGGGCCCCGGCGACCTTTTCAGGGACAAAGAGTCGATGGCCTGCTTGACTTCTTCAACCGAGATCTCTGCTGTCAGAGAGTCTGGGAGACCAGGCCCCGCGCAAAGCGGGGTCTCATCAAGAAACACCCTGGCTTTCTCCATATCCAAAGGCTTCCTACGGAGGAGGTCTGAAAAATGGTCCCCGATGACACCCAGGATACCCGGTCTGGGATCCCGAAGCGTCCCTCAGGCCATGTACGACCTTCGAACTCACCGCCTCACCACAGCTCTTGTAGGGATCCGGGGAGGAGAACTTCCCGTAATCCCTCTCAAGGACCAGGGAGGCGAGACGGTCATACTGACACCCCTTCATCTGAAGCTTCAGATCAGATATCTGCTCCTGAGGGCCCCCAGAAGAAACCAGGCGGTCTAACTGCCTGCGCAACTTCTGGTAGGCCAGGTACTTGGACGCCGCCCGGTACCTAGAGATCCTGCGGAAAAAGCCCTCCGACCTCTTCTTCACCACTTCCCACCACTCCTGGCGGGAGCAGCCGCTCTCAAGGAGCGAGGCCTGATCCGCAAGAAAGATCTCATAGGTCTCCCTAACCTCGAGGTCCTCGAGTAGCGATCCATTGAGACGCCAGAGGCCTCGACCCTTCTGAGGAGTGTCGGCCACATTCAAAGTCACAGAAACCATACAGTGATCGGAGAACTCCATCGCCTGCAACACAGGTGCCGCAAAGGAAGAGTCCCCCTTTAAAAAAAAACTATCTAACCTACTCCTACTGCTACCTCGGGCATAAGTGAACCCAGTGTGGTTGGGGAGGCACTGAACATGCACATCCACCAACCCGGCTTCCCTCACTACACTATTCAGAAAGATACTATCATATCCCAGGGGGCCTGAGGCGCCTGCCCGATCCTTTGATCTGGTGACCATGTTAAAGTCACCACCAAAGACCACCTGCTGGGACGTGAACAAGTAGGGCTTGACCATCGTGAGGAGGCTCTTCCTATCCCTCTTGGTCTGAGGGCCATAAAAGTTGATGAGCCTAAGGAATTGCCCCCCCACAACGGCATCCACCACCAGGCACCTACTGACCTCCACCTCAATCACTCGTCGACAAGCCACCGGACCAGTCTTAAAAAGGACTGCAACTCCACTGCAGGGCTCGGCCGCAAGAGACCAGAGGGAGGGCCCACATCTCCACTCCCTCTTTGCTAGATGCATCTCTGCCACCGATGCCAGCCAGGTCTCTTGCAAAAACAAAATGTCAGCTTCAACTCGGCTGAGAAAATCGAAGGCCATGAAACGAGCCGCCGCAGAACGCACACTTGCGACATTAATGGTCGCAACGCGTATTGGAGAGGGTACCGCCATCCTTAGTGATTTTGGCCTGCATTCTCCTCTGCACTTTCACCTACACCCCAGAGTCCTCCTCCGAATCGGTGAAGACCCCGAACATATTCCCTAGGATCACCGGGGGGGCCCCCCAGGGTCCCTATCAGGGACAACCCGGGGTCCCCTAACCCCCCCAGGATCCTTCCTCCTCGTCCTCTTCCTCACCTTCCTCTGCAGCCAGCCCGCCTGGATCTGGCCGCCCACCTCGTCGCCGGAGTGCCCGCTAGAGGCCCCCATGGGCCTCTTGTGCAGGCCCCTCGACGACTCGGCCACCTCCATCTCCTCCCCCGAATCCTGGGGATACAAAAGAGGATCCAGGATGGGACGGAGGGAGGAAGGAGGTGGAGAGGAAGGGGGAAGAGGAGAAGAGGAACGAGGGGAACGAGGGGAAGGGGGAGGAGGAAGGGAGGAAGAAGGGGAGGGATGGGGAAAGGGGGGAAGGGGGGGGGGGAAAGGAGGAGGGGGGGAACAGAAGGAGAAGAGGAGGGGGAAAGAGGGGGGTAGAGAGAGGAGGGGGCACAGAGGAAAGAGGGGGAGGGGTACGGCCCCCCGCAGAGGGCCCCCCACCCCCCGACCCCCCACCCCCACTGGGCCCGGTGCCGGTGCACCCGGCCCCCCAGAAACAAGTCCCGGGGGACCCGGCACATTCCCAGCAGGGGCCCCCACTCCACCATGCCTGCGCCTCTGCCGCTGCGGCAAAGGCCCCTCTGGGCCATCAGCCCCAGGCCCTTCACCTGGGCCTGCCTGGGGCGCCTGGGGCGCCTGAGGTGGGAGACCCACCCCCTCCGGTGCGTCATCTGCGCCTGGCCCATCCCCATCAGCCGCACGCCCCCTAAAAGCCTTGGGGCAGCGGCTGAATGGGTGGCCGGACACCCCACAGAGGTTGCAGACAATAAGTCTACAAGTCTCCGAGGAGTGCCCAGGCCTGTTGCACCTGACGCACCGGGGTGTTGTGCAGTCTGCACTTAAATGGGTGGGACTCCCACACTTAAAACAGCGACGGGGCTGACCGGGGTAAAAGACCAGGATCCTATCTCTCCCAATGAAAGCGCTGCCAGGGACATGGGTCACACCAGTTCCCTGGCGCTTGAGACGGATCCTGGCCGCCCACGCCCCGGTCCAGACCCCGCGCTCATCCAGGTTTTTGCGCAGGGGAGACTGCAGCTGCCCATACCTCCCCAACCAGGTGGCAATGTCCTCAGGTGGGAGGGATTCATTCCTGACCAGAATGGTCAGGGACTTGATGTCCTCCTGCCTGGACAGGGGGACCACCTTAAAAGACCTCCAAGGCTCCGACCTCTTCAGGAGCTCATACACAGTAAGGAAGAGCTCCATTAGCACCAAGGAGGAAAAACTCACATCAAACTCCTTGGTGCCCGTGGGATGGATCACTGCGAAGAGGTCGGCTACCTTAAAGTTGGCCCCCTTCAGCAGAAGATCTACCACCTGCCCCCTGCTGGGGCACTGTCCAGGTCCCTCCCACCGCAGCTGCACAACATTGCGCCTGCGCCTTCCCGGACCCCCCGTACCCCTCGACCACGGGTTCACCCCCTGGAGCTGGTCTGCGGGGGGAACCCGGAAGTTTTGGGCACCAAACCGATCGTACAGGGGGGCCAAAGGGACGCTGGTCCCTGCCACCCGGGCAAAAGACCTGGATTCCCTGAGCGCCCCAAGCAGCTCTGCCTCCTGGACCTGATCTAACGCCCCCCCAGCCTGAATGCCGGAAGCACCCTCCGCCGCCTCACCAGAGGAACCCTCAGAGGGCACTCCAGCACCCTCGGCCGACACACCAACCGGGGGAACCCCCCGGCCCAATCCTGCCGGGGGGGGGTCCCTCCCATCCACCGCCCCCCCGGAGCAAGCCACACCCACAACAACCCTCCTCCTAACACTGGGAGGAGGGTCTACCACTGGGGCCCCACTGGAGCAGCGGGCATGAGCCCCAGATGGCTCCTCCCCCTGCTCCTGCGGCTGTGGCCGCTCCTTCCCCTTTTCTAATTGTCCCTCCTGGGACTCCATACCCTTAATGAAGGCCAAGGCTGGGTGATCCCCAAAAAGTTCCCCAGCCTCGGCCTCACTCCACCTGCCCACTCTTTGAGCAGCACTCAGGTCCCCAGACGAATCCATGAGGTCTATCAAATCCCCTCCTGCCAATCCTCCACATACCTCGGCCATCTCCTGATCATTCAGGCCGTCAGAGGCCGCCACCCGGAAGTGCTTCTGGCTGCCCCCAACCACTTCCGGTATAGACCCTACTTCCGGGTCAGCCCGCCTGCCCACTTCCGGTTCACGCTGGCCAGGGAAACCGGAAGTGGTCATAGAAGCACTTCCCGACCTTCCCGGCTCCACCTCCCGCCCGGACTCCCGCCCAAACTCCTCCCCCGACCATCCAGCCCACCAGAGCCATGCTCCAAGGCCCCGCCCCTACTGTCAGCAAAGGTGGTTCCTCACCAGCTCTGTTTCCAGCTCCACCGGCCGATCCTCCTGGGCATGATGTATTCATAGGTCTTTCCTCCGGCTGCTGTACTTGCTGGCTCCGCTGTTTGCTGCGCCTGACAGCCTGGGATCCTTCTCTGCTGGCCCTTTTCAGCTCATCCCTTATTTCCAAAAGGAAGTCGGTCTCACCTCGTCCCCTCTCACAGAGGCCACCCAGCAGGCCCCAGAGTTCCCCACACTGGCCTTTCAGGGAGTTAATGGCCACACTGAACTCCCCCCTCCTGAAGCTGCTGGTCCGGTCCCTGCGATTCCGGAGGTCGGTCAGCACTGCAGACTTCTTACAGAAGGCCCGGCTGGCCTTCTGGATTAAATCCTTGATTCTTGCGATCCTTCGCTGCACCTTAGCCAGACCTTCCCCAGGCTGGGCCAGAGTCCAATCAAGCAACTCGTGCTGGGTCTTCAAAAACAATGTCTCCTCCCTGGACAGGTCTTTAATCCCCAGGGAGGAGGCAGCAACATCAGGCCGGGAAAGCTGCCCCGGTCCTGGGCTGGAGGAGGCCATCACACCCCCTCCTCCTGGAGCTCCAGGAGCTCCCTACAGGCACGTCCTCACAGTCCAAACTCCTGCAGCAACTGAATCACTCCGCCCGCTGTAAGTGCCGCAAATGTCTGTTGGTGTAACACACCAGGAAAAAGCAGCAATACAGGCTAACTTCAGGTGTAATATGATCAGGAGGCACACTCCGCCCGCTGTAAGTGCCGCACATGCCTGTTGGTGTAACACACCAGGAAAAAGCAGCAATACAGGCTAACTTCAGGTGTAATATGATCAGGAGGCACACTCCGCCCGCTGTAAGTGCCGCAAATGCCTGTTGGTGTAACACACCAGGAAAAAGCAGCAATACAGGCTAACTTCAGGTGTAATATGATCAGGAGGCACACTCCGCCCGCTGTAAGTGCCGCAAATGCCTGTTGGTGTAACACACCATGAAAAAGCAGCAATACAGGCTAACTTCAGGTGTAATATGATCAGGAGGCACACTCCGCCCGCTGTAAGTGCCGCAAATGCCTGTTGGTGTAACACACCATGAAAAAGCAGCAATACAGGCTAACTTCAGGTGTAATATGATCAGGAGGCACACTCCGCCCGCTGTAAGTGCTGCAAAAGCCTGTTGGTGTAACACACCAGGAAAAAGCAGCAATACGGGCTAACTTCAGGTGTATAATGTGCAGGAGGCTTAGCAACAATGACACTGACACTGTCCCCTGCCTATCCTTCTCTCTCCCTGCACACAAGGTTTATCAAAGTATATGAAACTGACACTCTCCCTGCCTATCCTTCTCTCTCCCTACACACAAGGTTTAGCAAAGAATATGACACTGACACTCTCCCTGCCTATCCTTCTCTGTCCCTACACACAAGGTTTAGCAAAGAATATGACACTGACACTGTCCCCTGCCTATCCTTCTCTCTCCCTGCACACAAGGTTTATCAAAGTATATGACACTGACACTCTCCCTGCCTATCCTTCTCTCTCCCTACACACAAGGTTTAGCAAAGAATATGCCACTGAAACTCTCCCTGCCTATCCTTCTCTGTCCCTACACACAAGGTTTAGCAAAGAATATGACACTGACACTGTCCCCTGCCTATCCTTCTCTCTCCCTGCACACAAGGTTTATCAAAGTATATGACACTGAAACTCTCCCTGCCTATCCTTCTCTCTCCCTACACACAAGGTTTAGCAAAGAATATGACACTGACACTCTCCCTGCCTATCCTTCTCTGTCCCTAAACACAAGGTTTAGCAAAGAATAGATTTGACACTGTCCCTGCCTATCCTTCACTTTCCCTGCTCCGGAACACACTACACGAGGCCGCCGCACTGGCGGCCTTTTATAGTGTGGGGCGTGTACTAAACCCCCTCAGCTATAATTGGCCACAGGCATCCTGCCTGTGGCCAATCATTGCTCTCCTCGCTGCCGGCGCTGTGATTGGCCAAGCATGCAGGGTCACAGTGCATGCTTGGCCAATCACAGTGCCGGGATTACACTGCGATGGCGCAGTGTATTGTGGGCAGTTTGCGTCACTCGAATTTGGCGCGAACTTCCCAAATCGTTCGTTGTTCGCCGAACGCGCGAACAGCCGATGTTCGAGTCGAACTTATGTTCGACTCGAACACCGAGCTCATCCCTAGTTGTAACATGTTGGCTCTAAAATAACATACATGATATTGGGCCTTGGGCATGGAAGCCAAATTTGCAACGGTAACATATAAAAAAGGTAACAATGGTAGTTGGTCCATAAAAAGTGTTATATATCAGATAGTAAGACATGTACTGTGCCATATCATCATAAAGAGAGCTCTATGCGTTTCGTGGTATACATAACCACTTGTCAGGAGCAGATACACAGTGCAGGGGTATCTATAGAAGAATGAAAAAATGCCAAGGTAAGATAATAATAGTAGAAAACATAATGCATAGAAGAAAGAGGGGGAGCAAAAAGGTCCCAAACACTCTCACCTATTGGTAGCATATTGGTGAAGCTATAAGATGGTAGCAATGGTAGGACATAGGCTATCTGAAACATCTCCCCCGGGAGCTGAAATGGTATGACCAGAGGCACGGAAATGGAAATGGTAAGAGTGCAAGGTGGAGTGAGCGATCATCAGCTGAGATATGTATAGTTGGATTGTAGATCGATTTCATTGTATAGTTCGAGTCCCAGAGATATCTGTGCAAATTAATGGGTTGACAATAAATTAACAGCTGATAGATTGGGGAACAAAACCCGAGTGTTATGGGTGAAAAATAGGGTAGTTATAGATGCAAGGGTAAGTGCCATAACAAAAAAAAGAGGCCTGAATACAAGCCATGGTATAAAAATAAATATCATTAAAGAGTGTAAGAAAAGTGAAAATACAGTTGAATTCTAGGTACCTGTCAAGTGGTATGGGGGGGATTGTCCAAGTGCACTCATATCAAGGAAGTGGAACAAAAAGTGAAAAATGCAGTGGAAAGAGGGTGTATATGTAGTGGCCGTGGACCAATGGCAACCGTTAACGCCACGCAGCGTCACAGAGGGGGGGCGGGGCCACCGCCCAAGCCGCATCGCGCGCTCGGCTTTGGCGCCAAAACCTCCCTCGTGGTGAACGTAGATGGATAGCCACGTCGGCGGCATGGCGTCACTAATGACGTCACCCGCTGAACGTGGAAGCGTGGCGTCGACCCGCAGCGAACACCCGCCCCACCCCTCACAGTGGGAGGGGAGGGGGTGGTCACGGTGCGAGTCGCAGCTCCCGGGGAAGATGACACCAAACCTGACTCCAGCCAGCAGAGCTGGTCCCCATGGCTATTGGGTAAGAACACATTGGCAATAGATAGGTCACAGTGTGGTATAAAGGGTACAAGTAGTAATTAGGCTTGTGTGTTTCCATCCCCGATATTGTGAGAAAAATTGACTAAAGCTACAGCTAGGGTTGGGACTTTAAATGAGGCAATATCTAATATATACCTCCATCCCTGAGTATGTTGAAATAGGAAATTACATTTTGGGACTTTTAGTTGAAACACACTGCTAACTTATGAACCAACTATAGTAAATATTGTTTATTAATAGCAAATAAGGCATGACATACACATAATAAACAAGGATAAAACATGGTATTAATAGATCACATAAAATAAAGTCTAGACAATGCAAGATGGTACCTAATTGTCTCAGCATAACATACATGGTAATGTATGATAATCATAGGTCTCGCTAAATAAAATCTAGACAATACATGGTTGTAACATGTTGGCTCTAAAATAACATACATGATATTGGGCCTTGGGCATGGAAGCCAAATTTGCAACGGTAACATATAAAAAAGGTAACAATGGTAGTTAGTCCATAAAAAGTGTTATATATCAGATAGTAAGACATGTACTGTGCCATATCATCATAAAGAGAGCTCTACGCTTTTCGTGGTATACATAACCACTCGTCAAGAGCAGATACACAGTGCAGGGGTATCTATAATATAATGAAAAAATGCCAAGGTAAGATAATAATAGTAGAAAACATGATGCATAGAAGAAAGAGGGGGAGCAAAAAGGTCCCAAACACTCTCACCTATTGGTAGCATATTGGTGAAGCTATAAGATGGTAGCAATGGTAGGACATAGGCTATCTGAAACATCTCCCCCGGGAGCTGAAACGGTATGACCAGAGGCACGGCAATGGAAATGGTAAGAGTGCAAGTTGGAGTGAGCGATCATCAGCTGAGATATGTATAGTTGGATTGTAGATCGATTTCATTGTATAGTTCGAGTCCCAGAGATATCTGTGCAAATTAATGGGTTGACAATAAATTAACAGCTGATAGATTGGGGAACAAAACCCGAGTGTTATGGGTGAAAAATAGGGTAGTTATAGATGCAAGGGTAAGTGCCATAACAAAGGAGGCCTGAATACAAGCCATGGTATAAAAATAAATATCATTAAAGAGTGTAAGAAAAGTGAAAATACAGTTGAATTCTAGGTACCTGTCAAGTGGTATGGGGGGATTGTCCAAGTGCACTCATATCAAGGAAGTGGAACAAAAAGTGAAAAATGCAGTGGAAAGAGGGTGTATATGTAGTGGCCGTGGACCAATGGCAACCGTTAACGCCACGCAGCATCACAGAGGGGGGGGGCGGGGCCAGCGCCTGAGCCGCATCGCGCGCTCGGCTTTGGCGCCAAAACCTCCCTCGTGGTGAACGTAGATGGATAGCCACGTCGGCGGCATGGCGTCACTAATGACGTCACCCGCTGAACGTGGAAGCGTGGCGTCAACCCGCAGCGAACACCCGCCCCACCCCTCACAGTGGGAGGGGAGGGGGAGGTCACGGTGCGAGTCGCAGCTCCCGGGGAAGATGACACCAAACCTGACTCCAGCCAGCAGAGCTGGTCCCCATGGCTAGTGGGAAAGAACACATTGGCAATAGATAGGTCACAGTGTGGTATAAAGGGTACAAGTAGTAATTAGGCTAGTGTGTTTCCATCCCCGATATTGTGAGAAAAATTGACTAAAGCTACAGCTAGGGTTGGGACTTTAAATGAGGCAATATCTAATATATACCTCCATCCCTGAGTATGTTGAAATAGGAAACTACATTTTGGGACTTTTAGTTGAAACACTGCTAACTTATGAACCAACTATAGTAAATATTGTTTATTAATAGCAAATAAGGCATGACATACACATAACAAACAAGGATAAAACATGGTATTAATAGATCACATAAAATAAAGTCTAGACAATGCAAGATGGTACCTAATTGTCTCAGCATAACTTACATGGTAATGTATGATAATCATAGGTCTCGCTAAATAAAATCTAGACAATACATGGTTGTAACATGTTGGCTCTAAAATAACATACACGATATTGGGCCTTGGGCATGGAAGCCAAATTTGCAACGGTAACATATAAAAAAGGTAACAATGGTAGTTGGTCCATAAAAAGTGTTATATATCAGATAGTAAGTCCCAAAATGTAGTTTCCTATTTCAACATACTGTGGGCAAGGGAATTCAACCCCTCAGTTTTGGTGGGAGTTCCCTTTGCCGACATCGTACACAACATTGTCTAGAATTGTACGTAGTGTATGTTAAAAGTTATTTTTGGGGACCAAAGAGTTCAAATGGGGGGAGTGTGTAGCGGGGTCTCCTTTAAGACTCCCGGGACTGCATTTCCCAGAGTCCCGTTCGGCACCCAGGGTGCAATGTTGCCAACGCAGAGACTTGTGGGAGGGAGATAAAAGGAGGAGGCATAGAGAGCTCGGTCTCTATTGGACACTGCGCGGCTGCTGACTGGTCTTCCTGTGCGGATCTGCTGGAGTGCAGGGCCTGAAGCCTGGGGCCTTGCGCAACTTCCGAAGAGCCTTCCATCCCACTGCATAGCCTGGGTGGCATCTAACTTTGTTTCCTGTGGACATCAGTTGGATCGGAGACCTGATCGTTGCAGACGCTGTGTGCAGAGACACAGCAGGTGGAAGTCCCGGACTGGGATCGCGTCCGGAGTGGTGAGTGAGCACCTGCTCAATTCAATAGGCTGTACTGTGTTTAGGCCTATAGACTGTCTTGGCCCACCGATCATTTGTTTGCTGTTCCGCTGGAGACCGGTAGCAGGACAGAGTTAAAGGCTCTCCAGCATAGTGTTCCTTGTGGTTACCTACTTTGTGGATTACAAAATTGTTCCTGAACGTACACCACCATTTCAAGTTTGCATGCAAAGAAATCCTAATTCAAAAGACTGAGTTTAATTCTGTGTCAGGCCTGACCAGGGAGGGGAGATAGAATATTGTTTAGTGCGCCACAGGGCGCGTAGATACTAATAGCTGCGCGTGGTGGATTACTGCGCTGTGCTATTAGTGTATGCTATATCTATTGCTGCATGGCTCTGTAAGCAAGTTACCTGTTATGTTTTAACCTGTGCCTTTTAAACTAAAGTAAAACCGTTATACTTTGCCACTGGTTATCATTGTGTTATCATGGCACATAGTGCTTATATCTCCAGAGAAGTTGGGGTGTGTGTATAATCAGGTATAGATTGTAATAGATACCATCCCTAGACTAACTGTGCCATAGGAGACTAGACAAGATTGCCGGGGGTTGGTGGAGCTGTACTCAGGGCCCGAAATCAAACCAGCGGCTCTCTTAACTGGGGGTAGCGCTACAGAGATAACTTGGAACAGTGGTGAACTTTCCCGGGAGCGGCCGGCCTACAAAAATTACTCCAAGAGCATGACGATGACTCATCCAGGAGGTCATAAAAGAACCCAGAACAACATCTAAAGGTCTCACTTGCCTCAGGTAAGATCTGTGTTCATGATTCAACAATAAGAAAGAGACTGGGCAAAAATGGCATCCATGGGAGAGTTCCAAGGCCAAAACCACTGCTGACCAAAAAGGCTCATCTCACATTTACCAAAAAAACATCTTGATTATCCCCAAGACTTTTAGGCAAATATTCTGTTGACTGATGAGACAAAATGTTTACTTTTTGGAAGGTGTGCGTCCCGTTACATCTGGCATAAAACTAATACAGCATTTCATAACAAGAACATCATACCAACAGTCAGACATGGTGGTGGTAGCATGATGGTCTGGGGCTGCTTTGCAGCTTCAGGACCTTGACTACTTACCATAATTGCTGGAACCATGAATTTTGAGCTCTACCAGAAAATTCTAAAGGAGAATGTCCAGCCATCAGTTCGTGACCTCAAGCTCAAGTGCATTTGGGTTATGCAGCAGTACAATGATCTGAAAAACAACAGCAAGTCTACCTCCAAATGGTTCAAAAAAACAAAATGTCGATTTTGGAGTGGCCTAGTCAAAGCCCAGACTTAAATCCAATTAAGATGCTGTATCATGACCTTACACAGGCCGTTCATGCTGGAAAACCTTCCAATGTGGCTGAATTAAAACAATTCTGCAAAGAATAGTGTGCCAAATTGCTCCACAGCAATGTGAAAGACTCATTGCCAGTTATCACAAATGCTTGATTGCAGTTGTTGCCGCCCAGGGTGACACAACCAGTTATTAGGTTTAGGGGAAAATTACTTTTTCACATAAAGCCAGGCAGGTTTGGACAGGTTTTTTGCCTTAATAAATGAAACCATCATTTAAAAAATGCATTTTGTATTTACTCGGGTTATCTGTGTGTAATATAACAATTTGTTTGATGATCTTAAGTGTAAGAAATATGCAAAAAATAAATAAAAATCAGGAAGGGGGCAAATACTTTTTCACATCACTGTATATACCAGGGGTGCTCAACCTTTTGAAGGCCACTAAAGCGACTTAGTAACCAGTCTCGGGCCACAATGAGCGGAGTGGGAAGATGACAGGTCTGGGTCCAGTCTGCATATGCCAAGCCGACACAGACCAATCTACTCTATGGGCCCTCTGATCCAATCAGATGGAAGGGGACAGATCCACTTCAGTTCATTTTAGCAGATCGGATTGGAGGTAGGCAGGTGTAAACGGCCAAAAGTCTGTTTACATCTGACGCTCCATAGAGGTGAATGGAGGGTCAGATTGGGTCAGAACAATCGCGTGAAAGGGGCCTAAGGCTGCTTTTATACTGATGGTCTGTGATCTATTGCGACATAGTGTACCTTTTCCCGCGGGTTAGCTGCACTTTTCCATAGATGTCTATTATATCCTGCAGGTGTGGTGCACTTTCTGAAAATCTGCTTGCTTCCTCTACCGCCGGCTTCATTTACAACACTGATGATCTCAGATGGCAGGTCGGCAACCTGCCATCTGAGATTGCCAACCAGCCATCCCAGAGCAGGAGGTCACGGGCCACATCAGAGGGCTCCGCAGGACACATATGGCCCCCGGGCCACTGGTTGGGCACCCCTGGTATATACCATAGTTTGTGGACACTATAACTTTCTCAAAATTAATATACACTTATTGGGATTTTTTCTTTTACCAAAGACATGTAGCAGAATACATTTTGGCCTAAATGTATGAAGTCATTTGATATTCAGATTTTTTTAATAAAAAACAAAAAACTCAGTTGTAATCAAATACCACCAAAAAAAGCTCTATTTGTGTGGAAAAAAATTATATAAATTTAATTTGCATAGAGTGTTGCATCACTGTGCAATTGGCAGGTAAAATAGCACAGTGCTGAATAGCAAAAAATGCCCTGGTCATGAGGGGGTAAAACTTTCTGGAGGTCAAGTGGTTAAAAAGGGCATACATTCAAGAGATAAATCAACAATACTATCCCTTTACAAAACTCTGATTCTGCCTTATCTTGATATGCAGTTCAGTTTTGATCACCAATCCACAGGAAAGATGTGGCTAAAATCGAAACAATGAATAAGGAGGATGGGGAACCTCAGCTATGAGAATAAATTACATAGATTGCAGCTATCCATTCTGGAGAACAGGTGTTTAATAAGGTATATGATTATAATGCACAAATACTGTATATCATAATTGACTCCAGTAACTGCTACAAATTGTTTACTTTATGGTCCCTGAAAAACACACAGCCATGATTTGATGTTTCGAAAAAAAGGAGGTTTGACCTTAAAGGAGAAGTAAAGCTAAAGCTCAGTTGGCTGTACTTCTCTTGTAAATCACACAGTCCAGGCTGGAGAAAGACCATATGGTCAGGGTCCACTCAGGAGCCTGGACTGACACCTAGGTCAGCCTCTCAGCGAGCCGCTCCTGCCCCCTCCACAGTCCAGCGCTCCAGTGAGCAAGGGGTTGGGGGTAGAGCAGAGAACCAGTGACTGGCAGTCACCAGCTCTCTGCTCATGAAGCACAGAGAACTGAGCGAGCAGCGGTGTTTGATCTCTCAGTTCTCAGTCTTAGAGCCGGTGGGGGACAGATGCAGCATTGGAAGTATAATTTAAAAAAAAAATACTTCTCTTTTAACTTGCAGAATTAGTTATTTACTGTTAGAGCAGATAAAATGTGAAACTTCTTCCCCAGGGAGTGGCACTAGCTGAGTTTAGATGTCTTCCATAGTAAGCAGAATACTGTATACAAGACTGAGAAAAATGCTAGAGAATAAACATTACATGCACAGACATAGGTTGACATGAGTCTTTTTTCAACTATGCAACTATGTATCTATGAATGAAACCACAATACACAGGACAACGATGCAAGCATTGCTGTAAGATGCAGTGCAATGTGTATTTTACTGCATGTTACATTATTCAAACATTTTCATGAACCCTTTGGGGTAGTAACAGGGCCATTTTAAAGGGTTGCTAAACCCTCGTGTTTTTTTTTAAATAACAAACATGTCATACTTACCTTCACTGTGCAGTTTGTTTTGCACAGAGTGGGCCCCGATCCTGCTCTTATGGGGTCCCCCGATGGCGCTAGTAGCTCCTCCCCGTATCGGGAAACCACCTAGGAGAAGCGCTCTCCTTGGGGGTACCCGTGCGGGTGCGCTCCCGAGTCCAGCTATTGCATTCATAGACACAGAAATCCGGAGTAGACCCCTCCCCCAGCGCCCGCGTCATTGGATTTGATTGACAGCAGTAGGAGCCAATGGCTGCGCTGCTATCAATCTATCCAATCAAGAGCTGAGACCCGGACCAGAGAGGATGTGCACATCTCCGACGTGGGAACGAACAGGCTCAGGTGAGTAAAATGGGGGGGGGCTTCTTAGTGACAGAAGTTCATAGGATGCATTAAGGTCAAAAAACAACCCCTTTAAGATCCCTGGTGGTAGAAATATATGACTGGCTGCTGTAATCTTATTTTACCAGATACAATTCTGCTTTCTAAGAAGGTTTGTATTGCCAACAATCTTAGACAGATACTTTGGATGAGTAGGCTGTTTGCAAAATAGTGGGAACAGGTGGGCATTGGTAATGGCAAAGTAATATCATGTTTTACACAAGCTTTGAATCACCTGATCTTTTCTCTCTACAGCTTATGCTTTACAGCAAGACTAGCTCATGCCCGTAACACTTTTCTTTTGGCTGCTCAATGATAGAATCAGAGTGGGACAAGCCACAGCCTATGAAGCAACACATACTAGAAGCTTCTTCAAACCCTACAGGCAAGATTACACCTCCTATAGATGATGATATTCCTCACACCGAAGGTTGTCTGTACACCATCTCCTCACCACAGTGCTGTGCAGACAGAGATTCTCTAGGGACTCTTTTTTTGGGTCCAGACTATGTAGTACCTGATATGGTTATGAGTCATGATGCCATTCAGATCAGAGACTTGAGAGGGAACCTAGGCTCCCTCTCCATAAGAAAAGATCTGGACCAACAGATGAATAGTTTTGAAGTCACTTCTGAAGGGAGCTAGTTGACCTTCAGTTTGTCCTCACTGACACTACCTTCAGAGTGGATGGTCTGAAACTATCAACTGTAGCTCTCCAGCTAAACAAGAACATGTTATAGGGATCCCAAGTCTTCCTAAAAGTAATTTCTCTAACCACCAACTCAAACTTGATGATTTTAAAAATCAGAGTAGGAAAAATAATGTCAAGATCCAAGGCATACTGTCATGGATATGCAGTAATGTTTGTCTGTCAGCTTACCTTTCCTCCTCATGTGTTCATCTTAGAGGCCAGACCCTTTCACCTGGCTTCCTTTATAATCTCCTCCCAGCCTGACTCCACCCCAGGCCCTATCACAGAACACTATATTAACCTGTGCACTGCAAGCCTGCTTTGCTGATCAACATGTTTGTTAAGCATTGTGTGTTTGGGTTCCTGCCTGCAGTGTGCTACGTCTGTCTCTCTGTTACGATATTGGCTTGTTCCTGACTATCCCTGTCTGCTTGTGACCCTTGACCTTTAGCTTGTCCTTCGTTTATCCTTGTCTGCTTGTTGCCCTGACCTTGGCCTTTCCCCTCACTATTCTTGTATCCTGTGCTGCTGTTTCCCCTCTTTCCTCCTTACCCTACGAGGCGTGAGCTAGGAGACTCTAGGGGTCGCGACCTGGACCTAGCTGCAGCGTAACATCCTCACCACTAGAGGCTCTGGAGAAGACCTGCTGGGTCTTAGACTCCGCGCCCTGGGGAATCTCGGCTCTAGCTTCCTGTAGGATCCTGGTTGTGCTCCTCTGGTCCCGCTTTCCACAACCACCCAGTATCCTATCCGCAGCAGTCAGCGATAGGGTTCACTACCTTGTGGTGCACTCCTGACCCCCTAGGGTGTGCATCTGTCATCTGGCCACAGGTGACCTGACACATACCAGTACCCATTCTTTAAATTAGTTGAAAGATAAGGTAATTACAATCTTAAATACTGTACCTTCTTTGAAAAACCTCCTACATCTGCAAATGATCTAGAAAGATTACACTTTACATTTATTGTCATATCTTATGCATCAAATATGGGAGAAAGGTATGTTTGAAATTAAAGGGGCACAAATCAGTAAACTACTAGATTTGTACTCGGAGTCTCTAGTAAACCATACTAGGAAAGGTCTGAGAGGAAACATGAGAAGTTACATAGTTACATAGTTACATAGTTACATAGTTAGTCAGGTTGAAAAAAGACACAAGTCCATCCAGTTCAACCGTAAAAAATAAAAATAAAAAAATAAAAATAAACATATATCGTACAATCCCATATACCCAATTCTATACCCACAGTTGATCCAGAGGAAGGCAAAAAAACCCAGAAGAGCATTATCCAATTTGCTACAGCAGGGGAAAAAATTCCTTCCTGATCCCCCGAGAGGCAATCGGATATTCCCTGGATCAACTTTACCTATAAATGTCAGTACCCAGTTATATTATGTACATTTAAGAAAGAATCCAGGCCCTTCTTAAAGCAATCTACTGAGCTGGCCAGAACCACCTCTGCAGGGAGTCTATTCCACATTTTCACAGCTCTTACTGTGAAAAAACCTTTCCGTATTTGGAGGTGAAATCTCTTTTCCTCTAGACGCAAAGAGTGCCCCCTTGTCCTTTGTGTTGACCGTAAAGTGAATAACTGAACACCAAGTTCACTATATGGACCCCTTATATATTTGTACATGTTGATCATATCCCCCCTTAATCTCCTCTTCTCAAGAGAGAATAAATTCAGTTCCTCTAATCTCTCCTCATAGCTGAGCTCCTCCATGCCTCTTATCAGTTTGGTTGCCCTTCTCTGCACTTTCTCCAGTTCCCCAATATCCTTTTTGAGAACTGGGGCCCAAAACTGAACTGCATATTCCAGATGAGGTCTTACTAACGATTTGAACAGGGGCAAAATGATATCTCTCTCTCTGGAGACCATACCTCTCTTAATACAAGAAAGGACTTTGCTCGCTTTGGAAACCGCAGCTTGGCATTGCATGCCATTATTGAGCTTATGATCTACCAAAACCCCCAGATCCTTCTCCACTACGGATCCCCCCAGAAGTGACCTGGAGTGTGCCGGAGTCACGTGGTCAGTATGCCTAAAAGGGCGCATACCCAAGTAGAAGTTAAAGAGAAGAAATAGCAAGAAAAAAGGGGAAGGGTGGGTAGGACAAGAGAGAAACGTTGACAGGCCAGGAGGATAGAGGGCGGGTTTAAATACCTCCCGACCCCTCCTACAAAATCAGGCTGACCTGCGGTCAGCCTTCCATTTGTACTCATAGTCTCTAGTAAACCGTACTAGGAAAGGTATTAGGGGAAACAGGAGAAGTGACCTGGGCTGTGCCGGAGTCATGTGGTCAGTATGCCTAAAAGGGGGCAAAAATAAGACAGTAGGATGAGCTAGCAAAAAAAGATTTCATTGAAAGTAACCGTATGTAACATTGAGCAGCCACCGTCAGAAAGCCTGTGACAACTCAATCCGGGATATGTGGATCCGGGATATGTCCGGAGATGCATGCTGAACCCCACCTACCAAACTCCTCAACAACATGAACACGGACCCCTTGGCGAGAAGCAGCAGAAACTGCACTTAACCTGAAAGCATGTCCGGAATAAGCATGAAAGTGCAACCCTAGGTTAGGCAGCAGGGAACGGCAGCATGTCAAGCACTGCGCTCGTGAAGGGAGCACAAGGGAAAGGCAAAGAAGCCTATCCCTGGGAACATCCGCTGTAGCCACCATGAGTCGGTCTAAGACTGTGACCGGGCACCAGCTTGTAGGATCGCCTGTGCTGTGAGTGGCAAAAAAGGCAACGAAAGCAAGTAGATATTGAATGCTTGTAACAAAAGAACCCAGGATACTGAGATGGAAAAGCCTGGAAGGTATCCCAGGCTGTCGTGAGCTTCCCTAGGCTTAAATGAAAAAGACTTGTTGATTCAGATTGATCTGTAGCAGGCAAACCTGGGACGGTGTGGCACAGGTGTACGTGTCTGGGACCTGCTGGAAAAAAGGCGGGTAACTAAAACAGGATAGAGCATCCGCTGCTGAAATCACTACCCCACTGATGAACCTATAGTCACTCTAAAAAAAAAGGAACTGTAAGGGCAGCCAAATCAGTCAACGTACAATAAAGAGTAAAGACCTAGACCTGCCTAAGAACAACTCCTGAGGTAGACTGATTATCCGTGCAATCACCGGGCCTACCATATCCCTTGCCTGTCAGAAGGACATTAAGCACAGAGAAAAGTGACGTCAATTTCAGTAGATCGGCAGGACCCTGTTGGAAACTTTGATGAGGAAGAAATCGTCCAGATATTGGAAGACTACATGACAGCATACTACATGGGAGAGCATCCAGCCGAGTGCCAGTGCGTAGGTATACCAAAGGCTGCTTTAGGACCCAAAGGTTAGTTAAGTAGCAAAATAACACAGACCCCTCCACCTGACCCTACGCCACTGCCAGAGTGACGGCCGAACCAGGAGGTTTCAAGGAGGGTGTGCTACCATGTTCAGAACCCCTAACCGGAGCAGGACGGATGGCGGCAAAGTCTTCGATATCTGCTGCCCGCGACATGACTTATGTAAACAAAAACAACACCGTTATAAACAAGAGTTACCCAACAAAACCCCAACTAACCTTAAGAAAAAAGAAAATCTCTTCCTTCTCTTACCACTACTCACGAAGGTGATCGTGATTGAATGACGCCATAACGTAGTGCCGAAAAGTATACGTTGCGCAAGACTGAAAACGTGTCAGTCTCAAGAACCTAGCAAGGCTGAGCTACCTGAGGCAAATCAGGCAAATTAAAAACGTAACACCCAAGCCTATGAACCTGAAAATGTGTCAGGCACGTGATATTAGTAGTGAGATTTCATGACATATGAAATCGTGAGAAACGGATGAGGGGACTTGCCACCGCACAAGCCAATTAGAAACGATCATCTCAATCCGTTGGAACCCATAAACGTGACAGGTAACCAGCAGTGGAGTGTGGCCATGAGATCTAAACGTGAAAATATGAACCTGATATGTTTACAATGACAATGAAAAAACCGGTGAACCAAAAGTACCGACACACAAGCCAAAATACACATATAAAGTAACCATGTCTTACTTTTGAGAGAGATTCCTCGCCCCCTCTTATTTATTTTTTTCCCTCCCGGCAAGGCCTGAACCTGGTGACCAAGGCCCATCAAGAAATACAATGTATGAGCGGGACTAAAAAATGTGACAATCCCATGAATTACAAAGGCCGAGCAACCTGAAGCATAGCAGGCAAATAAAAAACTTATACTCAGGCCTGATGAACCTGAAGACGTGTCAGGCCATATATGAGAAGTGAAATGTCAAGATGCATGAAACGTACGTGAAACGTATGAGAAACGGATGAGGAGACTTGCCACCGTACAAGCCAATTAGAAACGCGCAATCAGTAAGCACCCATAAACGTGATGGGTGACCCCCCAGCGGTGAAACGCCATGAAACCCATACGAACATACCAATGCTACCAACTTGGAAAACATCATGACTGAAACCTGCATGAGAAACGTAATCGCAAGAGATGCATAAATAGCATGAGAAACGTAACCGCATGAGAAACGTAATCGCATGAGAAACGGAATTGCATGAGAAACATGGCAAGAAATACATAAATCGCATGAGAAACGTAATCGCATGAGAAACGTAAATGCATGAGAAACGTAATCGCATGAGAAATGTAATCGGATGAGAAACATGGCAAGAAATACATAAATAGCATGAGAAACGTAATCGCATGAGAAACGTGGCAAGAAATACGTAAATCGCATGAGAAACGTAATCGCATGAGAAACTTAATTGCATGAGAAACATGGCAAGAAATACATAAATAGCATGAGAAACATAATCACATGAGAAACGTAAACGCATGAGAAACGTAATCACATGAGAAACGTAATCGCATGAGAAACATAGCAAGAAATACATAAATAGCATGAGAAACGTAATCACATGAGAAACGTGGCAAGAAATACATAAATCGCATGAGAAACGTAATCGCATGAGAAACATGGCAAGAAGTACATAAATCGCATGAGAAACGTAATCGCATAAGAAACTTAATTGCATGAGAAACATGGCAAGAAATACATAAATCGGCATGAGAAACGTAATCGCATGAGACACGTAATCGCATGAGAAACGTAAATGCATGAGAAACGTAATCGCATGAGAAACGTAATCGGATGAGAAACATGGCAAGAAATACATAAATAGCATGAGAAACGTAATCGCATGAGAAACGTGGCAAGAAATACATAAATCGCATGAGAAACGTAATCGCATGAGAAACTTAATTGCATGAGAAACATGGCAAGAAATACATAAATGGCATGAGAAACGTAATCGCATGAGAAACGTAAACACATGAGAAACGTAATCGCATGAGAAACGTAATCGCATGAGAAACATAGCAAGAAATACATAAATAGCATGAGAAACGTAATCGCATGAGAAACGTGGCAAGAAATACATAAATTGCATGAGAAATGTAATCGCATGAGAAACATGGCAAGAAATACATAAATCGCATGAGAAACGTAATCGCATGAGAAACTTAATTGCATGAGAAACATGGCAAGAAATACATAAATAGCATGAGAAATGTAATTGCATGAGAAACGTGGCAAGAAATACATAAATCGCATGAGAAACGTAATCGTATGAGAAACGTAATCGCATGAGACACGTAAACGCATGTGAAACGTAAACGCATGAGAAATGTAATCGCATGAGAAACATGGCAAGAAATACATAAATCGGCAGGAGAATCGTAATCGCATGAGAAACTTAATTGCATGAGAAACATGGCAAGAAATACATAAATAGCATGAGAAATGTAATTGCATGAGAAACGTGGCAAGAAATACATAAATCACATGAGAAACGTAATCGTATGAGAAATGTAAACGCATGAGACACGTAATCGCATGAGACACATAATCTCATGAGAACATGGCAAGAAATACATGAATAGTGTGAGAAACGTAATTACATGAGAATCGTAATCACATGAGAAACGTAATCGCCTGAGAAACGTAACCTCATGAGAAACGTAACTGCATGAGAAACGTAGCAAGAAATACATAAATAGCATGAGAAACGTAAAATTGCATGAGAAACGTAAACATGGATGTGAAGCGTAAGATTGCATGAGAAATGTAAGATTGCATGAGAAACGTAAGATTGCATGAGAAACGTTAGATGAGAAACGTAAGATTGCAAGAGAAACGTGAATTGCATGAGAAACGAAAAATTGCATGACAAACGTAAACAACCGACCAATGACTGCGGCAATGGGCCATACTCTGAGGACCTACTATAGTATAAAAACTACATCACCCCCACCCTAATCTGTGAACCTGGACTGTATCAGACTGAAAACCTGCACTCACTGAGCTCACTAACTGAACACTGATCAGCTGAAACACATACACACTCCAACCAGCATCCGAGACAGGGGGAGATTGATCGTATGAAGCCGATTGCATGACTCCCCCCTAATACCAAAATATTGGTTAATGACAGATACACTGCCCCCGGCCCCAACTACCCCAGCCTGAGAGGAACACCAAGAGTAGGGTGACCAGACATCCCCGGTTTCAGGGGACAGTCCCCGGATTGAGGACACTGTCCCCGGACCAGGTCTGTCCCCAGTTTTGTCCCCGGATTGGATTTGAACAGGGGCTGGGGCAATTTCAAAGACAGTCAGTGCAGAATAAAAAAAAAAAAAAATCGGAATTACACTCCCCCGCTCTGCTGGTCCTACTAGCTTGGGGGGTGTATTTTTTTCCATCATCTGTGCCCCTTTCTGATGATCATGTGCTGGTCGGAGCGGAGGAAATATTTCTTCAGTTTCGGGCACATGCCCATTCAGCTCCGCTCGCATGTTCTTCTGCCTTGGCTCAAGTCCCGGCCAGCCGCCTGCCTGTTTATCTCCTTGCCTTCCCTGGCGGAGTGATCTTCCTCCGCTCCCCACCCAGTAGTAGCTAGGGCCCGGAGAGTAAGACTTGACAGGCTGTGAGGCAGGCGGCGGTGACGGGCAGAAAGCCGCTGATTGCCGCCATTACTAGTAAAAAAATAAATATGTCCCCGGATTTCATTTTAAAAATCTGGTCACCTTACATTAGAGGGTGGCTACAGTCGTTCTTCATGGTCCCACTGTATGTAGGAACATAGCCCCCATCTCTTGCTTGCTCCTGTGCAGTGCACAGGAAGTTACAAGGACACAGCATTTATGGGAAGATCAGCAGGTATTTTCTGTACTTGTAGAAAATGTTTTTAGACTGGAAAAAATAAAACTAATGGGACCACCACATCTAAGGACTGGAAAACTGCAATATACTGTATTTATTTTTAATAGGTTTATTTTTAATAGGTTTAGATATCCTTTCACTCTGCTCAGCTACAGGCTCTGATTTTCCTAGAGCAGAGGTCCCCAACCCCGAGGCCGTGGATCTTAGGAACCGAGCCGCACAGCAGGAATTTGCAGGGGAACGGAGAGCTGTCCGTTCCTGGTTTCACTAGGGGGCAGTGTGGTGTGCAATTCAGCACATCACATTGCTTCCCATTTTTTCTTTTTCTTTTGGATTGTACAAACTTTTTTAAAAGTGTACAAAACGTATACTTCATTAATGGCATGGCGCTGCGCTGCTATACATTGCCATGTGATTCAGCAAGGTGCACTGCAAATAAACGCAGCATTTCTGCATTTTATCACAGCACACTTGTTTCTTGTGTCTCCTTGCAGTAGGGTGACCAGACATCCCCGGTTTCAGGGGACAGTCCCCGGATTGAGGACACTGTCCCCGGACCAAGTCCGTCCCCGGTTTTGTCCCCGAATTGGATTTGAGCAGGGCAATTTCAAAGACAGTCAGTGCAGAATAAAAAAAAAAATATCTGAATAACACCCCCCCCGCTCTGCCACTCCTACTAGCTTAGGGGGGTGTATTTTTTTCCATTCTCTGTGCCCCTTTCTGATGATCATGTGCTGGTCGGAGCGGAGGGAATATTTCTTCAGTTTCGGGTGCATGCCCATTCAGCTCCTCTCGCATGTTCTTCTGCCTTGGCTCAAGTCCCGGCCAGCCACCTGCCTGCTTATCTCCTTGCCTTCCCTGACAGAGTGATTTTCCTCCACTCCCCACCCAGTAGTAGCCGTGGCCCAGGGAGTAAGACTTAAGAGGCTGTGAGGCGAGCAGCGAGAGGCAGAGAATCGCTAATTGCCACCATTACTAGTAGAAAAAAAATATGTCCCCGGATTTCATTTAAAAAATCTGGTCACCTTACCCAAGAGCCCCTCTAACCCCCCCCCCCCCCACCGGACATCATGTGGGAAGAGAGGTGTAACAACAGGTACCCAGTAAAAGTATAACTCACCAAAACAGACAGTGTGTGACAACAGGGAGCCCACAGCACTGGGAGACACATCATTTCACAAGGGAGGAGACAGGCCACACTGAGGAAGATGCTCCTTCAGCCAATCAGCGCTCAGCTTACATGACACTGTACAGCTGGGAGGAAGCCATGTGTGTGCGGTGAGCACTGTGACAGCTGATCGCCTCCATCCCTCCCCTGTGACACACCTGGTGATGGTTCTGTGCCCAGAGTGTGGCCAGGGAATACACACACCCGACCCCCCCCCTGCACCGGGATCCAGCCTCCGATCACTGCTGATGAGGGTGTGTCCGGTAAGTCCCGGGAGATAGTGGGAGCTAGATGTCTATAAAAAAAGGGTATCCGCTCCCCCCCAAATGTCAGGGGGTCACCGTCACTTAAAGCAGAAGTTCCATTTTTCCGCTTTAAGTGACAGCAGCTACTTTATTATTAATTATTCACATTGTTTTAGATTGCACTGGTTGTCTTTTGCTTATTTTGACATTATACATCAGCTTAAACTTATTCCCGCACAGATAACAGCCATTCCATCATTTGACCAGAAAGAGAGATGCCAGATTCTATTTGGAATGCAAAACTCAATTACCAGAGGCTTTCCAAATACACTGACATGAGCCTATATCAATTTTAGATTGGCTAAGGAGCTGTCCACAGCCTCTTCTAACTCAGAAAATGGCTCGCCAATCATGATCAACAAGGAGATGCCCAGCCATGGAGAACTAAGGACCTGAGCAAGGGTTGATCTATAGGTCTCTTTTCCTTTCAATATAAACGAATCTATC
This sequence comes from Rana muscosa, assembly GCA_029206835.1. NCBI lineage: Eukaryota > Metazoa > Chordata > Amphibia > Anura > Ranidae > Rana > Rana muscosa. Next base: position 249,566,580 of record CM055117.1, on the reverse strand, counting down.
CTGGAAACATAGAAATTCCTAGATACCTTAATGGCCCGTACACACGATCCGAATATCGGACTAAAACGATCGTCCGAGGAAGAATCGTACGATTTTCGGATCGTGTGTACACTACTTTCGAGAGCCGATCACGACAGTTCATCCGATATTATTCGATCGGACAAGCACGAAAATTTTCCTTTAGTCAGTATGGTTGTCGTCTGAAAATACAATACAAATACATTACAACAAATTACATCACTTCCGATTTATTTTTCTGTCGTACAAGAATTTTCGTGACTTTAGTAGCCTATTCAATTTCTACTTGCAACTATTAACTGAAAAAAGTCGTACAATCTGTCGTACGATATTCGGATCGTGTGTACGGGGCATTATAGTTGTAATTGCTCTCTTTTTTTAAATTGTATTTTTATTGAAAAAAAATCGTAGGAATACATATAAAGCATTTTATACATGTCAAAGTCAGAGAAATCAAACAAAAAAATGGAAAGAAAAGAAATAAGCAAATAAAATAAAAATTGAAGTGAAAACAAAAACATGTTGATCATCAAACAGGCAAGGCTACTGAAAAGAATATGGCCAGCAACATTTGGACGTTAGCTGGGTAGACATCAGGAGGGTAGAACCAGGGTGTATATAAGCAATGGGCTGCTTTGCGTGGCTAGGTCCACAGGGGGAGCGGGAGGGTTGGTGCTAACAGGGCGACAAGGAGCTGTATGTGGGTACTAGAAAGATTATAAGGGGGAGACCATATACAGAGTGGTCCCATAAATTCTATATCTTGTCAAACCTGTCAGCAGCATCCTCTACCATGGCTGTCATGTGCCATTCTGCGTATGTCAGCGATAACTTGTAAAAACTGAGCTTGAGTTGGTGGGGAGGTAGATAACTGACATAATGGAATGACTCTCTTTGCTGCTAATAAAATATGGGAAGCCAATTTGTTTGAGGTCTTTCCCAGCGCAGAGACATCACCATGGACCATAAAGAAACGATCAATTGACACTGCCAAAAGATATGGTAGTGAGTTCCTCTGGTTTTCCCGCACCTCCAACAGAGAGGAGTAAGGGAACAGTCATAGTGGTGCAGAACCTCGGGGGTCCTATACAAGAAATATAAGACTTTGAATGCTGTCTCTCTCTGCACCACACATCTGGATATTTTGGAAGTTGAGGTCCACTGGTGGGGGGAAATTTGTTGCTGCATGAGTCTAGACCATTTGCGCATGTAGGAGTGGGAGTCCACTGAAAGCGGAAGGTTCTCCTGAAGTAATTGGTATAGAGTGGATATTAGTCGCATTTGGTAGGGTCCTTGAAAACAGATGAGTTCAAAAGTTGTTGGTTTGGTAAGAGTAAGGGAAGGAGAGAGTTTTGATAAGTAGTGGGTTTTTTGGAGATAGGAGTATGACATGTGTTTCGGAATTTTGCATTTGAATTGGAGTTCCGCAAAGGAGCGGAGTTTGCGTCTGACTGGATGCACAAAATGACGGAGTTGAAACAGGCCAGCCTGTGCCCAGGGGAACATTCGGGAATGGGATAGACTATCAGGGATTAAAGGATTAAAGAATATATACAGTAAGAGAGGGGAGGGTATGGGGAGCAAAGGGAGCGTTGGTGTGACATGAGCGCTATATCCTAAATGAGAACAACATAGGGCCCAAACAGAGGTCTTGGAGTTTGGGATCTGAGAATAGTGCAAGTGACCACACAAGGGAACATGGGTGGGTTGGAAACAAAGAACCCATCTCTATCTCCGTCCGCCAGTTCAGTGGCCTTAAACTGGACCAGGACACCACTGCACAGAGGTGGGAGGCCAGGTAATATTTGTAAATGTCCGGAGCTCCCATACCTCCCTGACCTCTGGGGGAGAAGATCACTGAGCTGGCCACTCTATGCGCCCTGTCTTTCCAAATAAAATTAAGAAACCACTGTTTAAGTAGTTTTAGTTGGGCCATTGGGATAGGGACAGGCAGTGTTTCAAAAAAGTACAGTCGTTTCGGCATAATGGACATCTTTAACACATTGATCCTACCTATCCAGGATATTGGCAAGGGATTCCAATGGGTCAGTATGGCCTTGATAGTCTTGAACAGAGGAACATAGTTGGCTGTGTATAGGGAAGAATATGATGGTGTGAGATGTGCCCCTAGGTATTTAAGAGATGAGGTGTACCAGCAGTAATGGTATGAGTTTTTAAGCAATAGGAGATCTGCAGGCGGTAGGTGTAGTGGCAAGGCTTCTGTTTTAGATGTGTTAATTTTATATCCAGATAGGGAGCTAAACTGGGATAGTAGGGCATGGAGGGACAGGAGGGATATGTGAAGGTTAGTGAAAGTCAAAAGTATATCATATGCAAATAAAGACAGTTTATATCTTTATATCTCTATGGCGCATGAGAACCCCTCAAATGTCAGAATGAGATCTTATAGTCTCTGCCAGGGGTTCTAGGCAAAGAATAAAGAGAAGTGGGGAGAGAGGACAACCTTGTTTGGTGCTGTTACACATGGGAAAGGATCAAGACGTGAAGGAAGCCATTTGGACCTGTGATGCGTGACCTACAAGAGGGTGAAGCGTTTATAAAAAGCCTTGGTCTCCCACCTCTGCCTGAAGAGGACCCTCATCTTGCTCCTGCTCAAGCTCGTCCTTTTCCACCCACTCCCAGTCGCCTCTAGACCCCTGTGAGGAGCCAATCGAGGAAACATCTCTCCACCCCTCAGCGCCCAAGATCCTCCTGACAACCTCCTTGATTTCCTTGAAGGGGGTGACCGGATCCCCATTTATCGCTCTTGTTTCTCCTCGCTGAGTCCTTGGAAGTCTTTCCGCTGCAATCTGGACTCTAGGTTTGGTTAACTACCCCCCCACCTGTGTGTGGGGGAGTTCTTGGTATCTGTCCCATGGGGCAACAAAGTTTCAAAGTTTTGTCGTTTTTTCTTCTCCTTTTTGGTTCAAGGTTACGCCTTTTTCAAAATTGATGCTCTTTTGAAGGATTTTCTTTTGCCTAAGAAGATGCGGCGGACACAGCCCTGTTCCAAGACTTCCATGTTGGAGGCCCCCTTGTGCCCATACTGGTCCCTTGACGTTGTTCAGGGTCCCCTGAGTTGTCATTACACCTCAGGTTCTCAATTAATGTTTTTCTTTTTTTTTCTGCGGAATATATACTTCCTCATCTGGTATTGCCCTTTTAATTATATGCTCATACGTCAGTTCTGCTGGTCGAGGTCCCTTTTTTTCTGTTTTTTTCCTTTTTTCTTTTTTTTTCTTTTGTCTGTATTTTTTAGTTTACCTAAGGTATACTGGTACTTTTCAAGGTATAATACTAACATGAGACTTTGTTTTGTTTCTGTATGTACACCACAAATTTTTCCAAGTAGTGCAAGAATATGTCCTTGTAATTTTTATTTGCAAACACAGGCTACTTTGTTACAACTGTGCTTATGTCCTTTAATGTGAAGGGCCTGAACTCTGTTCAAAAGCGCTGGATTGCTTTGAAGGAGTTCAGATCCTTAGGAGCTGATATAGTCATGCTCCAGGAAACCCATTTTAAGGCTAACGGCTCTTTAAAATTTGCTTCTAGGTTCTATCCCAACTCCTTTCTTGCCTCTGACTCCACTGGCAAGGCAGGAGTTGCTATTCTGATTAAGAAAACATGTCCCATCAGGGTCAAAGATTCATATTCTGACCCTCATGGTAGGTTCCTTCTCTTGGATTGTGATTATATGTCCTCCTCTTTTACCTTAGCTAACATCTATGCTCCTAATACCGGTCAGGTTAATTTTCTGACTAAGGTTTTAGATATGCCTCAGTGTCGCCCTCAACCCTTCATGATAGTGGGGGGGGGACTTCAATCTCGTCATGTCCCCTACTAGAGACAGGCTAACTATTCCTCTTGATACGCGGTCTAGAAAGGTAGTCTCCACAGCTAGATCCTTTCGTAGATGTATTAGATCCCATCAATTATTTGACTCATGGAGGATTAAACACCCCTCCGCTAAACAGTATACTTTCTATTCCATGGCCCATAAAATGTTCTCTCGTTTGGATCATTTTTTTGTTTCAGCCCCACTCATCCCCCACATTACAGACTCAGACATATCCCCCATTACGTGGTCGGACCATGCCCCTATCACTTTGGATGTCCAAATGTCTCAAACCCCTTCTAGATCTTGTCACTGGCGGTTAAATGACCAACTTCTTCAATCTGAACCTTCCCGCACGACGTTAGCATCTGCACTGAAGGAGTTTTTCCTACTTAATTTAGGGTCAGTTGCGGATTTTTCCACGCTGTGGGAGGCACACAAAGCGGTTTTCCGTGGTGTGTGCATCGCGGAGGGTACTCGCCTGAAAAGGGATAGGAACAGCCTCCTGAAATCCTTGACGGCTGCCCTTGGGTTGGCCGAGCGCAAACTTCTGTGCAAACCCACGGTGTCGAAACTCCGCACTGTTATGTCTATCAGAGAACAAATTAAATCATTACATCAAGGTAAGGCCGCTAGATCTCTCCTATGGGCTAAATGAAAGTTTTATGAATTCTCCAACAAACCTCACAGGATGTTGGTCAATAAGCTCAGGCCACGCCCATTTCATTCCTTTCCAGATTTTCTCCTCCGTGCGGATGGAACTAGGACCCACTGCCCTCTTGAGATGTCTAAGATATTTGGTAGCTTCTATCAGAAGCTATACAGTTGTCTTACACTCAAAAATCACTTCAATTTCACGCAAGATAAATTCAATTCAATGACTTCTTTATAGGCCTAAAACTCCCGAAAATTTCCACATCGAATCTGGCGGAACTGAATACTCCCATAACTACCGAGGAACTTCATAATGTACTTAAGGAACTCCCACTTCATAAATCCCCAGGCCCTGATGGACTCCCCTATTCATATTATAAAGCTTTTGAAGATATCTTGTCTCCTCATTTACTGTCCCTCTATGGTACCCTCCTTAAGGGACATCCCACTCCCACTCCTATATCTTTGTAATACCTAAGCCGGGTAAGGACCCCTCTTCCCCTGACAACTATAGGCCTATAGCACTTTTAAATTCAGATTACAAGATTTTCACCAAAATCCTTGCGTCCAGATTATCCAAATATATCCCCAAATTGATTAATAGAGACCAGGTGGGCTTTGTCTCGGCGAGACATGCTGGCGACAATACTCGCCGCACGGTTGACTTGATTGATCTTTTGAACAGATCCTCACACCAAGCATTGGTTCTCAGCCTGGATGCGCAAAAAGCGTTTGACAGGCTGAGCTGGCCCTATATGTTCTCGACACTCCGGTTTTATGGTTTCAGGGGGCCTTTTCTAAATGCATTACATGCATTATACTCCCAAGTTACAGCACAAGTCCAGATGTCTTCTTTTCTGTCGCCCCGCTTCCCCATGTCCAATGGTACTCGCCAGGGTTGCCCTCTTTCCCCATTGCTTTTTATACTATGCTTGGAGCCCCTGGCTGAGGCCATCCGTTCCCATCAGGACATTCGTGGGGCTGTGATGCGACAGAGGGAATACAAACTTTCGCTATTTGCTGATGACATTCTGCTTACTATTACTCACCCTTTGCTTTCCCTCCCATCTCTACACAACCTCCTTAATTCCTTTGGTGCTATTTCTGGTTATAAAATAAACACTACAAAAACTGAGGCCCTTCCTATCCATATCCCTCCCACATTACTGTCCCAACTTATGACTTCTTACCACTACAAGTGGTGTTCCATCTCCCTCAAATATTTAGGGGTTCATCTCACCCCTACGTACTCCACTCTATATTCAGTAAATTTTCCTCCCTTATTTTCGGACATCAAAAAATCGTTACAAAGTTGGGCTAAATATCCTATCTCCCTTTTAGGGAGGATTAACGTATTGAAAATGTCTATTTTGCCCCGGCTATTATATTATTTTGAGACATTACCAGTCGCTATACCTATGTCTCAACTTAAATCCCTCCACAGATCCTTTTCAAATTTCATCTGGAACGACAGGGCGCACCGCATTCCCAGTTCCGTGGTTTTCACGTTGAAATCCAGGGGAGGCCTGGGGGCCCCAGATATTCTTAAATATTACTATGCCACTCACCTTAGGATGATAGCTTCCTGGTCTACCCTTCATGCCCCTAGCCATTGGTCTGATATAGAGAAGGGAGTGCTTTTTCCGGTTCATCCCTGTTCCTTGATTTGGTCTCTTTCCCCTCATATAGATCCTGTTTATAGACGTCAATGTACAGTCCCTATGAACTTCACTCTATCCATATGGAGTAAATGCCTCAAATCATACCCCCTCATGTCATCTTGCACCCCCTTCTTAATGTTTTATTCAATCCGTCCATCCCTGATAGTCTATCACTAGGTCAGATATTCCCCTGGGTCGATGCTTCTTTGTTCCAGCTCCGCAATTTAGTGCATCCGGTAACTCGTAGGCTACACCCATTTGATTTTTTCAAAGAAAAGTTCCATATTCCTTCTCGACTTTTTCATTTCTATTTACAGATCAGGCATTTCCTTCACTCTAGATCTCCATCTTTGTCTTTGACCTCTCCTACCCCCTTTGAATATCTGTGTGCCCAAGGTCCCCATCAACTCCATTTGGTTTCCTCTATTCATCGTATCCTCCATGAGTCAATTATCCTCACTGAGGACACCCATCTGTATATGAAAAAGTGGGCCCAACTGCTGCAAAGACCCATAAGTTCTCAAATGTGGGACAGGATATGGTCCTCCGTCTCGAAATCTTCTAGATGTGTTATTCATAGGGAGACCTCAGTGAAGATCCTCATGTTCTGGTATAGGACCCCTGAACTTATACATAAATACGACCCCTCAATCTCGAGGAATTGTTGGCAATGTAATAGGGAAATAGGGTCAATGTATCATATTTTTTGGCAATGCCCTTTGATTCAGCCCCTCTGGTTGGATGTCATGAGGCTGATCCAGAGGGTGATGGATGTCTCCTTGCCGCTTGATCCTCTACACTATTTGTTGGGTCTCCCCTTTAAGGGCATAACTAAACACGGGAACAGACTGATTTCCTATATTCTGTTAGCTGCCAAGAGACTGATCCCCCTTTGCTGGTTATCTAACTCCACCCCCCCTTGGTCCAGATTCCTCCAACTAGTTGCTGGGATACGTAGGATGGAATATCTGACGGCTTCTGTAAATGACGCATTACCCCAATTTGATAAGATCTGGGATCTATGGGATGCCTCGGAATATGGAATGCATCCTTTGGCTAATAAGTCATGATTTGCCCAATCCCTTCCCCCCTCTCCCCTTTCTAGTCTAATAAACCCGGTAATGCCTCACTTAGATTATGGTCCATGCTCTGGTATTATCTTGACTTTCGTGTGTTTTTTTTTTTTTTTTTTTTCTTTCCCCCACCTTTTTTTAATCTCTAAACTGTGACCTCTATTTCCTCTAGTTTCTTTGTTATGCATATGAGCCTGTTCTCCAACTTCCTTTGCTATACGGTTCACTCTTGTGTTCTGTATTTTTCGACACTTCGGCTGAAGTGTTCTGCCTGTAATGTACATTCTGATTTGCTTGAATTGCTTTGTAATTACTTTGTGATTATTGTCATTTTGCAAAAATTTTCAATAAAAATACAATTATAAAAAAAAACAGTATTGGCCAGCTCCTCCTCGTTAATGGGGGTGTTCAATGCATGCACATCAGACCTGGATAATTTGGGTAACTTCAGATCTGACATAAACGCCTCGAATGCTGTCTGGTCGAATGGGGGATGGAGATTGGGAGTAAGTTGTAGAGTTTATCATAAAACTAGCCAAAGACCTGGGTCATGGTCTGCGGGCAGTAGGTGGGAGTACCGTCTGGTCGTTTGAGGTGGTCTGGGAATGAGGGAGAAGGCCTAGGGTTGAGCCTAGAGACCAACATTCTATGCGGCTTGTTTAAAAATGTATAGAATTTTTGTTTAGCCCAAAGGAGGGACTTATCTATGGCTGACAAGTCTAGAGACTTTATTTGGTTGCGTAGCGATGTTACCGTGCGCAGCCGGTCCACCGTGGGAGAGCAGAGTAAAGAACGCTCAGCGGCTGAAAGTTCAGATAATAAGAAGTATTTCAAGAGGGCCGCATCTTTGTTTCTTTGTGAGCTTATAGATATACACTGTCCCCTAAAGAACGCATTATGGGCCTCCCAGAGGGTGGACGGGCTGGTCACGGAACCTGTGTTTAGCTGAAAGTATTCAGTTAGTGCGGCAGAGAGTTTATCTTTGGCTTTGGGGTGTTTTAGCAGAGGTTCATTGAGTCTCCAGTGATATTTCCTGGGAAATGCAGCTGAGAGGCAAAGATCTAGGGTCAAGGGAGCATAGTCTGACCAGGTAATAGGGCCCAGGTCGGACGACACTGTATGGGGTAACAGAGGGGCTGACACAAGGAAGTAGTTCAATCTGGAGAACATCTTATGAGGGGGAGAGTAGAATGAATATTGTTTACCTGTGGGATGTTTGATCCGCCATGCGTCAAACACGCAATGGTTTCGGGTCAGTTTGCGAAAAGAGGTGGCCAGGGATTGTGTTGCGGGAGGTAACATAGCATGGAACAAAGATTTCCTATCTCGAGTGGGAGAGGGGACAGCATCAAAGTCTCCTCCAATCACCATAAAGGGCTGAGAAAATCGTTGCAGTCGTTCAAATGCATCAGTAAGGAATTTAATCTGACCCGTGTTAGAAGCATAAATATTCATAAGTGTTATAGGATTAGACAAGTAGGTACCTTGTAGAATTATATAACGACCTTGGGGGGGGTCTAAATGGGTGGACTTGATCTGGAGAGGGCAGGATCATCGAATCAACACTGCAACACCAGCCTTTCCAGATGAGTCAGACGCCAGATAAGACACCGGGAAATGTTGAGAGGCGAATTTCAGGGAACCTCCAGCCCAGAAGTGCATCTCCTGCACCAGGATCACATCCGCGTCGGAGGCCCTGAATTCCTTTAAAGCCATCCATCGTTTTTTGATGGAATTCAGACCCTTCACGTTATATGACAATAGTTTCAAAGTCAAAAAAGAGCTATGTGATTAAGCCAAAGAACATTCAGTACAATGGGCGATCCGAAACACAAATTTCTATTCTTACGAATTTTATACGAAATACGAAATTTCGTTGATGAATTTCGTTTCGGGAGTGGGAGACTGCTCAGACTGGTACTAGTAGTCGATGGGAGATTCAGAATTGGACAAAATAAGAATGTTCGTTAATATCGTTATTGTCATATTAATTACGATTATTCGTTATGATGAAGTTAAAAACCCAGGAAGTCAGCACAGCACAGGGATGATGGGAGCCCCTCATAATTAGCACAGCAGGGGTACAGCCCCAGGAGGAAGTCAGCACAGCACAGGGATGGTGGGAGCCCCTCATAATAAGCACAGCACAGGGATGGTGGGAGCCCCTCATAATGAGCACAGCAGGGGTACAGCCCCAGGAGGAAGTCCGCACAGCACAGGGATGGTGGGAGCCCCTTAGAATGAATGTTCGTAATTGTTACGAAAAGTTAACGAGCCTAACGAACTTTCGTATTTCGTCCAAATCCAAATTGAATTTCAGACACGAATTAAGAAATACGAATTAACGGGCTACTACAAACCCAGGAAGTCGGCACAGCACAGGGATGATGGGAGCCTCTCATAATGAGCACAGCAGGGGTACAGCCCCAGGAGGAAGTCAGCACAGCACAGGGATGGTGGGAGCCCCTCATAATGAGCATAATGAGTCGACGACTGCCATATTGAGAAAGGAATTTTTTTCTTTTTAATTTCATCATAACAAATGTTCGTAATTGTTACAAAAAGTTAACGAATCTAACGAAAATTTGTATTTCGTACGAAACAAATCCAAATTGAATTTCGAACACGAATTATGAAATACGAATTTTCGTCTAATACGAAACGGAACCGAACGAAACAAATTTATTGACGGCGCACATGTCTAATATGCAGCCAAGTGACACATAATAATCTGTCATGTAACATGAAGTAGAAGAGCTGATCAACATGAAAGCAAATAAAGAAAAAAAGAAAAAGGAAAAAAACAATACTAATTAAAATTTCAGAAGGTGGTCCAAAAAGGGGACCAGAAAAGAGTGTGCTACGTAATAACAAGAAGGCCGGCATGGCCCAAAAAATCCCCAAAACTTTAACATCAGGTATAGGCCTGAGAGGCACCTGAAGGACATGTGGGGGAGCAAAGCGGTCTCCAAAATGGGGAAGATACGTGACGTCCCGCCACGATGCTCCGCATATAGTGTTAACAAATCAAGAACTCCTCAGAACTTCTTATGTGTAAGCAACTGGAAGAGAACCAAAAAGAAAAAAGTTCAAAAACAGTTTAAAAAAACACTTCAGGGCAACTCCATGGGCATGGCGAGAATTAAGGCAGAACAGTCCCTTGAAGGGGTCGACGGGGAGTCAAGTTCCCGTGTGGGAAGTAAACGGTGCAGGATAGTGGTCCCCAGCAGGTCAAGTAGGTAGCCTGGTGCATTGAGAGCGCTGAGATGTGGAGTAGGCCCTTGATCCTCTTCCTCTCACCAGAGTCCAAATCTTAGATGAGCCAATGTGGGATGTGGGGTGGCAGGTGAGGCCTTATCATCCTCTGCAGGCAGTGGTGGAAGGCCTAGGTGCTTGAGAAAGGCATCTCCCTCTTGTAGGTCACGAAGGACATGTTGGACCCCATCTATAGTGACGTTGAGGCGGAAAGGAAAGCCCCAGTAATAGGGGATCTTGTGCAGTTGGAGGTGAGAGGTATGGGCCGTAGAGAGCGACGTTTGGCCAAGGTGATTGGGGAGAGGTCACTGAATAGTTGGATTTTGTCACCTTTGTATTCAATACTAGATCGGTTGCGGGTGGCCAGAGTGAATGCCTCTTTGCTTTCATAGAAGTGGAACCGTACCACTATGTCACGAGGCCTGGCCCATGCAGGGGGTTTGGGGGCCAAGGACCTATGGGCTCGGTCAAGGCGCCAGTCTATGTCTACGATGACGGGTGCCAGGGCATTGAAGAGGCCCAGGAGGTAGGGTCTGATGTTTTTGTCAGCTACCTGTTCTGGGACACCGCGGATTCTAAGGTTTTGGCGTCATTCCCTGTTCTCAAGGTCCTCTTTTCTGAAGCTGTAGTTGAGATACAGAATTTTTAAGGTGAGCATTCTCCTCTTCAAGAGCCTGTACATAATGCAAAGTCTTGTCAAATGTAGTTTCCAGGGTTGCTGCACGCTCACCCAACAAGTTTATCTCGCCCCTGAGTTCTCTAGAGATCTTCCCCATCTCCTGGGCAATATCCCTGGTAAGCTGTTGAGCCAGGGCCTGGAGTTTAAGATCCAGCATCTCAGGTGTTAATATATCGGCTGAGGAGAGGGGCGTACATGCAGGGGGGATAGCCTGCTGAGATCCGTCCTACGCTTTTAGGGTGCTGATGTAATCCTCCTGGTCTCCCTGTGTAATCGAGACTGGGGATTGGGGCCTAGTCAGGTAGCGATCCATGGTGGAGGAGGGTCGAGGGGTTTGTGTGGCTCGGAAAAAAGATCGCTGGTCCCCGATTTTGTCAATGAAGTTCTGGGAGGTTCAAGGAGTTGTGGAGGCTTACCCCTGGATCTATCGGTAGCCTTAGAAGCTGTGCAGGGGCTGTGGAACACAGAGCGGGACCGGAGCTCACGAATCACGTGCCCGCCATCTTGAAGAGCCACGCATGCGCCCCATTGTAATTGCTCTCTACTAGGGATGAGCCAAACACCCCCCAGTTCATTTTGCACCAGAACATGCGAACAGGCAATAAATTTGTTCGAACATCCAACCCCCGTTAAAGTCTATGGGACACGAACATGAAAAATCAAAAGTGCTAATTTTAAAGGCTTATATGCAAGTTATTGTCATAAAAAGTGTTTGGGGACCCGGGTCCTGCCCCAGGGGACATGTATCAATGCAAAAAAAGTTTAAAAAATGTCAGTTTTTTCGGGAGCAGTGATTTTAATAATGCTTAAAGTGAAACAATAAAAGTGAAATATTCCTTTAAATTTCGTACCTGGGGGGTGTCTAGAGCAGTGTTTCTCAACTCCAGTCCTCAAGGCGCCCCAACAGGTCATGTTTTCAGGATTTCCCTCAGATGAAACAGCTGTGGTAATTACCAGGCAGTGAAACTGATCAAATCACCTGTGCAAAATAATGGAAAGCCTGAAAACATGACCTGTTGGGGCGCCTTGAGGACTGGAGTTGAGAAACCCTGGTCTAGAGTATGCCTGTAAAGCAGCGCTTGTTTCCCGTGCTTAGAACTGTCCCTACACAAAGTGTCATTTCTGAAGGAAAAAAAGTCATTTAAAAGCACTCACGGCTATAATGAATTGTTGGCTCCCGGCAATACAGAGAAAAGTCATTGATAAAAAAAAAATGAGTGGGGTCCCCCCAAATTCAATTACCAGGCCCTTCAGGTCTGGTATGGATATTAGGGGAAACCCTGCGTCAATTAAAAAAAAAAATGACATCTGGTTCCCCCCAAATATCCATACTAGACCCTTCAGGTCTGGTATGGATTTTAAGGGGAACTCCATGCCAAATTAAAAAAAATGGTGTGGAGTTCCCCCCAAAAATCCATACCAGACCCTTTATCCAAGCACGCAACCTGGCAGGCTGCAGGAAAAGAGGGGGGACGAGAGAGCGGCCCCCACCCCCTCCTGAACCGTACCAGGCCACATGCCCTCAACATGGGGAGGATGCTTTGGGGGTCTGTGACCCCTCAAAGCACCATGTCCCCATGTTGATGGGGACAAGGGCCTCATCCCCACAACCCTTGCCCGGTGGCTGTGGGGGTCTGCGGGCAGGGGGCTTATCGGAATCTGGAAGACCCCTTTAACAAAGGGGACCACCAGATCCCGGCCCCTCCCCTATGTGAATTGGTAAAGGGTACATTGTACCCCTACCATTTTACAAAGAAAGTGTAAAAAAACTAAAAAAAACACACAGACACCATTGGGAAAAGTCCTTTTATTACAAATAAAAAAATTAAAAGAAAAGATTCCGGTAATCCACTCTCGATATCCTGCGATGGGTGGTCTCCTCTCCGGGGTCCAGCGATGGGTGATCTCTCCTCTCCGGGGTCCGGGCTCCAACGATGATTTCCAGCACAGCAAGGAACAGCACTTTTCACCGGAGCGGAGACACCCCGGGAATGATGCCGCCGAAGCCAGTGACAGCTCTTAAGTAGCTGAGGGTGGGGCCACCCGTCACGTGACCCCGCCCCCCTCTGGAGCAAGGGGAAACCCAGGCTTCCCCAGTGACATGCGGGTGACCCCTCCCCCCTCTGATAAAACGGAAACCTGCATTACATCAGAGGGGGGCGGGGTCACCCGTACGTCACTGGGGAAGCCCGGGTTTCCCCTTGCATCAGAGGGTGACAGGGTCACGTTAGGAGATTTTCTCTTCCTGGTTAACGCAGAGTGTGATGTCTGGGCATACAGGCAAGATAGCTGACATTGCTGATTGGAGGAAAGGCACACACCCCCTCTCAACATAGGCAGAGACTCTCAGAGGTGTTTTGTAATAGGGCCTGCTCCCTGCTAATCTATTTTAGCAACCTCCCCTGACAGAAGATTCAGGCTGCTTTTGTCTAAAGGGTCAGAGGATTTGTCAGAAGTTATCAGGCTGATAACAGAGGAACGGTTCAGGAGAAAGCTATGGGACATAGCTCATTGAAGAGAGATAACAAAATACTGCAGATATATGTGCCCAGCTCAAATTTCATGAATCGGGTTTACATCCACTTTAAGTGCATTTTATTAAATTTCCTCCACAAAGGGAATAGGTATTTTAGTGGCTGTCAGTGGATGTGTGTGTAAGATTTAGAATATATGCTTGGTACACAACTTTTTAAACAGGCATTGTTACAGTACCAACAATGAGAAGGTCGAAGCAGTATAGCAACCATCTCAAATCCCTACCGAACAGTAGTAATCCACAGTCAACAGCATACAAACAGCTCCTGCATGTTGTGATTTGTAAAAAAAGGAGAGCCCATGTACATCAGCTTTGTTAAATATTGATAGGGATTAAAAAAAAAAAAAGAAGTGCAAATGTGACAGCAAAATATTGCCAATAAGCCACAAAGGTTCAGACACTCTAAAACTAATATAATATGATAGCAATGTTGTAAAGAAAGGATTTACAAGTCTCAAAATGACTTGATTGTGAAAAAGACTGACATATATCACTTTAGTTACTAATTTGTTATTTTTAGTATTTAAAGTGGAAGTCCATGCAAAAGCGAAAATTCCTGCATCTTTAGACACCAGGGATCTCACACTAACCTATCTATCCCTGTAAAGAAAAGATGAGTAGAAATACCTTTTTGAAAGTCGTTCTGACCCACTCCGACCTGGTATGCAGCACCAGAAGGTCTGCAGAGGGCATGGATGACAATGGCTGTAAAATGAATGGGAAGTGACATCACCCATAGAGTTACTATGGGGGTTCTATTGTCCTCCGTCTCCTCTGAACCCGCCTACACAGAGAAGCCACGGCTGACAGCTCATTATGGGATTCGGTCGGAGCAGGTTAGCTTGGCTTCCAAAAAGCTATGTATACTTATTTTTTCTTTACAGCGATGGAGAGGTTAGTGTTAGATCCCTGGTGTCTATAGATGCAGGGATTTTAGATTTTGCATGGACTTCCATTTTAAATCTATACAGTGCAATAAAAAACAAAATGCAACTAATATCCCCTGTGGACATAAGCCGACAATAGGCAGTTTGAATCTTGGCCAGTTTAGCAGGAACCACCCAAGATTCAAATATTGTATGGGCAGGCTGAATGTACCCAATTTGATTGAACGATCAACCTGGGCATAACCAGCCTGTCAGATTTTACATGCAATTGTTGCTAGTGGCTGTTATACCCACTAGCAATAATCACTGTGTTTTTTTATTTCTTTATTGTTCTTTTTCGACAAAAATTTCTTACATTTCAATACAGATATAATAACACTACATACTGTACAACAACATACAATAGCCACTAGCAATAATCACTGTGTTTTCAATGTTCACAATGGTTCCACAGGAGGGATTAACCCATCGACACCAACTCTGCTGATGGGGGAATCAAGTGATTTTCTTTCCTGTAACCCATGGGTGCAGGGAAGAAAATCGCTCTGTCTATGGCCGACTGTAATCAGTTGCTGCCAGCTCTCAACTATTTATATACAATAGCACTTATAACAATAGGAGCATAAATATAACATAGAATTAGAATTATCTTGGCAACCATAATAAACATGAAAAATATGTAGTCATATTGGTGCTCAGAAGACACTGTAATGATAGATTGTTTAAAGACAATCTATGATTAACTATGATTTTTTAAATATAAAGCAGAAGCTCAAAGTGGGACACTGTTTATAACAATATTCAGCAAAAATAGGAAACATACTTATTTTATGTGTAAATCTACAGAATAAACGTTAAAATAGCATGTAAAGATTTGTTCCTAAGTATATTTGTATGGTTTTGCAATGCAATCTTCATTAGTGATTTCAAAGGCCAAAGATTTCTAACTGTGAAAGAGATTTTATTAGCAAATTAAGTACTCAAGCAATTTGGCAATATATTAAGGACTATCAGTCTGATTTTTGAAGTGCTAATAAGACAAAATTGCTAAAAACCTGATAAAGTAATTACAAGATTGAAAATGTTAATAGGATGCAGGAAGAAGGATAAATAAGAAAATTAAAATCTTAGCAGCAGAAAGGAAATTAATATTTAATGAAAAAAATCAAGTAGAGAATAAGACCAGAAAAGGCTACATTTACAAAGCCTAGAGACATATGATTCATGTTCTAGAATTATTATAATTTTATATTTAAAGGCAAAGATGAATGCACCATTTTTAATTATAAATTAGTTACAATAAAAAATATATCTCTAAGATGTAAAAATAACTAAACAAAAATTCAAAGAAAATATTAATATTACTGTGTAAATCATCATGCAAAACTACATTAAAAATGTTGTGTGTATTTACCACTTGTAAACATACTGTACAAAAACATGCTAGTGGAGTTCACAGGATGACTATCCACACTCATAGGGGTGCTTCAGCCAAGAGCAGCTGTCTGACAGCTGAAATCCTATTAGGTAAGCAGGAGTTAACACATTTTACTTTTTTTCTAATATGTTTTTGTTTGTTTTGCTTGTTTTTGGTGTATTTCAAATGAACAACTTTATAAAACAAGATTGTAAATGTTTAATTATTTAATTATACTTTATACTGGGCCCTGGATACATTGATCAACTCTTGTTAGTTCAGTTTTTGAAATAGGTTTTGGTCTCTTCTTATTAATATTAAAAGTAGCCCTTACGTCTCGATTCCTGTTATGTTTTCACTTACTTATTTAAACTCCTTGTTGTGAAGCATAAATTGATGGGAAAAAAGGTTGTCTTGCATTTCTTTAGAACCACCTAACCTAGCTGTAAATATCAGAAAAAAGTTTGATCAGTTAACCACATTATGATTGCAGATATATTAGTGTATTCACAAATAAATGTATCTGCACTGTAAATATGGTAGCTTCAGGAAAAAAAAGTTCAGTTATAATAAATTATGTGGCGGATTGCCATAATGGCAACAACATTATTAACCAATTTGTAATCATTGAAGCACAAGAATGGTTCCCTCTTTTTTTTTTTTTTTTTTTCATAGGGGTGTCCAAGTTGTCTCAAGTAATCCTGAAACTATTTTGGAGATGTCAGTTATTTCCTGCTTGGTAATATGAAAACAACATAAAACAACATAATGTTTTCTTATGATAGACTAAATAACAAAATGCAAACAAGTGCAAGTGATGTTTGCAAATCCATATCTACTACTCTAGGTTTCTTTGTCCCATATTTGCGGATTTATGTTGTACTTTTGCACTGATCTTTGTAGGATGCCTAATTCTAGGGACAGTAACAATGCTGAATTTCTGGTAGTTGTAGAGAGTAAGTTGATTAACCACTTTCCATCTGCGCTATAGCCAAATGATGGCTACAGCACGGACTCCAAATGCGGGGAGGCCGTCAATAGATGTCCTCCCCTTTTCACGCGCAACGCGCACCCCCTGCAGGGCGCGTGCGCTGTGATCATCGAGTCACTGAGACTCAGGCGGTCAAAGATCCGTGTAAGGGGCCGGTCCTGGCCCCTTACCACATGATCAGCTGTCAGCCAATGACAGCTGATCACGTGATGTAAACAAAGGATCAGTAATCGTTTTTTTTTCTCCACAGCGTGAGGAGAAAAAAAAGCCGATCACCGGCTTGTGCACAAGGGACATCGGTCCTGAAGAGGAAGGAGGCACATAAGCCTCATCAGTGCCCATAAATACCGCCTGCCAGTGCCACCTGCCATTGCTACTTGCCAGTGCCCACAGTGCCACCTATCAATACCCACAAGTGCCACCTATCACTGCCCACCAGTGATGCCAATCAGTGCCTCATCAGTTCCACCCAGCAATGCTGCCTATCAGTGTAACCTACCAGTGCCCATTATTGCCACCCATCAGTGCCCATCACTGCCACCCATCAGTGCCCATCACTGCCACCTATCAGTGCCCATCACTGCCAGCTATCAGTGCCACCTATCAATGCCACCTATTAGTGCCACTTCTCAGTACCCACCAGTGCCACCTATCAATGCCCTTCAGTGCCACCCATCAGTGCCACCTCTCAGTGCCGCCTATCAGTGCCCACCAGTGCCGCCTATCAGTGCCCACCAGTGCCGCCTATCAGTGCCCACCAGTGCCGCCTTATCGATGCCCATCAGTGCAGCCCATCAGTGCCCATCAGTGCAGCCCATCAGTGTCCATCAGTGCAGCCCATCAGTGCAGCCTCATCAGCTTACATAAATTAAGGAAAAAAATTACCTGTTTGCTAAATTTTATAACAAAATATAAAAAAATATATATATATTTTTTTAAATCGGTCTTTTTAATTTTTAACAAAAACTAAAAACCGCAGAGGTGATCAAATACCACCAAAAGAAAGCTCTATTTGTGGGGAAAATTTAATTTGGGTACAGCGTTGTATGACCACGCAATTGTCATTCAAAGTGCATTAGCATTACCACTGAAAGCTGAAAATTGGTCTGGGCAGGAGGGGGGTTTAAGTGCCCAGTAAGCAAGTGGTTTTTATGCAGAGCTGCACCAGATTTTGCACTCTCCATTTTTAGTAAATCAACCCCAGTATGCAATAATATTGACGGTTGGAGGCCCTAGTCTTTCAAAAATCCTTTTGTAACCCTTCCCACATTTTTTGAGTTTTAGCAACTCAACTTTTCCGTT
The DNA here is from genome assembly GCA_029206835.1 of Rana muscosa. Lineage (NCBI taxonomy): Eukaryota > Metazoa > Chordata > Amphibia > Anura > Ranidae > Rana > Rana muscosa. The sequence continues at coordinate 249,548,269 of CM055117.1, read as the reverse complement.
CCTCTGAAAACTCTTTTTAAGGAAACATAAACTTCAACTAAAATATCATGTGAAATTGAGAAGATTTGGTAAGCAGCTTTACAGTACCTGTTTTTACAAGCTCATACTTTAACCAATTAGAACATTAATACCTCATTCCAAAAATTTACCTTTATTCTAAAATGTTTAACAACTTTTTACTAAGAGTAATTAACCCTCATATAGATTTAAGCGCCGGATACGTGACCCTGTTTACTCTACTTTGCTATTACAATATGTTATCTTAAAGTGATTGTAAAGTCTAGTTTTTTTTTTTTTGTTAAAAATAACAAACATGTTATACTTACCTGCTCTGTGCAGTGGATTTTCACAGAGAAACCTAGATCCTCCTCTTCTCGGGTCTCTCTTTGTCGGAAGAGACCCCCGGAGTCAGAAGAAGACCCCCGGAGCTGTGTAATAAATTACTTTAAAAAGCTGTGTGTGTTTTTTTATTGCCATTTTTTTCCACCAGGTGAATGGGTAGGGGTACGATGTACCCCATGCTCATTCACATAGGGTGGGGGGCCGGGATCTGGGGACCCCCTTATTAAAGGGGGCTCCCGGATTCCGATCAGCCCCCGCCCGCAGACCCCAACAACCAACAGCCAGGGTTGTCGGGAAGAGGCCCTTGTCCCCATCAACATGGGGACAGGGTGCTTTGGGGTGGGGGGGCCGCAGGTCGCCCCCCTGCCCCAGAGCACCAAACCCCCATGTTGAGGGCATGCGGCCTGGTACGGTTCAGGGGGGAGGGGGGCGCTCTCTAGTCCCCCCTCTTTTCCTGCGGCCTGCCAGGTTGCGTGCTTGGATAAGGGTCTGGTTTGGATTTTGAGGGGGACCCCCACGCCGATTTTTCGGCTTTGGGGATTCCCCTTCAAATCCATACCAGACAGAAGGGCCTGGTATGCTCCTGGAGGGGGAACCCATGGCAGTTTTTTATTTAAAAACTGGCGTGGAGTTCCCGCTCAGGATTCATACCAAACACAGTGCCTGGTATTGGCGGGAATCCACGTCGGATCTCCGTCTACCGGCAATGCGTGTCGCTCATTGCGAAAGGAAAAACAAAATTTTTCCTTTCCCGATGACGAGACAGCTCGGCGCTGGCTCTCGCGACGGGGCTCATAGGGTATAAAAAAGTTTTTTTTGGGATATTTTCCAGAAACAAAACTGTAAAATCTCCCAGTCCCAATAGAAACTAAAAAGAAAAATCAAAGAGAGACAAACTCTCACAGACGGGATTTTGAAGGGAGATACCAGTTTTGTTGTAGGTGAGTACACTTGAGACAGTGAATATAGAAAAAATATAAATTTATTCATAACATTATAAAAAATATTACAGTAATACAGATTCATAAAAGCTTGGAAACAAAGAACTAGAATGTGCAATTAGCCGACATGTTTCGCACGATTGTGCTTCGTCAGGGCTTAGCACTTCTCTGTTATTTCATAAAGTCTGTATAAGACATAAAGATTTGCAATTAGTGTCAAACAATAGTAAGATATCAGTATATGTATACATACATTACAATATACAGATTTGTTGTATAATAACAAACTTGCAGAGAAGTTTTAACATGCTCACCTAGTTCACTCCAAATAGACTGAATGGAAACGCACTCCACCGAACACGTGCATCAAAAATCGCTGACCAACCCAACTCCCATCATGGCATACCCAGTGGATGCCAGATCCAGCAGGATGAAATATGGGGTTTTTTGACCATGTAAGCTGACCAATTGTTAATGGTAGTATATGCGGGTCTACAAACTAATAAGATAAAATAAAAATATAATAATTTATATATATATCCCATTAGACTACAGGGGCTCTTGCTAGATGAATCAAAATAAATGAACATCTAGAGCTTGAATTCTTTTGATAGTTTTGATATAAAAAATTATTATATAATAACAGGGCAGACTCGAATAATAGCAACGGAAATGAATACCAGGGGAATAAGAACTATCAATCACTTAATAACCGCTAAATAAGGGCATAATTACCTCTAAAGGCGTGGTGTACACACCACAACATGTCATAGAAGATGACAGCCAATGAGGTGACATACCAGAAGTCAAAAGAAAAGAAAAGATAAGTGGGGACTATATATACAAGGACCTAGGCTAATGACATTCAATGTATAATATGCTAGGCAAAGTGATAATTGGAATGGCCACGAGACAAATTATGCAATCACCATATATATGGCCAGCTATGTCTCCGCTAATATAGCGGCCAGATCACATTTGCAAATGGTAAAGAAAAATTAGCAGATTAGATCAAATCAATTGTAGCCTCTATACCTTCTTACAGTCCCCCTCGTATGGAATGCGGTGCCGGTGAAGAGTTCGCGTAAGCACCCCTGGTCTGAAGTCCTACGGTCAACCAATACAGCAAGATGGTGCACGTCGGCTAGAGCCGACTCCACCATCTTAAATGTACATGGTCACCCGGAAGTGAAGGGTCGATGGCGACCCCTGACATCACTTCCGGTCCGGACGTTGCTGCACCGTGCAGACGCGATCCCCCGTCCAAGGGGACCGGACGGAGGATGAGAAGGGGAGGAGATTCCCCTCATTCCACAGCACAATACGCACGGAAATCCCCATACAAATCAAGCCACAAAAGGGGAAGGGAAGGCAGCTCAATGATGCATCCTGTCCAACAAGGCGTGCGGCCATCCAATCATCTGAAATGAGACAAAAATAATAAAATAAATATTGCGATCTCAATAGTAGTAGAACAAAAACAAACTGAAAAAGCATGTACATATATCAACATGGTTCTGAGTCACAAGAAACCAATATGATTCATTAATGGTTAAATTAAAGTACAGATATATGTTGACACTTAGTGCGTCCTAACCCATATATCTAAGCATATCCATGATAAATTGATAGAGTGGCACATCATCATGAAGAATATTCACCCATTGATGGGTGAAAAGGTAGGAGGAGAGATTCACAGGAAGGGACGGGTTGTAAACAGGAGAAAACATAAAATCATTTAAGGACACAGTTGCATCAATCGCATATACAGTATATATATGGAAAAATAGACATACCCCAACCATGAGTATTAGAGGAATGGTTTGAAGGATATGGCCGTGTTGAGGCCTGGAGGGTAGGTGGCCCTTTGGTTAAAGATCCACTTAGCCTCCTGCTGGAGAATCCTCCTATCAAAATTCCCTCCTCTTAGGGGTTCAGAAATCACTTCCAAAACAAAAAATGAAACAAAAGAAGGATCATAGCTATGATTGAGACCTATGTGCTTGCAGATGGGAGTATATAGCAGTCCCTCATCAAGGTGATACAGATGATCTTGTACTCTTTTTGCAAAAGATCGTTTAGTCTTGCCTATATAGAAGGCTCCACATAGGCATGTTGCCAAATACACAACTCCTATTGTACTACAGTCTGCGTATTTTGTGGATCTGTGGTAGCCTCCTTGTGGTAGTTGGCATCCTGTGCCCTCTTTGATCCACGGGCACTGATCACAGTTACCACACCTATATGTGCCATTGCTTATTGTTGCCCCTATTTCCGCGGTTTCGGGCATATAGTGACTATGAATAAGATCATCCCTAATTGACCGGGATCTACGATATACAATTTCCGGTCTGTTGGCTACATATTTGGATATAATTGGGTCCTCTGAGAGGAAGTGCCAGTTGTTGCCAATTAATTGGCGAAAAATATCCTGGTGCGCACTAAATGTAGTAATAAATTTAGTAGTAGGGTTCTGTTCATATGCTTTAGATTTAAAAATAAGTGTCTCACGTATATGTCCTTTAGTTCTCCCATACGCTTTTTTGAGCACCTTTTTACTATAGCCTCTCACCAGAAGGCGTGAATAGAGGGCTTTGATTATTAAATCCTTGTCCCTGGAACAATTGCGGCATAGCCTGAGGTATTGACTATAAGGGATACTACGTACCAAGGGGCGAGGATGGGCACTTGAGAAATGTAGAATGGTATTACCCGAGGTTTCTTTTCTGTAGAGGCTACTGTGCAAGTTGCCATCTTCGTTAAGGAACAAACGTAAATCCAAAAATGGAATGCTCGTAGTATCAAATTGAATGGTAAATTTCAAGTTAAACTCATTTACTGACAAAAAGGACATGAACTCAGAGAGCTCATTAGCTGTACCGGTCCAGATGACCAAAACGTTGTCGATATACCTCCGCCATAGTAATACATGGCGGAGGTATAGCGAGGCGTAGTCATCTGAGAACAAGGCTCTTTCCCATCCCCCCAGGTACAGGTTTGCGTACGATGGGGCACAAGATGTCCCCATCGCAACGCCCTGTACCTGGAGGTAGGTAGAGCCGTCGAACATGAAGATGTTGGTTGTCAAAATATGTTCCAACAGAGCAGTGACAAACTTGCACAGTTTCCAATTATTGTGGTCTTGTTCCCTAAGGAATCCTGAGATTATCTCAATACCCTTTTTATGGGGTATACTAGAGTACAAGGCCTCAATGTCAATGGCTGCTAAAATTGCACCAGGTGGCACCGTAATTCCCTCTATTACTCTCAATAGATCCAGAGTGTCTTTTAAATATGATGGTAAACCCATTACATGAGGGCGTAACTGGGTATCGACATATTTACTGGCTGTCTCAGTATGGCTACCTATGCCTGGTATTATGGGGCGCCCTGGTGGATTTTCTACACTTTTGTGAATTTTGGGTATTGAATAGAAGGTCGGGGTAACTGGCCACTTCACTTCCAAATATTCACGTAGATATTTATCAATGAGAGTGTCATGATATGCTTGTGTAATGAGGGAAAGATATTGCTTCTATGAGATTCCCATAGGGTACTTCTTTGTACCATTCCTGGTTGCTCAAGATTTTTTTGCACATTGCTACATATTGGGCCCTATCCATCACAACCACATTCCCACCCTTGTCTGATGGTTTTACTATTATTTGATCATTGCTTGTGATGTTTGCAAGTGCTTCTTGTTGGATTTTGGATTCGTTTTTTTCAAAATGTTTGGGGAAGGTAAAGTTTTCAATTTGCTTCTTGGTTTGTTTCAGAAAGGCCCAAACTGCTGGGCATGTCTAAAGATTGGGAAATTTTTGCGATTTGGCCTTAAATTTACATGGTTCTGGAGTGCTTTCAATTTCCTCCTCTGGTTCCTCATCTAACAATGAGTGGTCGGTAGATTCACCCGAACCCTCATTTTCGTCCAGGAGTTGAATTAGTATTTTAAGGGCTCCAAAGTCCTGGACCTTGAACCCCTTGTATTGGTCTTCCTCTCTCCCTATTACTCGCTCCCTATCGCTGTCGAAGATATATTTATAAGTAAGATTCCTCGCGAAGAGATGGAGATCCTTCGCAAGGGTGAATTTGTCAATTTTATAAAAAGGACAAAAACTAAGTCCTAATCGTAATACTTCGATTTCAGTCGATGAGAGTTCGTAGGAGGAGAGGTTGACTATATCTAGTCCTGCTCCGTCGGTATTTGTTTGACCACAAATGGATCTATTTTTCCCATCCTCATATGGGGAATGGGTGTGGCCGGAATCTGGTTTTGTCCTAAAGGGATACGACCTAGATGGGTGTGTCCATGATTTGTTTTAGGGGTTGCTCACAGATCTCTAGGGGATATGAGTGTGCTCTCATCAGTGAACATGGAAAGCGGGGTACCCCCATTTCTGTATCACTCAGTTCACAGTCTTTGATCTCATCATGAACGGTCAATATAATACCGGTTGTTGATGGGGAGACAATACGTTTTTTGGTAGTAGCCCCCTGTGTTTCATTCGGTCCACCCTTGCCCCTCTTTGGGGCACGCTCACGGCCCAGGGGTCCCCGTGAACTCTTATTCACAGGTTTTTGAGAGGACATAGATGAGGAAGAGATGGAGACATCAGAGTCAGATCTATATGAAGGGGTGTCCTGATGTTTATTGTGGTGCTGAGGCTTTCCCTTTCTATTTTGAGGTCCCCTTTGCCATTTGTAAGCATATCCACCAGAGAATGCCAATTTATCTTTGTAGAATTTTTGGTCTTTTCTTAGTACCACATTTTTGTTATATTTTTCCAAATATTGGAAAAGATCTTGTTCTCTCTTTTTAAATTCGGCACTGCAGGAATATTGATTACTTGTAGCTCGTAAGGTCTCTATCTCTTTGTCTAGGTCTGAAAGATCCAGACTATGTTTATCCCTCAACATGACCATCATGTTAGCTGTACACTGATTAAGATTATATTCCCATTTTTCCTTGCCAGGTTGCGTGCTCGGATAAGGGTCTGGTTTGGATTTTGAGGGGGGCCCCCACGCCGATTTTTCGGCTTTGGGGATTCCCCTTCAAATCCATACCAGACCGAAGGGCCTGGTATGCTCCTGGAGGGGGAACCCATGCCAGTTTTTTATTGAAAAATTGGCGTGGAGTTCCCGCTCAGGATTCATACCAAACACAGTGCCTGGTATTGGCGGGAATACACGTCAGGTCTCCGTCTACCGGCAATGCATGTCGCTCATTGCGAAAGGAAAAAAAAAATTCCTTTCCCGATGACGAGACAGCTCGGCGCTGGCTCTCGCGACGGGGCTCGTAGGGTGTCAATCTCGCCGCTAGAAGAGGCGATATTGACACAATATCGGCGGCACCTACTGTACGTCACGGCGTTTGGGACGGTCGGATTTTTGACTGATGGTGTGTAGGCAAGACTGATGGAAGTCAGCTTCATCGGATTTCCGATGGAAAAATCCATCGGATTAGAATCCATAGGAAATCCGATTGTGTGTACAGGGCTTTAGGGGGGCTGAGGGGGGCTGCTGCACACAGAAGGCTTTTTATCTTAATGCATAGTATTCATTAAGATAAATCAGGTCTGACTTTACAATCACTTTAAAGGTTCATAAATATTTTCACAGTTCACATGTCAGTTTTCACAAAATATTTGTAAATGTAAATTGTTGCATGTATTTTTTAAATAATGTAAGATCTTTATATAATATCCATTTAAGAGAAGACCACACACCTTCAGTGTATTCTTATTCATATCTAGGATGTACTGCAATATAATATATGAAAAATCCACACAAAGCGATAACAGTTATTGCTTTTTATTCCATGATTTTTCAAAAGTCGATGATCAGTGTTTATGCAGTGTAGTATCCAGTCTAGCGAGATGTTGCTACACTGCTAAAACACTCATACTCTACTGTGCTTGTTTTATACAGTATGTTACTATACCTTGGTTAAGATTAGATGTCATTTCAGGATCCTTTATGCAGAAATAAAAAAAAATGCTAAAAGTTAACAAACTTTTTCCCACATCAGTATTAAATGTCACCAAAACTTCTTACATTGGTTTATGTGTGCATTTCTTTACTGGTATTGTGACTCAAAATTGTGTCTAGGTAAAGTAAAATATTTAAAGTGGTTCTAAAGGCTTAAGTCTTTTTTTTTTTTACCTTAGTGCATTACCTGCATTAAGATAAAAAAAAAAACTTCTGTAATGAGGATACTTCCCACCCCCTCCTTAATTACTTACCTGTGCTCAATCTCAATCCAGCACTGTGACTGAGAGCAGCAGCTCTCTCCTCCCTCTCTTCTCAGAAGACACAGAGGCTGCAGTAGAAGTAATGGTGGCCCGTCCATTAGGGGGGCAGGGATACTGCCCCCCAGAGCACCGCTCTATGTGATGTGATGTGTGCAGTGGTTGAAGTGGAAAGCAGGAGTAGAGGAGCGAAGAGGAGGAGTAGAGGAGTGGAGAGGAAGAGTAGAGGAGAGGAGGAGGAGGCAGGGGAAGCTGGTGGCAGCCAAAAGAGCGTGCAGTCGCCAGCTGTGATGTGCAGAGGCAGAGTTGCTGTAAAGCCTGAGGTGGGAGAAGAAAGATGGTGATTTATGTTGTTGGAGCATGCCGTGGCCTTGCTCCATCCACCTGGCTGCTCTCCTACTGCTTCGTCTATCTGCTGTGCCGAGAAGGAGGGAAAGCCACGGCAATGGATGGGGTAAGTGTGGACCCGGCGGGGGGGGGGGTTGTTTGTCTCCCCCGCAAGAAAATGGAGCACCAGCCGCCACTGAATAGGAGCCATTGGATCTTGTGGCTATCAATCAAATCCTGCAATGAGAGAGCAGGGGGCCGAGCTGAGCTGCACTGTCTGTGTCTATGGATGCAGGCAGCATGGCTTGGGATCAAGCACTCGCCGAAGAGGAGAAGCCAGGAGCACCGACAGGGGAATCCAGAAATACAGAGCAGGTATGACATGTTTGTTGTTTAAAAAAGATCACTTGAATATGAATGAGAAGAACTGGTTTATTATAATCATCTGGTGCACCCAAAATATTCTTATGAGAAAATTTGGCGTATCTCTTTAGAAGTAAATAACTCTCAGGGAGTTTTGATGCAATTACAATCACAACATCGCCCCCATCTACATCACCAACCTCATCTGCAGATATCGCCCAAATCGTCCCCTCCGCTCCTCCCAGGACCTTCCAGGACCTCCTGCTCTCTAGCTCCCTTGTTACCTCCTCCCATGCTCTCCTTCAGGACTTCTCCAGAGCCTCTCCCATCCTCTGGAACTCCCTGCCCCAGTATGTCCAAACAGCCCCTACCCTGTTCACCTTCAGGAGATCCCAGAAAACTCATTTATTCAGGGAAGCCTATCCCACACCCACCTAACAACTATCCCAGAGCCACCCCATCAAATTTTCTGTAGCTATTACCTTTTGTACCACCACCCCTCCCTTTACAATGTAAGCTACAAGCAGGGCCCTCCTGTACCTTTTGTATTGTACTGTACTATAATTGTGTTGCTCCCCCTATACATTGTAAAGTGCTGCGTAAACTGTTGGTGCTATATAAATCATGTATAATAATAATTACAAAAGACAATATTTAAGCAGCGCTCTTTAGGAGTTGTTAAAGTGAACTTCACTGCATGTGCAAATAAATATTTTGACTCAGCAAACAATAATAACATTAATGTGTTTCCAAAAGCAAATAAAACTGGTAACTGTGAAAAGAAAATCCCACTGCTGCCACCTTGCTAATACAAATGTTGACTGACACACCTGACCACTAGTGAGTAATCAGATATGAAACGGTGCAGTAGGAGAATCCATATTCATAAAATCACTTGTAACAACCTCAATCAATACAATGAATCCAATCAAATAAAAAATAAAAAAATATTCACAAATATAAATAAATAAAACAATTTACATATAAGCTTATACAGTATAAAGTGCAGTCCACTCCACCAGTGTTATGGTGTCAAAAGTCCTATGTGAACTTAAAAAAAATTTGGTCGAAACAAATTGAAGCTCCACATGATATACGTATATCACTCCACCTCGTGTGATGCATGCAATCCACTTCCCAAAATTCAGGAAACTCACCTACTCACATTGCCTTCATTTTACTGTAAAAAAAATAATGCATGCGGGATGCATGGATTCCACCTCCCCTGCGTGAATCACAGTAACTGTACAGTGACCGCTTTTAGGGCTGTAGGGGGCACACACGCCAGAGCTGATGTGCGTGGCCAGCGGGCGTTATGTCCATCGGCGACCTGCAATTGCTCCTCAGAGAGCAAGGATGGGGAATCTCTCAATCTAAACAGACAGATCCCCGTTCTGTCAGGGAAGTAGAGATAGATCTGCTATTCTTAGTGATCAGGAACAGCAATCTCTCTCTCTACTCCCTGTCAGTACACTGCCCCCACAGTTAGAAACACCTCCCTAAAACACACCTACCAGTGAAATTTATACAGTAATCAGTGGCTATTTTTAGCTCTGATTGCTGTATAAATGTCAATGGTCCCAAAAAAAGTGTCAAAAGTGTCTGATCTGTCTGCCGCAATGTCGCAGTCCCTCTAAAAATCATTGATCACCACCATTACTAGTAAAAAAAAATATGAATAATAGAAATGCCATAAATATATCCTGCATTTTGTAGACGCTATAGCTTTTGCCCAAACCAATCAATATACACTTATTGCTATTTTTTTCACCAAAAATATGTAGAAGAATACACATTGGCCTAAACTGATGAAGACATTTCTTTTTTGGATATTTATTAAAAAATCCAATCATGTGCAAGCTAAAATTCAGTTTTTTATTTTCCTTGCATTTCCCCCTCTGATCTATAGTGACTGCACTTCCAAGTGCACTTTCAGTGCACTATCAAGTGCACTTGTAGTGCAAAGTGAATTTGCCTTTAGTAAATAACCCCCATAATCTTTTACTTTAAATATAATAAATATCCCACATTTAAAAAAATAAATAAATAATTTCCTCGGTTTAGGCCCATATGTATTCTTCTACATATTTTTGGTAAAAAAATTGCAATAAGCGTAAATTGATTGGTTTGTGCAAAAGTTATAGCGTCTACAAAATAGGGGATAGATTTATGGCATTTTTATTTTTTTATTTTATTTTTTTCCAATTTTTTTCTATTGGATAACAGTATTAAGATTACAGTATTATCATACAGTCGTTGAGGAATCAAAGAACATTGGTTTTTGTGGGTAAAACAAATGCGTCAAAAGCCTGGATATCACACGCATGCTCAGAATCAAACAGAAGAGCCACACTGGCTATTGAACTTAATTTTTCTCGGCTCATCGTACGTGTTGTACGTCACCACGTTCTTGATGGTCGGAATTTCCGACAACATTTGTGTGACCGTGTATATACAACACAAGTTTGAGCCAACATTCCGTCAGAAAAAATCCACAGATTTCTTGTCAGAATTTCCGCTTGTGTGTACGGGGCATAAGAGTAAATATTACTAAATACCATAGCACGTTTTTCTGTCTTGTGGTGAAATAGTCAAGGGAGATTTCATATGCGTGAATAATGGTGTGGGCGTTTGTATGATAATTTAATCCAAAGGAATATGATGTTGCCAACTGGGTGTTCTGTCTTGAACACCCGATTAGCAACAGGTAGTAAAACGGTGTCTTAGTGGATGGTGGAAAACAGAGAGGTGAGGGGATGGGGGGGGGGGGGGAGGCAAAAGGAGGTGAGGCAGGAAGGAGGGGGTGGGAATGGAGAGGGGGTCAAGAGTATAGGTGGGTTAGTGGTTATCTCCTCAGTCTCCGCTAATAGTTAAGTGGTTACGGTGTGATATCTTGGTAAGGTGGTGGAAATATGGCATTTTTATTATTATTATTTTTTTTTACTAGTAATGGCGGTGATCTGCAATTTTTATTGGGACTGCGACAATATGGCGGAGATATCGGACACTTTTGACACATTTTTGGGACCATTGACAATTATAGAGCGATCAGTGCTATAAAAATGCACTGATTACTGTATAAATGTCACTGGCAGGGAAGGGGTTAACACTAGGGGGCGATAAAGGGGTTAACTGTGTTCCCTAGTGTGTGTTCTAACTGTGGGGGGGTGGGACTGACTAGGGTAAGAGAGAGATTGGTGTTCATACTTTGTATGAACACATAATCAGAATCAGTCTCCTCTCCCCTGAGAGAACTAGACATGTGCATTCGTTTTCGTCCGAATGCATTTTTGTCTGAATTTCAGGTATTTTCGTTATCGTTTTAACAAACGAAAACGAAAATGCAGAGTCCGAAAACTGAAAGATCCGACATAAACAAATGCTTAATTTTCGTTTTCGTTGCAACAACAGTTCGATATAGATGGGAGATTCGACATGACGCTGACAATAACAATCTGTGTCCATCGAACCTGTGGTCGAATGTGCCTAACCTTAACTCTATTAGTCCAAGATTATTCTACATAGAGAGAAAAGATTCGACATTATAGAGAGAAAAGATTTGACATAGAGAGAAAAGATCGCTGCTGGAATTGGGTGGGGGAAGTAAAATAAAATAATGATGATGATGAATGTTATTGGCTGATTGTAACCAAAGAGGAGGAGCAGTAAAATAGCTAGAACTAACTTGACAATTCAACATGAACGACGAAGATTCGACAAAGCATCGAAAAACATACAAACGTCAAATCTGTCATTGAAGGCTTATGGTGTCTGTTGAAAGTTCTAAGAAGATTCGACGGAGCTGATAAACTGTACGACGCTGCAATCGTACATTTCCGGTCAAATCCTCGGCCCATAGGCTATAGATATATATATATATATTCTAATGTTGGTTGACTAGTAATAATAATTAACCACTTAACGACCGCCCACTGTAAATATACGTCGGCAGAATGGCACCGACAGGCAGAATCACGTACATATACGTGATTGCCTTTGTATAGTTGGGGGGTCCGATCGGACCCCCCTTCTTTACAGTGGGTGGTCGTTTTACCTTCCGGCATGAGGGGACGGCCATTCGATTCCGGCCACCCCCTCTCGATCGCTCCCGGCGAATGAGAGAGCTTCCCCTGCCTGCCAGGAAGGAGGAAGTGATGTCATCTCTCCTGCGGCGCTCACATATACCGAGCGCCGTACAGGAGAAGATGCAGGTTAGTACACAAAACAGCACACTGACACCAGGACACATAGGCACATAAATCGCCCCCCCCAGGCCCCCCCAGACACCCCCAGATCACCCCCAGCCCCCAGTCACAGTGTCACTGATTGCAGTGACCATTTATTTAGTGATCACTGCAATCAGTGACATTTGTGACTGTAAAAGTGTCACTACATTTAGTTTTAGGTCCAGTGTAGCCCCCTAACCCCCCCTAATAAAGGTTTAACCCCCTGATCACCCCCCAGATAACCCTTTCACCCCCTAGCACCGCCGTCACTAAGCAATCATTTTTCTGATCGATGTCTTAGCGTCGGTGATGCTGATCGGTAGCCAGTAATTTTTTTTAGGTTCGCCGCAGGTTTTTATAGCGTTGGGTACCCCCATATATTACCTAATGAAGGTTTAACCCCCTTGATCGCCCCCCAGGTAACCCTTTCACCCCCTATCACCACTGTCACTAAGCGATAATTTTTCTGATTGATGTCTTAGCGTCGGCGATGCTGATCGGTAGCCAGTAATTTTTTTTAGGTTCGCCGCAGGTTTTTATAGCGTTGGGTACCCCCATATATTACCTAATAAAGGTTTAACCCCCTTGATCACCCCCCAGGTAACCCTTTCACCCCCTAGCACCGCCGTCGCTATGCGATCATTTTTCTGATCGATGTCTTAGCGTCGGTGATGCTGATCGGTAGCCAGTAATTTTTTTTAGGTTCGCCGCAGGTTTTTATAGCGTCGGGTACCCCCATATATTACCTAATAAAGGTTTAACCCCCTTGATCGCCCCCCCAGGTAACCCTCTCACCCCCTATCACCACTGTCACTAAGCGATAATTTTTCTGATCGATGTCTTAGCGTTGGCGATGCTGATCGGTAGCCAGTAATTTTTTTTAGGTTCGCCGCAGGTTTTTATAGCGTCGGGTACCCCCATATATTACCTAATAAAGGTGTAACCCCCTTGATCACCCCCCAGGTAACCCTTTCACCCCCTAGCACCGCCGTCACAATGCGATCATTTTTTTGATCGATGTCTTAGCGTCGGTGATGCTGATCGGTAGCCAGTAATTTTTTTTAGGTTTGCCGCAGGTTTTTATAGCGTCAGGTACCCCCATATATTATCTAATAAAGGTTTAACCCCCTGATCGCCCCCCAGGTAACCCTTTCACCCCCTATCACCACTGTCGCTAAGCAATCGTTTTTATGATCGTTGTCTTAGTGTCGGTGATGCCGATAGGTAGCCAGTAATTTTTTTTTAGGTTCGCCGTCAGGTTTTTATATAGCGTCAGGTACCCCCATATATTACCTAATAAAGGTTTTAACCCCCTAGTTAACCCTTTCACCAGTGATCATCATATAAGTGTTACGGGTGACGCTGGTTAGTTAGTTTGCTTTTTATAGTGTCAGGGCACCCGCCGTATATAACCCAATAAAGGTTTAACCCCCTGATCGCCCGGCGGGTGATATCAGTTAGGTTTTAGCGTCAGAGAGGGTCTGCGTCACACCCCAGGCAGCGTCAGGTTAGTGCCAGTAGCGCTAACACCCACACGTGAAGCATACACCCCCCTTAGTGGTATAGTATCTGATCAGCTCAATATCTGATCTGATCAGATCTATACTAGCGTCCCCAGCAGTTTAGGGTTCCCAAAAACGCACTGTTAGTGGGATCAGCCCAGATACCTGCTAGCACCTGCGTTTTGCCCCTCCGTCCTGCCCAGGCCACCGAAGTGCAGTATCGATCAATCACTGTCACTTGCAAAACACAACACACATAACTGCAGCGTTCGCAGAGACAGGCCTGATCCCTGCGACTCCAGTGCTGTAGGAGGTGATTTCACCACCACAGTTAAAAAAAAAAAGCATATATGCCGAAGCATTGGGGCAGCAGGGGCGGAGGAGCGATTTTGCTCCTAATGCCGCGTATATACGGTCGAAATTCCAACGGAGGCTTGCCCGTGGAAAAGTCTGACCATGTGTACGCGGCATAACTTTTGCGAGAAGATGCCCCCATGCTTTGGCATATATAAATGGTGCATGTATGCCCATCATTAGAAGTGGGTGGATGAAGGGCGGTATTCTAATGGTGCGCATACCCACCGATCAATCTTTTTTTTTCGTTCAGCCAACAGGCTGCATGAAAAAAAAGATTACAATACATGTCCAACAAGGACCAGCAACGTACTGGTATGTTGCTGGACTTTGAATGTTTATACCAGAATGATGCCTGCGGGTTTAGGTATCATCTTGGTATCATTCTTTTCAGCCAGCGGCCGGCTTTCATGTAAAAGCAATCCTAGTGGCTAATTAGCCTCTGGACTGCTTTTACAAGCAGTGGGAGGGAATGTCCCCCCCCCCGGATATAAAAAGCGCCATTGGGAAATTGGGAAAGCATTTTATCACACCGATCTTGGTGTGGTCAGATGCTTTGAGGGCAGAGGAAAGATCTAGGGTCCAATAGACCCCAGTTTTTTCAAAAAAGAGTACCTGTCATTACCTATTGCTATCATAGGGGATATTTACATTCCCTGAGATAACAATAAAAGTGATAAAAATAAATAAATATGGAAGCAACAGTTTAAAAATAAAATAAAAAAGCAAAATTAATAATAAAAAAAATAAAAAAAAATAAAAAAAAAGCACCCCTGTCCTGCCCTGCTCTTGCCCAATGGCGAACGCAAGCGTCGGTCTGGCGTCATATGTAAACAGCAATTGCACCATGCATGTGAGGTATCACCGCGAAGGTCAGATCGAGGGCAGTAATTTTAGCAGTAGACCTCCTCTGTAAATCTAACGGGGTAACCTGTAAATGCTTTTAAAGGCTTTTAAAAATGTATGTAGTTTGTCGCCAATGCGCGTTTGTGCGAAATTTTAAAGCATGTCGTGTTTGGTATCTATGTACTCGGCCTAAGATCATCTTTTTTATTTCATCAAACATTTGGGCAATATAGTGTGTTTTAGTGCATTAAAATTAAAAAAAGTGTATTTTTTCCCCAAAAAATGCGTTTGAAAAATCGCTGCGCAAATACTGTGTAGAAAAAAAAAATGCAACACCCACCATTTTATTCTGTAGGGCCTTTGCTTTAAAAATATATATAATGTTTGGGGGTTCAACATAATTTTCTTGCAAAAAAAAATATGTTTTCATGTAAACAAAAAGTGTCAAAAAGGGCTTTGTCTTCAAGTGGTTAGAAGAGTGGATGTAAGCTACCTAATGTTGTGTATAAAATGCCAGAACAGTTCAAAACCCCCCCAAATGACCCCATTTTGGAAAGTAGACACCCCAAGCTATATACTGAGAGGCATGTTGAGTCCATGGAATATATTATATGTTGACACAAGTTGCGGAAAAAATACAATTTTTTTTTTTTTTTTTGCACAAAGTTGTCACTAAATGATATATTGCTCAAACATGCCATGGGCATATGTGGAATTACACCCCAAAATACATTCTGTTGCTTCTCCTGAGTACGGGGATACCACATGTGTGAGACTTTTTGGGAGCCTAGCCGCGTACGGGACCCCAAAAACCAATCACCGCCTTCAGGCTTTCTAAGGGTGTCAATTTTTGATTTCACTTCTCACTGCCTATCACAGTTTCGGAGGCCATGGAATGCCCAGATGGCACAAAACCCCCCCAAATGACCCCATTTTGGAAAGTAGACACCCCAAGCTATTTGCTGAGAGGTATTGTGAGTATTTTGCAGATCTCGCTTTTTGTCACAAAGTTTTGAAAATTGAAAAAAAAAAAGAAAAAAAAAAAAATGTTCTTTCTTCATTTTCAAAAACAAATGAGAGCTGTAAAATACTCACCATGCCTCTCAGCAAACAGCTTGGGGTGTCTACTTTCCAAAATGGGGTCATTTGGGGGGGTTTTGTGCTATTTTGGCATTTTATGGCCTTCAAAACTGTGATAGGTAGTGAGGAGTGAAATCAAAAATTTGCGCCCTTAGAAATCCTGGAGGCGGTGCTTGGTTTCCGGGGTCCCGTACGTGGCTAGGCTCCTAAAAAGTCCCACACATGTGGTATCCCCGTACTCAGGAGAAGCAGCAGAATGTATTTTGGGGTGCAATTCCACATATAACCATGGCATGTGTGAGCAATATATCATTTAGTGACAACTTTTTGTAAATTTTTTTATTTTTTTTTGTCATTATTCAATCACTTGGGACAAAAAAAAAATATTCAATGGGCTCAACAGGCCTCTCAGCAATTTCCTTGGGGTGTCTACTTTCTAAAATGGGGTCATTTGTGGGGGTTTTGTGCTATTTTGGCATTTTATGGCCTTCAAAACTGTGATAGGTAGTGAGGAATGAAATCAAAAATTTGCGCCCTTAGAAATCCTGAAGGCGGTGCTTGGTTTCCGGGGTCCCGTACGTGGCTAGGCTCCTAAAAAGTCCCACACATGTGGTATCCCCGTACTCAGGAGAAGCAGCAGAATGTATTTTGGGGTGCAATTCCACATATAACCATGGCATGTGTGAGCAATATATCATTTAGTGACAACTTTTTGTAATTTTTATTTTTTTTGTCATTATTCAATCACTTGGGACAAAAAAAAAATATTCAATGGGCTCAACATGCCTCTCAGCAATTTCCTTGGGGTGTCTACTTTCTAAAATGGGGTCATTTGGGGGGGTTTTGTACTGCCCTGTCATTTTAGCACCTCAAGAAATGAGATAGGCAGTCATAAATTAAAAGCTGTGTAAATTCCAGAAAATGTACCCTAGTTTGTAAACGCTATAACTTTTGCGCAAACCGATAAATATACGCTTATTGACATTTTTTTTACTAAAGACATGTGGCTGAATACATTTTGGCCTAAATGTATGACTAAAATTGAGTTTATTCGATTTTTCCTATAACAAAAAGTAGAAAATATCATTTTTTTTCAAAATTTTCGGTCTTTTTCCATTTATATCGCAAAAAATAAAAATCGCAGAGGCAATCAAATACCATTAAAAGAAAGCTCTATTTGTGGGAAGAAAAGGACGCAAATTTTGTTTGGGTACAACATTGCATGTCCGCACAATTTACAGTTAAAGCAGCGCAGTGCAAAATTCTGAATTCACCTCTGGTCCTTTAGCTACCAAATGGTCCGGGGCTTAAGTGGTTAATAAATATAATTATTACTAGTCATACAACATTATAATTCTACTATAGCTAGCTTGTAGGTGGAACATTCGACCGGAAATGTATGATTGCAGCGTCGTACAGTTTCGCTGCTCCGTTGAATCTTCTTTGAACATTCGACAGACACCATGAGCCTTCAATGACAGATTCGGCCTTAATTAATTCAGATTTTCGGACGAATGCAATTTCTAACGAAAAACAAAATAAATAAAAACTAATTTCGAGAGTAACTAAATAAATTTATTTTTCTAACGAAAACTAAATTCCTAAACAAAATATTTCAGTGTGCACAGAACCGTGTACTGTGTGTTTACACACACAGATCCCGGTTCTCGCTCTGTCACGAGCGATTGCGGGTGCTTAGCGGTCATCACGCCCGCCAGGCACTCGCATCATCTCCGTGTACACGTTACTCGTGCGCGCCCCTAGTGGCCAAAAGGCAGAGCGACGTAAGGTAACGTAGTTTCGCACAGCCGTGTCATTCTGCCGCAGTAAAACTGCACTGGCTGGTCGGCAAGTGGTTAACTACTTCAATACCAGGCACTTATGCACATTCCCGCCCAGACCAATTTTCAGCTTTCAGCGCTCTCACACTTTGAATGACAATTACTCAGTCATGCTACACTGTATCCAAACAATTTTTTTTTTATCATTTTCTTCTCACAAATAGAGATTTCTTTTGGTGGTATTTAATTGCCACTGGGTTTTTTATTTTTTGCAATATAAGCAAAAAAACAGCATTTTTTTTTTAAAACACACTTTTGTTTGTTTCTATTGTAAAATTTAGCAAATAAGTAATTTTTCTTCATAAATTTGTGCCAAAATTTATACTGCTACATATCTTTGGTAAAAATAACCCACATTAGTGTATATTATTTGGTCTTTGTGAAAGTTAAAGAGTCTACAAACTATGGTGCCAATCACTGAAAATAGATCACATCTGATCTCATTTCTTGAGACACTAACAAGCCAGGAAAGTACAAATACCCCCAAATTACCCCTTTTTGGAAAGTAGACAGTCCAAGATATTTACTAAGAGGCATGGTGAGTTTTTTGAAGTTGTATTTTTTTCCCACAATTCTTGGGAAAATTAGGATTTTTTTTTTTTTTTTTTTACACAAACTGGTCATATTAACAGGTTATTTCTCTCACACAGCATATGCATAATTGCAACTACACCCCAAAAAACATTCTGCTACTCCTCCTGAGTATAGCGATACCACATGTGTGAGACTTTTACACAGCCTGGCCACATACAGAGGCCCAACATTGAAGTAGCACTTTCAGGTGTTCTACAAACATAAATTGCACATATCCTTTCTCAACCACCTATTACACTTTTGAAGGCCCTGGACCACCAGGACAATGGAATTGTCCACGAAATGACCCCATTTTGGAAAGCACACACCCCAACGTATAATCTATGAAGCATTATGAGTCTTTTGAACGGTTCCTTTTTTTTCCAGAAGGTTTTGGAAAATGTGGGAAAAAAATGAAAATGAATTTTTTTACACAAAGTTGTCCATTTATAAGATATTTCTACACAAAGCATGTACATAGCAAAAATGACACCCCAAAATGCAATCCGCTACTCCTCCTGAGTATAGTGATACCACATGTGTGTGACCTTTACACAGCCTGGCCACATACAGAGGCCCAACATTGAAGTAGCACTTTTAGGCGTTTTACAAGCATAAATTGCACATATCCTTTCTCAACCACCTTTTACAATTTTGAAGGCCCTGGAGCACCAGGACAATGGAATTGTCCACAAAATGACCCCATTTTTGAAAGCACACACCCCAATGTATAATCTATGAGGCATATTGAGTCTTTTGAACGGTTAATTTTTTTCCAGAAGTTTTTGGAATATGTGGGAAAAAAATTAAAATGCATTTTTTTTACACAAAGTTGACCATTTATAAGATATTTCTAACACATAGCATGTACATAGCAAAAATGACACCCCAAAATGCATTCTGCTACTCCTCCTGAGTATGGCGATACCACATGTTTGAGACTTTTACACAGCCTGGCCACATACAGAGGCCCAACATCCAAGTAGCACCTCCAGGCATTCTAGCAGCATTAATTGCAGATATCATTTTCTCAATATCGATCACATTTTTGAAGGCCCTTCATATATCTAACACATAGCAGATACATACCAAATAACAATAGATTACCTGTGGTTTTAGAAGTGCAGTGGTCCAAAGAAGAGAGCATCGGTCCAGGCAGCAGGCAGGGATGAGGTCAGCGACAGCAAAAGCAATCATTCAGGCAGCAGGCAGGAAAACTGTCCATAGTTCGTACAGGCAGAAATACTGTCAGCACAGCCAGAGCACAGCCAAAGCACAGCCAAAGCACAGATCCAGGTAGCAGGCAGAGGTGGGCCGGCAGAAATACTGTCCAAAGTCAGTAGAGGCAGCAGGCAGATATATGGTGAACACAGCCAAAGTATTGGTCCAAGCAGCAGGAAGAAACATGGTCCATAATGTCATGGGTCATTACAGGTAGTAATATGTTCAGCACAGCCAAAGTATTGGTCCAGGCAGCAGGAAGGACCATCAAGCTTAGGGCCAGGGGGACAGGGGTAGAGGCTTCTCCCGCCCAAATGGCTTTGAAGCCTCCGGGCAACCAGACCCTGTTCTGGGATCACAGAAAACTAAGAACTGGTTTTCTCTACTCAGAACGCTATTCTGAAGCCCCTCACATATGTGAGACCCCTGTGTACTAAAAGTAGATGGCCAAAAGATCAGTCCAAGTGGCAGGCAAAAACATGGTCAATTAACAGGCCAAGGTCGGTACACGTGGAACTCAGAAACGTGGTTTAAATCGGCAGGCAGAGGTATCGTCGGTAAACAGGCTGAGGTTAGTGCACGTGGAGGTCAGAAACGTGGTTTAAATCGGCAAGCAAAGACATCTTTGGTAAACAGGCCAGGATCAGTTAATTAACATGGAAGGTAGTAACATGGTAGCAGGCAAATGGGGAAATGGCAGTCTGTTAAAAATAAGGGGAACTAATGGATGTATGATAATTTTTTAAGCAATTTCCGATGCACAGGCCAGGTTGGGAGACACAATCGGGACAATAATAGGTGGTTACTCTTCTTACTCCTCGTCTGCTGCATACACGGCATTTCTTTTGGCCTTTTTCCTCCAGATTCTGTGGGGGGGATGCTTAAGGGATAGTGTCGCTCGTGAAGCCGACTTACACTATCAGAGCGAATGCTTCCTGGGGCGGGATCTTGTTGGTAAATGAGGACATCGATGATATCTTCGATATCATTGAGGTAGGGGAGTTGTTGATTTTGAGTTGCTTTTTGGTAGCAGACAAACAAATTAAAAAGGGCCATGTGAAACAGATGTAACGCAACTTTTTTGTGCCAATAACGGGACTTTCTTGTTGATAAGTAGGGCTGTAGCATCTGGTCGTTTAAATCCACTCCCCCATGTACAAATTGTAGTCGTAGACACATTCAGGCTTTACAATGGGGCTGCGTCTTCTTTGGATCTCCACCACGGTGTCATTGTGGATCGTAGAGAGGATGTGGACATCTTTCTTGTCCCTCCACTTCATGGCCAACACCTCCTCGTTACTCATGAATGCCGATTCTCCAGGTTGCATTTTTTTGGTCAACAAATTTTGTGGGAATCCCTTCGGCTTTTTTTTTTAAGGTACCGCAGGCCGGGGTTTGCTTACTGTAAAGGTGGCGAAAAAGGGGCAGGCTGGGATAGTAATTGTCAACATATAAATGGTAACCTTTTCCAAACAGGGGGTATGCCAACTCCCAGACAATTTTCCCACTGGTTCCAATATATGTGGGGCAATCACGGGGCTGGAGCTGGGAGTCTTTGCGATGTGAAGATGTGAAGACGTATCCAGTGGCTCGATCGCATAATTTATTTAATTTTAACCCATACCTGGCTCTCTTGCTTGGTATATACTGCTTGAAGTGCAGTCGGCTGGTGAAATGTATGAGGGACTCGTCCACACAAATTTTTTGGTCTGGGATGAAAACTTCTTGAAATCGTTGGGAAAAGGCATTGATTAGGGGGCGTATCTTGTACAATTTGTCGTAGTTGTAATGATCTCGGGGAGGGCACTGTGAATTGTCATTGAAGTGGAGAAAACAAATAATCATGTTGTATCTTTTCCTGGACAAGACAGCGGAATATATGGGCATTAGGGATGAGCTCGGTGTTCGAGTCGAACATAGGTTCGACTCGAACATCGGCTGTTCGCGCGTTCGGCGAACAACGAACGATGTGGGCCGTTCGCGCAAAATTCGAGTGACGCGAACGGCCCACAATACACTGCGCCATCGCAGTGTAATCCCGGCGCTGTGATTGGCCAAGCATGCACTGTGACCCTGCATGCTTGGCCAATCACAGCGCCGGCAGCGAGGAGAGCAATGACTGGCCACAGGCAGGAGAGAAGGATAGGCAGGGGACAGTGTCAGTGTCATATTCTTTGCTAAACCTTGTGTGCAGGGAGAGAGAAGGATAGGCAGGGAGAGTGTCAGTGTCATATACTTTGATAAACCTTGTGTGCAGGGAGAGAGAAGGATAGGCAGGGGACAGTGTCAGTGTCATTGTTGCTAAGCCTCCTGCACATTATACACCTTAACTTAGCCTGTATTGCTGCTTTTTCCTGGTGTGTTACACCAACAGGATTTTGCGGCACTTACAGCGGGCGGAGTGTACCTCCTGACCATATTACACCTTAACTTAGCCTGTATTGCTGCTTTTTCCTGGTGTGTTACACCAACAGGATTTTGCGGCACTTACAGCGGGCGGAGTGTGCCTCCTGACCATATTACACCTTAACTTAGCCTGTATTGCTGCTTTTTCCTGGTGTGTTACACCAACAGGATTTTGCAGCACTTACAGCGGGCGGAGTGTACCTCCTGACCATATTATACCTTAACTTAGCCTGTATTGCTGCTTTTTCCTGGTGTGTTACACCAACAGGCATTTGCGGCACTTACAGCGGGTGGAGTGTGCCTCCTGACCATATTACACCTTAACTTAGCCTGTATTGCTGCTTTTTCCTGGTGTGTTACACCAACAGGATTTTGCGGCACTTACAGCGGGCGGAGTGTGCCTCCTGACCATATTACACCTTAACTTAGCCTGTATTGCTGCTTTTTCGTGGTGTGTTACACCAACAGGATTTTGCGGCACTTACAGCGGGCGGTGTGTGCCTCCTGACCATATTACACCTTAACTTAGCCTGTATTGCTGCTTTTCCCATTTCCCTGCAGGCCATTAGAATGTCTGGAAGGCAAACAAGGAGAGGCAGACAGTCAGGAGCCAATAAAAGAGGGCAAGCAGGCTCTGTGTCTAGAGACAACAGTGCTGGTCGTGGACGCGGTGCATCGCCATCAGCACGTGGCCATGGGACACGCTTGTCCTTCTTTTTGGCAGCTGGACGCATTGAGCCGCATCATGCCGAAGACTTGGTAGAGTGGATGACCAAGCCCTCCTCATCCTCCTCATCCTCTCTCACCCAGGCTCAGATGATGATACCCAGCTAGAGGAAGGCAGTAGCATGAGAGCAGAGAGAGGGGATGCTCAAGAAGGACACCAATCTGGCAGTCATGTTCCAGCAGCTGCAGCATACTGCCAGATTGGCTCCAGTGATGAGGAGGGAGGGGATGATGAGGTCACTGACTCCACGTGGGTGCCTAATAGGAGAGAGGAGGAGGAGGAGGAGGATGAGGAGGAGGCACATCTCCAACGAGGCAGGATGCCCTCGGGGGGCCAGTGTAAGGGCAGCACACCGACGGAATCACACCGCAGAGCTCCGCCTGTGCAGGGCGCTGCCTCTGCCCGTTATTCAAAAAGTTATTTGGTGTGGGCCTTTTTTGAGTCGAGTGCATCAGATCGCACAGCTGCTGTTTGCAACATATGTCTCAAGCGTATATCGCGTGGCCAAAACATCACCCGCTTGGGCACCACATGCTTGACCAGACATATGTTGACCTGCCATGCAGCTCGTTGGCAAGCCTACCTTAAAGACCCACACCAAAGAACAAAGCTGACCTCTTCTTGCACCGCATCAGCTGGGATCTCCAACCCCACTATACCTTCAGTCCTCTCTGAAACCTGCTCTGAGAGGAATGAAGGTGTAGAATTAGGTGTGTCACAGCCAAGTACTTGCGGGCACTCTGTTAGCAGTACACCGACGTCCGATTCTAGCAGGCAAATTTTCCTTCCCCAGCTGCTGGACCGTCGAAAGAAGTTCACTCCCAGCCATCCACATGCCCAGCGGTTGAATGCTAGCTTGGCTAAATTGCTAGCGCTTCAACTGCTGCCTTTTCAGTTGGTAGACTCGGCCCCCTTCGTGAGTTTGTGAAATGTGCGGTTCCTCAGTTGCAGGTTCCCAAACGCCACTTTTTCTCACGGAAGGCGATTCTGGCTCTCTACCGGCATGTGGAAGGCAATGTCTTGGCCTCGCTGGACAGGGCGGTCAGCGTTAAGGTGCATATTACCGCTGACTCATGGTCCAGCAGGCATGGACAGGGACGTTACCTTTCTTTCACGGCCCATTGGGTCACTCTTTTGGCAGCTGGGAAGGATGCAGGACAAGGTGCAGTAGTGTTGGAGGTTGTTCCACCGCCACGCCTCCAAAATGCTACTACTGGTTGTGACACACCTCTGTCCTCCACCCCCTCCTCTTCTTCTTCCTCCGTGGCCTCTTCCTGTGCTTTGTCCTCAGAACCAGCGGTGCTCCGTAGGCGTTCAAGGGGCTACGCAAGTACGCAGGCAAAAAGATGCCATGCCGTGCTTGCGCTGGTGTGTTTGGGGGACAGGAGCCACACTGGGGCAGAGGTTCTGTCTGCTCTGCAGGGGCAGGCCGAGAGGTGGTTGACACCACGCCAGCTTAACCCAGGAATGGTAGTTTGCGACAATGGCACCAACCTCCTCTCCGCTCTCCGACAGGGACAACTGACCCATGTGCCCTGTGTGGCTCACGTCCTTAACCTGGTGGTGCAGCGGTTCTTGGGCAGGTACCCGGGCTTACAGGATGTCCTGAGGCAGGCCAGGAAAGTCTGTGTGCATTTCCGCAGATCTTATAATGCCAGTGCTCGCCTGGCTGAGCTGCAAAAGGAGTTGAACCTGCCCAAGAACTGCCTTATATGTGACATGCCCACCAGGTGGAACTCAACGTTGGCCATGCTGCAGCGGCTGCACACGCAGAAGAGGGCCATCAATGAGTACATGTGCGACTACGGCACCAGGACAGGGTCAGGGGAGCTCGGGTTTTTTTCACCACGCCAGTGGGGCATGATCAGGGATGCATGCACTGTCCTGGCACCATTTAAGCAGGCCACGAGGATGGTGAGCAGTGACAGTGCATGCATCAGTGACACTGTACCTCTTGTCCACCTGTTGGAACATACGCTGCGTGGAATAATGGACAGGGCACTTGAGGCAGAACAGAGGCACGAAGAGGAGGACTCCTTGCCTCTCAAGGCCCCCTTTACCCAGACAGTGTTCCTTCTGTCCCACCCATCGCACAGGAAGAAGAGGAGGATGAGGAGGATTGTGTCAGCATGGAGGTGGAGCCTGGCACTCAGCATCATCAGCAGCAGTCTTTTAGGGATGATTTACAGTCCCAAGAAACCAGTGGACTTGTACGTGGCTGGGAGGAGGTGGCTGCGGATCAGGTCGTCCTTAGTGACCCAGAGGACTCCGGACCGAATGCCTCAGCTAACCTACGCTGCATGGCCTCCCTGATCCTGAAAAGTCTGCGGAAGGATCCTCGTATTCTTCGGATCAAGGAGAGGGACCATTACTGGCTGGCCACTCTCCTTTTTTTTTTTTTTTGACTAAAAATTTTTTATTCTTTATTTTTAAATTAATGATAAGATGGACATTACATACAGGTACAGTCTCAAGTTACATACATTACTTTAGCAACATACATCTCCAAGTATTGCACATGCAGGGCTTAACAACACTCTAAATAATACAACTCCGGCCTTCTTGGGACTTTATCATGGGTCAGGAGCGTTGGCTCCATAACATCAGTCCAGGAACTATAATCAACAGTAAACTTAGGCTAGGGAGCCTGTCACCCCTCTCGGGAATATTCTGTGAGCAGGCCCTTTATATGAAGGTCCAGGCATAGAAAGCGCAGCCCAGAATTTGGCCGACCCCAATTGCACATGTGTGTAGATTGATACTATATTATTGGGACAGAGTATCACGGTACTTGAGAAAATATTCATAGTATGACCCATATCTAATTTAACACTACAACAATACCTGTATTTAGATTATCAGGAAGAATAATGATGTTACCAGGTTCACTGCTCTAAACATGCTACCGCGCCTTTCCACATGTCTTCGCATATACATAAGAAATCAACAAACAGTTTACTCAACACTAGAGGACGTCATATAGTGGTGGGCCACAGACCCCAAAATTTCTGATGGACATGTATTTTGTTCAATTTATACGCTAGCATCTTCTCCATTAAACATTGAGCATTTACTCTATTTATGACCTCCAACACAGTAGGGGGTTCTGGGGATCTCCATTTGGCTGCAATTGATATACGGGCAGCAAATAGGATATGTACAATCACAATCCTTTGTGCGCTTGGGAAGGAGTCTATCCCTAATGTAAGAAGTGCTAATTCTGGGGTGGGTTTACACTTCGTTTTGGAAATGTCTGAGATGAGTGAAAATACATCTCTCCAGAAGTTATGTAGTATACTACAGTGCCACATAACATGTAGGAGGTTACCTCTGTGCTGACACTCTCTCCAGCAAAGTGGGGAAAGAATGGGGTTCATTGTGTGTAGGCGCGTCGGGGTGATGTACCACCTATGCAGTAACTTACACGAATTGTCCCAGTGATCTACACAGGCTGAGGATACCCTATTGTATCTAATAGCAGTCATCCATTGTGGGAATGTAAAGATTGTCTGTAGTTCAGCCTCCCATTTGAGCATATTCGGGGTTTTGGAGTTCTTTAATTGATGGTTACAGAATCTATAGCAGAGAGATATACCCCTTATGTTTGTCTTGCCCCTGGACATGAAGAATTCCCATAGGACTAGTGGGACTTCCGTGGTATCATGAGGATTCATTTTATTATAACTCCGAATTTGCTGTAGCATAAGGGTGTCAAGTGCCGAAGGTTGAGTAATATCTACAGTGTGAAAATGCACGCCCTTTTGTTTCCAGTGATGTGTTGAGAAGTTATGAATAAGGAATGTGTAGGTCGTGAGAGGCTTTTCTAGTTTGTGAGTAGTCTCCCCCGGGAATTTCATTTTGGTGAGTAGGGACCACGCAGCAATTGAGGCCCTAATTGTAGGGTAATCAGGTATTAGGGGTTTGTGATGTATGGTGGATGCCATCAGGAGTGCAATCAGATCATGAGTTGGTGTAACCTCCCTTTCTATTTGATTCCATAAATTATCTTCCTGACTAGAGAACCAAAATTTCAGCTGGTCCAATAAAGAGGCAGTATAGTAGGCATACGCGTTCGGTAAGCTTCCTCCCCCCACCTTTTTGTGTAAGTAAAGAATTTTCATCGCTATTCTAGGTTTTTTATTCTCCCATATGTAGGCATTCAGAAGCTTTGCGAGATCCGAGAAAAATTTGTGGGGTATAGGGATTGGGATGGTTCTGAAAAGGTATAGAATCTTGGGGAATATTTGCATCTGATAAGCCGCAATCCGCCCCATCCATGACAGTTGGAATTTGGACATCTGTAAAAAGTCTTTCTTGGTCTGCTCTAGGAGGGGTAAAAAATTTTCAGAGTATAGTTTGGATGTAGGGTGGGTGAGTTGGATACCTAAGTAGGTGATAGAGGGGGCATCCCAGGTGCAAGGGAATAGTAGTTCTAGTTTGGCGACCATATTGTGGGGTAAATGAAGTGGCAGGGCAAAACATTTAGAGGTGTTAATTTTGTAATATGTTATCCTCCCAAATTCATTAATAACTTCCGTGGCTTTACTTAGTGAGATGTGTGGGTTGGTCATGGTAAGAATCACATCATCTGCAAACAGACCTATTTTGTGTTCCGTGTGACCAATTCGGAGGCCTGTGATCTCCCCAGTGGATCTAATGATTTCTGCAAGGGGTTCTATTGCTAGGGAAAAAACAATCGGAGACAGCGGACATCCCTGTCTCGTTCCATTTGTGAGGTTGAAGGAATCAGAAAGCATCCCTGACGTAAATACTCTGGCGGAGGGATTCGTGTATAAAGACATGACCGCTGAATGCAAGAATCCGCTTATGCCGAATTTATGTAGCGTGTGTGACAGGTATGACCAGTGAACTCTATCAAACGCCTTTTCCGCGTCTAAGGCTACAAATATGCTAGGCGTGCGATTGAGTTCCGCGTGTCTCAGGAGATTGATCATTTTCCTAGTGCCATCTGGGGCCTGTCTGCCCTTGACAAAGCCCACTTGTTCTAGCCCAATGAGTGTAGGGGTTACATTGAGTAGTCTGTTTGCTACTATCTTTGCATAAATCTTTAGATCCGAGTTCAGGAGTGAAATGGGCCTATAATTCTGGGGGTAGGCCGGATCCTTCCCGGGTTTTGGGATAGTCACTATAATTGCTTGGAGCATTTCCTTTGGGAATGCACAGGTGTGTGCCGCCGTATTGTATAGATCTACCAGTCGGGGGGCGAGCAAAGATGAGAATGTTTGGTAGTATTCGGCTGAGAACCCGTCGGCTCCCGGTGATTTGTGTTTGGGAAGTTTCTTAATTACGTCCTTGATTTCATCTTCTGTAAAGGGCGCATTAATTATGCCTAAGGTCCCCTTATCTATGGACGGGAGGTCAATCCTTTTAAGAAAGTCAGTAATCTCAGTTTCTGTGGGTTGATGGGTAGACTTATCCTGGTTCAGATTATATAAGACCTCGTAGAAGTCTTTAAACGCGTTTGCTATGTCTTTGGGGTTCTGATATGAAGTATTATTAGTGGGATGTTTAATTATAGATATTTTGGATTGTGCTTGTCTTTTCTTTAATTGGGATGCTAGTAACTTCCCCGCTCTATTGTTCTGGGAGTAGAAAGTTAGTTTAAGTCTCTTATAGTAAAGGTCGTAGTCTGATTTCAATACTAGTCTCAGTTCCTCCCTCCTGGAGTTCAATTGTTGTAATAAGGAGTGGTCCCCATTTTTTTTATGCTTACTTTCCAGGTCAGCTATTCGGTCATGGAGTTGCGATATATATCTGCTTTTTTTCCTTTTTTCCCTAGCTGCTATCTGGATCAAGGCGCCTCTCGTGAAGGCTTTGTGGGCGCACCAGATTGTCGCGGGGGAAGTGCCAGGGGTTTCATTGAATTCAAAGAATTCATTTAGCTTCCCTTGAATTTCCTCCCTAATTTTGGGCTGGGAGAGTAGATATGTGTTGTTACGCCAAAGTGGAGAGGCTGTAGTTTTGTTGGTGGAAGTTATATCAATGGTGATAGGGGCGTGGTCAGACCATGTGATGGTGTGAATATTTGCTTTGAGTACCTTTTGTAAAGTATATTTGTCCGTAAGGAAGAAGTCAATCCTAGAGTAACTCTTGTGGACCGGTGAGAAGTAGGTGTAGTCCCTCTCTGTGGAGCGGAGACAGCGCCAAGGATCATAGAGATCTTCCCCCAGGCAGAAATTACCTAGGGATGGCGCTCGTCTCCGCTCCCCAGAGGAGGAGTCAAGCATGTTATTCATAAGTACATTAAAATCTCCGCAAATGACTAGGTTACCTTTTTTCATTGCTTTTGCTTTTTGTATGGTTTTGCGTAAAAACCTAATCGGGCTTTTGTTTGGAGCATACAAGTTCACCAGTGTGTATACCTCATTGTTAATTTCGGTAATCAGGATGATATACCTACCATTACTATCATAGTGTTCATCTAGGAGGTTAAAAGATACAGAGTCCTTAATAGCGATCATTACTCCATTGTTTTTTTTTGAGTTATTTGCCGTGAAGACATGTGGAAATTTCTTATGGGAGCATTTAGGTGTACTTTGGTCCAGGAAACGAGTCTCTTGTACACACAGTACATCACAGTTCTCGTCCAGGGCAGTTTTCCATAGGGTTCTCCGTTTATAGGGGCTGTTAAGTCCTCTAGCGTTGATAGATAGCAGTTTAAGTGTCATTTGTTTCATTCATGGTGCTTCGGTGACATCTAGTGGCGCAATATGAGAATTGGCTGTAGCTGAGCATTAATTTCTGAGCAGTGAGGAGCTGTAATTTGGTTTTCATTACAGAAGCCTGGAGTCTCAAAATTATACAGAGACAAGTAACCATTGCAACGTCAATGGTCTGAAAATCAAAACATATAACCGTTATCATCAACAGGATGGATTTGGAACAATCCCAAAAGCAGTATTGGGGTAAAAACATTCAGGTGATTACCTGTTCAGCCGAACATCCGGGGACCATCTGTTCAGCATTAGAAGGCGAAAGAGGCGCAGTAAGGTTAATTTGGAAAATAGGAAGTTCAGCACCATAGGACCATTATTAGTGTAGTACAGATGTGGTTATTTATCACGGTTGTTCCTGGCACTGCGGTTGTTGATAAGTTCCGATCTGGGTGAAGACTGGTCCATGGATTCAGGGAAACCTTCCTGGGGAAGGAGTCCCCACTTGCGGAGTAGTTCCAGACCTTTATCCAGGGAGGAAATGGAATACCATTCGTTGTTTTTCTCCAGGATGATTTTTGCAGGGAAGCCCCATCTATAGAGAATCTTATGATTTCTCAGCATTTTTGTAACCGGTATCAGATTATTTCTAGCCTTCATTGTGGCCTGTGATAGGTCAGCATACAGTGTGATTCCAGCATATGGGTCTGGGAGGATGTTGTTTTGCCTGGAAAACCTCATAAGCTGGTCTTTAATATGAAAGAAATGAATTCTGGCTATAACATCCCTAGGAATCTTCTCAGGGAGATGTTGTGGTTTGTGCAGCCTGTGTGCTCTGTCAATAATGACATCCGCTGTGGTGAGCGAGGGAATTGCCGTCTTCATTAGCTGCTGCAGAAATGAACTCAGTTCGGCAGGCTTAACTGTTTCAGGAATCCCTCTGAATTTCACATTGTTCCTGCGTGCGCGGTCCTCGAGATCTGAGACCTTCAGGCGTAGTGCTGTGAGTTCATCTTCTAGATCCACATGAGCATCCACCAATTCGTTGTGGGCTGCAGAGAAATCCCCCATTTTGTTTTCGACATGGGCTATTCTATCCCCCATTGCACTCAGCTCCCTGCGTGTGGAGTGAGCGATGTGAGCTATGTCTTGTTGTATGGCCCCTCTTAGCGTCAGGATCATATCCTTCATAATTGTATCGGTCATGGGCTGACCAGAGACAGGCATATCATCCAGCTTCTGGGCATATGAGGCAGCTTGCTCCATGTCGTCTCCCCCCCCTCCTTGTTCATTGCTATCATCCCCTGGGGCACTGACCCTCCGTTTCTGCTTGAGGGGGCTGTTGAATGGGGAAGAATAAGGGGGCTGAGTTAGTGTGTCATTAGGTAGCTCACCCTGCAAAGTGAATGTCGCGCTGTTCTCTCCCTCATGGCAGTGTGATGCATGCAGTCCCGCTGCGGCGCCATCTTGGGCCTTCCGGCCTGTCATGGAGGGATAGAAGTCCGTCAATTTTCTGGGCCCCTCTCTGTTCTTGCGTTCGGCCATGCTATCAGCGGGGTTCCTCCTGTCTTCCGCCGCTCGGATGTGCTGTTTCTGAGCCTCAAAAGCCGCTAAAGGTTGCTTAAGGTCCCCTGATGCGTCGGAGCTCTCCTCTCACACCACCATCCGCTCCGGCCGCCGGCTCCGCCCAGTCCCTGGCCACTCTCCTTGATCCACGGTACAAGGGTAAGGTTGCGGACCTTATCTTACCGTCGCAGAGGGAGCAGAGGATGAGACAACTCCGGGAGGCCTTGCAGAAAGGTCTGTGCAACGCGTTCCCAGAGACTGGGAGGTTACAAACTCCTGGTCCTGGACAACGAGTTGCTGAGGCTTCGGTCAGTCAAAGAAGGAGCGGTGGGGAAGGTGGCCGTCTGACCGAAGCGCTCAGACAATTCTTTAGTCCGCAGCCCCAAGGTATGATCGGTTCCAGCAACCATCGCCAGCGTCTGATATACATGGTGCAGGAATACCTAGGGGCAAGGTCAGACTTGGACACCTTTCCCACCGAAAATCCTCTGGCTTACTGGGTCTTGAGGATGGATCACTGGCCAGAGCTTGCACAGTATGCAATTGAGCTACTGGCCTGTCCTGCATCCAGCGTTCTTTCAGAATGCCCATTCAGTGCTGCTGGAGGATTTGTCACGGATCACAGGGTGTGCCTGTCCACCGACTCTGTTGATCGACTGACCTTCATAAAGATGAACCAGTCTTGGATCACCACCAGCTACCAAACACCTGAAGCTGATATAACAGACTAATTTATTTTCAAATGTCACATCCCTTCAAGACTGATGCTGATGCTGAGAGACTGTCCTGTTATGTTGACTGACTATCCTCCTCCTCCTCAATGATCCGATTGACGATGATAGCTTGGAAGAACATTTTTGTTTCTGGGTGCAGCCACCAGTGGCTAAGGCCCAATTTTTCAGCCCCTGTTTAAGAGGGGTGTGTTATTACAATTTTTTATGCAATGCTTTGCAGCAGGGCTCATTCCTGCACTCCAACTAGAGTATCTGGGAGAGGTTGCAGTGTCGTGGCACCAGCACCAGTGGCTAAGGCCCAATTTTTCAGCCCCTGTTTAACAGGGGCGTGTAATTACAATTTTTGATGCAATACTTTGCAACAGGGCTCATTGCTGTGCTCCAAGTACAGTATCTGTGAGGGGTTGCAGTGTTGTGGCACCAGTGGCTAAGGCCCAATTTTTCAGCCCCTGTTTAACAGGGGCATGTAATTACAATTTTTTATGCAATGCTTTGCAGCAGGGCTCATTCCTGCACTCCAACTAGAGTATCTGGGAGAGGTTGCAGTGTCGTGGCACCAGCACCAGTGGCTAAGGCCCAATTTTTCAGCCCCTGTTTAACAGGGGCGTGTAATTACAATTTTTGATGCAATACTTTGCAGCAGGGCTCATTGCTGTGCTCCAAGTACAGTATCTGTGAGGGGTTGTAGTGTTGTGGCACCAGTGCCTAAGGCCCAATTTTTATGCCCCTGTTTAACAGGGGCATGTAATTATAATTCTTGATCTAATAATTTACAGCAGGGCCCATTCCTGCGCCCACCAAGACTAACTGTGAGGCCTTACAGTGTTGTGTCAACACCACCACCACCATCACCACCAAAGGCCCAATTTTTCAGCCCATGTTCAACAGGGGCATGCAATTACAATTCTTGATCTAATAATTCACAGCAGGGCCCATTAATGCGCCCACCAAGAGTAACTGTGAGGGCTCACAGTGTTGTGGCAACACCAACATGTAAGGGGCAAATTTCAGCTGAGTATATACGGCAGGCCCCTACTTTCAAACATCCAACTTACAAATGACTCCTCCTTGCAAACGGAAGGATACAACAGGAAGTGAGAGGAAATCTACCCCTAGGAAGGCAAATTCTCTCCTGTAAGAGTTAATATGGGAAAAAAAGTGTCTCCTCTCCACTGATGCTTTATCACCAATTCTTGTTTCAATAAAAACCCCAAATTTTCAAAAAACATTTGTCATTAGCACGGAAAGTGAGGTGAACTGTTCTGAACAGGTGCACACTGCACAGACAGCAAAACAAATGTTACAGGGGTGATAACCCTTCCCTATGTTTTCCAAAAAGCTTAAAAATAGATTTTTTGCCTGGAGCTACACTTAAACAATGTACCTGTTCAAAATTACAAACAGATTCTACATGAGAACAAACCTACAGTCCCTGTCTTGTATGCACCGCCTGTATACGGCTGTTCAGAGTATATAGGGCCTTTTTTATTTTGTGTGCGGGGTTCCCCTTAATATCCATACAAGACCCAAAGGGGCTGGTAATGGGCTGGGGTGGGGGGGTGTGATGGGGTAGCTATGCCATTTTTCTTAAAGATTTTCATCCATATTACCGGGACCAGACATTACATTAAAGCCGCAAGCAGTTTTAAATGGCTTTTTTTCCTTTAGAAATGTAATTTTGTGCAGGGACAGTTCTAAACACGGCAAACACGTGGCACTTCACAGGCATACTTTAGACACCCCCCAGGTACGATATTTAAAGGAATATTTGACTTTTTTTTTCACTTTATGCATCATTAAAATGATTGCTCCAGAAAAACTGACGTTTTTAAAACTTATTTTTGCATTGATACATGTCCCCTGGTGCAGAACCCGGGTTCCCAAACCCTTTTTAGGACAATAACATGTATAATAGTCGTTATAATTAGCACTTTAGATTTCGAACGTTCGCATCCATTGTATTTAATAGGGCTCTAAAGTTCGTGCGAACTTTCGGTCCGTTCGCGGGTTCTGGTGTGAACCGAACCCGGGGGTGTTTGGCTCATCACTAATGGGCATATGTTAGATGGGGCGTTTGGACCAATATGCATGGACTTTGTTCTTTTTTGTAAGCTCCATATTGAACGTAATGCCCAAAAACAATTTAAATTTGTCCAATGTTAGACGCCGCCACTGGAACATGCGGGCGTAGGAAGAATTGGGGTTGGCAGCAATAAATTGGGATGCATAGAAATTAGTTTGATCCACTATATTCTGCAGCAAATCTTGTGGGAAAAATAAACAAAAATAATCAAATTGAGAAAAATTTGTAGTGTCGGGATGCACACCTGGCTGTGCGGTGAAAGGGGGGATGATAGCAGATCCTGAGTTGGCAGGCAACCATAAGGGGTTTGCCAGGGCATCGGGAAGGTAGGACTGGGGCTGGATTCTTCAGGTTGGGCGTGTATTTCTATTACTTTTACTGGGCTCCTCTTTCTGGGGTATGGCGCTGCTGGTGGTGGGCAGATCTCCTGATCTTGGTCCTGATCTTGGTCCTGATCGCATTCTTTTGGGAGGGGCGGTTTCCTCCGG
Organism: Rana muscosa; assembly: GCA_029206835.1. Taxonomy (NCBI): domain Eukaryota; kingdom Metazoa; phylum Chordata; class Amphibia; order Anura; family Ranidae; genus Rana; species Rana muscosa. The sequence goes on along the minus strand of CM055117.1, from coordinate 249,513,727 downwards.
GGACTCGGACTCTGAGCCACTATCCTCCACTGGCTCGTATTCCGAACCAGAATCGAATAATGGGAGCTCCCCGCTGCTCTCATCATCCGACATGGCAAGAATGGCATATGCCTCCTCAGGTGTGTAAACCCTTTGGGACATTATGGCAGTGCTTATTGGTGGGCCTGTGTAATGGTACTGCTGGTGGTAGTGGTGGCAGCCTGTGTGGTGGTACCGATGGAGGTATTAGTGGTGGGCCTGTGTGGTGGCACCGATGGAGGTATGGGTGATGGTGGTACAGATGGCGGTACAGGTGGTGGTGGTACCGATGGCGGTACGGGTGGTGGTGGTGGCGGTACCGTTGGCGGTACAGGTGGTGGTACGGGTGGTGGTGGTACCGATGGTGGTACAGGTGGTGGTGGCGCTACCGACGGTGGTACGGGTGGTGGTACTGATGGCGGCACTAGTGGTGATACTGGTAGCGGGCCTGTGTGTCAGTATAGATGCTGGGCCTGATGGCGGTACTAGTGGCGGTACTGGTGGTGGTACCGATGGCGGTACTGGTAGTGGTACCGATGGCAGTACTGGTAGCCTGTGTGGCGGCACCAATGCTGTACCGATGGAGGTGGGCCTGTGACAGATGATTGACAGATGGGCCGATTGATCGATTGACAGATGGGCTGATTGATTGATTGACAGATGGGCTGATTGATTGATTGATTGATTGACAGATGGGCTGGGCCAGTGTTTCTCAACTCCAGTCCTCAAGGTGCCCCAACAGGTCATGTTTTCAGGCTTTCCATTATTTTGCACAGGTGATTTGGTCAGTTTCACTGCCTTAGTAATTACCACAGCCGTTTTATCTGAGAGAAATCCTGAAAACAAGACCTGTTGGGGCGCCTTGAGGACTGGAGTTGAAAAACCCTGGGCTGGGCTGATTGACAGATGGGCTGATTGATTGATTGACAGATGGGCTGGGCTGATTGACAGATGGGCTGATTGATGTGCTGGGCTGTGTGACAGGTCCTCTTTATTGGGGGGGGAGGCGTGTTGTGCACAGTACTATAGACAAACTACACTGATCTCTCACTTACTGATCCGTGCTCTCTCCTCACAGATCTGTGTGTGAGGAGAGAGCAGGGATCAGGTAGTATCTGCTGCTTTGTGCTTACATTTGTGACCGGCTGTGATTGGACACAGCCAGTCACGTGGTAAACAGCCAATTTCATTGGCTGTTTACCCTGATCGGGGATGCGCTGTGTCCAAGGGACACTCGCCTTCCCCGCTCCCCGCTCTGCAAGCCTCTGGCAGCGCGCACGGTGCATGCCGCCGAGTTTGTTGTGACATGTGATCGGCTGTGACTTTGACACAGCCGATCACATGGTAAACAGCCAAAGAAATTGTCTGTTTACCGTGATCGGGGAAGCGCTGTGTCCGAGGGACACACGCCGTCCCAGTTCACCGCGCTGCGCTAGGCATTATCCTGCAGGACGTCAATGGACGTCCAGTCAGGATAATGCAACCACCGCCCGGCCGTCATTTTCCTATAGGCCGGGCGGGAAGTGGTTAAGGATTAATTTGTGCAGAAAGGGTATTCCTTTGGAAGCATAGAAAGAGCTATTCGTCAGGACCTAGTTCACCTGCTGGTGGCAATGTGGTTCTCTGGGCTGAAAGCTGTAGTTCCAGTGACCACTGGCGGGTGTCTCCCAGCAGCCAGTAATCATTTCCACCTGGTCCCAGCTGCTGGGAGGGTACTTAAGTCCCACCTCTGCTATTGCAATTTGTGTCCGTGTTTTAACCACTTGCCGACCGCCTCACGTAGATATACGTTGGCAGAATGGCATGGGTAGGCAAAACTACGTATATATACGAGCGTGCGCTCGCCATGGCCTCAGTGACCGTACCTGTGGTACCTGCGGACTCAATGTCCGCCGGTGTCCCGCGATTGGGTCACGGAACGGCAGAATGGGGGGATGTTGTAAACAAGACATCTCCCTATTCTGCCTAGTAACAGACACAGTACTGATCATCTGCTCCCTCTCATCAGGAACAGCGATCAGTGACGTGTCACAGTAAGCCACGCCCCCTAACAGTTAGAATCACTCCCTAGGACCTCCCTGGTTAACCCATTCACTGCCAGTCACATTTACACAGTAATCAGTGCATTTTTATAGCACTGATCGCTGTATAAATGTGGTCCCAAAATAGCACCAAAAGTGCCCGATGTGTCCGCCATAATGTCACAGTCACGATAAAAATAACAAATCGCCGCCATAACAAGTTAAAAAAAAATAATAATAAAAATGCCATAAAACTACCCTTATTTTGTGGATAACTTTTGCGCAAACCAATCAATATACGCTTATTGCGATTTTTTTTACCAAAAATATGTAGAAGATTACGTATCGGCCTAAACTGAGAAAAAAACTGCTTTTTTTAAAAAAAAATTGGGGATATTTATTATAGCAAAAAGTACAAAATATTGCTTTTTTTTTCAAAATTGTCGCTCCATTTTTGTTTATAGCGCAAAAAATTAAAACCGCAGAGGTGATCAAATACCCCCAAAAGAAATCTCTATTTGTGGGAAAAAAAGGACGTCAATTTTGTTTGGGAGCCATGTTGCACGGCCGCGCAATTGTCAGTTAAAGCGATGCAGTGCCGGATCTCAAAAAGTGGCCTGGTCATTTGGTAGCCAAATGGTCCGGGGCTGAAGTGGTTAATAGCCTTGCTTGCTGCCAGATCCATCCTGCTCTTAATTGTCCTTGCATCCTGGTCCCTTACTGCTGCTCACCTTGTTCCTGTACCCAGTCCTGATTCCCCCTTTTACTTTCATTGCCCCTGGTACCATTTCTTCCCATATTGTACATATGGTATAAAGATAGTTTGCTATTTTTCTGTTACTTAGGCACTTTTGGTTGTGGGTCACTTGATGTTTATGTTCACTATTTGCTGGTGTGTGCATATATTTCTGCTTGCTGTTAATGCATTTTTTTTTATTATACATTGTTTGGTCCCAGCATCCCTGTGTAGTTACATACAGTGGGTACAGAAAGTATTCAGACCCCCTTACATTTTTTACTCTTTGTTATATTGCAGCCATTTGCTAAAATCATTTATGTTCATGTTTTTTTCCTCATTGATGTACACACAGCACCCCATATTGACAGAAAAACACAGAATTGTTGAAATTTTTGCAGATTTATTAAAAAAGAAAAACTGAAATATCACATGGTCCTAAGTATTCAGACCCTTTGCTCAGTATTTAGTAAAAGCACCCTTTTGATCTAATACAGCCATGAGTCTTTTTGGGAAAGATGCAACAAGTTTTTCACACCTGGATTTGGGGATCCTCTGCCATTCCTCCTTGCAGATCCTCTCCAGTTCTGTCAGGTTGGATGGTAAAAGTTGATGGACAGCCATTTTTAGGTCTCTCCAGAGATGCTCAATTGGGTTTAAGTCAGGGCTCTGGCTGGGCCATTCAAGAACAGTCACGGAGTTGTTGTGAAGCCACTCCTTCGTTATTTTAGCTGTGTGCTTAGGGTCATTGTCTTGTTGGAAGGTAAACCTTCGGCCCAGTCTGAGGTCCTGAGCACTCTGGAGAAGGTTTTTGTCCAGGATATCCCTGTACTCGGCCGCATTCATCTTTCCCTTGATTGCAACCAGTCATCCTGTCCTTGCAGCTGAAAAACACCCCCACAGCATGCTTCACTGTTGGGACTGTATTGGACAGGTGATAATCAGTGCCTGGTTTTCTCCACACATACCGCTTAGAATTAAGGCCAAAAAGTTCTATCTTGGTCTCATCAGACCAGATAATCTTATTTCTCACCATATTGGAGTCCTTCAGGTGTTTTTTTTAGCAAACTCCATGCAGGCTTTCATGTGTCTTGCACTGAGGAGAGGCTTCCGTCTGGTCACTCTGCCATAAAGCCCCGACTGGTGGAGGGCTGCAGAGATGGTTGACTTTCTACACCTTTCTCCCATCTGCCGACTGCATCTCTGGAGCTCAGCCACAGTTATCTTTGGGTTCTTCTTTACCTCTCTCACCAAGGCTCTTCTCCCCCGATAGCTCAGTTTGGCCGGACGGCCAGCTCCAGGAAGGGTTCTGGTCGTCCCAAACGTCTTCCATTTAAGGATTATGGAGGCCACTGTGCTCTTAGGAACCTTAAGTGCAGCAGAATTTTTTTGTAACCTTGGCCAGATCTGTGCCTTGCCACAATTCTTTCTCTGAGCTCTTCAGGCAGTTCCTTTGACATCATGATTCTCATTTGCTCTGACATGCACTGTGAGCTGTAAGGTCTTATATAGACAGGTGTGTGGCTTTCCTAATCAAGTCCAATCAGTATAATCAAACACAGCTGGACTCAAATGAAGGTGTAGAACCATCTCAAGGATGATCAGAAGAAATGGATAGCACCTGAGTTAAATATATGAGTGTCACAGCAAAGGGTCTGAATACTTAGGACCATGTGATATTTCAGTTTTTCTTTTCTAATAAATCTGCAAAAATGTCAACAATTCTGTGTTTTTCTGTCAATATGGGGTGTTGTGTGTACATTAATGAGGAAAAAAAACTTAAATGATTTTAGCAAATGGCTGCAATATAACAGAGTGAAAAATTTAAAGGGGGTCTGATTACTTTCCATACCCACTGTATATCTGGCCATCCCAGCTGCTGACTCCTGACACTATTAGTGAAGTGGGATTTGTCTAGAGAAGTCTAGTGTCTAGAGAAGAGTGTTTAAGAGATAATGTAGTACAGAAGGAAAATAGTGTTCATCATTGGGGAATTATTTCAAATTTTCATGCTCAATACAAGGCAGTAGAATCTATATTTAGGAAGCATTGGCATGTGATATTGATGGATAAAATCAGGTAAATATTGGAGAGCCACTACTTTTGGAGGCAGGATAGTCAAAAAGATTTTAGATCCACTGGAGACAGTCCTTTTTTTGTGAAATAACATTTTTTTTTGCATATCACATGTGTCAAGCTTGCCGTTTAGGGGGTAACAATGTGGGAAACCACTGCAAAAATACACAATACAGTCCTTGCTTTTCCATTTATAATAAAAAATAACATTTTAAAAAGCGAGTTTAATTTATTTACCTTAATATGCTGTACATTTATTTCAAGCATAATACATTTTTATACACTGAATTTGATGCTCTCAGTTAGGGATGAGCTTCGAGTTCGAGTCGAACTCATGTTCGACTCGAACATTGCCTGTTCGCCCGTTCGCCGAACAGCGAACAAATTGGGGTGTTCGCGGCAAATTCGAAAAGTCTATGGGAGAAATCTAAAGTGCTAATTATGAAGGCTTATATGCAAGTTATTGTCATAAAAAGTTTTTGGGGACCCGGGTCCTGCCCCAGGGGACATGTATCAATGCAAAAAAAAGTTTTAAAAACGGACGTTTTTTTGGGAGTAGTGATTTTAATAATGCTTAAAGTGAAACAATAAAAGTGAAATTTTCCTTTAAATTTCGTACATGGGGGGTGTGTATAATATGCATGTAAAGTAGCGCATATTTCCCGTGCTTAGAACTGTCCCTGCACAAAATGTCATTTCTGAAGGAAAAAAAGTCATTTAAAACTCACTCGCGGCTATTAATGAATTGTCGGCTCCCGGCAATACATAGAAAAGTCATTGATAAAAAAGAAAAAAAAAGCGTGGGGGTCCCCCAAATTCAATTACCAGGCCCTTCAGGTCTGGTATAGATATTAAGGGGAACCCTGCCGCAAATTAAAAAAAAAAATGCGTGCGGTTCCCCTCAAATATCCATACCAGGCCCTTCAGATCTGGCATGGATTTTAAGGGGAACTCCACCCCAAATTTAAAATAAAATGTCGTGGAGTCCCCCCAAAAATCCATACCAGACCCTTATCCGAGCACGCAACCTGGCAGGCCGCAGGAAAAGAGGGGGGGGGGCGAGAGAGCGCCCCCCCCCTCCTGAACCATACCATGCCACATGCCCTCAACATGGGGAGGATGTCCCCATGTTGATGGGGACAAGGGCCTCATCCCCACAACCCTTGCCCGGTGGTTGTGGGGGTCTGCGGGCAGGGGGCTTATCGGAATCTGGAAGACCCCTTTAACAAAGGGGACCCCCAGATCCCGGCCCCCTATGTGAATTGGTAAGGGATACATTGTACCCCTACCATTTCACGAACAAAGTGTAAAATAATGTAAAAAACACACAAACACCTTGGAAAAGTCCTTTATTAAAAAATAAAAAATAAAATAAAAAAATAAAACATTCCAGCGATGAAATCCAGTGTCCCGCAGCGATCCGTTGGCCAGCGCTGTCCGTCATTGGCTGAGCCTGAGTGGACCTGATGCGGAACTTCCTTCACTGTGTAATACATGAATAGACCCGCCCCTTCTAAAGTTCCCCATCAGGTCCGCTCAGCCAATAGGTGTAAGGCTAAGCGGACCAGATGCGGAACTTGAGAAGGGGCGGGTCTATTAATGAATTACACAGTGAAGGAAGTTCCCCATCAGGTCCACTCAGGCCAATGACGTAGGCAGGGTCTGACATACCGAGGGGGCGGACCTGATGGGGAACTTCCTTCACTGTGTAATTCATGAATAGACCCGCCCCTTCTCATGTTCCACATCTGGTCCGCTTAGCCTTACACCTAGTCATTGGCTGAGCGGACCTGATGGGGAACTTAAGAAGGGGCGGGTCTATACATTTAATAGACTGCGGAGGAAGTTCCCCATCAGGTCCGCTCAGGCTCAGCCAATGACGGACAGCGCTGGACATCGGATCGCCGCGGGACACTGGATTTAATCGCTGGAATGGGTTTTTTTTTTTTTTAATAAAGTTATTTTCAAAGGTGTTTGTGTGTTTTTTTTTTTTGGTTTTTTTACACTTTCTTCGTGAAATGGTAGGGGTACAATGTACCCCTTACCAATTCACATGGGGGGGCGGGATCTGGGGGTCCCCTTTGTTAACGGGGTCTTCCAGATTCCAATAAGCCCCCTGCCCGCAGACCCCCACAACCACCGGGCAAGGGTTGTGGGGATGAGGCCCTTGTCCCCATCAACATGGGGACATCCTCCCCATGTTGAGGGCATGTGGCCTGGTATGGTTCAGGAGGGGGGGCGCTCTCTCGTCCCCCCCTCTTTTCCTGCGGCCTGCCAGGTTGCGTGCTCGGATAAGGGTCTGGTATGGATTTTTAGGGGGACTCCACGCCATTTTTTTTTAAATTTGGGGTGGAGTTCCCCTTAAAATCCATGCCAGATCTGAAGGGCCTGGTATGGATATTTGGGGGGAACCGCACGCATTTTTTTTTAATTTGCGGCGGGGTTCCCCTTAATATCTATACCAGACCTGAAGGGCCTGGTAATTGAATTTGGGGGGACCCTCATGGTTTTTTTTTTTTTTATCAATGACTTTTCTATTGCCGGGAGCCGACAATTCATTAATAGCCGCGAGTGAGTTTTAAATGACTTTTTTTCCCTTCAAAAATGACATTTTGTGCAGGGACAGTTCTAAACACGGGATACATGCGCCACTTCACATGCATATTATACACACCCCCCAGGTATGAAATTTAAAGGAAAATTTCACTTTTATTTTTTCATTTTAAGCATTATTAAAATCACTGCTCCCGTAAAAATGTCAATTTTTAAAACTTTTTTTTGCATTGATGCATGTCCCCTGGGGCAGAACCTGGGTCCCCAAACACTTTTTAGGACAATAACTTACATATAAGCTTTTAGAATTAGCACTTTAGATTTCGAACGTTCGAGTCCATTGTATTTAATAGGGTTCTAAAGTTCACGCGAACATTCTGTCTGTTCGCAAGTTCTGGTGCGAACCGAACAGGGGGGTGTTCGGCTCATCCCTGCTCTCAGTGTAACAAACTTAATTTCAATTTTTACAACTATTCCACGCTAAATCTTTTTACAATTTTTCCAAAAATTTCTATTTTTTTCCAGGAAAAAAACATTTTTTTCTTGCGGCTTAAAAATTTCTGGAAATCTTACATCTCTAATAACATACATGGGCAGTGTTGCCAACCGTTCGTAGATTTACGGGCAGTTCGTAAAAACAGGGCAATTTTCCGTTGTCCGTAAATGTCCGTGGGAAGGGCAAGCCATTTCGTAAAAATGGCTGCGATTGTCGCGGGTGTGAACTGCGCATGCGCAGCTCCGAAATTCTCAGAGAATATCCGATCCTGAGACTCGAGTCGAGTCTGTGCCGCCCGGACCGCCCCCGCCTGCGCTGATGATGTCATGCGCAAGCCGCATTTCCCGCCGGCCAGAAAATTTCAAATGCCAGGAGCCGAGCGGAGCGGGCTAATGGTAGAGCAGCCTACTGAATACAGTGAGTGGAGCCAGAGGACTGGCGGCACCAATGCACTGTCACGGTCTGTGACACCGTGACCACGAGAGAGATGGATGCACAGCTGACCCTCCCCCTGCCCCAGACGGACACACAAGGCCTCCTGACCAGTGCCCTGGCTGCCGCCCCCTGCCTGGTGAGTGAGTGCATTAACACACACACACTAACTTGACCCCTGGCCTGGCTGTAACATCCATCCATCCATCACTTGGGATGGATGCTATTTATGTGATGTCTACAGGCAGCAGTTATCAGACAAGAATGGTAGTGGTGTGATTGTACAGAATTACAGATGTTCACAATCTCTGTCTTGCCATCCTCTGACTGCCTCCTGTACCCTGTCCGCCATCCTCTGACCGCCTCCTGTACCCTGTCCGCCATCCTCTGACCGCCTCCTGTACCCTGTCCGCCATCCTCTGACCACCTCCTGTATCCTGTTCGCCATCCTCTGACCGCCTCCTGTATCCTGTCCGCCATCCTCTGACCGCCTCCTGTACCCTGTCCGCCATCCTCTGCTCTGACCGCCTCCTATCTTCTGACCACCTGTGCCCTGTCCATATCCTCTGACCACCTGTGCCCTGTCCATATCCTCTGACCACCTGTGCCATGTCTGCAATCTCTGACCATTTCTTGTACCATGTCTGCAGTCTCTCACCATCTCCTGTACCATGTCTGCAATCTCTGACCATCTCCTGTATCATGTCTGCAATCTCTGACCATCTCATCTTTTTTCATGTCTGCAATCTCTGAGGGGGAGCCTGGAGAGGAGTCAAGAGTGGGAGCGCCGCCAGATTGGGGATCATGAGAGATGTCAGATGTGTGTGGACTGTGTAGTGGAGACTATAGAATAAAACCAGAGCGGCCAAGCTGGAGTTGCCTGACTGAGCCCTGCATGGTGCACCTGAGAGGAGGTCAGTCTGAGGGGTGGGTCACTGATGTAAGGGGGGCGTGAACACAATACTGTAGGGGGGCACTGAAATAAAGGTTAACCTTATATCAGTAACCCCCCCTCCCCCTTACCGTAGTGTATTCACTCTGCGGAAGGTAATCTGTGTTCACCAGAGTCCTCCCCACTCATTAGAGCTCCCACTGTTCCCCTTTACATCAGAGTCTGCAGGATTTCCTCTTATAGTGCAAGGGAGAACTCTGTGGACCCTGATGTAAGTGGGAACTCTGATGTAAATGGGAGCGCAGAGCCCCCCCTTACATCAGAGTTCCTCCTTAGATCATGATCTGTGGCATTGTCCTTTACATCAAGGTTCGCAGTGTTCTACCTTGCACTGTAAGGGGGAACTCTGTGCTGGCTGTGTTATATTAACCTGACCTTCATGTAAATAGAGAAATTAGATTTTTGGCTTTTGTTTAACTAAAACACATTGCTAATAGCACTAACTACATGTTTATAGTTTAAATACTAATAGTTGCACAGTTTAGCACAGAAAACAGCAATTTAAGGTACTTTTTTGAAGTGTCAGTAAAAAAAAATGGTGTCGTCCGAAATTTGTTGCCGTCTTGCCAGTAAATTTCACTTGGGGGGGTTGGCAACACTGTACATGGGGTCTACATGCTGCAGTATCTTTATGGTCTGCAGAACAGTGCATCCAGAAAGTATTCACAGCGCTTCACTTTTTCCACATTTTGTTATGTTACAGCTATATTCCAAAACGTATTAAATGCATTATTTTCCTCAAAATTCTACCAAAAGAAAATTTAAAAAATACCCCATAATGACAATGTGAAGAAGTTTGTTTGAAATCTTTTCAAGTTTATTAAAAATAAAAAACAAACAAAATCCCATGTATAAAAGTATTCACAGACTTTGTTCAATACTTAAACACCTTTGGCACCAATTACAGCCTCAAGTCTTTTTGAGTATGATGCTACAAGCTTGGCACACCTATTTGATGTTCAATGGAACGAAACGCGTCTGGAAGGAATACTGATGCAACTGTCTTTTTATTAGGTGCTTTTAATACCTACTAAATGTGAGTGTAAACCTTTTCTTTTTGCAGTATTACGCTATGTGCGCCCCTGTTTTCTTCTTTTTTCATATTACCATCTATGTGTTTGGGTGTCAACACTCATAATACTCCATTGGAAGTTTTTCAACCGAATTGCTGTCCTTATAAGCTGTGATATCTTCCTATGGGTCATTGAATCTTCAAGTTCCATCGGCCTACATGTTTCTATTGCTGTGATTCTGGTATTGTTCCTGCTGTGACATCCTTCCTTCTAGCAAAATTTCTCTATCTTAAACACTGATAGACTGTGATTTCACTCACTTTTTGGATTTCAATATAGACTTTTAATTCACATGTGTTTTCACCATGGTGGACATATGATGGTGTTTATTTTCATTTATTGTATAATATCAGTCATCTGATTATTTGTCACTTCTAGCACTGCACATTTCTTCTTTTTTTCTATTAAAAATAAAAAACAAACAAAACCCCATGTATAAAAGTATTCACAGCCTTTGTTCAATACTTTAACACCTTTGGCACCAATTACAGCCTCAAGTCTTTTTGAGTATGATGCTACAAGCTTGGCACACCTATTTTTGGTCAGTCTCTCCTATTATTCTTAGCAGGACCTCTCATGGTCCATTAGGTTGGATGGGGAGCAGCGGTGCACAGCCATTTTCAGATCTCTCCAGAGATTTTCAATTGGGTTCAAATCTGGGCTCTGGCTGGGCCACTCAAGAACATTCACAGAGTTTTCTTGTATCCACTGCTTTGTTATCTTGGCTGTGTGCTTAGGATCATTGTCCTGTTGGACGATAAAGCTTTGCCTCAGTCTGAGGTCCAGAGCGCTCTGGAGCAGGTTTTCATCAAGGATGTCTCTGTACATTGCTGCATTCATATTTGCCTTAATCCTGACTAGTCGCCCAGTTCCTCCCACTGAAAAACATCCCTACAGTGAAGCATGTTGGTGGCAGTATTTTAGAGCATTTTAGTACATTACGGAATTTCTAGTGTTTTAACATTAGTATTGAACATAGTCAGTTACGTAAATGCTATGTGAGATGCAGTCTATCATTTGACCATAAATGTCCGCTCGTGACGATCGTATGTTTTTAGCTGCTTCGTCAAATCTTCATGTCTCTATAATGTCGAATCTTTTCTCTCTATGTCGAATAATCTTGGACTAATAGAGTTAGGTTAGGCATATTCGACCACAGGTTCGATAGACACAGATCGCTATTGTCACTGTCATGTTGAATCTTCTATCTACATCAAACTGTTGTCGCAACTAAATGAAAATAAAGCATTTTTTATGTCGAATCTTTTGGATTTCGGGTTCTACAGGTTCGTTATCGTTTGATAAAACGAACGCGAAAATCCCAGAAATTCAGACAAAAATGCATTCAGACGAAAACGAATGCACATGTCTATTTGTTATTAGATTTTTTACCTGGACAGTGAATAAAGTTATTGGGCATATGTTTTTTAACTATTAGCAGCTTTCATTTTTTAATTATGCTGCCTGAGTGACTCCTTAAAGGAGAAGTGAAGTGCATATATGTGACCCGCTACATGAGGTGGAAATTCACCATAACACTGGTGGCGTGGACTGCACTTTATTTCTATATGTGGATTGTTTTATTCATTTATTTATATATGGTCATATGGTTTTACACTATTAGCGGCTTTCTTTTTTGTTATGCTGCCCGAACGACTCCTTAACCATAACATTTTGTAAATAAGTATGTTTTCTCCTTCACTCATGGGCCATGATTAGGCTGCACTGATGTGCACTGATAAGGCGGCACTAATGGGCACTGATGAGGTGGCACCATTGAGTTGCCACTGATAATGTGGCAGTGATGGGCACTGATGATGGGCACTAATATGCAGCACTGATGGGCACTAATAGGCGGCACTGATGGGCACTGGTATGTGGCATTGATATGCAGCACTGATGGGCATTGATAGCCAGCACTGATGGGCACTCGTAGGTGGCACTGATGGGCACTGATAGGCAACATGATGGGCACTGAAAGGTGGCACTGGTGGATACTTATGGGTGGAACTGATGGGCACTGATATGTGGCACTGATTTGCACTGATAGGTGGCACTGATGGAAACTGATTGCTGGCACTGATGGACACTGATATATGGCACTGATAGGCTTCACTAATAAGGAGTCACTGGCAGTCATTACTATTGGGGACTGATTGGCATCATATATTGGCGCTGATTGGGATCATTTATGGGTGCTGATTGGCATCCCTGGTGGTCATTGGGTGGCATTCCTGGTGGTATTCAATTGTGGGCATCCCTGGTGGTCCTGGTGGCATCCCTGGTGGTCCTGGGTGGGCAACCTGGGGGGGTGGACTGATAATCAATCAGCGCAGACCCCCTGTCTACTCATGTCTGTCAGACGCGAGTGAGGAAAAGTCGATACACGGCTCTTTCTGTTTACACCGTGATCATCTGTGATTGGACACAGCTGATCACATGGTAAAGAGTCTCTGTCAGAGACCCTTTACCGAGATTGGTGTTGTGGTGTGTCAGACTGACACCCCGCCCACACCACCGATCGCCGCGTTTCCCCCCCCCTTCGAGTGCACGACGGCTGTTATCCTGAAAGACATCATATGACATCCAGTCAGGATAACAGAACCACTGGGAACTGGTTAAAGGAGAAGTGAAGTGCATATATGTGATCTGATATAAGAGGTGAAATCCATGCATCCCACATGCGTTATTGCCTATCAGGAAAGTGAAGGCAATGGGAGTCGGTGAGTTTCCTGAAAGTTGGGGAGTGGATTGCATGCATCACACGAGGTGGAGTGATATACGTATATCACGTGGATCTTCAGTTTGTTTGGACCTAAATTTGATCAATGTCTCATAGGACTTTTGACACCATAGTACTGGTGGAGTGGACTACACTTTATATCTATATGTGGATTGTTCTTGTGTGTATATTTTTTTTTTACTTGAGTTAATTCATTGTAAGTTTGGAGCGATTTTATGCATATGGATTGTCCTATAGCGTTACCCCATTGCTGCTCATTTGTGGTCAGGTGTGTTAGTCAACTCTTAGGAAGTATCTCACTAAAAATGAACATTCTTTTGCAGAAGATGTTTAAAATCGGACTTGTATCTCAGTGCAGACGTCTGGAAAAATCTGTGAGACAATCACACAAGCAGAAAATGACATTTGTGGAGGCATTCTGTACACCAACAGTTTATAGAATGCCCACTGATTGCCATATTTCATTGAATTTTATTATTATTTTTTTATTATTATTATTATTATTATGATTATTTTATGTGCTATATTTTTGCCATGAAAGCGGAGTTACCCTTTACATAAACAAATGCAAGGTTTCCCAGCTAAAACACATGGAATATCTCAAAATAGGAGGTACATCTCAATGATTTTGAGTTGTAATTGTATTTATCATTCTGACAGGAAGAACTAAAGTACACTATCCCCAGAGCATAAATGCTCCTCATTATCCTTTGCTAATTAAGGCAACTAAACTTAAAAGCCCAGACATTCTTAAACAGAGTATAGGGAAATTAATATCTATTTGGCCTACTTAGCCAGAGTAAATATTAGACTTTGCCTTACTCATTTGCCAGAAGCTAAATCTTAATTTCTTTCATGTCTTCAAAAACATCCCTCAGAACCCAAATCAATGGCATGTGATTGTGAAAGCAAGTGTATACTGAAAAAAAAAAAACATTACCTTAACAGGTCTATTTTTTAAATGTTTTCACACAAGATTCACTCTAAAAGTCTCTCTTTTTAAATTTGATTTAAATGGCATGTTTGTGTCCTGGGTTAAAGTGGTCTGAATTGTATGTGAAAACGTTTAAATAGACCACTAATGCTGTGATAATTTAACATATAATTAACTTTTAAGCCTGGGCTTTGGGTTCAGATTGAACCTACATTCAGTCAAAATTTTACATGTTCAGCATTCTGGAAACCGCCAAGCTACAAGGGTATTGGCTAAGCTAAACTGGTTGCAGAGAGAAGCAAAACATTTTTCAGTGGTGTTATTACCACTGCTAAATATGACAGATTCCCATGCAGGCTGGTTGTTAGGGAACTAGTGGTCTCCGGCTTCCTAGTAACCATTGATGTATTCCTGCCTGGCCCATTCAGCTGTTAGAGATTCCTTTAGCTTTAGTATGTATTTCAAGGATTACCCCATGCAAAAAGGGGAACGCTGCCACAAATCTGTAGCAGACCCCTAACTGAGCATGTAGTCTGCATGGCCAAGAAAGAGGAAGGATGAGCATGGATCTCCCTGTGAACTATACTAGTCCACATCTCCTAAAACATGGAAAATTTACATTGCCAAGGGGGACCCCCTAGCAAAACACCTTGTCTCCATGTCGGTGAGGACAAGGGCCCTCACAGTTACTCTTGGTGGGCGCATGAATGGGCCCTACTGTAAATTATTAGATCAAGAATTGTAATTGCATGCCCCAGTTGAAGAGGGGCAGAAAAATTGGGCCTTTGGTGGTGGTGCCACAACACTGCAACCCCTCACAGATGCTGTACTTGGAGCACAGCAATGAGCCCTGTTGCAAAATATTGCATCAACAATTGTAATTACACGACCCTGTTAAACAGGAGCAGAAAAATTGGGCATTAGGCACTGGTGCCACAACACTGCAACCCCTCACAGATACTGTACTTGGAGCACAGAAATGAGCCCTGTTGCAAATTATTGCATCAAAAAATTGTAATTACACGCCCCTGTTAAAAAGGGGCAGAAAAATTGGGCCTTAGGCACTGGTGCCACAACACTGCAACCCCTCACAGATACTGTACTTGGAGCACAGCAATGAGCCCTGTTGCAAAGTATTGCATCAAAAATTTTAATTAAACGCCCTTGTTAAACAGGGGCTGAAAAATTGGGCCTTAGGCACTGGTGCTGGTGCCACGACACTGCAACCTCTCCCAGATACTCTAGTTCGAGTGCAGGAATGAGCCCTGCTGCAAAGCATTGCATCACAAATTTTAATTACATGCCAGGGGCTGAAAAATTGGGCCTTAGCCACTGGTGGTGGCACCCAGAAACAAAAAGTTCTTCCAAGCTATCATCAAGAATCGGATCATTGAGGAGGAGGAGGATAGTCAGTCAAAATAACAGGACAGTCACTCAGCATCAGCATAGGCAGTCTTGAAGGGATGTGACATTTGAAAATAAATTATTCTGTTATATCAGCTTCAGGTGTTTGGTAGCTGGTGGTGATCCAAGACTGGTTCATCTTTATGAAGGTCAGTCGATCAACCGAGTCGGTGGACAGGCGCACCCTGTGATCCGTGACAAAGCCTCCAGCAGCACTGAATGTGTGTTCCAAAAGAACACTGGATGCAGGACAGGCCAGTAGCTCAATTGCATACTGTGCAAGCTCTGGCCAGTGATCCATCCTCAAGACCCAGTAAGCCAGAGGATTTTCGGTGGGAAAGGTGTCCAAGTCTGACCTTGCCCCTAGGTATTCCTGCACCATGTATATCAGACGCTGGTGATGGTTGCTGGAACCGATCATACCTTGGGGCTGCGGACTAAAAAATTGTCTGAACGCATCGGTCAGACGGCCACCTTCTCCACCGCTCCTTCTGCTACTGACCGAAGCCTCAGCAACTTGTTGTCCAGGACCAGGAGTTTGTAACCTCCCAGTCTCTGGGAACGCATTGCACAGACCTTTCTGCAAGGTCTCCCGGAGTTGTCTCATCCTCTGCTCCCTCTGCAACGGCAAGATAAGGTCCGCAACCTTACCCTTGTTCCGTGGATCAAGGAGAGTGGCCAGCCAGTAATGGTCCCTCTCCTTGATCCGAAGAATAAGAGGATCCTTCCGCAGGCCATGCAGAGTAGGTTAGCTGAGGCATTCGGTCCGGAGTCCTCTGGGTCACTAAGAACGAAATGATCCACGGCCACCTCCTCCCAGCCACGTACAAGTCCACGGGTTTGTTGGGACTGTAAATCATCCCTAAAAGACTGCTGCTGTTGATGCTGAGAGCCATGCTCCACCTCCATGCTGACACAATCCTCCTACTCCTTGTCCTCTTCCTGTGTGATGGGTGGGACACAAGGAACACTGTCTGGGTAAAGGGGGCCTTGAGAGGCAAGGAGTCCTCCTCTTCCTGCCTCTGTTCTGCCTCAAGTGCCCTGTCCATTATTCCACGCAGCGTATGCTCCAACAGGTGGACAAGAGGTACAGTGTCACTGATGCATGCACTGTCACTGCTCACCATCCTCGCGGCCTCCTCAAATGGTGCCAGGACAGTGCATGCATCCCTGATCATGCCCCACTGGCATGGTGAAAAAAACCTGAGCTCCCCTGACCCTGTCCTGGTGCCGTAGTCACACAGGTACTCATTGATGGCCCTCTGCTGCATGTGCAGCCGCTGCAGCATGGCCAACGTTGAGTTCCACCTGGTGGGCATGTCACATATAAGGCGGTTCTTGGGCAGGTTCAACTCCTTTTGCAGCTCAGCCAGCCGAGCACTGGCATTATATGATCTGCGGAAATGCACACAGACTTTCCTGGCCTGCCTCAGGACATCCTGTAAGCCCGGGTACCTGCCCAAGAACCGCTGCACCACCAGGTTAAGGACGTGAGCCACAAAGGGCACATGGGTCAGTTGTCCCTGTCGGAGGGCGGAGAGGAGGTTGGTGCCATTGTCGCAAACCACCATTCCTGGCTTAAGCTGGCGTGGCGTCAACCACCTCTCGGCCTGCCTTTGCAGAGCTAACAGAATCTCTGCCACAGTGTGGCTCCTGTCCCCCAAACACACCAGCGCAAGCACGGCATGGCATCTTTTTGCCTGCGTACTTGCGTAGCCCCTTGAACGCCTACGGAGCACCGCTGGTTCCGAGGATAAAGCACAGGAAGAGGCCATGGAGGAAGAAGGAGAGGAGGGGGTGGGGGAAAGAGGTGTGTCACAACCAGTAGTAGCATTTTGGAGGCGTGGCGGCGGAACAACCTCCAACACTACTGCACCTTGTCCTGCATCCTTCCCAGCTGCCAAAAGAGTGACCCAATGGGCTGTGAAAGAAAGGTAACGTCCCTGTCCATGCCTGCTGGACCATGAGTCAGCGGTAATATGCACCTTACCGCTGACTGCCCTGTCCAGCGAGGCATGGACATTGCCTTCCACATGCCGGTAGAGAGCCGGAATTGCCTTCCGTAAGAAAAAGTGGCGTTTGGGAACCTGCCACTGAGGAACCGCACATTGCATAAACTCACGAAAGGGGCAGAGTCTACCAACTGAAAAGGCAGCAGTTGAATTGCTAGCAATTTAGCCAAGCTAGCATTCAACCGCTGGGCATGTGGATGGCTGGGAGTGAACTTCTTTCGACGGTCCAGCAGCTGGGGCAGGGAAATTTGCCTGCTACAATCGGAGGTCGGTGTACTGCTAGCAGAGTGCCCGCAAGTACTTGGCTGTGACACACCTAATTCTACACCTTCATTCCTCTCAGTGCAGGTTTCAGAGAGGACTAAAGGTATAGTGGGGTTGGAGATCCCAGCTGATGAGGAGCAAGGAGAGGTCCGCTTTGTTCTTTGGTGTGGGTCTTTAATGTACGCTTGCCAACGAGCTGCATGGCAGGTCAATATATGTCTAGTCAAGCAAGTGGTGCCCAAGCGGCTGATGTTTTGGCCACGCGAGATACGCTTGAGACATATGTTGTAAATGTCAGCGGTGCGATCTGATGCACTCAACTCAAAAAAGTCCCACACCAAAGAACTTTTGGAATAACGGGAAGAGGCAGCGCCCTGCACAGTCGTAGCTCTGCGGTGTGATTCAGTCGGTGTGCTGCCCTTACGCTGGCCCCCGGAGGGCATCCTGCCTCGTTGGAGATATGCCTCCTCCTCATCCTCCTCCTCCTCCTCTCTCCTATCAGGCACCCATGTGGAGTCAGTGACCTCATCATCCCCTCCCTCCTCATCACTGGAGCCAATCTGGCAGTATGCTGCAGCTGCTGGAACATGACTGCCAGATTGCTGTCCTTCTTGAGTATCCCCTCTATCTGCGCTCACGCTACTGCCTTCCTCTAGCTGGGTATCATCATCAGACCCTTCAAAACGCTGGGCATCCTCCTGGAGCATGTACCCAACACTGTGCTCAAACAGTTTGGGGGACTCCTCAGGAGGACATGGTGGGTCTAGGGAAGGAGTGACTGATGATGACATTGATACGAGGGAAGAGGATGCTTTGGCAGCTGCTTTGCCAGTACCCTGAGCCTGGGTGAGAGAGGATGAGGAGGATGAGGAGGGCTTGGTCATCCACTCTACCAAGTCTTCGGCATGATGCGGCTCAACACGTCCAGCTGCCGAAAATAAGGACAAGCGTGTCCCATGGCCACGTGCTGATGACAATGCACCGCGTCCACGACGTGAACTGTTGCCCCCAGACACAGAGCCTGCTTGCCCTCTTTTATTGGCTCGTGACTGTCTGCCTCTCTTTGTTGGCCTTCCAGACATAGTAATGGCCTGCAGGGAGATGGGAAAACCAGCAATTGGGTAGTGTATGTTGTGCTGGAGGCACACAACACCCACTAACTCCTGCAGATACCTGTATTAGAGAACAGTAATGATGGATATATACAGGTGTACACTGTGCCACTAACTCCTGCAGATGCCTGTATTAGAGAACAGTAATGACGGGTATATACAGGTGTACACTGTGCCACTAACTCCTGCAGATGCCTGTATTAGAGAACAGTAATGACGGGTATATACAGGTGTACACTGTGCCACTAACTCCTGCAGATGCCTGTATTAGAGAACAGCAATGACAGATATATACAGGTGTATATTGTGCTGGGGGCACACAACACCCACTAACTCCTGCAGATGCCTGAGAAAAGAATAGAACATAGAACACACTGTCCCTGCCTATGTATCTCTTTTCCTGCCTGCCTATCTAGCTTAGAGAACAGCAATGACGGATATATACAGGTGTATACTGTGCTGGGGGCACACAACAACCAATAACTCCTGCAGATGCCTGAGAAAACAATAGAACATAGAACACACTGTCCCTGCCTATGTATCTCTTTCCCTGCCTGCCTATCTAGCTAAGAGAACAGCAATAAAGTGTAGATCCAGGTGTATACTGTGCTGGAGGCACACAGCACCCACTAACTCCTGCAGATGCCTGAGAAAAAAATAGAACACAGAACACACTGTCCCTGCCTATCTATCTCTTTCCCTGCACGCCGGAACACACTGCACGAGGCCGCCACGCTGGCGGCCTTTTATAGTGTGGGGCGTGTACTTAACCCCCCTGAGCTATGATTGGCCACAGGCATCCTGCCTGTGGCCAATTATGGCTCTCCTCGCTGCCGGCGCTGTGATTGGCCAAGCATGCGGGGTTACAGTGCATGCTTGGCCAATCACAGCGCCGGGATTGCACTGCGATGGCGCAGTGTATTGTGGGCCGTTCGCGTCACTCGAATTTGGCGCGAACGGCCCATAACGTTCGATCTTCGTCGAACGATTGAACAGCCGATGTTTGAGTCGAACGTGTGTTCGACTCGAACACCGAGCTCATCCCTAATACTCAGATAAGAGTCTGGTATGAATGGTAACCTCTTGCTTTTTTATTGTTCATTTTTATAAGAGTCTAGTATGTATTTTTAGGGGAAACCCCACTCCATTTTTATTTGCATGGGGTCCATCATTTGCATTTATTCTAGACCCACATCTAGGATAAGAATCTGGTATATACTGTATGTAGAGAATCCGTGTCAGTTTGTTTACAAAAAGAACAAAGCAGCCAAAAACTGTAATTTACCAACAGTTTAAACAGCATTTTTTTCTTTGTAAATGTTAACTTTTCTGTAGTTTGTTATATTCATCATACAGATGTGCCAATTCACAGGCAAGTTCAGGGGATCCCACCAAGCATGTTATTTAAATACATTTTGAATTTCTTATTTTAAGGATTATTAAAATTGCCTCCCATCAAACAGAATTTTTAAACTTTTTTCTGCTTTGGTACATGTCCTAAAGGCACTGCTCAGCTCCCTTGGTTTGACAATTGTCTAGCTTTTGCCTAAAAAATGTATATTCGTGATTTATAAAATTTGGTTGCCTTTGCTGTCAATGGGGTTCAAATGCACACATGCATGTGTAGTAGACTTGTGCACAACGGAAAAATTTGTTCCGTTTCGGTTCGTTTCTTTCCGGTCCTGTTGATTCGTAATCATTCGTAATTTTGCTAGACGGGATTTTTCGTGTTCGGACTCATTCGTATTTTTGCAAGCGACATTTTTCGTTGAATTTTTTGTTGCTTTATAATTCGTACTTTCGGTAGAGTACGTTGTTTTTCGTTGATTCTGGACACAACTCCTACTTTCGTAACTTTTTTTGGGTTTGTTGATTCGTAATTTTCCGTGTCTCTCTCACAACGACGCTGCCTATTATGCCTAATGTGCTTCGAATGGATTTGTACTTTTCTAAATACATAGCGGTTATTTGTAACGATTCGAAATCTCGTATTTTACTTTCGTTTTTTACATGCGGCTATAGGCTCCGCCCCTGTACACCATTTTGAGAGGGTTCAGCACGGTGAGGGAGAAGCAGAGAGCAGAGCAGAGTGAGTGTTATTGTGCTTCGAATGGATTTGAAATCTTGTATTTTACTTTCGTTTTTTCATGCGGCTATAGCCTCCGCCCCTGTACACCATTTTGAGAGGGAGTTCAGCATGGTGAGGGAGAAGCAGAGAGCAGAGTGAGTGTTATTGTGCTTCGAATGGATTCGTACATTCGTAACTTTTTTCATAACGAATTATGCCGAAGACCTTCGGGCATTCGCTATTTTGCGGTATAATTTATTTCGGATTCGGTTTTATTCGTAATTGCTCTGTTCGGAAATTCGAATGCTTCCGAATGTCCGAAAGTTGCTAAATTCGGACGAATTTTGATTCGTTACGAAACGAATTGCACAAGCCTAATGTGTAGTATGTATGAGCATTTCTTTGAGCATGGGTATGAATTTGGTTTTCCTGGTACATCTATTCTTACTTCGAAGTAAAAAATAGTACCTTAACCCAATACCTAAAACACTGGAAAGTATACCTATATTTTGCTCACTGACATTTGAATGCCCTTTTTTTCCCCCTGATACTGATTCCCATTGCCTCCAAAAATTCAGTTGCCAAAAAACCTAGAAATTTAATTAATGATATAATTTATTCAGGGTACCGGTAATCTTTTCTTTGTTCAATTTCTAAGCAATTTGTTCAGTGTAATCAGCATAACCAACATCAAAATAATCTTATGCCTTTCCATATGGCTTGGTAAAAAGTTTATCATTGCAAATGTCAGGCTAATGTGATTCATCAACAACCTGCTTATCCATTCCCTAACTCTATTCCACATCCTCTTAACGTTTCTGCGGTAGAAAAAATATGATTGCTCAATCTAAATTAAACTTCTGAGTTTGGTTTCTAAAATGAACTAATGTACATTTTTATAACCTTCCTCAAATATCTCACCTAATTCTCCTAGTTCGGGGAAAATATTATTTGATTTTTTGTTGTATAATTCATGACCTATATGATAGTAAACATTTATATCACATGATACAGTATATTACTCTAACAGGAAGTTGTTTTTTTTAACCAAAATCCATATTAGTTGGGAGGTTTCCCAAAATGAGACTAACCTAACTATTAAAACAATGCTCCTTTATAGTACCTATAAAATCCATTAACTGTTTATGAAAGAAACAAAAATAATTTTTCATTCCTGGATATTTTTTCAGGGTAACAGATTAGACAGGTCCACCTTTTACATTCAGGGAATCCTTTAACCACTTCCCTACTCGCCCATAATAATATGACGTCCACAGATGGGATCTCCCATCCTCGGTGGATGTCATATGACGTCCTGAGCTTTGTTTGGGGATATCTGAATGATGCTTGCAGCTAGAGGCATCATTCAGATATCCTTCTATTCTGCGGGCGATTCTGCGGACCATAAGAACGATCATAGCGGTGGTTCCACCGCTTGATTGTTCTTATAGGCGGCGGGAGGGGACACCCCCCCTCCCGCCGCCATCCGGTGCATCTCCGGGCTCTCCCGTGTCATCGGGGGCCCGAAGAATGAATCGTACGGCGCCGGAGGTGAACCATAGAGATGACTGTTGACCCGATGGTCACCAGTCATCTCTATGACCGTCGGAGGCCCGGGCGCGATGTGATGACGTCACGCCCGGGTCCTCAGAAGTAAACAAAGCCATTGCTGCTAGTAAGCATGAGATTGTGACATTTTTTTCACCGATCTCATGCTTTCCAGCCTGGAGAAGAGATGTGGGGTCTTATTGACCCCGCATCTCTCCATAAAGAGGACCTTTCACTAACAATTCCTATTACAAGGGATGTTTACATTCCTTGTAATAGGAATAAAAGCGATAAAAAAAAATTTTTTTAAAAGTGTAAAAAATAAATAAATAAGTAAAATAAATAAATAAATAATAATAAAAAAAAATTCAAATGCCCCTGTCCCCGGTAGCTCGTGATCAGAAGCGAATGCACACGCACACGCCCACATATGTAAATGCCATTCAAACCACATATGTAAATGCCATTCAAACCACATATGTGAGGTATCGCCGCGTGCGTTAGAGCACGTGCAACAATTCTAGCACTAGACCTCCTCTGTAACTCTAACCTGGTAACCTGTAAAAAATTTCAAAGCGTCGCCTTTAAGTACTGAAGTTTGGCGCCATTCCATGAGTGTGCGCAATTTAAAAGTGTGACATGTTAGGTAGCTATTTACTCGGCGTAACATCATCTTTCATATTTTACAAAAAAAATGGGCTAACTTTACTGTTTTGTTATTTTTTAATTCATGAAACCATTTTTTTTTTTAAAAAGGCGTTTGAAAAATTATTGCGCAAATACCATGCAAGAAAAAAAGTTGCAATGACTGTCATTTTATTCCCTAGGGAATCTGCTAAAAAAACATATATAATGTTTGGGGGTTCTGAGTAATTTTCTAGCATAAGAATGATGATTTGTACATGTAGGAGAGAAGTGCTAGAATAGGCCCGGTATTGAGGTGGTAAAAAAAGCCCGGTGTTGAAGTGGTTAATAAATAAAATCCCATTTTACCACATTTATTAAATAGTGTATAGATTATTCCAAGTTTAAACCTTGGGTTCCCTGTAGTGGGCAAATAATGTGAGTTTTCCAATTTTCCACAGAAAATATCATGCCTTAAGAATATCCCTAAAGAAAGAAGATCCCCTTTGTATTCTTGCATATAAATTTTTTGTTAACATGTAGAAGAAAAGACAGGGAGACCCCCTATGCTAATTACATATTGAAACTAATGGTGTGATATTGCTTGTAAAGCTTGAAAGCATTTAAAACTTTCAGTACATTAATGCTTTTGGACAGATTAAAAATATTTTCTTATTGGCTGTTATTATTTACTGCTCATCTTTAGTGCTTACAATATTTTACTAAGTAATATTCCATGTAATCTACAGACTATGGCTAAGAAAATGACACAAGTGTTATAATTATAATTATTGGTTTAACTTGCCATAGAAAGATTTTTGACTAAAATGAGTATGGGTGTGTATATAATAAATATACAATTTTAAAATGCCAATAAATGTTCATGAGCAGAAGAGCATTGCAAGTTTCAAGATTCTGAACATGGCAAAGGGAATTCAGTTTTCATGATAAAAAGTGTAATAGAGTTTCTTGATGCAGAAATAAATAATGATGTGCTGTCAAGTTTAAAGTCACTTGTGCCTTTTTATGCAAACAAGTCTACAAAAATCACTACTCTATTATTTCCTGTAAGCACCCTGCGAATTCTAAATGATTGAAATAAGATGCCAAAGTTTTAAAATCCATGATTTAAAAGTACATTAACCAATATGATAATATAACAAGAAGCTTATGTCAAGGCTGACTTCCACATTTCAAAGGATCAATCATTTCTTTTTCATCTATATTTATACATCTATTACTTCTCTCGTCAAAGTACAATTAGGGATGCATATACAGACAACAAATCTTAAGAATCAAGTTGTATGTTTTTTAGATCATAATTCAAAGCATTAACATGATGATGGAATTTTACAATTTTTATTTATTTGCTTGTAATATTTTCAGGACTGTAATTTATATTTATAGGGTTTCCCTCTAGTGGTTATCTGTATGCAATGTTAGCAATTTCTGAACAATTTCTAAAATAAAATAAAATAAAAAACAAAATGGAGGATATAGTGATTTCAGTTAAAGTTGTTTAGAGGCTGGTAACTTTTGATTAGAAAAAAAAAAAAAATCATAAATGACAATTATTGTGCTGAAATATTAAGCAGGAGGCACAATCTTCTAAGGTAAATATGTTTTAACAAGAACATTTTTATCTGTTTGCTTTAACTAACATATTTTTAGGCAAAACAAGTTTACAGATAAAACTTTCTAGTCATAGCCATGTCCATACTGGTCCTAGTCTTTTAAATTACCAGTACTAATTATAAATAGGCATTTTTTCAGACAACATTAGAAAGAAAATAAACATAATAAAAATTGCATATTTACGGAATTAGACCCTGGTGAAATTATCACGTATCACTGTACCATTAACAAAAAAATCCTTGCCAACACATTCTGAGATATTATGGAAAATTGTTATCAAATACTTACCGTAATTTTTCATTTCCTGGCCTATCCTCATGTCAGCACACAATGGGTAACGCCACATCTGGTGCCCACATGACCACCTTTTCCTAGCTTGAATAAAATACAGTCCCTCCCCCACTGACGTGTTTGATAATCTAGCCTGCGACAGGCCACTTGGGAGAAAGTCCTGTGCTGACGTGAGGATAGGCCAGGAAAGGAAAATTACGGTAAGTATTTGATAACAATTTTCCATATTCCTGGCCATACCTCACGTCAGCACACAATGGGATTTAACTAGCTGAATAAATGGGTGGGAGAGAACACATGAAAAGAAACATTGACAAACGCAGAAAAGCTGCCAAAGACAAAACGTATTTATATGTCTTGTCCCAAACTTTGCAGAACTTGCCGACTGCACGCCTAGCTTGTAAAGTTGAATGAAGGGCTAGCCATCTCTCATATACTCTTCACTGACATCCTGGCATACACTGACAGGTGTGATGAGCTCATATGTGCAAAAAAATATGGGGAAAAAAACATAATTCTGTCACCTAGAAAAAAACAGGTACCTTGTCTCTTTAAGACCCATCTGCTTTTATCTACTTAATAAAGCAGCAGCAGGTGAGGTCAGACAGCCTTCCAGAGGCAGACAGGAGACACAGAGTCTGAGACAAAAAACAGTCAGACTGTCTAACCCTCGGGAACACACAGCACAGCAGGGGAGCAAACAGCAACAAGTCTTTACCACACAAGAGAAAACTGGCAGGACAGCAGAGAGAGGAGAGTAACCAATTCCTCTGCCGACTCTAAGACTGTTTTTTTTATCTCAAAATAAAAACTTTTGTGTGAAATATATTTGACATTACAGAGTCCAGAACATATACATTCAATTTGGATAAACATTGCATCAAACTGACATACAACATGGTGTTAAATAACAGATTAGAACTGACTTCGCTCAGAGGCCAGGTATAGATACATACAAGTATTAAGTCAGAACTTTACACTTCTACTGTCCGGAGGTTCTAAGACTGTTTAAGCTGCTGCTTGGTGACTGGCGGTCGCTACCTCGTGCCGCCTGTCTCCCTGCCCTCTGTGACATCATCCACCGCTGCTCTCAGACTGAAGACAAAGCCAGGAGAGCGGCATTCTGCCTATACAAGACAGGAAAACCCCAATGATGACATTGCAGAGCTTACTAATACCACACCTGTTAAATATTTGTGCTATTTAAACAACTTTGCCCACGACCCAGCACAAGGGATACCCAGTATCAGGAGGCTTTACCATCCAACATTCTGGGTCTTCCAACTCCATGAGAGGCTGAACATGGAGGGGCGGTGCAGTAGGGGGATATTCTTGCAGCAAACAAAGTACTTACCACTGCAATCCACAGGGGGCCTGGAGCAGACCAAAAAAAATGAACACATCAGTGGGGGAGGGGCTGTCTTTTATTCAATCTAGGAAAAGGTGGTCATGTGGGCGCCATATGAGGCAATAACCCATTGTGTGCTGACGTGAGGCATGGCCAGGAAAGGTATTTTATGTCATATACAGGTGCTCAAACACTTGTCCAATCAATTTAAAAATTAACAAATAGACATAAGTATCTATATATATTTCATGGGCACCAATTATATACATATCACAATATATTACATTCATAACACATATCCATTTATAGTAAAATCACAGAGACGTCTTCATCTCACTATTTGCAGTCAAGACTCCATCAGCAAGGTGAAAAATAGAGTCCCCTCATTGACATGGGTGGGGAAAACAAAAAATAGGACAGGTCATGCCAGGAGGCAATGTGCATATCACAAACAGTTCCGGCCCGTGGGTGTGGTGACAACACAAGGAGGGTGGTGCTGGGGCCACGCCGGCAGACACGATGACTTAATACCCTATCTGCCTACTGGCACCCATCCAATAGCCATGCTGAAATGCAGAGGAGGCCAGATAGCCAAGCCTCATTCTAGTGGTAACAACGCAGCATGAATCCAGCAGGCATATGAAGAGGGGCCACCGAGTGCAGCCATAAGGCACAATGCGGCAGACCGTGAGCGTCGGGTGAAAGAAACCCCGGAGAAGTAGATGAACCCTGAAGTCACCTCTAGGACAAGGGACCAGTGGCACAGACAATGATCGCTAAACAAAGACAATTAATAAAATCAAAATCATGGCATAGTAATAAAGCAATTGGTGAAAGATGTGATTAATCCGCGCTAACCTACCCAATTTTGAAAATATGAGCAAAATATCAAGAATACAAAAGCTAAATGCAAAAATGTGACAGGTGCTGCAAAATAAAAACAGCTGGAATATCAGCTGTAAAACGTATGTGCAAAAGTGATATTTATCAATGCGCAACCTATTAAGTGAGTCAACACAGTGCTAAACCATATGAATAAAGGTGTGTGTGAGAATAAACTCATACAAAAAAAAGGACAATGAAAAATGTCCTACAAATGTACCATAATAATGGAAGAGATGAAAAAAGGGCATAAAAACAACTGCTAAAAATAAATGATCCCCTAAAAATGATGTAATGTTGGCAAAAACAGTTCAAATGTTTCAAAGTTCATGGAAAACAAAGTTGATCACTTCTGATGGTTTTCATCGAACACACGCCTTATCTTGATAATGGGACAGATAACCTTTCCAACTTGCTCAGGTAGATAATAAAGGCAATGGAGGCTTACCAACTCTGGTGGATCTCTATGATGGAGATCTTAAAAGGCTCATTCGCAGGTACAGATGTCCACCGATATACCGCAGGCCAGCGCCACCGACCACCTGATGTCCCGATCCTCCAAAACCTTCAGAGCAGGATGTTGAGGGAAAGACCCCCCTCACTCATGGAGGAGGAAACGATGTTTGGATAATAAAAGAAAAAACTTCATGGTGCAATATCTTTTGTTAAAAAGAAGATACCCTTTATTTAGTTTGGGCAAAACAGGAATGCTTCACATGAAGTTTACAGAGGAAAAGCAGCAAATTCACTGACTTGCCCATAGACGATCGGAGTTTTCGATCGTTTTTTTTATCCATCGAAAAAATTTAAAACATGTTCTATGTTTTAAAACCGATGGAAAAAAGACCGATGGGTCCCATACACGATCGGTTTGTCTGATGAAAACAATCCATCGGACGGTTTTCATCGGTTAAACCGATCGTGTGTACAGGGCTTAACAAGAAAAAGTCAATAAATAAACTACCCTAGAGATCTTACAATTGGCACAATGCCTTGGGGTGAATTTTCCCTATTAGGTAATGTGATATATTTGGATGTATTCATATACTGGCAGTATTTTTAGCCTCCACAGGTAAAAGTACCCGGGTATTTGCAAGGGTCTTTTCTTTTCTTTGTGTTCCTCTAAATTAACTTCACACTAGGTCATTACCAATGGATCTAGTCTAGTGCATTGATGGGTAAACATGGGTGGATCAGGGACTAATGTACTTATTTGTGGGTCACAGGTTAGAAGATGCCAGTATTTATTTATGATTTTTTTCATCTGTATATGTTGGTTGGAAAAAATAGTAATACTCTGCATGGGGTTGTTATTTTTTTGTTCTTTTTCGCCATATAGAAGTTCCTGTCTGTTTTTTTAAACAGTTCCCGCCTTGTGTATAGCATAATGATACCAGGGGGAACCTCTCATCGATCCGGGTGGACATCATATGATCGTGCCCCATGCGTGACCGCAGGGCCACGCAGCTGCACGATCTGTCACCGGCTGCGTCCAATGGACACACCCAATGACCTGGGGAATTGCTGTAACTAGGGATGAGCTTTATGTTCAAGTCGAACATGAGTTAGACTTGAACATTGGCTGTTCGCCTGTTCGGCGAACAGCGAACAATTTGGGGTGTTCGCGGCAAATTCGAAAAGCCGCGGAACACCCTTTAAAAGTCTATGGGAGAAATCAAAAGTGTTAATTTTAAAGGTTAATATGCAAGTTATTGTCCTAAAAAGTGTTTGGGGACCCGATCCTGCCCCAGGGGACATGTATCAATGCAAAAAAAAAGTTTTAAAAACTGTCGTTTTTTCGGGAGCAGTGATTTTAATAATGATTAAAGTGAAACAATAAAAGTGAAATATTCCTTTAAATTTTGCTTGAAATAGACACAAAAGTATGCGTGAGAGGGCTGCACATCCCGAAATGGATATGGAGAAGAACAGATATTTTTCCCGTGGGATTTTTTAGCAGCAATCAATATAGAACAAGGTGTTTTAAGTAAAAAATATTTTATTCAATGGTTTGGGCTTTAAAAGTCAATTGTACAATTATTTTGATTTTTATGAGCTCCGGTATGTATGAGGGCCAAATGCATGTATACAAGGATAAACAATGTGGTCCAGGTATAGCACAATGAAAAAGAAAAATGATACATATTGTGGGGGGGTTAGCTCGGCAGCGGGTGTGTGTGACCCCCGGGATGGGCTCCCCACACAAAACAGGCCCAGCAAACAGAGGTTGTGGTTTTCAAAATCAAAAAAAGGTGCGGTTTATTTTCTATTTACAGTGACAAAACACAGCAAAGCAAAAGAAACATAACCAAAATAAATCCTGGTCAAGTTGACCTCTGACTAAACATACAGGTTTCCTAACTAACAACTGGGATCAGCCTAGTGCTGTCCTAGTCCCTAAGTCCCTGGTTTAGTAAAAGTCCAAACAAATAGCCACACAGGCTTTGCCTCACCGCACAGGGGTTCACTCTCCCTAGACAGTCCACACAGGTCTGGTTCCAGGCATGAGCTAACATCTAATGAAGCTGGGAGTTCTTATAGAGGCCTAAATGAGCTGACAAGGTTCAGCTGGTCTCCTCATCTCTGTCTGCACGACGCCCCACACTCTCCCTAGAGGTATGAGTCATCCATGAGCCCACCAGCCTTATACAATTCTCCACCTAGTTGTATAAGTCGGCGTAAAGCCTGAATCTGGGCGAAATATATCTACCCCCCTGGATGCAACCAGGTGACTTTACCTTCCTGCTGTCACATACCCCCCCCCTCTTGTTTTAACCTCGGGGTTGGAACACCAGCAATCAGGCATTCATGTACTCGAGACAAAGCATCCACATTCCCCATTTGAACGCCAGGGCGATGCTTTACTGTGAAGTTGAATTCCTGGAGGGCCAGGAACCACCTATTCACTCTTCTATTTGTTTCCTTGTTTTGAGCCATCCACTTTAACGGAGCGTGATCCGTAACCATGTCAAAGTGCCTACCTAGCAGGTAGTACCGAAGGGAATCTAGAGCCCACTTCACCGCTAAACACTCCTTTTCAACGGTGGCGTAATTTACCTCATGGGACTTCAACTTCCTGCTGAGGTAAATGACTGGGTGCTCTTCCCCGTTCCAGACCTGGGACAATACTGCTCCTAACCCCACATCTGACGCATCACTTTGTACGACAAAGTCTTTAGAGAAGTCGGGTGAGTACAACACTGGCTGGCTACATAAGGCTTGTTTCAAGAACTGGAATGCTGCCTCAGCCTCGGGGGTCCATTTAATCATGACCGACCCTTTCCCCTTCGTCAGGTTGGTTAGGGGCACAGCCTTAGAAGCAAAGTGGGGAATGAATCGCCGATAATACCCAGCGATTCCCAGAAAGGCTCGTACCTGCTTCTTGCTGTTGGGACGTGGCCAACTCTGGATGGCCTCGACTTTGTTGAGTTGGGGTTTTATTACTCCCCTCCCAATGGTGTACCCAAGATATTTGGCCTCCTCCTGCCCAATGGTACACTTCTTGGGGTTAGCCGTAAACCCCGCTTCCCGAACAGAGTCCAGGACTGCTTGCACTTTTGGCAGATGTGAGGCCCAATCTGTGCTATGGACAATTACGTCATCCAGGTAAGCCGCAGCATACTTCCGATGGGGCCTCAGCATCTGGTCCATTTTCCGCTGGAATGTGGCCGGCGCATTCTGTAACCCGAACGGCATTCTTTTATATTGGAACGCCCCGTCTGGGGTTACAAATGCGGTTTTCTCTTTGGCCGACTTGGCCAGGGGGATTTGCCAATACCCTTTTGTGAGGTCAAGAGTCGTCATGTATCGGGCTGTTCCCAGCCGGTCGATCAACTCATCTATACGTGGCATGGGGTAGGTGTCAAATTTTGTAACTTTGTTCAACTGACGAAAATCGTTACAAAATCGCCAGCTCCCATCCGGTTTAGGCACCAACACGATGGGACTAGACCAATCACTTTGGGACTCCTCTATCACCCCTAAGTTCAGCATTTTCTGTACTTCCTCCCGTATTGCCTCCCGTCGAGCCTCTGGGATCCGATAGGGTTTTAACTTCACCCTTTCACCGGGCGGGGTAATGATGTCATGCTCTACCCCAGATGTTTGTCCCGGCAGCTCAGAGAATACCTCCTTGTTGCGAAGCACAAACTCCTTAACCTCCTGTTGTTGGGGTTGTGACAAGGTGGCTGCTATTCCAACCTCAGGAATCACGCAACCAGTTTGAGCTGGTGACCAAGTGTCTGCGACTAGGGACTCTCTATCCCTCCAGGCTTTCAACAGATTAACGTGATATATCTGTTCGGGCTTTCGCCTTCCTGGTTGTCTGACCTTGTAATTCACTTCGCTCACTTTTTCCATTATCTCGTAGGGGCCTTGCCATTTGGCAAGGAATTTACTTTCAACCGTAGGGACAAGTACCAATATCCTATCCCCCGGGGAAAAGGTACGGGTCTTGGCTCCACGGTTGTACACTCTCTGCTGTGCCAACTGCGCTTGGGCCAAATGTTCCTTCACGATGGGCATTACCTGTGCAATTCGATCTTGCATCAGGGCGACATGCTCAATCACACTCCTGTGGGGAGAACTCTCACTTTCCCAAGTTTCCTTGGCAATATCCAACAGCCCTCTTGGGTGTCTCCCATACAGTAACTCAAAGGGGGAGAATCCCGTAGAGGATTGGGGCACCTCCCTAATAGCAAACATCAAATAAGGAAGTAAACAGTCCCAATCCTTTCCATCTCTATCCACCACTTTCTTCAACATTTGTTTTAGGGTTTTGTTGAATCTTTCAACCAGCCCATCGGTTTGGGGGTGATACACAGACGTACGCAATTGCGTCACTTTGAACAATTTACACAGCTCTTTCATAACCCGGGACATAAAGGGTGTACCTTGGTCCGTAAGCAGTTCTTTACAAATACCCACCCGGCTAAAAACAAGAGATAGCTCTTTGGCTATGGTTTTGGCCGAGGTATTTCGGAGAGGGATCGCTTCTGGATAACGGGTGGCATAGTCCATTATAACTAATATGTACTGGTGCCCCCTAGCGGACTTGATTATAGGACCTACCAAATCCATGGCGATCCTCTCAAACGGGACCTCAATGATGGGTAGAGGGACCAGCGGGCTACGGAAATGTGGCATCGGGGCCAACCTCTGACACACAGGGCAGGAGGAACAATAATTTTCTACGTCCTTCATCACCCCCGGCCAATAGAATCTCTGTAATACCCTCTCTCGGGTTTTCTCTGTCCCCAGATGACCTCCAAGAATGTGCCCATGGGCCAACTCCAACACCAACTTCCTGTAAGGTTTGGGCACCACAAGCTGCTCAACGGTTTCTTCTGCCCTTTTTGCCACCCGATACAGTAGGTCCTTCTCTACGCTGAAGTATGGGTAAGTGCAGGTATTATCTGGGTTCACTAACTCGCCATCTATTTTCACTACGTTTTCCCGTGCCTTTATTAGGGCGGGGTCTTTCAACTGTTCTGTGGCAAAGTTTTCCCTGTGAACCTCAAGATCAGAAAACTCCACAGACGGTAGGTTTTCGTCTGAGGAGGTGGGCTCCTCTCCAGTTTCTTGAGTCTCCCCTGCCAATACTGATAAGGGAAATTCCGGAGAGTCCTCACCACTCTCAGGGGAGTTCTGGCTATCACATTCCTGGTACATAGGGGCACCAGTGAGGGGCTCAGGATCATCCCACAGTTCCCAGAACTTCGGAAAATCCCTTCCCACAATGGCGTCATGCGGTAACTGAGATACTAAGCCCACTGGATGAGAGAGGGTACCTTTGGGGGTCTCGAAACACACTGTAGTTACTGGATACTCTCGGGTGTCCCCATGCACACAAATAACAGCTACCTTGCTATTCCCAGAGACCTCTGTTTTAACTAACTCAGCCTTTATCAGGGTCACAAGGCTACCTGAATCCAGCAATACCACAACATTTCTACCATTAACACACATTTTGCATAAATGTTTCTCAGTTCCTCGAATGGCAGTGCATGCGACTGTCGCACACAGCGACTGACGTCTGCCCGTCAGAAAGTCACACTGCATGGGTTCCTCCACAACCGGGCAATTGGCTGCAATATGTCCCGCTTGCCGGCAGCGGTAGCAAACGATCCTTCTTGCCGCCTCTTGAGCCGCTGATTTCCCAGGCTGTTCTCGCCAAACTTGGGGTAGAGCTCCCACCCTCTCACTCTCTCCACCCTCACCCCTTGGAATCCTCTTATCCGCCCCTGGGGATGGTCTGGTCTTAGGGTGGAAAGTCCGAGTGTCTCTGGAAGAGGCCGTCAGGTTCTCTGTAGCCAAGTATTTCTCCACACGATCCACAAGACCATCGGCCGTCTCTGGGTCTCCATGGCTTACCCACTTTTGGATGGCAGTAGGAAGAGCTCTCAAAAACCGATCCATTACAACACGTTCCACAATCTTTGGTGCGGACAAAGTCTCTGGCTGTAGCCACTTTCTGCTCAGGTGAATGAGATCATACATTTGAGACCTGGGGGGTTTTCCAAGCTGGAAAGTCCAGTTATGCACACGCTGAGCCCGGACAGCCTGGGTGACACCCAGCCTTGCCAATATTTCAGCTTTTAGCATCACATAGTCTTTTGCTTGGTTAGGCTCTAGGTCATAGTAAGCTTTCTGCGATTCACCAGTTAACAGAGGAGCCACCAGTCCAGCCCACTGCTCCTCAGGCCACTTTTCTCTTTCAGCGGTCCTTTCAAATGTGGTCAAAAATACCTCTGGATCATCCTCTCCAGTCATTTTTGTCAATAAACGACTCACCCCAAAGGACGCGGTATTAGTGGGACGGCTTTCCTCACTGGTCTGCGGACGTTGCTGCATTACTGCTTCCATCTGTTGTTGTAGTCTCTGCTCTTGCTTCTGCAACAGGTCTATGAAGCGGGCCTCAGATTGCTGCTGGGCTCGTTGCTGAGCCTCCAGACTCTGTTGCAAAGTTGCGTTTGTCTGCTGCTGGGCTGCAAGGCTCCTTTGCAAACCTGCATTTGTCTGCTGTTGATTGGCATTTGCTAGAGCCAGCTGCTTCAGTATCTCCTCCATGCTGGCTTAAAAAAAACTGCCACTGGTTCTCCACCAACTGTGGGGGGGTTAGCTCGGCAGCGGGTGTGTGTGACCCCCGGGATGGGCTCCCCACACAAAACAGGCCCAGCAAACGGAGGTTGTGGTTTTCAAAATCAAAAAAAGGTGCGGTTTATTTTCTATTTACAGTGACAAAACACAGCAAAGCAAAAGAAACATAACCAAAATAAATCCTGGTCAAGTTGACCTCTGACTAAACATACAGGTTTCCTAACTAACAACTGGGATCAGCCTAGTGCTGTCCTAGTCCCTAAGTCCCTGGTTTAGTAAAAGTCCAAACAAATAGCCACACAGGCTTTGCCTCACCGCACAGGGGTTCACTCTCCCTAGACAGTCCACACAGGTCTGGTTCCAGGCATGAGCTAACATCTAATGAAGCTGGGAGTTCTTATAGAGGCCTAAATGAGCTGACAAGGTTCAGCTGGTCTCCTCATCTCTGTCTGCACGACGCCCCACACTCTCCCTAGAGGTATGAGTCATCCATGAGCCCACCAGCCTTATACAATTCTCCACCTAGTTGTATAAGTCGGCGTAAAGCCTGAATCTGGGCGAAATATATCTACCCCCCTGGATGCAACCAGGTGACTTTACCTTCCTGCTGTCACAATATATATACATGTACAGAACAGAGGGGATACCCCGATGCATTTTGACCTAGTTGCAGGTCTTCCTCGGGGGGGGGGGGGGTTCTTACATTCTGAAGAATATAGATAGATAAGTACATTAGTTACATAACATGTTGCAAAATATCTCCTAACAGTTATCAATAGGTCAATGAGTACAATTATTTATAGTAGTTCCTTATTAGTAGTAATTTATCTTCGTATAGAAAAAGAGTAACTGGGAGAAAAACACACTTTATTACATATTTACCCTCTTGATTACATGGATGGGCCCAAACCGGAGATATAAAATCCTGACTCCTCTGGGTCTCTCCAATTCCCCCACGGGCAAAGCTCCTGGGACAGTGCTGGGGTGGCATCCTCCCCCCCGCCCATAGGCGGGTCCTAGCCACAGACAGAGACTGCTCTCAGGACGTCACACTTGTGTGGAGGCAGACAATTACGGACTGGTGGGCGGGTGGGGTAAAGACCCCTGGGAGCCTAATCCAAGCACCTAAGGGTGATGAGGATATATGCAATTAAATAAAAAAAAATATTACCTATATTGAAATTCTCTGAATTGCAGATTGGTATTTTTATGTGTATAAGTGCAGATAGGCGGTAGAGGATAAAGGTATATGTAACAGTGATAAACAGTCAAAATAAACAACGTAACATTCAAGAAGTGATAAATGAATAAATGAAAATATTCAAATAGTCCTCAGTGATATGAGTTGTGTAACGTAAAAGTCACCAGAAAATACTGAGTTCATTAATAAAAACAAAATTGAT
The DNA here is from genome assembly GCA_029206835.1 of Rana muscosa. Lineage (NCBI taxonomy): Eukaryota > Metazoa > Chordata > Amphibia > Anura > Ranidae > Rana > Rana muscosa. Next base: position 249,478,004 of record CM055117.1, on the reverse strand, counting down.
AGATGCTGGTGAGAATCAAAATAATGGTGCTCCTAAATGAACTTGACGTGAAGCGAGTGCACTAAAAGTGACCACCACCAATCGATAGTAGAAAAGGCTTACCAGAGAGAGTGGACCCCAAAAACATACGTTCAGAGGGTCAACCAGACATGGGTAAGCCACTGTTAACAGCGAATCTCCAGCTGCGATTCAAACAGGAACCTCAAACTTCAATCAAATACAGAAGGTAGGGAGAAGTGTCTCTTGTATCCAGATGTGATGACACTTGCAGGTAGTGCCAGGTATATCAAAAAGAATGTAACAGAGCTTAATCAAATGATCAAATGGCAACAGTAGGGTCTCCCAGACGATGCATTTGGATGCGAAACGCGTCGGGAGACCCTACTGTTGCCATTTGATCATTTGATTAAGCGCTGTTACATTCTTCTAAATGTAAGTGTTCCTACCTACAATAAATACCCTTTTTATACAGTATTACACTATGTGCCTTTTCTTTCCTTTTACTTTCTGGCATATATCTGGTATCACCACCTGGCCCTAACCGGGCACTACCTGCAAGTGTCATCACCATCTGGATACAAGAGACACTTCTCCCTACCTTCTGTATTTGATTGAAGTTTGAGGTTCCTGTTTGAATCGCAGCTGGAGATTCGCTGTTCACAGCGGCTTACCCATGTCTGGTTGACCCTCTGAACGTATGTTTTTGGGGTCCACTCTCTCTGGTAAGCCTTTTCTACTATCGATTGGTGGTGGTCACTTTAAGTGCACTCGCTTCACGTCAAGTTCATTTAGGAGCACCATTATTTTGATTCTCACCAGCATCTATCAATTTTGTTTTTATTAATGAACTCAGTATTTTCTGGTGACTTTTACGTTACACAACTCATATCACTGAGGACTATTTGAATATTTTCATTTATTCATTTATCACTTCTTGAATGTTACGTTGTTTATTTTGACTGTTTATCACTGTTACATACTGCACTTCATTCCAGTGCAGTTCTCATTTAGTTTAGCGCTACACTTTTTTGTCTTGTTCGTATTCCACCATTTTTCAATTGGTTGTGTGAGCTGCTATACAATCAGGCAGCGCAGAATTTTTTGTTTTTGTTTTGATAAAGGTATATTTGCCTAACTAAATGGGAGAGAGGGGCAAGTATCTAATGGATATTGGTGTGTATGAGTAGTAGCGATGGAAACAGGTTATATGATGGGATGTGCCAAACATCCATCTACAATTTATCATAATTGATTAAATGGAAAATAAAGTGAGGCCAATAGATCTATTCTGGTGGAATGTGAAGGTATATGTTAGAACATGTGAGTAGGTGTATCAAAAAACAAAATGTCAGCATTACATGAAAATATATGATGATGCCGTGAAAAATGAACGCGTATGTGAAAAAAGACTGGATGTAATTGAAGTGATGGAAATGTAGGAAAGGGGTGGAAGAAAATGAGGAAAAGAAGGGAAAGGGAATGAATTAAAAAGGAGGAAGGAGGGGGAAAAAAGGAAGGAGGGGGGTGGAAACAAAAGGGAAAGATGCAGGGGGGGGAGGGGTGAGGGGATGAAAAAAGAAAGGGAAAAAAAGGAGGGGGAAAAATGAAAAGGGGGGGAAGGGAAAGAAAGGAATTGTGAACAGTTCTGATGAATACAAGTGAAGGTGTAAAGTGAAAATGAAGGAGTATGACACTCAGTGTGATATGTGAATGTGGAGGTCAGAATGTGATCAATAAAAATAGTATAATAAAAATAAATGTGAAAATAAAATAATATAGATTAAATGAAAAAAAAAATGAATAAATGGACCACCAATAATAATAATGAATGAATGAATATAAATAAAAATAAATATAAATAAAAATAAATATTAAATATTAATGAAAATGAAATTAATAAAATAAGGAATGTGAATGAATTGGAATGTATAAGCTAAAAAGAAAGGGGGAGGGGGGATTGTGTGTGATGTTTGGTAGTGAGAGCGTGTATATGAATGCCAAAAGAAATGGGACATATTGGCTGTACCGTTATACTTACATGACAGTAGTATATGGATATAGACAGACACTGATAGAAACAGTAAAAGTGAGAACCTTTAAAGGAAGAAGGGAAAATGCGTTTGATGAGTAATAACTTTACATGTTTTGAACATGCCCAAAAAACTATGATAGAAAGTTCCATCTGTCATAGTAGCCACCTAAGGATGTCTCCTTACCTCACTGGGAATGTAGTATCATAAATTTCTGGTGTTCCTTATGCGGGTACCCATTGCAAGGAAAACTTTTATGTGGACGATGCCCTCCTGATCCTTATCAATCCTATCATTACTCTTACCAACCTTCAGGTGATGCTGGATAACTTTTCCGTTATCTCGGGCTCCATATTAATCTCTTTAAGACCACTGCACTGAACATCACCCTTCCTGGCGACCTAGTCCTGCATTTACAGACCCAATGCCCCTATCGCTGGGCATCTTATTACATAGATTATTTGGGGATTAAACTCACTTCCACTTACTCCACTTTGTTTTTGGCCAACTACTATCCTCTGCTGCCCTCTCTTCTCCACTCCTGGCAATTTCCTTCCCTCTCTTAGATAGGCTGGATCCATGCCGTTAAAATTACGATCCTCCCCAAGGCCCTCTATTTCTTTCGGACCTTGCCCATACAGAATATAATCCTTTGGTTTATATGGGCTCATAAACGCCCCAGAGTTCCCAGATTAATGCTCTACACCCACAGATTACAAGGTGGCTTGGGAGCTCCTAATATGGCCAAGTATTACTTGGCAGCTCAGATCTCTCAACTGCCCATGTTACATGTCACTTCTGACGTCCCAATATGGGTGCTTTTAGAACTACCTAATTGTGCCTCGATTTCTTTAGAAGCGTTGCTCTGGCTTCCTCATAGATTACGTCCCATAATGCTAAGCCCTTTAATGCTTCATAGCTTGAAGCTGTGGGATATTTCAGGAACTTTATGTCCTCGTTCTTACTTCTTCTACCAATTGTTAATAATCTCCTTTTTCTACCGGGGTTAGAACGACCTCCCTCCTTCTCCTGGTGGACCTCTGACGGCTTCACCAGGGTGCATCACATTTTAACTGCATGCTTGTTTCTATCATGGGAGGCCCTTCAGGAGACACACGAGATTCCCAGGCAAGAGCACTTCCACTACTTCAATTGTGCAATTGGATTTTGTCTCTTCGTTGTACCTCCACCTTTCCTTTTTAGCAAGACTTCTTTTGAGCATACTTGTTTACATTCTCCGGGGTCCCCTGGTCTTATCTCATAGCTTTATGCCTCCCTTAATTGTAGGTCGTCTTTATCGACCCTTTCCTATGTGACACAATGGGAGCGAGACCTTGGATCTGGTATTGAGGGGGAGGACTGGCATAAAGCCTGGACATCAATTGCGAAATGTTCATTAAACACTACCACCCTAGAGGCCGCTTATAAAGTGCTCCTGGGGTGGTACTGGGTCCCAGCTAGGCTGGCCCATGCTTATCCTGGCAGCAGTGATAGATGTTTTCAGGATTGTGGTCAACATGGGGATTTCCAACATATATGGTGGCCTTGCCCATGCTTGATCGGCTTCTGGTCCAGGGTCTTTGGCCTGTTGCAGACGTTATTTCATATGACAATCCATAAGGATGCTCGATTGGCTCTTTTACATTGCCATATACCAGGCCTCTTTACACCCCAGCAGAAATTTGCCACATACCTTTTTATTTCTGCCAAGAGAGACATTGCCCAGGCCTCCGTCTGTTGCTTTCCAGGGGGTAAGAACCAGAATGACAGCTATGATGATTTATTAGCAGATGTCCAGTATACTGAAGGATTTGCATGCAAAATGTTTGAAAATCTGGGAACCGTGGATAAGTTACTACCTTTCATCCCTGCCCCCGACTAGTTATGGTCGGCTTTAAACCTTGTTTCGGCAGGTCTCGTGTCCGTGGTACTCGCCCTCTGCTGGGGCTCCTCTTTTACTCTATTTTCTCTCTCTTGCTTTTTCTTTTTTTTCCCCCTGTTTCCTCCTTTTCCTCTTCCTTTCTGATACAAAGGCTAGCAATGTAGACTGCTGTACTCAAGGGTACAAGTTAATATAGTCTATGACACATGCCTAATTTTCAACCTGGTCCTCTATGGCACTGGTTACAGTTTATTGTAATGTTATTCATTATGTGTTCTCTCGCTTCTTCCTTACATATCTGTTCAATGTCGCCCCTGCATGGGCAAACCACGGCTTGTTGCGACTTTTGAAACTCCATTAAAAATATAGAATTTTTTTATGGCAATCAACATTCCTCTCTTTTTAACTTCAATTTTTGCAGCAAGGGCATAGGGAAATGACTTATGGGTGCACATTGGAGGTTTGCTAGGCATAAAGTGTGTCTTCTGAACACAAATGACATCTCCTTTAAGCTTTTGTGCTTCATTCCATACCGCCTTTCTTTTGAAAAGGCTATTCAAGCCATGAATATTAAGGGAGACATGACTCATTAGTAATGTAGGACTTTAAGGCACCTTGCATGTATAGATAAGCAGGAAACAAAAGCAAAGCCAATATCATTCAAACTCAAGAGGCTGAAGATTACCTGGCTGTGGCATGGTAAGCAAGGGTCCATGAGCAAGTCTGTTCAGGTCAAATTTCAGTGATCGATTGAAGTTATGAGCAGGTGGTATGTCAGCGTCTGTGGTAGAAACAAAAAAACTGAGAACCTTTGGACAGAAAAGGAAAAGGGAGAAACAAGTAAAAGACAAGAGATGACTCTCAACCAATGGATCAAACCGAATATTCATTTGGGGGGTATTTGCCCTCTCGAGCAACTGGTTTCACCAAGCAGTATGTACACCAAGCCACTACAAGATATACAAGAGACTGTATATTTTGGGCTTTATTCCAGAGGTGATCCACTTTTGCAGGTGAAGGTCTTGTAGCGGTGGCTTGTTTCTCATTGGGGATCAAGCCCCATTCCTTAGCTAAGTGCATGCCTTCCTCAAGTGATGACACCTTGTAGGATCTGTTGTTCCAAGTGACAAGTAGTTTAGCTGAAAATCCCTAAATAAGGTGGTTGTTCCGGTACATCTTGGTTAGGGAAATTAGATTCCTGTGTGCTTGCATACTATGCTGCAACAAATCTGTGGACAGAGCCAACTTCGAATAGGGATCAGGCAAGGGAGAGTTTTGCCAGGCATACTGCATCAAATTCTCTTTGACGTGGAAGAAATGTACTTTTGTGATGACATCACGTGGTATGTGGCAAATATGCAAGTTTTGATGGCCTATGGGCTCTATCCACTACCAATTCACGCTTAGGTGTGTCAGGCAGGAGGACAGAGATCAGTTGTTGAATGTATTTTGGGAGATCAGCTGGGGGAACAGATTCATCAAAGCCCTTGAATTTACCATTGCTCCTCCTTGAACCGTCTTCAAGGTCAGCTAATTACATTTTTAAAACCCTTATCTCGTCCTCTGCAATGTTGTGCGCATCTACTAATTCCTTGATATGCCTTTGCATATTTTCCCATTTTTTTCTACATGGTCAACCCTCTCACCTATGGACTCCACGCCAGCTCTGATTTGAGAGGCCATAGACATCAGATCCCTGTGCAGGGATCCCCTCAGAAACACCAACATATCTTTCAGTGGTATCAATGCAGTCAATAAATTCTCTGGTTGAGTCACAGAATCTGTCCCCGTTGTCCCTCTCATCTGCATATATGTGTGATTGAGACACTTTGGAGCTGAATTTCACAGGGCTGTGTAGCGATGTGCCCCTTTGTGAAGATTGGCAGCTGCCCCTCTATTGTGAACCTCATGGCGAGCTGCTTGCTAAGGAGGACCGGGACTTGCTGCTGCTGGCACCATCTTGGGTCACTGGAGCCCCGGCCAATCTGAAGAATTTTGTTAATTTGCGGGGACCCACTGCCACTTTTAGTTTTCCCATGCTTTGCCAAGGGAGTCTGCTGGCTCTGTGGGAACAAGAGGTAGCTGGTTAGCTTTCCTTCCTCACTCTGGTAGAGATCGCATGCCCTCTGAGCTCTCTCCTCACGCAGCCATTTTCCCTGGCTGCTGGCTCTGCCATTCCAGGTTTTCATTCAATTTTTTTCTCTTCAGACATAAGTTTGAGGAAAGCAGCTATATTGGCATTTGAAATTAAAGAAGGAAATTTATCTGAATTCTTTATGTTTTTGTTTTTAAATGAGCTGTCACATGGGATGGGTGAAGCAGTCTGCTCAGCCCTCTGACCGATGTCAAGGTCCTCAATCATATCTGTATTCCTGATCCTCCAAAAGAGTCAATAGATAAATTAGATTGTCCTGTTGTTCTCGATGGTCAGTCTCAAGTGTATCGTGTTGTTTAGCATACATATTTTTTCTAATAAATTTCCTGGCAAAAAGCTGAAAGTTTTTAATTATTTAAAATTTGTAAAAAAAAAATTAAGGGCAGAGACTGGGGCCCTTGCTAAGGACCTTCATTTCAACTGACGTAAGCTCAAAGGAGAAAAGATTTACTACATAAAGACCAGTGTCTTGATTAGTGATTTGGGTCTGGAAATTGGAAGAAATAAATGTAATAAGGGTGTGTTGCGATTGGGATTGTTGTGAGTTGAATCTAAAAATAATCCTACTTATGAATTATTTGAGTTCAGTGAGTGATCCTTGATGTGAGAGGGAGATATGTGATCAGTGGGAAGACCAAAGTAAAAAGCAGTAGAATTCCCACCACCAAACTGTGAATGACCTGTTACCAAAGAGAAATTGACACCAGTGCGTAAAGGTGAGAGTTGTTCAACAGTACGTTTTGTTGTTTTTTTTTGCAATTTTTCTTGTGAGCCATTGCTATAGGATAATTTTTTGACATTTTGTGCTCTTCTAAATTTGGTGAAGTTTTGAGAGACACTGGAAGAAAGAGAGGAAGACGGCGAAGTGGCGGCGAGTCGGCGTTAGCGCGTGCGCGCATGCGTGGTAACGGCGCGCGTCGCGCGTCGGTGCGCGCGGGAGCACGCAGTGACACGTTCTGGCGCCAATCTGGGGCTATTTGAAGGGGCTTGTGCTGGGGCTCCTTGCTGTCCGGTCTACAGCGTTTCCTAGACCCACCTGCTATCTGCTGTTACCCTACCGATCTGTTCCTGTGACCCGGCTTGTTCCTGACGCTCCTTGCCTTCTGCCTGCCCACTGACCCCCGGCTTGTTGACCTCGCTTCCGCCTGCCCCTTCTGCTACCTGCTGCCTGCCCGTTGCCAACCCGGACTGTCTAACGACTCTGCTTCTGCCTCTCGCACTGCACCTGGTCTGCCCGCCAGTGGATTACCTGGCCTGTTTGAACCTGCCAGTGCCCGGTACTACAAGACACCTCCCCGCTGTCTGCCGTTTGTCTCCTCGGTTCCCTGTGTGCCAAGCCTGCCTGCTGTCCAGCTTCCCTGCTGCCGCTGAAACCTGCACTGAGCTTCCTAGGTCCAGCTCCATCTCTGCACCAGTGTTCCTGACAGGCACTTGTGCGACTCCGCACTCCCGAGCTCCCTGTTCCCATCATCAGGGGTTCCGGAGTAGGAGGTGCAAAAGAGGCCGCTCCCTGCATCCCAGGCTCATCACCAGGTACGTGACAGTACCGGACAGCCATGTCCGAGCCTGCGCAGGGAGCAGACCCAATGGAGGAACTTTGCCGACACCTGGATGGGCTAACCCAGGCCGTCAGAAGCCTGCAAGAGGGTTATACCCGACTGGAGGGCCGAGTCCAGGCCCTATCCTCCTCAGCTTCCTCCTCCACTGGGACTTCCACTTCTCCCTCGGTGGTCATGATGCCGCCTGAACCAAAGGTACCCACGCCTGAGCGATTCTCAGGGGAGCGGAGCAAATACAGAGCCTTTCGGAATGCCTGCGAGCTCTTCTTTGCCTTGCAACCACGGACCTTTTCACTAGAATCCACCAAAGTGGGGTTCGTTATTTCCCTCCTGTCTGGTGAGCCTCAAGCCTGGGCCCACCGCCTCTTGGAGCATAAAGACGTTTCACTTAATACCTTGGACACTTTCTTCCAAACCATGTCCCAACTTTACGAGGATCTGCACCAGACCGCCACTGCCGAAGCAGCCCTGCATGCCCTTCAGCAAGGCCGCAGACCCGCAGACCCGCCGAGGATTATGTTTCTGAATTCAGGAGATGGAGCTCAGACACTAATTGGAATGATGCTGCTCTTTGGTATCAATTCCGTTTGGGACTCTCTGAACCACTCAAAGATGAACTGGCACGTGTGGGTGTGCCCGGAACTTTGGATGCTCTAATCAACCTGACCATCCAGATTGACCGTCGCCTACGAGAACGTAGGACTGAACGAGCCACCGGGCCACCTCGCCCGGTCTGGATGTTGCCCCGGGTGCCCAGCTCTGCCAACTCAGCTCCTCCATTCCCAGCTTCAGCCTCCTCTGACAACCCAGAACCCATGCAGCTGGGACTTCTCCGTCCCTCTCTCACCCCTGAGGAACGTCAACGCAGGCGAACCCTTAACCTGTGTCTGTACTGTGGAGAACCCGGACATTTTGTACGGACCTGCCCGGTGAAGATCCGTAAGTGCCTCTCCATGTCGTCTGTGTATTTACCCGTTATACCCAGTAATTCCGCTCACCTGGCGATTCCCATTCTTTTGCAGCTCCCAGGAGGGAATATTCAAGTCAGCGCTATCATTGACTCCGGGGCCTGCAGTTGTTTTCTGGACTTAGCTTTTGCCACCACACATCACATTCCTTTGCGCCCTAGAGCTAAAGGGCTTTCTGTATACCTCGCTGATGGGTCGACCCTTAAATCCGGACCAGTCACACAGGAGACCCTACCGCTGGCCACAACCATTGCCAGTACTCATCAGGAATTACTATGCCTAGATGTCATCAAGTCTCCTCTGTTCCCCATCATCCTGAGCATGCCCTGGTTACAGGCCCATAACCCGCAAATTAATTGGACATCAGGAGAAGTCAGTTTCTGTTCCCCCTACTGCCGTCAACATTGTCTGCAGGAAGTTTTGAGTACCCCTTCTCCCTTGCTTTGCATGGATTCTGATGCTGAGGCCCGCCAGTCAGTTCCTGAAGCATACCATAGCTTCCTGGACGTTTTTAGCAAGAAAGGGGCTGAGACTCTTCCTCCACACAGGCGTTACGACTGTCCGATTGAGCTTCTCCCCGGGGCTGAAATCCCCTTTGGCAGGATTTTTCCCCAGACGGAACTTGAACTCAAGACCCTCAAGACCTATGTGGATGACAATCTCATGAAAGGGTTCATCCGTCCTTCTACGTCACCGGCAGGGGCAGGGATTTTCTTTGTTGAGAAAAAGGACCAGTCCCTCCGGCCTTGTGTGGATTACAGAGAGCTCAACAAAGTGACGATAAAGAACAGATACCCCCTTCCTTTAGTTCCTGAATTGTTTCAGAGACTGGGATCTGCAGTTATTTTCACAAAACTGGACCTCCGTGGGGCCTATAACCTGGTGCGGATCCGAAGCGGGGATGAGTGGAAAACTGCCTTTCGCACTCGCTTCGGGCACTTCGAATACTTAGTCATGCCCTTCGGACTCTGCAATGCCCCGGCTACGTTCCAGCATTTTGTGAACGATATTTTCAGAGACTACCTTGACCTTTTTGTTATTGTTTACCTGGACGACATCCTCATCTTTTCCCCCTCCTTGGAGAAACACCGGGAACACGTTCGGAATGTGCTCGCACGGCTTCGAATGCACAGGTTATACGCAAAACCAGAAAAATGCGAATTCGAACGCCAAAGCATCCAATTTCTTGGACTTGTCATCTCGGTGGAGGGTATCACGATGGACTCCCAGAAAGTGGCTGCAATTCTTGACTGGCCGGTGCCTGTAGATAGGAAAGGCATACAGCGCTTCATCGGATTTGCAAACTTTTATAGGAAGTTCATCAGGGGGTTTTCGTCCATTATCATCCCATTAACCAACCTAACCAAACAGACGGTCCGGTTCCAGTGGTCTTCAGAAGCCCAAACGGCCTTCGAGACCCTTAAGGAATTATTTACCTCTGCATCCGTTCTGAGGCACCCTGATGTGGCTCTTCCATACATACTGGAGGTGGACGCCTCGGAAACCGCAGTTGGGGCGGTTCTCTCCCAAAGACAGGGGCCCAAGGCTCTCTTACATCCGGTTGCCTTTTTCTCCCGTAAGCTGTCAGATTCGGAGAAGAACTATGATGTGGGAGACCGGGAATTACTGGCAATCAAAGCCGCCCTGGAGGAATGGCGGTATCTCCTGGAAGGAGCAGCGCATCCGATCCTGGTCTATACGGACCACAAGAATCTGGAGTATCTGAGAGTGGCAAAGAGACTGAAACCCCGGCAGGCCAGGTGGGCACTTTTCTTCACACGTTTCTCTTTTCATATAACGTATAGACCAGGATCAAAGAATACTAAACCTGATGCTCTCTCACGAATGTTCTGTGACCCTGAAACACCTGCCCCTCCGGATACCATCTTGTCACCTGGAAACTTCCTCTTGCTTCAAGAGGACTTGCTATCTCGGATCAAGCAAGCATCCAGGGGGATCTCTCCCTCACCTAGTACAGAGGTACAGCTCAAGGATGGACTTTTATGGTACAAGGACAAAATCTTTGTACCAGAAAGCGTGCGAGTCGCGGTCCTTAGTTCCTGTCACGATAACAAACTGGCTGGACACTTCGGGGTACTCAAGACCTCCGAACTACTACAACGCATGTTCTGGTGGCCGCAACTATCAAAGGACTGTAGGAGCTACGTGGAGTCTTGCAGCACATGTATCAGAAACAAGGGAAGTAAGTCCAGAGCCTGGGGTCTGTTGAAACCATTGCCCGTACCCGAGAGGCCATGGAAGATGATCTCCATGGACTTCATCGTAGAACTTCCCCCCTCGGAGCTTTACACCACTATCTTCGTGGTCGTGGATAGACTATCAAAGATGGCGCACTTCTTGCCCATGAGGGGTACGCCTTCTGCTCCTGAGACAGCTAAAATTTTTGTCAAGGAAATCATAAGGCTCCATGGCATCCCTGCAAACATTGTGTCGGATCGAGGGGTGCAATTAACCTCCAGGTTCTGGAAGGCCCTGTGTGAAGCTCTCGGGATTAACTTGTCCTTTTCGTCTGCCTATCATCCACAATCAAATGGCCAGACTGAACGGACGAATCAGACACTTGAGCAATACCTACGCTGCTTTTCTTCATTCTCGCAGGAAGATTGGGTACCTCTACTGCCGCTGGCCGAGTTTGCATACAATAATTCGGTCCACTCCGCCACAAAGCAATCCCCGTTCTATGCTAACTACGGCTTTCATCCCTCATTCTTGTCCAACTGTATCCGGGAGTCTGCTGTACCTGCTGTCCAGGAGACATTGGATTTTTTCAGAGCAAACAATGAGTTATTACGCGACACGATGACTAGGACACAAGAATATAATAAGGAAGTGTTCGACAAAAAGAGAAGAGGAGAACTCAATCTGGAACCCGGGGATCAGGTGTGGTTATCTACACTGAACCTTAGACTTGCCTGTCCCTCAAAGAAATTGGGTCCCAAGTTTGTGGGTCCTTTTCCTGTCAGGAGACGGATTAACAGTGTGGCCTATGAACTGGAGCTACCAGAATCATTCCGGATCCACCTGGTTTTTCATGTTGCCTTACTCAAGCCTACTGTTCCTGATCCCTTCTCGGGACGTGACACCGGCCCTCCTGAACCAATCTTGGTTGACGGTGAAGAGGAGTTTGAGGTGGAATCCATTATGGATTGTAGAAAAAGGCGCAACCAAGTCCAATTTCTTGTAAAATGGAAGGGATATGGCCCTGAGGAGAACTCATGGGAACCTGAGTGCAACATCCATGCCAAAAGATTGGTTCAGTCCTTCAAAGACTCCCATCCAGTTAAGATGGCCCAGTTGGGCATCCGGAGGCTGCCCATTGGAGGGGGGCAATGTCATGATGGGCAATCTCACCTGCAAGCTGGCGAAGCGGCGGCGCGCGCGGGTACGCGCCTGCGCAATAGTGTCGAATCGTCGTTAGCGCGGTCACGCCGGCGCAGTGGCGGCGAGTCGGCGTTAGCGCGTGCGCGCATGCGCGGTAACGGCGCGCGGCGGTGCGCGCGGGAGCACGCAGTGACACGTTCTGGCGCCAATCTGGGGCTATTTGAAGGGGCTTGTGCTGGGGCTCCTTGCTGTCCGGTCTACAGCGTTTCCTAGACCCACCTGCTATCTGCTGTTACCCTACCGATCTGTTCCTGTGACCTGGCTTGTTCCTGACGCTCCTTGCCTTCTGCCTGCCCACTGACCCCCGGCTTGTTGACCTCGCTTCCGCCTGCCCCTTCTGCTACCTGCTGCCTGCCCATTGCCAACCCAGACTGTCTAACGACTCTGCTTCTGCCTCTCGCACTGCACCTGGTCTGCCCGCCAGTGGATTACCTGGCCTGTTTGAACCTGCCAGTGCCCGGTACTACAAGACACCTCCCCGCTGTCTGCCGTTTATCTCCTCGGTTCCCTGTGTGCCAAGCCTGCCTGCCGTCCAGCTTCCCTGCTGCCGCTGAAACCTGCACTGAGCTTCCTAGGTCCAGCTCCATCTCTGCACCAGTGTTCCTGACAGGCACTTGTGCGACTCCGCACTCCCGAGCTCCCTGTTCCCATCATCAGGGGTTCCGGAGTAGGAGGTGCAAAAGAGGCCGCTCCCTGCATCCCAGGCTCATCACCAGGTACGTGACAAGGACAAGGAAACAGTATCAATATCATTGTTATAATTGAACTTAGATTTGCCCAGATTCCATTTATATGCCTTGTTATCGTTGGAATGCAGTTTGATCTCTACAGAATTTAGCCTCTTTGGTAGCTAGGATTTTTTAAATAAATACCTCTATATGTTCCTTGAGTTCCTGCTTCAGTTGGGCATAGTTGGTATGATTTGTGAATGGTGTTAGAAAAAATGTTAATCCAAATCTTTATCTATCATCTTGATTCTGTTGTTGTATGCAGTGATCAGGAAGGTCATCATGGTTTTGGAACAGGATTGTAAATTATGTTCCCATTCTTTTTTGAAAGTATCATCCAAGTTGGTTGGCGTAGGGAAGATTTGGATACTCAAACCCCACCGGTTTAATCTCTTCTTTGATATTGTTTTTGTGACCCGGGACAGGGGCTTTTGGAGAGAACTGGGAAACCTTTGTTTCAGCCTCCCATGTGCCTCTTATGTCTAAGTGACCCTGTGTCTATTAGGGGCACAGGTTGACCAATAAAATGGAACAGTAATATTTATCCACAATATCCCCCAGGAAATATACAAAGACTATTCCTGGTTTATTTGATTCTGAACTATACAGGTTAATTAAAAGAGCTGATCACATTGGCCTCTGTACAATGGAGGAGATTGATAATCTGCTACTGGTGGGCTCCTGCTATTGTGAGAACGTGTCCTGTGTTTATACTTATGATAATGTGGATTGTGTGTTCTGAGCTAGGAGACAGCAAGGCTGACCTGAAAGGTCAAACCTCTAAGTCACCTAGACTGGTTAAATGATTAGTTAATTAGCTCATGTTAATTTATGTTTATGGTTACAGTTTGTATTGTTAGGGTAATATGATCAGGAGGGGGGAACCTCCTCCTCAAGTGTATATAAGACTGTATTATTGTTCTTATAAACAGTTCTATTTCTGGTGTACTCCAAAACTGGTGTTGCCTGGTTCTTTGGGTAACTTAGCCAGATCCACTGGTCTTGTGTTCCAAAGTTTAGGAAGCAATATACTGATGGAAGCACTCAAGCGGAGTGTGGGACATTCCGTCACAATTGGTGTCAAGCAGTGGGATGCTTTCTGAAGTCTAAGACATCCAATCCTTCACTGAGATCCAAGATCGGGATAGCAGACTTTGGTCACCCCAACAGAGATATGGATCTGGCATCAGAGTTCCCAGGGCTGCTGCAGTTCGTCCTTTCAGCATACTCCAGGAATGTGTCTGCAGATGAATACCTGGAGCTCAGGCAGCAGATTCTGATATACAGTAGCAAGTGCTTTCCAACCCCTGAGCAATGGGCCAGTGACCAACAGGATTTGCGGATGCCATTCCTGGGACAGGACCCTAAGGAGCAATGGGTGACTGAGTTGGACAGGCTCGTCCAGAAGGAGATACAGCTGGAAGATCAATATCAGGCTCTGCAATGGCATGCAGAGCAGGGATATTTAGGGGAGACAACCGAATGCTTTCCGTAGGGATAGAACTTTGGCAGCCCTGGATTGCTGTGGGAGAGCCTTACAAGTGTTTTTGTGTTTGGCGATGAAGGGCAACCTACCCTTGAGGACCTGCAAGAATACAGAGAGTCTATGCCTGGTCTTGTAGGGGTATCAGAGCTTAAACCTGATCTGGAATATTTGCTAAGGAAAGTAGAGCATCTGGGAAGGGCATACAGGGAACTGATAGAATACGTTAAGCAGCATGCCAGAGAATCGACAGAAAAAACTCCAGAGATTGCCGTCCCCAAAGCTGAAGTGCTGACAACAGGGCAGAGCGCTGCTAACCTCTGCCCAGCACCGGTAACATCTTCTTTGTTCTACAGACAGGAGTTGGCGAACCTCTATCCCCAGACACCAGTTCTAGAGACTGGGTATTTCATCGACTTTTCCGCTGAGGAAGAACAAACTGGTGAGCCTCCAGCAGAAGAGCTGGCATCAGGGCCCAACATCACTGAGCTCTGCCCAGCACCAACAGCAGCTTTGGTCTTTCTGAGAGAAGAGGCAGTCAGACTTTCTCCCACACCACTGGCAGGGACATGGGATTTCCTGCCAATAGCATCTGTGGAGTTACAGGAAACTTCTCCAGCTGAAGTGCTGACAACCGGACAGAGGATCCAAGACCTCCTCCCCACACCTGCAGCAGTTCCAGAGGTCCAGGGTGAGAAGGAGATGGTCACTTCAAAGCAGCAGAACAGGATCCAGGGGGAGAAGGAAGAGAAGGTTGTTGCCCCCCCTTCTCAACAGTCAGAGTGGAGGAAATTGTCTTCACTCCCTAGCCAGGACTCATGCACCTGGGAGACAGTGACAAAGAAAAGCCATCCCAGAAGCCCGATGACAGAACAGGAGATGGAACAGCCAGCCCAATGGCAGCTAAACAGTTTGGAAGAGACGGAGGTCATCTTTCCTCCCCAGAAGCAGATCCAAAGTCTGGGAGTGGAGGAAGCCGGCCTCCCGCCCTAACAGTTAGCCAAAGCAGATGATGAAGAGCCCCAACAGAAGTGCTGGCAACAGGGCAGAGTGCTACCAACCTCTGCCCAGCACCGACAACAACTCTGGAGTTTCAGGGAGCCATGGCAGCCCCTCTCTCCAGCGACAAGCTGATGTAGTGAAGCTTCTGCTCCCAGCTGAAGCACTGGCAACTGGGCAGATCATCGCTGGGCACTGCCTAGCACCTACAGTGTCTCTACAGCTTCAGGAAGCTAGGGCGATCAGCCCCTTTCCCCAGCAGACCGAGTCCTGGAATGATGTAGTAACGCTTCTACTCCCAGCTGAATTGATGGCAACAGGGCAGGGTGCTACCAAACCCAGCACCGGCAACAACTGTGGAGTTCCAGGGAGCCGTGACAGTCAGCTCCTCTCTTCAGCGACAAGCTAATGTAGTGAAGCTTCTACTCCAAGCTGAATCGCTGGCAACAGGGAAGAGCATCGCTGGCCTCTGCCTAGCACCTATAGTGTCTCCACAGCTTCAGGAATCTTGGGTAATCGGTCCCTCTGCCCAGCAGACTGAGCCCGGAATGTTAAAAACTTCCCAGCTGAAGCACTGGCTGCCAGACAGAGAGTCAATGACCTCTGCCCCACACCTACTGATGACAACTATTCCTTGCAGCCAAGAATGGGGATCATGCGGACTGACTGTGTGAGTTCACTCTGCCCGACTAACGCATGTCCAGACCAGGTGGAGGTCTGGGACCTTGTTAATCAACTTTTGATGGGGGAGAAATGAGACAGACTCACCCGGGACAGGGGCTTTTGGAGTGAACTGGGAAATCTTTGTTTCAGCCCCCATGTTCCTCTTATGTCTAAGTCACCCTGTGTCTATTAGGGGCACAGGCTGACCAAGCAAATGGAACAGTAATATTTATCCACAATATTTCCCAGGAAATATACAAAGACTATTCCTGGTTTATTTGATTATGAACTATGCATGTTAATTAAAAGAGCTGATCAGATTGGCCTCTGTACAATGGAGAAGATGGATAGTCTGCCACTGGTGGGCTCCTGCTATTGCGAGAAGGTGTCCTGTGTTTATACTTATGATAATGTGGATTGTGTGTTCTGAGCTAGGAGATGGCAAGGCTGACCTGAAAGGTCAAACCTCTGAGACACCTAGGCAATTAAATTATTATTTAATTAGCTCATGTTAATTTATGTTTCTGTTTACAGTTTGTTTTGTTAGGGTAATATGATCAGGAGGGGGGAACCTCATCCTCAAGTGTATATAAGACTGTATTCTTGTTCAAATAAACAGTTCTACTGGTCTCGTCTCGTGTTCCAGAGCTTAGGAAGCGATATACTGAAGGAAGCACTCAAGCGGAGTGTCATGCTGTCACAGTTTTCAAATGTAAATACATGCCAATGAAAAGAGGACTTTTTCTCACGTCCAGACGAAGCTACGCAACATCAAAGCGAAACGTGACGTCGGCAACGCAACCCCTCGGCCCGACAGCGGAGATCCGTATACGGAGGACAGTAACGGATAGCAGCGCGGGGCATAGTGGATTGTAAAGTCCTGGTCGGAACGTACGAAACGCAAACAGCGCGAACCTTTGAACTCTTCACGCTGCTACAGATTTACATAAAAAAAAAACGCAAAGACCAGCAGACAGTGAGACATTCCATCCCGACAAGGAGATCTGGTTGAGCACGGAGCCACAGCTAACTCAAAGGACGCTGAGCATCTGAAAGGGTAAGGTACAAATTAAGTTCATCTTCAACAGGGGGTTTCCAGTGAAATGCACTGACCCCGCTCTGCATGTCAGATTCAACTGAACCCTAGATACCCGTCCCCTTCTGAATACACTAAGAAGGTGAAACATTTCTGTGGCTTCCCTAGCTCCCACCACTCCGCGCTGTACTGAAATATTGACTATGCCATTAGCGGTCATATTTTAAAGCAACAAAAGAATCAATGACTTAAACTCCTTCACTACATCTGATCGCCATTGAAGGAAAAGTGACCAAAAGCTCACCATCTCGGAAAAATCTGTACAGGGCTATTAATGCACTCTAGTGTGATCCCTAGAGTGCAATAGGAACACCTGTTCCTTCCATCTATTTCCCAAAAATCCCACGGAGACCATTCCAATATCTTCCTTTCCCCTAGGAAGGTGATATCAGTGGTCAATATTTCCATCTCCCCTTGTTAGGTTCAAATTTTGTTAGGGTTTATTCACAGTGAAGCTGCACTATGGTACCTACTGGTTATATGAATAAATTATGATATTGGCTGCAATCAAGCTAATCTTACCATTTTGCAGCTCCATTGTGAAATTAATTGCCGGCGTCCGGACCATCTGTGCTGTGTGTCTTTCCCCTCATTGTTGGTGATGGTACTGTTAGTTCTGTTTGTTTTAATTGTTTGATTGCCACACTTTCCGAATTGACCTCCTCTTTTAGGAGTCCATCGGAAAAATAGTATATGAAGTTCTATTTTATTCGCCTGTATATTTGATTTAATATGCATGTTTAAACCTTTCCCCTTTTGATACTTAAAAATAAATGGTTTATATTTTCTAACCCCTTGGCCTAGACTAAATTGTTGTTTAAAAGTAGCCACTTTCTCTTAATCCCCTTCTAATTACATCTGGGATTAATATTTTTTCTGTATGCTGTTTCTCAGGCTACAAACGACAAGATAATTTTATACTCTAGCTATACGCATCTAGTTCATATTTAATGAACGGGCCTTCGGTTCGAATCACCCTGGTACTCGTTTTTTCCCCTTTTTTGTTTGCTTTTTCTCTAATAGTCTCTTTAACCACTTGGCTCCCACGCTGTAGACGAAAGACGTCTACAGCGCGGCTCCTATCTGCCGGGTGGACGTCCATGGACGTTCTCCTGTTTACTTCCGCAATGCGCGCCGCCGTGGGCGCGCATCGGGGGAAAAGCTGTGCCCGCTGTGTCACTTGGGTGCCGATGCGTGTGCCTGGCGGCCGCGATGTCCGTCAAGTACCCGCGATCGGCAGTCACAGAGCCAGGGACGTGGATCTCTGTGTGTAAACACAGAGATCCACGTCCTGTAAGGGAGAGGAGACCGATGGTGTGTCCCTTGTACATAGGGACACAGATCGGTCTCCTCCCCCAGTCAGTCCCCTCCCCCCCACATTAAGAATCACTCCCAGGGAATACATTTAACCCCTTGATCGCCCCCTAGTGTTAACCCCTTCCTTGCCAGTCATATTTATACAGTAATCAGTGCATATTTATAGCACTGTTCGCAGTATAAATGTGAATGGTCCCAAAATAGTGTCAAAAGTGTCTGATCTGTCCGCCGCAATATCGCAGTCCTGACAAAAAATGCAGATAACCGCCATTACTAGTAAAAAAAAAAAAAATCTCATAAATCTATCCCCTATTTTGTAGGCGCTATAACTTTTGCGCAAACCAATCATTATACGCTTATTGCAATTTTTTTTACCAAAAATATGTAGAAGAATACATATCGGCCTAAACTGAGAAAAAAATTATATATTTTTTAAAAAATTGGGATATTTATTATAGCAAAAAGTAAAAAATATTGTGTTTTTTTCAAAATTGTCAGTCTTTTTTTGTTTATAAAAAACGCAGATATGATCAAATACCACCAAAAGAAAGCTCTATTCGTGGGGAAAAAAGGAAGTGAATTTTGTTTGGCAGCCATGTTGCACGACCGCGCAATTGACATTCAAAATGTGACTGTCAGGAAACGTTCCATCCGCTGGTGATATTTATTATTTGTCTTGCAGTACTGTGGTCCACCAGCAGGTGTCTCCTGGCAGTTTGGAACTGTCAGGAGAATCTTTCCCTGCTGGTGTTGTATTATCTTTTGGACGCAGTACTGGTTTCCACCAGCGGATGGATCCTGGCAGTGTGGGACAGGCAGCACTTCCTGCGGTCAGCTGTGACCTGAAGCCTGATTACAAGACTTCTTTTAAATACCCGGCAAGTACTAACACTCCTTGCCCTGGTATCTCTCTCCCTGACCTAGGACCTTTGACCCTGACTTGAGCCTGCATCCGGCCCGATCCCTAACCTGCAACCTGCAACCTGCATCCTGCTTGACCCGATCCGACCTGATTCCTACCTTGAACCTGCATCCTGCTTGACCCGATCAGACCCGATCCCTACCTTGAACCTGCAACCTGCATCCTGCATCCTGCTTGACCCGATCCGACCCGATCCCTACCTTGAACCTGCATCCTGCATCCTGCTTGACCCGATCCGACCTGATCCCTACCTTGAGCTCATCCTGCATCTGTCTCTCCGGTTACCTAGATCCCTGCTCTGCAGCCAACCCATCCGTCCCCTCCCTGTTCCCGTTTTATTCCCATCCTTACCCATCTGCTTGATCCCCTTGTGTATGACCTCGGCCTGGCTTTTACTACGATTCTGGTATTTCCCATACTTGTATATACTGTTTATAGTCACTGTTTATTGATTTATTTATTGCACTGTGTTCTGTTGGAGGTGGTTGTATGTTGGTCACTTACCATAATAAATTGTTATATTTTCACTTACACCCGTTTGGTCTCCTCTATGCAGTCACACAGTCTGGTCTATTAGCCTTCTCTGACAGTGACACTGCTGAAAGTTGAAATTTTGCCTGGGCAGGAAGGAGGTATATGTGCCCAGTAAGCAAGTGGTTAATTTACGAAAACAGATTGGAAAGTTCTGTATCTTTGAGTTCTTTATGACCAAAGTCTTTATATAGATTGGACATAAATGTGTCCAGGTCTTTGCCTACAAATCTTTCCATGTTAACAGGTGAAAAATTACTTATAGAATAGTCCCTCCCTAGTAATTTAGAAGGTATTCTTGGAGCTCTAATTTTGGAGATTTAGGCTACACCATAGCACCATATCTTTACAGTTCTATTATTATCAGGGTAGCAAATACTCCTCCCTCCCTCTAACCTTGTTGTTTTTTGACAGAAATTTTTTTATTTTAGTTTTTCTTCACTATATATGTAGAAAAAATGGACATATGTATGACAGGAGTCCTATATTGACCATCCATTGGATAAGAGGCCAGTCCGGAAGAAGATTTGTGCATACTATTATAATCCAGATGTGTTTGGCTCCTCCCCTCTCCTCATGCCGATCGGTACAGCATGTGAGAAGAGGGGGAGAGCCGAGTGCAGCAGCGCTGTGGGTCTGGATATAAAGTTCCCACAGCGCTGTTCTGTGCCCAGTCATGGATAATCCATCCATCCATGCTCCATCCGTGCTCCATTCATGGCTCATCCATGCTCCATACATGCTTCATCAATTCATCCATCCATCCATGCTCCATCCATGCTCCATGCATGCTCCATCCATGGCTCATTCATCCATCCATGCTCCATGCGTGATCCATCCATGGCTCATCCATCCATCCATGCTCCATGTGTGCCCCATACATTCTGCACGCATGGCTCATCCATCAATCCTCCATCCATGCTCCATCCATGGCTCATCCATTCATCCATGCTGTATCCGTGCTCCATCCATGGCTCATCCATCCCTCCATGCGCCATCCATGCTCCATCCGTGCTCCATTCATTTCTCATCCATCTATCCGTTCTCCATCCATGGCTTATCCATCCCCATTCATGGCTCATCCATCCCCATCTATGGCTCATTCATGCTCACCCATCCCCATTCATGGCTCATTCATGATCATCCGTGCCACATCAATGATCATCCGTGCCACATCAGTGGTAATCCATGCCACATCAATGCCCCATCAGTGCTCATCCATGCCACTACAGTGCCTCGCAAAAGTGTAATAGGTAGTCAAATTAGATTTGAAATGTATGCCCCTGATGGTGATCCCTGCATGTTGGGCCTCTCTATGTGGCCAGGCTGTGTCACACATGTGGTATCCCCATACTCAGGAGGAGTAACAGAATGTATTTTGGGGTGTAATTTTTGCTATGTATATGCTATGTGTTAGAAATATCTTATAAATGGACAACTTTGTGTAAAAAAAAAAATGCCGTTTTACTTTCTTTCAACATTTTCCCAAAAACTTGTGGAAAAAAATGACATGTTCAAAATACTCATTATGCCTCATAGATTATACAATAGGGTGCTTACTTTCCAAAATGGGGTCATTTTTGGGGCATTTCCATTGTCCTGGTGCTCCAGGACCTTCAAAATTGTGATAGGTAGTCAAAAAATGTAATGTGTAATTTATGTCCCTAGAGCGCCTGATGGTGGTTCCTGCATGTTGGGCCTCTCTATGTGGCCAGGCTGTGTAAAAGTCTAACACATGTGGTATTGCCATACTCGGGAGGAGTAGCAGAGTGTGTTTTGGGGTGTAATTTATGGTATGCGTGTGATGTGTGAGAGAAATAACGCATTAATGTGAAAAAAATAAATAAAAAAAAATCTTAATTTTGCAAAGAAAAGGACAAATGTTTCATATGGATACAGTGTTGCATAACTGAGTAATTCAAATATCAAAATGTGAGAGCACTGAAAGCTGAAAATTGGTCTGGTTGGGAAGGGGGTTTAAGTGCCCAGTGGGCAAGTGGTTAAAGACATATTTCTCCTAAATATAATACTAGGTTTTCCATTATTAAATATTAAATAGCTGTATCACCCCTCAATATATGCCAGTGATTTTGTAAGACATCTCTAATTGTGAAATCAACCAAAATGTATGTTTATGTTTATGCTGAACATTTTCCTGGAACAGTAATAAATCCCACAGGCAAATTTTACTGGTATGTAAACCTTTGACTTATTTCCCAAAATCCACATTAAGTTTGTAATTCTATCTCATGAGCAAATATTGGCCCATTGTAATGCCTTTTATTAGATGTCAATGTTGGGAATTTCCTGCATGTAGCACAGTGTTCCCAGATACAGGTTTTTCCATAAAACTATGTTTCAGTTACATGACCTTCACCTCTAAAGATGGACAGGTCTAAGAAGAATATATTATCTCTACTTCGGACTAGGGATGAGCTTCATTTTCGAGTGGAACCCAATGTCGACTCGAACATCGGGTATTCGATCGTTCGACGAAGATCGAACATTATGGGCCGTTCGCGCCAAATTCGAATGGCGCGTCACGGCCCATAATTCACTGTGGCATCTCAGTGCATTGCTGGCTGATGATTGGCCAAGCATGCACTATGACCTGCATGCTTGGCCAATCACAGAGCAGAAAAAACGGAGAGCCATAATTGGCCAAAGCCAGGGTGGCTTTGGCCAATTATGGCTCAGGGGGTTTAGTACACGCCCCACACTATATAAGGCCGCCGGCTCGGCGGCCTTGTGTAGTGTGTTGGAGTTGTGAAATGAGAGTTTACAGAGACAGATAGTGTCATTTATATTGAGTTAGATAGAGCAGTCAGGCGAGTCAGTTAGCTGTAGTTACAGTGTGTAGAGGATATATATTCATCCCAGGTGTTGTATATATATTTATACACTGTTTTGAGTTTAGCTAGATCCGTTCCTGTTAGTCTCTATACTGTGACAGGCAGGCAGGTGATTGTGCTAGCTGCAGACAGTCAGTGTTTCACTTAGTGTACTGTGTGCTTTGCATAGCATTCACCTAAAGCGTAATCTGAATACAGTTAGTCTCTATACTGTGACAGGCAGGCCGGTGATTGTGCTAGCTGCAGACAGTCAGTGTTTCACTTAAGTGTACTACTGTGTGCTTTGCATAGAATTCACCTAAAGCTCACCGGAATACAATTAGTGACTATTATAGTGGTGTTCTCATAATAAAACCACATGCAGAGAGCTGCAAGTATTTTTAGTGTACTGTGTCCTCTGCACAGTTTTCACCTAAAACTAACGGAAAACAATTGCTGCTTTTCCCATACTAACACCACAGCAGGCCATTAGTATGTCTGGAAGGCAAACAATGAGAGGCAAACAGT
Source organism: Rana muscosa (assembly GCA_029206835.1). Lineage (NCBI taxonomy): Eukaryota > Metazoa > Chordata > Amphibia > Anura > Ranidae > Rana > Rana muscosa. The sequence continues at coordinate 249,454,910 of CM055117.1, read as the reverse complement.
CACGAGGCAATCAAAGAGGGCAAGCAGGCTCTGTGTCTAGAAGCAACAGTGCTGCTGGTCGTGGACACGGTGCATCCTCATCAGCACGTGGCCGTGGGAAACGCTTGTCCTTCTTTTCGGCAGCTGGCCATGTTGAGCCGCAACATGCCCAAGACTTGGTAGAGTGGATGACTAAGCCGTTCTCCTCCTCCTTATCCTCTCTCACCCAGGCTCAGGGTACTTTGTCTGGCAAAGCAGTTGCCAAAGCGGCCTCTTCCCTCGGCTCAATGGCATCAGTCACTCCTTCCCTAGCCCCACCATGTCCTCCTGAGGAGTCCCCCAAAATGTTTGACCACAGTGTTGGGTATATGCTCCAGGAGGATGCCCAGCTTTTTGAAGGCTCCGATGATGGTACCCAGCTAGAGGAAGGCAGTAACGTGAGCTCAGAGAGAGGGGGTAGTAACGTGAGCCCAGAGAGAGGGGGTGCCCAACAAGGTCAGCTTTCTGGCAGTCATGTTCCCCCAGCTGCAGCATACTGCCAGATTGGCTCCAGTGATGAGGAGGGAGGGGATGATGAGGTTACTGACTCCACATGGGTGCCAGATAGGAGAGAGGAGGAGAAGCACATCTCCAACGAGGCAGGATGCCCTCCAGGGGCTAGCTTATGGGCAGCACACCGACTGCATCACACCGCAGAGCTCCGCATGTGCAGGGCGCTGCTATCTCTGTGCGTTATTCCAAAAGTTCTTTGGAGTGGGCCTTTTTCAGATGTGTGCAGCAGATCGCACAATTGCCATTTGCAACATATGTCTAAAGCGTATCTCGTGTGGCCAAAACATCAGCCGCTTGGGCACCACGTGCTTGACCAGACATATGTCGACCTGCCACGCAGTCCGTTGGCAAGCACACCTAAAAGACCCACACCAAAAAACAGGGCGGACCTCTCCTTGCTCCTCATCAGCTGGGATCTCCAACCCCACTATACCTTCAGTCCTCTCTGAAACCTGCACTGAGAGGAATGAAGGTGTAGAATTAGGTGTGTCACAGCTAAGTACTTGCGGGCAATCTGCTATCAGTACACCAACGTCAGATTGTACCAGGCAAATTTCCCTGCCCCAGCTGCTGCACCGCCGAAAGAAGTTCGCTCCCAGCCATCCACATGCCCAGCGGTTGAATGCTAGCTTGGCTAAATTGCTAGCACTTCAACTGCTGCCTTTTCAGTTGGTAGACTCTGCCCCCTTCCGTGAGTTTGTGGAATGTGCGGTTCCTCAATGGCAGGCTCCCAAACGCCACTTTTTCTCACGGAAGGCGATTCCGGCTCTCTACCGGCATGTGGAAGGCAATGTCTTGGCCTTGCTGGACAGAGCGGTCAGCGGTAAGGTGCATATTACCGCTGACTCATGGTCCAGCAGGCATGGACAGGGACGTTACCTATCTTTCATGGCGCATTGGGTGACTCTGCTGGCAGCTGGGAAGGATGCAGGACAAGGTGCAGTAGTGTTGGAGGTTGATCCGCCACCATGCCCCCAAAATGTTACTACTGTTGATTCTGACACACCTCTCTCCTCCACCACCTCCTCTTCTTCTTCCTCCATGGCCTCTTCCTGTGCTAAATTGTCCTTGGAACCAGCGGTGCTCCATGGGCGTTCAAGGGGCTACGCCAGTATGCAGGCAAAAAGATGCCATGCGGTGCTTGAGCTGGTGTGCTTGGGGAACAGGAGCCACACTGGGGCAGAGATTCTGTCAGCTCTGCAGGGGCAGGCGCAGAGGTGGTTGATGCCATACCAGCTTAAGCCAGGAAAGGTGGTTTCCGACAATGGCACCAACCTCCTCTCCGCCCTCCCTGTTTGGCTCATGTCCTTAACTTGGTGGTGCAGCGGTTCTTGGGCAGCTACCCGGGCTTACAGGAGGTCCTGAAGCAGGCCAGGAAACTCTGTGGGAATTTTCGCCGGTCATATAATGCCAGTGCTCGGCTGGCTAAGCTGAAAAAGGATTACAACCTGCCCAAGAACCGCCTAATCTGTGACATGCCCACCAGGTACTCTACGTTGGCCATGCTGCAGCGGCTGTACACACATCAGAGGGCCATCAATGAGTATCTGTTGCAATATGGCACCAGGACAGGGTCAGGGGAGCTTGGATTTTTTCCCCACGCCAGTGGGGCATGATCAGGGATGCATGCACTGTCCTGGCACCATTTGAGGAGGCCACGAGGATGGTGAGCAGTGACAGTGCATGCATCAGTGACACTGTCCCTCTTGTCCACCTGTTGGAGCACACACTGTGTGGAATAATGGACAGGGCACTTGAGGCAGAACAGAGGCAGGAAGAGGAGGACTTCCCTACCTCTCAAGGCCCCCTTTATCCAGACAGTGTTCCTGCTGGCCCGACTATCACACAGGAAGAGAACGAGGAGGAGGAGGAGGAGGATTGTGTCAGCATGGAGGTGGAGACTAGCACTCAGCATCAGCAGCAGTCTTCAAGGGATCAATTACAGTCCCAAGACACCCATGGACTTGTACGTGGCTGGGAGGAGGTGGCTGTGAATCATGTCGTCCTCAGTGACCCAGAGGACTCCGAACCGAATGCCTCAGCAAACCTACGCTGCATGGCCTCCCTGATCCTGCAAAGCCTGCATAAGGATCCTCGTATTCGTGCGATCAAGGAGAGGGATCATTACTGACTGGCAACCCTCCCTTATCCACGTTACAAGGGTAAGGTTGCGGACCTTATCTTGCCGTGGCAGAGGGAGTAGAGGATGAGGCATCAGAGACTGGGAGCTTACAAATTCTTGGTCCTGGATAGGGATGAGCTTCGTGTTCGAGTCGAACATACGTTCGACTCGAACATTGGCTGTTCGATCGTTCGACGAAGATCGAACGATTTGGGCCGTTCGCGCCAAATTCGAGTGACGCGAACGGCCCACAATGCACTACGCCATCGCAGTGTCATCCAGGCGCTGTGATTGGCCAAGCATGCACTGTGACCCCGCATGCTTGGCCAATCACAGCGCCGGCAGCGAGGAGAGCAATGATTGGCCACAGGCAGGATGCCTGTGGCCAATTATTGCTGAGGGTGTTTAGTACACGCCCCACACTATAAAAGGCCGCCAGCACGGCGGCCTAGTGTAGTGTGTTCCGGAGCAGGGATAGAGTAGCATAGGCAGGGACAGTGACTGTTATTTCTTTCTTGCTTAACCTGGATTCCTTTAGTTTAGGGAAAGAGAAGGATAGGTAGGGAGAGTGTCAGTGTGTTTTGTGCTTCTGCTATAGTGTGCTTAAAAAAAACATTTATTCTAGGGACAGAAAACTCTAGGTAGGGACAGTGTCAGTTTCTTTCACTCTGCAAGTCCTTGTTTCCAGGGACCTGTAAGGACAGTGAGTTAATTGTCCTTGTGCTATATTGTGCTTAAAAAAAACATTTATTCTAGGGACAGAAAACTCTAGGTAGGGACAGTGTCAGTTTCTTTCACTCTGCAAGTCCTTGTTTCCAGGGACCTGTAAGGACAGTGAGTTAATTGTCCTTGTGCTATATTGTGATTAAAAAAAACATTTATTCTAGGGACAGAAAACTCTAGGTAGGGACAGTGTCAGTTTCTTTCACTCTGCAAGTCCTTGTTTCCAGGGACCTGTAAGGACAGTGAGTTAATTTTCCTTGTGCTATATTGTGATTAAAAAAAACATTTTTTCTAGGGACAGAAAACTGTAGGTAGGGAGAGTGTTTTTTTTCTTTCACTCTGCAAGTCCTTGTTTCCAGGGACCTGTAAGGACAGTGAGTTAATTGTCCTTGTGCTATATTGTGCTTAAAAAAAACATTTATTCTAGGGACAGAAAACTCTAGGTAGGGACAGTGTCAGTTTCTTTCACTCTGCAAGTCCTTGTTTCCAGGGACCTGTAAGGACAGTGAGTTAATTTTCCTTGTGCTATATTGTGATTAAAAAAAACATTTATTCTAGGGACAGAAAACTCTAGGTAGGGACAGTGTCAGTTTCTTTCACTCTGCAAGTCCTTGTTTCCAGGGACCTGTAAGGACAGTGAGTTAATTTTCCTTGTGCTATATTGTGATTAAAAAAAACATTTTTTCTAGGGACAGAAAACTGTAGGTAGGGAGAGTGTTTTTTTTCTTTCACTCTGCAAGTCCTTGTTTCCAGGGACCTGTAAGGACAGTGAGTTAATTTTCCTTGTGCTATATTGTGCTTAAAAAAAACATTTTTTCTAGGGACAGAAAACTGTAGGTAGGGAGAGTGTTTTTTTTCTTTCACTCTGCAAGTCCTTGTTTCCAGGGACCTGTAAGGACAGTGAGTTAATTGTCCTTGTGCTATATTGTGCTTAAAAAAAACATTTATTCTAGGGACAGAAAACTCTAGGTAGGGACAGTGTCAGTTTCTTTCACTCTGCAAGTCCTTGTTTCCAGGGACCTGTAAGGACAGTGAGTTAATTTTCCTTGTGCTATATTGTGATTAAAAAAAACATTTATTCTAGGGACAGAAAACTCTAGGTAGGGACAGTGTCAGTTTCTTTCACTCTGCAAGTCCTTGTTTCCAGGGACCTGTAAGGACAGTGAGTTAATTTTCCTTGTGCTATATTGTGATTAAAAAAAACATTTTTTCTAGGGACAGAAAACTGTAGGTAGGGAGAGTGTTTTTTTTCTTTCACTCTGCAAGTCCTTGTTTCCAGGGACCTGTAAGGACAGTGAGTTAATTTTCCTTGTGCTATATTGTGCTTAAAAAAAACATTTTTTCTAGGGACAGAAAACTGTAGGTAGGGAGAGTGTTTTTTTTCTTTCACTCTGCAAGTCCTTGTTTCCAGGGACCTGTAAGGACAGTGAGTTAATTGTCCTTGTGCTATATTGTGCTTAAAAAAAACATTTATTCTAGGGACAGAAAACTCTAGGTAGGGACAGTGTCAGTTTCTTTCACTCTGCAAGTCCTTGTTTCCAGGGACCTGTAAGGACAGTGAGTTAATTGTCCTTGTGCTATATTGTGCTTAAAAAAAAAACATTTATTCTAGGGACAGAAAACTCTAGGTAGGGACAGTGTCAGTTTCTTTCACTCTGCAAGTCCTTGTTTCCAGGGACCTGTAAGGACAGTGAGTTAATTTTCCTTGTGCTATATTGTGCTTAAAAAAAACATTTATTCTAGGGACAGAAAACTCTAGGTAGGGACAGTGTCAGTTTCTTTCACTCTGCAAGTCCTTGTTTCCAGGGACCTGTAAGGACAGTGAGTTAATTGTCCTTGTGCTATATTGTGCTTAAAAAAAACATTTATTCTAGGGACAGAAAACTCTAGGTAGGGACAGTGTCAGTTTCTTTCACTCTGCAAGTCCTTGTTTCCAGGGACCTGTAAGGACAGTGAGTTAATTTTCCTTGTGCTATATTGTGATTAAAAAAAACATTTATTCTAGGGACAGAAAACTCTAGGTAGGGACAGTGTCAGTTTCTTTCACTCTGCAAGTCCTTGTTTCCAGGGACCTGTAAGGACAGTGAGTTAATTTTCCTTGTGCTATATTGTGATTAAAAAAAACATTTTTTCTAGGGACAGAAAACTGTAGGTAGGGAGAGTGTTTTTTTTCTTTCACTCTGCAAGTCCTTGTTTCCAGGGACCTGTAAGGACAGTGAGTTAATTTTCCTTGTGCTATATTGTGCTTAAAAAAAACATTTTTTCTAGGGACAGAAAACTGTAGGTAGGGAGAGTGTTTTTTTTCTTTCACTCTGCAAGTCCTTGTTTCCAGGGACCTGTAAGGACAGTGAGTTAATTGTCCTTGTGCTATATTGTGCTTAAAAAAACATTTATTCTAGGGACAGAAAACTCTAGGTAGGGACAGTGTCAGTTTCTTTCACTCTGCAAGTCCTTGTTTCCAGGGACCTGTAAGGACAGTGAGTTAATTTTCCTTGTGCTATATTGTGATTAAAAAAAACATTTTTTCTAGGGACAGAAAACTGTAGGTAGGGAGAGTGTTTTTTTTCTTTCACTCTGCAAGTCCTTGTTTCCAGGGACCTGTAAGGACAGTGAGTTAATTTTCCTTGTGCTATATTGTGATTAAAAAAAACATTTTTTCTAGGGACAGAAAACTGTAGGTAGGGAGAGTGTTTTTTTTCTTTCACTCTGCAAGTCCTTGTTTCCAGGGACCTGTAAGGACAGTGAGTTAATTGTCCTTGTGCTATATTGTGCTTAAAAAAAACATTTTTTCTAGGGACAGAAAACTCTAGGTAGGGAGAGTGTTTTTTTTTTTTCACTCTGCAAGTCCTTGTTTCCAGGGACCTGTAAGGACAGTGAGTTAATTGTCCTTGTGCTATATTGTGCTTAAAAAAAACATTTATTCTAGGGACAGAAAACTCTAGGTAGGGACAGTGTCAGTTTCTTTCACTCTGCAAGTCCTTGTTTCCAGGGACCTGTAAGGACAGTGAGTTAATTTTCCTTGTGCTATATTGTGATTAAAAAAAAACATTTATTCTAGGGACAGAAAACTCTAGGTAGGGACAGTGTCAGTTTCTTTCACTCTGCAAGTCCTTGTTTCCAGGGACCTGTAAGGACAGTGAGTTAATTTTCCTTGTGCTATATTGTGATTAAAAAAAACATTTTTTCTAGGGACAGAAAACTGTAGGTAGGGAGAGTGTTTTTTTTCTTTCACTCTGCAAGTCCTTGTTTCCAGGGACCTGTAAGGACAGTGAGTTAATTTTCCTTGTGCTATATTGTGCTTAAAAAAAACATTTTTTCTAGGGACAGAAAACTGTAGGTAGGGAGAGTGTTTTTTTTCTTTCACTCTGCAAGTCCTTGTTTCCAGGGACCTGTAAGGACAGTGAGTTAATTGTCCTTGTGCTATATTGTGCTTAAAAAAAACATTTATTCTAGGGACAGAAAACTCTAGGTAGGGACAGTGTCAGTTTCTTTCACTCTGCAAGTCCTTGTTTCCAGGGACCTGTAAGGACAGTGAGTTAATTTTCCTTGTGCTATATTGTGATTAAAAAAAACATTTTTTCTAGGGACAGAAAACTGTAGGTAGGGAGAGTGTTTTTTTTCTTTCACTCTGCAAGTCCTTGTTTCCAGGGACCTGTAAGGACAGTGAGTTAATTTTCCTTGTGCTATATTGTGATTAAAAAAAACATTTTTTCTAGGGACAGAAAACTGTAGGTAGGGAGAGTGTTTTTTTTCTTTCACTCTGCAAGTCCTTGTTTCCAGGGACCTGTAAGGACAGTGAGTTAATTGTCCTTGTGCTATATTGTGCTTAAAAAAAACATTTATTCTAGGGACAGAAAACTCTAGGTAGGGACAGTGTCAGTTTCTTTCACTCTGCAAGTCCTTGTTTCCAGGGACCTGTAAGGACAGTGAGTTAATTTTCCTTGTGCTATATTGTGATTAAAAAAAACATTTATTCTAGGGACAGAAAACTCTAGGTAGGGACAGTGTCAGTTTCTTTCACTGTGAAAGTCCTTGTTTCAAGGGACAGAGAAGGACACCTGAAGGTAGCCCTTATTGCTTTTTTCCCATCTCCCTGCAGGCCATCTATTAGAATGTCTGGAAGGCAAACAAGGAGAGGCAGACAGTCAGGAGGCAATAAAAGAGGGCAAGCAGGCTCTGTGTCTGGGGGCAACAGTGCTGGTCGTGGACGCGGTGCATTGTCATCAGCACATGGCCATGGGACACGCTTGTCCTTCTTTTCGGCAGCTGGACATGTTGAGCCACATCATGCCGAAGACTTGGTAGAGTGGATGACCAAGCCCTCCTCCTCCTCCTCATCCTCTCTCACCCAGGCTCAGGGTACTGGAAAAGCAGCTGCCAAAGCGTCGTCTTCCCTGGTATCAATGTCAGACAAATCATCAGTCACTCCTTCCCTAGACCCACCATGTCCTCCTCCTGAGGAGTCCCCCGAACTGTTTCAGCACAGTGTTGGGTACATGCTCCAGGAGGATGCCCAGCGTTTCGAAGGGTCTGATGATGAAACCCAGCTAGAGGAAGGCAGTAGCGTGAGAGCAGACAGAGGGGATGCTCAAGAAGGACACCAATCTGGCAGTCATGTTCCAGCAGCTGCAGCATACTGCCAGATTGGCTCCAGTGATGAGGAGGGAGGGGATGATGAGGTCAATGACTCCACGTGGGTGCCTAATAGGAGAGAGGAGGAGGAGGAGGATGAGGAGGAGGCACATCTCCAACGAGGCAGGATGCCCTTTGGTGGCCAGCGTAAGGGCAGTACACCGACGGAATCACACCGCAGAGCTCCGCCTGTGCAGGGCGCTGCCTCTGCCCGTCATTCAAAAAGTTCTTTGGTGTGGGCCTTTTTTGAGGCTAGTGCATCAGATCGCACAGCTGCTGTTTGCAACATATGTCTCAAGCGTATATCGCGTGGCCAAAACATCAGCCGCTTGGGTACCACATGCCTGACCAGACATATGTTGACCTGCCATGCAGCTCGTTGGCAAGCCTACCTCAAAGACCCACACCAAAGAACAAAGCGGACCTCTCCTTGCACCGCATCAGCTGGGATCTCCAACCCCACTATAACTTCAGTCCTCTCTGAAACATGCACTGAGAGGAATGAAGGTGTAGAATTAGGTGTGTCACAGCCAAGTACTTGCGCCCACTCTGCTAGCAGTACACCGACGTCCGATTCTAGCAGGCAAATTTCCCTGCCCCAGCTGCTGGACCGTCGAAAGAAGTTCACTCCCAGCCATCCACATGCCCAGCGGTTGAATGCTAGCTTGGCTAAATTGCTAGCGCTTCAACTGCTGCCTTTTCAGTTGGTAGACTCGGCCCCCTTCCGTGAGTTTGTGCAATGTGCGGTTCCTCAGTGGCAGGTTCCCAAACGCCACTTTTTCTCACGGAAGGCTATTCCGGCTCTCTACCGGCATGTGGAAGGCAATGTCTTGGCCTCGCTGGACAGGGCGGTCAGCGGTAAGGTGCATATTACCGCTGACTCATGGTCCAGCAGGCATGGACAGGGACGTTACCTTTCTTTCACGGCCCATTGGGTCACTCTTTTGGCAGCTGGGAAGGATTCAGGACAAGGTGCAGTAGTGTTGGAGGTTGTCCCACCGCCACGCCTCCAAAATGCTACTACTGGTTGTGACACACCTCTCTCCTCCACCCCCTCCTCTTCTTCTTCCTCCATGGCCTCTTCCTGTGGTTTGTCCTATGAACCAGCGGTGCTCCGTAGCCGTTCACGGGGCTACGCAAGTACGCAGGCAAAAAGATGCCATGCCGTGCTTGCGCTGGTGTGTTTGGGGGACAGAAGCCACACTGGGGCAGAGGTCCTGTCTGCTCTGCAGGGCCAGGCCGAGAGGTGGTTGACGCCACGCCAGCTTAAGCCAGGAATGGTGGTTTGCGACAATGGCACCAACCTCCTCTCCGCCCTCCGACAGGGACAACTGACCCATGTGCCCTGTGTGGCTCACGTCCTTAACCTGGTGGTGCAGCGCTTCTTGGGCAGGTACCCGGGCTTACAGGATGTCCTGAGGCAGGCCAGGAAAGTCTGTGTGCATTTCCGCAGATCTTATAATGCCAGTGCTCGCCTGGCTGAGCTGCAAAAGGAGTTGAACCTGCCCAAGAACCGCCTTATATGTGACATGCCCACCAGGTGGAACTCAACGTTGGCCATGCTGCAGCGGCTGCACACGCAGCAGAGGGCCATCAATGAGTACCTGTGCGACTACGGCACCAGGACAGGGTCAGGGGAGCTTGGTTTTTTTTCTCCACGCCAGTGGGGCATGATCAGGGATGCATGCACTGTCCTGGCACCATTTGAGGAGGCCACGAGGATGGTGAGCAGTGACAGTGCATGCATCAGTGACACTGTACCTCTTGTCCACCTGTTGGAGCACACGCTGCGTGGAATAATGGACAGGGCACTTGAGGCAGAACAGAGGCAGGAAGAGGAGGACTTCCTTGCCTCTCAAGGCCCCCTTTACCCAGACAGTGTTCCTTCTGTCCCACCCATCGCACAGGAAGAGGAGGAGGAGGAGGAGGAGGAGGAGGAGGAGGAGGATTGTGTCAGCATGGAGGTGGAGGCTGGCACTCAGCATCATCAGCAGCAGTCTTTTAGGGATGATTTACAGTCCCAAGAAACCAGTGGACTTGTACGTGGCTGGGAGGAGGTGGCTGCGGATCATGTCGTCCTTAGTGACCCAGAGGACTCCGGAGCGAATGCCTCAGCAAACCTACGCTGCATGGCCTCCCTGATCCTGCAAAGTCTGCGGAAGGATCCTCGTATTCTTCGGATCAAGGAGAGGGACCATTACTGGCTGGCCACTCTCCTTGATCCACGGTACAAGGGTAAGGTTGCGGACCTTATGTTACCGTCGCAGAGGGAGCAGAGGATGAGACAACTCCGGGAGGCCTTGCAGAAAGGTCTGTGCAACGCGTTCCCAGAGACTGGGAGGTTGCAAACTCCTGGTCCTGGACAACGAGTTGCTGAGGCTTCGGCCAGTCAAAGAAGGAGCGGTGGGGAAGGTGGCCGTCTGACCGATGCGTTCAGACAATTCTTTAGTCCGCAGCCCCAAAGTATGATCGGTTCCAGCAACCATCGCCAGCGTCTGATAAACATGGTGCAGGAATATCTAGGGGCAAGGTCAGACTTGGACACCTTCCCCACCGAAAATCCTCTGGCTTACTGGGTCTTGAGGATGGATCACTGGCCAGAGCTTGCACAGTATGCAATTGAGCTACTGGCCTGTCCTGCATCCAGCGTTCTTTCGGAACGCACATTCAGTGCTGCTGGAGGATTTGTCACGGATCACAGGGTGCGCCTGTCCACCGACTCGGTTGATCGACTGACTTTCATCAAGATGAACCAGTCTTGGATCACCACCAGCTACCACACACCTGATGCTGATATAACAGACTAATTGATTTTAAAATGTCACATCCCTTCAAGACTGATGCTGATGCTGAGTGCCTGTGCTGTTATGTTGACTGGCTATCCTCCTCCTCCGAGTCCTCAATGATACGATTGATGATGATAGCTTGGAAGATCATTTTTGTTTATGGGTGCCGCCACCAGTGCCTAACGCCCAATTTTTCAGCCCCTGTTTAACAGGGGCGTGTAATTACAATTTTTGAAGCAATACTTTGCAACAGGGCTCATTGCTGTGCTCCAAGTACAGTATCTGTGAGGAGTTGCAGTGTTGTGCCACCAGTGCCTAAGGCACAATTTTTCAGCCCCTGTTTAACAGGGGCGTGTCATTACAATTTTTGAAGCAATACTTTGCAACAGGGCTCATTGCTGTGCTCCAAGTACAGTATCTGTGAAGGGTTGCAGTGTTGTGCCACCAGTGCCTAAGGCCCAATTTTTCAGCCCCTGTTCAACAGGGGCATGTAATTACAATTCTTGATCTAATAATTCACAGCAGGGCCCATTGCTGCACCCACCAAGAGTAACTGTCAGGGCTTACAGTGTTGTGGCACCAGCACCACCATCAAAGGCCCAATTTTTACTACCACTGTTCAACAATTATATGTAATTAAAATTCCTGATATAATAGTTGACAGCAGGGCGTTCCAGCACCAACCAAGAGTAACTGTGAGTGCTTACAGTGTTGTGCCAACACCAACAACTAAGGGGCCTATTTCTGCAGAGTATATACGGCAGGTCCCTACTTTCAAACATCCAACTTACAAACGACTCCTACTTGCAAACGCAAGAAGACAACAGGAAGTGAGAGGAAATCTACCACTAGGAAGGAAAATTCTCTCCTGTAAGAATAAATATGGGAGAAAGGTGTCTCCTCTGTACTGATGCTTTATCAGCAATCCTTGTTTCAAGAAAAACACCACATTTCAAAAACAGTTGTCATTAGGACGGAAAGTGAGGTGAAATGTTCTGAACAGGGGCACAGACAGCAAAACAAATGTTACAGGGGTGATAACCCTTACCTATGTTTTCCAAAAAGTTTAAAAATAGATTTTTGGTCTGGAGCTACACTTCAACAATGTACCTGTTCAAAATTACAAACAGATTCTACATAAGAACAAACCTACAGTCCCTGTCTTGTATGCACCGCCTGTATACGGCTGTTCAGAGTATATAGGGCCTTTTTTATTTTATGTGCGGGGTTCCCCTTAATATCCATACAAGACCCAAAGGGGCTGGTAATGGGCTGGGGTAGGGGGGGGGGTCATGGGGTAGCTATGCCATTTTTCTTAAAGATTTTCATCCATATTACCGGGACCAGACATTACATTAAAGCCGCAAGCAGTTTTAAATGGCTTTTTTTTCCTTTAGAAGTGTCATTTTGTGCAGGGACAGTTCTAAACACGGGAAACACGTGGCACTTCACAGGCATACTTTAGACACCCCCCAGGTACGATATTTAAAGGAATATTTGACTTTTTTTTTTTCACTTTATGCATCATTAAAATGACTGCTCCCGGAAAACGACCGTTTTTAAAACTTATTTTTGCATTGATACATGTCCCCTGGTGCAGAACCCGGGTTCCCAAACCCTTTTTAGGACAATAACATGCATAATAGTTGTTATAATTAGCACTTTAGAATTCGAACATTCGCATCCATTGTATTTAATAGGGTTCTAATGTTCGTTCGAACTTTCGGTCCGTTCGCGGGTTCTGGTGCGAACCGAACCCGGGGGTGTTCGGCTCATCACTAGTCCTGGAAAACGTGTTGCTGAGGCTTCGGTCAGTCAAAGAAGGAGCGGTGGAGAAGGTGGCCGTCTGACCGATGCGTTCAGACAATTTTTTGGTCCGCAGCCCCAAGGTATGATCGGTTCCAGCAACCATTGCCAGCGTCTGATTTACATGCTGCAGGAATACCTAGGGGCAAGATCAGACTTGGACACCTTTCCCACCGAAAATCCTCTGGGTTACTGGGTCTTGAGGATGGATCACTAGCCAGAGCTTGCACAGTATACAATTGAGATACTGGCCTGTCCTGCATCCAGCATTCTTTCGGAACGCACATTCAGTGCTGCTGGAGGCTTTGTAACCGACCACAGGGTGCGCCTGTCAACCGACTCGGTCGATCGACTGACCTTCATAAAAATGAATCAGTCTTGGATCACCACCAGCTACCAAGCACCTGATGCTGATGTAACAGAATTATTTTCTTTGAAATGTCATATCCCTTCAAGACTGCCTATGCTGATGCAAAGTGACTATCCTGTTATGCTGAGTGACTATCCTCTTCCTCCTCAATAATCATGCTGATAGCTTGAAAGAACATTTTTGGTTCTGGGCACCGCCACCAGTGGCTAAGGCCCAATTTTTCTGCCCCTGTTTAACAGGTGCGTGTATTTAAAAAAAATTATGCAATGCTTTTGCAGCAGGGCTCATTGCTGCGCTCCAAGTACAGTATCTGTGAGGGGTTGCAGTGTTGTGGCACCAGCACCATTGCCTAAGGCCCAATTTTTCAGCCCTTGTTTAACAGAGGCGTGTAATTAACATTTTTGATTAAATACTTTGCAACAGGGCTCATTGCTGCGCTCCCAAGTACAGTATCTGTGAGGGGTTGCAGTGTTGTGGCACCAGCACCAGTGCCTAAGGCCCAATTTTTTCAGCCCCTGTTTAACAGGGACGTGTATTTACAATTTTTTATGCAATGCTTTGCAGCAGGGCTCATTGATGCGCTCCAAGTACAGTATCTGTGAGGGGTTGCAGTGTTGTGGCACCAGTTCCTAAGGCCCAATTTTTCTGCCCCTGTTTAACAGGGGCATGTAATTAAAATTCTTGATCTAATACTTTGCAACAGGGCTCATTGCTACGCTCTAAGTACAGTATCTGTGAGGGGGTGCAGTGTTGTGGCACCAGCACCAGTGCCTAAGGCCCAATTTTTCCACCCGTGTTCAACAGGGGCATGTAATTACAATTCTTGATCTAATATTTCACAGCTGGGCCCATTCCTGAGCCCACCGAGAGTAACTGTGAGGACTTACAGTCTTGTGGCACCAGCACCACCGCCACCACCAAAGGCCCAATTTTTCAGCCCCTGTTCAACAGGGGCATGCAATTACAATTCTTGATCTAATACTTTGCAACAGGGCTCATTGCTGTGGTCTAAGTACAGTATCTGTGAGGGGTTGCAGTGTTGTGGCACCAGTGCTTAAGGCCCAATTTTTCTGCCCCTGTTTAACAGGGGCATGTAATTACAATTCTTGATCTAATACTTTGCAACAGGGCTCATTGCTGCGCTCTAAGTACAGTATCTGTGAGGACTTACAGTGTTGTGGCATCAGCACCACTGCCACCACCAAAGGCCCAATTTTTCAGCACCTGTTCAACAGGGGCATGCAATTACAATTCTTGATCTAATAATTCACAGCAGGGCCCATTCCTGCGCCCACCAAGAGTAACTGTGAGGGCTTACAGTGTTGTGGTAACACCACCACAACCAAAGTCCAATTTTTCTGCCCCTGTTCAATAGGGGCATGCAATTACAATTCTTGATCTAATATTTCACAGCTGGGCCCATTCCTGTGCCCACCAAGAGTAACTGTGAGAACTTACAGTCTTGGGGCACCAGCACCACCGCCACCACCAAAGGCCCAATTTTTCTGCCCCTGTTCAACAGGGGCATGTAATTACAATTCTTGATCTAATATTTCACAGCTGGGCCCATTCCTGTGCCCACCAAGAGTAACTGTGAGGACTTACAGTCTTGTGGCACCAGCACCACCACCACCAAAGGCCAAAATTTTCAGCCCCTGTTCAACAGGGGCATGCAATTACAATTCTTGATCTAATAATTCACAGCAGGGCCCATTTAAATGCACCCACCAAGAGTAACTGTGAGGGCTTACAGTGTTGTGGCACCAGCACCACCACCAAAGGCCCAATTTTTCCTACCACTGTTGAACAATGGCAGGTAATTACAATTCCTGATATAATAGTTCACAGCAGGGCGTTCCAGTGCCCACCAAGAGTTGTGAGGGCTTACAGTGTTGTGGCAACACCAACACCTAAGGGGCAAATTTCTGCAGAGTATATACGGCAGGCCCCTACTTTCAAACATCCAACTTACAAACGACTCCTACTTGCAAATGGAAGGAGACAACAGGAAGTGAGAGGAAATCTACCTCTAGGAGGGGAAATTCTCTCCTGTAAGGCCCCTTTCACACGGACGGATAGAATGGTGCTTTTAGCTGCGGATTTGCTATTTTTCTACTGCAGCTAAAAGCACACAATGCTTTCCTATGGCCCCATTCACACACAGCGTTTAGCTGCGATTTCGTTACATGCGGTTCCGTGCGAATAGAAAAAATAGAATTGAATGCGTCCAGGTGCGATGTAGCGCAGCTATCTGCAAACAACCGCATGTAATCGCAGTCATTTGAGTCAGCTGCGGATAGCAGCGTGAGAAAAAAAAATCACCCGGGAGCGCATCATAACCAGTAGGTGTACCTGGGAAATGACACAGGAAGTTCAGAGGGATATTGGAGAGAGGAGAAGGCAGCATGGCGGCGCAAGATATATCACATGAGGCCATAATATCCCTTGTGCATTCCCGACCAGAGTTATGGGACTCAGAATGCCCAGGATATGCCGATCGAGCGTTGAAGAGATCCAAGTGGGAGGAAGTATACAAATTTGTCACACCGAACTGGGACAATATGTCTGCCACTGAGCAGGATAACCGAGGTGAGTGCAATGTTTGTTGTGTCTATGAAGCAGGGTACACATGCATCATAGCTGTTTCCCATAATAACCACAAACAGAAGATTTACCCCCTAAATGACCAGGCCATTTTTTAGCGATCCAGCACTGCGTCACTGACAATTGTGCAATGCTGCAAACAAACCTAATTGGAAAATGGGAAATCAAATGGTTGGTGTCTTCCCTTAAGTTTTTTCTTGGGTGGGGGTGAGCAGATCTCTCTCGACTTTTGTTCCTAACATGCGTTATATTTGATATATATATAGCAGGAAAAGAGGTTTATACACGTTGGAGGTCCCTACGTGACCGGTACATGAAAGAAGTTAATGAAGAGAAGTCTGCGGAGAGAAGCACCTCAACTCGTCGCAGGGCTAACCCCCATGCAGAGGCTTTGTCTTTTTTGAAGCGCACCACTGAGATGCGCTCGTAAGTATATATATTATATATTTTACTTTTAACAAATTTGTGGGCAGTATAGCCGCACTGTCCTAATGATTTGAGTGGGCTGGAGAGGTGTAGGAGCGGTATACACACCGCTCCTTCACCACTCCAAGGATGCTGCTATCAGGATTTTTGGTTGCGTCACCGCTCCAGTGTGAAAGGTGTCTAAACCCACCCTGCTCTATATAGAGGGCTATTCTGTAGTGTACACATGACAGTATTCATGTTATTTTTAAACTTGTAATTTTGTTATTATTAGAACTGTGTCAAGTGTTCCTGAGAGAGCAAGCGCAAGACGTGAAAGTTCGTCACCAGATGACGCAGACACCAGTCAAGAAACCAATTCAGAGTCACTTTCATCCCAAGAATATCAACCATCCACTCAAGAACCTGTGGTATGTACTTTCAAAACGTCACAATGATGGTTTTTACCATTTATTTTTTTTACAATGCTTTCATTTTTTAATGGGGGGGGGGGCAGTGTCGGTGTGTGTTTTCTTTTAGTTTTTGTATTTTTATACAATTAATTTTTATTTTAGTCTTTTTTTTATCAGCCCTCTCTTTGGTGAGATATCAGGGGTCTCAACAGACCTCTGACATCTCCCCTTTGAGACAGGGAAAGGGACTAGGGACACAGATTCCCCAGTCCCTTTCTCAGCAGCCTCCGCTGCGCTGAAAATGAATGGAGAGAAGACAGCGGCTTCTCTTCATTCATAAACTGAAACATTGTAAAAACAGTTGAGCATTTGCCCGACTAGAAGTACTCAGGTAAATGCTCGTTATCGGTACCGATACTAGTATTGGGACAACCCTAGTCACAATCAGGGATGAGCCGAACACCCCCCTGTTCGGTTCGCACCAGAACCTGCGAACAGACAAAATGTTTGTGTAAACTTTAGAACCCTATTAAATACAATGGACTCGAACGTTCGAAATCTAAAGTGTTAATTATAAAGGCTAATATGCAAGTTATTGTCCTAAAAAGTGTTTGGGGACCGGGGTTCTGCCCCAGGGGACATGTATCAATGCAAAAAGAAGTTTTAAAAACGGCCGTTTTTTCGGGAGCAGTGATTTTAATAATGCTTAAAATGAAAAAATAAAAGTGAAATATTCCTTTAAATTTCGTACATGGGGGGTGTGTATGATATGCATGTGAAGTGGCGCATGTTTCCCGTGCTTAGAACTGTCCCTGCAAAAAATGTAATTTTTGAAAGAAAAAAATGCATTTAAAACTGACTCGCGGCTATTAATGAATTGTCGGCTCCCGGCAATACATACAAAAGTCATTGATAAAAAAAAAAAAAAAAGCGTGGGGGTTCCCCAGAATTCAATTACCAGGCCCTTCAGGTCTGGAATGGATATTAAGGGGAACCCCGCCGCAAATTAAAAAAAAAATTGACGTGGGGTTCCCCCAAATATCCATTCCAGGCCCTTCAGATCTGGCATGGATTTTAAGGGGAACTCCACCCCAAATTTAAAAAAAAATGGCGTGGAGTCCCCCTAAAAATCCATACCAGACCCCTTATCCGAGCACGCAACCTGACCAGCCGCAGGGGAAAAGGGGGGGACGAGAGAGCAGCCCCCCTCCCTCCTGAACCGTACCAAGCCACATGCCCTCAACATGGGGAGGATGTCCCCATGTTGATGGGGACAAGGGCCTCATCCCCACAACCCTTGCCCGGTGGTTGTGGGGGTCTGCGGGCGGGGGGCTTATCGGAATCTGGAAGACCCCTTTAACAAAGGGGACCCCCAGATCCCGGCCCCCCCCTATGTGAATTGGTAAGGGGTACATTGTACCCCTACCATTTCACGAAGAAAGCGTAAAAAAATGTTTAAAAAAACACACAAACACCTTGAAAAAGTCCTTTATTTAAAAAAAACAAAAAAACAAACATTCCAGCGATGAAATCCAGTGTCCCGCGGCGATCCCGATGTCCAGCGCTGTCCTTCATTGGTTGTGCCTGAGCGGACCTGATGGGGAACTCCCTCTCAGTATTTTAAATGTATAGACCCGCCCCTTCTAAAGCTCCCCATCAGGTCCGCTCAGCGGACGAGATGCGGAACATGAGAAGGGGCGGGTCTATACATGTATTACCAAAGTGAGAGCAGTCCCCATCAGGTCCGCCCCCTCGGTATGTCGGACCCGCCTACGTCATTGGCTTGAGCGGGGAACTTCCTTCACTATGTAAATTTAAATTACACAGTGAAGGAAGTTTCCCGCTCAAGCCAATGACGTAGGCGGGTCCGACATACCGAGGGGGCGGACCTGATGGGGGACTGCTCTCACTTTGGTAATACATGTATAGACCCGCCCCTTCTCATGTTCCGCATCTGGTCCGCTGAGCGGACCTGATGGGGAACTTTAGAAGGGGCGGGTCTATACATTTAAAATACTGAGAGGGAGTTCCCCATCAGGTCCGCTCAGGCACAACCAATGAAGGACAGCGCTGGACATCGGGATCGCCGCGGGACACTGGATTTCACCGCTGGAATGTTTTTTTTTTTTTTTTTTAATAAAGGACTTTTTCAAGGTGTTTGTGTGTTTTTTTAAACATTTTTTTACGCTTTCTTCGTGAAATGGTAGGGGTACAATGTACCCCTTACCAATTCACATGGGGGGGCCGGGATCTGGGGGTCCCCTTTGTTAAAGGGGTCTTCCAGATTCCGATAAGCCCCCCGCCCGCAGACCCCCACAACCACCGGGCAAGGGTTGTGGGGATGAGGCCCTTGTCCCCATCAACATGGGGACATCCTCCCCATGTTGAGGGCATGTGGCTTGGTACGGTTCAGGAGGGAGGGGGGCCGCTCTCTCGTCCCCCCCTTTTCCCCTGCGGCCGGCCAGGTTGCGTGCTCGGATAAGGGGTCTGGTATGGATTTTTAGGGGGACTCCACGCCTTTTTTTTTAAAATTTGGGGTGGAGTCCCCCTTAAAATCCATGCCAGATCTGAAGGGCCTGGAATGGATATTTGGGGGAACCCCACGTCAATTTTTTTTTTAATTTGCGGCGGGGTTCCCCTTAATATCCATTCCAGACCTGAAGGGCCTGGTAATTGAATTCTGGGGAACCCCCACGCTTTTTTTTTTTTTTTTTATCAATGACTTTTGTATGTATTGCCGGGAGCCGACAATTCATTAATAGCCGCGAGTCAGTTTTAAATGCATTTTTTTCTTTCAAAAATGACATTTTTTGCAGGGACAGTTCTAAGCACGGGAAACATGCGCCACTTCACATGCATATCATACACACCCCCCAGGTACGAAATTTAAAGGAATATTTCACTTTTATTTTTTCATTTTAAGCATTATTAAAATCACTGCTCTTGAAAAACGGCCGTTTTTAAAACTTCTTTTTGCATTGATACATGTCCCCTGGGGCAGGACCCGGTCCCTAAACACTTTTTAGGACAATAACTTGCATAATTTATAATTAGCACTTTAGATTTCTCCCATAGATTTTTCGAATTTGCCGCAAACACCCCAATTTGTTCGCTGTTCGGCGAACGGGCGAACAGGCAATGTTCGAGTCGAACATGAGTTCGACTCGAACTCGAAGCTCATCCCTAGTCACAATTAGTGATGAGCCGAACACCCCCGGGTTCGGTTCGCACCAGAACCCGCGAACGGACCGAAAGTTCGAACGAACATTAGAACCCTATTAAATACAATGGATGCGAACGTTCGAATTCTAAAGTGCTAATTATAACAACTATTATGCATGTTATTGTCATAAATAGGGTTTGGGAACCCGGGTTGTGCACCAGGGGACATGTATCAATGCAAAAAGAAGTTTTAAAAACGGTCGTTTTTCGGGAGCAGTCATTTTAATGATGCATAAAGTGAAAAAAAAAAAGTCAAATATTCCTTTAAATATCGTACCTGGGGGGTGTCTAAAGTATGCCTGTGAAGTGCCACGTGTTTCCCGTGTTTAGAACTGTCCCTGCACAAAATGACACTTCTAAAGGAAAAAAAAGCCATTTAAAACTGCTTGCGGCTTTAATGTAATGTCTGGTCCCGGTAATATGGATGAAATTCTTTAAGAAAAATGGCATAGCTACCCCATGACCCCCCCCCTACCCCAGCCCATTACCAGCCCCTTTGGGTCTTGTATGGATATTAAGGGGAACCCCGCACATAAAATAAAAAAGGCCCTATATACTCTGAACAGCCGTATACAGGCGGTGCATACAAGACAGGGACTGTAGGTTTGTTCTTATGTAGAATGTGTTTGTAATTTTGAACAGGTACATTGTTGAAGTGTAGCTCCAGCCAAAAAATCTATTTTTAAACTTTTTGGGAAACATAGGTAAGGGTTATCACCCCTGTAACATTTGTTTTGCTGTCTGTGCCCCTGTTCAGAACATTTCACCTCACTTTCCGTCCCAATGACAACTGTTTTTGAAATGTGGTGTTTTTCTTGAAACAAGGATTGCTGATAAAGCATCAGTACAGATGAGACCCCTTTCTCCCATATTTATTCTTACAGGAGAGAATTTTCCTTTCTAGGGGTAGATTTCCTCTCACTTCCTGTTGTCTTCTTTCGTTTGCGAGTAGGAGTCGTTTGTAAGTTGGATGTTTGAAAGTAGGGACCTGCCGTATATACTCTGCAGAAATAGGCCCCTTAGTTGTTGGTGTTGGCACAACACTGTAAGCACTCAGTTACTCTTGGTTGGTGCTGGAACGCCCTGCTGTCAACTATTATATCAGGAATTTTAATTACATATAATTGTTGAACAGTGGTAGTAAAAATTGGGGCTTTGATGGTGGTGCTGGTGCCACAACACTGTAAGCCCTGACAGTTACTCTTGGTGGGTGCAGCAATGGGCCCTGCTGTGAATTATTAGATCAAGAATTGTAATTACATGCCCCTTTTGAACAGGGGCTGAAAAATTGGGCCTTTCGTGGTGGTGGTGGTGGTGGCGTTGCCACAAGACTGTAAGCCCTCAGAGTTACTCTTGGTGGGTGCAGCAATGGACCCTGCTGTGAATTATTAGATCAAGAATTGTAATTGCATGCCCCTGTTGAACAGGGGCTGAAAAATTGGGCCTTAGGCACTGGTGGCACAACACTACAACCCCTCACAGATACTGTACTTGGAGCACAGCAATGAGCCCTGTTGCAAAGTATTGCTTCAAAAATTGTAATTACACGCCCCTGTTAAACAGGGGCTGAAAAATTGGGCCTTAGGCACTGGTGCCACAACACTCCAACCCCTCACAGATACTGTACTTGGAGCACAGCAATGAGCCCTATGGCAAATTATTGCTAAAAAAATTGTAATTACACGCCCCTGTAAAACAGGGGCTGAAAAATTGGGCCTTAGCCACTGGTGGCGGCACCCATAAACAAAAATGATCTTCCAAGCTATCATCATCAATCGTATCATTGAGGACTCGGAGGAGGAGGATAGCCAGTCAACATAACAGCACAGGCACTCAGCATCAGCATCAGTCTTGAAGGGATGTGACATGTTAAAATCAATTAGTCTGTTATATCAGCATCAGGTGTGTGGTAGCTGGTGGTGATCCAAGACTGGTTCATCTTGATGAAAGTCAGTCGATCAACCGAGTCGGTGGACAGGCGCACCCTGTGATCCGTGACAAATCCTCCAGCAGCACTGAATGTGCGTTCCGAAAGAACGCTGGATGCAGGACAGGCCAGTAGCTCAATTGCATACTGTGCAAGCTCTGGCCAGTGATCCATCCTCAAGACCCAGTAAGCCAGAGGATTTTCGGTGGGAAAGGTGTCCAAGTCTGAGCTTGCCCCTAGATATTCCTGCACCATGTTTATCAGACGCTGGCGATGGTTGCTGGAACCGATCATACTTTGGGGCTGCGGACTAAAGAATTGTCTGAACGCATCGGTCAGACGGCCACCTTCCCCACCGCTCCTTCTTTGACTGGCCGAAGCCTCAGCAACTCGTTGTCCAGGACCAGGAGTTTGTAACCTCCCAGTCTCTGGGAACGCGTTGCACAGACCTTTCTGCAAGGCCTCCCGGAGTTGTCTCATCCTCTGCTCCCTCTGCGACGGTAACATAAGGTCCGCAACCTTACCCTTGTACCGTGGATCAAGGAGAGTGGCCAGCCAGTAATGGTCCCTCTCCTTGATCCGAAGAATACGAGGATCCTTCCGCAGACTTTGCAGGATCAGGGAGGCCATGCAGCGTAGGTTTGCTGAGGCATTCGCTCCGGAGTCCTCTGGGTCACTAAGGACGACATGATCCGCAGCCACCTCCTCCCAGCCACGTACAAGTCCACTGGTTTCTTGGGACTGTAAATCATCCCTAAAAGACTGCTGCTGATGATGCTGAGTGCCAGCCTCCACCTCCATGCTGACACAATCCTCCTCCTCCTCCTCCTCCTCCTCTTCCTGTGCGATGGGTGGGACAGAAGGAACACTGTCTGGGTAAAGGGGGCCTTGAGAGGCAAGGAAGTCCTCCTCTTCCTGCCTCTGTTCTGCCTCAAGTGCCCTGTCCATTATTCCACGCAGCGTGTGCTCCAACAGGTGGACAAGAGGTACAGTGTCACTGATGCATGCACTGTCACTGCTCACCATCCTCGTGGCCTCCTCAAATGGTGCCAGGACAGTGCATGCATCCCTGATCATGCCCCACTGGCGTGGAGAAAAAAAAACAAGCTCCCCTGACCCTGTCCTGGTGCCGTAGTCGCACAGGTACTCATTGATGGCCCTCTGCTGCGTGTGCAGCCGCTGCAGCATGGCCAACGTTGAGTTCCACCTGGTGGGCATGTCACATATAAGGCGGTTCTTGGGCAGGTTCAACTCCTTTTGCAGCTCAGCCAGGCGAGCACTGGCATTATAAGATCTGCGGAAATGCACACAGACTTTCCTGGCCTGCCTCAGGACATCCTGTAAGCCCGGGTACCTGCCCAAGAACCGCTGCACCACCAGGTTAAGGACGTGAGCCACACAGGGCACATGGGTCAGTTGTCCCTGTCGGAGGGCGGAGAGGAGGTTGGTGCCATTGTCGCAAACCACCATTCCTGGCTTAAGCTGGCGTGGCGTCAACCACCTCTCGGCCTGGCCCTGCAGAGCAGACAGGACCTCTGCCCCAGTGTGGCTTCTGTCCCCCAAACACACCAGCGCAAGCACGGCATGGCATCTTTTTGCCTGCGTACTTGCGTAGCCCCGTGAACGGCTACGGAGCACCGCTGGTTCATAGGACAAACCACAGGAAGAGGCCATGGAGGAAGAAGAAGAGGAGGGGGTGGAGGAGAGAGGTGTGTCACAACCAGTAGTAGCATTTTGGAGGCGTGGCGGTGGGACAACCTCCAACACTACTGCACCTTGTCCTGCATCCTTCCCAGCTGCCAAAAGAGTGACCCAATGGGCCGTGAAAGAAAGGTAACGTCCCTGTCCATGCCTGCTGGACCATGAGTCAGCGGTAATATGCACCTTACCGCTGACCGCCCTGTCCAGCGAGGCCAAGACATTGCCTTCCACATGCCGGTAGAGAGCCGGAATAGCCTTCCGTGAGAAAAAGTGGCGTTTGGGAACCTGCCACTGAGGAACCGCACATTGCACAAACTCACGGAAGGGGGCTGAGTCTACCAACTGAAAAGGCAGCAGTTGAAGCGCTAGCAATTTAGCCAAGCTAGCATTCAACCGCTGGGCATGTGGATGGCTGGGAGTGAACTTCTTTCGACGGTCCAGCAGCTGGGGCAGGGAAATTTGCCTGCTAGAATCGGACGTCGGTGTACTGCTAGCAGAGTGGCCGCAAGTACTTGGCTGTGACACACCTAATTCTACACCTTCATTCCTCTCAGTGCATGTTTCAGAGAGGACTGAAGTTATAGTGGGGTTGGAGATCCCAGCTGATGCGGTGCAAGGAGAGGTCCGCTTTGTTCTTTGGTGTGGGTCTTTGAAGTAGGCTTGCCAACGAGCTGCATGGCAGGTCAACATATGTCTGGTCAGGCATGTGGTACCCAAGCGGCTGATGTTTTGGCCACGCGATATACGCTTGAGACATATGTTGCAAACAGCAGCTGTGCGATCTGATGCACTAGCCTCAAAAAAGGCCCACACCAAAGAACTTTTTGAATGACGGGCAGAGGCAGCGCCCTGCACAGGCGGAGCTCTGCGGTGTGATTCCGTCGGTGTACTGCCCTTACGCTGGCCACCAAAGGGCATCCTGCCTCGTTGGAGATGTGCCTCCTCCTCATCCTCCTCCTCCTCCTCTCTCCTATTAGGCACCCACGTGGAGTCAGTGACCTCATCATCCCCTCCCTCCTCATCACTGGAGCCAATCTGGCAGTATGCTGCAGCTGCTGGAACATGACTGCCAGATTGGTGTCCTTCTTGAGCATCCCCTCTGTCTGCTCTCACGCTACTGCCTTCCTCTAGCTGGGTTTCATCATCAGACCCTTCGAAACGCTGGGCATCCTCCTGGAGCATGTACCCAACACTGTGCTGAAACAGTTCGGGGGACTCCTCAGGAGGAGGACATGGTGGGTCTAGGGAAGGAGTGACTGATGATTTGTCTGACATTGATACCAGGGAAGACGACGCTTTGGCAGCTGCTTTTCCAGTACCCTGAGCCTGGGTGAGAGAGGATGAGGAGGAGGAGGAGGGCTTGGTCATCCACTCTACCAAGTCTTCGGCATGATGTGGCTCAACATGTCCAGCTGCCGAAAAGAAGGACAAGCGTGTCCCATGGCCATGTGCTGATGACAATGCACCGCGTCCACGACCAGCACTGTTGCCCCCAGACACAGAGCCTGCTTGCCCTCTTTTATTGCCTCCTGACTGTCTGCCTCTCCTTGTTTGCCTTCCAGACATTCTAATAGATGGCCTGCAGGGAGATGGGAAAAAAGCAATAAGGGCTACCTTCAGGTGTCCTTCTCTGTCCCTTGAAACAAGGACTTTCACAGTGAAAGAAACTGACACTCTCCCTACCTACAGTTTTCTGTCCCTAGAATAAATGTTTTTTTTAAGCACAATATAGCACAAGGACAATTCACTCACTGTCCTTACAGGTCCCTGGAAACAAGGACTTGCAGAGTGAAAGAAAAAAAACACTCTCCCTACCTACAGTTTTCTGTCCCTAGAAAAAATGTTTTTTTTAATCACAATATAGCACAAGAACAATTCACTCACTGTCCTTACAGGTCCCTGGAAACAAGGACTTGCAGAGTGAAATAAACTGACACTCTCCCTACCTACAGTTTTCTGTCCCTAGAAAAAATGTTTTTTTTAATCACAATATAGCACAAGGACAATTCACTCACTGTCCTTCCAGGTCCCTGGAAACAAGGACTTGCAGAGTGAAAGAAAAAAAACACTCTCCCTACCTACAGTTTTCTGTCCCTAGAAAAAATGTTTTTTTTAATCACAATATAGCACAAGGACAATTCACTCACTGTCCTTACAGGTCCCTGGAAACAAGGACTTGCAGAGTGAAATAAACTGACACTCTCCCTACCTACAGTTTTCTGTCCCTAGAATAAATGTTTTTTTTAAGCACAATATAGCACAAGGACAATTCACTCACTGTCCTTCCAGGTCCCTGGAAACAAGGACTTGCAGAGTGAAAGAAAAAACACACTCTCCCTACCTACAGTTTTCTGTCCCTAGAAAAAATGTTTTTTTTAATCACAATATAGCACAAGGACAATTCACTCACTGTCCTTCCAGGTCCCTGGAAACAAGGACTTGCAGAGTGAAAGAAAAAAAACACTCTCCCTACCTACAGTTTTCTGTCCCTAGAAATTTTTTTTTTTTTAATCACAATATAGCACAAGGACAATTCACTCACTGTCCTTACAGGTCCCTGGAAACAAGGACTTGCAGAGTGAAATAAACTGACACTCTCCCTACCTACAGTTTTCTGTCCCTAGAATAAATGTTTTTTTTAAGCACAATATAGCACAAGGACAATTCACTCACTGTCCTTCCAGGTCCCTGGAAACAAGGACTTGCAGAGTGAAAGAAAAAAAACACTCTCCCTACCTACAGTTTTCTGTCCCTAGAAAAAATGTTTTTTTTAATCACAATATAGCACAAGGACAATTCACTCACTGTCCTTACAGGTCCCTGGAAACAAGGACTTGCAGAGTGAAAGAAAAAAAACACTCTCCCTACCTACAGTTTTCTGTCCCTAGAAAAAATGTTTTTTTTAATCACAATATAGCACAAGGACAATTCACTCACTGTCCTTACAGGTCCCTGGAAACAAGGACTTGCAGAGTGAAATAAACTGACACTCTCCCTACCTACAGTTTTCTGTCCCTAGAATAAATGTTTTTTTTAAGCACAATATAGCACAAGGACAATTCACTCACTGTCCTTACAGGTCCCTGGAAACAAGGACTTGCAGAGTGAAAGAAAAAAAACACTCTCCCTACCTACAGTTTTCTGTCCCTAGAAAAAATGTTTTTTTTAATCACAATATAGCACAAGGACAATTCACTCACTGTCCTTACAGGTCCCTGGAAACAAGGACTTGCAGAGTGAAATAAACTGACACTCTCCCTACCTACAGTTTTCTGTCCCTAGAATAAATGTTTTTTTTAATCACAATATAGCACAAGGACAATTCACTCACTGTCCTTACAGGTCCCTGGAAACAAGGACTTGCAGAGTGAAAGAAAAAAAACACTCTCCCTACCTACAGTTTTCTGTCCCTAGAAAAAATGTTTTTTTTAATCACAATATAGCACAAGGACAATTCACTCACTGTCCTTACAGGTCCCTGGAAACAAGGACTTGCAGAGTGAAATAAACTGACACTCTCCCTACCTACAGTTTTCTGTCCCTAGAATAAATGTTTTTTTTAATCACAATATAGCACAAGGACAATTCACTCACTGTCCTTACAGGTCCCTGGAAACAAGGACTTGCAGAGTGAAAGAAAATAAACACTCTCCCTACCTACAGTTTTCTGTCCCTAGAATAAATGTTTTTTTAAGCACAATATAGCACAAGGACAATTCACTCACTGTCCTTACAGGTCCCTGGAAACAAGGACTTGCAGAGTGAAATAAACTGACACTCTCCCTACCTACAGTTTTCTGTCCCTAGAATAAATGTTTTTTTTAAGCACAATATAGCACAAGGACAATTCACTCACTGTCCTTCCAGGTCCCTGGAAACAAGGACTTGCAGAGTGAAAGAAAAAAAACACTCTCCCTACCTACAGTTTTCTGTCCCTAGAAAAAATGTTTTTTTTAATCACAATATAGCACAAGGACAATTCACTCACTGTCCTTACAGGTCCCTGGAAACAAGGACTTGCAGAGTGAAATAAACTGACACTCTCCCTACCTACAGTTTTCTGTCCCTAGAATAAATGTTTTTTTTAAGCACAATATAGCACAAGGACAATTCACTCACTGTCCTTCCAGGTCCCTGGAAACAAGGACTTTCAGAGTGAAAGAAAAAAAACACTCTCCCTACCTACAGTTTTCTGTCCCTAGAAAAAATGTTTTTTTTAATCACAATATAGCACAAGGACAATTCACTCACTGTCCTTACAGGTCCCTGGAAACAAGGACTTGCAGAGTGAAAGAAAAAAAACACTCTCCCTACCTACAGTTTTCTGTCCCTAGAAAAAATGTTTTTTTTAATCACAATATAGCACAAGGACAATTCACTCACTGTCCTTACAGGTCCCTGGAAACAAGGACTTGCAGAGTGAAATAAACTGACACTCTCCCTACCTACAGTTTTCTGTCCCTAGAATAAATGTTTTTTTTAAGCACAATATAGCACAAGGACAATTCACTCACTGTCCTTACAGGTCCCTGGAAACAAGGACTTGCAGAGTGAAAGAAAAAAAACACTCTCCCTACCTACAGTTTTCTGTCCCTAGAAAAAATGTTTTTTTTAATCACAATATAGCACAAGGACAATTCACTCACTGTCCTTACAGGTCCCTGGAAACAAGGACTTGCAGAGTGAAATAAACTGACACTCTCCCTACCTACAGTTTTCTGTCCCTAGAATAAATGTTTTTTTTAATCACAATATAGCACAAGGACAATTCACTCACTGTCCTTACAGGTCCCTGGAAACAAGGACTTGCAGAGTGAAAGAAAATAAACACTCTCCCTACCTACAGTTTTCTGTCCCTAGAATAAATGTTTTTTTTAAGCACAATATAGCACAAGGACAATTCACTCACTGTCCTTACAGGTCCCTGGAAACAAGGACTTGCAGAGTGAAATAAACTGACACTCTCCCTACCTACAGTTTTCTGTCCCTAGAATTAATGTTTTTTTTAAGCACAATATAGCACAAGGAGAATTCACTCACTGTCCTTCCAGGTCCCTGGAAACAAGGACTTGCAGAGTGAAAGAAAAAAAACACTCTCCCTACCTACAGTTTTCTGTCCCTAGAAAAAATGTTTTTTTTAATCACAATATAGCACAAGGACAATTCACTCACTGTCCTTACAGGTCCCTGGAAACAAGGACTTGCAGAGTGAAATAAACTGACACTCTCCCTACCTACAGTTTTCTGTCCCTAGAATAAATGTTTTTTTTAAGCACAATATAGCACAAGGACAATTCACTCACTGTCCTTCCAGGTCCCTGGAAACAAGGACTTGCAGAGTGAAAGAAAAAAAACACTCTCCCTACCTACAGTTTTCTGTCCCTAGAAAAAATGTTTTTTTTAATCACAATATAGCACAAGGACAATTCACTCACTGTCCTTACAGGTCCCTGGAAACAAGGACTTGCAGAGTGAAAGAAAAAAAACACTCTCCCTACCTACAGTTTTCTGTCCCTAGAAAAAATGTTTTTTTTAATCACAATATAGCACAAGGACAATTCACTCACTGTCCTTACAGGTCCCTGGAAACAAGGACTTGCAGAGTGAAATAAACTGACACTCTCCCTACCTACAGTTTTCTGTCCCTAGAATAAATGTTTTTTTTAAGCACAATATAGCACAAGGACAATTCACTCACTGTCCTTACAGGTCCCTGGAAACAAGGACTTGCAGAGTGAAAGAAAAAAAACACTCTCCCTACCTACAGTTTTCTGTCCCTAGAAAAAATGTTTTTTTTAATCACAATATAGCACAAGGACAATTCACTCACTGTCCTTACAGGTCCCTGGAAACAAGGACTTGCAGAGTGAAATAAACTGACACTCTCCCTACCTACAGTTTTCTGTCCCTAGAATAAATGTTTTTTTTAAGCACAATATAGCACAAGGACAATTCACTCACTGTCCTTACAGGTCCCTGGAAACAAGGACTTGCAGAGTGAAAAAAAAAAAACACTCTCCCTAATTACAGTTTTCTGTCCCTAGAAAAAATGTTTTTTTTTAAGCACAATATAGCACAAGGACAATTCACTCACTGTCCTTCCAGGTCCCTGGAAACAAGGACTTGCAGAGTGAAAGAAAAAAAACACTCTCCCTACCTACAGTTTTCTGTCCCTAGAAAAAATGTTTTTTTTAATCACAATATAGCACAAGGACAATTCACTCACTGTCCTTACAGGTCCCTGGAAACAAGGACTTGCAGAGTGAAAGAAACTGACACTCTCCCTACCTACAGTTTTCTGTCCCTAGAATAAATGTTTTTTTAAGCACAATATAGCACAAGGACAATTCACTCACTGTCCTTCCAGGTCCCTGGAAACAAGGACTTGCAGAGTGAAAGAAACTGACACTGTCCCTACCTACAGTTTTCTGTCCCTAGAATAAATGTTTTTTTTAAGCACACTATAGCACAAGCACAAAACACACTGACACTCTCCCTACCTATCCTTCTCTTTCCCTAAACTAAAGGAATCCAGGTTAAGCAAGAAAGAAATAACAGTCACTGTCCCTGCCTATGCTGCTCTATCCCTGCTCCGGAACACACTACACTAGGCCGCCGTGCTGGCGGCCTTTTATAGTGTGGGGCGTGTACTAAACACCCTCAGCAATAATTGGCCACAGGCATCCTGCCTGTGGCCAATCATTGCTCTCCTCGCTGCCGGCGCTGTGATTGGCCAAGCATGCGGGGTCACAGTGCATGCTTGGCCAATCACAGCGCCTGGATGACACTGCGATGGCGTAGTGCATTGTGGGCCGTTCGCGTCACTCGAATTTGGCGCGAACGGCCCAAATCGTTCTATCTTCATCGAACGATCGAACAGCCGATGTTCGAGTCGAACGTATGTTCGACTCGAACACGAAGCTCATCCCTAGTCACAATCTCTGTCCACAAAATACGTATTACTTACATATTGTAATGGCAGCTGATGTTGGTACATAGATGTTCTTAAGGAGAAACAACAACGGCTTACTTTTTGGGCAAAGTACCACTTCAGTACTTCTGGTTTTGGAGGTCTGGCTGCTAATACAGTGACAACAGGTTTTCGGGGCTAAAACAAGTGCCTGTGTCTGATCTATTGAAAACAGGTGTTGTAAGCTCGGACACGACTTTAATAATTGTGCAAGCATCATGTTTATTATTATGTAAGTGTGATCTCAACATCAGAAGCATAATCTATATATTTGATCTATTTGCAGGCAAATGTAGGTAGGAGAGGACAGTCTACTTCCACCAGCTGTCAAAAATGTACTCAACAAGAGACACCTTTTGAGGAATATTTTAACCGTATTATAGCAGAAATGAGAAACCAATCGCAAAACCAGGCCAAAGATGATGAATTTCTCAATATCTCAGACCCAGATGTTATGTTTTTGAGAATGTTGCTTTGTGTAGTCAGGGAGATTCCTCCTGATAAGCGCACTGAGGTCAGGGGTGATATACATGCCTATTTAACGTATATTGTATCCGCTTGCAAAGAGCAACGCCCATATCCAAAATTTCAGCCATGGGCTATGGGTTTTAATTCACCCAGTGGCTCTTTGAGTCGACCAATGGCCAATCAGCAGTTCCATGACACAACACCTGCCATTAATCCTTATGCAGGACCCCCACCGATGTATACACCTTACCCACCTGATCCTGGTTATCAAAGGATGCACGTGCAGCCACACCCAGTTACTTCACCCTCATCTTCCCAATCAGGATCAGGATCACCCATAGATGTTGGCACTGAACCAAGCCACTCTTCCCTGCGTCCCCCTTATCCGGTGTATGAAAACTTGTAGTTTTGACCTTTTAATTTGTTATATTACTGTTTAATTTTTTTATGTTTTGTTACTTGAATTTTATTGATACCTACCTCAATATCCGCTGACTGTACGGATGTAAGAAACTGTACTGTACTGTTCCAAGCTTCCATATCTTGCTACTCCGCCACGCTGGCTCTCACAGTACCAAAGCATTGTTTAGGTTGAGAGCCAGCATGGCCGACTAGAAAGATACTGAAGCTTGGCCCAGTGGGAGATCCCCCAATCTACACAGTGCAGCATACATGGCGAAATCAAAATTAAGGAGACGAAGGTTAGGGTTTTGACACTTTCTCTATGGGGCCATGCCTCAGCAGACTGGCCATACACCTATAGATTATCTTCTGTTTTTCTATGTTCAGATGGAAAAAGTGGAACAGATTCCTCCATCTCCGCTAAACTGTGCGGATGTAAGAATCTCCCACTGTTCCAAGCTTCCATATCTTGCTACTCGGACGACTAGAAAGATACTGAAGCTTGGCCCAGTGGGAGATCCCCTCCCCCCCATCTACACAGTGCAGTGTACATGGACAAATATTATTCCATCTAATCATAGACATTATGCAGATAATCTATAGGTGTATGGTCAGCTTTAAGCACTAAAAAACCTTTTTAAATTCGTTGCTTACATTTGGACATTGTTATCAAACAGCCGCTACACAACAGTTCGTAAAGTTGTGAAAAAATGTTTCAAAGCTGTTTACTGCACTCACAGTGTCCACATATAGTCAAACATATGGTTAACAGCACTTTAGAAATACTCAATATTTTAGGGGGGGGGAGGGGGGGTACAGAGTCAATTTATACTTGAAAATAGAAGAAAATTTTCTATATTCCTAAGGAATTGAAAACATAGTTTTCTATACATGCAAGCATTCAATGTTTTGTAAGGTTTGTCTATTTTTTCTACCTTTTTGTTATTTAACATGGCAAAGATATAAAAATAAAAACAATTTAATTGTAAAAAATTGTCAACTACTTTATTTCAAGAACAAATTTAAACTGTAATATAAGGTTGATATAACATGGGTAACAAAGATCTCTTTACAAATGGTCATATTGCCATGGGAGCTGTCCATCCTCTGTCAAAAAAAAATCTGTGAAATCCTCACGCACTTGTAGAGCTTGATTCGTGGGACGAGTGGCAGTAACACGACCTCTGTGTTCTGCGGAAACAGGTAACGCTAACGGGGATTCGGTGGGCACGATCTCCTTACCCCTCAAATAGTTGTGGAGAACACAACATGCCAAAACAACATTGACCGCATGATCCACTTCTAGGTGCATGGCTGTCATCAAAACACGTCATTTGGCAGTGCAAATGCCAAATGCGCACTCCACCATTCTCTGGGCTCTACTGAGACGGTAATTAAAAATGCGCCTCCTGTCAGTGAGACCATGCCTCGTATAGGGCCTGAGAAGGTGGGTGGATAAGGCAAATGCCTCATCTCCCAGCACAACAAAAGGAAGGTCCGGCAAAGCAGTACCAGGAAGAGGCCTTGACTGTGGCACATTGAATTCACTATTTTTCAATCGCTGGCCCATCATAGAATTACGTAAAATTCTGGAATCTCCAGAACTCCCGTAAGCTCCCACATCCACAGCAATGAACCGCATGTTGGCATCACTGAGCCCCAGGAGGACAATGGAGAAATATTTTTTATAGTTGAAATAACGGGAACCAGAGTTTGGTGGCTTGATGAGACGGATATGTTTCCCGTCTAAAGCCCCAATGCAATTTGGGAAGTTGGTCTTCTCCCAAAACTCCTCAGATATTTCCTCCCACAGACTGGGTGTTGGTTCCGGCATGACACTGCTTTTCAGCTCTTCCCATATAACTTGACATGTATCATGGACTATTGTCGATACAGTAGAAATTCCCATTAGGAACTGATGATGAAGGGAGGTGAAGCTGGCACCAGTGGCAAGGTATCTGCAATACAAAAAAGACACATATATATATATATATATATCTATATATTATGCAAGAACATACATACACACTATTGTCAATAATATTGGTACACCTGCATGTACATGAATTTTAAGCATCTGTTCAAGATATGGAAAACCTACCTTAAAGTAAGTAGCAGCCGCTCTTCTGCACTAATGCTTCTTCTCATGTTGGTCCTGGTTCTGCTCAGGCGTGTTCTACAGAGTTCCAACAGCTCATCAAAGCTTGCCACGGACATCCGAGTATAATTGTAGAACTTGTCCCCATGGGTCCGCAGCTCACCGAACATGAGGGCAAAGTAGCCAATTGATAGACGCTGTGAGGTTAGGGGATGGACCCAGTAACGGCGGGGACGTCGCCTAGACTGGATCTGTCTTCTCCTCTTCATCCTCATCATCAGCAACATGAGCATCGCCAGCAAACTCATCATATTTGCATTCATTTTTGCAAATCTCAGGCACAACACACCGATCACTCCTCTCACCTCTAAACTCCAACACACACTCAGCAAGTGAACAAAGAAACAGGAAATAGATGGCAGAGGACCGAAATGCAACATGGTTAGATCCAAGGGACAAAAAAATAAAATAAACAGGTTGCTATGGGAATAACTAACCGCAGCTAAACGCAACCGCAAATAAACGCACATAAACGCAGGTAATCGCAATGTACAAATGCAGCTAATCGCATTGCCTGAAGCCTTGAATTTCACAGAACAAAAAACATGCTTTTTACTGCGGCAATTTTGCCGTCCATGTGAAAGGGGCCTAAGAGTTCATATGGAAAAAGGGTGTCTCCTCTCCACTGATGCTTTATCACCAATCCTTGTTTCAATAAAAACCTCAAATTTTCAAAAATCATTTGTCATTGGGACGGAAAGTGAGGTGAAATGTTCTGAACAGGTGCACAGACAGCAAAACAAATGTTACAGGGGTGATAACCCTTCCCTATGTTTTCCAAAAAGCTTAAAAAATTATTTTTTTGGCTGGAGCTACATTTAAAAAATGTACCTGTTCCAAATTATAAACAGATTCTACTTAAGAACAAACCTACAGTCCATGTCTTGTTTGCACCGCCTGTATACTGCTGTTCAGAGTATATAGGGCCTTTGTTAAATTTGGGTGCAGGGTTCCCCTTAATATCCATACAAGACCCAAAGGGGCTGGTAGTGGGCTGAGGTGGGGGGGTGGGGGGTACCCATGCCATTTTTCTCAATGATTTTCATCCATATTGCCGAGACCAGACATTACATTAAAGCCGCAAGCAGTTTTAAATTACTTTTTTTCCTTTAGAAATGTCATTTTGTGCAGGGACAGTTCTAAATACGGGAAACACGTGCCACTTCACAGGCATACTTTAGACACCCCCCAGGTACGATATTTAAAGGAATATTGCACTTTTTTTCCACTTTATGCATCATTAAAATCACTGCTCCCCGAAAAAACTGCAGTTTTTAAAACCTCTTTTTGCATTGATACATGTCCCCTGGGGCAGGACCTGAGTCCCCAAACCCTTTTTAGGACAATAACATGCATATTAGCCGTTATAATTAGCACTTTAGATTTTGAACGTTTGCATCCATTGTATTTAATAGGGATCTAAAGTTTGCGCGAACTTTCGGTCCGTTCGTAGGGTCTGGTGCGAACCGAACCGGTGGGTGTTTGGCTCATCCCTACTTCGGACCATAGGGAACTTTAGGTTGAAAGTATTTTGGTTCAGGCACACCATAAACAATTTCAGTAGGTCTGAAGAACCAGACATTGTGAGTCAATATAAGTTGCCAAAATTGTAAGATGAAGGCATTGTATTCATGCAACTCTACACTTAGCTTGTATAAGAAGAGGCCATTACTTTTAATCCAAAATGATGTAAAATATTTGAATACAAAGTATCCAAATCTATCAATATCAAATTGTATCAGGGGATATATACAACTTATCCAGAATGGTCAGAAATTGGGGGACATGTAATCTGAAATAGGTTAGTTATCTACCATCCTTCTAGAATTCTGGGTCAAACAACCGTTGAGACCCTCGAGATGATCAGCCGATCAGATGGCTCTGAAATATTTTCGTTTTTTTGTTTCTTTTTGAGAGGGAAGTGGGATGCATTATTTTTAAGAAATCTAAGTTTGTTGGTAATAATCCGAGCAACAATTCCAAAAACTGCCTTTGAAATGTCTATATGATATTGGGTGATACCCTTGAATACCAGGACTTCTTGTCCAGTTTTGTTTGGCATGTATTGATCAGTACTCAGAATGACTACATTCTCCCTCCCTTTTCTAAAGGGTTTATTAACTAAGTCATCCCTCTTCTTTAGATTTTGAAGGGACTAATGTTTATTCAAACAGTGACATTGTTTAAAAGCTATTTTTCAATATCTCCCACCAATCAATCTACCATCCTACCATCAATCTCACAAACAGTTTAACACCTGAATTTTTCTGATTAGGAAATGTAGTGAGTGAGTGAGTGAGTGAGAACTTGTATAGCGCTGCAAATGCGAACTCAATCGCCTCAAGGCGCTTGTCATCCAGTGTCGTTGATATCCTTAGAAGAGATGAGTCTTTAGTTTTTTCCAGAAGGCTCAATGGTTTTCTTCCATATGAATGTTCATTGGTAGTGCATTCCATAGTCTTGGTCCTTGGGCAGCAAACCTTTGTTCTCCCTTGGCTTTGTAGCGAGTCTTGGGGATGTGGAGGAGGTTTTGGTTAGTTGATCGGAGGTCGCGAGTAGTGGTGTAGTGTTTTATTTTCTCGCATAAATATTGAGGTGCGGTTCCTTGTGCGCATTTGTGGGTGAGGCAGAGGGTCTTGAATGTGACCCGATCCTTTACGGCTAGCCAAAGGAGGCTTCTCAGGGACGGTGTGATTGATTCCCAGGGTTTTTTCCCCGTTACCAGTCTGGCCGCTGTGTTTTGGATGACTTGTAGACGTGCAATTTGGTATTTGGGTAGTCCTAGGTAAAGGGAGTTAGCGTAGTCAAGCCGGGAATTGATGATGGTTCCGACTACTACTGCTCTGTCTTTTTCCAGGATGAAGGGGATAAGTCTTAGTAGCAGGCGGAGAAGGTGGTGAGATCTGCTGACTACTGATCCTATTTGTGTGTCCATAGTCATGTCTGAGTTAAAGATGACTCCCAGGCTTTTAACTTTGGTGCTTGGGGTCATGTTTTGTCCAAGGATGGTGGGTGGCGTCCATGTGGTCCTAGCATTTTTCTTTTGGTTAGCATGGAAAATGAGCAGTTCTGTTTTGGATCCATTAAGCTTGAGGGAGCTCTCTGTCATCCAATTGTCGATTAGTGTAAGGCATTTTTCCAGTCCGTAATATTGATCTTTTTTGTTGTTGATGCGAAAGTAAAGTTGTCATCTGCATAGGAGTGATAGCGCAGGTCCTGTTCACTGATGATTTTAAAGAGTGGCCGGAGGTAGATGTTGAAGAGTACCGGTGACAAGGGTGATCCTTGAGGGACTCCGCATGTGTTTGTGGGTGGTGCCGAGGTGAAGGTTCCCAGTTTCACTGTCTGGGATCGATTTTCTAAAAAGGATGCGAACCATGGTAGGTCCTCGTCTGCGACTCTTGCTACTTCGGTGAGGCGTGTGAGCAGAATTTTGTGATCTACTGTGTCAAAGGCTGCGCTGAGGTCCAGCAGCACCAGGAGACACGATTCTCCATCATCTGCTGCTTCGAGTGCGTCGTCCCATATTTTAAGAAGCGCTGTTTCCGTCCCATGGCCTGGGCGGAACCCTGATTTTTTTTTTTTTTTTTTAAACAATTTTTATAAATTTTTCACATGTACAGAGTCCATGGAAGGCAATACATTATGGATAACATCCACATGAGTATATTACAACAAGTGCATAAGAAATACAGATTGTCAGAACAGTCAATGCTGGCCAGCACCGTGGTACAGTAGCCAAACGAGCGTACTCAGAATACACAAAGTAACTGCAAAACCACTTGTAACTAAGTATAACTGGTGGCCGATTTAGGTGGATTCACTAAAACTTGAAAAGGATAAAGAGGCGTACCATATGGGATGAGAACCGTGCAAGAGATGAGACAATGAACCAGTACAGGCCTACCCATAACCCGTTCACCCCAAAAGGGATCAAACTGTGAGCGGGAGGGGGCCCTAAGAAATTTAAGTCAACGCTAGGTCAGGTGTGGTTCAGCGATGAATAGATACCTAATGGCTCTTGGACTTTTTGGTATCCCAACGGAGTCTGTGGCTTTCAGAGGCTC
Organism: Rana muscosa; assembly: GCA_029206835.1. Classification (NCBI taxonomy): domain Eukaryota; kingdom Metazoa; phylum Chordata; class Amphibia; order Anura; family Ranidae; genus Rana; species Rana muscosa. The sequence continues at coordinate 249,417,603 of CM055117.1, read as the reverse complement.
CTTGTAGGTTGTCTAACGTCTAACACTATATATAATTAACAATAAGAGATGTAATCCGAGTAGTCTCCCATGAAGGAAACATGGATATGCGGTAGAATGTAACATGGGAGATAATGTATATTGGGAGGAGAAAGAGAGAGAGAGGGGGGGATTAGTTGTGGAAATGACGGATGTCTCTGGTGGTTTCGTGAACTACAACTGAGTCTGAGATCACTAGGGACAGAGGTGTGGCAGGCGTGTTGTCGGCCCGCGAGGGGTCTCTATAATGCGTCCAACAGGCCCAAGTGAGTCTGAATTTGGTGTGGGTATCTCTAGCCTGGTGGATGAGCCTTTCCATTTCCGCTATTTTGTCCACCCGGGCGTGCCATTCTGCTATAGTAGGGGGAGTAGTGCATTTCCAATGTAAGGGAATGCATTGGGAAGCGGCATTAATGAGGTGAAGTGTAAGGGATTTACGATAAGTCGACCTCGGTAAGGAAGTATGGTGTAGTAAATATTGCGCCGGGGTAAAATCAGGGGTGTAAGTGGTAATACGAACGATGTGGTCATGTACCTCTTTCCAAAATGTTTGTATCAGTGGGCAATCCCACCATATATGGATTAGAGAGCCCGTAGCCGAGTTACATCTCCAGCAGGTTGGGGGGATGTTTGGGAAAAATGTATGTATTTTGTCTGGTGTTCGATACCATCTAGAGTATATTTTGAATCTGTTCTCTTGTGTGGTTACATTGATGGATCCTTTGTGTGTGTATTCCCACACGCGGTCCCAATCATCCTCGGATAGAGTCACTGATAAGTCTTTTTCCCATAATCTATTAATTCTAGTGTTGGGGACAGTGCTAGATAGTAGGAGAGAATACAATGAAGAGATTAGATGGTTCAGGGGTGCAGCTGTGTTGCACAATTGCTCAAAGGGGGTGAAGTCCCTATACCAATGTGAGAGCATTGGGGCACTGTGGAAAATGTGGCGTAGTTGTAGGAATTTGAAGAAGGGTATGTTCAAGTAAGGGAACTTAGAAGACATTTCCGGGTGGGAGAGAAGCGTTTTATTGTGAAAGAATTTATGTGCCCTAACCGGTGGGTCGGGGGGGTTCATGGTCATATCCCTGGTAACAATGTCTGGCAAAAAATCAGGGTTTTGTGAGATAGGCGTCATCGGTCCAGGGAAGGGGGTTGTTTTAAAGATTTGACACGCCGTTCTGAAATTCGACAGCGTGGGTCCTATTAGCGGGTGGTTGGAACAGAGTTTAGGGATAGACCTATGAGCAATCCATGGGAGGTGAGAAATTGGTGTTTGTGAGAAGGCATTTTCTACCTGGACCCAGTCCTTGTTGTGTTTGTGTATGTGCCAATCCACAACTCGTGTAAGTTGGCTGGCCCTGTAGTACATGGTGAGATTCGGTAAGCCGATTCCCCCCTTCCGTTTAGGGAGTGTTAGTTTATCCCAGCTCAGCCTTGGGGGGTGCGTTGACCATAGAAGGGTTCTGCACGTCGCTTTAAAAGAGGCAAAAAAAGAAGGGGGGAGTTTGATCGGGATGGCTTGCATTAGATATAGCAGCCTGGGGAGAACATTCATCTTAATAATTGCCACCCTTCCAAACCAGGAAAAGGGGCCCTTGGTCCAATTAAGCAAGTCTCCTTTTATTTTCTGGAGGGCGGGCAGGACGTTTTTGGCAAACAGGTCAGAGAGGTTGGTCGGGAGTTTAATACCCAGGTAGGTTACGTCATGGGGATCCCATTTGAAAGGGAAGTTTGTTTGGCATAAGGAGACTGTCGTCTTCGGTAAGGATACATTAAGTGCGGTGGATTTATCGAAATTAATCTGTAAGTTAGAGAGTTTTTTAAACATTGTGAAATCTTTAAGGAGATTGGGTATGGTAGTAATGGGGTCTGAAAGAAATAGCAGGATATCATCTGCGTAGGCAGCAATTTTGTATTGTTTGTGTTTAATGGTAATTCCTTTAACGTCTGGGTTGTCTCGTAGTCTACGAAGGAAAGGTTCTAAGGTGAGAACAAAAATGAGGGGAGAGAGGGGGCATCCTTGTCGGGTGCCATTGGCGATGGAGAAGGCGTCTGACAGGCGGCCATTAACCCGGATCCTAGCCATGGGGTTTGAGTAAAGGGCCAAGATCATTTGGAGGAGACGATTCGGGAGCCCCATAGAACGCAATGCGGCGGACATAAAGTCCCACGCCACCCTGTCAAACGCCTTCTCCGCGTCAAGGGATAAAAAGAAGCCTTTAGTAGCTGTCGAGGTGAGCCAGTGGTGTATATTAATGGCTTTAGTGGTGTTATCCCTTGCCTCCCTCTACGGGACAAATCCTACCTGGTCCACCGATATAAGTTTGGGGAGTAGCGGGAGTAAACGGTTTGCCAATATTTTTGCATAGAGTTTCACATCTACGTTAAGTAGAGAGATGGGGCGATAGTTTGAGACCAGAGTGGTATCTTTGCCCGGCTTAGGGATCAGTGTAATGTGGGCTTCTAGCATATTCGTATTATGTGGTGGTGAAGAAGGGAGAGTGTTGAATGCCGTCACGAATTTAGGGATCAGTAAGTCCGAGAAGGCTTTATAATAGCCGGTCGGTAGACCGTCTGGGCCTGGGCTCTTACCTGCCTTTAATTGTTTTAGGGCCAGAAGGGCCTCTTCAGTCGTGACAGGTGAGTCTAGGTGTAACATATCTTCCGGGGGAATTGGGGAAGGTCCATATTTGGATAAGAATTCGTCAATTAGTTTTGAACGGTCAGGGGAAGGCGTCTTGGCGTGTGACATGGGTAGATTATATAGATTAGAAAAATAGTGAACGAAGTGTTGAGCAATGTCCTCCGTTTTGTTCACTGTGGCACCCGTAGGGGAAGTGATAGTGTGTATGGTGTGGGCTGTTTTCTTTTTTTGTAGGGCTTTTGCTAACAGTTTCCCCGCCTTATTGCCGAATTCGTAAAATAACTTGTGGGTAATTACGTTTTAACGTTATTTGGAGTTCTTCCAGTAAATCTTCCCGAGCTTTCAGGAGGTCGGCGTAACTTTGATTGGCTAAGGTACTTTTGTGAGCGCGTTCGAGTGTTTTGACACGGTTGGAGAGTTCTGCGATACGGGCCTTCCTGAGTTTGTTTCGTTTGGCTGTGAGAGAGATAAATTCTCCCCTAATGACGCATTTATGAGCCGCCCATACAGTAGCCGGGGTAGTATCAGCCGTGTCATTTTCTGCGAAATATTGAGAAAGTCGGACAGACAGCAGTTAGGAGTTTACTGGGTCTAACAGTATGGAGTTGTCTAGTCTCCAAATCATGGATCTTGGTCTCTATATAGGGAACACCAAAGTCATAGTTATTGGATGGTGGTCCGAAAGTAACATGGGTTCAATGTTAGCCTCAGTCAGCAATGTGAGGTCGTTCTGTGTTAGGAAAAAGTGATCAATTCTGGAGTATTTTTTATGTAGCGAGGAATAAAAGGTGAAATCTTTAACATTCGGGTTCAACGTGCGCCATGTGTCATGAAGGGTCAGGGAGCTCAGTTGGGATTTTATTGCGCGGAGGGCACGATATGTTAGACACGTGGACCCGTTGGACGTATCCAGAGAAGGTGTTAAAGGTACGTTGAAATCTCCTCCTACAATCAGTGTGCCTGATTGAAAAGCAACTAATTGGTTAAAGGTAGTGCGAATGAAAGGTACTTGTTGCGAGTTCGGGGCGTAGATATTAGCTATGGTGATAGGTACATCATTCAGGGTGCCCTTAATGAAGAGATATCTGCCCTGCACATCCCGTTGGACTTCTGTGATCTGAACAGGGCAGTGTTTCGAAATTAGGATGGAAACCCCTTTTGATTTTGCCTCCTTGTTTGTGGCGTGATACACCGTCGGGAAGTAATGATTGTAAAGTTTGGGGATGTTGTCTGCCCTAAAGTGGGTTTCCTGGATAAGCGCGATATGCGGCTTGGCCTTTTGGAGGGTGTACAACAATTGCGATCTCTTTTCCGGGGTGTTAAGACCGCGAATGTTCAGCGAGTAAAGTTTGAGTCGTGTTGGGAGTTGCATATGTTGAGGTTTCGGATTGGCCGAGGTATTAACATCCGTCATTTTGAAGTGGAGGGTGTGGGGAGATGGAAAGGTGGAGGGGGGGTGGGGGGTTACTAAGGACACCTAAGGGTAAAACGGGGGTCTGGGGTGAACTATTTATAGAACCGATGAGGCGGGAGGATGTAGTCCTACCTCCTCTGAGGAGAGAGTCAGATCGGGGAGGTACAGTGCACACAGGGTGTCCACGCCCGGTTGGAGCGCGCACACCGCTGTCAGCAGCTGTGTGGGGGTTGATCAGGATCCCGACCAGGAAAAGGAATGAAATAAAATAAAATAAAACGGTGGTGTCTTGCCTCCCCAGAACAGTCCGCGCTGTCAAAGTTATCTTGCGGAGGTCTGACCCCTACATATAAAAAAATAATAAAAACACATATGGAAGGCAATATAGGGGTGTGTACAGTACCCGTTTAAGTGGTTCCATGTTCAGATGCTGGAACAATCAACCCAAAGATAATATAGCGAGTGATGGAGTTCTATTCTGCGGATGGAGGCACACAGTCTGCGAGAACACCTAAGAAGGGTGAAAGAGAGAGCAGCAAATACAAACCAGTTATAACGGAACTAAACCATCAGAGCAGCTGGTGTTGAACTACCTCCACTTATATAGTAATTATAAAACATTCAACTTCAAATATGACAGACATGCTATCTTCCGGCTTTGTAATAGATACACAAGTTGTCAAAGGCCCCCACCTGTACGGCTTGATTCGGTCCTTAAATATAGGTCAGTTCAAATCAGGTCTTTAAGTGGGTCTACAAGAGTTCATTGGGGGGATTGGTCCACCCCTACTTATAGAGACCTACGTCTGCGGGGAAGTGACAGAGAGGAGGTGCAGGAGCATCTGAGACATATAGGGGTGTCGAATCTTACAAAGAAAAAGTGTTCGAGGAAGGGGACAGCAGAAGGTCCCACAGCGTCCATCTCGTATGAAGAGAGTATCACCCATACGTGAACAGGGGCTCTGGCATGAATACCAATGCTGGGTCAGCCAAGGAGCTAAAGGTTAGGTTTGTCTCCATGAGCAAGGTAGGTTAACTCAATAGAAGAGGGGTCAGGCGATCAGACGGGTTCCATCAGCCGGTAGGGGAGGCATTCGTGGGCTACCGTATGTGGGAAGCAAGGTGGTAGTCTACCTAACCCTGATGGCAGCGAGGGGAGGCAGAAGTGATGGATCTACAAGCAGTCTAAGCAGGGTGGAAGAAGGATGGCAGGAGACCGGAGTCAGCCCCTCTCCTGGGTAAATGTGATCGGTGTTCAGTTCAGTTACCTTGCGGCGACGTTGTGCCCGAGATGCGATAAGGTAGCCAGAGATGGAGCGTCGGTGTTGTGGATGACGGGGTACAAGTGACGTGTCGCAGCCGGAAGTATGAGGAGGTTGAGCGACAGCAGCCGCTCTAACATCTGCAGCTCGCCGCAAAGCAGTCTGGGCATTGTAGTCAGTGTATAGAGGCCCAAGCTTTCTGCAGAAACATGCTGGCGATGAGGTTAGCTATGTGAAGGGCAAGTCCATCTGTGGCCATTCAGACAGCACACTTAGCGAGTTTAACTAAACAGGATCGAATTGAGTCAAGAGTAAAGTAAAAATAAAGTGCTAACTAGAAGTCCAGTAACATCAAACTGACTGTGAACCATAACAGGGCGACCAACTTGCATAATTGGGAGCAGTAACAAATAGAGGAGTTAGTCATCTCTCCGAGCTCTCCTCGATCCAGGGGAGGCTGAAGGGCTCATGTCACGGCGGGATTCGTGAGCTCCGGTGCGGTGTCTGGAGCCTGAGGGAGACCGTCTCCTGCGGAATCTAGTGGCCTGGGTCTCCATTGATTCCTCTTGGTATTTATCCCATCTGCCCACTGAGTGACGAAAGGCAGCATACCAATCCGGGACCGACACCAGGGGGATACCTAGAGTATTGCAGAAGCGGGGTAAATCCTCCGGGACCTTCAACAAGGCAGTACGGCCCTGATGGGAAGCCGAAAGGCAGAAAGGAAATTTCCACTTGTATCTAATTCCCTGAGAGCAGAGGGTATCCAGCAGAGGCTTGAGGTCCCGGCGATGTTGCAGAGTGATCCCCGATAGGTCTTGGAAGATCTGGACTGGGGTCTCTTCGTAGGTAAGTTGCTGTCCCCTAGCTTGTTTCAGAATGTCCTCCTTAAGCTTGTAGTCGACCAAGCAGCATACAATGTCCCTCGGGGGGTCCGAGTCTCTTCCCCTGGGACGCAGGGCGCGGTGGATTCTCTCCATAGCGATGTCAGTGTGAGGGGGTCTGTTTAGGACATTGTTAAAAAGGCCTATGACCGCCTGAGGCAATCGATCCCCCTCAATGGACTCCGGTATGCCCCTCACACGTAAGTTGTGACGCCGTCCCCTGTTGTCCAGGTCTTCCAAATGGCGATTTACATCCCTGAGTTGGAGGGTGTGAGCGTCAATCTTCCTGGTGGAACGTTGGAGGACCTTGCCATGGTCTTCAGATATCTTCTCTACGTGTGAGACCCGGTCTGTCAGGGCATGAATGTCAAGGCGCAACTCCGCAATGGCCGCCGAAAGGGTGTCCTTTATATCAGCTGCTATGGTCCTCAGGTCATGGATGTTCAGCTGCGGCATTAGAGGTGGGTTCACACTCTCTTGTCCCGGAGCGGATGTCAGAGAGGGAGCATTCAGAGTTGCCGTTAGAGGGATTTCTGGCTGATAGTGTGGGGTTGCCTGCGTGCGGCTTTGAGAATGCCCGTGGCGGGAAGAAGCCATATTCCCTCTGTTTGTTCTAAACATCTCCGGTATAATTTGGCTTGTACCCCCGGTTTGTTCCCTGGGCGAGCGGGATCGGGAGGCTGAGGACCGTCTAGAGGCAGTTCCCATAGTCGGTAACGTGTATTGGGGTCAGTAACCTCTGAGTTTCGAGGGATTCCGTTCTGAGGTGGCAGGAGCTCAAAACTCAAGCGTCCATCTTCCAGTCAGGTCCGGCCACGCCCCCGGCGGAACCCTGATTGAAGTGGGTCCAGGAGTTTGTGGGTTTCCAAATGAAGTTGTAGCTGTTGTGTTACTACTTTCTCGACGATCTTGGAGATGGTGTTCAGGCTTGTTACCGGTCTTCTAAAATTTGGGTCTTTCGGGTCGAGGTTGAGTTTCTTTAGGGGGGTTTGATTATTCCTTGTTTCAGGGAAGTCGGCACGATACCTTCTTTCAATGATTGGTTTATGAAGTGTGTTATGGAGGGTGCTAAGATGTTCGGTACATTCTTTCAGCAGTTTTGCCAGAATGATGTCGTTCGGTGAAGTACTATCTCAGAGGCTTCTGATGATATTTTTGGTAGTGTCGATTGTAATAGGGACCAGAGTAAATTTCTTTGATTGCAGATTATTTATATGGTTCTTTTCTTCCTTTGGCCGTGTGGGGTTGTTCGATTTTTTCTGCTGAATTATTTTCCGAATGTTGTAGATTTTGTTGATAAAAAAATTGGATAGTTCATTGCAGAATTCCTGTGTTTCGTTTGCTGAAGACTCCAAACAGGTAGGATTCATGGTCTGAGCCACTAGTCTGAAGAGTTCGCGGGGGCGGTTTAGGGCTTTTGCAATGGTGTTAGCGAAATAGTCTTTTTTTGCTTTGAAGATTGCTTTATGATATTTCCTGGTGAGTGCTTGGTAGGTTGTGTAGTTTTCCTTCGTTGAGTTTCTTCTCCAGGCTCCTTCTGCTCTTCTGCGTTCTTGTTTCAGTAAAGTAAGAGCGTCATTGAACCAGCCCGCGTTGTTTTTGCGGATGAGTGCTCTGCGTCTTGGAGCCACTGTGTATGCTGTCTGCAGCAAAGCTTTGTTCAGGGAGTTGAGTGTTTCTTCCGTTGAGTGGTTTTGGTTTAGCATTTCCATATTGTTCAATAGTGTGGTTTTGAAAAGCTCAGAGTATAGTTTCTTCTTTGATCTTGTCCAGTGTGTTGTTGTTGATTGTATTGATTTTTGGAGGGTGGCGTTGGTCTTTATAGTAAATTTGATGGCATGGTGGTCTGTCCATGGTAGAGGCTGGTTGTCCAGTGTGTTGATGTCCATATTTTGTATATAGTATAGTATATTTCTACCCATATTGGTGTCTTTTCTTGCTGGGTTCTGGGTTCATCTCCTTCTGAAAGGGGGGGGGGGGGCTTAGCCCTCATTATGTTGTTGATTTCCATCATATTTTTTGGGGAAAAAATATCAAATCTGTAGGTGGGTTATCCTGATTAATTATTTAGTGTCTTTGAAAATATATTTATAAATACTTATAATGTAATAATACTTATAATGTTTATAAATATGATCATGCACTGGTGCGCAGTCATGTTGGAACAAGAAGGGGCCATCCACAGACTGTTCCCACAAAGTTGGGAGCATGAAATTGTCCAAAATGTCTTGATATGCTGAAGTCTTAAGAGTTCCCTTCACAGGAACTAAGGCTCCAAACCCAAACCCTGAAAAACAACCCCACACCCTTACCCCCCTCCACCAAATGATTTGGACCAGTACACAAAGCAAAGTCCATAAATACAGTGCCTTGCAAAAGTATTCACTCCCCTTGGCTTTTTACGTATTTTGTTACATTACAGCCTTTAGTTCATTTTTAAAAAAATCTGAATTATATATGATGGACCAGAACACAATAGTCTAAGTTGGTGAAGTAAAATTAGAAAAATATTTACATAAAACTATTTTTCAGAAATAAAAAACAGATAATTGTCATGTGCGTATGTATTCACTCCTTTGTTATGAAGCCCATAAAAAGCTCTGGTGCAACCAATTACATTCAGAAGTCACATAATTAGTGACATGATGTCCACCTGTGTACAATCTAAGTGTCACATGATCTGTCATTACATATACACACCTTTTTGAAGGGCCCCAGAGACTGCAACACCTAAGCAAGAGGCACCACTAACCAAATACTGCAATGAAGACCAAGGAACTCTCCAAACAAGTAAGGGACAATGTTGCTGAGAAGTACAAGTCAGGGTTAGGTTATACAAAAATATCCAAATCTTTGATGATCCCTAGGAGCACCAACAAATCTATCATAACCAAATGGAAAGAACATGGCACAACAGCAAACCTGCCAAGAGACGGCCGCACACCAAAACTCACGGACCAGGCAAGGATGAAAATGATCAGAGAGGCAGCACAGAGATCTAAGGTAACCCTGAAGGAGCTGCAGAATTCCACAGCAGAGACTGTAGTATCTGTACATAGGACGACAATAAGCCGTACACTCCATAGAGTTGGGCTTTATGGCAGAGTGGCCAGAATAAAGACATTACTTTCAGCAAAAAACAAAACGCACGTTTTTGAGTTTGCGAAAAGGCATGTGGGAGACTCCCAAAATGTATGGAGGAAGGTGCTCTGGTCTGATGAGACTTGAATTGAATTTTTTGGCCATCAAAGAAAACTCAATGTCTGGCGAAAACCCAACACATCATATCACCCAAAGAACACCATCATGGTGGTGGCAGCATCATTCTGTGGAGATGTTTTTCAGCAGTCGGGACTGGGAAACTGGTCAGAGTTGAGGGAAAGATGGATGGTGCTAAATACAGGGAAATTCTTAAGCAAAACCTGTACCACTCTGTGTGTGATTTGAGGCTAGGAGGGAGGTTCACCTTGCAGCAGGACAATGAACCCAAACACACTGCTAAATCAACACTTGAGTGGTTTAAGGGGAAACATGTAAATGTGTTGGAATGGCCTAGTCAAAGCCCAGACCTCAATCCAATAGAAAATCTGTGGTCAGACTTAAAGATTGCTGTTCACAAGCGCAAACCATCCAATTTGAAGGAGCTGGAGCAGTTTTGCAAGGAGGAATGGGCAAAAATCCCAGTGGTAAGATGTGGCAAGCTCATAGAGACTTATCCAAAGCAACTTGGAGCTGTGATAGCCGCAAAAGGTGTGTCACGTACCTGGTGGAGATCGAGCTGTAGAGAGGGCTTCTCTTGCACCTCCTGTCCAACCCCCCAGGTAGTGGTGACAGGGAGTGGAGGACACAGAGTGGCACGAGGGCCGCTGTAGCAGATGGCTCTGGCTGGGCCTTGGCAGGAACCAGGTGACTGGAGAGCACTGGGCTGGAACTGAGAGCAGGAGCCCAGTGTCGCTGGATCAGCAGCTGGAAGCGTAGCCGGGACGTGAGCCTGGGGATCATCAACAGCCGGACAGAGCAGGAACCGAGACGTGAGGCAGAGGCGAAGACGGGACACAGGCCAGGTTCGGTACACAGTCAGGCAATGAGGCACAGGAACATCAGGCAGAAGCGGAGTCAAGCACAATCTGGGGTCACAAGTAGGCAGGTGGAGGTCAACAGGAAGGTTCAGACAAGCCGGATCAAAATACAAGGAACTGGTACAGATCGGGTAAACAGGCACTAGCTGAAAAGACCACTTAGCAAAGTATGCATGTCACTGGCAGGTTTAAATAGGCAGACTTGAGACCTCCATTAAAAAAAAATTCAATCTCAGATAATACGATTCATATGGGGTAATAAGGGTTATCGTTGCCCTAAAAGTGTGCTCCTTAGAAGGCGCACACAAGGGGGACTGGGTCTGCCGGATCTATGGAGATACTATCAAGCAGCCTAATTATCCCAATTTTCGGTCATTTATTCCCAGGGTAGTAGGCCGGATTGGGTAGACATGGAGAGGCAAGCTATCCTATTACATACTATTGACTACCTAGCATGGATCCCCCATAAATACAGACCCCCTATAATTGCCCCTACCTTATCACACTCCATTACCCTTTGTGACATCTTATAGAAATCTCCCAATCTTATATCTGAGCTTCACCCACTAGCGCACATATTTCACAACCCCAGCTTTCCCCCAGGCCAAGATATCAGGGAGTTTCAATGGTGGACAAACAAGGGATTATTCCGCATTGGTCACTTCCTCTCCCACATGGGCCTACTTACGGCAGGCCATTGCAGTAGAAACCTGGATATGCCATCTTCCACAGATTTCATCTACATCAAATCCGACACTTTATCTTATCATTATGGACCACAAAACCCGAACCTCTGCATATAACAGTATACGAACAATGGTGCTCTGGGGTCATGGATCAGAGAGGAGTAATTTCTAAGATTTACGCCTCACTTACGGAGAATACGAGAAACCATCATATGCACTGGGTTGAGAACAAGATCTTCAGGTCTCTTGGAATACAAACACGTGGTTCTCCAAATTCCAGAAAGCCTCTAAGGGCATATCCAATGTCGCCCTTATAGAGGCAAACACCTAAATACTCATGCGTTGGTATAACGTACCCCTACGACTGGCTAAGATGTTTCCAGGCTCTTCCCCACTATGTTTTAGAGGCTGTGGGCTGACTGGATCCCTATACCACATATGGTGGGAGTGTCCCCTTATTCACGGCCTATGGAACAAGGTATTTTCCTTAATGCGTAAAGTGACTGGTATACCTGTACCAAAACACCCTGAGATTGAGCTACTGAACGGAAGTCCTATAGGTTGTCCCAAGCCTCTCCGGACGCTCATTCATTTCATTTTACTGGGTACTAAAATCACGATAACCCGAGCTTGGAAACAGCCTACAGTGTCCCTAGCTGTGGTTAACAGAAAAATATCATGGGTGATGGTACAAGAAAAAACGGTCAGTATTCTCCAGTCCAATACAGAAAAGCATGGCATAGTATGGGAACCCTGGAAAACCTATGTACACAAACTCCCACGATTTCTTTAACAGATTACAACCACTCTACCCCAGATATCTCTCTGATGCCTTCATATCTTATCTCCTTAACTCCTTTCTCTTTCCTTCCTCCTTCTCCATTCCTCTCTACATTCCCTGATGACCCACTTGCATGACTCAAAATACGAACAACAGGAAACGATATGTCCCAGACGAACCTACAAGCTTAGTTCAGGCAAACCTTTTCATTTATTCATAAGATCAACATGTAAGTTTTTTTGGTTCTCCAAGGACTATGTCCAGAATCTCAGCTTTTCATTAATTTATTTTTTACAATTTTTTTATTACAATTTTTTTTTTGTTCCTTGATAATCTGTAAGAAGTCTATTAGGACAAGGAACCTCATAAGACACATACCTTTGGTTAGTGGGTGTTTTTCTTTAGCTTTGGTTGGCAAAATATTCCTCCCCTCGACACAGTCTGATCCCAATAGGGTTGTCCGAGCGAGGGAGAATAAACACTGTTGATAAGATGATAAACAGGAACCCTACGTGTTTCCTTATCCACTTAATGTTGTATGCCTATGAAAGTTTCTGACTTGTTTGTATAACTGCCGTTTAAGCAGCTATCTCTTGATTGTTGCTTATGTCTGTAAAATCTCAATAAAAATATTGAAACGAAATAGGCGGACAGGCGCCAATGCGTGCATGTGCTCACCGATTCGCGCCCATGCTCGCTCATGCATGCGCCAGTACATATCTTTTCTTGTGCATTTCTTAGACTGTCCACGCCTGCGTACTACTGCGTGCATGTTACCCGGGTTTCTCTTACAAGGTGGCTCTACAAAGTATTGACTTTAAGGGGGGGGGATAGTTATGCACATTGACTTTTTCTGTTATTTTGTCCTATTTGTTGTTTGCTTCACGATACAAAAAAAAAAATAATTTCAAAGTTGTGGGCATGTTCTGTAAATTAAATGATGCAAATCCTCAAACAATCCATGTTAATTCCAGGTTGTGAGGCAACAAAACACGAAAAATGGCAAGGGGGTGAATACTTTTGCAAGGCACTGTATATGGATAAGTGAGTTTGGGGTGGAGGAATTTGACTGGCCTGCACAGAGTCTTGACCCCAACCCGATAGAACACCTTTGGGAGGAATTAGAGCAGAGATTGTGAGCCAGGTCTTTTCGTTCACATCAGTTCCCGACCTTACAAATGCGCTTCTGGAAGAATGGTCAAACATTCCCATAGACACAATCCTAAACCTTGTGGACAGCCTTCCCCAGAAGAGTTTAAGCTGTTATAGCTGCAAAGGGTGGGCCAACTCAATATTGAACCCTATAGACTAAGACTGGGCTACCATTAAAATTCATGTGCGTGTAAAGGCAGGTGTTCCAATACTTTTGGTAATATAGTGTATCATCTATGGTAAATATCCCATGAGCTACCCATTGCTTAAGAAAAATGTTCAGAAGTATAATTTGAAGCATCTCCGTAGGCATTGGGATAACAGAAAACGGGGATGCCCGAGATTTCTGACTGTATTGAGCAGTAAAACTTCTCGGAAATGCTAATGGGTAAAGTTTTAAAGTAATAGAGAATTTGAGAAAGTAGGACCATTTTAAATTCAGCAAGCCTACTTTTCCAGGAGAAGTAGTATCTTCTCATTCTGTCCAATTTTGAACGTATTTTACTTATAAGAGGTACAAAGTTTGCTTCATACAAATTTGCAAGTGGTGAGGTCATATTAACTCCCAAATATTTAAGAGAACCTTGAGTCAAAGTTAATTTAGCATGTATATTAACACCCAATATGCTTGATTTGGTGGCATTGACCTTATAGAAGGATATGTTACTAAAGAGAATTTCATAAGCTCTAGGCAGGGAAAGAGCCAGATTAGATAAGGTTAACATAACGTCATCAATTAAAAATGTAATTGTGTGCATTTTTTTGTGGATTAGTATGCTTGAAATTTTTGGATCAGTACGGAATTTTTCAGCTCGTGGTTCCATAAAAAGTGCAAAAATTAAGGGTGAAAGGGGACATCTCTGATTTGTGCCATTGGTAATAGAAAAGTTTAGTAGAAAACTTGCCATCTACAAAAACAAAGTCAGAAGGCTGGATATATATAGCTGCGTGAATTCCTCCTGAGAAGCCAAATTTGGATAGAACCTGTGACAGGTACCCCCAATGTATCCTTTCAAAGGCTTTCTCACCGTCTAACATAAGGTGTAATAGATTCAGTACATGTCTGGTAGCACCAGGGGCTTGTCTTGCCTACCTGGAATAAAGCCCACTTGGTCTACCTGAATCAATATGGGAAGAGGATGTGCTATTCTACGTTAAGCAGTGAAATTGGATGGAAATTTGGATGGGAGTCTCGCTCTTTTCCTGGTTTGGGTAACATTATTATAGTTGCTAATAGCATCTCAGGAGAGAAAGATGCAGAAGACACATGCTGCGTTAAAGATCCGCACTATACGAGGAGAAATTTGACCTGGGAATAATTTATAATATTCAGCTGAGTAACCATCTGGTCCTGGGGACTTGCTTTGTAGTAAGATTTTAATGATACCTTCAATTTAGGCTGCTGAGAAAGGTTGGTTTAAAGAGTTAAATTCTTGTGTCAATTTCGGGAGAGATACTAAGTCTAAAAATTCTGTAATAATTTCAGGTGTGGGTTGGATGGTGGAAGGGTAATTTTGCAGATTGTACAGTGCCTCATATTAAGCACTGAAGGTAGGAGGGGGAATTTTTGTTTGGGGAGGGGGAATTGTACTAGGAGGGAACATTTAGGGGGTGGATTTGTGCTAGGAGGGGGGATTTTGGAGTGGGAGGGGAGATGATGTGTTCTCAGAAGGGAAATTTGAGGCATAGAGGATTTGTTCTAGGAGGGATGACTTTTTTGGGGAGGGGCATTTGTATTAGGGGGATTTGGGGGATGGGGGGGCAAAGATTTGTGCTTAGAGGAGGGATTTCAACAGGGGGGGTTGTATTGGGGTAATTTATGCTTAGGGGGTTAGGGGGTAAGCATGCAGCTTAATGGCCAATTATCGGGGGGGGGGGTTTGCTGACACATACAGTAATACTAATACATCTTGGGGGGCTCAGTTTGTTTGCCCTAGGCTCTAGATGACCTTGTCCCAGCACTGTGTGGGGGAGTGGAATAGCAGATGGACTATTTATAGTTTATGTACAGATGTTAACACAACTCTATTTCTTTGTACATTTTAAATATGCTTGTTGTTCACTATATGTTAGAACATTTAGGGCTTATTTACACTTGCTTGGGCTTCAATACACATTAACGGCTAGTTTACACTTGCTTCAAAACAAGGCTTTTGACAGGCTTTGTTAAAGCTCTCTAAACACTAGTCAAAGCCATTGTCACTAAATAAAATGGTTAGCTTGTTGACACCTTGCTTTTGCTTTGCTTCAGCTTTGCTTCAAAAATTATACCCCATGTGTAGTAATATGACAATGAACCATGGTGACGCCATGATGAGACATCCATGTTGAGATAGCTATTAGCTATGGGTTCAATATAAGATTTAAGTTTAACTTGGTGCAGTTTTGTTAGCTAAGTTGAACTTCTGCTTTTGCATGCTATTGAACATTTTCTGCAGAACCCGCAGGAACATCATGTATAAAATGTAGCTTACAGGAACATTAGCTCCTGTATTTTGTCTATATAAAGCTTCTGCGGTGTATCGCTGTCTGAAAATATTTCCCTGTTCTTCTGTTAAATACGCAACACCAAAAACATGATTATGAGTCATGTAATCAGATGACATGGGTATGGCAGCCATGTTTAAAGGGTTGGTCAATCTAACTATTAATGTGAAATGTACACCCCTTTACTAACCATTTTTCTCCTCCCATATATTTTAATCATTTGTGATTGGATGTATAAACCATATATAACTGTCTGTCCGCCCTTTTATTAAACAGATTTCCTTCTGAGCACAACGCTGTCTGAGTCTTTCTGTGTTCAAAGTAATCTCTCAGTACTGACCGGGTTCCTTGGGTGTGGCAATTGTATTATAAAAATTGGGTATACAGATAAAGTGTGCTCCTAATCTATATAACCACCACTGCGCCAAGACAAAAATGTGAAAACTAAAGCTGCCACTTAAATAAAATACATAACTATAAATGAAATATACCTAAAGAGCAACAATGTGAAACATAGGTAAATTCGTGGTGCTAAATGTGACAGATAATATAATATCATTCACTGTGTATCTAAATTTTAATCACTAAATAACAACGTAATCAACAAATAACAACGTGATCAATCAGTGAACCCAATGTGACTAAAATGATTTATATTTTAATGATCAACAAAGTCCATCAGTGAAAAAATAAAAAGGTGAAGAAAAAAATCCAAAGAAAGATTCTATCTTCTTAATGTGAAATGTTCATCCACCACACCTCCGTGCTTGTGTCAGCCCCCTCTGTGATTGCACTCGCCAGCTGTTTTTGCCTCCCACTCTTGTGTTCAGCTTGCAGGCTTGCTAGTTAAACCACTAGAAGGTATACAGGCATCAAACTGAAAACTTGTGCTTCAATAAAGGTTTTCCATCCATGTAAGGAAAAAAAGGAGAGCTCCCATAGTGTAAAATTGTAACATCCACTTTATTAAACCACACTACACCACTTCAAATATTCCACTCACATTTAAATTGAAAAAAACAACTTTGAGAATCACAGCAAACAAAACGAGTGTACAATGGCACTGCAATGTTACACGGTCAAGGCGGACCCAAGATGCGAGCTTGTGTTGTATCTCTCACCCCTCCTGAGTCCCGGATTGCAGTATCAGTTTACCGTTCTTAGCCTAGACGTGTCACGTCAATGCAGATCGTGATCTTGCAGCCATGCCCCCGACGTTTCGTCACTTGGACTTATTCATATATATTATATAAGCTGGTCTGAGTGGATAGAGGAACTACCTATTTGAAATTCCCTTAACTGTGTATCTTTAGTGGTGCTTCAAAGTGTCTTCAAAGCCTCCATAGAAGTCTATGGCAAAGCTTGCGTGAAGCCTCATCGAAGCCCCACCAAAGCTCCACCAGAGGCTCATCAAAGCCCAATCGAAGCTCCACCTAAGCCTCATTGAAGCCCCACCGAAGCCTCATCAAAGCACCAAGCAAAAGCAAGGTGTAAACAGGACTGTAAGTTAACTTGTCACTTTATTTAGTGACAGGAGCTTTGACTGGTGTTCAGAGAGCTTTATCAAAGAGTATCCGAAGCCATATTTTGAAGCAAGTGTAAACTAGCTCTTAGTGATATAGTGTGTGTACGAGATTAGCATAGCACCTTTATGTACATTTATTTATTTTGGGAAGACATAAATGTGTCATCTGCTTTAGTTGATAATGATGATATGAATGATAATAATAATAATAATAATAATAATAACAGAATACTGTATGCGGCTTCCAGAAGAAGTTGGGTAGTATAATTTAAGTTAATAAATCCCAGTCCCTAATATTATATTTAGAAAAATAAATTTGGCACATTTCAAGTTAGAAGTGATTCAGTCATGTCTATATTTAACATTACATTGTGCTTTAGAATGTTTTTCAAATCATTTAACCACTTCGCGCCCATCATACGACAAATGATGGCCGCAAAGTGGTTTTATAATGCCGGGAGGCCGTCATTATACGGCCTCCGCTCCTCCGGCCACTGGTGGGCGCGCGAGCGCCGCCGTCTACGCGCGCGCGTGCGTGCCCGGCGCATCACTGAGATGCCGATGTGCGTGCCTGGTGGCCGCGATGTCCGCCAGGTACCCGCGATCGTCCGGTGCACAGACAAGGACATGGATCTGTGTGTGTAAACACACAGATCCATGTCCTGTCAGGAGAGAGGAGACCGATGTTGTGTCCCTTGTACATAGGGCCACAGATCGGTCACCTCCCCCAGTCAGTCCCCTTCCCCCACAGTAGCAATCACTCATAGGGAACACATTTAACCCCTTCCTCGCCCCCTAGTGTTAACCCCTTCCCTGCCAGTCACATTTATACAGTAATCAGTGCAGTTTTATAGCACTAATCGCTGTATAAATGTGAATGGTCGCAAAAATGTGTCAAAAGTGTCCAATATGTCCGACGCAATATCGCAGTCCTGACAAAAATCGCAGATCGCCGCCATTACTAGTAAAAAAAAATAATAAAAAAAAAATTCAGAATTCTATCCTCTATTTTGTAGGCGCTATAACTTTTGCGCAAACGAATCACTATACGCTTATTGGGATTTTTTTTAACCAAAAATATGTAGAAGAATACGTATCGGCCTAAACTGAGAAAAAAATAGTTAAAAAAAAAAATTGGGATATTTATTATAGCAAAAATCTAAAAATATTGTGTTTTTAAAAAAAAATTGTCGCTCTGTTTTGGTTTATAGCGCAAAAAATAAAAACCGCAGAGGTGATCAAATACCACCAAAAGAAAGCTCTATTTGTGGGAAAAAAAGGACATCAATTTTGTTTGGGAGCCACGTCGCACGACCGCGCAATTGTCATTCAAAGCGACGCAGTGCCGAAAGCTGAAATTTCGCCCGGGCAGGAAGGGGGTTTATGTGCCCAGTAAGCAAGTGGTTAAATTGACAGTTTTGTCAAATTGTCTCATTTAAATGATCATTTGCATTCAAGTAAAGATAACTTTTTATATACTATATTTTTATGCAGTGGTTTGCTATCTTTGTAGCCTCTGTGAATAATGTCAAGGGAGAAGAAAGTATTGTGCATGCAGAAATATTCATGCTTAGAAATATATAATTTATATCTTAGCATAGATTTAGATAGCATTTTAATACCCATTTAAGTGTTGTGTGATGATTGCATGTTTTTATTGGATTAATATGTTTCTTTTCATAACCAAAAACCATGTTTAAATATGAAAGAACAAAGGCTTCATCTACTACATCCTGGTGTAGATGAGAATAGTCACTATCATACTATGGTAGGCATAAAAGGTTGTTCGTCCATTCCATACGTCACTGAGTCAATTAACTAGATGAGTAAAAAAGAGTTAATCAGCTTGGGTTTGTGGTCTGTTCAGCAAATCTTTTGTAATATCAAGAAATTACAGACATCTTATTAAGTCGATGAGGGGGCGGGGTTAAACTTTATTTTTGTTTATTTTTATTGCTAATAAGCAAGGGTGTTAAACAAGAAGCAGGAATAAATGACCACTGCCATGGGGACATGTACCAATGCAGAGATACAAATTTAAAAACATTTTTCAGTTGGAACTTGAGGGTGAAAAGAGTAAAAAATTATTCCTTTCAATGACAATGAGAGATGTCTTTAAGCTGTATGTGGTGTCATAGAACAGTATAAGTTTCATGGACAGCATCAGTTACACTGTATTCTGACATCAAATATTTGTATGTGTATTAATTTTGTTTAACTAAAATTATTGCTTGACATAAACACTACAACTGGAATACTGAAACTGTAAAAAAAAATTTTTTAAGGGAATTTTTGATTAGACCCATAAAAACAAAAAGAAAAAAAAATGTCTCCAGAATTTGCACCTACCTGCCCATGGGAACAAACTGCATTTGCAATCCAGAATACATGGTCCACACTTAAATTATACTGACTAAAATAGGAAGAATCACTAAACTAAACAAGGGTCCAATGCCAGCATAAGGAAACATATTCTAACAAAACAAGGAAAAAGAGGAGAAAATCAGATATGTAAATAATATACCACATATATGTCCACTCTTACCAAATAATACAGAAGGGGGATCCAATATGGTGTAACTGGTTTGGACATCAAAGCTATTTATGTCTATGGATCACATAGGAGGTAAGGTATGCAGATATCTGTCTGCAGTATATTGTTTACATACATTATCTTATTTTCTCCTCTTTTTCTTCTCCTAATTTAAGTGTGGACCAAATATTTTTCATTGCAGATGCGGTTTGTTCCCATGGGCTGGTATATATGCATCAGTGGTGTAAGAGTATTTTTTTTTCTTCTCCCCCTCTTCCTTTTTTGTCCCTATTGGAGATAGTTTGTATGTTTTTGGTTATGTACTGTATATTGTCTACATACACTGATTTTGTTTGATCTTTCTATTAGAGTATGAGCCATGTGTACAGAATGACTTACAATATACAGTACATGCAGTCCTGAGGAAGCATGGGTTCCCGCGAGACGCATAGACCAATGATGTACTAAGCTACAGACTAACTGTATACAAAACTATACCTTAAAAAAATGTATAAGCTATGCATTCTGGAGGTTGTTTGTCTTTACCCCCACTATAAGATTTTAACTGTTGTTTTTATTGTACTACATAATAAAATGTGATATTTTTATACTGAATAGTTTGGATATGGTTCTTAAAGGTATATATAAAGTCCCTCCCTTATTTTCTCTCCTTTATGGCACTGTAAATTAAGTTTTGGTTGCCAAGGGTAACCACAAAAGGGTTAATGAAGTTGAAGTTGGTACAAATGAGAGGGAAAGTGGCTCTGGGTTAAGCACAGAAGGTTCCTTACAAATTCAGGACAGGAGGTTGGGGAATGGTAGTAGGAAAGCCAGAAATTGAAAGTACCCCTAGGACCGCAAGACCATAAGATAAGAGGGTTGGTAGAAGGATGAGTAGGGCCTTCATAAATTCTCTGAAAAAGTGCTTGTGGAAGCACACCAGAAAGAAGAGTTAGGAAGGTCTAATTAGGTCCTGTAGAGCAGAGTTCCCCTTTAAAGGTAGGAGGGAAGGTAGAGAAAGGCAGAAAGTGACTAAGCTAGGTGGTTACTGGCACAGAGCTGCCATACTGGGGAGTTTGTGTCTTTAGCCCTCCAGTTGGAAACAAAAGGGGGTTTAATGTGACAGAGTGAGAATGATTGTTTCTAAGCGGAGAAAGCTGTGTTTTTGGTTTTCTCCAGACTCTGTATATCTGGATCGGAACTTTCAATCCTGTGTCCAGGCTTTACCAGGTTCCTGCAACCTGTACACAGGTGTGCAGGGTTGTTATATACTCAGGTCTGAGGATAACTTAGAGCTTCCAGTTTGGTTAGAGCTGCCAGTGTGGGAGACAGAAGGTCTC
The DNA here is from genome assembly GCA_029206835.1 of Rana muscosa. Taxonomy (NCBI): domain Eukaryota; kingdom Metazoa; phylum Chordata; class Amphibia; order Anura; family Ranidae; genus Rana; species Rana muscosa. Next base: position 249,396,795 of record CM055117.1, on the reverse strand, counting down.
ACCCAGGGGTCAGAGGAGCCTCAGCCAGGAAACAAGAGACATGAGGTCTCATCCAGGGATTAGAGGAGCCCCAACCAGCAGCCTGGTGGTCTCATTCCAGGAGTCAGGTCAGCTGCTCTTGGGGTGGCAGGAGAATCCCTATTAAGAAGCCAGTATTTGGTTATGCAACATGATGCTGCTAGGCTAAGAGAGCCAAAGAAACCAGCAGAGCTGGGCAATACAGTCATACAGTAGATGCTGGTAAGAAGGGCAGCAGTGCTGTCAACATGAGAGTAAGGTGGCTCAGTATTTTCATTTGTTCATATTAATGTGAAACAATCCCTGTGTGGGCAATTTATGTTTATGTAAACTTTCCATAATATTTAACCACTTAAGGACCGATTCACGCCGATATACGTCGGCAGAATGGCACTGCTGGGCACATCCACGTACAGGTACGTTGCCCATAAAGAGCCCAGCCGTGGGTCGCGCACGCCGCCAGCGGCATGCTCACGACCCGGTCCTGAGCTCCGTGACTGCGCCCGCGGGACCCAATAGCCGCCGGTGTCCCGCGATCGGGTCACAGAGCTGAAGAACGGGGAGAGGTAAGTGTAAACAAACCTCTCCCCGTGCTTCCTAGTGAGCCTGTCACTGATCGTCTGTTCCCTGTCATAGGGAACGACAATCAGTGACGTCACATGCCAAGCCACACCCCCTACAGTAAGAAAGACACATTAGGTCACACTTAACCCCTTCAGCGCCCCCTACAGGTTAACCCCTTCACTGTCAGTGTCATTTTCACAGTAATCAGTGCATTTTTATAGGACTGATCAATGTAAAAATTACAATGGTCCCAAAATAGTGTCAAAGGTGTCCGATGTGTCTGCCATAATGTCGCAGTCATTTTAAAAATTGCTGATCTCCGCCATTACTAGTAAAAAAAAAAAATATTAATAAAAATGCCATAAAACTATCCCCTATTTTGTAGACGCTATAACTTTTGCGCAAACCAATTAATAAACGCTTATTGCAATTTTTTTTACTAAAAGTATGTAGAAGAATACGTATCGGCCTAAACTGAGGAAAAAAACTTATTTTTATATATTTTTTGGGGATATTTATTATAGCAAAAAGTAAAAAATTCAGCATTTTTATCAAAAGTGTCGGTCTATTTTTGTTTTTAGCGCAAAAAAGAAAAACCGCAGAGGTGATCTAATACCACCAAAAGAAAGCTCTATTTGTGGGAAAAAAAGTGCACTAATTTTGTTTGGGAGCCACGTCGTACAACCGCGCAATTGTCAGTTAAAGTGACGCAGTGCCGAATTGCAAAAAGGGGCCTGGTCCTTTAGCTGCAAAATGGTCCGGGGCTTAAGTGGTTAATACAAGTGGGCTGCCATGCCTTTAAATACAGTTTTGACTGGTCCAATTCATTGAAAAAAGCACTTGCTGCTTGAGTTTAATCTCCACAATACCAATGTATATATATATGTATATATATATCCCCTTGCATTTGTATTTTAAACTGAATGGGTTGTTTTACAAGGTAAGGTTTCAAATATGTTTTAAATACAATCAATAAGTGAGCTAGGGAGGCAGCTTTCTATACTGAAACTATGCTTCCTATTTTTTGTAAAATAATTTTTAATATTATTGTTAAGAGCTGTCATTTTTCAAATGTGAAATGCATGTCTAATTTGTTTAGAAGAATACTCACGTTGAGAGCTTAAGGGTTCTTCTATTGATTGATAATGGTCAATTTTGCCACTTTAAAAACATGAACTATTAGATTTTAATATTGTAAGAGGAATTCTCATAGACCTGTGGAAATGTTTAATAAAGTTAGTTCTGGAGATAGTTTTTGATCCACCCTATAACTAGAAAACTGCATTCCAGAGGCCTTGCAATATTGGACAAGTCCGTTGTTCGTTATATAATGCCCCGGTCTAGTCACATATTCATAACATTCATCATTTAGAAAATGTACTCAATCTATAATCTATACATACCCTATCATAGTAACTTTTTTGTGATAAATCCCAAAGACACATGCAATTTGAGTATAAATTGTTAGCTTACAAATGTTTCCTTTGGGACTCTGTAATATTAACTTCCAATTTCATTGCTCATTTGGAAAAGTATGGGGGGGGGGCTTTGTGACTACCAATATATTTATAGGGAATTGCAAATTACTGAGATGATGCCTTTATAAGTTGTGGGATCCAAAAGAAGTTCCTTTATATTTTTTGGAACACCTACTTTATTTTAGTTAGTCCTATATGTGCAATATAATGTTTAATATGGTGGAGTGTATCATGTTTTATTGACAAGAAGAACAGAGTCTTATTCCCTCCTCTTTATTTGTACAAAAAAGGTATAATATTTGCTAGGGTACAAAAGAGTTATAAAACTTGTAAGGCATTAACCTTGAGTGCCATGATAAAAAATGTTTTACTCCAATGCAAGAGATCTGCATTAATCTTAGGAATTTTTGTCTCATGCCTCGTACACACGACCGAGTTTCTCGTCCAAAACCGGCAAGAAAAGTGCCGCGTGAGCTTTTTTGTCGAGAACACCGTTCGTGTGTATGGTTTTACGACGAGAAAATTTCCGTGAATCTCGACGAGAAAATAGAGAACCTGCTCTCTATTTTCTCGTCAGGATTCCAGATTTCCTCGTCGTGTTTCTCGTCGGCCTGTTTTGTGACGAGAAAATGGTTCGTGTGTATGCTTTTACGACTCTTCCAAAAGCGCGCATGCTCACAAGCAACTATGAGACGGGAGCACATCTTCTGGTAAAACAAGCCTTCGTAATGGAGATAGCACATTCGTCACGCTCCAAATTTTTGCATCGTTTAAATGTTGTGCATTGAAATCTTCGTTAGAATGTGACATTAATCCAAACGAATGAACTTCTTTTGCTGCTGATATTCACACAGTTATGACTATGTTTTTTTAACATTTTTCTTGTTGCTCTTAAGAAGATTTATGTGTATTATATCGTGCAAGTTTTTAGGAATATTAAAAAATGTGTTATTTTTCTAACTGATGTTAATTGTAATTTCGCAATGTTTTGGTAGTGATCTCCCATTGAATCTTTTAATATATATTATTTAAATTTTACACACTTTTTTGGGAAATACGATTTAGTTATTTTTTTGGGGGGTTGTTATCTGTCCCTTTTTTGGTCAGTCAAATGTATCTGCTTACTCCAAAGCTAGATTTTAAATTTTTACAAATACACATAGTCAAGTATGAACTTAAAGAAAAATAACATTTATTCATGTTTGAACTAAAATAAAGAGAAGGCAGCGCTGGAGAAGCTGCTGCCATTTGTGCATCTCAGGGACCCCAGAGCACACAGCAACCCTGTGTGGACACTAAAATTGGGAGCTTGAGAAGGCCAACATTTCTGAACACAATCTGATGCTGGCCTCCCAGAGGTCAGGAACAGCAGCAGGTGATATATATGTCCCAAGTGTGTGGTACTACAACAGGCTGCCTTCTGTCCGACCACAATGAAGCAAGGCCATCACTTCCTCGTCTTCCTGGCAACCTTCCCTGCAACCTTTCCTGAAGCCTTCCCTGCAGCCTTCCTTCTTCGTTTGGCTGGAGGCTGGGCCACTGGAGGGGTACTCCTGTCAGGAGGAGGAGGAGGTGGAGGAGAAGGGGGTGGCGCAGAAGAACAAGGTGGAGGTGGAGGAGAAGGGGGTGGCGCAGAAGAACAAGGTGGAGGTGGGGAGAAGGGGGTGGGGTGGAAGAACAAGGTGGAGGTGGAGGAGAAGGGGGGTGGGGCGGAAGAACAAGGTGGAGGTGGAGGAGAAGGGGGTGGGGCAGAAGAAGAATGTGGAGGTGGAGGAGGAGGTTGAGGTTGGGACAGTTGTGCCACCTCACAAATGGCGGTATTGGGGGTAATTTTTTCCATCACCCCCTTGTTGAGCAAGGTGATGAGCAGGGGCTCGCATAGGAGGCGTTGCTCCATGCTCATCACCTTGAACTTAGCCTCCACTAGGCCGGCAATGGCCTCTTCAGGGGATGTGGGCTCTTTGAGGGTGGCATGGGCCTCTTTAATAAGGGCCATTGCTGCCTCACTGGTGGTCCTGTCCCTCCTGCCTCTTTTGGGAAGCCGGATGGGAGGCACCTGGGATCTGGTGCTTCTCCTTTGCCCTGCCACCTCCTGGCTGCCACTGGGCCCTGCCACCTCCTGGCTGCCACTGGGCCCTGCCACCTCCTGGCTGCCACTGGGCCCTGCCACGTCCTGGCTGCCACTGGGCCCTTCCTCCTCCTGCCTGACAGTTTCCAGACCCTCCTCCTGGCTGATTTCATCCTGTGTATGAAAAAGGGACATAGTTTAATATGTTGCTTTAATCTTTGCATCAAACTTTATAAACATGATTGAAGCAATTAGAATGTAAATCCAGAATTAATTTTTTCAAATTTACAACTACATCAGATTGACTATTTAGCACCCAATTAAGTGCAGACTAATGTCTCGAGATCTTGATTTCACTTGTGGAACCCAAAATATTGTATGTTTCTCATCTTGACATATTTGTCAAACATTAATTTTATCCCAATGCAATTTCATTTAATACTATACCTGGCTCCAGATGGCCAAATCAGGATCATCCAGGATGGCTGCCTCCTCTTGCTCCAGAGAAGGCTCAGGTTGGCTGCAGGGAAGTCTGGGGGGAAGAGTGGAGAGTGATGGCCTTGCCTCAATGTGGTCATCCAGGAAGGACATCCTGCTGTAGTACCACAAATTCGGGACATACACATCATCTGCTGCTGCTCCTGACCTCTGAGAAGCCAGGACCTTAGAGCGTTCAGTCCTGTAGGTGCCTCTCAAGCTCCCAATTTTAGTGTCCACTTGTTTTGCTGTGGCTGTGGGCACCTTGGTCTTCACAAATGGGAGCAGCTTCTCCAGCACTGCTTTTCTCACCCCTCTTTTTTTATGGATGGGGTTTTTTGTCTCCCACAGAGCGGGCAGCTCCCTTACCCGGTCAATAAATTCCGCCAGGAACTCTTTGTCGCTAATAAAGACATTCATATTGTATCTGCAAGTTTAAGAAATAATATATAACTAATGTGAGGCAAACAGTCTAACCTCCTTAACATCGTAGTCACCATATATATCCTACAACATTCTCAAAACAGTATAGGCCAACAATTTGTCCAAGTCACAAAATCACATACCTTCGTTCGCACGTTCGTCACTTGAACTCCTCTCTCCGCACACCGAACGTACTATAGTCACATGTGTGTTTGCTATATACACACCACGCATGCGTCAAAATTCGAACACGTCGCTCCGCACACGTCGTCCGCCCATGACGTTCTAACTAACATCTTTTCCCCGCCCCTTCTCTTTCGGCGCGCAGACAGATATGGCGGAGTTACAGCAGGTGTCTGATAATTCCGCAACTAACGAGGAGGAGACAAGCCCGGAGACCGAGGAAACGTCACGATCAAGGAGGAGATTCAAGGCATCGAATATGTCTTTTGCCGAGATGGCGGAGATGGTGGACATCTTGCTCAAATCGGATTATGACGCAAAGCATGGGCCGTATAGCAAACCAAATAGAAGGAAGGCCAAAATCCTCACTAAAGTCGTGAAGAGTCTGAAGACGAATTTCGGGGTGAAACGCTCAAATGAGCAGCTCAGAAAGAGGTGGTCAGACCTCAAACTGAGGGAGCCAGACCAGTTAAGGAGCATTAAGAGAATGCTCGCAAAAAGTAAGTAAAATGTACACTTTTATGCTATTAATCCTTTTCTAAACTGACATGTTGCTGGTTTATTATTTTTTTTCTTATTGGACTTCCTTCCAAAATGTTATATTTTGAACTTGGTTGGGCACTGTAATCGTTCGTTACGTTACAGACACTTCGTTCGGCCACTATCCGCTGTTTTGGCGTATTTTACAGCCACAAAAGTAATTAGACATCTGCCTTTTTTTTGGAAATTTGGGGCACAAAGTTTTAGGCTAGATGATGTGTTTGTAAAGAGAATGAAATGCAAACTTTTGTCAGTGTAAAGGAGAGGACACTCAGCAGCTGCTTCCACATCTGTACTTTGGAGCACTATAGTGTGGGCCACCAGACCCGCCTTTTTTGGGTGTCCCACACAGGTGCATCAGAGAATTTTTGTGTTGCCTACATGTCTAAAAAATGACAGACAAAGGTGAATACTAAACATATTCTTGGTCAGAAATAATGCATTCATCTTTAACTTCCGCCCAAACACACACTTGTACCCCACTTCCAAGCAATTTAGCCTGTTTTTTTGTTTAACATAGAGAATTTCAAGAACCCCACAGCTTCACAACAACCCCAAACTCCCAAAGACCCACAAACGAAGGGTGTAGAGGAAGTTGAGGTGGAGGAAGGAGAAGTGCAGGAAGGAGAGGTGGATGACGTTGTGGAACTGGTCACCACAACAGGTCAGTATCTGTCACCACAGCTTCAGGTAAGAGAGGTAGGCCTGCAGAGTTATAAAACCTTGTTATTTTGTTTTTAGGGGATGTGAATGTTGGGGTGAAGGATAGTACAGGTTTCTCTGCTGACAGTGCCCTCCACCTCATCCAGCAAGTGATGGAATGTAGCACGGAACTGGACAAAATTAAAGAAAGAATTCATGTGATGGATCAAACATTTAAAGACATTCTCAATGTTTTGGGGAGAATTCAATAAGGCATCCCAAACCCCTTTTGTTCATGTTTATTCTTCTACTTGTAAAAAACTTCAAAAACAATCAAACCAGCCAAAAATTGAATCTGCACACAGTGTGTCAACATGTGCTATCTGCCATCAGGGGATATCCATGTACGTCTTTTGGGGGTGCAACCCCTTCCTCGTATCTAAAGTAGGTGAACTGAGGAAGGGGTTGCACCCCCAAAACACGTCCATTGATCACCCCTGATGGCAGATAGCACATGTTGACAATAGGGATCAGGAGTCTAAAATCCCTATAGGAAAATAATCCCAATTGTGTGCATATTCAATTTTTGGCTGGGCAAGGGGTGGCAGGACCCCATATTAGGACGGGCACATAGAGACATATAGTTTGTGTAAGTGAATGTCTCAGATTGCTCCGAGGTATCCAATTTTGTAATTTTTGTAATGCAACTGTTGTTTTTGTATTTTCCTAAGAAAACAATTGCCGGTTTGTGGCCAGGCAAACAAAAAATGTAAAAAAAAAAAAAAAGTGTGTGAATTTGCACATAGTAAAAGATTTGAACACAAACAACGTGTAGCTTCTTTTTCTAATATGCTCTAACCTTATTTGGTACATTTTTTAAGGTTACATAGTGAAATGGTTGGTATTTACTAAAGGAAAATACACTTGGCACTACAAATGCACTAAGACAAACTAGGAGACAGGAAACCAAGAAAAGTTAGAAGTTTAAACAAGATTTTTATTTGGATCGTTAGACAGCAATCTTTAGACATAGCCTGGCATAGGAATTGCCCCCCTACCCGTGAAATAGTCCATGTATTTGTCCCGAACATCACGGGCATTTTGGGGGGGCAAGCCAGCACGGGCAGATTCCAGGCCCGGCAGGGGATTATCAGGGGAAAGTCCAGCCTCAGGCAAAACTGAGGCCATATATGAATTAGATTTGCGGCAAAGAAAATTGTGTAGCAGCATAACACTACATAGTTTATTTTGTAGTCCGCCAAGTGGATGGGAGTCCTAAAAAGGCGGAACCGGCTGGCCATTATGCCGAAGGCATTTTCAACGACTCTTCGGCCCCTGGCCAGCCGGTAATTGAACACCCTCTTCTCTGGGGTCAGGGTCCTCTGAGGAAATGGCCTCATAAGATGTGGTCCGAGCCCAAAGGCTTCATCAGCCAAAAAAACAAAGGGGAGTCCTTCAATATTCCCTGCATCCGGTGGCAATGCAAGGTCGTCACTCTGGAGACGGAGGGCAAACTCCGTCTGGATGAAGGATCCCCCATCGGACATCCGGCCATTCTTCCCTACATCAACATAGAGGAATTCATACCGTGCTGACACCACCGCCATCAGCACAATGCTATGAAACCCCTTGTAATTGAAGTAGTAGGACCCAGAACGGGGTGGCGGCACGATGCGGACGTGCTTCCCGTCTATAGCACCACCGCAGTTGGGGAAGTCCCACCGCGTGGCAAATTCCGATGCCACAGTCTGCCATTCCTGTGGCGTGGAAGGAAGCTGTGGAGTCAAACAAGATGAAAAAATATTAGAATACACAAATCAAACATTACAAGGAGATTCTAAGAAAATACATTAGAGGCCAACATCAAGCAAAGTCTACGTTTATTAAGGTGTTTTAAATAAGTATAATGGAAGGCTCATGTATCATATTCATCACCCCCTATCATGGTCCATTAATAAATTATAATGGGGAGGGGGGGGTAGATGTGTTTGGCCACAGGATAGCATTGCAGTGGCGGTGCGTCCAGAGTGGGCGCTGAAGCACTGCCCCCTCTCTCCTGTGCCCGTCACTCAGAACAATACATAGGTTTATGCCTTGCATTAACCTATGTATTGTCTATGCCGCCCACTATTCAGGTGGATGCCCCCCTGTTAAGCGACCGACATATGAAGAACTGCGGCATTTATGGGCTTAAAATTGCATATCAGAAACAGTAAGGAAAATTGTCTTGCACATTACAGCCTGAGGGATGTAATTGGCTGCAGAAAAGTTAAATAGGGGACGCAGGGGGGGGGGGGGCATTCCTTGGGTAAACACTGACAGGCTGCTCTGCCAATCATGTTCACCAAGTCTGTTTAATGGTAACATGATTGGCTGATGCAACATCAAGGGAAGGAGAAGACATCAAGGACAGAAGAAGGATGGCGCTGACCACAAGAAGGTAAGTGCAGGGCTGGGGGGGAACTGGCTGCATTGGAGGGGACAAAATGGCTGCATTGGAGGGAACAAATGGGGGCGTTTAATAGGCACCAGAGCAAAAAAGGAGGAAGTTTATTTCCTAAATTGGGGTTTGAACCCCCAAACATTTGGAGCAACAGGCGCCCCTGCTGGAAAGGTTAGTGAAGGGAAATATGCATGGAGGAGAAAAAAGGGGCAATCTAAAGCTTCCAGCATGCATGAGGACAAAGGGGACATTCTCAGCATATTACAATCATGGTAATTAGGGAAGGATGAAAGAAATACAATACATTAGCATACATGTAATACATAAAATGTGATGTTAATGGAGAAAACTTACCCTAATATAGTCCTCCTGCAGGACTTGTATAATAGCAGAACAGGTGTCTGGGATTATGAGGCCCAGAGCCTGGGGGGAGATGCCTGTCGTGAACTTCAAGTCCTGAAGACTTCTCCCTGTCGCCAGATAATGTAACGTGGCGATGAGCCTCTGCTCAGCACTGATGGCTTCCCGCATAACGGTGTCCTTCCTGGTAATATAGGGGGACACCAAAGCCAACAGTTCCTGAAAAACGTGGTCAGACATCCGCAGAGAATTCCTGTAGTCCTCAGGATTATTCTCGACGATCTCCCGCAGCAGAGGCATGTGGCAGAATTGGTCCCGCTGGAGCAACCAATTCTTGGTCCATGAACTCCTCCTCACACCATTCATGGACTGGTCTTGGTCCAAAACAAGCAGACCAACACCAAGCGCACGCACAGCACGAACTCGACGACGAGAACGTCCAGGCGACATGGCTAGGAAACGGTCGTCTTATCAGAACGTACAGAACAGAACGCACTTTAGAACAGCAAGGCCTATGAATAACAAACTGAAAAACAGAAACGAACAGGCAAGAACGCACTGTAAAACAGATACGACCTGCCTAGACGCCCTGAAAGTCAAGATACGAACCCACAAGCACAAACTGAACCGCAGAAAACGATCTGAAAAGTACGAAGACTGAAAAGCGCGAATCGTCTCTTCCCAAACTTTTACTTCACATGCGGTAACACGAGATCAGCAAAAGCAGCCCAAGGGGTGGCGCCAAGAAAAAAGATCTTCCCCTTTATAGTGCCGCCGTACGTGCTGGACGTGACCGCGGAGAACAACAAGGAAATTGGGAAATGTCAGTGTGTACGCATGGAAAGCTTGACGAGAAAATCGACAAGCTTAACAAGAATCTCGTCGAAAAAACGACGTGTTTTTTACGACGAGAAACTCGGTCGTGTGTACGAGGCTTCAGAGTTATATTTGAAGAGTAGTTTAACCACTTCAATACCATGCACTTACACCCCCTTTCTGCCCAAGCCAATTGCGCGGTCATGCAACACTGTACCCAAACAGAGTTTTATAATTTTGTTCCCACAAATAGAGCTTTCTTTTTGTGGTATTTGATCACCTCTGCAGTTTTTATTTTTTGCTATAAAAATAAAACAAGACCAAATTTTTTTTCTGCTATAAAATTTTGTAAATAAATACGTTTTCTCCTTCACTGATGGGCACTGATAAGGCGGCACTGACAAGGTGGCACCGATGAGGCGGCGCCAATGAGGTGGCACTTATGGGCACTGATGGGCACTAATGATGGGCACTGATATGCGGCACTGATGGGTGGCACTGATATGCAGCACTGATGGGCATTGATAGGCGGCACTGATGGGCACTCATGGGTGGCAATGGTGGGCACTGATTGGCACTGATAGGCGACACTGATGGGCACTGAAAGGCAGCAATGATGGGTACTTACGGGTGGCACTGATACGCGGCACTGCTGGGCACTGATAGGCAGCACTGATGGGCACTGATGGGCATTGATACATGGCACTGATGGGCACTGACATGTGGCACTGATATGTGGCACTGATGCATATCCCTGGTGGCACTGGCAGTGGTAGGCATTGTGGGTGGGCACAGATTGGCAGCTGCCTGGGCATTGATTGGCATTGCCTGGTGGTCTAGGGGGGTATACCTGGTGGTCCAGTGGGGTGGCCATCCTGGTGGCCCTGGGCGGCTTCCATGGTGGTCCCTGATGGTAAACTATCAGCACAGACCCCCTGTCAGGAGAGAAGCTGATCGTCTCTCCTCTACTCGCGTCTGTCAGACGCGAGTTAGGAAAAGCCGATCAGCAGTTTTTCCTGTTTACATTGTGATCAGCCTTGATTGGACATGGCTGATCACATGGTAAAGAGCCTCCATCGGCTCTTTACCGAGATCGGTGTAGCAGTGTGTCAGACTGACACACCGCACCACCGATCGCCGCGATGCGCGCCCCCATAGGCGCGCGGTGGCTGTTATCCTGCAGGACGTCAACAGACGTCCAGTCAGGATAACAGAACCACTTCCCGGACGTCAATCTGCTATTGACCGGGCGAGAAGGGGTCAAAGGGCTTGTGAATTCTATGCCTAAATATCTAATGTTAAAAGAACTCCAAGAGTTCAAGATCCAGGATTTTGATTCATTAACTTTATAGTAAGCAAGGATGTTTTAAATTTGCATTTGTTCAATGCATAGGGTGATCATCAAAATAATCAAAATATGCAGGAATTAAACCCATTAAAGCAATGAATAATTAATGTGAATTAATTATTGTGAATTAATTAATTATTGAATTAATGTGAACCCATTAAAGTAATTGGAAACAAAATTTGCCAAATTTTTTAGGGCAATAGACTATGAAACAAAGGACATGGGGAGTTGGGCACAGTGGGGGATATTTACCAATGCAAAAAAAAATACTGATCAGTGGGGAGCAGCTCTTTCAAAAATGCTTATCGTAAACCATTAAAAATCTAATTCAATTAACATGCCTGGGCGACGCCTTAAATGTGTTTGCAAAATTTGCAAGGATGTATACAAGCAAAATTTATATTTACAAAGAAAGAAATACCTTTTAAATTGCTGGCCAGTACGTGACATTACCTGTCCAGCTTGCAAACAAAGAGGATTCCCTTGATCCATACAAGATCCTCACCCTAGATCAGGGATATGCAATTAGCGGACCTCCAGCTGTTGCAAAACTACAAGTCCCATCATGCCTCTGCCTCTGGGTGTTATGCTTGTGGCTGTCAGAGTCTTGCTATGCCTCATGGGAGTTGTAGTTCTGCAACATCTGGAGGTCCGCTAATTGCTTATCCCTGCCCTAGATGAAGGTCTGTTGAGAATTATAAGGGGACCCCACATAAAAAAGCAGCATGCATCCTACCAACCAAGGCTGCTGTGTGGGATGAATTCCCACATCTTAGCAACTGATGACATTATTGGTTGCTAGTATGTCAGTGATTGCATGGTCATTGATTGCTATGATGCAAAAAAATGCCCCCCCCCAATGCAGTATCAACCCAGTATCACTGCCCTAAATATGGGGAGGGTCTATTGTCGGAGAAGACCCCCTGGCCAATAATCATGTCTCCATTTTGATGAGGACAAGGAGCCCTTCTCTACAATCCTGTCCAGTTGTGGCTGTGGAATTCTTCCAGGGAGGATCAGAATCTGGAAACCCCTTTTAAAATAAGGAGGGAACTAGATTCTGGTCCCTCCCATGTGAATGAGTAAGGGGTAAACAGTAACCCAGGTTACTCATTTACAAACAAAAAAAGTCAACAAGTAAATAAACACACTGACAATGTGAGAAAGCTATTTATTTGATAAACACACATTGTGAGAATGTCTTTTATTTGACTGCTTACTGCCCAGCAGGGATGAGCCGAACACCCCCCTGTTCGGTTCGCACCAGAACCTGCGAACAGACAAAATGTTCGTGTGAACTTTAGAACCCTATTAAATACAATGGACTCGAACGTTCGAAATCTAAAGTGTTAATTATAAAGGCTAATATGCAAGTTATTGTCCTAAAAAGTGTTTGGGGACCCGGGTCCTGCCCCAGGGGACATGTATCAATGCAAAAAGAAGTTTTAAAAACGGCCGTTTTTTCGGGAGCAGTGATTTTAATAATGCTTAAAATGAAAAAATAAAAGTGAAATATTCCTTTAAATTTCGTACCTGGGGGGTGTGTATGATATGCATGTAAAGTGGCGCATGTTTCCCGTGCTTAGAACTGTCCCTGCAAAAAATGTCATTTTTGAAAGAAAAAAATGCATTTAAAACTGACTCGCGGCTATTAATGAATTGTCGGCTCCCGGCAATACATACAAAAGTCATTGATAAAAAAAAAAAAAAAGCGTGGGGGTTCCCCAGAATTCAATTACCAGGCCCTTCAGGTCTGGAATGGATATTAAGGGGAACCCCGCCGCAAATTAAAAAAAAATTGACGTGGGGTTCCCCCAAATATCCATTCCAGGCCCTTCAGATCTGGCATGGATTTTAAGGGGAAATCCACCCCAAATTTAAAAAAAAAATGGCGTGGAGTCCCCCTAAAAATCTATACCAGACCCCTTATCCGAGCATGCAACCTGGCCGGCCGCAGGGGAAAAGGGGGGGACGAGAGAGTGGCCCCCCCTCCCTCCTGAACCGTACCAAGCCACATGCCCTCAACATGGGGAGGATGTCCCCATGTTGATGGGGACAAGGGCCTCATCCCCACAACCCTTGCCCGGTGGTTGTGGGGGTCTGCGGGCGGGGGGCTTATCGGAATCTGGAAGACCCCTTTAACAAAGGGGACCCCCAGATTCCGGCCCCCCCCCTATGTGAATTGGTAAGGGGTACATTGTACCCCTACCATTTCACGAAGAAAGCGTAAAAAAATGTTTAAAAAAAACACACAAACACCTTGAAAAAGTCCTTTATTAAAAAAAAAAAAAACATTCCAGCGGTGAAATCCAGTGTCCCGCGGCGATCCCGATGTCCAGCGCTGTCCTTCATTGGTTGTGCCTGAGCGGACCTGATGGGGAACTCCCTCTCAGTATTTTAAATGTATAGACCCGCCCCTTCTAAAGTTCCCCATCAGGTCCGCTCAGCGGACCAGATGCGGAACATGAGAAGGGGCGGGTCTATACATGTATTACCAAAGTGAGAGCAGTTCCCCATCAGGTCCGCCCCCTCGGTATGTCGGACCCGCCTACGTCATTGGCTTGAGCGGGGAACTTCCTTCACTATGTAAATTTAAATTACACAGTGAAGGAAGTTCCCCGCTCAAGCCAATGACGTAGGCAGGTCCGACATACCGAGGGGGCGGACCTGATGGGGAACTGCTCTCACTTTGGTAATACATGTATAGACCCGCCCCTTCTCATGTTCCGCTGAGCGGACCTGATGGGGAACTTTAGAAGGGGCAGGTCTATACATTTAAAATACTGAGAGGGAGTTCCCCATCAGGTCCGCTCAGGCACAACCAATGAAGGACAGCGCTGGACATCGGGATCGCCGCGGGACACTGGATTTCACCGCTGGAATGTTTTTTTTTTGTTTTTTTTTTTAAATAAAGGACTTTTTCAAGGTGTTTGTGTGTTTTTTTAAACATTTTTTTACGCTTTCTTCGTGAAATGGTAGGGGTACAATGTACCCCTTACCAATTCACATAGGGGGGGGCCGGGATCTGGGGGTCCCCTTTGTTAAAGGGGTCTTCCAGATTCCGATAAGCCCCCCGCCCGCAGATCCCCACAACCACCGGGCAAGGGTTGTGGGGATGAGGCCCTTGTCCCCATCAACATGGGGACATCCTCCCCATGTTGAGGGCATGTGGCCTGGTACGGTTCAGGAGGGCCGCTCTCTCGTCACCCCCTTTTCCCCTGCGGCCGGCCAGGTTGCGTGCTCGGATAAGGGGTCTGGTATGGATTTTTAGGGGGACTCCACGCCATTTTTTTTTAAATTTGGGGTGGAGTTCCCCTTAAAATCCATGCCAGATCTGAAGGGCCTGAAATGGATATTTGGGGGAACCCCACGTCAATTTTTTTTTTAATTTGCGGCGGGGTTCCCCTTAATATCCATTCCAGACCTGAAGGGCCTGGTAATTGAATTCTGGGGAACCCCCACGCTTTTTTTTTTTTTTTATCAATGACTTTTGTATGTATTGCCGGGAGCCGACAATTCATTAATAGCCGCGAGTCAGTTTTAAATGCATTTTTTTCTTTCAAAAATGACATTTTTTGCAGGGACAGTTCTAAGCACGGGAAACATGCGCCACTTTACATGCATATCATACACACCCCCCAGGTACGAAATTTAAAGGAATATTTCACTTTTATTTTTTCATTTTAAGCATTATTAAAATCGCTGCTCCCGAAAAAACGGCCGTTTTTAAAACTTCTTTTTGCATTGATGCATGTCCCCTGGGGCAGGACCCCGGTCCCCAAACACTTTTTAGGACAATAACTTGCATATAAGCCTTTATAATTAGCACTTTAGATTTCTCCCATAGATTTTTCGAATTTGCAGCGAACACCCCAATTTGTTCGCTGTTCGGCGAACGGGCGAACAGGCAATGTTCGAGTCGAACATGAGTTTGACTCGAACTCGAAGCTCATCCCTACTAGGGATGGGCCCGGTGCTCGATTCGAACCCATGTTCAAATCGAGCACCGGGCGTTCGCTCGCTCGTCGAGCCCAGAACTATTTGGGCCGTTCGCATCACATTCGTGTGATGCGAGCGGCCCCGCAATGCATTGCGGCCGGCGCGGCCGGCGCAGTGCATTGCTGGCTGATGATTGGCCAAGCATGCACTGTGACCCCGCATGCTTGGCCAATCACAGCGCCCGAAACTCGGAGAGCAATAATTGGCTACAGGCAGGACGCCTGTAGCCAATTACAGCTCAGGGGCTTTAGTACACGCCCCACCATTTAAAAGGCCGCCACGCCATCGGCCCCGGTCACATGAGTTCCGGCTTTAGGAGAGATTAGTCTGCTGATTCTGTCTTTGCTTGATACTGAAAGATTTGCTCTTCTTTGCTAAACCATTGGCTATTTCTTTGCTAAACCATTGCTACCTAAGTCATTGATCGTTCATTGCTGCTGATTGCACAGTTAGTGTGTTATTAGCTGCTGCTGGGGATTAGTCTGGTGCGTGCTTACTGTTAGTACAGTATTGCAGTAGTACCAACCGCAGTGCTGTTAGCACAGCATTGCACCCCAACAGCACCCATAGGACTTCTAGTGTGTTAGTGGCAGCAAACAGAGCTCCTATATTTTCTTCTCAGCAGCACCCATAGGACTTCTAGTGTGTTAGTGGCAGCAAACAGAGCTCCTATATTTTCTTCTCAGCAGCACCCATAGGACTTCTAGTGTGTTAGTGGCATCACACAGAGCTCCTATATTTTCTTCTCAGCAGCACCCATAGGACTTCTAGTGTGTTAGTGGCAGCAAACAGAGCTCCTATATTTTCTTCTCAGCAGCACCCATAGGACTTCTAGTGTGTTAGTGGCATCACACAGAGCTCCTATATTTTCTTCTCAGCAGCACCCATAGGACTTCTAGTGTGTTAGTGGCAGCAAACAGAGCTCCTATATTTTCTTCTCAGCAGCACCCATAGGACTTCTAATGTGTTAGTGGCATCACACAGAGTTCCTATATTTTCATCTCAGAAGCACCCATAGGACTTCTAGTGTGTTAGTGGCATCACACAGAGCTCCTATATTTTCATCTCAGAAGCACCCATAGGACTTCTAGTGTGTTAGTGGCAGCAAACAGAGCTCCTATATTTTCTTCTCAGCAGCACCCATAGGACTTCTAATGTGTTAGTGGCATCACACAGAGTTCCTATATTTTCATCTCTGAAGCACCCATAGGACTTCTAGTGTGTTAGTGGCATCACACAGAGCTCCTATATTTTCTTCTCAGAAGCACCCATAGGACTTCTAGTGTGTTAGTGGCAGCAAACAGAGCTCCTATATTTTCTTCTTAGCAGCACCCATAGGACTTCTAATGTGTTAGTGGCATCATACAGAGTTCCTATATTTTCATCTCAGAAGCACCCATAGGACTTCTAGTGTGTTAGTGGCATCACACAGAGCTCCTATATTTTCTTCTCAGAAGCACCCATAGGACTTCTAGTGTGTTAGTGGCAGCAAACAGAGCTCCTATATTTTCTTCTCAGTAGCACCCATAGGACTTCTAGTGTGTTAGTGGCATCACACAGAGTTCCTATATTTTCATCTCAGAAGCACCCATAGGACTTCTAGTGTGTTAGTGGCATCACACAGAGCTCCTATATTTTCTTCTCAGCAGCACCCATAGGACTTCTAGTGTGTTAGTGGCATCACACAGAGCTCCTATATTTTCATCTCAGAAGCACCCATAGGACTTCTAGTGTGTTAGTGGCATCACACAGAGCTCCTATATTTTCTTCTCAGCAGCACCCATAGGACTTCTAGTGTGTTAGTGGCAGCAAACAGAGCTCCTATATTTTCTTCTCAGCAGCACCCATAGGACTTCTAATGTGTTAGTGGCATCACACAGAGTTCCTATATTTTCATCTCAGAAGCACCCATAGGACTTCTAGTGTGTTAGTGGCATCACACAGAGCTCCTATATTTTCTTCTCAGCAGCACCCATAGGACTTCTAGTGTGTTAGTGGCATCACACAGAGCTCCTATATTTTCATCTCAGAAGCACCCATAGGACTTCTAGTGTGTTAGTGGCATCACACAGAGCTCCTATATTTTCTTCTCAGCAGCACCCATAGGACTTCTAGTGTGTTAGTGGCAGCAAACAGAGCTCCTATATTTTCTTCTTAGCAGCACCCATAGGACTTCTAATGTGTTAGTGGCATCACACAGAGTTCCTATATTTTCATCTCAGAAGCACCCATAGGACTTCTAGTGTGTTAGTGGCATCACACAGAGCTCCTATATTTTCTTCTCAGCAGCACCCATAGGACTTCTAGTGTGTTAGTGGCAGCAAACATAGCTCCTATATTTTCTTCTCAGCAGCACCCATAGGACTTCTAATGTGTTAGTGGCATCACACAGAGTTCCTATATTTTCATCTCAGAAGCACCCATAGGACTTCTAGTGTGTTAGTGGCATCACACAGAGCTCCTATATTTTCTTCTCAGAAGCACCCATAGGACTTCTAGTGTGTTAGTGGCAGCAAACAGAGCTCCTATATTTTCTTCTTAGCAGCACCCATAGGACTTCTAATGTGTTAGTGGCATCACACAGAGTTCCTATATTTTCATCTCAGCAGCACCAATAGGACTTCTAGTGTGTTAGTGGCATCACACAGAGTTCCTATATTTTCATCTCAGAAGCACCCATAGGACTTCTAGTGTGTTAGTGGCATCACACAGAGCTCCTATATTTTCTTCTCAGCAGCACCCATAGGACTTCTAGTGTGTTAGTGGCATCACACAGAGCTCCTATATTTTCATCTCAGAAGCACCCATAGGACTTCTAGTGTGTTAGTGGCATCACACAGAGCTCCTATATTTTCTTCTCAGCAGCACCCATAGGACTTCTAGTGTGTTAGTGGCATCACACAGAGCTCCTATATTTTCTTCTCAGCAGCACCCATAGGACTTCTAGTGTGTTAGTGGCAGCAAACAGAGCTCCTATATTTTCTTCTCAGCAGCACCCATAGGACTTCTAGTGTGTTAGTGGCAGCAAACAGAGCTCCTATATTTTCTTCTCAGCAGCACCCATAGGACTTCTAGTGTGTTAGTGGCATCACACAGAGCTCCTATATTTTCTTCTCAGCAGCACCCATAGGACTTCTAGTGTGTTAGTGGCAGCAAACAGAGCTCCTATATTTTCTTCTCAGCAGCACCCATATGACTTCTAATGTGTTAGTGGCATCACACAGAGTTCCTATATTTTCATCTCAGAAGCACCCATAGGACTTCTAGTGTGTTAGTGGCATCACACAGAGCTCCTATATTTTCTTCTCAGAAGCACCCATAGGACTTCTAGTGTGTTAGTGGCATCACACAGAGCTCCTATATTTTCATCTCAGAAGCACCCATAGGACTTCTAGTGTGTTAGTGGCAGCAAACAGAGCTCCTATATTTTCTTCTCAGCAGCACCCATAGGACTTCTAATGTGTTAGTGGCATCACACAGAGTTCCTATATTTTCATCTCAGAAGCACCCATAGGACTTCTAGTGTGTTAGTGGCATCACACAGAGCTCCTATATTTTCTTCTCAGAAGCACCCATAGGACTTCTAGTGTGTTAGTGGCAGCAAACAGAGCTCCTATATTTTCTTCTTAGCAGCACCCATAGGACTTCTAATGTGTTAGTGGCATCACACAGAGTTCCTATATTTTCATCTCAGAAGCACCCATAGGACTTCTAGTGTGTTAGTGGCATCACACAGAGCTCCTATATTTTCTTCTCAGAAGCACCCATAGGACTTCTAGTGTGTTAGTGGCAGCAAACAGAGCTCCTATATTTTCTTCTCAGCAGCACCCATAGGACTTCTAGTGTGTTAGTGGCATCACACAGAGCTCCTATATTTTCTTCTCAGCAGCACCCATAGGACTTCTAGTGTGTTAGTGGCAGCAAACAGAGCTCCTATATTTTCTTCTCAGCAGCACCCATAGGACTTCTAATGTGTTAGTGGCATCACACAGAGCTCCTATATTTTCATCTCAGAAGCACCCATAGGACTTCTAGTGTGTTAGTGGCATCACACAGAGCTCCTATATTTTCTTCTCAGCAGCACCCATAGGACTTCTAGTGTGTTAGTGGCAGCAAACAGAGCTCCTATATTTTCTTGTCAGCAGCACACATAGTACCTATAGTGTGTTAGTGTTAGTGGCCTCTCTATTCATTTTCAATACGTAGTTAATTGGGTTCCTACCCGGACGCACAGTCTAGCCCTTTTGTGGCCTCCCACGCTCTACCTCATTGGTTGAATCCCTTCCTTTTGCAGCTTCACCCTTGGCGCCATTTGAGCTGATTTGCTGCAACACCAGCGACAGCTCTATAAAAAGTCCCACCTGACTTGGCCAATTGCTGCACAGCCAGAGTGTGGATGTCCTTGCGCCACTTTGACAGAGAGGCCGTGGCAGCCTTTCCGCTGCAATTTGAGGCTTCCCTGTGAGCTTTGAGGGGCGTTTTTGGGTTGGTCCTCCTACACATTTCCCCGTGGCTCTGTCATCTTGCCTGCAGTGTTTCTTTGGCCGCTGTATTTGTCTTTATGTGACCAGTAAACTCGCACCATATCCGTTTGGGCTCTATATCACCGGGACAATTCCTCCAAACGGCTGATGTTTATATTACCATTGGAAATAGACTAAATTGTCTTCAAACTATTGCATGAACCTTGAAGAAGGAAATAATGGAGGCTATCACAGATATAGCTCGAGTATCCGAAACATGTCGGTTGTGTCACCACTAGCTATATGACTTATATGTCTCAAGTAGTAAGGTGTCCTCATGCAATTGTTTCTCAATGACTGTATATGTCTGTTCCTCTCTTTGATTTTAAACCATTTTTGATATATAAGTGTATTATGTATACAGTAAATAAAATTCTTTATATTTTTCTATATATACTTGGTGGCAATCCATAATTTACTCCAATCCACACAATCCCAGGGGCACCCCTTTTCCAATTTTTTTATAGTGTGTTAGTGTCAGCACCCATAGGACCTACAGTGTGTTGTGAGCACACATAGGAGTTCTATTTTTTATACTATATACACTACCGACTACAATGGCTGGAAGACCGCCAAGGAGAGGCAGAGCGTGCCGAGGCAAGAACACAGGGCAGGCAGGCTCTGTTTCTAGAGACAACAGTGCTGGCCGTGGACGTGGTCGTGCATCGTCATCAGCACGTGGCCATGGGACACGCTTGTCTTTGTTTTCGGCAGCTGGACATGTGGAGCCGCATCATGCCGAAGGCTTGGTAGAATGGATGACCAAGCCCTCCTCATCCTCCTCATCCTCTCTCACCCAGGCTCAGGGTACTGGCAGAGCAGCTGCCAACGCGTACTCAATGGCATCATCAGCCACCCCTTCCCTAGACCCACCATGTCCTCCTGAGGAGTCCCCCGAACTGTTTGAGCACAGTGTTGGGTACATGCTCCAGGAGGATGCCCAACGATTCGAAGGCTCGGATGATGATACCCAGCTTGAGGAAGTCAGTAGTGTGCGCGCAGAGAGAGGGGATGCTGAAGGACAGCAATCTGGCAGTAGTGTTCCACCAGCTGCAGCTTACTGCCAGGTTTGCTCTAGTGGTGAAGAGGGAGGGGATGATGAGGTCACTGACTCCACGTGGGTGCCTGAAGGGAGAGAGGAGGAGGAGGAGGAGGATGCAGCGTCACATGTCCAACGAGGCAGGATGCCCCCTGGAGGCCAGCTAGAGGCCAGCACAGCAACTGTACCACACCGTAGAGCTCCGCCTGTGCAGGGCGCTGCCTCTGCACGTTATCACAAAAGTTCTTTGGTGTGGGCCTTTTTTGAGACGAGTGCATCAGATCGCACCACTGCTATTTGCAATATTTGTCTCAAGCGTATCTCGCGTGGCCAAAACATCAGCCGCTTGGGCACCACAAGCATGAGCAGACATATGTCGACCTGCCATGCAGCTCGTTGGCAAGCACACATAAAAGACCCACACCAAAGAACAAAGCGGACTTCTCCTTGCTCCTCATCAGCTGGGATCTCCATCCCCACTATATCTTCAGTCCTCTCTGAAAGCTGCTCTGAGAGGACTGAAGGTGTAGAATTAGGTGTGTCACAACCAAGTACTTGCAGTACACCGACGTCCGATTGTAGCAGGCAAATTTCCCTGCCCCAGCTGCTGGACCGTCGAAAGAAGTATACTCCCAGCCATCCACATGCCCAGCGGTTGAATGCTAGCTTGGCTAAATTGCTAGCACTTCAACTGCTGCCTTTTCAGTTGATAGACTCGGCCCCCTTCCGTGAGTTTGTTCAATGTGCGGTTCCTCAGTGGCAGGTTCCCAAACGCCACTTTTTCTCACGGAAGGCGATTCCGTCTCTCTACTGGCATGTGGAAGGCAATGTCCATGCCTCGCTGGACAGGGCGGTCAGCGGTAAGGTGCATATTACCGCTGACTCATGGTCCAGCAGGCATGGACAGGGACGTTATCTTTCTTTCACGGCCCATTGGGTCACTCTATTGGCAGCTGGGAGGGATGCAGGACAAGGTGCAGTAGTGTTGGAGGTTGTTCCGCCACCACGCCTCCAAAATGCTACTACTGGTTGTGACACACCTCTCTCCTCCACCCCCTCCTCTTCTTCTTCCTCCATGTCCTCTTTGAGTGCTCTGTCCTCGGAACCAGCGGTGCTCCGTAGGCGTACAAGGGGCTACGCGAGTACGCAGGCAAAAAGATGCCATGCCGTGCTTGCGCTGGTGTGTTTGGGGGACAGGAGCCACACTGGGCCAGAGGTTCTGGCAGCTCTGCAGGGGCAGGCCGAGAGGTGGTTGACGCCACGCCAGCTTAAGCCAGGAATGGTCGTTTCTGATAATGGCACCAACCTCCTCTCCGCCCTGCGACAGGGGCAGCTCACCCATGTGCCCTGTATGGCTCACGTCCTCAACCTGGTGGTGCAGCGGTTCTTGGGCAGGTTCCCAGGCTTACAGGATGTCCTGAGGCAGGCCAGGAAAGTCTGTGTGCATTTCCGCCGATCTTATAATGCCAGTGCTCGGCTGACTGAGCTGCAAAAGGAGCTGAACCTGCCCAAGAACCGCCTAATATGTGACATGCCCACCAGGTGGAACTCAACGTTGGCCATGCTGCAGCGACTGCACACGCAGCAGAGGGCCATCAATGAGTACCTTTGCGACTACGGCACCAGGACAGGGTCAGGGGAGCTTGGCTTTTTTTCCCCACGCCAGTGGAGCATGATCAGGGATGCATGCACTGTCCTCTCACCATTTGAGGAGGCCACGAGGATGGTGAGCAGTGACAGTGCATGCATCAGTGACACTGTACCTCTTGTCCACCTGTTGGAGCATACGCTGCGTGGGATAATGGACAGGGCACTTGAGGCAGAACAGAGGCAGGAAGAGGAGGACTTCCTTGTCTCTCAAGGCCCCCTTTATCCAGACAATGTTCCTTCTGTCCCACCCATCACACAGGAAGAGGAGGAGGAGGAGGAGGAGGAGGAGGATTGTGTGAGCATGGAGGTGGAGCCTGGCACTCAGCATCAGCAGCAGCAGTCTTTTAGGGATGATGTACAGTCCCAACAAACCAGTGGACTTGTACGTGGCTGGGAGGAGGTGGCTGGCGATCATGTCATCCTCAGTGACCCAGAAGACTCCGGACCGAATGCCTCAGCTAACCTACGCTGCATGGCCTCCCTGATCCTGCAAAGCCTGCGGAAGGATCCTCGTGTTCTTCGGATCAAGGAGAGTGACCATTACTGGCTGGCCACTCTCCTTGATCCACGGTACAAGGGTAAGGTTGCGGACCTTATCTTGCCGTCGCAGAGGGAGCAGAGGATGAGACATCTCAGGGAGGCCTTGCAGAAAGGTCTGTGCAACGCGTTCCCAGAAACTGGGAGGTTACAAACTCCTGGTCCTGGACGACGAGTTGCTGAGGCTTCGGTCAGTAGCAGAAGGAGCGGTGGGGAAGGTGGACGTCTGACCGATGCGTTCAGACAATTTTTTAGTCCGCAGCCCCAAGGTATGATCGGTTCCAGCAACCATCGCCAGCGTCTGATATACATGGTGCAGGAATACCTAGGGGCAAGGTCAGACTTGGACACCTTTCCCACCGAAAATCCTCTGGCTTACTGGGTCCTGAGGATGGATCACTGGCCAGAGCTTGCACAGTATGCAATTGAGCTACTGGCCTGTCCTGCATCCAGCGTTCTTTCCGAACGCACATTCAGTGCTGCTGGAGGATTTGTCACCGATCATAGGGTGCGCCTGTCCACCGACTCGGTTGATCGACTGACCTTCATAAAAATGAATCAGTCTTGGATCACCACCAGCTACCAGACACCTGAAGCGGATATAACGGAATAATTTATAATGTCACATCCCTTCAAGACTGCCTATGCTGATGCTGAGTGACTGTCCTGTTATGTTCACTGACTATCCTCTTCCTCCTCCTCAATGATCCATGCCACCACACCAGTGCCTAAGGCACAATTTTTCAGCCCCTGTATAACAGGGGCGTGTAATTACAATTTTTTAAAAAGATGCTTCGCAACAGGTGTGACTGCTGTGCTCAGAGTACAGTATCTGTGAGGGGTTGCAGTGTTGTGGCACCAGCACCAGTGCCTAAGGCACAATTTTTCAGCCCCTGTTGGGGCGTGTAATTACAATTTTTAGGCAATGCTTTGCAACAGGTCTCATTGCTGTGCTCAGAGTACAGTATCTGTGAGGGGTTGCAGTGTTGTGGCACCAGCACCAGTGCCTAAGGCACAATTTTTCAGCCCCTGTATAACAGGGGCGTGTAATTACAATTTTTTAAAAAGATGCTTCGCAACAGGTGTGACTGCTGTGCTCCAAGTACAGTATCTGTGAGGGGTTGCAGTGTTGTGGCACCAGCACCAATGCCTAAGGCACAATTTTTCAGCCCCTGTTTAACAGGGGCGTGTAATTACAAATCTTGATCTAATAGTTCACAGCAGGGCCCATTCCTGCGCCCACCAAGAGTAACTATGAGGGCCTACAGTCTTGTGGCAACACCGTCCACCACCACCACCACCACCAAAGGCCCAATTTTTCTGCCCTGTTCAACAGGTGCATGCAATTACAAATCTTGATCTAATAACTCACAGCAGGGCCCATTCCTGCACCCACCAAGAGTAACTATGAGGGCCTACAGTCTTGTGGCAACACCGTCCACCACCACCACCACCACCAAAGGCCCAATTTTTCTGCCCTGTTCAACAGGTGCATGCAATTACAAATCTTGATCTAATAACTCACAGCAGGGCCCATTCCTGCACCCACCAAGAGTAACTGTGAGGGCTTACAGTCTTGTGGCAACACCGTCCACCACCACCACCACCACCACCAAAGGCCCAATTTTTCTGCCCGGTTCAACAGGTGCATGCAAGTACAAATCTTGATCTATTAACTCACAGCAGGGCCCATTCCTGTGCCCACCAGTCTTGTGGCTACACCAACATCTAATAGGGCAAATTTCTGCAGAGTATATACGGCAGGCCCCTACTTTCAAACATCCAACTTACAAACGACTCCTACTTGCAAACGGCAAGAGAAAACAGGAAGTGAGAGGAAATCTACCCCTAGGAAGGAAAATTCTATCCTGTTAGATTTAATTTGGGAAAAAGGTATCTCCTCTCTACTGATGCTTTATCACCAATCCTTGTTTCAATTAAAACCCCACTTTTCCAAAAACATTTGTCATTGGGACGGAAAGTGAGGTGACATGTTCTGAACAGATGTGCAAAGACAGCAAATGTTACAGGGGTGATAACCCCTCCCTATGTTCTCCAAAAAGCTTAAAAATTGATTTTTTTGGGATGTAGCTACACTTCATAATGTACCTGTTCAGATTCTACTTAAGAACAAACCTACAGTCCATGTCTTGTTTGCACCACCTATATACTGCTGTTCAGAGTATATAGGGTTGTAGGTATAGGGTTTTATTTTGGGTGCGGGGTCCCCCTTAGTATCCATACAAGACCCAAAGGGGCTGGGGTGGGGGGGGGGGGGTGATGGGGTAGCCATGCCATTTTTCTCAAGGATTTTCAGCCATATGGCGGCCAGGACAAGACATGACATTAAAGCCGCAAGTGGTTTTAAATGGCTTCTTTTTTTCCTTTACAAATGTCATTTTGTGCAAGGACAGTTCTAAACACGGGAAACACATGCCACTTCACAGGCATACTTTAGACACCCCCCAGGTACCATATTTAAAG
This sequence comes from Rana muscosa, assembly GCA_029206835.1. Taxonomy (NCBI): domain Eukaryota; kingdom Metazoa; phylum Chordata; class Amphibia; order Anura; family Ranidae; genus Rana; species Rana muscosa. The sequence goes on along the minus strand of CM055117.1, from coordinate 249,371,203 downwards.
GAAAATTTCACTTTTTTTTTTTTCACTTTATGCATCATTAAAATGACTGCTCCCGAAAAAACTTTAGTTTTTAAAATTTCTTTTTGCATTGATATATGTCCCCTGGGGCAGGACCCGGGTCCCCAAACCTGTTTTATGACATTAACATGCATATTGGCCGTTGTAATTAGCAATTTTGATTTCGAACGTTCGCGTCCATTATAACGAATAGGGTTCGAAAATTCGCGCGAACTTTCGGTCCGTTCGAAGGTTCTGGTGCGAACCGAACCCGGGGGTGTTCGGCTCATCCCTAATCCCTACTGCCCAGCATACATATATAAACATCCTCGGCAGCAATAGGTTATACCAGGATCATGGCTGCAGCTGACATTTTTTAAAGTCATGATTACTGGGTGACTTTACAGATGCCTGATCACTTTTAGCATGGTTGGAAGCTCCCTACCCTGCTACAATTGCCATTCCTTGGCTCTCCTGTTTCACTGAGAAGGCTGGGACCGTGGTAAGCCATCAGGATGGTTGCTCAAAGAGTATATGAAGAAGCATCTGTTCCCCCATCTCCTCTGTGAGGAATGAAGCAACTAGGAATTCATCACTTTCTGTGTCAGAGCTGTCATTCCCTGGCCATTACAGCTAGGGAAGCAACTGTTCTAAATCCTGAAAAGGATCTGTAAAAATTGTAATGCAACTTAAGCGAGCCCTCTTTATGGAAATTGATCTCTAGTATTAAAATCACTTCAACTTTAGAAGCTTTGAATTCTTTTAGAGCCATCCAGTGCTTTCTGACAGAATTCAATCATATTGCAAGACATTAGTTTAACCACATGCCGACCAGCGCACGACGATATACGTCGGCACAATGGCTCAGCTGGGCAAATGGATGTGCAGGTACGTCCCCTTTAAATCGCGGCATTGTGGGCGCGCGCCGCGGTCTCCGTGACCATGCCCACGGGATCCGCGGACTCGATGTCCGCCGGTGTCCCACGATCGGGTCACGGAGAAGCAGAAAGGGGGGATGCCTTTGTAAACAAGGCACCTCCCTGTTCTGCCTTGTGACAGGACACCCAGTTGAAGTGACAGACCAATGTTAGGAAACGCGTAGGTGTTACCCTGTTGCTGTGGGAGTATATGGCACCAATTTTGTGACCTTCTAAACCACCTAACTGCAAGATCCGTGACTTGGCAGTCTAGAAGATCCATCATGACGTATAACGTCCAGCTGTAATTCCTCCATCTCACCACCAACACTCTACGCTCCAGCTATCACACCACTTAGCCTGCTTGAGACTTTGAACCCTGACCCGGATAAGCTTATACACGCGATTTGAACATACGAGGAATGCTAGGCAGATAGCCTGAACTACCGGCCCCGGCTCGCATATCTGCAGGTCTCCCTCTGAGGACACCAGAAGCAGCATCTCCTTAACAGCACTCCGGCACCTACGGACTTCTCTAAAAATACTGTCTACAAAAGCGTGAGTAACAATCAGTCTTATCCGGAAGTGTGGTTAATACACAACATACAAGGCATGAGTGGTGCAAGTAATAGCAGTGTTCAGGAACCATTAGCGGTTTGATACAAGCAGTTTGCTATTAGGCTAATAGAGACTTCCTGGTAATAAACACCGGAGTTAGAACTTTTCTGATATGGTGAGAGGAGTAAATCTATCAGCTACATTGTCCTCTGGTTGAATACTTGTGTGGAACTATCCCTCAGGATACCCTGCATAAATTATCCACTATCTTCAATAAGCTTCCCCTGGATCTTTACCTTACTCTACATGATTAAATATTATAGGACTATCTAACATGAATGATACTCTGGAGATGTTTCATCTAATAACATTTTTTCTATAATACGGCTTGTATAGAGTTTTTTTTTGTGTTTTCAGGGTTTCTTTTTCTAAACAGATGGACTGACTTCTATCTTTTTCCATCACGGCAGATGCTACATATGCATCCAGAGGAATCTGGTTAATTAATAGAATCTATATCACGAGGTCTAATTGGTGGCCACATTCCCACATCTTTTTAGCTACACAACGTTGTACATTTCATATGTGTATTTATATTTTGGTTCTGATACTTGGAGGGACTAGTTCCCCTCTGGGAGATTTTTCAACACCCCAAGGGAACTGTCTCATCTTTGAGATCTTTTACTCTTTGTGTTCATCAATAAAGTATTTTTTTTTTGCACCAGTTAATGTGTAGTTGAATCACCATATAGACCATCTGGTGGGCCTTCTATGTCCCACCCCTCTCTGATTTTCTTTGTAACCACGTTTGGTCTCACTGGTGGATCCCGTCCCCAATCAAGGACGAATCACAGATCTGGTGATATATATTATACACTCATTAACATGTTGTGAATCCATATTTCCCTATTTTTTCACTGATTTACTGCTCCCTGTAATCAGGAGCAGTGATCAGTGTCGTGTCACTGCTAGCCCATCCCCCCCACAGTTAGAATCACTCCCTAGGACACAATTAACCCCTTCAGCGCCCCTAGTGGTTAACCCCTTCCATGCCAGTGTCATTTACATAGTAATCAGTGCATTTTTATAGCACTGATCGCTGTAAAAATGAAAATGGTCCCAAAATAGCGTCAAAAGTGTCCGATGTGTCCGCCATAATGTCGCAGTCAGGATAAAAATCGCAGATCGCCACCATTACTAGTAAAAAAAATAAAAATAATAAAAATCGCATAAAACTATCCCCTATTTTGTAGACACTATAACTTTTGCGCAAACCAATCAATATAGGCTTATTACAATTTTTTTTACCAAAAATATGTAGAAGAATACATATCACCCTAAACTAAGAAAGAAATTTGTTTTTTTTATATATATATTTTTTGGGGATACTTACTATAGCAAAAAGTTAAAAAATATAGCTTTTTTTTTCTCAAATTTTACGTATTTTTTGGTTTATAGCGCAAAAAATAAAAACCGCAGAGGTGATAAAATACCACCAAAAGAAAGCTCTATTTGTGGGGAAAAAAGGACGTAAATTTTGTTTGGGTGCAACGTCGTACGACCGCGCAATTGTCAGTTAAAGCGACGCAGTGCCGAATCACAAAAAATGGCCCGGTTATTTGGCAGCCAAATCCTCCAGGGCTGAAGTGGTTAAAGATATTGCAATACAAAATTACATTGCATCTATGCAAGACAAATATCCTGGAAGTGGTGTTCTGGTGTGTAGAAATAAAGATGGAATAGGAAGAAAACCATACAAACAAGGCTTTGGAACCTAAGTACTTAGAAAGAGAACTATAATTAGGGGTCAGTGGGAGCCGAAAGTGGGTATAGAACAAAGGATGTCTGAGAAGATCAAACATCTCAGGATACCATGGGCCAACCAATGGTATGAATGAGGGTGCATGGAGGAAACATCTCTGAGGTGGGTGCCATTAACTGCTTCCTATATACTGTAAATTTCTATTATTAAAATACTATCAGAATTATACTGTATAATTATTTTCCTCATAAGGATGTATAGGTATCCTCGAAGAGATCAGGAAATAAGGGCAGATTGTCCCAAGTAACAGTAGTAAAGATGAAAGGCCTATCTCACCACACATGATCAAGGTGGTGGCCGAGGCAGTTGAGTGCGAATGAGAAGCCATTGACTGCCATCTGTTTTTGGTCTCAGCCAGGGTCCATTTTTTGCTCAGTGTTGCAGTTGATCAAGATCTAGAAAGAGGAATGGTTAACACTTCTTTAGGAAGGTATGTCAGTCCCAGTGACTTCAAGAAATGTTCTCCCTCTTGGATTTCTTGCAGACTTTGTTGGGAGCAATCATTGGTGACAATCAGTTTACAAGGAAAGCCCCAGCAGTATTGTACTCAATGTGCTTGAAGTTGTCAGGTAATCAACTATAGAGAATCAAAATGGAAAAAATTGTGCTACCAATAGAAATAAATATGTGTAGGAAAAAGTAGCTAACATAAACAATAAGATGGTATTGCTGTAAGAATATGGAAAAAAGAAATGCAGCGCTATAAATCAAAGTGTTACCGGAGAGGATCTATGTGAATGACCACAGAGAATAATCTCCAGATAAAACTCACTTAAACTGTGACGTAAAAAGTACAACAATAGATCAAGTGTAGAAACATATGTCAAAAACATATAAAGAATATATGGTGTGGCAAACACCCAAATATAACTGTTATAGTGCACACCAAAGTGTCCTATAAGAAAATAAATGAAAGATAAAGTCTATGTTGATCCACAGTGGATGTGCAGAGTCTGATGTGAAGCGTGGACTATCACCGTAGCAGATGGTATTGTGTCTAAATACCCCAAGCGTACTGGAAGTGTCATCCAACATCAATGGTAGAGAGGTAAGTAATGGATACGCTTCACATCAGACTCTGCACATCCACTGTTGATCAACATAGACTTTGTCTTTCATTTATTTTCTTATAGGACACTTTGGCGTGCACTATAACAGTTATATTTGGGTGTTTTCCACACCATATATTCTTTATATGTTTTTGACATATGTTTCTACACTTGATCTATTGTTGCACTTTTTACGTCACAGTTTAAGTGAGTTTTATCTGGAGATTATTCTCTGTGGTCATTCACATAGATCCTCTCTGGTAACACTTTGATTTATAGCGCTGCATTTCTTTTTTCCAAAATCAACCATAGAGTGCAAAAGTTTAGCTAGGGTAATTAGAAAAAGATCTCTGAAGCTCTAGATTTCCTCACCCCTATAATCGATTGTAGATTTGTTTGTCACTTGGACGAGCACCATTAGTGGGTTTTGGGTAGAGAGATTGGTGTGTGCAGTCTATGCACCAATCTATATCTGGAATAAATGGGGCCAAGGTGGTAAATAGGGATGAACCCCCAGTTCGGTTCGCATCAGAACATGCGAACAGGCAATAAATTTGTTTGAACATCTGAACACCGTTAAAGTCTATGGGACACGAACATGAAAAATCTAAAGTGCTAATTTTAAAGGCTTATATGAAAGTTATTGTCATAAAAAGTGTTTGGGCACCCGGGTCCTGCCCCAGGGGACATGTATCAATGAAAAAAAAAAGTTTTAAAAACTGCAGTTTTTTCGGGAGCAGTGATTTTAATAATGCTTAAAGTGAAACAATAAAAGTGAAATATTCCTTTAAATTTCGTACCTGGGGGGTTTCTATAGTATGCCTGTAAAGTACAGTAGCACTTGTTTCCCATGCTTAGAAGTGTCCCTGCACAAAATGTCATTTCTGAAGGAAAAAAAGTAATTTAAAAGTCCTCGCGGCTGTAATGAATTGTCGGCTTGCGGCAATACAGAGAAAAGTCATTGATAAAAAAAAAATGCGTGGGTGTCCCCCCAAATTCAATTGCCAGGCCCTTCAGGTCTGGTATGGATATTAAGGGGAACCCTGTGCCAAATTTTAAAAAAAAATTACGTGGGGTTCCCCCCAAATATCCATACCAGACCCTTCAAGTCTGGTATGGATTTTAAGGGGAAATCAGCGGCAAATTTTTACAAAAAATGGTGTGGAGTTCCCCCCAAAAATCCATACCAGACTCTTATCCAAGCACGCAACCTGGCAGGCCGCAGGAAAAGAGGGGGGACGAGAGAGCGCCCCCCCACTCCTGAACCGTACCAGGCCACATGCCATCAAAATGGGGAGGATGCTTTGGGGTCTGGACCCCAAAGCACCATGCCCCCATGTTGATGGGAACAAGGGCCTCATCACCACAACCCTTGCCCGGTGGTTGTGGGGGTCTGCGGGCGGGGGGGCTTATCGGAATCTGGAAGACCCCTTTAACAAAGGGGACCCCCAGATCCCAACCCCCCATGTGAATTGGTAAAGGGTACATTGTACCCCTACCATTTCACAAATAAAGTGTAAAAAATTGTAAAAAAAAACACACAGACACAGTTGGGATAAGTCTTTTATTAAAAATAAAAAAATAAAATAAAAAAAAATATTCCAGCGGTGGTGATCCACTCTCGAACTCCACTCCAGTGATGTCGGTATCCAGCGACGGAGGCAACGGGAAACCTGCGTTATATCAGAGGGGGCGGGGTCACCCGTCACGTCACTGGGAAAGCCCGGGTTTCCCCTTGAATCAGAGGGGGATGGGGTCACGTGACGGGTGGCCCCGTCCTCAACTACATAAGACCTGTGAGGCTACCGCAACGTCATTCCCGGGTGTCTCCGGTGGAGACAGGACCGTGTGCTGTTCCTCGCTGGACATCATCGCTGGAGCCTGCAGATCATCCGTCGCTGGATACCGACATCACTGGAGTGGAGATTGAGAGTGAATTACCACCGCTGGAATCTTTTTTTTTATTTTTATTTTTTTATTTTTAATAAAGGACTTATCCCAACTGTGTCTGTGTGTTTTTTTACAATTTTTATCACTTTCTTTGTGAAATGGTAGGGGGACAACGTACCCCTTACCAATTCACATGGGGGGCAGGATCTGGGGGTCCCCTTTGTTAAAGGGGTCTTCCAGATTCCGATAAGCCCCCCGCTTGGAGACCCCCACAACCACCAGGTAAGGGTTGTGGGGATGAGGCCCTTGTCCCCATCAACATGGGGACATGGTGTTTTGGGGTCCAGACCCAAAAACATCCTCCCCATATTGAGGGCATATGGCCTGGTACGGTTCAGGAGGGGGGGCGCTCTCTCGTCCCCCCCTTTTCCTGCGGCCTGCCAGGTTGCGTGCTCAGATAAGGGTCTGGTATGGATTTTTGGGGGGAACTCAACACCATTTTTTTTTTATTTGGCTTGGAGTTCCCCTTAAAATCCATACCAGACCTGAAGGGCCTGGTAATTGAATTTGGGGGGACCCCACGCATTTTTTTTTTTTATCAATGACTTTCAATTACTTTTCTCTGTATTGCCGCGAGTACTTTTAAATGACTTTTTTTCCTTCAGAAATAACATTTTGTGCAGGGACAGTTCTAAGCAAGGGAATCAAGCGCTACTTTACAGGCATACTATACACACCCCCCAGGTACGAAATTTAAAGGAATATTTCACTTTTATTGTTTCACTTTAAGCATTATTAAAATCACTGCTCCCGAAAAAACATCAATTTTTAAAAATATTTTTTGCATTGATACATGTCCCCTGGGGCAGGACCCAGATCCCCAAACACTTTTTATGACAATAACTTGCATATAAGCCTTTAAAATTAGCACTTTAGGTTTCTCCCATAGACTTTTACAGGGTGTTCCGCGGCTTTTCGAATTTGCCTCGAACACCCCAAATTGTTTGCTGATCGACTCGAAGCCCTGGTGGTAAATAGGCCTTCTAAATAGGGATGAGCTTCGAGTTCGAGTCAAACTCATGTTCGACTCGAACATTGCCTGTTCGCCCGTTCGCCGAACAACGAACAAATTGGGGTGTTCGTTGCAAATTCGAAAAATCTATGGGAGAAATCTAAAGTGCTAATTATAAAGGCTTATATGCAAGTTATTGTCCTAAAAAGTGTTTGGGGACCCGGGTCCTGCCCCAGGGGACATGTATCAATGCAAAAAGAAGTTTTAAAAACGGCCGTTTTTTCGGGAGCAGTGATTTTAATAATGCTTAAAATGAAAAAATAAAAGTGAAATATTCCTTTAAATTTCATACCTGGGGGGTGTGTATGATATGCATGTAAAGTGGCGCATGTTTCCCGTGCTTAGAACTGTCCCTGCAAAAAATGACATTTTTGAAAGAAAAAAATGCATTTAAAACTGACTCGCGGCTATTAATGAATTGTTGGCTCCCGGCAATACATACAAAAGTCATTGATAAAAAAAAAAAAAAGCGTGGGGGTTCCCCAGAATTCAATTACCAGGCCCTTCAGGTCTGGAATGGATATTAAGGGGAACCCCGCCACAAATTAAAAAAAAAATTGACGTGGGGTTCCCCCAAATATCCATTCCAGGCCCTTCAGATCTGGCATGGATTTTAAGGGGAACTCCACCCCAAATTTAAAAAAAAAATGGCGTGGAGTCCCCCTAAAAATCCATACCAGACCCCTTATCCGAGCACGCAACCTGGCCGGCCGCAGGGGAAAAGGGGGGGACGAGAGAGCGGCCCCCCCTCCCTCCTGAACCGTACCAAGCCACATGCCCTCAACATGGGGAGGATGTCCCCATGTTGATGGGGACAAGGGCCTCATCCCCACAACCCTTGCCCGGTGGTTGTGGGGGTCTGCGGGCGGGGGGCTTATCGGAATCTGGAAGACCCCTTTAACAAAGGGGACCCCCAGATCCCGGCCCCCCCCCCTATGTGAATTGGTAAGGGGTACATTGTACCCCTACCATTTCACGAAGAAAGCGTAAAAAAATGTTTAAAAAAACACACAAACACCTTGAAAAAGTCCTTTATTTAAAAAAAAAAACATTCCAGCGATGAAATCCAGTGTCCCGCGGCGATCCCGATGTCCAGCGCTGTCCTTCATTGGTTGTGCCTGAGCGGACCTGATGGGGAACTCCCTCTCAGTATTTTAAATGTATAGACCCGCCCCTTCTAAAGTTCCCCATCAGGTCCGCTCAGCGGACCAGATGCGGAACATGAGAAGGGGCGGGTCTATACATGTATTACCAAAGTGAGAGCAGTTCCCCATCAGGTCCGCTCCCTCGGTATGTCGGACCCGCCTACGTCATTGGCTTGAGCGGGGAACTTCCTTCACTGTGTAATTTAAATTTACATAGTGAAGGAAGTTCCCCGCTCAAGCCAATGACGTAGGCGGGTCCGACATACCGAGGGGGCGGACCTGATGGGGAACTGCTCTCACTTTGGTAATACATGTATAGACCCGCCCCTTCTCATGCTCCGCATCTGGTCCGCTGAGCGGACCTGATGGGGAACTTTAGAAGGGGCGGGTCTATACATTTAAAATACTGAGAGGGAGTTCCCCATCAGGTCCGCTCAGGCACAACCAATGAAGGACAGCGCTGGACATCGGGATCGCCGCGGGACACTGGATTTCACCGCTGGAATGTTTTTTTTTTTTTTTTTAATAAAGGACTTTTTCAAGGTGTTTGTGTGTTTTTAAAAAAAAAAAATTACACTTTCTTCGTGAAATGGTAGGGGTACAATGTACCCCTTACCAATTCACATAGGGGGGGGCCGGGATCTGGGGGTCCCCTTTGTTAAAGGGGTCTTCCAGATTCCGATAAGCCCCCCGCCCGCAGACCCCCACAACCACCGGGCAAGGGTTGTGGGGATGAGGCCCTTGTCCCCATCAACATGGGGACATCCTCCCCATGTTGAGGGCATGTGGCCTGGTACGGTTCAGGAGGGAGGGGGGCCGCTCTCTCGTCCCCCCCTTTTCCCCTGCGGCCGGCCAGGTTGCGTGCTCGGATAAGGGGTCTGGTATGGATTTTTAGGGGGACTCCACGCTATTTTTTTTTTAATTTGGGGTGGATTTCCCCTTAAAATCCATGCCAGATCTGAAGGGCCTGGAATGGATATTTGGGGGAATCCCACATCAATTTTTTTTTTAATTTGCGGCGGGGTTCCCCTTAATATCCATTCCAGACCTGAAGGGCCTGGTAATTGAATTCTGGGGAACCCCCACGCTTTTTTTTTTTTTTTTTTTATCAATGACTTTTGTATGTATTGCCGGGAGCCGACAATTCATTAATAGCCGCGAGTCAGTTTTAAATACATTTTTTTCTTTCAAAAATGACATTTTTTGCAGGGACAGTTCTAAGCACGGGAAACATGCGCCACTTTACATGCATATCATACACACCCCCCAGGTACGAAATTTAAAGGAATATTTCACTTTTATTTTTTCATTTTAAGCATTATTAAAATCACTGCTCCCGAAAAAACGGCCGTTTTTAAAACTTCTTTTTGCATTGATACATGTCCCCTGGGGCAGGACCCGGGTCCCCAAACACTTTTTAGGACAATAACTTGCATATTAGCCTTTATAATTAACACTTTAGATTTCGAACGTTCGAGTCCATTGTATTTAATAGGGTTCTAAAGTTTACACGAACATTTTGTCTGTTCGCAGGTTCTGGTGCGAACCGAACAGGGGGGTGTTCGGCTCATCCCTGCTTCTAAATATGAATGTAACTTTACATCGCAAGTAGGGATGAGCCGAACACCCCCGGGTTTGGTTCGCACCAGAACCCGCGAACGGACCGAAAGTTCGCACGAACGTTAGAACCCTATTAAATACAATGGATGTGAACGTTTGAAATCTAAAGTGCTAATTATAACGACTAATATGCATGTTATTGTCCTAAAAAGGGTTTGGGAACCCTGGTTCTGCACCAGGGGACATGTATCAATGCAAAACGAAGTTTTAAAAATGGCAGTTTTTCGGGAGCAGTCATTTTAATGATGCATAGAGTGAAAAAAAAAGTCAAATCTTCCTTTAAATATCGTACCTGGGGGGTGTCTAAAGAATGCCTGTGAAGTGGCACGTGTTTCCCCGTGTTTAGAACTGTCCCTGCACAAAATAAAATTTTCTAAAGGAAAAAAAGCCATTTAAAACTGCTTGCGGCTTTAATATAATGTCTGGCCCCGTTAATATGGATGAACCCAAAATAAAAAAGGCCCTATATACTCTGAACAGCAGTATACAGGCGGTGCAAACAAGACAGGGACTGTAGGTTTGTTCTTAAGTAGAATCTGTTTGTAATTTTGAACAGGTACATTGTTTAAGTGTAGCTCCAGCCCAAAAATCTATTTTTAAGCTTTTTGGAAAACATTGGGAAGGGTTGTCACCCCTGTAACATTTGTTTTGCTGTCTGTGCCCCTGTTCAGAACATTTCACCTCACTTTCCATCCCAATGACAACTGTTTTTGAAAAGTGGGGTTTTTATTGAAACAAGGATTGGTGATAAAGCATCAGTAGAGAGGACTCAGAGGAGACACCTTTTTCCCATATTAACTCTTACAGGAGAGAATTTCCCTTCCTAGGGGTAGATTTCCTCTTACTTCCTGTTGTCTCCTTCCGTTTGCAAGTAGGAGTCGTTTGTAAGTTGGATGTTTGAAAGTAGGGGCCTGCCATATATACTCTGCAGAAATTTGCCCCTTAGGTGTCGGTGTTGCCACAACACTGTAAGCCCTCACAGTTACTCTTGGTGGGCACTGGAACGCCCTGCTGTGAACTATTATATCAGGAATTGTATTTACATGCCATTGTTGAACAGTGGTAGGAAAAATTGGGCCTTTGGTGGTGGTGCTGGTGCCACAACACTGTAAGCCCTCACAGTTACTCTTGGTGGGCACTGGAACGCCCTGCTGTGAACTATTATATCAGGAATTGTATTTACATGCCATTGTTGAACAGTGGTAGGAAAAATTGGGCCTTTGGTGGTGGTGCTGGTGCCACAACACTGTAAGCCCTCACAGTTACTCTTGGTGGGCGCATGAATGGGCCCTGCTGTGAATTATTAGATCAAGAATTGTAATTGCATGCCCCTGTTGAACAGGGGCTAAAAAATTGGGCCTATGATGGTGGTGGTGTTGCCACAACACTGTAAGGCCTCACAGTTACTCTTGGTGGGCGCAGGAATGGGTCCTGCTGTGAATTATTAGATCAAGAATTGTAATTACATGCCCCTGTTGAACAGGGGCAGAAAAATTGGGCCTTAGGCACTGGTGCCACAACACTGCAACCCCTCACAGATACTGTACTTGGAGCACAGCAATGAGCCCTGTTGCAAAAGTATTGCATCAAAAATTGTAATTACACGCCCCTGTTAAACAGGGGCTGAAAAATTGGGCCTTAGGCACTGGTGCTGGTGCCACGACACTGCAACCTCTCCCAGATACTCTAGTTGGAGTGCAGGAATGAGCCCTGCTGCAAAGCATTGCATAAAAAATTGTAATTACATGCCCCTGTTAAACAGGGCTGAAAAATTGGGCCTTAGCCACTGGTGGCGGCACCCAGAAACAAAAATGTTCTTCCAAGCTATCATCAGTAGGGATGAGCTCGGTGTTCGAGTCGAACATACGTTCGACTCGAACATCGGCTGTTCGATCGTTCGCCGAACAACGAACGATTTGGGCCGTTCGCGCCTAATTCGCGGCCCACAATGCAATACGCCATCGCAGTGTCATCCAGGCGCTGTGATTGGCCAAGCATGCACTGTGACCCCGCATGCTTGGCCAATCACAGCGCCGGCAGCGAGGAGAGCAATGATTGGCCACAGGCAGGATGCCTGTGGCCAATTATTGCTGAGGGTGTTTAGTACACGCCCCACACTATAAAAGGCCGCCAGCACGGCGGCCTAGTGTAGTGTGTTCCGGAGCAGGGAAAGAGAAGCATAGGCAGGGACAGTGACATTTTTTTTTCTTGCTTAACCTGGATTCCTTTAGTTTAGGGAAAGAGAAGGATAGGTAGGGAGAGTGTCAGTGTGTTTTACTGTGCTAAACCTTGTTTGTAGGGACAGGGAAGGACAGTGAGGGAAATTCTTCTTGTGCTATACTGTGCTAAAGCATTCATCATCAACCATCTTTAAAAAAACATTTTTTATAGGGACTGAAAACTATAGGTAGGGAGAGTGTCAGTGTGTTTTACTGTGCTAATCCTTGTTTGTAGGGACAGGGAAGGACAGTGAGGGAAATTCTCCTTGTGCTATACTGTGCTAAAGCATTCATCATCAACCATCTTTAAAAAAACATTTTATATAGGGACAGAAAACTATAGGTAGGGAGAGTGTCAGTGTGTTTTACTGTGCTAATCCTTGTTTGTAGGGACAGGGAAGGACAGTGAGGGAAATTCTCCTTGTGCTATACTGTGCTAAAGCATTCATCATCAACCATCTTTAAAAAAACATTTTTTATAGGGACAGAAAACTATAGGTAGGGAGAGTGTCAGTGTGTTTTACTGTGCTAATCCTTGTTTGTAGGGACAGGGAAGGACAGTGAGGGAAATTCTCCTTGTGCTATACTGTGCTAAAGCATTCATCATCAACCATCTTTAAAAAAACATTTTTATAGGGACAGAAAACTATAGGTAGGGAGAGTGTCAGTGTGTTTTACTGTGCTAATCCTTGTTTGTAGGGACAGGGAAGGACAGTGAGGGAAATTCTCCTTGTGCTATACTGTGCTAAAGCATTCATCATCAACCATCTTTAAAAAAACATTTTTTATAGGGACAGAAAACTATAGGTAGGGAGAGTGTCAGTGTGTTTTACTGTGCTAATCCTTGTTTGTAGGGACAGGGAAGGACAGTGAGGGAAATTCTCCTTGTGCTATACTGTGCTAAAGCATTCATCATCAACCATCTTTAAAAAAACATTTTTTATAGGGACAGAAAACTATAGGTAGGGAGAGTGTCAGTGTGTTCTACTGTGCTAATCCTTGTTTGTAGGGACAGGGAAGGACAGTGAGGGAAATTCTCCTTGTGCTATACTGTGCTAAAGCATTCATCATCAACCATCTTTAAAAAAACATTTTTTATAGGGACAGAAAACTATAGGTAGGGAGAGTGTCAGTGTGTTTTACTGTGCTAATCCTTGTTTGTAGGGACAGGGAAGGACAGTGAGGGAAATTCTCCTTGTGCTATACTGTGCTAAAGCATTCATCATCAACCATCTTTAAAAAAACATTTTTTATAGGGACAGAAAACTATAGGTAGGGAGAGGGTCAGTGTGTTTTACTGTGCTAATCCTTGTTTGTAGGGACAGGGAAGGACAGTGAGGGAAATTCTCCTTGTGCTATACTGTGCTAAAGCATTCATCATCAACCATCTTTAAAAAAAACATTTTTTATAGGGACAGAAAACTATAGGTAGGGAGAGTGTCAGTGTGTTTTACTGTGCTAATCCTTGTTTGTAGGGACAGGGAAGGACAGTGAGGGAAATTCTCCTTGTGCTATACTGTGCTAAAGCATTCATCATCAACCATCTTTAAAAAAACATTTTTTATAGGGACAGAAAACTATAGGTAGGGAGAGTGTCAGTGTGTTTTACTGTGCTAATCCTTGTTTGTAGGGACAGGGAAGGACAGTGAGGGAAATTCTCCTTGTGCTATACTGTGCTAAAGCATTCATCATCAACCATCTTTAAAAAAACATTTTTTATACGGACAGAAAACTATAGGTAGGGAGAGAGTCAGTGTGTTTTACTGTGCTAATCCTTGTTTGTAGGGACAGGGAAGGACAGTGAGGGAAATTCTCCTTGTGCTATACTGTGCTAAAGCATTCATCATCAACCATCTTTAAAAAAATTATTTTTATAGGGACAGAAAACTATAGGTAGGGAGAGTGTCAGTGTGTTTTACTGTGCTAATCCTTGTTTGTAGGGACAGGGAAGGACAGTGAGGGAAATTCTCCTTGTGCTATACTGTGCTAAAGCATTCATCATCAACCATCTTTAAAAAAACATTTTTTATAGGGACAGAAAACTATAGGTAGGGAGAGTGTCAGTGTGTTTTACTGTGCTAATCCTTGTTTGTAGGGACAGGGAAGGACAGTGAGGGAAATTCTCCTTGTGCTATACTGTGCTAAAGCATTCATCATCAACCATCTTTAAAAAAACATTTTTTATAGGGACAGAAAACTATAGGTAGGGAGAGTGTCAGTGTGTTTTACTGTGCTAATCCTTGTTTGTAGGGACAGGGAAGGACAGTGAGGGAAATTCTCCTTGTGCTATACTGTGCTAAAGCATTCATCATCAACCATCTTTAAAAAAACATTTTTTATAGGGACAGAAAACTATAGGTAGGGAGAGTGTCAGTGTGTTTTACTGTGCTAATCCTTGTTTGTAGGGACAGGGAAGGACAGTGAGGGAAATTCTCCTTGTGCTATACTGTGCTAAAGCATTCATCATCAACCATCTTTAAAAAAACATTTTTTATAGGGACAGAAAACTATAGGTAGGGAGAGTGTCAGTGTGTTTTACTGTGCTAATCCTTGTTTGTAGGGACAGGGAAGGACAGTGAGGGAAATTCTCCTTGTGCTATACTGTGCTAAAGCATTCATCATCAACCATCTTTAAAAAAACATTTTTTATAGGGACAGAAAACTATAGGTAGGGAGAGTGTCAGTGTGTTTTACTGTGCTAATCCTTGTTTGTAGGGACAGGGAAGGACAGTGAGGGAAATTCTCCTTGTGCTATACTGTGCTAAAGCATTCATCATCAACCATCTTTAAAAAAACATTTTTTATACGGACAGAAAACTATAGGTAGGGAGAGTGTCAGTGTGTTTTACTGTGCTAATCCTTGTTTGTAGGGACAGGGAAGGACAGTGAGGGAAATTCTCCTTGTGCTATACTGTGCTAAAGCATTCATCATCAACCATCTTTAAAAAAACATTTTTTTTAGGGACAGAAAACTATAGGTAGGGAGAGTGTCAGTGTGTTTTACTGTGCTAATCCTTGTTTGTAGGGACAGGGAAGGACAGTGAGGGAAATTCTCCTTGTGCTATACTGTGCTAAAGCATTCATCATCAACCATCTTTAAAAAAACATTTTTTATAGGGACAGAAAACTATAGGTAGGGAGAGTGTCAGTGTGTTTTACTGTGCTAATCCTTGTTTGTAGGGACAGGGAAGAACAGTGAGGGAAATTCTCCTTGTGCTATACTGTGCTAAAGCATTCCTCATCAACCATCTTTGAAATCCTTGTTTTTTGGACAGTCAGGGAAATTGTCATTGTGCTATTCTGTGCGAAAGCAATCATCCTCAACCATATTTAGAAATCCTTAAGTAAAGGGACAGAGAAGGACACCTGAAGGTAGCCCTTATTGCTTTTTTCCCATCTCCCTGCAGGCCATCCATTAGAATGTCTGGAAGGCAAACAAGGAGAGGCAGACAGTCAGGAGGCAATAAAAGAGGGCAAGCAGGCTCTGTGTCTGGGGGCAACAGTGCTGGTCGTGGACGCGGTGCATTGTCATCAGCACATTGCCATGGGACACGCTTGTCCTTCTTTTCGGCAGCTGGACATGTTGAGCCACATCATGCCGAAGACTTGGTAGAGTGGATGACCAAGCCCTCCTCCTCCTCCTCATCCTCTCTCACCCAGGCTCAGGGTACTGGCAAAGCAGCTGCCAAAGCGTCCTCTTCCCTGGTATCAATGTCAGACTCATCATCAGTCACTCCTTCCCTAGACCCACCATGTCCTCCTCCTGAGGAGTCCCCCGAACTGTTTGAGCACAGTGTTGGGTACATGCTCCAGGAGGATGCCCAGCGTTTCGAAGGGTCTGATGATGAAACCCAGCTAGAGGAAGGCAGTAGCGTGAGAGCAGACAGAGGGGATGCTCAAGAAGGACACCAATCTGGCAGTCATGTTTCAGCAGCTTCAGCATACTGCCAGATTGGCTCCAGTGATGAGGAGGGAGGGGATGATGAGGTCACTGACTCCACGTGGGTGCCTAATAGGAGAGAGGAGGAGGAGGAGGAGGATGAGGAGGAGGCACATCTCCAACGAGGCAGGATGCCCTTTGGTGGCCAGCGTAAGGGCAGTACACCGACGGAATCACACCGCAGAGCTCCGCCTGTGCAGGGCGCTGCCTCTGCCCATCATTCAAAAAGTTCTTTCGTGTGGGCCTTTTTTGAGGCTAGTGCATCAGATCGCACAGCTGCTGTTTGCAACATATGTCTCAAGCGTATATCGCGTGGCCAAAACATCAGCCGCTTGGGTACCACATGCCTGACCAGACATATGTTGACCTGCCATGCAGCTCGTTGGCAAGCCTACCTCAAAGACCCACACCAAAGAACAAAGCGGACCTCTCCTTGCACCGCATCAGCTGGGATCTCCAACCCCACTATAACTTCAGTCCTCTCTGAAACATGCACTGAGAGGAATGAAGGTGTAGAATTAGGTGTGTCACAGCCAAGTACTTGCGGCCACTCTGCTAGCAGTACACCGACGTCCGATTCTAGCAGGCAAATTTCCCTGCCCCAGCTGCTGGACCGTCAAAAGAAGTTCACTCCCAGCCATCCACATGCCCAGCGGTTGAATGCTTGCTTGGCTAAATTGCTAGCGCTTCAACTGCTGCCTTTTCAGTTGGTAGACTCGGCCCCCTTCCGTGAGTTTGTGCAATGTGCGGTTCCTCAGTGGCAGGTTCCCAAACGCCACTTTTTCTCACGGAAGGCTATTCCGGCTCTCTACCGGCATGTGGAAGGCAATGTCTTGGCCTTGCTGGACAGGGCGGTCAGCGGTAAGGTGCATATTACCGCTGACTCATGGTCCAGCAGGCATGGACAGGGACGTTACCTTTCTTTCACGGCCCATTGGGTCACTCTTTTGGCAGCTGGGAAGGATGCAGGACAAGGTGCAGTAGTGTTGGAGGTTGTTCCACCGCCACGCCTCCAAAATGCTACTACTGGTTGTGACACACCTCTCTCCTCCACCCCTCCTCTTCTTCTTCCTCCATGGCCTCTTCCTGTGCTTTGTCCTCTGAACCAGCGGTGCTCCGTAGCCATTCAAGGGGCTACGCAAGTACGCAGGCAAAAAGATGCCATGCCGTGCTTGCGCTGGTGTGTTTGGGGGACAGAAGCCACACTGGGGCAGAGGTCCTGTCTGCTCTGCAGGGCCAGGCCGAGAGGTGGTTGACGCCATGCCAGCTTAAGCCAGGAATGGTGGTTTGCGACAATGGCACCAACCTCCTCTCCGCCCTCCGACAGGGACAACTGACCCATGTGCCCTGTGTGGCTCACGTCCTTAACCTGGTGGTGCAGCGGTTCTTGGGCAGGTACCCGGACTTACAGGATGTCCTGAGGCAGGCCAGGAAAGTCTGTGTGCATTTCCGCAGATCTTATAATGCCAGTGCTCGCCTGGCTGAGCTGCAAAAGGAGTTGAACCTGCCCAAGAACCGCCTTATATGTGACATGCCCACCAGGTGGAACTCAACGTTGGCCATGCTGCAGCGGCTGCACACGCAGCAGAGGGCCATCAATGAGTACCTGTGCGACTACGGCACCAGGACAGGGTCAGGGGAGCTTGGTTTTTTTCTCCACGCCAGTGGGGCATGATCAGGGATGCATGCACTGTCCTGGCACCATTTGAGGAGGCCACGAGGATGGTGAGCAGTGACAGTGCATGCATCAGTGACACTGTACCTCTTGTCCACCTGTTGGAGCACACGCTGCGTGGAATAATGGACAGGGCACTTGAGGCAGAACAGAGGCAGGAAGAGGAGGACTTCCTTGCCTCTCAAGGCCCCCTTTACCCAGACAGTGTTCCTTCTGTCCCACCCATCGCACAGGAAGAGGAGGAGGAGGAGGAAGAGGAGGAGGATTGTGTCAGCATGGAGGTGGAGGCTGGCACTCAGCATCATCAGCAGCAGTCTTTTAGGGATGATTTACAGTCCCAAGAAACCAGTGGACTTGTACGTGGCTGGGAGGAGGTGGCTGCGGATCATGTCGTCCTTAGTGACCCAGAGGACTCCGGACCGAATGCCTCAGCTAACCTACGCTGCATGGCCTCCCTGATCCTGCAAAGTCTGCGGAAGGATCCTCGTATTCTTCGGATCAAGGAGAGGGACCATTACTGGCTGGCCACTCTCCTTGATCCACGGTACAAGGGTAAGGTTGCGGACCTTATGTTACCGTCGCAGAGGGAGCAGAGGATGAGACAACTCCGGGAGGCCTTGCAGAAAGGTCTGTGCAACGCGTTCCCAGAGACTGGGAGGTTCAAACTCCTGGTCCTGGACAACGAGTTGCTGAGGCTTCGGCCAGTCAAAGAAGGAGCGGTGGGGAAGGTGGCCGTCTGACCGATGCGTTCAGACAATTCTTTAGTCCGCAGCCCCAAAGTATGATCGGTTCCAGCAACCATCGCCAGCGTCTGATAAACATGGTGCAGGAATATCTAGGGGCAAGGTCAGACTTGGACACCTTCCCCACCGAAAATCCTCTGGCTTACTGGGTCTTGAGGATGGATCACTGGCCAGAGCTTGCACAGTATGCAATTGAGCTACTGGCCTGTCCTGCATCCAGCGTTCTTTCGGAACGCACATTCAGTGCTGCTGGAGGATTTGTCACGGATCACAGGGTGCGCCTGTCCACCGACTCGGTTGATCGACTGACTTTCATCAAGATGAACCAGTCTTGGATCACCACCAGCTACCACACACCTGATGCTGATATAACAGACTAATTGATTTTAACATGTCACATCCCTTCAAGACTGATGCTGATGCTGAGTGCCTGTGCTGTTATGTT
The DNA here is from genome assembly GCA_029206835.1 of Rana muscosa. Taxonomy (NCBI): domain Eukaryota; kingdom Metazoa; phylum Chordata; class Amphibia; order Anura; family Ranidae; genus Rana; species Rana muscosa. The sequence goes on along the minus strand of CM055117.1, from coordinate 249,352,111 downwards.
GACTGGCTATCCTCCTCCTCCGAGTCCTCAATGATACGATTGATGATGATAGCTTGGAAGATCATTTTTGTTTATGGGTGCCGCCACCAGTGGCTAAGGCCCAATTTTTCAGCCCCTGTTTAACAGGGGCGTGTAATTACAATTTTTGAAGCAATACTTTGCAACAGGGCTCATTGCTGTGCTCCAAGTACAGTATCTGTGAGGGGTTGCAGTGTTGTGCCACCAGTGCCTAAGGCCCAATTTTTCAGCCCCTGTTCAACAGGGGCATGTAATTACAATTCTTGATCTAATAATTCACAGCAGGGCCCATTGCTGCACCCACCAAGAGTAACTCTGAGGGCTTACAGTGTTGTGGCAACGCCACCACCACCACCACCACGAAAGGCCCAATTTTTCAGCCCCTGTTCAAAAGGGGCATGTAATTACAATTCTTGATCTAATAATTCACAGCAGGGCCCATTCCTGCACCCACCAAGAGTAACTCTGAGGGCTTACAGTGTTGTGGCAACACCACCACCACCACCACCACCACGAAAGGCCCAATTTTTCAGCCCCTGTTCAACAGGGGCATGCAATTACAATTCTTGATCTAATAATTCACAGCAGGGCCCATTGCTGCACCCACCAAGAGTAACTGTCAGGGCTTACAGTGTTGTGGCACCAGCACCACCATCAAAGGCCCAATTTTTACTACCACTGTTCAACAATTATATGTAATTACAATTCCTGATATAATAGTTGACAGCAGGGCGTTCCAGCACCAACCAAGAGTAACTGTGAGTGCTTACAGTGTTGTGCCAACACCAACAACTAAGGGGCCTATTTCTGCAGAGTATATACGGCAGGTCCCTACTTTCAAACATCCAACTTACAAACGACTCCTACTTGCAAACGCAAGAAGACAACAGGAAGTGAGAGGAAATCTACCCCTAGGAAGGAAAATTCTCTCCTGTAAGAATTAATATGGGATAAAGGTGTCTCCTCTGTACTGATGCTTTATCACCAATCCTTGTTTCAAGAAAAACACCACATTTCAAAAACAGTTGTCATTGGGACGGAAAGTGAGGTGAAATGTTCTGAACAGGGGCACAGACAGCAAAACAAATGTTACAGGGGTGATAACCCTTACCTATGTTTTCCAAAAAGTTTAAAAATAGATTTTTGGGCTGGAGCTACACTTAAACAATGTACCTGTTCAAAATTACAAACACATTCTACATAAGAACAAACCTACAGTCCCTGTATTGTATGCACCGCCTGTATACGGCTGTTCAGAGTATATAGGGCCTTTTTTATTTTGTGTGCGGTGTTCCCCTTAATATCCATACAAGACCCAAAGGGGCTGGTAATGGGCTGGGGTAGGGGGGGGGGGGTCATGGGGTAGCTATGCCATTTTTCTTAAAGATTTTCATCCATATTACCGGGACTAGACATTACATTAAAGCCACAAGCAGTTTTAAATGGCTTTTTTTTCCTTTAGAAGTGTCATTTTGTGCAGGGACAGTTCTAAACACGGGAAACACGTGGCACTTCACAGGCATACTTTAGACACCCCCCAGGTACGATATTTAAAGGAATATTTGACTTTTTTTTTTTCACTTTATGCATCATTAAAATGACTGCTCCCGAAAAACGACCGTTTTTAAAACTTCTTTTTGCATTGATACATGTCCCCTGGTGCAGAACCCGGGTTCCCAAACCCTTTTTAGGACAATAACATGCATAATAGTCGTTATAATTAGCACTTTAGAATTCGAACGTTCGCATCCATTGTATTTAATAGGGTTCTAATGTTCGTACGAACTTTCGGTCCGTTCGCGGGTTCTGGTGCGAACCGAACCCGGGGGTGTTCGGCTCATCACTAATCATCAGGAATCGGATCATTGAGGAGTAGGAGGATAGTCAGTCAACATAACAGGACAGTCACTCAGCATCAGCATCAGTCTTGAAGGGATGTGACATTTGAAAATAAATTATTCTGTTATATCAGCTTCAGGTGCTTGGTAGCTGGTGGTGATCCAAGACTGGTTCATCTTTATGAAGGTCAGTCGATCAACCGAGTCGGTGGACAGGCGCACCCTGTGATCCATGACAAATCCTCCAGCAGCACTGAATGTGCGTTCTGAAAGAACGCTGGATGCAGGACAGGCCAGTAGCTCAATTGCATACTGTGCAAGCTCTGGCCAGTGATCCATCCTCAAGACCCAGTAAGCCAGAGGATTTTCGGTGGGGAAGGTGTCCAAGTCTGACCTTGCCCTTAGGTATTCCTGCACCATGTATATCAGACGCTGGCGATGGTTGCTGGAACCGATCATACCTTGGGGCTGCTGACTAAAGAATTGTCTGAACGCATCGGTCAGACGACCACCTTCCCCACCGCTCCTTCTTTGACTGACCGAAGCCTCAGCAACTCGTTGTCCAGGACCAGGAGTTTGTAACCTCCCAGTCTCTGGGAACGCGTTGCACAGACCTTTCTGCAAGGCCTCCCGGAGTTGTCTCATCCTCTGCTCCCTCAACCCTACCCTTGTACCGTGGATCAAGGAGAGTGGCCAGCCAGTAATGGTCCCTCTCCTTGATCCGAAGAATACGAGGATCCTTCCGCAGACTTTGCAGGATCAGGGAGGCCATGCAGCGTAGGTTAGCTGAGGCATTCGGTCCGGAGTCCTCTGGGTCACTAGGGACGACATGATCCGCAGCCTCCTCCTCCCAGCCACGTACAAGTCCACGGGTTTCTTGGGACTGTAAATCATCCCTAAAAGATTGCTGCTGATGATGCTGAGTTCCAGGCTCCACCTCCATGCTGACACAATCCTCCTTCTCTTCCTCCTCCTCCTCTTCCAGTGCGATGGGTGGGACAGAAGGAACACTGTCTGGGTAAAGGGGGCCTTGAGAGGCAAGGAAGTCCTCCTCTTTCTGCCTCTGTTCTGCCTCAAGTGCCCTGTCCATTATTCCACGCAGCGTATGTTCCAACAGGTGGACAAGAGGTACAGTGTCACTGATGCATGCACTGTCACTGCTCACCATCCTCATGGCCTCCTCAAATGGTGCCAGGACAGTGCATGCATCCCTGATCATGCCCCACTGGCGTGGTGAAAAAAACCTGAGCTCCCCTGACCCTGTCCTGGTGCCGTAGTCGCACAGGTACTCATTGATTGCCCTCTGCTGCGTGTGCAGCCACTGCAGCATGGCCAACGTTGAGTTCCACCTGGTGGGCATGTCACATATAAGGCGGTTCTTGGGCAGGTTCAACTCCTTTTGCAGCTCAGCCAGCTGAGCACTGGCATTATATGATCTGCGGAAATGCACACAGACTTTCCTGGCCTGCCTCAGGACATCCTGTAAGCCCGGGTACCTGCCCAAGAACCACTGCACCATCAGGTTAAGGACGTGAGCCACACAGGGCACATGGGTCAGTTGTCCCTGTCGGAGGGCGGAGAGGAGGTTGGTGCCATTGTCGCAAACCACCATTCCTGGCTTAAGCTGGCGTGGAGTCAACCACCTCTCGGCCTGCCCCTGCAGAGCTTGCAGAACCTCTGCCCCAGTGTGGCTCCTGTCCCCCAAACACACCAGCGCAAGCATGGCATGGCATCTTTTTGCCTGCGTACTTGCGTAGCCCCTTGAACGCCTACGGAGCACCGCTGGTTCCGAGGACAAAGCACAGGAAGAGACCATGGAGGAAGAAGAAGAGGAGGGGGTGGAGGAGAGAGGTGTGTCACAACCAGTAGTAGCATTTTGGAGGCGTGGCGGCGGAACAACCTCCAACACTACTGCACCTTGTCCTGCATCCTTCCCAGCTGCCAAAAGAGTGACCCAATGGGCCGTGAAAGAAAGGTAACATCCCTGTCCATCCCTGCTGAACCATGAGTCAGCGGTAATATGCACCTTACCGCTGACCGCCCTTTCCAGCGAGGCATGGACATTGCCTTCCACATGCCGGTAGAGAGCCGGAATCGCCTTCCGTGAGAAAAAGTGGCGTTTGGGAACCTGCCACTGAGGAACCGCACATTGCACGAACTCACGGAAGGGGGCCGAGTCTACCAACTGAAAAGGCAGCAGTTGAAGTGCTAGCAATTTAGCCAAGCTAGCATTCAACCGCTGGGCATGTGGATGGCTGGGAGTGAACTTCTTTCGACGGTCCAGCAGCTGGGGCAGTGAAATTTGCCTGCTAGAATCGGACGTCGTTGTACTGCTAGCAGAGTGCCCACAAGTACTTGGCTGTGACACACCTAATTCTACACCTTCATTCCTCTCAGAGCAGGTTTCAGAGAGGACTGAAGGTATAGTGGGGTTGGAGATCCCAGCTGATGCGGAGCAAGGAGAGGTCCGCTTTGTTCTTTGGTGTTGGTCTTTAAGATAGGCTTGCCAACGAGCTGCATGGCAGGTCAACATATGTCTGGTCAAGCATGTGGTGCCCAAGCGGCTGATGTTTTGGCCACGCGAGATACGCTTGAGACATATGTTGCAAACAGCAGCGGTGCGATCTGATGTAATTTTGAACAGGTACATTGTTTAAGTGTAGCTCCAGCCAAAAAATCAATTTTTAAGCTTTTTGGAAAACATTGGGAAGGGTTATCACCCCTGTAACATTTGTTTTGCTGTCTGTGCACCTGTTCAGAACATTTCACCTCACTTTCTGTCCCAATGACAAATGTTTTTGAAAAGTGTTTTTTTTATTGAAACAAGGATTGGTGATAAAGCATCAGTAGAGAGGAGACACCTTTTTCCCATATTAACTCTTACAGGAGAGAATTTCCCTTCCTAGGGGTAGATTTACTCTCAATTCCTGTTGTCTCCTTCCGTTTGCAAGCAGGAGTCATTTGTAAGTTGGATGTTTGAAAGTAGGGGCCTGCCGTATATACTCTGCTGAAACTTGCCCCTTACATGTTGGTGTTGCCACAACACTGTGAGCCCTCACAGTTACTCTTGGTGGGCGCTGGAACGCCCTGCTGTGAACTATTATATCAGGAATTGTAATTACATGCCATTGTTGAACAGTGGTAGGAAAAATTGCCCTTGCCCTTAGGTATTCCTGCACCATGTATATCAGACGCTGGCGATGGTTGCTGGAACCGATCATACCTTGGGGCTGCTGACTAAAGAATTGTCTGAACGCATCGGTCAGATGACCACCTTCCCCACCGCTCCTTCTTTGACTGACCGAAGCCTCAGCAACTCGTTGTCCAGGACCAGGAGTTTGTAACCTCCCAGTCTCTGGGAACACGTTGCACAGACCTTTCTGCAAGGCCTCCCGGAGTTGTCTCATCCTCTGCTCCCCCTGCGACGGCAAGATAAGGTCCGCAACCTTACCCTTGTACCGTGGATCAAGGAGAGTGGCCAGTCAGTAATGGTCCCTCACCTTGATCTGAAGAATACGAGGATCCTTCCACAGACTTTGCAGCATCAGGGAGGCCATGCAGCGTAGGTTAGCTGAGGAATTCCGTCCGGAGTCCTCTGGGTCACTAAGGACGACATGATCCGCAGCCACCTCTCCCAGCCACGTACAAGTCCACGGGTTTCTTGGGACTGTAAATCATCCCTAAAAGACTGTGTAACGACACCCCCCAATATGAAAGGGGTTAACGCCGTTTAGAATATTCCCTCTCTGAACACACAACCACTATCGACCCTCCACAGCCAGGCGACCACTTCCCATAGGATTAATCCTTCCAGAGATACGATACAACGCTCTGTATTTCAAGTTCCAAAACAGGGAATGACTTTATTTTCAAAACACATGGTAACACATTTCTCTTCAAAACCCTTCCCTCCCATCCTTGGGGAACAGGGCGGGTTAAACTGTCCAATGACAATGGTGATACAGGTCAGGTGTGTTCAAACTTCTCCTTCAGTAAACAGTCTTAGCAGGAGGGGTGATTCCCCCCCTCCTCACAGAAGACACTTCAACATCCCATAATATGCAGCCAGACGGTCGACCAGCTCCAATCCACATCGTCACAGTAGCAGACTTAATTCATAATAGACAATAGAATGCAATCACACCTCATCACAGCAAGGATTACACAACCCCCAACCACAGTACACACCCAATCTAGATACAATGTATAAACAGCATTGAATGTGGCTATCATAGGTCATAGTGGGGTTTTTCCATTCACCCTGTGTCCAAAGTGACCCCCTGTCACACAATCACAGATTATAGTGGGGGTTTTCATTCACCCTGTGCCCCTAAGGGAGACACAGGGTGGTTGACACATAAGAGGCATTGGGGAAGCTAAAGCAAGGGTATCCCATACTGTCCAAGAGATTCTGGGTTCCCCGGGCGCTCCCATTACATCTCTCCCCTTTCGCCAGGGGATGAACACAGGAGGGGACCCCAGACGGGTTGACTCCGAAGTTAGTCCATAGTTCCATTCTTCTAATGCCGGTATCCCCACAGTACCCCAAATCAATTGCTCCAAGCAGAGCATTACTTACCCAGCCAACCTCTGCCTCTCTCAGAGAACATACCCGCCGCTGGGGAGAAGACAGTGTGACTGGGCTCAGTCCATCATGCTGTTGGGGATCTGGGCCGACTGCCCAGCCTCCCTGGAGTATACAAGTGGAGACTGAAGTCCCATCCACTTGTAGTAGGTGAAAATCCCCCAGTGTTTGCAAAGCAAGGCTGACATCCTCCGGTCTCAGTGTCACATCATTTTCTGGGGTTGGGTCAGTGAAGACCGAAGTCCCATCCAGTACCACAGGAACTCCCTCTTCTGTTAGTTGAGAGCAGAGGCCCGCGGCACTCTGCTTTGTTGCCAGCTCTTCTGCTGGGTTGCTATGAGTGGAGACCGCAGTCCCATCCACCGATATCAGCTCAAGCTGCCATTGTGTGCAGAGGCCAGTAGCATTCTGCCCTACTGCCAGTGATTCAGTTGGGGTTAAAAGCTTTACTACCTCAGCTTGTTGCTGGAGAGAGGGGCCAACTGCCCCGACTCCCTGAAACTCCACAGTTGTTTCCGGTGCTGGGCAGAGGTTGCTAGCACTCTGCCCTGTTGCCAGTACTTCTGCTGGGGACTCCACACCATCTGCTCTGGCTAACTGTTGGGGAGGGAAAATGGCTGCTTCTCCTCCCTGCATCTCTGAAATCCACTTGGAAAGAGGAACCATCACCTTCTCAACTCGGGCCTCCAAAACTGCCACGGGTGTAGAGCAGGGGTCTGCAGTACTTTGTCCTGCTGCCAGTACTTGAGCAGGCGATGTATAATCCATAACACCCTCTGAACAGCCCATTAAGTCCATACCTTCTGTAATCTGTGGCTGGGGAGATGAGCCATCTGCCCTAGCTCCCTGGAACTCCACATCATCCACTTCGGCTTTAGGGATGGCAATCTTCAGATTTTCCACTGCCGATTCTTCAGCCAGGATTTCATAGTTGTCAACTGGTATTTCCTGATAGTCCCAGGCAAAGGTAGCACCACCCTACTGCTGAGCAGATTCTAGCAGCTGTCTGTAGGCAATCTCCAGCTCCCATTCCTGAACGGCCAGAAACTCCAAATCTTCCTCTGCCCAGTGCCCTTCCGAGACATTCAGTTTTCGCTCTCTGTGCTCCATTATTTCCTCTAAACGCCACTCCTGATCACTCCCAAAGTCAGGGTCACTGGACAGCCTCCAATACAACAATCCCAGGTTATCATAGTCAAAGCCTTCCGTGGGGCTGTCACCTGCTGACCATGGGCACTCTTGCGCTACATACCACCGGAGGGCTCTGTAGCTCTCGTCCAACCGCATCTCTGCCCGGATCAGCCTGCTTAACTCAGCTGTCCACTCCTGCTTCGGTTGTTCTCCCAATAACAGCATTCGTACTTCATACTGCGACCAGTACCTTACATGGATGGAGGGGAGAACCTTTCCCTGATGTTGCTGCTCGAGAGCTAGCGCTTTCTTCCAGAGTTCGCAGCGGATCAAATCAGACCATCCCAGCAGGACCTCCTCTGATACTGGTCCTCTATGCTGTATCTGCATCTCTAGCAACCTCCTTATGAATTCTTCTTCCATGGCGGCTGGTATCTGTATCTCTCCTCTCCCTTCAGTTGGTGCTGCTTCTTTAGGTTTTGTCTCAGATTGCCGTATTTCCGCCATTCTCTGCTCATGTTGCCGCTCATCCTGCCGCTGGATGTCTCTAATGGCTTCCCGTATGGTGGTCTCTGATGGGCTAGCACCATATAATGCCAACCGCTGTTGAACTCGTTGTTGAAACAAGTCTTCAACTGACCAGGGTCCTGCATCACCATCCCTCTGGTCCATCTCGGCTCTCAAGTAAGTCTTTCAGCGTGGCTTTCCTGCAGGCTGCATAGCTGGTCATTCACTGTGGTGGCTTGGAGTGTCCCAGGAACTGGAGGGAAAATCCCACTGCTGCCAACCAATGTAACGACACCCCCCAATATGAAAGGGGTTAACGCCGTTTAGAATATTCCCTCTCTGAACACACAACCACTATCGACCCTCCACAGCCAGGCGACCACTTGCCATAGGATTAATCCTTCCCTCCCATCCTTGGGGAACAGGGCGGGTTAAACTGTCCAATGACAATGGTGATACAGGTCAGGTGTGTTCAAACTTCTAATTCAGTAAACAGTCTTAGCAGGAGGGGTGATCCCACCCCCCTCCTCACAGAAGACACTTCAACATCCCATAATATGCAGCCAGACGGTCGACAAGCTCCAATCCACATCGTCACAGTAGCAGACTTAATTCATAATAGACAATAGAATTCAATCACACCTCATCACAGCAAGGATTACACAACCCCCAACCACAGTACACACCCAATCTAGATACAATGTATAAACAGCATTGAATGTGGCTATCATAGGTCATAGTGGGGTTTTTCCATTCACCCTGTGTCCAAAGTGACCCCCTGTCACACAATCACAGATTATAGTGGGGGTTTTCATTCACCCTGTGCCCCTAAGGGAGACACAGGGTGGTTGACACATAAGAGGCACTGGGGAAGCTGAAGCAAGGGTATCCCATACTATCCAAGAGATTCTGGGTTCCCCGGGCGCTCCCGTTACAGACTGCTGCTGTTGATGCTGAGTGCCATGCTCCACCTCCATGCTGACACAATCCTCCTCCTCCTCCTCTTCCTGTGTGATGGGTGGGACAGAAGGAACACTGTCTGGGTAAAGGGGGCCTTGAGAGGCACGGAAGTCCTCCTCTTCCTGCCTCTGTTCTGCCTCAAGTCCCCTGTCCATTATTCCCCGCAGCCTATACTCCAACAGGTGGACAAGAGGTACAGTGTCACTGATGCATGCACTGTCACTGCTCACCATCCTCGTGGCCTCCTCAAATGGTGCCAGGACAGTGCATGCATCCCTGATCATGCCCCACTGGCGTGGTGAAAAAAAACAGAGCTCTCCTGACCCTGTCCTGGTGCCGTTGTCGCACAGGTACTCATTGATGGCCCTCTGCTGCATGTGCAGCTGCTGCAGCATGGCCAACGTTGAGTTCCACCTGGTGGGCATGTCACATATAAGGCGGTTCTTGGGCAGGTTCAACTCCTTTTGCAGCTCAGCCAGCCGAGCACTGGCATTATATGATCTGTGGAAATGCACACAGACTTTCCTGGCCTGCCTCAGGACATCCTGTAAGCCCGGGTACCTGCCCAAGAACCGCTGCACCACCAGGTTAAGGACGTGAGCCACACAGGGCACATGGGTCAGTTGTCCCTGTCGGAGGGCGCAGAGGAGGTTGGTGCCATTGTCGCAAACCACCATTCCTGGCTTAAGCTGGCATGGCGTCAACCATCTCTCGGCCTGCCCCTGCAGAGCTGACAGAACCTCTGCCCCAGTGTGGCTCCTGTCCCCCAAACACACCAGCGCAAGCACGGCATGGCATCTTTTTGCCTGCGTACTTGCGTAGCCCCTTGAATGCCTACAGAGCACCGCTGGTTCCGAGGACAAAGCACAGGAAGAGTCCATGGAGGAAGAAAAAGAGGAGGGGGTGGAGGAGAGAGGTGTGTCACAACCAGTAGTAGCATTTTGGAGGCGTGGCGGCGGAACAACCTTCAACACTACTGCACCTTGTCCTGCATCCTTCCCAGCTGCCAAAAGAGTGACCCAATGGGCCGTGAAAGAAAGGTAACATCCCTGTCCATGCCTGCTGGACCATGAGTCAGCGGTAATATGCACCTTACCGCTGACCGCCCTTTCCAGTGAGGCATGGACATTGCCTTCCACATGCCAGTAGAGAGCCGGAATCGCCTTCCGTGAGAAAAAGTGGCATTTGGGAACCTGCCACTGAGGAACCGCACATTGCACAAACTCACGGAAGGGGGCCAAGTCTACCAACTGAAAAGGCAGCAGTTGAAGTGCTAGCAATTTAGCCAAGCTAGCATTCAACCGCTGGGCATGTGGATGGCTGGGAGTGAACTTCTTTTGACGGTCCAGCAGCTGGGGCAGGGAAATTTGCCTGCTATAATCGGACGTCGGTGTACTGCTAGGAGAGTGCCCACAAGTACTTGGCTGTGACACACCTAATTCTACACCTTCATTCCTCTCAGTGCAGGTTTCAGAGAGGACTGAAGGTACAGTGGGTTTGGAGATCCCAGCTGATGAGGAGCAAGGAGAGGTCCGCTTTGTTCTTTGGTGTGGGTCTTTAAGGTACGCTTGCCAACGAGCTGCATGGCAGGTCAACATATGTCTGGTCAAGCATGTGGTGCCCAAGCGGCTGATGTTTTGGCCACGCGAGATACACTTGAGACATATGTTGCAAACAGCAGAGGTGCGATCTGATTGACTTGACTCAAAAAAAGGCCGAAACCAAAGAACTTTTGGAAAAATGGGCAGAGGCAGCGCCCTGCACAGGCGGAGCTCTGCGGTGTGATTCAGTCTAGTCGGTGTGCTGCCCTTACGCTGGCCCCCGGAGGGCATCCTGCCTCATTGGAGATGTGCCTCCTCCTCATCCTCCTCCTCTCTCCTATCAGGCACCCACGCGGAGTCAGTGACCTCATCATCCCCTCCCTCCTCATCACTGGAGCCAATCTGGCAGTATGCTGCAGCTGCTGGAACATGACTGCCAGATTTCTGTCGTTCTTGAGCAACACCTCTCTCTGCTCTCACGCTACTGCCTTCCTCTAGCTGGGTATCATCTTCAGACCCTTCGAAACGTTGGGCATCCTCCAACCCAACACTGTGCTCAAACAGTTCGGGGGACTCCTCAGGAGGACACGGTGGGTCTAGGGAAGGAGTGACTGATGATGACATTGATACGAGGGAAGAGGACGCTTTGGCAGCTGCTTTGCCAGTACCCTGAGCCTGGGTGAGAGAGGATGAGGAGGATGAGGAGGGCTTGGTCATCCACTCTACCAAGTCTTCGGCATGATGCGGCTCAACGCGTCCAGCTGCCGAAAATAAGGACAAGTGTGTCCCATGGTCACGTGCTGATGACGATGCACCGCGTCCATGCCCAGCACTGTTGTCTCTACACACAAAGCCTGCTTGCCCTCTTTTATTGGCTCGTGACTGTCTGCCTCTCCTTGTTGGCCTCCCAGACATAGTAAAGGCCTGCAGGGAGATGGGAAAACCAGCATTTAGGTAGTGTATATTGTGCTGGAGGCACACAACACCCACTAACTCCAGCAGATGCCTTTATTAGAGAACAGCAATGACGGGTGTATACAGGTGTATACTGTACTAGGGCACACAACACCAACTAACTCCAGCAGATGCCTTTATTAGAGAACAGCAATGATGGGTATATACAGGTGTATACTGTACTAGGGCACACAACACCCACTAACTCCAGCAGATGCCTTTATTAGAGAACAGCAATGACGGGTATATACAGGTGTATACTGTACTAGGGCACACAACACCCACTAACTCCAGCAGATGCCTTTATTAGAGAACAGCAATGACGGATATATACAGGTGTATACTGTACTAGAGCACACAACGCCCACTAACTCCAGCAGATGCCTTTATTAGAGAACAGCAATGACGGGTATATACAGGTGTATACTGTACTAGGGCACACAACACCCACTAACTCCAGCAGATGCCTTTATTAGAGAACAGCAATGACGGGTATATACAGGTGTATACTGTACTAGGGCACACAACACCCACTAACTCCAGCAGATGCCTTTATTAGAGAACAGCAATGACGGATATATACAGGTGTATACTGTACTAGGGCACACAACACCCACTAACTCCAGCAGATGCCTTTATTAGAGAACAGCAATGAAGGGTATATACAGGTGTATACTGTACTAGGGCACACAACACCCACTAACTCCAGCAGATGCCTTTATTAGAGAACAGCAATGACGGGTATATACAGGTGTATACTGTACTAGGGCACACAACACCCACTAACTCCAGCAGATGCCTTTATTATAGAACAGCAATGATGGGTATATACAGGTGTATACTGTACTAGGGCACACAACACCCACTAACTGCAGCAGATGCCTTTATTAGAGAACAGCAATGACGGGTATATACAGGTGTATACTGTACTAGGGCACACAACACCCACTAACTCCTGCAGATGCCTGTATTAGAGAACAGCAATGACGGGTATATACAGGTGTATACTGTGCTAGGGCACACAACACCCACTAACTCCAGCAGATGCCTGTATTAGAGAACAGCAATGACGGGTATATACAGGTGTATACTGTACTAGGGCACACAACACCCACTAACTCCTGCAGATGCCTGTATTAGAAAACAGCAATGATGGGTATATACAGGTGTATACTGTGCTAGGGCACACAACACCCACTAACTCCTGCAGATGCCTGTATTAGAGAACAGCAATGATGGGTATATACAGGTGTATACTGTACTAGGGCACACAACACCCACTAACTCCAGCAGATGCCTTTATTAGAGAACAGCAATGACGGGTATATAAAGGTGTATACTGTGCTGGGCCACACAACACCCAGTAACTCCAGCAGATGCCTGAGAAAAGAACACACTGCCCCTGCCTGCCTATCTAGCTTAGAGAACAGCAATGAACAGCAACTCCTGCAGATGCCTGAGAAAAGAACACACTGTCCCTGCCTGCCTATCTAGCTTAGAGAACAGCAATGGACAGCAACTCCTGCAGATGCCTGAGAAAATAACTCACTGTCCCTGCCTGCCTATCTATCTTAGATAACAGCAATGAACAGCAACTCCTGCAGATGCCTGAGAAAAGAACACAACGTAGAACACACTGTCCCTGCCTATGTAGCTCTTTCCCTGCACGCCGGAACACACTGCCCAAGGCCGCCGCGCTGGCGGCCTTTTATAGTGTGGGGCATGTACTAAACCCCCCTGAGCTATGATTGGCCACAGGCATCCTGCCTGTGGCCAATTATGGCTCTCCTCGCTGCTGCCGCTGTGATTGGCCAAGCATGCAGGGTCACAGTGCATGCTTGGCCAATCACAGCGCCAGGATTGCACTGCGATGGCGCAGTGTATTGTGGGCCGTTCGCGTCACTCGAATTTGGCGCGAACGGCCCATAATCTTCGATCTTCCCTACGATCATCCCTATTTTGTAGCAAAACCTGTTGCCTATCATTCAATATAGAGGTGGTTAACCACTTCCTGACCGCCCCACGACTATGTACGTTGGCACTTTGAAGAGGGATATCTCGGTTATGGCAGCAGCTGCTGCCATAACTGAGGTATCCATCGCTTCAGGTGAGGGTCCGGTTTACGATAATGGTGGTCTCTGCGGCGGATTTGCCGTGAGATCACCATTATCGGCGGCGGCAGAGGACCCCTCCTCCTGCCGCTCTCCCGCGCTCTCCGCCACTTACTGGAGCCGTCGGTAGCAGCGGAGGTGATCGGGGCCTGACTCCTGCTGGGTATGGATACGAGTGAGGGAAAGATGGCCCCCACCCGTCTCCATAACATAGCAGGGCGGAAGTGACGTCAAAACGTCACTTCCGCCCATAGCTCTTAACCTCCCTGGCAGTATGATTCTGTCTGGAATTTTGTACCAAAAGCGGTACAATTATTTTGCATGGAAATTTGGTGTTATGTATTGTAGGCCTGCAATTCTTAGTAATTACTTACTTAAACCTGACCAAGCAAGAGTCTAGTAGACATCCCGGGTATGATAAGGTTTGAAACACAAAATCATAAATTATAATATAATAAATAAATATAAATAATTATAACAAATAGTAATGTAAATATAATAAAAACTATTCACTAATGTAATCAAATCAAAAACACTGAAATTTGCTCAGTTGCAGAATTGTCGCTGTCATTAGATTTAGTGTTTGATGACGAATTTCCCCACAAATCGTTATTGCTCATTCCTGCAAGTGATTCTAGTTTATTATCGCTGTTTTCTAGCTGGTCTAAAACCACTTTTGACATAAAGGGACACTTTTTGGTTGCTATGGACAATCTCCAGTTTGCAGGCAGAAAGAACAGTTTTTATAATATAAAACTGCATGCAGGACACTGGACAGGCCACTAGGGACAAAGGGGGTGTGTTATTATTTGATACAGTACTGTAATCAGTAAGTCTTTTTCACTTTTTGAATTTGGCGCTGAACTCCATCCCTGTGCGCCGCAACGTCGCAGGGAACGGAGCTCGGCACTCGGCAGTGTGGATCGAGCGAGACACGACTCACGCACACTGCGGGGAGACATCGCAGGATCCAGGGAATAAGGTAAGTAACTTCCCCTGGATACTGTGATGCAGCCCTAGTCTGGCTCGGGGTTACCGCTCTTAGCATTACAAACTCACCCCGAGCCTGACTCTGGAATACCGCTAAGGGGGTTAAAGGGACTTTTTTTGTCTTTATTTTTTCCAAATGACAACATTTTTTTTTTGTATTGCAATTTAGTCTAAATATGAGATCTGAGGTCTTTTTGACCCCAGATCTCATATTTAAGAGGACCTGTCATGCTTTTTTCTAATTACAAGGGATGTTTACATTCCTTTTTATAGGAATAAAAGTGACCCAAATAAAAAAAAACGAAAAAACTGTGTAAAAATGAATAAAATAAAGTAAATTAAATAATAAAAATAAATAAATTTTAAATCGCCCGTCCAGACGAGCTCGCGCGCAGAAGCGAACGCATACGTGAGCAGCGCCCGAATATGAAAACGGTGTTCAAACCACACATTTGAGGTAATAGGTAAATAGTTCTAGCCCTATACCTCCTCTGTAACTCAAAACATGCAATCTTTAGAATTTTTTAAACGTCACCTATGGAGATTTTTAAAGGTAAAAGTTTGACGCCATTCCACGAGCGGGCACAATTTTAAAGCATGACATGTTGGGTATCAATTTACTCAGCGTCACATTATCTTTCACAAAATAAAACAAAAATGCGCTAACTTTACTGTTGTCTTATTTTTTAATTTAAAAAAGTGAATTTTTTCCCAAAAAAGTGCGCTTGTAAGACCGCTGCGCAAATACGGTGTGACAAAAAGTATTGCAATGACCGCCATTTTATTCTCTAGGGTGTTAGAATTTTTGTTTTATAATGTTTGGGGGTTTTAAGTAATTTTCTAACAAAAAAAATTGCTTTTAACTTGTAAACAGTCTGAAAAAGAGGCTTGGTCCTTAAGTGGTTAAATATGGTGCAAAAGGCTGAGTTTGAGGAGGGACAGTGACAATGGTGTCTTTTCCTAAGCTTTTGAGCACTTCTGAAGGCCAAGTAACAGTATTCTGTGTGGAGGAAGGTGGGGTGGGTGGCCGCTGCAGAAATTGAGTCATCCCTGGTTTGAAGGGGAGAGGCAGGTGGCTTTTGCATACTGATTTTCCCCATAGAGGCTGCCATCAGGGGCTGACAGCCAATACACATGTAAGGGGCCCGGCATCTTGAGGGGCCTGGGCTCCAACCAGGGCCGTCTTTAATGCAGGGCAAAAGAGGCAGCTGCCCCTTGAATTTGCGCTGTCTATATAGTTGCAATGATTTTCATTAAGCTATCCTGAGATAGTCACAGAAATAAGAGCTGCACGTACAGCAGCAGCCCTGTTTGCTCTCTCTTCTCGCTGCTGCACCTTTCCCCACCACTCTCTCTCCTGGCCCTCTCCAACATCTTCCCATCACCACAATTCTCTGCTCCCACAGTCTGTCCAATCATAGGCAGGTAGTGTGCCATATGGACCCGTCCACTTTAATGAGTCGGGCCAATAGGCTCCAGCGGGGTGAGAGATTTTCAGTGGGAAATTTGAATATGGAAATGTAATTTATCAGGGCTGTGTGTTCAGGGAGAGCAAGGTGAGCACTGGGACAAAGGAGGGACTGTACACTAAGGTATATCACCTGGATAAGGGCTGTACTGAAGGTGCAGGAGGGATAGAAGGATTACAGGAGGAGGACGCTGCAGGAGAAGACTGACATAGTGGGGATATGAGACTGAAGGAGAAGGACATGGGGAGGAGAAGAACACAGGGTGGAATGGAGGGGGACATGTAATGGGGGAGGCCTGGGAAGAGTAGGACATGTGAAAGGGAGATGAGACTGGAAGAGGAGGACGTAAGAGGGGGGTGATAAAACTGGAAGGAGGAGAAAATGTGATAGGGATAGGACTGGAGGAGGAAAAAACTTGGGAAGGAGGAGATGGGACTAGAGGAGGAGGAAGATATGGGATGGAGGAGATGGGACTGGAGGAGGAGGACATGGATTGGAGGAGATGGGACTGGAGGAGGAGAACGTAGGATGGAGGAGATGGGAGTGCAGGAAGAGGAGGATGTGGGATGGGGTAGATGGGACTGGAGGGGGAGGAGAATGTGGGATGTAGGAGATGGGATGGAGGAGGAAGTGGACATTGGATGGAGGAGGAGGATGACATGGGATAGAGGAGATGGGATGGAGGAGGAGGAGGACAAGGGAGGGGGGAGATGAGACTGGAGGAGGAGGAGGACATGGAATGAAGAAGGAGGAGGACATGGGATGGAGGAGATGGAACTGGAGGAGGAGGAGGATATGGGATGGAAGAGATGAGACTGGAGAAGGAGGAGATGGGACCAGAGGAGAAGGAGGTCATGGGATCGAGGATATATTAAGTTGTCATGTCATAGTATTAAAATAAAAGTGGGTGCACTGAAGGACTTGGTGGGATGGCCAGTGGGAGGATTCAGTGGGGTGTTGGTGGTCAGGCCTGGGGGGGGACAGGTCTAAAGCTGTGTAAGGGGGCCCAAATTTTCAGATGGCTGCCCCTGCTTCCTCATATAAGTGGGTACTTAACCAGAGTCCTTCCATGCAGTTAACACCACTTAGAAGCACAGCAGGAAGATAAGGAAGCAGAGTGGCAGTAGAGCTCTCTATTTACGCATCCGCCATCAGCTGCTACCACGCATGTGCCTTGGGAGACTACTGATCATACATGATCTATGTTTGATCCGCTGCCTTAGAGGGTCAGAGAAAGAAAATTAAATGAAATGGTTTGGTATAGAAAGCTGAAATAGTCAAAGAGATTGTTCAGAGAAAGCCACATTTTTAAGAACTTAACTTTTATAACCCCAGAGTAATCTATGGAAAGCTTTTTAGCACCTAATGACAACAACAGGGATTAACAATATTTTTTTTGGGGGGAAATCGATTTAGGTTTAACATTCTGTGAGTACCATCAGGTTCTTGTCTTCCTTTAACAAAACCCGCTTGATCAGGTTAATTAAGTTGTAAGATATTATCTAGAAGCTTATTATCTATGGCCCTAATGTATAATTTTGGGTCTGTGTTCAGTAAAAGCTTGCAGTTCTGAGGAAGAGTTTAGGAAATATTGTAATAATGGACATTCAGGAGGTAAAGAACCAGAGGATACATTGAACAAATGAGTTAGATATGAACAAAGTATTTTTAGCATTCTCGCACAAAACAGTATGTGAAGATTTATTATTAGAAATACTATTTATTATCTTAGTTACCTCCAACACTATGATAGAAAGATTGAGATTTGACAGCTAAGTAGGGACCTTAAGCAGGTGCAAGGTTTGAAGAAATGTAGAAATAGCAATTAGTCATTCTCCAATATTTCACACTTTTCTAATAATTATAATTGGTATCTCAGTGTTTATTCTATTTATCTAAGGATTTGATTTGAGTTACAAGTGTACCTATTTCCCATCTAGTCTGTTTCTTAGCTTCAATAGATTTTTATTGAAATATAAAGTTTCAAATACAAATAGACATAGAAACAAAACCATAAGAAAGCACAGTGAGTGCTGCTGTGGGTTGAAGAACATCAATCCGTTTTCATACATATGAGCATTACACTATAGATAATATTACACTATAGATAATAAAAAAATGGTATAATATGTTTTAAGCATTTTGTTGTCAATTGCTATAGTGAGGCATCACAACATCATCTGTGCAATATATGAAGTTTAACAGAACAAGAGATTGTAAATATACAATAAACCATAAGTTCAAAACTCAAAAACTTTAGGGCTCTGAACTAACCTCCTTTTGAAGGAATGAATTAATGAATGAGGCAAATGGTAGGGAGAGTTTTCTACAAAGCTGTATAGGACAAGTACCGATCTGTCCACGATTGCCAGTGTTTGCCAAAACAAAAGTATTTTCTTACAGCAGTAGCTAGCATGCTCTCCTAGTGGGTATGGAGTGTACGGATTGTTTCATTTATATCTGGGATAGAGGGAGATCTCCACAGGCATAGTACAGTCAATTTTACTGCTAAGAAAAGGTGAGTTGTAAATTGTCTAAAAGAGAGAGGGAAATCGTCTATCCCCATGTTCAGACTAGCTAAAGAAGGGGACAATAGTATGGATAGGCCTGTGACTTGATTAAGTACTACAAATATTTTAGGCCAAAAGTTGTCAAGTTTGCTGCGGGACCATAAAATGTGAAAAATCGTGCCAGCTTGTGTACAATTCCTCCAACACAATGGGGATAGGGAGGAATTAAATTTAGCAAGCCTATACAGAGTCAAATACCATCTCAATGACCTCATGGTAAAGTTTCCCAGAGATTAGTACTTTTAGTAGAGGAATAAGTATATTGTAGAGCTTTGCGCCATTGTATATAAGAGTAGGAAGTATTAAGAACTCTTTTCCATGGCAATACAAAATACAATTTTATAAATAGGGATTCTTCTTTAAGAAAATTATAGAAAATGGATATACCTCCCTTGTGGTGAGTTTCAGATGTGTAATATTGTTCAATTTGCCAAAACAGCTTGTAGCAGGGAAGATGTGTTGTTTAATGTAGGATATAACCCAAAGATACATAAAGTATTCTGAGCTAGGTAAGTTATAATCCGCTTGTAGTGAAGCAAAGGTTTTTATAGAAGGGCCAATGTATAGATCAGATACATACTGTATTTAATTCCTCGGGATACCCAATGATCTATTGCTAAATCAGGGATCCACACTCGGGAGATAGAGATGGGTAAAGATAGGTTAATGGTAGGGGAGGAGCTTATGTTTGATGAGGCTAAGATTTTCCATGCTCCCAGTGTCACTTGAGTTGGTAAAAGCAGATCTTTTTGGATGGAAGTGAGATGGGGAAATGCTAGCATATAGGTGTACAAGCTTCCACCCATTAAGGATTGTTATATTTTCCCCCACATAGGAATGGGTGAAAAAAATCTGTCAACCCTAAACCCCCTGCGTTCTTTGTTTTGATTAATTTGGCAAAAGAACAGCAAGCTTTTTTACTCTCCCCCAAGAACCTAGTTTTATTTTTATTTTTTTTATATCTGTTTATTAAACGAGGAAATGACATACAAAATAAACAATTCCTGATAAAAGTTTGACATATAGCTACATTTGAAAGAACAAACAGAAATTAACATTTCCCGAAGACACTCAGGGGTTGATTTACTAAAGGAAAATCCACTTTGCACTTAAAAGTTTACATGGAAGTGCAGTCGCTGTAGATCGCTGTAAATCTGAGGGGAAGCTCTGAAATTAGGGGAAGCTCTGCTGGTTTTATCATCCAATCATGTGCAAGCTAAAATGCTGTTTTTTATTTTCCTTGCATGTCCCCCTCAGATCTACAGCATCTGCACTTCCATGTGCACTTTCAGTGCACTTTCAAGTGCAAAGTGGATTTTCCTTTAGTAAATCAACCCCTTAGACTCCATTCACACAGGGGCAACACGACAGGAGACATTCCAGTGGCCAATAAAACAAGAATCAGCTCTGTATGGGGGAGGGGGAGGGAGGGGTTTGCCTGAGAAATGGATGTTCTCTTCCTGGAAAGTTGCTTCTGTTAAGGCAGTTATCCGACTTCAGAGGCGACTTCCATTGAAATCAATGGGTACAGGTTGCCTAGCAGTCACCTAGAAGTCGGATTGAAGTAGTACAGGAACCTTTTTTGAAGTCGGAGCGACTGCAGTAGTGTGCATTAAGACGGCTCCATTTACTTACATTGATTTTCTCATGCAGCGTGACTTGAGGTGACTAGGGGCGACCTGGGGCGACTTGAAGTTGGATCCAAAGTTGCCCCTGTGTGAATGGGCTCTCAGGGACAAAAGACTAATATAAAGGAGAAATAAGGAAAGCAACCTTGTGTATTGTCCTGGGTACGGGAAGATACAATAGTAAAATGTGTTACTTTCCAATATTCTAAGAAGTAAAAGAAAGGGGGGGAATTGTATAGATGAGGTAAAAAGAACAGAGAAGAGGGGAGGAAAGGTAAAATAATGGGTGAAAAGTGGAAGAGGATTGAGATGAAAGTGAGGGGGAGTAGTGAGCTGGTATTCGATGGATTGTGCAATACGACATAAGTAAAGAGTAATGATAAAATGGATATCATAATATAAAAAAATAATAAATATACTGAGAAATTAGACAATTAGGGAGTAGAAGTTGGCTGTGTGTCTGCAGGGGACATGAGCAAGATGTCCTTATACCATGAGGTGCTTTTTAATTCAGTCCATTGGGCCCATGTTGCGGTGTGTCGCTTAATGTTGTCTTTAGCTAGGAGAGTGAGTTCCTCAATATTCAAAGCAAAAAAAGAACATTTCTCAAACACCATCTCAAAAGCCCTAATCCGACCTCATGAACTTTTCAAACTAGTCGCTCAGACTATGAACCCTACCTGCCTAGAGCCTCCAGCAAACAAAACTCAAGAATTCTGTACTGAGCTATCGGATTTTTTTATCGACAAAATCGAAAATATTCATGAAATAATTCAACATAAAAAAAACAACCAACCTCACTCAGCCAAAACAAGAAAAGGAAATCAATACAAACATTATACAATCGACAAAATTTTCGCTGGTCCCGATCACCATCGACACCACCAAAAACATCATCAGAAGCCTCCGAGACAGTACATCACCAAATGACATAATTTCTACAAAACTCCTGAAAGAATGTACCGACATCTTGGCACCCACCATAACACATCTCGTAAACCATTCGTTCAAAGAAGGTATTGTTCCGATCTCCCTCAAGCAAGGCATAATCAAACCCCTCCTAAAGAAACCCAACCTCGACCCCAAAGACCCAAACTACCGCAGACCGGTAACAAGTCTTTACACGTTCTCCAAGATCATTGAGAAAGCAGTAGTACAACAGCTACAACTCCATTTGTACACCCACAAACTCTTGGACCCACTACAATCAGGCTTCTGCACAGGCCATGGCACAGAAACAGCACTTCTCAAAATATGGGATAACTCACTCGAAGCAGCAGATGATGGAGAATCATGTCTCCTGGTGCTGCTGGATCTCAGTGCAGCGTTCGACACTGTAGACCACAAAACTTGACTCATTCACCTTAAAGAAGTAGCAGGAGTCACAGACTCAGATCTACCCAGGTTCACATCCTTCCTAGAAAATCGTTCGCAGACAGTGAAACTAGGAGCCTTCACCTCTGAAACTTGTGCAATTTCTTGCAGAGTCCCTCAAGGATCACCCCTGTCACCCGTGCTCTTCATCATCTACATCCGCCCACTCCTCAAAATCATCAGCAAACAGGACCTATGCTACCACTCATATGCTGACGACACTCAACTCTTCTTTCGCATCACCGAAAAAAAAGACCAATATCACGGACTAGAAAAATGCCTCACATTGATCGATGATTGGATGACTGAGAGCTCCCTCAAACTCAATGGATCCAAAACAGAACTTTTTCTCCTCCACGCAAACCGAAAGACATAAGCTAAGACTTCATGGACACCACCCACCATCCTTGGATAGACCATTACCCCGAGCAACAAAGTCAAAAGTCTCAGAGTCATCTTTGACTCTGAGATGTCGATGGATGCACAAATAGGATCAGTAGTTAGCGGATCTCACCATCTCCTCCGCCTGTGTCACGTACCTGGTAGTAGAGCCCATCATGCAGGGAGCGGCCTCTCGTAAACCTCTGGCTCAAGAACCCCTGGTAGAGCAGACAAGAGCTTGAGATTGCAAAGGGGCACAAGTTCCTGGCAGGTAAGCTGGTGTAGAGGGCTGGATGCAGCAGCAGGGAGGTGTACTGTAGTCCAAAGCAGAATGCAGGAAGCAGGCTGAGAACTGTAGACAGTAGCATGGCACTCGTGGATCAGGA
Organism: Rana muscosa; assembly: GCA_029206835.1. Taxonomy (NCBI): domain Eukaryota; kingdom Metazoa; phylum Chordata; class Amphibia; order Anura; family Ranidae; genus Rana; species Rana muscosa. Next base: position 249,329,668 of record CM055117.1, on the reverse strand, counting down.
GATTGGCAGGTGAGGACAGGCCGGGTCAAACACAGGCAGGCAGATCAGGTGCAGAAGCAGAATCCAGAGAATAGTCAAAGTCCAGGCTGGGTCAGTTCATCAGGCGGGCAGCAATCAGGTTTGAAGGAGAAGCAGGAGCGAAGTTAGGATAAGCCGGGATCAAAGACAGGCAGCAAGCAGGAGTAGTCAAGGGAGAGCCGGATCAGGTAACAAGTCAGTAATCAGAGTCACAGGTAGCAGGGGTCTCAGGAACGCTGTAGACCGGACAGCAAGGCAGCAAGGTGTCTGATCTGTTTAAATAGCCTAATTTGGTGCCAAGTGCTGTCAAAGTGCGCATGTTCACACTATTTTGCACGCACATGCGCCAAACAGCTCTGCCGCGCACAGGCATTCTTCTGACACTGCTGTTGCTAGGCAGATTACTAAAACGCCCTTCCTGACAGCCTGCTACGTAGACTCATCCCCTTCATCCCAGAAGTGGACATAACAGTAGTACTTGGAACAATCATCAATTCCTGACTCGACTACGCAAACTCCCTCTACATAGGACTACCTAAATACCAGATTTTGCGCCTACAAGTCATCCAGAACACGGCAGCCAGACTGGTAATGGGGAAAAAACCCTGGGAATCCATCCCCCCTTCCCTGAGGACCCTTCATTGACTAACCATAAAGGATCGGGTCGCATTCAAGACCCTCTGTCTGCACACAAGGAAACTCTCCTCAATAATTGTGCGAGAAAATAAAACACTACACCCCCAATTGCATTCTCCGATCAACCAACCAAAACCTCCTCCACATCCCCAAGTCCTGCTACAAATCGAAGGGAGAACGAAGATTTGCAGTCCAAGAACCATGGCTATGGAACGCGCTACCCATCAACATCCGCATGGAAGGAAACCATCGGGCCTTCGGGAAAAAACGTAAGACCCACCTCTTCTGAAGGATCAGGACGACACTGGATGGAAATAAGCACCTTGAGGCGATTTAGTTCGCATTTGCAGCGCTATACAAGTTATTCACTCGCTCACTCACACCCACACTCAGACAGATGTCTTCCACCTTCTGTATCCAGCTTCTCAGTGAGGGGGCTGTAGGTTGGCCCCACATAGCAGGGATGAGAGCCTTGGCAGCGTTCAGAAGGTGAGGAGTGAGTGAGCGTTTATAAGAACAACGAAAATTGTGGTGTTATGAAGAAGTATTGTCCAGGGGTTCGAAGGGAGAGGAAAGCCCACTATACAATTTATGAGGTTGAGGATATCCGACCAGAAAGGTTGAATCAGAGGACACGACCACCAGATGTGTTCCCACAGTTCCTCCAAGACATCGTGGAGCTGGAGGGGAACATTCTGTGCAACTTAACTGGGGTATAGTGACATCTTGTCAGAAGTTTGTAGCTCATTTCTGCAACTTTAGAGGAGATTGATGATAAGTGAGCAAGTTGTAAGATTTTATCTCTTTGTCTGTAAGTTGAGAATTAAGGTCAGATTCCCATTTATAAAGATATTCCGGTACTGGGGGCATTGTAGCCTGATGAGGGCCTTATAGAACTGTGAAATACAGTGGAGGGGAGGATCTTTGCTAAAGAACATGTGTTCAATTGGAGTTAGGTCCTGGATATTTCGGATCGGACATGGTAGAGAGCGAATGAATTGTTGCAACTGTTTGTGTCTCCAATTGTCCATGAATGTGGGTTGTTTTGGGCTGAAAGAGGTTTAAGAGAATCCGATTGAGTGAGGTGATGAAGCAAGATAGGGCTTTCAGTTGTCCAGGATTTAAAGCCTGTGTCCAATGAGCCAGGAAGGAAGTAGCTGTGATTTAATAATGGCATTAAAGGGGAGTTGTAGGGCCAGGAGAATTTCTTATGTAGTCTCCCCACCTTGTAAGCTATGGTTCTCTCATAGGCACATGAATCATCAACCAGTTTCAAAATCTCTCCTATCGAGGGGGATATTGAGGATTTCCATTCACTAGGCGGGCCGCATACAAAATGTGCATTACTAATGTACGGTAAGGTGCAGGATATATATCCATGTTGACGCTTAGTAGAGCTTGTTCCGCTCTCAATTTATTAAGTATACCTGTCAAACTTGCTATCAGTCGCCCTATAGCAGACCAGAAGCTACAAAGGGATACACAGAACCAAAGCATGTGAGCTAAGTTGCCCACTTGTCCACATTTCCTCCAGCATTGGTTGGAGGGGTTCTCCGCAAATTTTGCCATTGTGTATGGGGTTCTGTACCATCTCAAATTTATCTTCTGGGCTATCTCCCTAAAGTTAGAGCAAGTTGTAAGATTTTATCTCTTTGTCTGTAAGTTGAGAATTAAGGTCAGATTCCCATTTATAAAGATATTCCGGTACTGGGGGCTGTGGATATAGTTTGTTCTAATTGCACGCCTCCACTGCCTCTGAGAAATTGTTATTTTTAAATCTGATTCCCATTTTAAGAGTTGCTTTGAAGTTTCAAAGTGAAGTTTTCTGTGTAGTAAATTATAGATCTCTGTTATTCCCTTTTTTTGGATTGGGGGTGGATGTCCACAAATTATAAAGAGACTCTGGTATTTCTACGTACTGTACCTTATAAGACGATAAGATACTGGTGACTCTTGTGTATGTCATAAATTCCCTTGAAGGAACAGTGTATGTAGATTGTGGTTCTGAGAACTGTTTGATACGGCCCTGATTGAACATATCTGACAAGTAATTGATATTATAATCCCCCCAGTGTTGTAGATGTAGGTCTGGAGATAGGGAAGAAAGTGCTGCTACTGGGATAGAAACTCTTTTATGGACAACGTGAGGATTTTTATTTGCCAAGAAGTACTCCCATGCCTTCAGTGTGGCTGCTACTGTTGGGAGAGTCCTGTAGGGCGCCTGTCTTCCTAGGGTTGCGGAGAGTAATACATTTTTAATCTCGCCTCTTCCTACCTGGGCTTTCTCTGCCCTGCACCAGTGGATAGGGTCTGACGTTTTAAACCATGCCTTGGCTTGATCTAGAATTGCCGCCACATGGTAGTCTTTGATATTGGGAACTCCCATACCCGCTATATTCCTATGTTTAATAAGGATGCCGTGGGGGCACCTAGCCTTTTTTCCCTCCCAAATGAATTGGGACAACGAGCGCTGCATGTTTATGTAAAAGGAGGATGGTAGTAGGATCGGGAGTGCTCTAATATAGTACAGCAGTTTAGGAAGTAAAATCATTTTGTATGCCGCCAGCCTGCCTGACCAGGAGAGGTAGAACCGTTTAAGTCTATGCATTTCCTGTGTAAGGCTACTTAGCAGGGGTTCAAAGTTGGAGCAGTAGAGACGTGAAAGTGGACTAGTTAAAGTAATACCTAGATATTGGATTTCTAGTATATCATGAACCTTCTGCAGGGATTGAGCCAGATTAGAGAGCGACAGGATAACGTTGTCTGCAAAAAGTGTAATGGTGTGCTATTCTTCTCCTAAACAGAATCCTGTAATTTGGGGGTGTTTCATAATTTTTTCAGCTAGTGGCTCCATCACCAGGGCAAAAATCAGGGGCAAAAGAGGGCACCCCTGCCTAGTGCCGTTAGTGATAGGGAATTGCTCAGAAAATATGCCATCGGTGAACACCATAGCTGAGGGGTTGGAATATAAAGCTGATATAGCTGTGCATATTTGGCCTACAACCCCAAATTTCGCAAGTACTTGGGAGAGATAGCCCCAGTGGATCCTGTCAAAGGCCTTCTCAGTGTCCAATGGCAGGAGGACTGAGGGCCTCTTCAGATCTGTTGTGGAATGCATTAAATGTATTATTCGCCTTGTTGCGTCTGTGGCCTGCCTGCCCGCCACAAACCCGACTTGGTCAGGCCTGATCAGCGTGGGGAGCAGGCAAAATATCCTGTTAGCTATGATCTTAGCATACACCTTTAGGTCAACATTAAAAGCGATATTGGCCTGAAGTTCTGTGCTCTCTCCGGCTCCTTCCCTGGTTTGGGTAACGTAATTACCGTGGGCTGTAACATCTCAGGAGGAAAAGAGGCAGAGGAGGCAGCAGCACGATACACCCTTAACAATATTGGTGACAAAATTCCTGCAAATTTTTTGTAGTACTCTGAGGAATATCCATCTGGGCCTGGGGATTTGTTGTTTGGGAGCTTGGCAATAGTTTCTGTGATTTCTAAAACCAAAAAGGGAGCATTCAAGATACTTAGGTCAGGATCTGTCAATTTAGGAAGGGAAATATCCTGTAGAAAGTTTTATATAATTTCTGGAGTAGGTTTGGGGAACCTCTGCATCTTCTTTCAAATTATATACCGTATATACTCGAGTATAAGCCGACCCGAATATAAGCCGAGGCACCTAATTTTATTTTTTTTAAACATAAAGTTTATTGAAGTTTCACAACCAACTATATACTGAAGGGGTACATAGACATACAGACAGAGATCAGATATCCATCAAGTGTAATAATGCTAACAAAGAAAAAAAAAACACAAAAGAAAAAAAGGGGAAAAAGAAGAAAAAATAAAAATAAAAACAGCGAATGCAACCATCAGCAAATCTAACAGTAGCAGCATGTGCACCATAAGTCACCTAACCACCGTATAGCATAAGGGGAGGAGGAGGGGGGTGAAGGGAGGGGTGCGGCAACACCCCAAACAGATATTCCGGATTCCATCCCAACACCCACATGGTAGAATTACAGGGAGCAATGGTAGATGGCAAAGTGGAGAAATAAAGTCGCCCAGGTCTAATCAATAAAAAATAAAAAAACTTCCGCGCCAAAAAACTAATCAATGCTACCCTATATATAATATGTGATAAAAATAAGCAGCTCCCCTAAAAGCAATGAAGTATAAACTCCTATTGAATGATAGTATAAGAATGAAAGGTAAGGGGCGCTAGTTATTAGAATTAAAGTGAAATAACTGTGAACAAACAGTAATTATAACAATCTTATAAACACTAGTGACAGTGCAACATAATGACCGAATTAAGATCTAAAAAGTCCCAATAGTGGAAAAAAAATTTTTGAATGGATATCTCAGTCCAATCCAGAAAAATAAATCATCAAACAAAAATAAACAAATCTTGCTGTGATGATAAATGTAGATCTTCAAGTAAAGTGCATTCCAAATCCTCCACCACACAGAAATAAGGAAAATTATTCAACACCCAAAGTGCTCAGGTTAAGTAGTAGGCTTACCAGAATGTGTAGACTTCTTTATTTAAAAAGAAAGTCACACTCGCTTTGACAGGTTGGTGCCTGTACACATACAATTGGCTGGATGAAAATGTATTCCCTCTCTCCTCCGACAATTAAGGACATGACATGGAATATAAGCAGAAACTTCTCATAGTGCAACCCATTTATTTAAAAATTGAAAATTAAAATAACACAGCCAAATGGCTTCTTACATTATCCTGTGCCTCTCCCGGCACTGGGGCTGCATGCATGTAATGGATACTCCAGGCTCAAGCCACCTCCGCAGCGGCGTGGGTTCCAATGCAGCGTGCAGACAACCAGGATATCCGGGTAGGGCGTGGATACAGAGATCACGTGACTAGGCTCGCCGCCGACGTACGTTTCGTTTGGATTAACGTCTTCAGGGGGCGTGCCTAGTCACCAGCGTCACACGTTTATAAGGACAAAGCGTGGGGAGGGATAATTAAGATGGACAAAGGCCTATACCAATCACAGTGCAGCCACAGTGCCGTGCAAGACAAACACATCCCATTGACAATTAAAAAAAGAGAGAGACAACTGTGTTACCCGCACAGCGGGAACGCAACTATAATACTCTAAAATATTAAAATAAACAAATATATATAAAAAAATATATTCTCAATCAAATAATATTGGGGAAAGTTAATAGAGTCATAGACAAATAGAACCCCATAACTTGGCAGCTCCTTTGAATGAAATGTGAAAATAACATGAAATTTAAATGCATACTCAAAAATATCCACTAGATGGAGTACCATATAGAATATAATTTAACATGCCAATCTTGCACTTTATTAAACCTAAAGAGAAAACTAAGTCCCTAATTAGGTGATTCGTCCAAAATCCCTATGGAGGCACCCTACTCGACACGAGTGCTCCCAACCAATGGGACAAGGCGATGATGTAATCCTAGACATGCTCACAGTGAGCATAAAGTAGTGTTTATTTTCTCTCCTTGATTCTTATTCCTTTCCCCCCCCTCTTTTTTCCTCCCCTTTTGCCCAATAAACGGTATGCATATTGGTTGCCAATGTATGGGGATGTCATACAATTTAATATGCATGGATGGATTCACCATTTAAAATTTACCTGTCTAGGATTACATCATCGCCTTGTCCCATTGGTTGGGAGCACTCGTGTCGAGTAGGGTGCCTCCATAGGGATTTTGGACGAATCACCTAATTAGGGACTTAGTTTTCTCTTTAGGTTTAATAAAGTGTAAGATTGGCATGTTAAATTATATTCTATATGGTACTCCATCTAGTGGATATTTTTGAGTATGCATTTAAATTTCATGTTATTTTCACATTTCATTCAAAGGAGCTGCCAAGTTATGGGGTTCTATTTGTCTATGACTCTATTAACTTTCCCCAATATTATTTGATTGAGAATATATTTTTTTATATATATTTGTTTATTTGAATATTTTAGAGTATTATAGTTGCGTTCCCGCTGTGCGGGTAACACAGTTGTCTCTCTCTTTTTTTAATTGTCAATGGGATGTGTTTGTCTTGCACGGCACTGTGGCTGCACTGTGATTGGTATAGGCCTTTGTCCATCTTAATTATCCCTCCCCACGCTTTGTCCTTATAAACGTGTGACGCCGGTGACTAGGCACGCCCCCTGAAGACGTTAATCCAAACGAAACGTACGTCGGCGGCGAGCCTAGTCACGTGATCTCTGTATCCACGCCCTACCCGGATATCCTGGTTGTCTGCACGCTGCATTGGAACGCACGCCGCTGCGGAGGTGGCTTGAGCCTGGAGTATCCATTACATGCATGCAGCCCCAGTGCCGGGAGAGGCACAGGATAATGTAAGAAGCCATTTGGCTGTGTTATTTTAATTTTCAATTTTTAAATAAATGGGTTGCACTATGAGAAGTTTCTGCTTATATTCCATGTCATGTCCTTAATTGTCGGAGGAGAGAGGGAATACATTTTCATCCAGCCAATTGTATGTGTACAGGCACCAACCTGTCAAAGCGAGTGTGACTTTCTTTTTAAATAAAGAAGTCTACACATTCTGGTAAGCCTACTACTTAACCTGAGCACTTTGGGTGTTGAATAATTTTCCTTATTTCTGTGTGGTGGAGGATTTGGAATGCACTTTACTTGAAGATCTACATTTATCATCACAGCAAGATTCGTTTGTTTTTGTTTGATGATTTATTTTTCTGGATTGGACTGAGATATCCATTCAAAAAAAAATAAAACATTTTTTTCCACTATTGGGACTTTTTAGATCTTAATTCGGTCATTATGTTGCACTGTCACTAGTGTTTATAAGATTGTTATAATTACTGTTTGTTCACAGTTATTTCACTTTAATTCTAATAACTAGTGCCCCCTACCTTTCATTCTTATAATATCAGGTCTAATCAATGGTCAGATGTTTTGCCTCCACCCAGGCCGCCCATATTTTTTTGGACAATTTCTACCCAGGTATGTCAGTTTATAAAGAGGGAGGGCTGTGTTCACCAAGGATTGCCAAAGTCGTTTAGTAGGAGGTCGGGGTTGATTCCATTGGAGCAGCACCGCTTTACGTGCATAAAATGCTGTATAGAATACAAATAATTTTTTCCGTTGGGGGGCTTCGAGGGAATCGCAGATACCCAGTAGGAGAGGTATAGGACTATAAGGGACATTAAGGTCGCCCACCGAATTAATGTCAGCAAGGATTTCCTTCCAAAAGTCAACCACCCCCGGGCAGGACCAGACCAAATGAAAGAAGTCAGCACTATCCGCAGTACACCTTGGACAACGCTCCGTACGATCAGGATAAATTCTAGCTAGCCTCACCGGGGAATAGTAGGCCCGGTGGAGAAATTTCAATTGAGTGTACCTGTCACGTGCTGAAATCATAAGGGGTAAATATTGCTGAACTCCCTCCCGCCAGTCATCCTCCGCCAACTCTGGGATATCCTGCTGCCAGCGCTCAAACAGCTGCGTGACCCTAGACGTATCCAAGGTGGCGGGCATATCATAGAGGGTCGAGAGTGTCCTCTCGCCATCTGGGGACCGGAGCACCTTCTCCACGTCCGACATCTCCAAAACCACTGACGAGGGGAGCTGGGAGCGGAATGCGTGGCGCAGTTGGAGATATCGGAAAAACATGTGGTTCGGTAGTCCCCTATCCCTCTTGAGATCATCAAAAGTCACCAGCTGCCCCCAATTTATAATATCACTCAGAGTCGTAACCCCATGCCTAGCCCACCCCACCGGATCCAGGACGGTTCGAAAATGAGGCAACCGAGGTTTGCCCCAAAGTGGGGTCGCAGGGGACCAAGCGTTCGGTCCACCGAGTCTCCGTCCAACCTCGTCCCACACCTTAAGGGTCGCACACATGGGGGGAGTCACCTTTGGATTAGATCGGGGTCCCCTATGAATGAGATTTCTGAGTTCCGCATAGGAACCAAGCTGTGCCGCCTCCAAGGTAGACGCGGGATTAGCCGGGACCTCAGACAGCCACCATTTAACTGTTACCAGAACTGCTGCCCAGTAGTACTTAATAAAACAGGGCAGCGCCAGACCTCCCATCATGACCGGAAGTTGCAAGGTAGACTTCGCTATCCTAGGGACCTTACCATTCCAAATGAAGGAGATAATAATACTATCCAATTGTCTAAAAAATCCTCCAGGTATGGAAACAGGAGTCTGTCTGAAGAGATACGTAAACTTAGGCAATACCGACATCTTGATTAAGTTAACCCTCCCCACGAGGGTCAGGGACAGGGATTTCCACGTCGCACACCTCAGGGACAACTGGGAGACCACCGGGCTCAGATTAAGGGGGACAAATTTCTTGAGGTCAAGGTGAAATTCTACACTCAGGTATCTAAACTGAGAGACCCTACGGAGTTGCCCATCCGACGGCACTGGGTCCATTCCCGAGTGCAGTGGGAAGAGAATAGACTTCTCCCAATTAACGCAGATCCCGGAGTACCGCCCAAACCCATCTATAACTGAGAGGGCCGCCTGAAGAGAGGTCCCATCTTCTCTGATATACAATAGGATCTCGTCGGCATACAACGATACCTTCTCTGGAGGGGCCTCTAGTGATTTCCCAGATCTCAGGGCTAGAACGGATAAGGGCGGCCATAGGCTCGATTGCCAGTGCAAAAAGTCCCGGGGAGAGGGGACAGCCCTGTCTCGTCCCCCTACTCAAGGAGAAGGGTGAGGACAGAACCGCGCCAGTACGCACCCGGGCCCGCGGGCCCCATACACTGCCCTCACCCAGGCGACAAAGGTCGGGCCAAAACCAAACCTGCGGAGGACCTCCCAAAGATAACACCACTCCACGGAATCAAAAGCTTTTTCCGTATCCAGGGAGGCCACCACCGCATCCCGGCCCCCCTCATCTCCCGAAGCCAAGACAGCATACAGCCTCTGAATGTTAATATCCGTCCCCTTGCCTGGCATGAAACCTGACTGATCTTCTTGTACCAAATTAAGAATCACTTCGTTCAACCGCTTAGCCAGGATTTTAGTTAGTATTTTGGCGTCAGAATTAAGCAAGGAAATGGGACGATATGAGGAACACAACCTGGGGTCTTTCCCCGGCTTAGGGATGACCACTATTATGGCCTGAGCCATAGAAGGGGGCAGGGCACCCTCCCGCAGGGTCCCAGTAAACATAGCATGGAGCCTAGGGGCCACCTCCTCAATGTAACCCTTATAAAACTCAGAGAGGAACCCATCCTCCCCCGGGGTCTTCCCCGCCTGCAAGGAGCCAAGGGCCTGCTGGACCTCCTCAAGCGATATCGGAGCATCTAACCTCTCCCTCTCCGAGTCAGAAAGGATAGGGAGAGACACTCTGCTGAGAAACTCACAGAGCTCCCGGTCAGTGTATCCCGCCCTGGTGGAGTAAAGGTTAGAATAGTATTCGGCAAAACAAGAATTTATGTCTACCGTTTAAAATGGGAGTCTATGGAAGGGGTGCCCGGCTTTGAAAAATCGATGCTCCCCGGCCGTAGGTCCTCCTGACAAAAAACTTTGCACACTTGTAAAGGAGAAATGGTGCTACATGCATGCCAAGTTTCGGGTCCAGGGGACCTACGAGCGGCCAGTACCGGGTCCCCAAAATCACCGGAGAAATTACAGTTTAACATGGGAGTCTATGGAAGGGGTGCCCGGCTTTGAAAAATCGGTGCTCCCCGGCCGTAGGTCCCCTGGACAACACACTTCGCACACTTGTAGAGGAAGAGTAGGACTACATGTGTGCCAAGTTTGGTACCGGGTCCCCAAAGTCCGGGAGATCAGGCGCAAAAATGTGACTCGAGTATAAGCCGAGGGGGCATTTTCAGCACAAAAAAATGTGCTGAAAAACTCGGCTTATACTCGAGTATATACGGTAACCATAGTAACTGCTAAAAGCATCAGCTATTTCTTTGGGGTTAGTTAATTTGGACCCACTTTTGGGATGGCACAAGTGAAAAGTGTAACAAATTGTAAAAAAAAACAGACACCGTTGGGAAAGTCCTTTATTAAAAAAAAAAAAAAAAAAAACACATTCCAGCGATGTAATCCAATGTCCCGCGGCGATCCGATGTCCAGCGCCGCAGTCTCCACTCCACATGAAATGTCATTGGCTGAGTGGACCTACACTGCGGAGGAAGTTCCCCATCAGGTCCGCTCAGCCAATGACGTAGGCGGGGTCTGAGGTACGAGGGGGCGGGGGCGCCCTCATATCTCAGACCCCGCCTACGTCTTGGCTGAGCGGACCTGATGGGGAACTTCCTCTTCAGTGTAAAAAAATAAATAGACCCGCCCCTTCTCACGTTCCCCATCAGGTCCGCTCCTGATGGGGAACGTGGGAAGGGGCGGGTCTATTCATTTTTTTACACTGAAGAGGAAGTTCCCCATCAGGTCTGCTAGCCAATGACATAGGCGGGGTCTGAGATTTTGAGGGCGCCCCCGCCCCCTCCTACCTCAGACCCTGCGCCTACGTCATTGGCTGAGCGGACCTGATGGGGAACTTCCTCCGCAGTGTAGGTCCGCTTAGCCAATGACGTTTCGAGTGGAGACTGGACATCGGATTTCCGCGGGACATTGGATTATGACATCCTCCCCATGTTGAGGGCATGTGGCCTGGTACGGTTCAGGAGGGGGCGCTCTCTCGTCCCCCCTCTTTTCCTGCTGCCTGCCAGGTTGCGTGCTCGGATAAAGGGTCTGGTATGGATTTTTGGGACAACTCCACGCCATTTTTTTTTTTAAATTTGGGGTGGAGTTCCCCTTAAAATCCATACCAGACCTGATATGAATATTTGGGGGGGCCCCACACATTTTTTTTTAATTTGCAGCAGGGTTCCCCTTAATATCCATATCAGACCTGAAGGGCCTGGTAATTGAATTTGGGGGACCCCCAAGCAATTTTTTTTTATCAATGACTTTTCTATGTATAGCCGCGAGTGAGTTTTAAATTACTTTTTTTCCTTCAGAAATTACACTTTGTGCAGGGACAGTTCTAAGCACGGGAAACAAGCGCGACTTTACAGGCATACTATACACACACCCCAGGTACGAATTTTAAAGGAATATTTCACTTTTATTGTTTCACTTTAAGCATTATTAAAATCACTGCTCCCGAAAAAACTGACGTTTTTAAAACTTTTTTTTGCATTGATACATGTCCCCTGGGACAGGACCCGGGTCCCCAAACACTTTTTATGACAATAACTTGCATATAAGCCTTTAAAATTAGCACTTTAGATTTCTCCCATAGACTTTTACAGGGTGTTCCGCGGCTTTTTGAATTTGCCGCAAACACGGGCGAACAGGCAATGTACAAGTCGAATATGAGTTTGACTCGAACTCGAAGCTCATCCCTAATGACCAGTTCTTCCAGGGGCAAGTCAGGGAGGACTTCTTTCATGATATTAGTCAGGAAGGCTGTCAGTTCATGTGGTTTGACTGTTTCGGGGACACCTCTGATCTTAACGCTGTTGCTCGAGGTCGGCGACCTTTGATTTGAGCCAGACTATATCGTCCTCATGGTCATTGTGTGCATCCACCATGTTGTTAAAGTTCTCAGAAAATTCCCCCATCTTGTCCTCTATGTGGGCCACCCTGTCTCTAACTGCCATCACCTCTGATTTGCATTGCTTCCTAAGCTGCAGCATATCTGTGTGGATGGCACCTCTAAGAGACATTAGCATTTATTTTAGCATAGAGTCCAGGAAAGGTTGGTTGTTTGTGGGGAAAGCAGCTATGGTGTCCCAGAATTCTAGGGTGTCATCGATCTCAGCGTCTCTATCCCCCTCTTCAGTGGCTAATGGTGTGCCCCGTGACATTTTTTTCTGGCCTTGGCAGGGCTGCTAGTGCTGGAGGAGGCCTGTGACTCTGGCTGCCTTCGGCCAAATTGATAGTGGGGAGAGGTGTCTGCCCTCCAGCTTGCACGGGCCTTCTGATTATGTGGTGCTGAGGAGCCTGTCATGCCGCTGGCGCATTCTTGGCTGCTGTGGCTGTCGGACAGTGCAACGAAGTCCATCATCTTACCGGGTGCCTTCCTTTCTTTTCTCTTCCCCCGCATATTCCGTCAGTGTCCCCGACCTGTATGGTTAAAAAAACACTGTCGTTCGGTGCCCTGTGTTGCTATTAGAAGCTCCGGAGTGTCCGTATGGGTGGGAGCTGTGTTCTTATGCGGCCATACTCCTCGCTTGCCCATGTATATTTTTTTTAGCAGAGACCCTAGAGAATACAATGGCCATTGTTGCAAATTGTTATGTCATACAATATTTGTGTAGAGTTTTTTCAAACACAATTTTTTGGGAAAAAATACACATTAATGAATTCTAAAGCAAAAAAAAAACACAATATATAACCCACTTTTTGGGATGATGGGATGTTGTTACACCGAGTAAATAGATACCTATTATCCCATGCTTTAAAGTTGTGCATGCTCGTGGATTGGCGCCAAACTATGGTACTTAAACATCTCCATAGGCAACAATTTAAAAGTTTTTACAGGTTACCAGTTTAAAGTCGCAGAGGAGGTCTAGTGCTAGAATTATTCTTCTTACGTCGATACCTCACATGTGTGGTGCAAATACTGTTTAAATATGCGGGAACGACCTACGTATGCATTTACTTCTGCATGCGAGAACGAGGGGATGGGGGCGCTTTACATTTTTTTTTTACACCATGGGGCTGATTTACAAAACGTTTGCGCCATGAGTATCGGCGCATCTGCGCACGCAATGGCTGTTTTGGTATTTACAAAACATTAGCGCCGATAGCGCAGCCCTATTTCCCATTTACTATAGTGTTGTCGGCGGACGGGAGGAGGCGCTCAGTGCGCCACTATGGACCTGGCGCATGGCATGTTAAAATCTAAATATAAAGAAGCTGGAAGTGAGAATATAATGGGGGCGATGTGGGGTGATGTGAGGAAGTGTAGTGACACCTGCCCAAATAACTAATACTGTATGCCCAAAATAGAGTGAGAAAGTAACTTTTACAAAACCAGTCCGCTGCGCCGGCAAGTACGATTCGAGCTGCGGGAGGTTTATTGAGCTCAGCGCAGGAATTTTCCTTGTTTCCTTGCGCCAAGACACTGCGCCGGCAAAATCTTAGTAAATGTCAAGTCACGTAAACCAATTTGCATAAGTTGAACAGGCGCAGCTCTGAACTTGCCAGTGCGCCTGCAAAATGACATTTCTAAAGGAAAAAAAAAGGCATTTAAAAGCACCCGCGGCTGTAATGAATTGTCGGCTCCCGGCAATATAGAGAATAGTCATTGAAAGTCTTTGATAACAAAAAAATAAAGCGTAGGGGTCCCCCAAATTCCATTACCAAGCCCCTCAGGTCTGGAATGGATATTAAGGGGAACTCCGCCGCAAATTAAAAAAAAAATGCGTGCGGTTCCCCCAAATATCCATACCAGGCCCTTCAGATCTGGAATGGATTTTAAGGGGAACTCCACCCCAAATAAAAAAAAAAATGGCGTGGAGTTCCCCCCAAAAATCCACACCAGACCCTTATCTGAGCACGCAACCTGGCAGGCCGCAGGAAAAGAGGGGGGACGAGAGAGCGCCCCCCTCCCTCCTGAACCGTACCAGGCCACATGCCCTCAACATGGGGAGGATGTCCCCATGTTGATGGGGACAAGGGCCTCATCCCCGCAACCCTTGCCCGGTAGTTGTGGGGGTCTGCAGGCAGGGGGCTTATCGGAATCTGGAAGACCCCTTTAACAAAGGGGACCCCCAGATCCCGCCCCCCCTGTGTGAAATGGTAATGGGGTACAAATGTACCTCTACCATTTCACAAAGAAAGTGTCAAAAATGTTAAAAATTACAAGAGCCGGTTTTTGAAAATTCCTTTATTCCTTCTCTTTTCTTCCATCTTCTTCTTCCATCTTCTTCTTTTCTCCATTCGGGTTTCTTCCTCCATCTTGTTCTTCCTCTTCCTCTTCCTCTTCCTCTTCCTTCTTCCTTCGGTCTTCTCGTCCGCATCTTGCTCCGGCTTCTTCTTCCCCTTCTTCTTTCTTCTTCGGCCGCTCCGTTGAATTGGAGGTTCCCGCTGTGTGACGATTCAGTTCTCCTCTTGGTCCGCTGCCACCCGGTGGCTCTGCCCCCTCTGACACCACGGGGAAAGTCCCCGTGAAATCCATGTGCGTCAGAGGGGGGCGGGGTCACCGAGTGGCAGCGGATCCAGAGGAGAACTGAAGAACTGAAGCGTCGCACAGCAGGAACCTCCAATTCAAACGGAGCGGCCGAAGAAGAAAGAAGAAGCCGGAGCAAGATGCGGACGAGAAGACCGAAGGAAGAAGGAAGATGAAGATAAAGAGGAAGAGGAAGATGAAGATGAAGAATAAGATGGAGGAAGAAACCCGAATGGAGAAAAGAAGAAGATGGAAGAAGATGGAAGAAAAGAGAAGACATTAATAAAGGAATTGTCAAAAACCGGCTCTTGTCATTTTTAACATTTTTGACACTTTCTTTGTGAAATGGTAGGGGTACATTTGTACCCCATTACCATTTCACACAGGGGGGCAGGATCTGGGGGTCCCCTTTGTTAAAGGGGTCTTCCAGATTCCGATAAGCCCCCCGCCCGCAGACTCCCACAACCACCGGGCAAGGGTTGTGGGGATGAGGCCCTTGTCCCCATCAACATGTTGAGGGCATGTGGCCTGGTACGGTTCAGGAGGGGGGGGCGCTCTCTCATCTCCCCCTCTTTTCCTGCGGCCTGCCAGGTTGCGTGCACGGATAAGGGTCTGGTGTGGATTTTTGGGGGGACTCCACGCCATTTTTTTTTTAAATTTGGGGTAGAGTTCCCCT
Source organism: Rana muscosa (assembly GCA_029206835.1). Lineage (NCBI taxonomy): Eukaryota > Metazoa > Chordata > Amphibia > Anura > Ranidae > Rana > Rana muscosa. Next base: position 249,314,195 of record CM055117.1, on the reverse strand, counting down.
AAAAATCCATACCAGATCTGAAGGGCCTGGTATGGATATTTGGGGGAACTGCACGCATTTTTTTATTTTATTTGCGGCAGAGTTCCCCTTAATATCCATACCAGACCTGAAGGGCCTGGTAATGGAATTTGGGGGGACCCTCACGCTTTTTTTTTTTTTGTTATCAATGACCTTTATCTGTATTGACGGGAACCAGCAATTCATTACAGCCGCAAGTCCTTTTAAATAACTATTATTTTACTTTAGAAATTAAATTTTGCTCTGGAACTGTTATAAACATGGAAAACATGCACTACTTTACAGGCATACTATAGACACCCCCCAGGTATGATATTTAGGGCCAGTTCACACCAGATGCACTGCAGTGCGTTTTTTTGATGCATGAAAAACGCAAGTTGATCACATTAATGCCAATGGCATAGTTCACACCACTGCAGTCCGTTCCAGTGCGTTTCAGAAAGGAAAAAAAAAATTGGTCATGCTGCATTTTTTAGGTACAGAACTGTACTGGACCGCAGTAAAACACATCAAAAACGCAACGGAACGTACCAAAAACGCACTGGAATGCACTGGAATGCACCTAAATGCACCAAAGACGCACTGCAAAACACTTGTTCTAAGTGAAAAGAGGGGGGAAAAAACACTGGACTGCATCAAAAACGCATCAAAAATGCACTGGAACGTGTCAAAAACGCGCATGCAGAAAAGCACCTGGAACGCATCCAGCCTGCGTTTCTATGGTGTGAACTAGGGCCAGTTAACACCATAGAAACGCAATCCGGATGCGTGTCAGGTGCTTTTCTGCATGCATGTTTTTGATGCGTTCCAGTGCATTTTTGGTACGTTTTTGATGCAGTCCAGTGTTTTTTTTTCACCCCTCTTTTTTATTAACCATAGATAAGGACAAGTGTGTTCCAGTGCATTTTTGGTGCATTTAGCTGTGTTCCTGTGCGTTTCAGTGCGTTTATGATGCGTTTTGCTGCGTTCCAGTACAGTCCAGTGCAGGTAAAATGCAGCATGTTCTACTTTTTTTGTAGAACTGGAACGCACTGGAACAAACACTGCCATTTAGAACCATATAACCAACTTTCCATGCATTTTGATGCATGTGGTCTGAAATGGCCCTTAAGCAATTTGGCATATTTAAAGGCACTTCTACAGTACTTGTTTTATTTTTGGTGTTGTCCAAATTGGTGACATTGATATATGTCCCTTAGGGTGGGACCTGGGCCCTCATTTTAAGGCCAATAATTAGAAGATAAGCCAGCCAAGTGGGGACTAGCAAAATTAACATGGCAGTTCCCATAGACTGCAATGGTATTTGTTGGTGGGGGGGGTGATTGTCCCATCCCTAATTTTGTAGCATGCTGGATGATGTGCCTAATTTTTGACAGGGGGGGGGGGGTTATTTTCTGCTATCTGCATTTGTGTTGTTATGCGCATGCCCAGGCTGTTAGATTTTTTTGTTGGTGCTTTTTGTGTGTGAACAGCACCTGGACATTTCTGGGAATGCTCAGAGAGTGTTTTTATGGGTTAGTAATTGAAGGACATCCTTAACAGGTGTAGACACTTTGAAGTTCAGTCTCTACATTGGGTGAACTTGCATTTTGGCTGTTTCATGGACTGTGCATGTGTTTTCAATTGCCTCATTAGCACACAAACCTATGTTATATAAAGCTCACAGATAGCATTCTCTACCTTGCCCTGAAAAGAGGCAAGTGTGTGTGTGTGTGTGTGTCAAAAAGTACATTTTGGTGTCCTTATCGAGTTTGTAACACATGTATTTTATTTGTTATGTCTTTGCAAAACAGATGTTTGGTTTACTTTTGTGGATTGTATTTTTTTTTTGTGTGGGGGAAATGTTCCCCTGAAATAATTTTGATGTTGTTAATGTTTGTCGTTTGTTCACTTTGATTTAATTGTCTGTGCTGCATTATTTAGCCAAATCTTTCTCGAGATGTTGTGAGTCTGTAACTGTTTCAAATTTGACCCTGTTTTTTTTTTTTTTTTTTATTATTCTTTGTTTTGTTGACAAATAAAATTTGATGCAAAGTTTTGAGGTTTGTTTTGCATTTTCTTTGCAACAAATGTGACAGCTGGCATGTCAAAACAACAGGTGTGATTTGTCTACCCTGGTGCCTTCATGCTAGCATATGCATGTTTTGTGTGCTGCCATGGAAAATCACCAGGAAATGAAAAATACAGAGTGGTAAGTATTCAATTTTCCTTTTTTACTGCAGTGGTTCTCAGCCTCAGTTTTCAAGTACCCCCAACAGGACATGTTTTGTGAATTTATCTTATGGGGAATTGCTGTCCAAAATACCAAACCATTGACTGTGATTTAAAGCACATGTGCAAGATGAATTAAAACTCGCAAACATGGCCTGTTGGGGGTACTTGAGAAGCACGGATTTAGAGCACTGCACTTAAAAATAGCTCAAGGCAATACAATTCTAATTGTGGGCATTTTGAGGGAAACAAAGTAAGTGTTAGAACCCATGCTTGTTTTTTTTTTTTTTGTAGGTTGGGCTTTATGTCCCCTTTTAGTAAAATTGGCTTCACTTCCTGTCACACAGCTAAACAGGAAGTGAAGGTAAAACCCTACCAATGTCTTTTCTTGGGGACACACAGATCAATCTAACTAGTGTCCCCATTAAGCAAATTGCACGCTAGCACTTTGTTGTGTACACCCCAAATCATTGGGTAGTTTGGGGTTTAAAAAAATTATAAAATGCAGCGCTAGCGAATATAAATGTGCTCAATACAAACATATGTGTGAATGTCAACCATCTAAACCTTTTGGGATGATGGTACACACTATTAGTGAAAAGATTATACACCAGTGATTGGTGTCACCATAAATGCAGTAGGTGTAATACTAAATGTTACCACTAAAAAGTGATCAACTAAGTAAAACCAGAAAATATACTGTGCAAAACATTAAATGAACTGAACAATCAGGCAAATAGCTCTAGGAGTAATTCACAGTACTACAGATGGTTTTCAACATCAAAGAAATAATGTCCCATATGCAACAGTGGTAGCAATATAGAAGGAAGGAAAAAAAAATGATTTAAAATAAAATAAAATAAAAGTCACACAACATCCGACATCTAGGACTGATAATGTTCGGTGAAATTCAACAGTTGGCTCAATAACAGCAGAGATCAGAGGACCATGTGGGAAATAAAAAGAAAAAGCAACTTGTGAAGTACCGCTTAGGAACAGATTAACAATACGCTGTTATTGGGAAAACTCACAAGCCTTCAATGATAACCGAGCGTCAGTGTGTTCCGGGTTCACAACGGCGTGCGTTCCACAAGAACCGGAAGCAGCGTCACTGGTTCTTAGTGTTGACCGGAAATTCGTCAATGCATTTCGCCCCTCCTCCAGGGCATCATCAAGGACATCTAGTTTGGGGTTTAGTAAAGACAAATCCACTTTGCAGTAAAAGTGTAGCTGCTGAAAATCTGAGGGATCACTGGTGATTGTAACATCCAATCATGTAAAAGCAAAGATGGTGTTTTTTTTTTGTTTGCTTGCATGTCCCCCTCGGATATCCAGCAAGTGCACTTGTAGTGCAAAGTATATTTGCCTTTAGTAAATAAACCCCAAAGTCCAAAATACCTAATAATTTGGGGTGTAACCCGCAAAATGCTGGAGTGCAATGTACATAATGGGGAAAGTAGACCTGCAGACATCCCCAAAAACTGTCCAGACTTGTAATCCCTCTGCACTCTATCCCCAAGCAAAAATAAGAAAGGATTTCATTTAGTTTAACTTTGCAAAGACACATTCCTAAGTTGAATTGTGATGCATGTCAATGGCCCATTTAGACCCTCTTTAATCACTTGAGATCAGCGCTATAACTGATCTACAGCCACAGCATGGTCCTCAATTGCCGGGAGTCCGTCAATAAACGTCCTCCCCTTCGCGCACTCGTGCTGTGGTCACCGAGTCAATGAGACTCGGGTGATGACAGATCCAAGTAAGGGGCCGATACCTGCCCTTTACCATGTGATGAGCTGTCAGCCAATGACAGCTGATCACGTGATGTAAACAAAAGCTGGGTAATGGTTTTTGTTTTCTCCTTGTGCTGACAGCGTGAGTTTAAAAAAAGGCAATCACCGGCTTATGTGCAAAGGACATCGGTCCCAAAGAGGAAGAGGCTATTCTGCGTCATCTGTGACAATCAGTAGCCCCTGCCAGTGCCACCTATCAATGCCCACCACTGGTACCAATCAGTGCCACCTAGCAGTGCTGCCTATCAGTGCCCATCACTGCCAACTATCATTGCCACCTAGCAGTGCCACTTCTCAATGCCCACCAGTGCCAACTAGCAATGCCACCTCTCAGTGCCCACCCTTGCCACCTTATCAGTGCCCATCAGTGCAGACCATCAGTGCAGTCTCATCAGTGTACATCAATGAAGGAGAAAAATTACCTTTTGTCAAAATTTTCGAAATATTAACCACTTTCCTACCGCCCACCGTCAAATGACGTCCTCGGCTTTGTGCGGTGACATCTGAATGATGCCTGCAGTTGCAGGCATCATTCAGATATCATTCTTTTCAGCCGGCGATTCTGTGCACGCTAAAAATGATCATAGCGGCAGTTCCGCCGCTTGATTGTTCTTATAGGCGGCGGGAGGGGACGTTTCCCCCCCTCCCGCCGCCATCCAGTGCTTCTCGGGGCTCTCCCGTGCCATCTTGGGCTCAGAGAATGATTTGGCCGGTGCCGGATGGGAAGCATAGAGATGACTGGACTGGTGACCAGATGGTCACCAGTCATCTCTATGACCGTCGGAGGCCTGGGCGCGACGTTTTGACATCACGCCGGGTTCCCGTATGTAAACCAAGCCGTGATCTCGGCTGTCAGCATGAGATTGGTGAATTTTTTTGACCGATCTCATGCTTTCCAGCCTGGAGGAGAGATGTGGGGTCTTATTGACCCTGCATCTCTCCATAAAGAGGACCTGTCACAATAGATTCCTATTACAAGGGATGTTTACATTCCTTGTAATAGGAATAAAAGTGATCCAAAAAACAAAAAAGTAAAAAAAAGAGTAAGAAATACAAAAAAGTAAAAAACAAACAAAAAAAAAGCAAAATTAAGAAAAAACGCCCATGTGCCCGGTAGCTCGTGCTCAGAAGCGAACACACACGTAAGTCCCGCCCACATATGTAAACGCCGTTAAAACCACACATGTGAGGTATTGCTGCGTGCGTTAGAATGAGTGCAACAATTCTAGCACTAGACCTCCTCTGTAATGAGAAAATGGTAACGTGTAAAAAAATTTAACGCATCGCCTAGGGAGATTTTTAAGTACTGAAGTTTGGTGTCATTCCATGAGTGTGCGCAATTTTAAAGTGTGACATGTTAGGTATCTATTTACTCAGCATAACAACATCTTTCACATTATCCCCAAAAATTGGGCTAACTTTACTGTTTTGTAATTTTTTTACATTCAAGAAACCATTTTTTTACCAAAAAAAAGGCGTTTGAAAACTTATTGCGCAAATACTGAGCGAGATAAAAATTTGCAATGACCGCCATATTATTCCCTAGGGTGTCTGCTAAAAAAAACATATATAATGTTTGGGGTTTTGAATTAATTTTATAGCCATAAATGTATGATTTTTACATGAAGGAGAGAAGTGCCAGAATAGGCCCAGTACTGAAGTGGTTAAAATATCCATTTATTTATTTTTTAACTCGGTCTTTTGTATTTATAGAAAACAAAAAAACGCAGAGTGATTCAAATAGCACCAAAAGAAAGCTCTATTTGTGTGCCAAAAAATAATACATTTTCATTGGGTTACAGTGTCATTCAAATTGCATCAGCGCTGAAATGTGAAAATTGGTCTGGGCAGGAAGGGGGTTTAAGTGGCCAGTGCACAAGTGACTAATATAAGGCTTCATGCACACGGACGTTTTTCCATCCGCTTGTTTGAGCGTTTTTTGCAGCTTAAAAACGTCTCTCCATGTTAGCCTATGGCCTCATGGCCACCATGGCGTTTTTGAGCTGTAAATGGCATAGGCGTTTTTAGGCCCCATGTACACGGGACGCTGGTGCAAAGTGTTCAGAACTAAGGTTGAAAGCGGCGTTTAGAAAGGCGCGCTTTGTGGCGTTTGCATGCCGCGTTTTACCACATTTGCGTCTATATGCGTTTAGTTAGGAAACATGATAAGGAGCCGCCCTAAGCTCCAAAAACAGTATTATTAACGATTTCAGCTATTTTGTGAGACCAGAGTGAGTATCAGCAGCTGAGAGAGCAGCAGTGTAGTTGTATTTAGCGTGTCACTTGCCACATCACTTGCCTCAAGTTGTGGATTGTCCACTTGCCACGTCAGCTGCCCCAAGTTGTGGATTGTCCACAATGCAATGGAAGCAATTTCATTTATTTTTTGATAGATATATATATTTTTAATGGTTTTTCCTAAATTGCCATCATTTTTGAGTTTATCAATGTAAAAAAAGAGGTCACCTTTAGAAACACTTCTAAACTAAAATGCGGCTAAACGCCGGTACCGCGTCTGAAACGTGGAAATCTTTGGCGTCTGAAGGCATTTTTAGGCTTTGTGAAAAACGAGTTTAAACGCAACTGCAGATTTTTTTTCAATGGACCCGCATCCAAAACGCAAGTACCGCGAATTTACGGCAATTTTTTATTTTTTTTAAACCTGTTTATATGTTTATAGCTGATTGTTAAAGGAAATGTAAAAAAAATAAACATTGCCGGCTCTAAAAAAAAAATAAAAGAGAAAAAAAACAGCGTGGGGTCCCCCCCCCCCCAGGTCCATACCAGGCCTTTGGGTCTAGTATGGATTCAAAGGGGACCCCCCCCACCAAAATGAAAAAAAAATGGTGTGGGGGTCCCCCCTAAATCCACACCAGGCCCTTCAGGTCTGGTATGGATTTTAAGGGGAACCCCGCACCAAACTTAAAAAAAAAAGCGTGGGTCCCCTAAAAATCCACACCAGACCCTTTATCCGAGCACGCAACCTGGCAAGCCGCAGGGGAAGAGGGGGGGACGAGAGCGGCCCCCCTCCCTCCTGAACCGTACCAGGCCACATGCCCTCAACATGGGGGGTCTGGTGCTCTGGGGCAGGGGGGCGACCTGCGGCCCCCCCACCCCAGAGCACCCTGCCCCCATGTTGATGAGGACAGGGCCTCTTCCCGACAACCCTGGCCGTTGGTTGTCAGGGTCTGCGGGCCCGGGGGCTTATCGGAATCTGGAAGCCCCCTTTAACAAAGGGGACCCCCAGATTCCGCCCCCCTATGTGAATTGTTAACAGGGTACATTGTACCCCTACCATTTCACAAAGAAAGTGTAAAAATTTTTAAAAAAACACACAGACACAGAAAGTCCTTTATTAAAAATAAAAAAATGTAAAATAAAAAACCCATTCCAGCGATGTAATCCAGTCTGTCCAGCATTGTTCTTTATGTCCCGCGGTGATCCGATTTCCAGCGCTGCAGTCTCCTCCAGTCTCCACTCCTCACGAAACCCCCATGACGTACGAGGGGGCGGGGTCACCCGTCACATCATAGGGTAAGCCCCAGCTTTCCCCGCTTGCCGGGAATAGCCAATGACATAGGCGGGATCCCGCAAACCTGATGGGGAACGTGATTTGAATCCTCTGCAGTGTAATAAATGAATAGACCCGCCCCTTTTCACATTCACCATCAGGTACGCTCAGCCTTACACCCAGTGAAGGTGACCCCGCCCCCTACGTCATTGGCTGAACGGACCTGATGGGGAATGTGAGAAGGGGTGGGGTCTATTCATTTATTAAACTGCAGAGGAATCAAATCACGTTCCCCATCAGGTCCGCTCAGCCAATGACGTAGGCGGGTCTAACGTACAAGGGGGGGGTCATCCGTCAGATCATAGGGGTAAGCCCCGGCTTTTCCCGCTTGCGGGGAATAGCCAATGACGTAGGCGTGATCCCTAGGCTGGGGCTTACCCTATGATCTGACCCCGCCCCCCCATACGTCATGGGGGTTTCGTGTGGAGTGGAGACTGGAGGAGACTGCAGTGCTCTACATCGGATCACCGCGGGACATAGAGAACAGCGCTATACAGACTGGATTACATCGCTGGAATGGGTTTTTTATTTTTTATTTTTTTATTTTTAATAAAGGACTTTCCCAACTGTGTCTGTGTGTTTTTTTAATTTTTATTACACTTTCTTTGTGAAATGGTAGGGGTACAATGTACCCCTTACCAATTCACATAGGGGGGGCCGGGATTTGGGGGTCCCCTTTGTTAAAGGGGTTTTCCAGATTCCGATAAGCCCCTTGCTTACAAACAGCGGGCAAGGGTTGTGGGGATGAGGCCCTTGTCCCCATCAACATGGGGACATGGTGCTTTGAGGGGTCACAGACCCCCAATGCATCCTCCCCATGTTGAGGGCATGTGGCCTGGTACAGTTCAGGAGGGGGGGTGCTCTCTCGTCCACCCCTCTTTTCCTGCGGCCTGCCAGGTTGCATGCTCGGATAAAGGGTCTGGTATGTATTTTTTTTATTTTATTTGGCGTGGAGTTCCCCTTAAAATCCATACCAGATTGAAGGGTCTTGTATGGATATTTGGGGGGAACCCCATGTCATTTTTTTTAAAAAATTGACGCAGGGTTCCCCTTAATATCCATACCGGATCTGAAGGGCCTGGTAATTGAATTTGGGGGGACCCCCACACATTTTTTTTTTTTTTTGTATCAATGACTTCTCTCTGTATTGCCGGGAGCTGACAATTCATTATAGCCGTGCTTTTAAATTACTTTTTTTCCTTCAGAAATGACACTTTGTGCAGGGACAGTTCTAAGCACGGGAAACAAGCACTGCTTTACAGGCATACTATACAGCCCAAGTACGAAATTTAAAGGAATATTTCACTTTTATTGTTTCACTTTAAGCATTATTAAAATCACTGCTCCCGAAAAAAAGGGCGTTGTTAAAACTTTTTTTGCATTGATACATGTCCCCTGGGGCAGGATCCGGGTCCCCAAACCCTTTTTAGGACAATAACTTGCATATTAGCCTTGATAATTAGCACTTTTGATTTTGAACATTCAAGTCCATTGTATTTAATAGGGTGCTAAAGTTTGCGCAAACTTTAGGTCTGTTCGCAGGTTCTGGTGTGAACCAAACCGGGGGGTGTTCGGCTCATCCCTAGTGTAGATCCAAGGCTTCTGAAGTGTACCCTTGGAAAGCTCTGAGAGGCAACATCAGGTTATCATTTCATCAGTGCCTTCTACAGTGTGCCATTCAGAATCCAGGTGCTACAGTAAGTGAAAAAAAAGAGAGATCCCTCCCTTTCTCTTAGGGTTCTAGAATCCTCAATTTGCTTAAGAGATCCAGGCCCTCTTCCAGGATTCTGATCGTGAAATCTCTCTTATCTTTGGAGATAGACAATTTCAATGGGTGACCACATTTGCCGTGATTGCGTAGAGATTTTGTGACCGTATTTAAATTCTTTCTTTGCAGGAGAGTATACTGAGAGAGGTCAGTATAAAGGTGGGCGTTTTGTTGAGGAATCTTCTCCATGTTTCATGTGGCTCTGAGAAATTGATCCTTAATGTGTTAGAAAATAATTCTCACCACTGTATCCCTAGGTAGGGTGTCTCGTAAATGATTTCTGGAAGAAAGGTCAATAGCTTTGTAGTGAAATAGGCCCATAATTAATTTGATGGAACCATTTCTAGGATGCCACAATTTTTCACGTTATTGTGCCTGGAGCAACTCTTCAGGCCAGCAACGTTACCTTTGAGCCATTCCACATCTTTCTCCCTTTCAGTGTGAGGATCAACTAAATTGTTTAACGTGGCAGCAAATTCCCCCATGTGATTTTCTATGTGGCTGACTCTTGCATTTTCCCTTTAAATTGATGGATCAGAGATGAAATATTTGCTTGTATTGAACTACACAAGGACACAAGTGTTCCCTTCAAAGTGGTGTCCATGACAGGTTGATTAAGTGTAGGAAAGGCAGCTATGGAGGATTGTGTGTTAATAAATTACCCAGATTTACATGAGACAGGACTCACTGTAGAAGCAGCTTCTTGAGGTGACATTCTGGGCTCGGAATTGGCTGGGAAAGGAGTCGCGAGAGGAGATATCCTCAGAGGGAAACCTGTGTGAAGATCTGTTGCAGACATCTCTGTCCTCTCTCCCTTCTGTGCCAAGACACGCTGCTGCAGACACTGGGAAGATTTCTGTAATTTTTCTAGGCTTCCTCCATTTTTTCCCCTTCCTGGACATGTTCCCCTGTGTGTTTCAAGCTGGATGAAGTAGAATTGCCAGTCACAAAGGATCATTGCTCCCGTTATAAGCCCCGGTCTGTCCCCGTTGTGCAGAGCCGAGTCGGTGCAGAGCCCCCCCCCCCACACACACACACACAGGACCAAACACAGATGGCGAAAACAGACTGACAGGGGTTCTAACACTCCATTACTGTACCCAAAATGAAAACAATAACAGTTTTGCCATTAGTTGCACTTTCAAGTCCTTTTGGGTGTTCTATTTGGCAAAGTAATTGCTATATCTTGGCAGATGTGTGCTTTTTGCATATGGAGAATAGGCATTGGGTGATATTTACTAAAACTGGATCCAGAGATTCAGATGCAGCTGGTCATACTAACCAATCAGCTTATAAATTCAGATTGTCCTAAGAAGCTTTGACAATAACACCTAGTAGCTGATTGGTTACTAGGCCCAGCTGCGCCAGATTGTATATGCTCCAGTTTTAGTACATTTCCAATATTGTGTTTCTAGACAATGTTGAGCCTAGTTCTTTGAGCCAAAACATCTCCTCATCATTAAGATGAGGAGATGTTTCGTTGTTTGTATCAAAGTGGGATGGGAACCTAAAGCCTCGTACACACGATCGGTTTTACCGATGAAAACCGTCCGATGGATTGTTTTCATCAGACAAACCGATCGTGTATGGGACCCATCAGTCTTTTTTCCATCGGTTTTAAAAAATAGAACTTGTTTTAAATTTTTCCAATGGATCAAAAACCGATGGAAAATTCCGATCGTCTATGGGCAAGTCCATCGGTAAAAAAACCCACGCATGCTCAGACTGAATTAGGAGACGGGAGCGCTCGTTCTGGTAAAACTAGCGTTCCTAATGGAGAGAGCACATTCGTCATTCTGCAAGTTATTGCCTCGTTTAATGCAGTGCATTGTTTTTTGCTTTAGAATGGTGTTTAAAATGTCGTTTTTGCAGCAGATCTTTATCACGAGTTCTGACAAACTTATGTCTTTCTTCTTTCTTGTGATCTTCTGAATAATTTGTTTTATTCTTAAAGGCCGACCTCACAAATTACACAAAACCTTTTTTTTTGTGTTATTTATTTGTTGTGCATTTTTTGGTGTGTCAATTTCTCACAACAACATTTATTTTTTTACTTTTCCTCATGGAGGTTGGTGTCCCTTGTTATTAATTACACATTGTATTTATGAAATGTTATTGCTACTCATAATAAAAACACATCAGGCAAGTATGTTGGCTGAAATCAAATCTCCATTTATTCTGCCAAAAAAGCAAACAAAAAACGAAGGGCAACAATTCAGAAATTAGCAGAAAATATGAAGTCATTGGACCCCAAAGGCAGACATGACTATGATGAACAATAAGATAAACAACAGCATGAAATCAGGAGCAGCAGCCAAAGACATACATCATCCCAAGCTGTGGTACTCCATCAATCTGCAACTTCTGGAAGAGCAGCACGAGGCCAGAGAATCACCTCCTGCTCTTCCCTGTAGCCTTCCTTCCACGCTTCCCTGCAGCGTTCTCTCCACGGCCCCGTCCACGCACCCTTCCACTGTGGGTGGTAATGTGGCAGGAGGAGGAGGAGAAGGAGGAGAAGGATTGGCCTGATGAGAGATATGGGTGGCCTCAGTCAGCTGCCCCCTCACCCCCATGTTTACGGCCATGTAGATAATGTGCTCACAGAGGGCACATTGTCCCGCCTCCATTTGGAGCAACTTATCGGCAAGATAGCTACTAAACCCCTCCGCAGGGTTGAGGGGGGCCCTCATGATGGCAGCAGCCTTACGGATCATTTTTAGTGACTCCCCCTCCACCTGTGTCATCCGCCGATGTTTTGGCGGTCTGACGTGGAGGGGAGCCACTTGTGAGACTGTGCTGCCACTAGGCCTGGGGACCTGCTGAGTCCCACTTGGCCCTGCCTCCTCCTGGCTGACACTCACCTCTGCCTCCTCCTGCCTGCCACATTCCTGAGCCTCTTCCTCCTGGCTGGCCTCATCCTGTGTTGGAAAAAAGCACATAGTTAGATTTTTTGTGGAATCTATCACACACATTTTTGATATCATGACTGATGCCTTTTTTTTTTTTTTGGGGGGGGATGTTATCATTTTGGGAGAATAAATCAATTTCATCACAATATTACTTTGAGGGCAATAATTATGTTCAAAAATACTATACCTGGCTGAAGATGCGAAGATCAGGCTCTTCAAGCTCAGGTGGCTCCTCCTCCCCCTCTGCAGGGGTGGAGGGAAGGGTGGACGGAACACTGTAGGGAAGGGTGGAAGGAAGGGTTGAGGGAAGGCTGGAAATTGATTCCCTGGCCTCAATCTGGTCATCCAGAAATTGCAGATGTTTGCAGTACCACAGCTTGGGCTGTACTACATCCTCTGCTGCTGCTCCTGATCTCTTCGAAGAGCGCACTTCTTTGTATTTTTTTTATATGAATTGCGCAGGTTGTTTATCTTATTTTTAAATAGTTGCCCGACGTACATCACTCTTGTGGTACGCTGGATGTTTCAGTTCCCACAGGTTGCGTAATTGTTTATATTTGTCAATCAAACCAACATGATCTCTGGCTCCCTTAACTTATGCATTTTGGAGTGTCTGCAAGTAAAAAACACAGAAAAAAACATGAGAGGTCAAATGACATTCTACTCAACTTCTCACAATATTGGCCTATACAATCATGAACAATTATAAGCCACTGCAGGCCCCAGTTCCCTTCTTTTTTTTTTTTTTTTTTTTTTTTTTTCGTAATTAATTTTTATTGGATTATAAGAAATTAACAAATACAGAGCTGTAGAGTACTTACTCATAGAAATAACAACATACATCTTTGTAATTCACAAAACAGTACTTTTTCCGTATATAATTGTACAAAGTAACCATACGATCATGTACTCGAAATCAGCCCTTACTCTGTAACACCAAAGATAAAACTGGAGAGTTTCCTCTCTCAACGATCAAATAGAAGCTATTGACCCTTATTCTCCCCCCTTCTCCTTTTTCCTCCTTCCCTCTTAGCCAATGAAACCTATGTATTGCTGATTTGCAGATATTCCATCATATACGCCCAACTTATTGTTTAGTATGTCTGTACTTTCCCCATAGATGCCAATTACTCGTAAATTCCTTCATCTTCCCCTCTTTAACTGCAATTGATTTTTCGTAAGAATAGGAGTCATCAACTAATTTTAATACTTCCCCGACCCGAGGGGGTTCTGTTGATTTCCATTTGCGGGTTAGTGCTAGTCTGGCCGCATATAAAATATGCATCACAAGTGATCTGTAGGGCTGGGGGTAGATATCCATATCAACACTCAGTATAGCTTGTTCCACTCTTAATTTATTAAGTATTCCTGTCAGTTTAGCTATTATTCGAGCTATTGCTGCCCAGAAGCTACGCAAAGATACACAGAACCAAAGAACGTGAGCCAAGGTGCCCACATGACCGCATTCCCTCCAACAAAGGTTGGATGAGTGGCCTTGAAATTTAGCCATGATATATGGGGTTCTGTACCATCTTAGTTGCATCTTCTGTGCTATTTCCCTATAGTTAGAACATTTAGTGTGAGAGTAGTTCGCCTTTATTGCTCGTATCCACTGCATCTTGGATATGTGTATATTTAAGTCTGATTCCCATTTTGAGAATTGTTTCGGGGTCACAAAATGTAGTTTACTTTGCATTATGTTGTATACTATCATGATACCTTTTTTGGGTGTGGGAAATGAGTGCCATAGTTCATAAATGGTTTCTGGGATGTCAAAATGTTGCCTTTTTATAGCTTTAATGATGCTAGTAATTCTTGCATACTCCATGAAATCTCTCTCAGGGATAGACGTGGTAGCACGGAGCTCTGAAAAAGTTTTGAGACGATCTTGGGTGTACATATCTGAGATATTAACAATATCATATCTCCCCCAGTGTCGTACATCTAGATCCGGAGATAGGAATGAAAGTGCTGTCACTGGGATTGGCACCTTTTTATGAGCAATATAGGGATTCTTATTTGCCAAGAAGTATTCCCATGCTGTCATTGTGGCTGCTACCGTCGGGAGTATCTTACATGGTGATGTTTTATCCGAGGGTGTGATCAGCAAGAGATTATGAATCTCCCCGTGTCCTATCTGAGTTTGTTCTGCTCTACACCAATGTATGGGATCTGAGGTATGAAACCACTCTTTAGCTTGGTCCAAAATTGCTGCCATATGGTAGTCCTTAATATTGGGTACCCCCATTCCCCCCACTGTTTTGTGTTTCATAAGTAAGTTATGAGAGCATCTAGCTCTTTTCCCTTCCCATAGAAAATGAGATAAGGCCTTTTGCATAGCCACATAGAATGAGTTAGGTATTTGAAGTGGGAGGGCTCTGAAATAGTATAACAACTTGGGAAGTAAAATCATTTTATATGCTGCCAGTCTCCCTGACCAGGTTAGGTAAAATTTCTTAAATCTAAGCATCTCCTGTGTAAATTTGTTTATCAGGGGTTCGAAGTTGTAGCTATATAGTTGAGAAATCGATTGGGTCAGTGCAATGCCTAGGTATTGGATCGTAGTTTTAGCCCAGGGATAAGGTAGCTTTTTTTGAATGAGAGATATTGTCTTATTGTCAACCCCCAAGTTGAGTATGCTGGATTTGGTAGCGTTCACTTTATAGTAAGACACCTCGTTGAACTTCTCTAGTATCTCATGTACCGCCGTTAAGGACTGAGCCGGATTTGAGAGCGACAGAATCACATCATCTGCGAATAATGTTATCGTATGTTCCTCTTCACCTAATCGGATACCTTTAATTTGGGGATCAGTTCTAATTTTTTCGGCCAGAGGCTCCATCACGAGAGCAAAGATCAGGGGTGATAAAGGGCACCCTGTCTTGTGCCATTCGTGATGGAGAACTGCTCTGAGAATATGCCCTCTGTAAACACCATGGCTGAGGGATTCGAATACAAAGCAGAAATGGCGGTGCAGATATGCCCTGAGAATCCAAACCTCCCAAGTACTGTTGACAGAAAGCTCCAGTGGATCCTGTCAAAGGCCTTTTCTGCGTCCAATGACAGGAGGACCGAGGGGTTCTTAGCGGTATTAGAGGAATGCACTAAAGTTATAATTCGTCTTGTGGCATCTGTAGCTTGCCTACCCGCCACAAAGCCAACCTGGTCAGGTTTAATCAATTTGGGGAGCAATTTCGCAAGTCTATTGGCCAAAGTTTTTGCGTAGACCTTTAAGTCAACATTTAAAAGTGAAATAGGCCTGAAATTCTGTGCTCTATCCGGCTCCTTTCCTGGTTTAGGCAATGTAACCACCGTAGCTTGTAACATTTCTGGAGGAAATGAGGCAGAGGAGGCAGCAGCATGAAAAACTCGTAACATTATGGGAGATAGTATATCAACAAACTTTTTATAGTATTCCGAAGAGTACCCATCAGGGCCAGGTGATTTATTGTTTGGGAGGCTTGATATAGTACTTGTGAGTTCTGAAATAGAAATTGGGGAATTAAGGAAGTTCAGATCTTTCTCTGATACCTGAGGAAGAGATATGTCTTCTAAAAAGTATTTTATTACTTCAGGGTTGGGTTGGGCTATCTCTGAATCTTCCTGTAGGTTGTATAAGCTACCATAATAGCTACTGAATGTATCAGCTATGTCTTTAGGGTTGGTCAATTTAGAACCGCTTTTGGGATGGAATAAATGTGGAATTCTTTGTTTCAGCACTTTTTCTTTGATTTGATTTGCTAGTAATTTGCCTGCTTTATTTCCATGAGTGTAAAAATTTATACCTAAATCTGTGAGTGGCTCGTACATGCTGTGTAAGGAGGAAGGATCTCAGGTCATCCCTAGCCACCGCTAATTTAGTGCTAGTGTTCATGGTGGGGGAGGATTTGTTTTGAGTTTCCAATCTCGTGATGGTTTCTAGGATGGAGTTCATGTGCTGCCCCCTCTTTTTCCCTAGCAAAGCACTATGTTTAATTAGCAAACCTCTTATAAATGCTTTATGGGAATTCCACAGAGTAAATGGGTCTATCTCATTGACATCGTTATTTGCAAAAAATTCTACTAGTGAATTCTCAATGTTCTTAATAATTAATGGGTCCGAGAATAGATGGACGTCATTTTTCCATCTGTTAGCCCGGGTTGTAACCCCCCGGCTTCCCACTGTGATAGATACGGGGGCATGGTCAGACCATGTGATATGACCAATATCTGTATGTGAGATTTTTTGTAACAAAAATTTGTCTGTCAGAAACATATCAATCCTCGGGTATGACAGGTGGACTGGGGAAAAATAGGTAAAATCCTTCTCACTAGAATGCTGGCACCTCCAAGCGTCATAGAGGTTGTTTGAGCTGAGAAAGTTTGATATTGTATGTCTGATACTTTTCCTGGCAGTAGCATTAGACACATCTAAATGGAGGTCAGATATTGAGTTCATATCCCCGCAGAGGATAACATCTCCTGAGTTGTTTTTCTTAATTTTCTTCCAGATTCTATTCAGGAAATGTAGCTGCCTACTATTCGGGGCATAAATATTTACAATGGTGTACGTACTGCCATTAATCTCACATGTAAGTATAATATATCTCCCTCCCTCATCATATTGATTGGATATCAGCTTAAACGTTACTGTGTTCTTCACAAAGATTGCCAACCCCCTCTTCTTGGTGGGGGCACAAGCTACAAAAGTGTGAGGGTATAGGTTGTGAGATAAGTTAGGATGGTTATGCGCCTTGAAGTGGGTTTCCTGGATACAAAACACATCACAATTCTGGGCATGAGCTTCTTTCCATAGCATGTGTCTCTTCTGTGGGCTATTTAGTCCCTTTACATTCAGTGAGGTGATTTTGAATGCCATTGTCCGATAGGTTGGGTTTGTGAAGAAGGGAGTACTGTGTCAAAGTTTGTGGAGCAGTGAGAATAACGGTTCCTTAAAGGGAGTTTCTTTACACGTGTACGAATTGCAGACCTGTACCTGTAGTAGGAGATGTCGGTGAGTTGGTTCTTGGCAGTAGAATTGCAGTCCCCTACTTCAGGTGTCGTCGATGTTCAAGGATCTGGAGTTGTAGTTATCCTTTGGTGATACAAGTCAGCCGCTTGGTGGGAAATTAAAGGAAAGAAACTGAACAAAAGAACAAAACTGGTCAAACGGATTTAGAAAGAAACAATTTGCGCCAAGTGAAGCGCACTTTAAAAACGTACGATTTCTATTGAAATCTGGGCAGGGGTAAACCTGCTAACTTTGGGGTGTAAAGAAGCTGAGATTTTATGCCGGTAGAACATCCGGAGCATAATGAATTAAACTATTATAGTAATAATAATAGGGCAAGATATGTTGAGTGCCTTCCAATTAGTTAGTTTGTGTATGCTAGGAGGCATGCGGTTGTCAACCATCATCTGTCTCATCGGGGAGGATCTTCCATCTCTCCAACAATTTGATACCCTCCTCCAAGGTTCTCACCAGAAATTCCTTTTCACCCCTAGTGATCAGTAGGTTAGCAGGGTAATTCCAGCGATATGGAATCTGGTGGCTCCTAAGAGGTTTTGTTATGGTCATGAGATTTCTTCTCCTTTGCATTGTGTGTGCAGATAGATCTGCAAAGAAGGATAACCCTTGCATGCATTCAGGAAGATTGGCAGCCCGCCTTGTCACCAACATCAGTTTTTCTTTTACTGTATAGTAGTGGATCCTAGCAATAGTGTCCCTGGGCAGCTTTTCAGGGATATGTTTAGGTTTAGGCAGTCTGTGTATTCTATCGATAATGATTTCCTCCAGGGGGAGGTCAGGGAGGGCTTCTCTCAGTATGTTAGCAAGGAAAGCCTTCAAGTCTGAGTTTTTCACTGACTCAGGGATGCCTCTAATTTTAATATTATTCCTTCTGGAACGATCTTCGAGATCAGCTACCTTTGATTTGAGCCAGACAATGTCCTCTTCATGGTCATTGTGTGCATCCACCATTGCATTAAAAGTTTCAGAGAAATCCCCCATCTTATCCTCTATGTGAGCCACCCTGTCCCTGACCTCAGTCACTTCTGCTTTGCATTGGTTCACAAGCTGAAGCATGTCAGTGTGTATAGCACCTCTAAGGGACACCAACATGTCCCTTAGCGTGGAATCCATCACAGGCTGGTTGTTTGTGGGGAAAGCAGCTATGGCGTCCTGAAATTCTAGTGTATCATCAATCCGCATTCCTCCCTCCCCTTCAGCCATTGTCCCAGATGCAGGCATAGACAGCTTTTGTTTGGCTTTAGCCGGGCTGTTAGCTGTGGATGAAGACTGTGACCTCGGTAGGGTCTGATCAGGGTGAGGTAGGGGAGAAGCGCCCGCCGTCTGAATTCTGGTATGCTTCAGGCCTTGTGTGTGTGCAGAGCCCTGCACGCTACCAGCGCCATTTTGCCTGCTGCGGCGGTCTGATAGTGAGAAGAAATCCGTCATTTTACCTGGCGCGGATCTTTCTCTTCTCCGTCTCCCCATGCTCTGTTGGTGTCCCCGCTCTGCTAAAGCCCGAAACCGCCGTGTTTGGGTGCCCTGTATCGCTGTAATAAGCTCCGGTATATTCGAGTGGCCGGGAGCTGTGGTCTCAAGCGGCCATTCTCCTTGCTTGCCGGCTCCGCCCCTCCAGTTCCCTTCTTACCTTAGTTGTGTTCTTTACCGCACTTCCGGTCGTCCTTACTCCGCGCATTCCCTATTAACTTCTTTGCCCTTTTTATACCTTGCGCATGCGTGTAACTCCACCCTCGTCGCCCGCCCATGACGGTCTTTTCCTGCATTTCCCCACCCCTTAACGTTCGGCGCACAGTGTGAGACGGTGACATGTCGCAGACACAGGTGGATTCTTTATTTGAAATTACAGACGAGGAAAGCCCGGAGGCGGCAACGTCCCGATCCAGGACTAAAAGATACAAGGCGACTAATATGTAATTTGCTGAGATGGCGGAGATGGTGGACATTCTGCGGAGGAAGGATTACGATGGGAAGCATGGGCCATACGACACCCCTAATCTCCAGAAGTCGCAAATAATGGACAAAGTGGCGTGGACTCTCTATGAGAAATTTGGGGTCAGGAGATCCAAGGAGCAGCTCCGTAAAAGGTGGTCTGACCTGAAGCTGAGGGAGCCGGAGCAGTATAGGAAGCTTAAAAAAAGCATTGAAAAAAGTAAGCTTTTATTTTTACTGTCTTCTTTCACATTGTAATATGTATTCTTCCATGTTTTGCTCCATGTGCTTGGCTTGACTGGTTTCACATTTTCAAATGACAACTTTTATGTTAAGTTGAGGGTCCACTTATTTAGTAAATGTGTCGTTAAAAAAACTTGATCGTCTTCCCCCAAACATGCTTGCCACATATCCATGTAAACTACATGTGGGCATGCCTCATTTTAATTAAACAATGTTTATCTACACATTGTTGGCTAGATGATGTGTTATAAGTAAAGTAGAATGTGAATGAAAGGCTAAACTGGATTCTGGGTAAAGGAGATGACACTCCAGCAGTTGTGTACTCAGCTTTTTTTCTAGAGCAATATACTATAGTCTGGGCCACATGACAACATTTTTAACGGGGTCACACACAGGTGGTCCAGTGGATACCTTGGTGGTTATCCAAGTGTATTTTTGAGTGCCCTAAAAAAAACATGCTGCTTTGTAGAGTTCGCAAGATCTCATATGTTCACCTTGTAACTCTGGCCCAA
The DNA here is from genome assembly GCA_029206835.1 of Rana muscosa. NCBI lineage: Eukaryota > Metazoa > Chordata > Amphibia > Anura > Ranidae > Rana > Rana muscosa. The sequence goes on along the minus strand of CM055117.1, from coordinate 249,294,233 downwards.
ATATCAATTGTACCACACTTCAAAACAATGTCTAGATTTTCGGGCCTAAAATCTCTGTGTGCTAAAGGATACATTATTTTTGCCATTCCCATAGGGGAGAGGAGACTGGGAGGACACCAATCTGAGGAGACGAGGAAGCACAGACCACAGACACTCCCCGAAGATCACAAACCACACCAGGATCAGCATGTTCAGGAAGCAGAGGTGGAGGAAGGGGAGGTGGAGGAAGGAGAGGTGGAGCTTATCACCACAACAGGTCAGTGTCTGTCACCACAACTTCCAGGTAAATACAGATGTAGGCCTGCATATTTCTAAATTTCAATTTTTTTGTAGGGGCTGAACGTGGTGTGTCAGGAACTCCAAATCCTCCATTCTCGAGTGCTAGTGGCAAAATAATAATTCAAGAAATAATGGAATGTAGTAGCGAAATGGACATTATGAGAACTTGAATGAATGTGATTGAGCAAAATTATAAAAATATTATAGATATTTTGGGGCGAATAGTCTGACCCCCCCCTGTTTTAGTGTGCTTTTTTGCATACAAAATTTGCAACGGTATTTCAACCAGCCCAAATGTGAAGATGCACACAGTGACTCCACAAGTGCTATCTTCTGTCACAGATATCTATGTCCCTGTTTGGGGGGTGCAACCTCTTCCTACCTACTAAAGTAGGTGAGAGGAAGGCTTTGCACCCCCAAAGCATGTCCATTGATCCCCCATGATGGCAGATAACACATGTTTACCCTAGCCATGGGATCAGGTCGAAAATACACATTTCAGCCCCAAAAAGAAAGTGGGGTTCTTCACATTTGGGATGATCAGGGGTGACATCACCCCATCTCATGTTTGTATTTTTCACTTTGTTATTTTGACCCATGCATGTTTCTGCAAAACAATACTCCAAAAAAAAAAAAAAAAGATAAGATGACCAAAAACTGTCTAAATTGTAATTCTATAAAACCTCAAAAATATGTGGTGCACAGAGTAAAGAGTTTCTGGAAGTCTCAAAAAGGTGTGGCTTGTTCTTTCTATGCTCAATAGCAGTTCTGAAAATGCCAAATCAATGTTTTTTAGAGTGAGAATTGAGGCTATTTACTAAGGCCAAATACACTTAACACTACTAGAACCTGGGAGACACATGAACCCAAAATATAAGAATGACAAAACAAGTTTGTAGAAAATAGAATAAAAATTTATTTCACAAAGCAAAAGGTCAGATGTGGTCTGGAATTGCGATGGCCCCCCTACCTGTGAAGTACTCAACGTATTTCTCACGTACTTCACGGGCACTTTGGGGGGCCAAGCCAGTATGGGCAGTGTTGAGGCCGGTCAGAATGGTCATCTCAGATGGACCGGCCTCAGGCCCAACTGTTGACACATATGTAGGGGAATAATGTCTTAGAAAATTGTGCATTATGCAGCAGCAGTACACAATGGAGTTCAGCTTGTATTCCGCCAAATGGATAGCTGTCTGAAACAGGCGGAACCGGCTGGCCATTATCCCAAAGGCATTCTCCACAACTCTCCGGGCTCTGGCCAGCCGGTAATTAAAAACCCTCCTCTCCGGGGTGAGGGTGCGTTGGGGAAACGGCCGCATCAGGTGTGGTCCCAGTCCAAAGGCTTCAACCGCGATAAAAACAAACGGTAGTCCATCCACGTTGTCTGCATCTAGAGGCAATGCAAGACCCCCAGACTGCAGACGGTGAGCGAACTCCGTCTGTGCGAATACTCCACCATAGGACATCCGGCCGTTCTTCCCCACGTCCACATACAGGAACTCGTACCGTGCCGACACCACCGCCATTAACACAATACTATTGAAACCTTTATAGTTAAAATAGTATGACCCCGAACGGGGTGGCGGCACTATGTGGCAAATTGATCAGCCACAGTCAGCCATTCCTGTGGTGTGCAAGGAAACTGTGGAGTCAAACAAAAAGAAGACATTAGTACGTTTTCAGGTTACAGTGCAAACAGATTACACAAAAAGACATTGTTGACCAACATCAGGCTACCATGATTAGTGAAGGGAGCATTTCATAGCCAAAAATAAGGCCCACTTAGCAGATGCCTCACCCTCGCTGAGTGGACATTAGAAAATATTCTAAGGGGGGGGTGTTTGAGGTGATTTTGGGGGCTCAAAATAAAGGCTCTACCACTCTGCTGATCTGGATTGAGAATTAAAAAAGTTTTTCACATATTAGGGGGTTGTAAAACTACGAGGGCAATGACCCAAAAAAAATAGGAAAAAAGAAGGCTAGCTGGGTTTGGGCCCAGGATAGCATGCTGGAGAGGTTAGTGAAGGGAAATAGGCATGTAGGCCCCAAAAAAGGCCATTACAGGTAAAAACATGCATGGTGAAAATGGGGACATTACCATGATATTACAAACAGGCAAATTTGGGAAGGAGGATAAAAAAAAAATAACATTAGCAAACAATCAAAACATATAATGTGATGTTACAGGAGCAAACTTACCTTCATATAGTCCTTCTGCAGGACCTGAATAATGGGCGAACACGTTTCAGGGATAATGATCCCGAGAGCCTGGGGGGAGATGCCTGTTGTGAACTTGAGGTCCTGCAAGCTTCTCCCAGTCGCCAGGTATCTCAACGTGGCAATAAGCCTCTGCTCGGCAGTGATGGCCTGGCACATCACAGTGTCCTGCCTCGTGATATAGGGGGACAGCAAATCCAACAGACGGTGAAAAACGGGGTCCGTCATCCTGAGATAATTCCTGAAATCATCAGGATTATTCTCATGGATTTCCCGCAGCAGAGACATACTGTATGAGAGAATTGGTCCCGCTGGAGCAACCAATTCTTGGTCCATGAACTCCTCCTCACCCTGTTCACGGACTGAACTCGGGTTACAGTGTTAACCGCAACACCAAGTCCATAGCCAGCACGAGCTCGAGAACGAGAACGCACTTCAAACATGGTCTTAAACCGGTCGCCTGGTCAGAACAAACTCAAATAGAACGCACCGTGGAACAGCAAGGCCTGAGAAGAAAGACCTGAAAAACAGTAAACGAACGGCCAAGAAGACACTGCAAAGCAGTAACGACCTGACTGCATGCACTGAATAACAAATACGAACCCACAAGCACAAACTGAACACCAAGAAACGATCTGCAAAGCACAGAGACTGAAAAGCGCGAATCGGCTCTCACCAAACTTTTACTAACACGCAGTAACACGAAATCAGCAAAAGCAGCCCAAGGGTTGGCGCCATTAGATTTGTTCTTCCCTTTTATAGCGCAGTCGTACGTGTTGTACGTGCCCTCGTTTTGTTGCCGTCGGTTTTTGGACTGATGGTGTGTGGCCAAGACTGATGAAAAACAGTTTCATCGGATTTCCGATGGACAAATCCATCGGACGAAAATCCATAGGATATCCGATCGTGTGTACAGGGCTTAAGTTCCTTTGGCATATACCTCTAGACTTGTAAATATAGTGGATTTGCACAGTTCTGGTCTAACACTTGTTGCATGACTTAATAGTAATATTGGAAGACGACATATAGGTTTTATGTTTTTATTTAATTATTTTAATGAAGGTTTTGGTAAGCAAACATTCAAGAATGCTTTTGTGCGGTGTTAATTTCTATTAAAGATATGTCCAAACATCTTTGAGTAAAATTAATGTATTGCCAGTACATGTGACATATGCCCAACAAAGGGCTCAGAGCTTCAACCGAAGCTGCTGAAAATAACAGCTTGTGTTGAAGTGAGAGGGTTACAGACAGCCTGATATGGAGCCACTTCCTGTGTTCCATTGTAACAACCACAGCCTTTTCACAATAAACTGAGCAAACAACATGGTAAGATTTATAGAGTAATACAGTTTGAAAATGCCATGTTTTGAATAACAATAGTATATCATAACAAGTGTATAATAACAGAAGCAATTCTTCCCTACATTTTGAATTTAAAGGTTAAACATAATTATCATGCTATCATGATAATTATCAGGCTTAGGTGGAAATGGTTAGACCAGGATGATGATCTGGTGTAGTTATTTCTTTAAGGCCTGGTTCACACTGGGGCGACAAACGCTCCGACATTGGGAGCTCATGTCGCATGACGTGTGAAAATCAATGTTTCCCTATGGGAGCCGTCTTAACTGGTCCGACACATGTCGGTCCGACTTTGAGAATGCTCCCTGTACTACTTTGTTCCGACTTTGATCCGACTTCAGCCCATTGACTATCATTGAAGTCGGATCAAAGTCGGACCGCAGTCTTGCATGATCCGACTTTGGCATGCGACTTGTGCTGTGCTGCTCTTGAGGGGGAACCCCAGGCCAAATTTTAAATAAAAAACCGGCATGGGTTCCCCCTCCAGAGGCATACCAGGCCCTTGGGTCTGGTCTGGATTTGAAGGGGCGCCCCTACGCCGAAAAAACGGCGTGGGGGTCCCCCCAAAATCCAAGGCAGACCCTTATCCGAGCACACAACCTGGCCGGCCGCAGGGGAAGAGGGGGGGATGAGAGAGCGGCCCCCCTCCCTCCTGAACCGTACCAGGCCACATGCCCTCAACATGGGGGGTTTGGTGTTCTAGGGCAGGGGGGCGACCTACGGCCCCCCCACCCCAGAGCACCCTGCCCCCATGTTGATGAGGACAGGGCCTCTTCCCGACAACCCTGGCCGTTGGTTGTCGGGGTCTGCGGGTGGGGGGCTTATCGGAATCCGGGAGCCCCCTTTAATAAAGGGGCCCCTGGATCCCGGCCCCCCCACCCTATGTGAATGAGTATGGGGTACATCGTACCCCTACCCATTCACCTGGTGGAAAAAAATTGCAATAAAAAAACCACACAGCTTTTTAAAGTATTTTATTGCACAGCTCCGGGGGTCTTCTTCCGACTTCGGGGGTCTCCGGTGTCGTCGCCGCGCTCTCTGGTTCTTTCATCTGCCGGGCCTCCGCTAACTTCTTTTTGGCTCTTTTGCTAGCAGAGGCCCGGTCTTCTCCGTCGCCTTCTTCTTCTCCCGCTCTCCGGTTCTTCTCCCGCTCTCCGGTTCTTTCTTCCGCCGGGCCTCCGCTAACTTCTTTTTAGCTCTTTTGCTAACGGAGGCCCGGTCTTCTCCGTCGTCTCGTCCAGCTCTCCGTTGTCCTTCTGCCGGCCCCTCCACTAACTTCTTTATCTCTTTTGCTAGTGGAGGGGCCGGTCTTCCCGTCGTCGTCGTCGCCGTCTTCTTCCCTCTTCTCCTTCTCGGATGTTGACGCGTCGCTTCCTCCCGCTGTAATACTGGCTCTCCGCTCCGCTCCGCATTAATATAGGCTTCCCATGACGTCACAGTCACATGTTCCCATGACGTCACAGTCACATGCTCCGGGGCCATGTGCCCCGGAACATGTGACTGTGATGTCATGAGAAGCCTATATTAATGCGGAGCGGAGCGGAGAGCCAGTATTACAGCGGGAGGAAGCGACGCGTCAACATCGAGAAGGAGAAGAGGGAAGAAGACGCCGACAGCGACAACAGGAAGACCGGCCCCTCCACTAGCAAAAGAGCTAAAGAAGTTAGTGGAGGGGCCGGCAGAAGGACAACGGAGAGCCGGACGAGATGACGGAGAAGACCGGGCCTCCGTTAGCAAAAGAGCTAAAAAGAAGTTAGCGGAGGCCCGGCGGAAGAAAGAACCGGAGAGCAGGAGAAGAACCGGAGAGCGGGAGAAGAAGAAGGCGATGGAGAAGACCGGGCCCCGCTAGCAAAAGAGCTAAAAAGAAGTTAGCGGAGGCCCGGCAGAAGAAAGAACCGGAGAGCGCGGCGACGACACCGGAGACCCCCGAAGTCGGAAGAAGACCCCCGGAGCTGTGCAATAAAATACTTTAAAAAGCTGTGTGTTTTTTTTATTGCAGTTTTTTTCCACCAGGTGAATGGGTAGGGGTACGATGTACCCCATACTCATTCACATAGGGTGGGGGGGCCGGGATCCAGGGGCCCCTTTATTAAAGGGGGCTCCCGGATTCCGATAAGCCCCCCACCCGCAGACCCCGACAACCAACGGCCAGGGTTGTCGGGAAGAGGCCCTGTCCTCATCAACATGGGGGCAGGGTGCTCTGGGGTGGGGGGGCCGCAGGTCGCCCCCCTGCCCCAGAGCACCAAACCCCCTATGTTGAGGGCATGCACCCTGGTATGGTTCAGGAGGGAGGGGGGGCCACTCTCTCGTCCCCCCTCTTCCCCTGCGGCCGGCCAGGTTGTGTGCTCGGATAAGGGTCTGGTTTGGATTTTGGGGGGGACCCCCACGCCGTTTTTTCGGCGTAGGGGCGCCCCTTCAAATCCAAACCAGACCCAAGGGCCTGGTATGCCTCTGGAGGGGGAACCCATGCCGGTTTTTTATTTAAAATAGGGCCTAGAGTTCCTCCTCAAGATTCATACCAAAGACAGTGCCTGATTTTGGCTGGGATCCAAGTCGGATCCCCGTTCATTGAAAGTCGGACATATGTCGGCTTCATGTCGCAGGGCAAAGTCGGATCCAAAGTAGGACAGATGTCGTGTCGCACTAGTGTGAACCCAGCCTAAGGCTGGGTTCACACTGATACTACACGACATTCATCCGACTTTCATCCTACTTTGCTCTGCGACATCAGTCCTACATTGATCCTACATTGGTCCGACATCCATCCGACTTTCATGAACAGGATACTACTTTGATCCGACATTGTGCTAGTCTGACTTGTCCTTTGACCAATCAAAACAATCCCAGGGTGAGATAAATTCCTTTTATTGCTGCTGTAATCACCATGTCGGATGTCAAATGTCGGATGGTTAGGACAAGGATCCTACTTTGATCCGACTTCAATGATATTCAATGGGCTGAAGTAGGATCAAAGTCGGAACAAAGTAGTACAGGGAGCATTTTCAAAGTCGGACCGACTTGTGTCGGACCAGTTAAGACGGCTCTCATAGGGAAACATTGATTTTCACACGTCATGCGACATGAGCTCCCAATGTCGGAGCGTTTGTCGGACCAGTGTGAACCAGGCCTTACAGCCATCACTAGCTCTTAGATGAGCCAAATCAAACAATCTGATATATATGCTTTGCCTGCAAGGTGTGAGAAGTGATTACAGGAGTGTAACATATGAACATACTCTTCCATGCTTGATGTATGTGGCATGCATTGAGACATATTTGATAATAAAAAGTATGTTATCAAGAATCCAGCCTCCGGTTATTCTGTTTGTGTCAGCTGTGATTAACCTAATATGTGTGCAACATGGATAAATCCTGGGAAGCCAGTGACCACATTTCTGATGAACATATTTGCATCACAGACAACCCGGATGTTCAGGGAGTGGTACCCCTTCCTATTACGGTAGATGTGCTCTTTATCAGAGGGGGGGGGCAAAAAAAGGCACATGACGTAAACTAATAAGAGCTAAAAATCTTTTGGACATTTGGAGGATTAAATACCCCACCCACAAAGAATATTCGCACTCCCACAAACTCTATTCTAGACTAGATAATTTTTTTATCCCCACACCTCTCCTGACATCTGCGGTTTCCTCTAAAATCAACCCCATAACATGGTCTGATCAGTCCTCTGTACATCTAGACATTCACCTTTCTTCTGCTTCCCCTAAAACCTGTCATTGGAGACTCAATGAGACGTTTCTCCGCACCCCTGAGACCAGAGACCTCCTATTTAACAGACTAGCGGATTATTTTCAACTTAACGCAGGCACAGTCTCGGAGCCCTCCACTTTATGGGAGACACATAAAGCCGTCTTTTAGGGACAATGTATAGCTACAGGTTCCCATCTAAAAAAAGATGCAGCATTCCAATATTCGTCTATCATGTCTAAGCTCCGCTCGGCGGAGAAGATTTTGCTATCCTCCCCCACGGTGGCTGGACTCCGGACTGTGGTATCATTACGAAACAAACTTCGATCCCTGACGATGAGCAAAATTGATAAATCTCTTTTATGGTCCAAACAGAAATTTTACAAATATTCAAATAAACTCCATAAAATTTTGGTAAATAAGTTGAAACCTCACCCCTTTCAATCCTCCCCTGACTTTCTCAGACAAACTGACGGAACTCCCACCTATTGCCCCTTCACAATGTCTAAACTCTTTGGAGAATTTTATCACCAACTATATAATTGTCTACAGACAGACCCTAACTATAGTTTTACACAAGAAAAATTCGATCTATTCTTTGAATCCCTACAGTTGCCCAAACTTTCACCTGAACACCTTACATCCCTGAATTCGGCGGTTACACCCGAAGAGTTGGAAGAGGTAGTTAAACATCTTCCCACCCAGAAATCTCCTGGCCCAGACGGTCTTACCTTATTCTTATTAAAAAACCTTCCTACCGATTTTGAGCCCCCATATGATTTCTCTATTTGGTTCATTGTTTAAAGGGACTGTACCACACCCTCAATTTCTCCATGCCCATATTTCTGTGATCCCGAAACCCGGCAAAGATCCCTCCATCCCTGATAACTATAGGCCCATTGCGTTACTTAACTCAGACTACAAGATATTTACAAAGATACTGGCTAATCGACTATCCCATATAATTCCCAGACTTAAACATAAGGATCAGGTTGGCTTTATACAGGCCAGACATGCAGGGGACAATACGAGACGTGCAGTTGACCTCATAGATCTATTAAACAAGACATCCCGCCCAGCCCTAATTTTGAGTCTTGATGCGCAAAAAGCCTTTGACCGACTTAGCTGGCCTTATTTGTTTGCTACCCTCTCCAACAATGGATTTGGAGGTCCTTTCATGGCAGCCCTACGTGCCCTATATTCCTGTCCTTCATCCCAAATTCAACTAGCTTCTTATTTATCGTCACCTTTCTCGTTAAGTAATGGGACAAGACAGGGCTGCCCTTTATCCCCCCTCCTTTTCATTCTTTGTCTGGAACCCCTAGCCGCAGCTATTCGCATCCATCCTGATATCCGTAGAGTTTTGTTACGCCAAAAGGAGTATAAGTTGTCCCTGTTTGCAAACAATGTTCTTCTGGCTTTGACTAGGCCCCATATCTCCCTCCCCAATCTTATAGCATTGTTGAAAGACTTTAGCTCTATTTCTGGATATAAAATCAACACAAGTAAAACAGAAGCTCTACCATTACACACCCCACGCTCAGATCTTACCGTTCTCAAACAAAACGACTCCTTCCGTTGGTGTCCAGACTCCCTCAAATATTTAGGAGTTAATCTAACCTCCTCATATTCAACTTTTTATCAGGCTAACTACCCCCCCGCTCTTTCGGGACATTGACCGGCTCTTGCGAACAATGGGATGCTTATCCCATTTCTCTCTTGGGCCGTATCAAAGTCCTGAAGATGTCTATAATGCCAAGACTCATTTACCTATTTGACACCCTCCCGATTTCCATTCCCATGTCACAATTTAAAGCCACGCAGAGAGCCTTTCTTAATTTCATTTGGCACTATAAAGCGCACAGGATCGCAAGTTCAGTAATGTTAGCCCCCAAGTCACGGGGCGGGTTGGGAGCCCCAGGTCTTATTAAATATTATTGGGCCACATATCTTAAAACAATCATCACTTGGTCCTCCAGAATGGTGTCTAGTGTATGGGCAGAGATTGAAATGAGCGTCACTAGACCGGTACATCCCTCTGCCATGATCTGGACGGATCTACACTCCTCCATAAGCCGACTCAGAAACATATGCCTAGGCCCAATGTTATTCTCCCTCTCCATATGGAAGAAATGTTCACGTCAATTCTCTCTCGCATCCCCGTGTCCTCCACTGCTAATTGTACTGTTCAATCCTGATATCCCAGACAGCCTATCATACACTTGAATGCTTCCATGGACACAGGCAGGCATTTTCCAGCTTCAAAACATTGTACATCCCCTCACCCGTACACTTCTACCCTTTGATGAACTGCAAAGGAAATATCAGATCCCTAAACAACTATTCAACTCCTACCTTCAGATTAAACACTACTTTGCCTCTAAATCCTCTACTCTGGTCCTAGATAAACCTACCCCATTTGAACTCATGTGTGCTCAAGGACTGTACCAGACTCACCTCATTTCTGACATCTACAGGTTTTTACATAACGCTACCTCGCTCACTGACACATCCCATTCTTATATGCTAAAATGGTCCCAGTTAGTGAATTGCCCCATCCCTCTCCCTCAATGGCAGAAAATTTGGAAGGCTGTTTCCAAATCATCACAATGTGTGGAACAAAAAGACACGGCTTACAAAATATTATTATTCTGGTATAGAACCCATGAAATTTTGCATAGATACGATCTCAAGACTCCTCGGGTGTGTTGGAGATGCTGTAGAGACATTGGCTCTCATTTCCACATTTTTTGGGACTGTCCCGTGATCCACCCATTTTGGATGTCCATTCAGACATTTATACAGGATTTGTTTAATGTCTCACTCCCACTGGATCCAGTCCACTTTCTGTTGGGCCTGCCGATCCCTGGCGTCTCCAAGCATGCCCAAAAATTGGCCACCTTTATTCTTCTCGCTGCGAAACGGGCTATACCCTTTCGGTGGCTGTCCCCCTCCCCACCTACTTTCCCACAGGTCCTACAAACACTGGAACAGATCTGTAGAATGGAACACCTCACTGCAATAGTAGATGACACTCTCCCAGAATTTTCAAAGATCTGGGATCTATGGGACCATTCAGACATTAACCCTGGTATTAGTTTCTTAACCCCCGATGATGTGACACTTCCTTGACCACGTTTCCCAATGTTTTTCTTCAATAGTTTCTTAGCTTATACCCTTGATGATTCCATGGTGCCCCTTCCTCCCCCCCCCTCCCCCAACATCCTTTCTCTTTTTTTTTTAATACTAGATGAGATTTCTACAGGGTGCCTTCGTTCTTTGGTTTGGCGCCCTGGGGGTCTCATTGACACCTGACCCAATGAGTAATATTTTGCTTATTCATGATTTAAAATATATTGTTTTGAACTGCCCACTCATTGGGCTTTCGTTTGTTTGTCTGTTCTTTTGTTCTGATTTAGTTTTTTATCTTCTCCACATGCTCTTATTTTCCCGAACCTATATAGCTAAAATCCTGACTTTTGTTATGTTGGTGGCATTGTAACTGTATTGATACATTTGTTTTTGTATGTATGAAAAACTTTCAATAAAAATACAATAAAAAAAAGGCACATGACTACAGTCTATGACACCCATGACTTTAGGAATCACAGCTACCGCATAGAAATAGTTCTTAATCTGATCCCACTCTTTATTTTTTGCTCTATAAACAAAAAAAGAGCATCAATTTTGAAAAAAAAACACAATATCTGTTACTTCTTGCTATAGTAAATATCCCAACTTTAAAAAAAAAAAAACTATTTTTTTCCTCAGCTTAGGCCGATATGTATTCTTCTACATATTTTTGGTATTAAAAAAAATGCAATAAGCGTATATTAATTGGTTTGTGCAAAAGTTATAGCATCTACAAACTATGGGAAAGATTTATGGCATTTATATGGCGTTTTTATTTTTTTTATTTTTTTACTAGTAATGGCAGTGATCTGCAATTTTTTGCAGTATTGCGATGTTGTGGCGGACAGGTCTGACACTTTTGACACATTTTTGGGACCATTGACATTTACAGAGTGATCAGTGCTATAAATATGCACTGATTACTATGTAAATGTCACTGGCAGGGAAGGGGTTAACATTAAGGGGGCGATCAAGGGGTTAAATGTGTACCCTATTTTGTGTTCTAACTGTAAGGGGGATGGGACCAACTAGGAGATTTGACAGATCGTGCTTTCTACTTTGTAGAAAGACACATTGTGTCTGGTCTCCTCAGACAGCACGCACACAAACCCTCGTGCTCCCGCTAGTGGACATGATCGTGCGTGGTCGGCGGCGATCGTAAATTGGCACCCTTTTTTAACCACTTTCCAATGGTATACTGTATATATACTGTGGCAAGGCAGCTCTGCTATGCAAAATCATGTACCTATACGTGATTTTGCACTTCTGGGTCTTGGGTGCACTGCCAGCGACCCACTGTAGCTGTGATTGGACACAGCGGGAACCACAAATCTTTCGGGACACAGGCAGAACGGAGGTCTGCTTATGTAAACAAGGCAGATCACAGTTCTGTGAGAAGGGAAGGCTGTGATTCTGTGTTCCTACAACGCAGGAACATGGATCTCTGCCTGCTCTTTGTAGACGCACCCCTCACACAGTTAAAAAGCACTCCCTAGGAACACATTTAGCCCTTTGATCCCAAAGATGCTAACCCCTTCCTTTTGCCAGTGTCATTAGTACAGTGACAATGCATATTTTTAGCACTGATCAATTTATTAGTATTACTGGACTCCAATAAGTGTCACTTAGTGTCGAATTTGTCCGCTGCAATGTGGCAGTTCCACTACAAGTCACTGATTGCGGCCATTGACAGATTTAGGATTGCACACAATATTTAAGAAAAATGTGTCCGGACACCTAAATCTTGCATGCGATCTGCTTTAGTGAATGAAGCCCACTATCTCTAATAGTTCTCCCCCTCCTGTAAGATGGTAAAGGAGGACTAAAATTGATCAATTTTAGGAAAATATTCCTTTAGTGTCTTTTAATCACTGAATAAATCTGTCTTGAATGTCAGTGGAATTGTGGGACAAAGCCAATCTTTTTATCCTGTCTGTGTGACCGGCTCACGCTCATTTCAGCAGCCCTTCCCTGTATTTTTAATTTCTTAAGGATTAATTGCTGTATCGGATAACCCCTGTCTGCAAGTCTTCTCTGCATCTGCAGTAATTGTTCTGTCTCACAGCTTCCTCACTCACTATGTAGCTCACACATTTCATTTGTCTGTGAGGCACTGATTTAAATACTGCCGGCGGATGACAGCTAGAGTATAGTAATAGCTGATTACTGTCTGTCGGTTTGACATATAGATCTGTTTCACATTTATTGCTCTTTCTATATACCCTAACATCTAGATAAGGAATATAATTTTCACTACACTGCGTATTAAACTGTAATGCCAGTATCATACTATTTAGATATGAATAAAATTCAATGAAAGACTCCATATGGTCAAAATATTGTCAATAAATCTATACCAAACAACACCATGTTTTAAAAACATAGGATGTTCAAAAATTTGCAAATTCTCAATTATATCCATGTTTGCATTACCATATGGGGGAGATATAAGAGCCCATCGCTGCACCTGTTAACTGCAGAAAGAATGCATCTTTAAATAACATATATACTATTTTCAATAATAATCCTAAGCAAAGTAAAACTTTAAAAAACAATATCTTTGTCCATATACCTGGGCTGAAAGCAATATTCCATACTTGGGGATCCTTATCAAGTCTGCCACTGCAACAATAGCCAAAGCAAATTACAAACTCCTCCTATCTAAATTGGATACAGGACTTCATCATTTAGCTTGGGTTGATGTCTCCTGGGCAGGTAGATTAGCTATTTTGCCCCAATTATACTTGTTTAGGTTCCTGAATAGGGATGAGCTCGGTGTTCGAGTCGAACTTACGTTCGACTCGAACATCGGCTGTTCGACCGTTCGGCGAACATCAAACGATTTGGGCCGTTCGCACCAAATTCGAGTGACGCGAACGGCCCACAATACACTGCGCCATCGCAGTGCAATCCCGGCGCGGTGATTGGCCAAGCATGCACTGTGACCCCGCATGCTTGGCCAATCACATCGCCGGCAGCTAGGAGAGCCATAATTGGCCACAGGCAGGTTGCCTGTGGCCAATTATAGCTCAGGGGGTTTAGCACACGCCCCACACTATAAAAGGCCACCAGCACGGCGTCCTTGTGTAGTGTGTTCCAGCGCAGGGAAAGAGAAGGATAGGCAGGGACAGTGTTGATATTCTTTGTGCTATTCTTGTGTGCAGGGAGAGAGAAGGATAGGCAGGGAGAGTGTCAGTGTCATATTCTTTGCTAAACCTTGTGTGCAGGGAGAGAGAAGGATAGGCAGGGGACAGTGTCAGTGTCATATTCTTTGCTAAACCTTGTGTGCAGGGAGAGAGAAGGATAAGCAGGGAGAGTGTCAGTGTCATATTCTTTGCTAAATCTTGTGTGCAGGGAGAGAGAAGGATAGGCAGGGGACAGTGTTAGTGTCATATTCTTTGCTAAACCTTGTGTGCAGGGAGAGAGAAGGATAGGCAGGGGACAGTGTCAGTGTCATATTCTTTGATAAACCTTGTGTGCAGGGAGAGAGAAGGATAGACAGGGGACAGTGTCAGTGTCATATTCTTTACTAAACCTTGTGTGCAGGGGGAGAGAAGGATAGGCAGGGAGAGTGCCAGTGTCATATTCTTTGATAAACCTTGTGTGCAGGGAGAGAGAAGGATAGGCAGGGGACAGTGTCAGTGTCATTGTTGCTAAGCCTCCTGCACAGTATACACCTGAAGCTAGCCCTTATTGCTGTGTTTTCCTGGTGTGTTACACTAACAGGCATTTGCAGCACTTACAGCGGGCGGAGTGTGCCTCCTGCACATTATAAACTTGAAGCTAGCCAGTATTGCTGTGTTTTCCTGGTGTGTTACACCAACAGGCATTTGCAGCACTTACAGCAGGCGGAGTGTGCCTCCTGCACATTATACACCTGAAGTTAGCCCGTATTGCTGTGTTTTCCTAGTGTGTTACACCAACAGGCATTTGCAGCACTTACAGCGGGCGGAGTGTGCCTCCTGCACATTATACACCTGAAGTTAGCCCGTATTGCTGTGTTTTCCTGGTGTGTTACACCAACAGTAGTGTTGAGCGAACCCGAACTGTAAAGTTCGGGTCCGTACCGAACTTTAGCTTTTTCCCGAACCTGAACCCGGACTTTGCGCAAAAGGCCGGGTTCGGGTTCGGCAATCTAATTACGCATTTAGAAATGCTTCAGGGGCCAGCCAATCACCTTTTGATTAGCTGGTGTGCCCTTAGAGGCCATCATAGCCATGCCTACTAATGGCATGGCTGTGATTGGTCAGTGCAACATGTGACCCAGCTTCTATATAAGCTAGAGGCACGCAGCACACACGTCACTCTGCTTCAGAATAGATAGGGAGAGGATCTAGTCTGCTGCTGCTGCTTTTAGGGAGAGATAGAAAAATACATGAGTTAGTCCTGATTCTGGAATCTGAGGGAAAAGATAGAGACAGTGTAGTGTAGGGCCAGGTTCCTGTTTTTTGCTTTTAGGGAGAGAGATATATTATATAGGAATAGGAGTCCAGATTCAGAGATATAACTCAGCGATCTGCATAGGTTTACCTGTTTGTGTCGCAGTGCAGTCTTTTTACACTGCTATGAGCCCAGTGTCAGAGAAAATCTACCTTTTATCTGCAAGCTCAGTGCACCAGCACTGCATATATTACGTTGAGAGATACACCGTTTCCATACTGTGGGTGTATTCTGCTCTTGGAAAAAGATCCATTTAGGACAAAAAAAAAGGCACTTTATTGTGCTCTTTTCCAAAAGACCCATTGGGCAAAAAAAAAAAAAAAATTCCATTTTATTTTGCTCGTGCAAAAAAAGACCCGTTTAGGGCAAAAAAAAATAATTGCACTTTGATGTACGCTTGCAAAAAGAGCCATTTAGGGCCACAAAAAATATTTTGCAGTGTGTTATACATATGTGGAGGTGTGTGAAATAAACAATTTATATATAGTTTTCTTCTACTGTGCTATACTAAAAAAAAACATTTTTTTTTAATAGCATTTTCTGCAGTTATGTAGCTGTGTGATTCAGCGGTTACGTACTGTGGGTGTATTGTGGTCTTCCAAAAAACGCCATTTAGGGCCACAAAAAATATTTTGCAGTGTGTTATACATATGTGGAGGTGTGTGAAATAAACAATTTATATATAGTTTTCTTCTACTGTGCTATACTAAAAAAACAACATTTTTTTTGAATAGCATTTTCTGCAGTTCTGTAGCTGTGCGATTCAGCGGTTACGTACTGTGGGTGTGTTCTGCTCTTCCAAAAACACCCATTTAGGGCAACATCCTAAATTTGGAAAATATGAGGAGAAGGTCAAAGGGACGTGGTGGCCCCGGTCGTGGTGCTGCTGGTGGAGCTCCTGTTGTAGGGAGAGGACGTGGTGGATCTGTGCCAGATACACGCACAAGTGAAACACCTTCCTCAGGTGCGAGTAGGCGACCGAGCCTGCGGCTGTATTTTGTCGCGCCTAATGAGACTGTACGAATGTTTAGGCCAGGACAAGTACAGGCGATAGTAGATTGGGTTGCTGACAGTGCCTCGGGTTCCTTCACATTGTCTCCCACCCACTCTTCTGATGAAAGATCAGAGTTGGCACCTGAAACCCATGTCCATCAGTCTTTCACCTCACCCCCTTGCAAATCAGCCAAGCAGTCTGAGCCCCAAATCATGCAGCAGTCTCTTCTGCTTTTCGATGACTCTGTTAGCAGGGTTTCCCAGGGCCATCCACCTAGCCCTGCCCCAGAAGTGGAAGAGATTGAGTGCACCGATGCCCAACCACTTATGTTTCATGATGAGTACATGGGAGGACCATCGCAGTACGTCTCGGATGATGACGAAACACAGGTGCCAACTGCTGCTGCTTTCGCAATTGTGCAGACAGACAAGGAGGGCAGGGGTGAAGACTGGGTGGAAGATGATGTGGAGGACGATGAGTTCCTCGACCCCACATGGAATCAACGTTATGCAGGTGACCAGTGTAGTTTGGAGGAAGAGGCGGTGGTCGCACAGAGCCACCAGCACAGCAGAAGAGGGAGCAGGGTGCAAAAGCGGAGCGTCCGTCCCCTAGACAGTATGTCTGCTACTGCCCAACGCAGCAAGGGACCGAGCACACCAAAGCCAGGTCCAAGGAGTTCCCTAGCGTGGCAGTTCTTCACACAATGTGCTGATGACAAGACACGAGTGGTTTGCACGCTGTGCAATCAGAGCCTGAAGCGAGGCATAAACGTTCTCAACCTGAGCACAACCTGCATGACCAGGCATCTAAGTGCAAAGCACGAGCTGCAGTGGAGTAGACACCTCAAAAACCAAGAAAGGTCTCTGGCTCCTCCTGCTTCCTCTTCTGCTGCAGTCTCGGCCTCTTCATCCACCTCTGTAGTGACAGTGGCACCTGCCACCCCGCAAACAGAGGATCTGCCAGCAACACTACCACCTGGGTCACCAACCATCTCCACAATGTCCCATGGAAGCGTTCAGCTCTCTATCTCCCAAACATTGGAGCGGAAGAGGAAGTACCCCCCTAGCCACCCGCGATCCCTGGCCCTGAATGCCAGCATTTCAAAACTCCTGGCCTTTGAAATGCTGTCATTCCGTCTGGTGGAGACGCAGAGTTTTAAAAGCCTGATGGCATTGGCTGTCCCACAGTACGTCGTGCCCAGCCGCCACTACTTTTCCAGGAGAGCCATCCCTTCCCTGCACAACCAAGTGGGGGACAAAATCAGGTGTGCACTGCGCAACGCCATCTGTGGCAAGGTCCACCTAACTACGGATGCGTGGACCAGTAAGCACGGTCAGGGACGTTATATCTCCCTAACAGCACACTGGGTAAATGCAGTGGCGGCTGGGCCTGAGGCAGATAGCAGTTTGGCGCATGTCCTTCCACCACCGAGGATTGCAGGGCGCTTCAGTTTGCCTCCTGTTGCTAACTCCTCCTACTCCGCTTCCTCATCCTCTACCGCCTCCTCATCCGGTCAGCGTAACACCTTCACCACCAACTTCAGCACAGCCAGGGGTAAACGACAGCAGGCAGTTTTAAAACTTTCCTGTTTTGGGGAAAAAACCCACACCGCGCAGGAGTTGTGGAGGGACATGGAACAACAGACCAATGAGTGGTTGCTGTCAGTGAGCCTCAAGCCCGGCCTGGTGGTGTGCGATAATGGGCGAAATCTCGTAGCAGCTCTGGGCCTAGCCGGTTTGACGCACATCCCTTGCCTGGCGCATGTGCTGAACTTGGTGGTCCAGAGGTTCCTTAAAAATTACCCCAATATGCCAGAGCTGCTGCAGAAAGTGCGGGCTGTGTGTGCGCACTTTCGGCGTACTCACCCTGCTGCTGCTCGCCTGTCAGCGCTGCAGCGTATCTTCGGCCTTCCCGCTCACCGCCTCATATGTGACGTGCCCACAAGGTGGAACTCCACCTTGCACATGCTGGCCAGACTGTGCGAGCAGCAGCAGGCGATAGTGGAGTTTCAGCTGCAGCAATCATGCGTGAGTCACTCTGCGGAACAGCACCACTTCACCACCAATAACTGGGCCTCCATGCGAGACCTGTGTGCCTTGTTGCGCTGTTTCGAGTACTCCACCAACATGTCCAGTGCCAATGACGCCGTTCTCAGCGTTACTATCCCAGTTCTTTGCCTCCTTGAAAAAACGCTTCGGGCGATGATGAAAGAGGATGTGGCACAGGAGGATGAGGAGGAGGAGGAGGAAGCGCGATCATTTCAAAGGCTTTCAGGGCAGTCTTTCACAAGTGGCTACGAGGGTGGGTTCCTGCACCAACAAACGGCAGGTACACAATTGTCCGGCAGAAAGGGCACAGTTCTGGAGGATGACGAGGTGGAGGAGGAGATGGAGGAGGAGGAGGAGGAGGAGCCATTTTCACAGCAGGGTGGCACCCAGACCAGCTCGTGGCCATCACTGGTGTGTGGCTGGGGGGATACAGAGGACACAGACGATACACCTCCCACAGAGGACAGCTTTTCTTTGCCTCTGGGCAGCCTGGCACACATGAGCGATTACATGCTGCAGTGTTTCCGCAATGACCGCCGAGTTGCCCACATTTTAACTGGTGCTGATTACTGGGTGGCCACCCTGCTGGATCCCCATTACAAGGACAACGTACCGTCCTTAATTCCCTCACTGGAGCGGGATCGTAAGATGCGCGAGTACAAGCGCACGCTGGTAGACGCGCTGCTGGTGGCATTCCCACCTGACAGTGGGCGTATGGTGGAAGCACAAGGCGAAGACAGAGGAGGAGGAAGAGGCCGCCAACGCAGCCGGGCACCGGCAGCACCTCAGAAGGCAGGGTTAGCATGGCTGAAATGTGGAAAAGCTTTGTCAGCACGCCACAACAACCAGCACCACCAGCTGAGATGGAACGTCTTAGCAGGAGGCAGCATTTCACCAACATGGTTGAGCAGTATGTGTCCACAGGCCTACACGTACTGGATGACGGGTCTGCCCCCTTTAACTTCTGGGTCTCCAAATTGGGCACATGGCCTGAGCTTGCCCTTTATGCCTTGGAGGTGCTGGCCTGCCCTGCAGCCAGTGTATTATCTGAACGTGTATTTAGCACGGCAGGGGGTGTTATCACAGACAAGCGCAGTCACCTGTCCAGAGCCAATGTGGACAAGCTCACGTTCATTAAAATGAACCAGGCATGGATCCCACAGGAATTGTCCGTACCTTGTGCAGAATAGACATGTATACCGGTGTTGTGACAAAAACTGTCCGGCCATCGGATTGTGTCCGTCCCATACTGCGAAGGCGCAGTGCTTGCGCAGTACAGAGGACAAGGAGATTCACAAAATCTCCGAAGATGAACGGCGCCTGCGCCGTGAGTGCAGGTTCAAGCCCCACCATCCAAGTGGACATACGGTAGCACATAGTAACAGGGCCCCTCACGGGCTCGCTTCGATCGCCGCGCTTCGGGCACGGCCTCACTTGGCTCGGCTTGAACCACGGATGGTGTGGCCTTCACCTGAACTCACCACGCAGGCGCCGTTCGTCTTGGGAGATTTTCGAAATCCCCTTGTCCTACATACTGAGCAAGCGCAGTACAGGGTGGACACTATTTGACGGGGGACAGAATTCGCCACATCACCGGCCTTACCCAGCCATTGTTGTATTTTTGAACCAGTGTTGGCTACCTCGTCCTCCTCCTCCGCCGCTTCCACCTACACAGCCACATCCACCGCCACCTCAACCTCCTACTCCATATGGACCTCGTCCTCCTAGGTCAAGATTATAATTTTTATTTAATTTTTTTGTAGCGCACAGATCCTTTCCCCCTTACCTGCCTTTATGTTGTTGGCTCCTCGCAGGAGGGAGAAAGGCACACCGCACTACCAGCCCGTACCCTCCTATATAAAGAGGTTGAGCGGTGTACTTGACGGGCCGTGTCCACAGCCGGAGTCAAAACCCCTCCAGAGGATGATTCTCACCTCTACTGTAGGTAGAGGCAAGTCCTTTAATTCCCAGTAAAGTCAATGTCCACACCAGCTGAAATTACAACTCTTATTCTCTCATGGCAAAATAAACTCTACTCGGATAGAAAAGGTTAGAGCAAAGAAACAGGACAGCTTAAGGTGTGGAGGAGGTCCAGGCACAAACGTAGCACATTCACTTCACTGCTTAGGTTTCTCAAACAGTTTTAGGTGCACGGTCTCTGCCACAGACCTTGAGGTTGGTCTCTGCCACAGACCGGGTGTACAAGGCCCCTGCCACGGACCTGGAGAACTTTGGTCTCTGCCACAGACCAGGGTGTATAAGGCCCCTGCCACGGGCCGGGTGAATAAGGCCTCTGATACAGTCAAGATGACCTTGAGCTTCTCCTTCTACGAACCTAGCCCATATCAAGGGGAAGACATCTCTCCAGGGAGTCAACAGACCCTTCCTTCACCGTGACTCCCGCATCGGTCCATCAAAATGATCCTCCCTTCCCTGGAACATGGTCCCCTACACGAGGCGGCACCCTAAGACTCCTCGACCCTTAGCGGACTCCAGACGAAGGCTCTGGACTCCAGGCTTTACTCCCGCACCTAGGCCTCCATACCCAGGGCAGCAGGAACTCAAGGATAGTACCTCACCCTGGGCTAAAGGTACCCGAGATGGAACAGGAACACATGCACCCAGGCCGAAGGCACCTGGGCGTGGACCCCACTGGACATCAGCCCCCAGGCCAAAGGTCTGCCCCTTTTATATGCTCTCCCGGCATGCACAGCAGGTTCCCCGCCCCGCTTTACTACTGCCAAGAGGGGACACAAAAGGCACAGCACTGTATCGGTGGTTCAACCCTAGCCTACCATGGCAGCGCCACCTGTAGGCCGCAGGGAACTGCACACCAATACTGTCCCCCGAGGACAAAATGGTCCATGAATCCTACAGAATTAGGGTGTTTGAGCCTATTTACCACTCAAACACTTCCCTTAAATTTAGCACCCCGCTACATTTTTATTTCAAAGTATTTTATTTTCCCACTAGCTTATCCATTAAATTGAATAATTTATTCCAGAAAGGGCATATTCTGGGGCATTCCCACCATATGTGTGGCATCGTGCCGTTGAGTTTCTGAGGTTCTTAATGACTTCCCGTACCTCTTCTGCTGAAAAGGGGGCCTCCAGCATATTTTTTTATTTTTTTATTTTTTTATGTTATTTTAAGTTATTTCCCTATCCACATTTGTTTGCAGAGCACTTGCCATGCTCTTAACAACATTTTGCTGCCATTTGCAGCCCTCTAGCCCTTTCCATTACTTTTTTAGAGCCTTTTTAGTCCTTAGAAGTCCGGGTCCCCATTGACTTCAATGGGGTTTGGGTTCGGGTCCGGGTTCGGGTTAAAGTTAGGTCCCGAACCCAAACTTTTTTCCAAAGTTGGCCGAACCCGTCGAACCCGAACATCCAGGTGTCCGCTCAACTCTAACCAACAGGCATTTGCAGCACTTACAGCGGGCGGAGTGTGCCTCCTGCACATTATACACCTGAAGTTAGCCCGTATTGCTGTGTTTTCCTGGTGTGCTACACCAACAGGCATTTGCAGCACTTACAGCAGGCGTAGTGTGATTCCTGCTAAATATACTCCTGAAGCTAGGCCTTATTGCTGTGTTTTCCTAGTGTGTTACACCAACAGGCATTTGCAGCACTTACAGCAGGCGTAGTGTGATTCCTGCAAAATATACTCCTGAAGCTAGGCCTTATTGCTGTGTTTTCCTAGTGTGTTACACCAACAGGCATTTGCAGCACTTACAGCGGGCGGAGTGTGCCTCCTGCACATTATACACCTGAAGTTAGCCCGTATTGCTGTGTTTTCCTGGTGTGTTACACCAACAGGCATTTGCAGCACTTACAGCAGGCGTAGTGTGATTCCTGCAAAATATACTCCTGAAGCTAGGCCTAATTGCTGTGTTTTACTAGTGTGTTACATCAACAGGCATTTGCAGCACTTACAGCAGGCGTAGTGTGATTCCTGCAAAATGTACTCCTGAAGCTAGGCCTTATTGCTGTGTTTTTCTAGTGTGTTACACCAACAGGCATTTACAGCACTTACAGCGGGCGGAGTGTGCCTCCTGCACATTATACACCTGAAGTTAGCCCGTATTGCTGTGTTTTCCTGGTGTGTTACACCAACAGGCATTTGCAGCACTTACAGCGGGCGGAGTGTGCCTCCTGCACATTATACACCTGAAGTTAGCCCGTATTGCTGTGTTTTCCTGGTGTGCTACACCAACAGGCATTTGCAGCACTTACAGCAGGCGTAGTGTGATTCCTGCTAAATATACTCCTGAAGCTAGGCCTTATTGCTGTGTTTTCCTAGTGTGTTACACCAACAGGCATTTGCAGCACTTACAGCAGGCGTAGTGTGATTCCTGCAAAATATACTCCTGAAGCTAGGCCTTATTGCTGTGTTTTCCTAGTGTGTTACACCAACAGGCATTTGCAGCACTTACAGCGAGCGGAGTGTGCCTCCTGCACATTATACACCTGAAGTTAGCACGTATTGCTGTGTTTTCCTGGTGTGTTACACCAACAGGCATTTGCAGCACTTACAGCGGGCGGAGTGTGCCTCCTGCACATTATACACCTGAAGTTAGCCCGTATTGCTGTGTTTTCCTGGTGTGTTACACCAACAGGCATTTGCAGCACTTACAGCAGGCGTAGTGTGATTCCTGCAAAATATACTCCTGAAGCTAGGCCTTATTGCTGGTTTTCCCATCTCCCTGCAGGCCATTAGAATGTCTGGAAGGCAAAAAAGGAGAGGCAGACAGTCAGGAGCCAATAAAAGAGGGCAAGCAGGCTCTGTGTCTAGAGACAACAGTGATGGTCGTGGACACGGTGCATCGCCATCAGCACATGGCCATGGGACACGCTTGTCCTTCTTTTCGACAGCTGGACGTGTTGAGCAGCATCATGCCAAAGACTTGGTAGAGTGGATGACCAAGCCCTCTTCATCCTCCTCATCCTCTCTCACCCAGGCTCAGGGTACTGGCACAGCAGCTGCCAAAGCGTCCTCTTCCCTGGTATCAATGTCATCATCAGTCACTCCTTGCCTAGACCAACCATGTCCTCCTGAGGAGTCCCCCGAACTGTTTGAGCACAGTGTTGGGTACATGCTCCAGGAGGATGCCCAGCGTTTCGAAGGGTCTGATGATGATACCCAGCTAGAGGAAGGCAGTAGCGTGAGAGCAGAGAGAGGGGATTCTCAAGAAGGACACCAATCTGGCAGTCATGTTCCAGCAGCTGCAGCATACTGCCAGATTGGCTCCAGTGATGAGGAGGGAGGGGATGATGAGGTCACTGACTCCACGTGCGTGCCTAATATGAGAGAGGAGGAGGAGGAGGATGAGGAGGAGGCACATCTCCAACGAGGCAGGATGTCCTCGAGGGGCCAGCGTAAGGGCAGCACACCGACGGAATCACACCGCAGAGCTCCGCCTGTGCAGGGCGCTGCCTCTGCCCGTTATTCAAAAAGTTCTTTGGTGTGGGCCTTTTTTGAGTCGAGTGCATCAGATCGCACAGCTGCTGTTTGCAACATATGTCTCAAGCGTATATCGCGTGGCCAAAACTTCACCCGCTTGGGCACCACATGCTTGACCAGACATATGTTGACCTGCCATGCAGCTCGTTGGCAAGCCTACCTTAAAGACCCACACCAAAGAACAAAGCGGACCTCTCCTTGCACAGCATCAGCTGGGATCTCCAACCCCACTATACCTTCAGTCCTCTCTGAAACCTGCACTGAGAGGAATGAAGGTGTAGAATTAGGTGTGTCACAGCCAAGTACTTGCGGGCACTCTGCTAGCAGTACACCGATGTCCGATTCTAGCAGGCAAATTTCCCTGCCCCAGCTGCTGGACCGTCGAAAGAAGTTCACTCCCAGCCATCCACATGCCCAGCGGTTGAATGCTAGCTTGGCTAAATTGCTAGCGCTTCAACTGCTGCCTTTTCAGTTAGTAGACTCGGCCCCCTTCCGTGAGTTTGTGCAATGTGCGGTTCCTCAGTGGCAGGTTCCCAAACGCCACTTTTTCTCACGGAATGCGATTCCGGCTCTCTACCGGCATGTGGAAGGCAATGTCTTGGCCTCGCTGGACAGGGCGGTCAGCGGTAAGGTGCATATTACCGCTGACTCATGGTCCAGCAGGCATGGACAGGGACGTTACCTTTCTTTCACGGCCCATTGGGTCACTCTTTTGGCAGCTGGGAAGGATGCAGGACAAGGTGCAGTAGTGTTGGAGGTTGTAACGCCTCCACGTCTCCAAAATGCTACTAATGGTTGTGACACACCTCTCTCCTCCACCCCCTCCTCTTCTTCTTCCTCCATGGCCTCTTCCTGTGCTTTGTCCTCGGAACCAGCGGTGCTCAGTAGGTGTTCAAGGGACTACGCAAGTACGCAGGCAAAAAGATGCAATGCCGTGCTTGCGCTGGTGTGTTTGGGGGACAGGAGCCACACTGGGGCAGAGGTTCTGTCTGCTCTGCAGGGGCAGGCCGAGAGGTGGTTGACGCCACGCCAGCTTAAGGCAGGAATGGTGGTTTGCGACAATGGCACCAACCTCCTCTGCGCCCTCCGACAGGGACAACTGACCCATGTGCCCTGTGTGGCTCACGTCCTTAACCTGGTGGTGCAGCGGTTCTTGGGCAGGTACCCGGGCTTACAGGATGTCCTGAGGCAGGCCAGGAAAGTCTGTGTGCATTTCCGCAGATCTTATAATGCCAGTGCTCGCCTGGCTGAGCTGCAAAAAGGAGTTGAACCTGCCCAAGAACCGCCTTATATGTGACATGCCCACCAGGTGGAACTCAACGTTGGCCATGCTGCAGCGGCTGCACACGCAGCAGAGGGCCATCAATGAGTACCTGTGCGACTACGGCACCAGGACAGGGTCAGGGGAGCTCAGGTTTTTTTCACCACGCCAGTGGGGCATGATCAGGGATGCATGCTCTGTCCTGGCACCATTTGAGGAGGCCACGATGATGGTGAACAGTGACAGTGCATGCATCAGTGACACTGTACCTCTTGTCCATCTGTTGGAACATACGCTGCGTGCAATAATGGACAGGGCACTTGAGGCAGAACAGAGGGAGGAAGAGGAGGACTTCCTTGCCTCTCAAGGCCCCCTTTACCCAGACAGTGTTCCTTCTGTCCCACCCATCGCACAGGAAGAGGAGGAGGAGGAGGAGGAGGATTGTGTCAGCATGGAGGTGGAGCCTGGCACTTAGCATCATCAGCAGCAGTCTTTTAGGGATGATTTACAGTCCCAAGAAACCCGTGGACTTGTACGTGGCTGGGATGAGGTGGCTGCGGATCATGTCGTCCTTAGTGACCCAGAGGACTCCGGACCGAATGCCTCAGCTAACCTACGCTGCATGGCCTCCCTGATCCTGCAAAGTCTGCGGAAGGATCCTCGTATTCTTCGGATCAAGGAGAGGGACCATTACTGGCTGGCCACTCTCCTTCATCCACGGTACAAGGGTAAGGTTGCGGACCTTATCTCAGTGTTTCTCAACTCCAGTTCTCAAGGCGCACCAACAGGTCATGTTTTCAGGATTTCCCTCAGATGAAACAGCTGTGGTAATTACTAAGGCAGTGAAACTGATTACATCCCCTGTGCAAAATAATGGAAAGCCTGAAAACATGACCTGTTGGGGCGCTTTGAGGACTGGAGTTGAGAAACCCTGCCTTATCTTACCGTCGCAGAGGGAGCAGAGGATGAGACAACTCCGGGAGGCCTTGCAGAAAGGTCTGTGCAACGCGTTCCCAGAGACTGGGAGGTTACAAACTCCTGGTCCTGGACAACGAGTTGCTGAGGCTTCGGTCAGTCAAAGAAGGAGCGGTGGGGAAGGTGGCCGTCTGACCGATGCGTTCAGACAATTCTTTAGTCCGCAGCCCCAAGGTATGATCGGTTCCAGCAACCATCGCCAGCGTCTGATATACATGGTGCAGGAATACATATGGGGCAAGGTCAGACTTGGACACCTTCCCCACCGAAAATCCTCTGGCTTACTGGGTCTTGAGGATGGATCACTGGCCAGAGCTTGCACAGTATGCAATTGAGCTACTGGCCTGTCCTGCATCCAGCGTTCTTTCAGAACGCACATTCAGTGCTGCTGGAGAATTTGTCACGGATCACAGGGTGCGCCTGTCCACCGACTCGGTTGATCGACTGACCTTCATAAAGATGAACCAGTCTTGGATCACCACCAGCTACCAAACACCTGAAGCTGATATAACAGACTCATTTATTTTCAAATGTCACATCCCTTCAAGACTGATGCTGATGGTTAGTGACTGTCCTGTTATTTTGAATGACTATCCTCCTCCTCCTCAATGATCCGATTGATGATGATAGCTTGGAAGAACATTTTTGTTTCTGGGTGCCGCCACCAGTGGCTAAGGCCCAATTTTTCAGCCCCTGTTTAACAGGGGCATGTAATTAAAAACTTTTATGCAATGCTTTGCAGCAGGGCTCATTCCTGCACTCCAACTAAAGTATCTGGGAGAGGTTGCAGTGTCGTAGCACCAGTGGCTAAGGCCCAATTTTTCAGCCCCTGTTTAACAGGGGCGTGTAATTAAAATTTTTGATGCAATACTTTGCAACAGGGCTCATTGCTGTGCTCCAAGTACAGTATCTGTGAGGGGTTGCAGTGTTGTGGCACCAGTGCCTAAGGCCCAATTTTTCTGCCCCTGTTTAACAGGGGCATGTAATTACAATTCTTGATCTAATAATTCACAGCAGGGCCCATTCATGCGCCCACCAAGAGTAACTGTGAGGGCTCACAGTGTTGTGGCAACACCAACATGTAAGGGGCAAATTTCAGCAGAGTATATACGGCAGGCCCCTACTTTCAAACATCCAACTTACAAACGACTCCTCCTTGCAAACGGAAGGATTCAACAGGAAGTGAGAGGAAACCTACCCCTAGGAAGGCAAATTCTCTCCTGTAAGAGTTAATATGGGAAAAAAAAGTGTCTCCTCTCCACTGATGCTTTATCACCAATTCTTGTTTCAATAAAAACCCCAAATTTTCAAAAAACATTTGTCATTAGGACGGAAAGTGAGGTGAACTGTTCTGAACAGGTGCACACTGCACAGACAGCAAATCAAATGTTACAGAGGTGATAACCCTTCCCTATGTTTTCCAAAAAGCTTAAAAATAGATTTTTTTGGCTGGAGCTACACTTAAACAATGTACCTGTTCAAAATTACAAACAGATTCTACATAAGAACAAACCTACAGTCCCTGTCTTGTATGCACCGCCTGTATACGGCTGTTCAGAGTATATAGGGCCTTTTTTATTTTGTGTGCGGGGTTCCCCTTAATATCCATACAAGACCCAAAGGGGCTGGTAATGGGCTGGGGTGGGGGGGGTGTGATGGGGTAGCTATGCCATTTTTCTTAAAGATTTTCATCCATATTACCGGGACCAGACATTACATTAAAGCCGCAAGCAGTTTTAAATGGCTTTTTTTCCTTTAGAAATGTAATTTTGTGCAGGGACAGTTCTAAACACGGGAAACACGTGGCACTTCACAGGCATACTTTAGACACCCCCCAGGTACGATATTTAAAGGAATATTTGACTTTTTTTTTCACTTTATGCATCATTAAAATGACTGCTCCCGAAAAACAGACGTTTTTAAAACTTA
This sequence comes from Rana muscosa, assembly GCA_029206835.1. Classification (NCBI taxonomy): domain Eukaryota; kingdom Metazoa; phylum Chordata; class Amphibia; order Anura; family Ranidae; genus Rana; species Rana muscosa. Next base: position 249,266,426 of record CM055117.1, on the reverse strand, counting down.
TTTTTGCATTGATACATGTCCCCTGGTGCAGAACCCGGGTTCCCAAACCCTTTTTAGGACAATAACATGCATAATAGTCGTTATAATTAGCACTTTAGATTTCGAACGTTCGCATCCATTGTATTTAATAGGGTTCTAACGTTCGTGCGAACTTTCGGTCCATTCGCGGGTTCTGGTGCGAACCGAACCCGGGGGTGTTCGGCTCATCACTATTCCTGAATATCCCCACACCCGATTCGTGTCTATGTGCAATGTCCTTCCTACTTAAGAAGTACATATGGCAGGGGAAGAGAGCCAGATGTTTCCATGAGCTTCTCATTAAACACAGAACAGTTGGTGGCATTGGAATGGTTATTATATTAGATTATTATACAGCAACTCACTTTGGCCAACTAAAATATTGGTTTAGTATGGATGAGACCCCACTATGGATCGTCATTGAACAATATCTCACTAAAACCACCAATCTGAGTCACCTCCTACTTGCAGACCTTTGGCAACCATTGTCGATTACTGATTTGCCTATCACCACCAAGGCATCCGTCTTGGCATGGAGAACATATCAATGGCAACCCCAGTGCCCCAGAGACACTTTTGAACAGATTTAATTTACCGCCCACAACATACTTTACATAACTCCGTATTAGACATTTCTTTTTTTTTGTGTTTACAAACGATTTTTATTATTGTAAAAGGTCAAAAGATAGTACAGACGTGTAATCAAAACATAGATACAACTGATTTTTCATGCATGAACATAATATGATGTGAATGGTACATATAAGGAGGATCTAGCAATACAATATAAAAACAATAAAGATGCAATTTAGGTATGTATGTTTCCTGTCAGGTTATATAGTTGGGGGGGGGGGGGAAGAAACACAAATTCAATTTATAATGATGATCATTATTAGGTGATATCCTGTGATATTTAAGGAAGTGGTATGTCCCATGGGGACCATTTTTTATTGAAAATGTGCATAGTATCGGAGAGTGTATGGTAGATACGCTCTGAGAGTTTAATTTGATCCATTCTATTTAATACCTGGGACCAGGTGACTGTTGGTGAGTGCCAATTAAATGCTATCATCCAGTGGATGGAGTTAAACAGTGTATGTATTAGTCTAATATGCTGTATGGGTACATTTGGTATAGGTGCAAACAACAAACACATCTTAGGAGTGAGGGGAATTTTTTTACCTGTTATATGTTGGACCCTTGTGGCTGCTTGTAGCCATATGGGTCAACCCAGAGAGATTTCTCCCTTAAATATAGTGGTGGCTCAGTCATACCAATTGTGGCACCGTTAAAATAAATTTGACTTAATTTCTCCCCCCCCTTAGCATCCTTTATAGGAGATCCCCCCAGCCTTCAGAAATAGCAGCTCTTGATATATATAGAAACTACATAACCTCACTTCATTAAAATCCCTATCCCTAAATAATACATTTCGCCCTTTTTCAGATTTATGTGAATTATACAATTTCCCTATTTCAGAACAACTCCTCTATACCCAAATTGAAAAACTCTACCAAAAGTACTTCTATCTAACTTTACATCCCCCACACTCCCAATTTGAACAAATCTGCATCTCCTCACCGAGAGATAGGGGATTGATCTCTCGTATTTACCGCTGTTTAAATGAATTCTCTCTTTTAGAAAAGTCAAAACCAATGCTCCAATGGGAAATTGACTTGGACCAATCCTTTACACCACCAGAATGGACCTCTATGATCCAAAACCTACTGAAATGTACTCGCTCAATTTCAACAAGAGAAACAGCCATAAAGTTACACACCAGATGGTACCTTACTCCGTACAAAATAAACACATTTTATCCATCGGTATCGCCCACATGTTATAGAGGATGTCCGGATCAGGGTACCATCTTACACGTATTAGACATTTCTTAAGGTCCTCTCCCATACCCAAAGTGCGCCTACACCCTAGGGTGTGGCACTTGTTGTCACATCCGGCCAAACCCCCAAAAAAGGCATTTCACTCTTGTATCCTCTGCTGTGAAATAAGACCACATTTTCTAAAACTATGTTGAAGTGGGATGACGACCTCCATACATCCTTCACCAACGCTCAATGGCAACATGCCATAAAATACTCTTATAAGCATTGGAAATTGGCCTTGAAAAACTATACAAAATGGTATTTCACACCATATAAACTAGATGAATTGTATCCTGAATGCTCACCCACATGCTGGAGGGGATGTGGCCAGACAGGTATTTTTTTCCAAATATCAAGCTTTTGGCGGAAAATATTTCAAATACTATCAGATATTACTGGTATCCTCAGTGAACTGACCCTAGCCTAGCTATATTAAAGTGAATGTAAACCCTCACATATACCCAGTGAAGTGAACAGCCTCAGATGATACACAGGGATGAAACAAATCTCTCTACATAAGTTTTACTTACATATTTTCTGTCTTCAGCTTTATATATTTTTTATAAAGTCCAGATCATGTTAGAGATTTTCTCTTCCTGTTCAGCACTGCAGTGAAGCCTGGCCATACAGCCAAGACAGCTAATGGGAGGAAATGCACTAATCCCCCTCCACATAGGTAGAGATTTTCAGAGCTGTTTTGTTGAATATTTCAGCTTTCTGCTAATCTATTTATAGAACCTTCCCCAACACAAAACTCAGGATGCTTTTATCTCAGTTGACAAAGAACTTGACAGAAGTTATCAGGCTTATAACAGAAGAATGGAGCAGGAGAAAGCAATGGGACATAGTGCTTTGAAGAGAGATAAGAAAACACTACAGATATATGTGCCCAGCTCAAATTTTATGAATCAGGGTTTACATCCACTTTAAACCTAGGTATTGATAGCTTCCCTCACCCCTACCGTAAGTTCTTGGCAAATCATCTGGCAGGTAAATTAACTATCATGGAAATGGAAGAAAGAACTAGCCCCCAACACCTCAGACACTGTCTGTTTTATCGACCAACACTACTTATATGAAAGAATACTAGCCCTACAATCTGACACACTACCTATCTTTGAGAAACATTGGAAACCATGGCTTGACATTACCAAACCTTGGTCCAGCCCACAAGGAAATCCTTGTGGGCTGGATCCTTATGAAACAATTAAGTTTGGTCCACAATAGCAGCTGAACCACCTCTGGCCTCTAAGTAGCAGGATTTTCAGACTCCCCCAGGTGTAATCCAAAGATGGTATCCTCAATTTAAAATACAAAAGAGGCCAGTGCATTATCGTTAAAATATAGAAATTTATTGTAGGTAAACATCAGGGTACTCACACTTTATAGGTGCTTGCAGCGAACTAGGCTATAGAAAATCCTCCTAAGGAAGACACGTGATCACCCTGTGTCGTCACGCGTAGGGAAGGGGTCAGGACAGTGGAGGAGACAGTCAATTGCTCTCTGAGCTAGCTGCTGATTCACACAAACCTGCAAACCATTTGGAGAGGATTTTAACATTGTATGTTTTCTATAGCCTGGTGCGCTGCAAGCACCTATAAAGTGTGTGTACCCTGATGTTTACCTACAATACATTTCTATATTTAAACGATAATGCACTATCTGGCCTCTTTTGTATTTTAAATTGAGGATACCATCTTTGGATTACACCTGGGAGAGCCTGCAAATCCTGCTATTTAGAGCCCAGAGGTGGTTCAGCTGCTATCGTGGCCCAAACTTAATTGTGCAGTCACACAATTGGAGGTGAGCACAGTCACACGGGGGGAGCACGTGTTTGAAGTCATGGTTAATATTATTTGCATCATCATCATCACAGAGTCACTTTATGGGACATTATATTATAAATATAGTTTTTCCCTGTGGACTTGCTGAAAATAAGTTTTGAATATATATATATATTTAAGTCCAAAATGCAGCGCTTCAGTGAAAAAACATATATGTGTCAAAGTCCATATAATGGAATCAATATGAGATGAAAAACTGGTATGAACACCTGCACCAAGCTTCAGTGTGCAGGAAGAAAAACACACAGGAGTCCCTGCATTTTGATGTTGATAATATCCACCATACATCTATCAAGTTAGGAGTGTTGCCTTTTGTCATCGCCCACCTGCATCCTATGATCACATTGCCTGATTGTCATATATTTCTGGTAAGCAGACTGAGTGCACGTTGGTGTGGTGTGTTTTTCTTCCTGCACACTGAAGCTTGGTGGAGGTGTTCATACCAGTTTTTCATCTCATATTGATTCCATTATATGGACTTTAACACATACCTGTATATGTTTTTTCACTGAAGCGCTGCATTTTGGACTTTCATACTTGTGTTTGCTGAATCAACAAACTGTGCTAGCTGCTTTATTATTATTTGTTTTCTTAGTTAGCGCAGATATCCGTGCACCCCCTTTTTTTATATATATATATATTTTCCCTTAAGAAGTCACGTGGTGTGACGTAACATCGTAGGGGGTGCGAGAGGCTGACGCAGACCTGAAGTGACGTAAGAAGGCGTTGGAAACACAGCGATTTCACTGTTTGCTTGTTTTTATGATTTTCTATGTAAGAGTCCACCCTTATAGTGCCCAATAAAGTTGTTTTGGATTAATTTTAACATACAACACTATTGGAGGCCTCTTCTTCTCTCCTCCCCCATTCTCTTGCCCCATATTTTGTAGAATATCATGATAGGCTAGTAGAAGAAATTGACCACCTGCAGGAACAGCTGTAACTGACAGCTAGAGCCACCACGGAGTCAGAGCGATTAGAAAAGAGGACTTGGAGAAAACATAGTTCGAGGCTGGATCACATGCATGTTCAATAAATGTGAATTGCTACATATATTGAGGTGAGAGTTCTGGGAGACCAGTCTGTGGACAACATACATCATCCCCTTTTTCACTGTGGATACTTCATAAGGGACCTGTTTATTCCCCATAGACTGTTATTTATCTCACAGGAAGGCCCATAATCCATCAAGTTATTTACCTGGACCACTTGTCCATACACTATAGCTATTATAGCTATTGCATAAGACTTTTTTAATATCGCTACAGCTGTGGGACATTATGTATTGATCGTCTTCACCCCCCTTTTTTACATGCATAGTAGCCTATTATGCTTTACCTTTGCAGGGAGACATAGAGGAAGTAAACCCCATCAGGGTTTACTTCCTCTTTAACAGGGTGTTATTTGTAGTGTGATATCACTCTTTAGCGCAAGATCACCTTTGCATTTATATTTTGATTTTGTGTATGGTGAACACTGTTAGATTTTGCAGCTTTTGAGTTTTTTATCATTTTTCTGTAGTATTCACATTCACTATCTACTCACAGTAGCGCGAAAGACCTATTCACATTTTACACACACAAATGTATTTTTGAGCTTTGGGGTGCACACCCTAATGCAATAGGCTGAGCACACCTATGCCCAACATAAAGCGTTTTTGGGTATTGATACACTTTAGTATGGGAAAACAAGCTATAATAGACATCAGGAGATCTGGTAAAGTACTGGATGGTCCTTTTTGAAGAGTTTCCAGTCCATCTATGAAGGTTTGGTATTGGGACTTACCTACACCCTTACATAGTAAACTATCCTTTCATAGCAATACCAATTTTTTTTTAAATTATTTATCTCTGCTAGCTCTTTGCAATCTGTAAGATAATATATACGCACACACACTGATACTAAGTGCCATGAATTATAGTTTTTGGTGTCTTTCAGACTTACAAGTCTTGCTAACTTATTGCACTCATCTTAAAGTCAAACTCTTCTCCCACATGTAGTTTTAAAAAAAAAAATCACTTAAAGTGACCTTGTTGTCAGCCAAACAAGTTTAAACCACAAACATCTGCAAAAGACTATTAGAAATATTTACCAGTATGACAGGTGGTGACACCAGGATGATCACTCATGCAAAGCTATGGCTGCCATTGTAGTCTAATGCTTCTAGCTAAGACACCTAACTCCACCTTCTGACTGCTACTTTACTAATATGCCCTGTGTACTCACTGGCAGAGAGAATCAGAGAACCCAAGCAATATACTAAAAAACAAAACCTACCTCTACATCTATTTTTTTGACTTTGGCCATGCTTATAGTCTTCATCCTCTTACTAGTTGTGGTGCAGTAAAGCAAAACATGTTCATCTTCACTGCCATTTACTTCATCATAACCAGGGCAGTTCCTGCTATGGAAGGATCAAATCCACTTTTACAGGAGTAAACAGTTTTTCCACAGTTCCTATTTTACTTTAAAATTGTTCTAAAACGTTTTTCCATTTTAGGTCAAAAGTGTTCAATATCCTTGGCCATGACTATATTCCTTCTTCAAATATATCCTCCTTCAAAATTGTGTTATATCCTCAATGATGGATATACTCTATGAAATAATGAAAAAGTGCAATTTAAAATTAGATTTGAAAACTTAGTATTAAAGTTTTGTTTTGTAGAGTGATGGAATCCTATTTAAAAACAATATATTTAAAAAAAAGTTAATGATTTTTAAAATCTGCAAGCTATTTAAATGGATAGATTGTTGCTGCAGTTAATAAAAAGACATGAACAATATAAAATAACCATTGTTGTGATTGTTCTAAAAAAAGATTCAAAACAACACCTGCAAGTATAATCTAGAAGCATTATTACTTATTCATCACAATGCCAGACACAGCTAAGGCTTGCAATGTCTCATTATTTGCAAGTACAAGCAGCTGCTAAACAAAAGCTAAGCTTCATTTCAATTATAAACCTTGCATAGTGTTCATTTTTAATCACATTGCAAAAATGAGCATTTATACAGTATAGAGGATTGTATTTTAGAAAATCTTGGAAATGGATTCTAGCTTGAGGGGCAACTGAAAACTGATCCACTTGATCTCTTTTTTGAAATTACGGAAGAACAGTCAGAAACAGTTTAAATTTTACTTCATGTATATATTTAAAAAAAAAACACTTGGCATACCCTCCTGACACCCACACAAGTTCATCCAAATTCCAAGCCAAATAATCAGTGTATTCAGACAATCTGCTCAACACACATGTGCACTTAGCAATGTGTTCACTTTATGCTGTGACAAGTTCCCTAAACATTTCAACACAGTGGTGTAGTGGGTAGCACTCTTGCCTAGCAGTAAAAAGGGTCGCTGGTTCAAATCCCAACCACGACACTACCTGCCTGGAGTTTGCATGTCCTCCCTGTGCCTGCATGGGTTTTCTCCGGGTACTCCAGTTTCCTCCCACACACCGACCGATGTGAATGTACAATGTATATGTAAAGCGCTGCGTAAATTTACGGCGCTATATAAGTACCTAAATAATAATAATTTCAACATTTTGATCATGTCACAATGACTTTGCATTTCTTGCTGAGACCCCAACTCAAAAGCCACAAGAATAAAGCCAGCATGTGATAAATAGGTGAGTGTGTTCAAAAACTATCTAGGCTTTTTGTTGATTGATTCAAAAAAGAAATAAATAAACACATTTTAAGTAATTTTTCCAGTGTTTACCATGACACAAACCTGTACTTTGTCCATGCAATACATTCTAATATTTTCAACACAACCAACTAATCCATTTGGCTGCCAGGGGCAGGAGAATCCAGCCTCTTTTAACTATACTGTTGCTGTATCTTACACAAGTCTAGCAAGTTTTTCTATTTATTAATAGGGATGGGCCTAATGGACCCCTGTTCGGTTCGCAGCAGAACTTTCAAACACCACAAACTTTCGAACCCGAATAACGAACCCCATTAAAGTCAATGGGACCCAAATGTCAAAAATCAAAAGTGCCCATTTTAACCACTTAAGCCCCGGACCATTTTGTAGCTAAAGGACCAGAGCTGTTTTCAGAATTTTGCACTGCGCTGCTTTAACTGTAAATTGTGCAGACATGCAATGTTGTACCAAAACAAAATTTGCATCCTTTTCTTCCCACAAATAGAGCTTTCTTTTCATGGTATTTGATTGCCTCTGCGATTTTAATTTTTTGCGATATAAACGGAAAAAGACCGAAAATTTTGAAATTTTTTTATATTTTCTACTTTTTGTTATAAGAAAAATCGAATAAACTCAATTTTAGTCATACATTTAGGCCAAAATGTATTCAGCCACATGTCTTTAGTAAAAAAAATGTCAATAAGCGTATATTTATTGGTTTGCGCAAAAGTTATAGCGTCTACAAACTAGGGTACATTTTCTGGAATTTACACAGCTTTTAATTTATGACTGCCTATCTCATTTCTTGAGGTGCTAAAATGGCAGGGCAGTACAACCCCCCCCCCCCGAATGACCCCATTTTGGAAAGTAGACACCCCAAGGAAATTGCTGAGAGGCATGTTGAGCCCATTGAATATTTTTTTTTTTGTCTCAAGTGATTGAATAATGACTAAAAAAAAAAAAAAATTACAAAAAGTTGTCACTAAATGATATATTGCTCACACATGCCATGGTTATATGTGGAATTGCACCCCAAAATACATTTTGCTGCTGCTCCTGAGTACGGGGATACCACATGTGTGGGACTTTTTGGGAGCCTAGCCAAGTACGGGCCCATGAAAACCAAGCACCGCCTTCAGGATTTCTAAGGGCGAAAATTTTTGATTTCACTCCTCACTACCTATCACAGTTTTGAAGGCCATAAAATGCCAAAATAGCACAAAACCCCCCCAAATTACCCCATTTTAGAAAGTAGACACCCCAAGGAAATTGCTGGGAGGCCTGTTGAGCCCATTGAATATTTTTTTTTGTCCCAAGTGATTGAATAATGACAAAAAAAAAAAATTACAAAAAGTTGTCACTAAATGATATATTGCTCACACATGCCATGGTTATATATGGAATTACACCCCAAAATACATTTTGCTGCTTCTCCTGAGTACGGGGATACCACATGTGTGGGACTTTTTGGGAGCCTAGCCGCGTACGGGACCCCGAAAACCAAGCACCGCCTTCAGGATTTCTAGGCACAAATTTTTGATTTCACTCCTCACTACCTATCACAGTTTCGAAGGCCATAAAATGCCAAAATAGCACAAAACCCCCCCAAATGACCCCATTTTGGAAAGTAGACACCCCAAGCTATTTGCTGAGAGGCATGGTGAGTATTTTACAGCTCTCATTTGTTTTTGAAAATGAAGAAAGAAAAAAATATATATATATATATATATATATATATATATATATATATATATATATTTTACATTTTCAAAACTTTGTGACAAAAAGTGAGATCTGCAAAATACTCACCATACCTCTCAGCAAATAGCTTGGGGTGTCTAATTTCCAAAATGGGGTCATTTGGGGGGGTTTTGTGCCATCTGGGCATTCCATGGCCTCCGAAACTGTGATAGGCAGTGAGAAGTGAAATCAAAAATTTACACCCTTAGAAAGCCTGAAGGCGGTGCTTGGTTTTGGGGTCCCGTACGTGGCTAGGCTCCCAAAAAGTCTCACACATGTGGTATCCCCGTACTCAGGAGAAGCAACAGAATGTATTTTGGGGTGTAATTCCACATATGCCCATGACATGTTTGAGCAATATATCATTTAGTGACAAATTTGTGCAAAAAATAAAAAATAAAAAAATAAATTGTCTTTTTTCCGCAACTTGTGTCAACATATAAAATATTCCATGGACTCGACATGCCTCTCAGTATATAGCTTGGGGTGTCTACTTTCCAAAATGGGGGGGTTTTGAACTGTTCTGGCATTTTATACACAACATTGGGAAGCTTACATCCACTCTTCTAACCACTTGAAGGCAAAGCCCTTTTTGACACTTTTTGTTTACATGAAAACATTTTTTTTTTTTGCAAGAAAATTATGTTGAACCCCCAAACATTATATATATTTTTAAAGCAAAGGCCCTACAGATTAAAATGGTGGGTTTTGCATTTTTTTTTCTACACAGTATTTGCGCAGCGATTTTTCAAACACATTTTTTGGGGAAAAAATACACTTTTTTTAATTTTAATGCACTAAAACACACTATATTGCCCAAATGTTTGATGAAATAAAAAAGATGATCTTAGGCCGAGTACATAGATACCAAACACGACAAGCTTTAAAATTTCGCACAAACGCGCATTGGCGACAAACTACATACATTTTAAAAGCCTTTAAAAGCCTTTACAGGTTACGCCGTTAGATTTACAGAGGAGGTCTACTGCTAAAATTACTGCCCTCGATCTGACCTTCGCGGTGATACCTCACATGCATGGTGCAATTGCTGTTTGACGCCAGACCGACGCTTGCGTTCGCCATTGGGCAAGAGCAGGGCAGGACAGGGGTGCTTTTTTTTTTTTATTATTAATTTTGCTTTTTTATTTTATTTTTAAACTGTTGCTTCCATATTTTTTATTTTTTTTTATCATTTTTATTGTTATCTCAGGGAATGTAAATATCCCCTATGATAGCAATAGGTAGTGACAGGTACTCTTTTTTGAAAAAACTGGGGTCTATTGGACCCTAGATCTTTCCTCTGCCCTCAAAGCATCTGACCACACCAAGATCGGTGTGATAAAATGCTTTCCCAATTTCCCAATGGCGCTTTTTATATCCGGGGGGGACATTCCCTCCCACTGCTTGTAAAAGCAGTCCAGAGGCTAATTAGCCACTAGTATTGATTTTACATGAAAGCCGGCCACTGGCTGAAAAGAATGATACCAAGATGATACCTAAACCCACAGGCATCATTCTGGTATAAACATTCAAAGTCCAGCAACATACCAGTACGTTGCTGGTCCTTGTTTTCCATGCAGCCTGTTGGCTGAACGAAAAAAAAAAGATTGATCGGTGGGTATGCCCACCATTAGAATACCGCCCTTCATCCACCCACTTCTAATGATGGGCATACATGCACCATTTATATATGCCGAAGCATGGGGGCATCTTCCCGCAAAAGTTATGCCGCGTACACATGGTCAGACTTTTCCACGGGCAAGCCTCCGTCGGAATTTCGACCGTATGTACGCGGCATTAGGAGCAAAATCGCTCCTCCGCTCCTCCGCCCCTGCTGCCCCAATGCTTCGGCATATATGCTTTTTTTTTAACTGTGGTGGTGAAATCACCTCCTACAGCACTGGAGTCACAGGGATCAGGCCTGTCTCTGCGAACGCTGCAGTTATGTGTGTTGTGTTTTGTAAGTGACAGTGATCGATCGATGCTGCACTTGGGTGGCCTGGGCTGGACGGAGGGGCAAAACGCAGGTGCTAGCAGGTATCTGGGCTGATCCCGCTAACACTGCATTTTTGGGAACCCTAAACTGCTGGGGACGCTAGTATAGATCTGATCAGATCAGATATTGATCTGTTCAGATACTATACCACTAAGGGAGGTGTATGCTTCACGCGTGGGTGTTAGCGTTACTGGCACTAACCTGACGCTGCCTGGGGTGTGACGCAGACCCTCTCTGATGCTAAAACATAATTGATATCACCCGCCGGGTGATCAGGGGGTTAAACCTTTATTGGGTTATATACGGCGGGTGCCCTGACACTATAAAAAGCAAACTAACTAACCAGCGTCACCCGTAACACTTATATGGTGATTACTGGTGAAAGGGTTAACTAGGGGCAATTAGGGGGTTAAAACCTTTATTAGGTAATATATGGGGGTACCTGACGCTATATAAAAACCTGACGTGAACCTAAAAAAAAATTACTGGCTACCTATCGGCATCACCGACACTAAGACAACGATCATAAAAACGATCGCTTAGCGACAGTGGTGATAGGGGGTGAAAGGGTTACTTGGGGGGCGATCAAGGGGGTTAAACCTTTATTAGATAATATATGGGGGCACCTGACGCTATAAAAACCTGCGGCGACCCTAAAAAAAATTACTGGCTACCGATCGGCATCACCGACACTAAGACAGCGATCAGAAAAACTATCGCTTAGCGACAGTGGTGATAGGGGGTGAAAGGGTTACCTGGGGGGTGATCAAGGGGGTTAAACCTTTATTAGGTAATATATGAGGGTACCCGACGCTATAAAAACCTGCGGCGAACCTAAAAAAAATTACTGGCTACCGATCGGCATCACCAACGCTAAGACAGCGATCAGAAAAACGATCGCTTAGCGACAGTTGTGATAGGGGGTGAAAGGGTTACCTGGGGGGTGATCAAGGGGGTTAAACCTTTATTAGGTAATATATGGGGGTACCTGACGCTATAAAAACCTGCGGCGAACCTAAAAAAAATTACTGGCTACCGATCTGCATCATCGACGCTAAGACAGCGATCAGAAAAATGATCGCTTAGCGACAGTGGTGATAGGGGGTGAAAGGGTTATCTGGGGGGCGATCAAGGGGGTTAAACCTTTATTAGATAATATATGGGGGTACCTGACGCTATAAAAACCTGCGGCGAACCTAAAAAAAATTACTGGCTACCGATCTGCTTCACCGACGCTAAGACAGCGATCAGAAAAATGATCGCTTAGCGACGGCGGTGCTAGGGGGTGAAAGGGTTATCTGGGGGGTGATCAGGGGGTTAAACCTTTATTAGGGGGGTTAGGGGGCTACACTGGACCTAAAACTAAATGTAGTGACACTTTTACAGTCACAAATGTCACTGATTGCAGTGAACAGTAAATAAATGGTCACTGCAATCAGTGACACTGTGACTGGGGGCTGGGGGGTGATCTGGGGCATGATCTGGGGGTGTCTGGGGGGCCTGGGGGGGCGATTTATGTGCCTATGTGTCCTGGTGTCAGTGTAGTGTTTTGTGCACTAACCTGCATCTTCTCCTGTGCGGCGCTCGGTATATGTGAGCGCCGCAGGAGAGATGACATCACTTCCTCCTGCCTGTGTAAACATTACACAGGCAGGGGAAGGATTTGATTCGCTGGGAGCGATCGAGAGGGGGTGGCCGGAATCAAACGGCTGTCCCCTCATCCCTGATCGCTCCCAAACGAATAACGGCCGCTCACTGTAAAGAAGGGGGGTCCGATCGGACCCCCCAACTATACAAAGGCAGTCACGTAGATATACGTGATTCTGCCTGTCGGTGCCATTCTGCCGACGTATATTTACAGTGGGCGGTCGTTAAGTGGTTAAAGGCTTTTATGCAAGTAATTGGGCATACAATGGTTATAGGGGTCTGTGTCCTGCCCTGGGGGACATGTATCAATAACAAAAAAGTTTGAAAAAAAATCTATTTTTAAATGAGCAGTGATTTTTAGATTTTTAAAGTGAAAGCATAAAAATGAAAAATTCCTTCCAATATAGTGCCTGGGGGGTCCCCTTAGACTACCTGTAAAGTGGCAGATCTGTACCATGTCTAGAATCTGCTGCAGCAATAATTGCATTTATAAAGCCCAAAAAAAAAAAAATCCCTGCAAGCTGCCTGGGGAGCCAGTGTGTATGATTAGGCCACAATGTAGTGCACTGGGAACAAGACTAGAGTTTTTTGGATACATTCTGGTGTCACTTTGACTTTGGATGAAAGAAACAGGTGCAGAAAAAATGGTCTTTGGGTGTCGGTGGCGCCTTCCCACCGTCACCCTATAGAGGTACTCTTGATGAAAGCAAGAATTGGCCTTGTTGTAAAAAATTGCAATAATATACACCTGTTAAAAAGGTGCAGAAAGATTGGTCTTTGGGTGTCGGGGGCACCTTCCCACCGTAACCCTATAGAGATACTCCTGACGAAAGCAATAATTGGCCTTGCTGTAAAAAATGCAATTAAATGCACCTGTCAAAAAGTTGCAGAAAGATTGGTCTTTGGGTGTCGGGGGCACCTTCCCACTGTAACCCTATAGAGGAGCTCTTGATGAAGGCAAAAAAATTGCAATGATATGCACCTGTCAAACAGGTGCTGAAAAATTGGTCTTTGGGTGTTAATTGTGCCCATGAAACCTATACCAAAAACATTCTTACAGATGAAATGATTAAACACCCTCAAAGCTAGTCAGCCTCAAAGTCCTGCAGAGATTTCACATCCCAAAAAGACTTAATCATTGACAACGGCATCAGGGGCATCATAGCTGGTAATCCAGGACTGATTAATTTTTATAAAATTCAAACTGTCCACGGAGTCTGTGGACAGACGCGTTCTACGATCAGTAACGAAACCTCCTGCAGCATTGAATGCCTGTTTTGAGAGCACGCTGGATGCAGGGCAGCCCAACAACTCAATAGCATACTGGGCAAGTTATGGTCAGTGGTATATTCTCATGACCCAGTAAGTCAGTGGATTGTCAGCTGGAAAGCTCTCCATTTCTGTTTTGGCCCGAGTTAATCGTGTGATGCAAGCGCTGACGATGGGATGTGGAGCTGACAGCCCTGGGCGGCGAAGACTAAAAAAATTCTGAAATGCCTCACTTAGGTGGACTCCTTCTCCAATGCTCCTCTCTTAACCAACAGAAGACTCAAATCTACGTTTTCCACGACACTGTAACCTACTGGAGTCAGGAAAACGTTCAATGAAATCCTCTTTAACTTGTCCTTAAGAGATTTTATCGTCTGCACTCTCTGTGGGATGAGTTCTGAGACCTTCCCCTTATATTTGTGGTCAAGGAGGGTTGCCAACTAGTAATCATCCTTCTAGTATTCTTTGGTCCTTTTACAGGCTTTGAAGCATGAGGTTGCCATGTGCCTAAAATTTGCCAAGGCTTGAGAAGCAGACTCCTCGGGTCACTCAGGAAGACAGTATCTGGAACTTCCTCCTCCCAGCCACGTACTACTCCCAAGGGTCCTTGGGTTGGAAAGCCATCACTTACAGATTGACGCATGTATTTATTTTCTTCTAAGCCTAAAAAAGTACCAGAATCCTCCTCCCCTCTCTCCTCCTGTGTGTTCTGTGACATAGGAATGATGGTGTATGGATAAAGTGGGTCTTGAGAGAAAAGAAAGTCCTCCTCTTCCTCCTACTACTCTTACTCCATTTCCCTGTCCATAATGCCACGCAGAGTCTGCTCCAGCAGGAACACAACAGGGATTGTTTCACTGATGCATGCACCGTCACGGCTCACCATCCTTGTGGCCTCCTCAAATGGTGACAATACAGTGCATGTATCCTTAATGATCAGCTATTGGTGTGGGGAAAAAAAGCAGAGGCGACCTGAGCCTGTCGTTGTGCCGTATTCGCACAGGTACTCATTGACGGCCCTCTGCTGCATGTATAGCCACTGCAGCATTGACAAAGTTGAGTTCCACCTGGTGGGCGTGTCAAAAATCAGGCGGTTTATGGGCAGGTGGATTTCCCGCTGAATTTCAGCCAACCAAGCACTGGCTGTGTATGACTACCTTAAATAGCTACAGACTCTTCTGGCCAGCTTTAGCACATCTTGCAACCCTGGGTATGTATTTAGGAAACGCTGCACACCCAAATTGAGGACATGTGCCAGGCAAATTGAGGTTTGAGCCATTATCGCACACCACCATTCCTGGCTCCAGCTGGCATGGTGTGAACCACCTCTGGGCCTGTCCCTGCAGAGCTGCAAGAATCTCTGCTCCGGTGATGTTCCTGTCCCCTAAACACACCAGCTGAAGCACAGCATGGTACCTTTTAGCCTGACTCATTGAATAGCCCTTTGAACGCTTAGGGGGTACCTGATGTTCATCGGACAATTCTGCAGAGGAGGGCATAAAGTTGGCGGAGGAGGAGGAAGGGGGTAGAGCTCATAGGTCTGGCATCATCACCACCAGCTGTATGGAGATGTGGGGTCACAACAAGCGGCAGCACCAAGCCCTGTCCTGCATCCTTTCAAGCTGCAAGCAGCATTACCCAGTGTGCTGTGAAAAAAAAATATCGTCCCTGCCCATGCTTGCTAGACCACATGTCAGCAGTAAGGTGGATTTTACGGCTGACTGCCTTGCCAAACTATGCCAGAACATTTCCTTCCACATGATGGAAGAGAGATGGAACGGCCTTACGTGAAAAGTTGTAGTGACTGGGAAGCTTCCATTGTGATACAGGACATTGTGCGAATTCACGGAAGGGGACAGAATACACCAGGCTGATGCCACCCATATTCATGTCCTTTTAACAGAGTGACAGTAAGCTGACACAGGTGTCAAAATATGTTCACCCTGTTAAAAGGGCAGGAATATGGGTTGCATTACAATGACTTATTAAAGGGGGGATTATTGATAAGGAACATAGGCTGCACAGGAACAGGCACTTCTATCAGCTTCTCAATTTTCCCTTATTACTACTTGGGCAAAGGGCAAAACCCTCCTTCACCTCAGTCATTGCAGGCTGCCGAAGAACTCATCCCCAATACAAGACAGGAAGACTGCTGGATAAAGATTTAAGGCATGTGATGGACAGCTCTCCCTGTGTACCCATTGGCTGAGGAGGCAGCAGGAGGTAGTGCAACCTGTAAGCTTTAGGCTGCACTGCCTCCTGCTGCCTCCTCATCCAATGGGTATTTGAGGTTCCCTCATTAGTCTCTCCCTCATTACATCACCCGGGATCTCCTGAGTCTCAGCCTGCTACTTCACATTGTGGGCGGGCTAGGAGGAAATGTAGTAAGATAGAGGGTGATCCCCCTATTAAAGGGGGAATAGTGAGAATGCTCACATACTGTACAGTACATGCTCCCTGCAAGGCCCCTTTGCTGACCCTATAGGACCTGGGCCCGGTAAAGGAGGGTCGTCTGTACCTCTTATCAGCGGCCCTGTGCTGGGAACATGACACTGTGGTGTAGAACAGCCTTCAAGCTTATGTAATGGGGTGTTTGGCAAATCTGGCATTAAAACACTGGGAATAGAGGTATTTGGGGGACATTTTTTGCTTTCTTTTTTTATGTTGCAGCAATTAACAAAAAAAAAATCTATTACACATTCAAAATATGTGATACCAGATTATGGTGTTACTGATCCTGTTGGTGACAATTATACTGTTCTATTACACCACAAGAAAGACACTCTCCCTGCTATAGGTATGGGCATGGTATTTAAAAAAAAAAATTGCATTGATGCATGTCCCCCAAGGTGACGTGTGCCCTTTCTTGACAACCCCTTGCCTATCAGCCTTAAAAATAACCATAATTGATTTCCATCAACTCCCTTCAATGAATTTAAAATTTAAAGGCAAAGTTCACCTTTTCGGGCATATTTCACTTTTTTTTTTTAAATAAAACAAATCCTTTTGTAATATAATTTCTGGCCCACCCACCCCCAATGTTCTGTGGCGGTGGGGTTATGGTATGGGCAGGTGTATGCTATGGACAACGAACATAGGTGCATTTTATTAATGCCATTTTGAATGCACAGAGATACTGTGACGAGATACTGAGGCCCATTGTTGTGCCATTCATCCACGACCATCACCTCATGTTGCAGCATAATGCACAGCCCCATGTTGCTAGGATCCGTACACAATTTCTGGAAGCTTAAAACATCCCAGTTCTTGCATGGCCAGCATACTCATTTGACATGTCACCCATTGAGCATGTTTGGGATGCTCTGGTTCGGCGTATATGACAGCATGTTCCAGTTCCTGCCAATATCCAGCAACTTCACACAGCCAATGAAGAGGAATGGATCAACATTCCACAGGCCACAATCAACAACCTGATCAACTCTATGCGAAGGAGATTTGCTGCACTGCGTGAGGCAAATGGTGGTCACACCAAATAATGACTGGTTTTCGGACCCCCCGACCCCCAAATACAGTAAAACTGCACATTTTAGAGTGACCTTTTATTGTGGCCAGCCTAAGGTACACCTGTGCAATAACCATGCTGTCTAATCAGCATCTTAATATGCCACACCTATGAGGTGGATGGATTATCTCGGCAAAGGAGAAGTGCTCACTAACACAGATTAAGCCCACGTTCACACTGGGGCTGCGGGAGTGAAGCCTGCGAGTTCAGCTGAACTCGCACGATTTTACTCCCGCTGGCAGTCCCGATTTCGGCCACGATTTCAAAGACATCTGAAACAGATGTCAATGTAAATCGCGGCAGAAATCGCAAAAAGTAGTACAAAAACTACTTTTTGTAATCGGTGCAGCGCCGCAGATGCGGCGTCGCACCGATTAGGACGGTGCCATTGGCCGCAATTTGCGGCAAATTTTGCCGATATGACATTCGATTTGACATATCAAGTCACATGTCAAATCGCACCAGTGTGAACCAGGGCTAAGACAGATTTGTGAACAATATTTGAGAGAAATATGCCTTTTGTGTACATAGAAAAAGTCATAGATATTTGAGTTCAGCTCATGATAAATAGGGGCAAACACAAAAGTTTTGCATTTATAATTTTGTTCAGTGTACATACGTGGGAGTGAATGGATACACTCAGCTATCAGACCCCTTTCACATATTCACATAGCAGGAACTCATCTGCGTTTTTGAGTGCTTGCGCTTGTCACGTACAATGGACTGAATGGACTGCTCTATGCACAACAATAACTCCAAAGAAGATCCAGATTTTTTTTTAGAGTGATGCGTGGTGTGTTTTTTACCATGCTCTCTGGTGAGTTTTCAGTGCGTTTCTGAAATGCAAGGCAAAGCATGTATTTTCTGAGCAGTTTGACATGCGCTCAATGTTAAAACACATCAATTTTACTTTCAGGCCTCATTCACACCTAGTGTAGTGGGGGCATACATTTTTTGGCTCATTTGTCCCGTGAGACGCATAGGGCATCCCGTTGATTTCAGTGAGCTACCCTACATGTGGCAAAGTAGCTCATGGGACATTTTTTGTGTTGTGGGTTGCACATTTCTTTTTCGTACATCACGGGACACAGAGCGACTTAGTCATTACTAATGGGTTATATAGATTACCTTCAGGTGTTGGCACTGGCCAATTCCAAACCGGAAGTACCCTCCCCTATATAAGCCCCTCCCATCCGGGAGCACCTCAGTTTTTTGCCAGTGTCTAAGGTGTTGGCCAAAGAGTAACATGTGTTTTCACTGGGCTTGCGTACAGGTTCTTTTGGGCCTTAGTAAGCTGTTCCGGATCCCACCAAAAAAGCTTCATAGCTAAACGGTCGGTACCCGGGCCTTGCAGCAGAAGAGCAAGGTTTTGCCTGTAATGCTTCTCTTAGGAGGGCTGGACCCTGGGATCCAGAGCTCTGGTCATACCCACGACCAAGATGTTTTCTGTGCAGGGTGCTATACAGGTCCAGGGGAGTGGAATCCTTGGGAACCCGGTCCCTGAAGGTTTAATTACGATGCCTGCCGTGATAGGTGAAGTTTGGACTTCTGTGGACCAAACAAAGTCCTGCGGCGGGGATCAGGTAAGTGGGGGCCCCCAGGAACTTGGTTCTATTGGGGGACCCCCAAGCCTAATTTGTCTTTCTGTCTGTTACCTAACGGTATTCCCGCTAAATATCTGTGTTTGCCTGTAACTACTGAAAATGTAAAATTTTAATAGTAGTCAAGAAAAAAAAAAAAAAAAAAGGGGACCGCGGTACCTGTGTTAAACCACTAGAGGCCGCTGTAGTCCATTTTTCTTGTCATGGGGATCTTTGGTTTTCTCAAGTCAAAAGATCCAGGCAGTTGGTAAGTTTCTCTGTGGGAATCCACTTCCTCTGCCCTGTTGCTGCGCTCATCCACCGCACAGGCCCTCCGGCAAAAAGGGCCCTGGCTCCTAGTCCCTGTTTGGTTTCGAAAAGGGCGCCAATGGCGCACGGGCGCGCGCGCGTGCACGCGCCTCCTATGAAAAAAAAGGGGCGGGGCGGGTGGATGACGCTCGATGCGCGCCGCGGCGCTTCTGCGCATGTGCAGGCGTCCCAGCATGGTTAAAAGACACAGTACAAGTGTCAGCTGGATGCAAACAGAGCTAGCAACAAACAGTGGCACACAGAGGCGGTTGATGCAGGCATCCCCATAGAAAGGCACTTTAGTGGACACCAGCTGGTATATAGCAGCAACTGTGTTAGACTATTACCAGCAAAAATTGGTGTATGACGACGGGAATACCTCAGCTTTGTGCTTAAAGGATATGTCGTCCAGACGCTCCGGAAATAGATCTTCCAGGAAGCCAAAGGGGTCTCCATCGGGCTCTGAGGATATTGGGCATGCTTGTACTGCACCAATCTCCCCTGAGAATTCAGAGGTCAGTAGCCGTAGAAACCCCGCAGGAATGCCTGGTGCTGCGGCTGTCCCCAGTCCACCTGCTCCTGTATATATAACAGAGGAGGTTTTATCCTCAACTCTGGGAGGATTGGAAGAGAGATTAACAGCATTGATCGCTGCTTCCCTGTCACAGGAAAAGCGCGTCCGATCTCCGTCTCCTCCTTCAGAGTGCCTGTTAGTGGAGGAACAGCCCCACACAGAGATCGACCTACCTGAAGGGGATCAGGATGAGGTTGATTCAGTTATGGAGGAATCAACAGTGGAAGAACCTTTCTCAGCATCTCAGGCTGAAAGATTATGGGTTCAGTCTCTGACTAACATGGTCCGATCGGCATTTAAAATGCCTCTGGCGGAACCACCATCCACTACGGTTTCCTCGCTGGGGTTGCTGAAAGCTCCCCAGGCTGTCTGTTCCTTCCCAATCCACCCTTTATTAGAAGGGCTTATTTACCAGGATTGGGAGCATCCTGATAAAATATTTGCTCCCCCCAAGAGATTTCCGGTGATCTATCCCATGGAGGATAAGTTCATAAAAAAATGGAGGGTCCCTACAGTGGACGCAACCATCTCTTCTGTGAACAAATCACTGACATGTCCAGTAGATAATGTTCCAATGTTCAAAGACCCAATAGATAAAAAATTGGAGTCTTTACTAAAATCTGCTTTCTCTACAGCAAGCATGGTGACACAACCTGCGGTAGCAGCGATTGGAGTCTGCCAAGCAGTGAAAGATCAGTTGAAACAAGTCTTAAGGGACTTACCAGATCAGCAGGCTCTTGCCCTAGCTGACCTTCCTAGAGCCTTGTGTTTTGCGGTGGACGCCATAAAGGATACAATCCAACAGGCCTCCCGCTTTACGCTGTCTATAGTACATATGCGTAGGCTTCTGTGGCTCAAAAACTGGTCTGCTGAAGCTCCCTGTAAAAAACTGCTGGTTAGCTTCCCATTTCATGGAGAACGCTTATTTGGAGAAGATCTGGACAAATATATCCAGAAAATTTCTGCCGGTAAAAGTTCACTCTTACCGGTTAAGAACAAGGGTAGAAGTCCTTCTTTTAAGAGGCCTACTTCTCCAGTCCCGGGCACATCGGCTGTGAAGCAGTTCCGACGGCCTCCGCGGTCAAATTCAGGGGGCAGAAATCAGGGACAATCACAGGGTAACAAGAAGCCCTGGATCAAGAGAGGTACAAAACCTCCCCCCAAGGCATGAAGCGTTGCCCCCACTCAATCGGGTGGGGGGAAGACTTCAGTTGTTCACAGAGACCTGGCGGGACACCATCGGAGACAGATGGGTGCTCTCCGCAGTAAGTCTGGGATACAAGCTGGAGTTAAAAGGCACTCCTCCTGCCCAATTTATGAGGTCAAACGTGCCAAGAGATCCCCAGAAGAGAGGATCCCTCCTTCTGGCACTAGAACAACTATTGCTCCAAGGTGTAATCATGAAGGTTCCCCTGGAAGAAAGCGGATTCGGGTTTTACTCGAACCTTTTCACAGTCCCCAAACCAAATGGGGACGTGAGGCCCATATTAAATCTAAAAGGGCTAAACAAGTTCCTAAATATCAGGACTTTTCGGATGGAGTCGATCCGATCGGTGGCCACCGCCCTACAAGGGCAGGAATGGTTAGCCTCGATCGACATAAAGGATGCTTATCTGCATATTCCCATCTTTCCGGCCCACCAGAAATTTCTACGCTTTGCAGTAGAAGGGCGCCATTTTCAGTTCAGAGCCTTACCTTTCGGTCTGGCCACAGCACCACGAGTGTTCACAAAAATTCTGGCCCCATTATTGGCCAATCTAAGAACACAGGGTGTAACGATAATGGCATATCTAGACGACCTGCTACTAATAGACCACTCAGTGGAAAAGCTGGAAGTAGCTATTCACAAGACAATCAAGTATCTGGAATATCACGGTTGGATTATCAACCGGGACAAGTCAGCTCTAAGACCAGTCAAAAGTCTGGAATACTTAGGGCTAAGGCTGGATTCAAATCAGAGAAAGATTTTCTTACCTCCAGAGAAGGTGTCGTCTTTAAAAGATTTGACCCACTTAGTGGGTACAAAAAGAAAACCATCCATACGCCTCTGCATGAGGCTGCTGGGAAAAATGGTGGCTTCATTCGAAGCGGTACCCTACGGTCAATTCCATTCAAGGAATTTGCAAAGGGCCATACTGTCAGCCTGGAACAAAAAAGTTCAGGCTTTAGACTTACTAATGTCCCTGTCCCCTTCCGTTCACAAGAGCCTCCATTGGTGGTTGGTGCCCCAGAATCTGGAAAAAGGGAAACCCTTCAGTCCGGTTTCTTGGAAGGTAGTCACTACAGATGCCAGCCTCATAGGCTGGGGGGCAGTACTGGAGCAATGGTCTCTCCAGGGCAAGTGGTCAGAAGCAGAAAAGGCCCTGCCCATCAATCTCTTAGAGATACGAGCAGCCCGGTATGCCCTAGTAGCATGGACATCCAAACTCCAAGGGTCCCCTGTCAGAATTCAATCAGACAATGCCACATCAGTGGCATATATCAATCACCAGGGTGGCACCAGGAGTCGTGCAGCCCAGAGGGAAGCAAATTGCATCCTGGAGTGGGCAGAAAAATATGTCCCAGCCATATCCGTGGTTTTCATCCCAGGAGTGGAAAATTGGAGAGCGGACTTTTTAAGTCGCCAACAATTATGCCCGGGGGAATGGTCTCTTCACCCCGAGGTTTTCCAGGCAATATGCCAGCGGTGGGGAACACCGGATGTAGATCTGCTAGCATCCAGATTCAACGCAAAGGTGGACAGATTTGTGTCTCGCACAAGGGATCCTCTAGCTTGCGGCTCGGATGCCCTAGTGTTCCCTTGGGATCAGTTCAAGCTGATATATGCATTCCCACCGCCACAATTGTTACCGCGATTACTCCGCAGAATCAGGGTAGAAAAGAAACCAGTGATTCTGGTGGCTCCAGCGTGGCCCCGAAGGGCATGGTACGCGGAGATTGTAAAAATGTCAGTGAGGAGTCCTTGGACCCTCCCACATCGTCCGGACCTGCTGTCGCAGGGACCGATATACCACCCTTCCTTACCAGCCCTAGGTTTGACGGCCTGGCTATTGAAGCTCACATTCTGAAAAAGAGAGGGCTCTCTAATTCTGTGGTATCTACCATGATCAATGCCAGGAAGCCGGTATCCAGGCAGATCTATTATAGGATCTGGAAAGCGTACATTAAGTGGTGTGAGGCCAAGAAATGGCATCCACGTAAGTACGTGATAGGGAGGATTTTGGACTTCCTACAGTGGGCTGTAGATAGGAAGCTGGCCTTGAGTACTATCAAGGGTCAGATTTCGGCCTTGTCAATATTTTTTCAAAGGCCCTTGGCTTCGCATTCACTAGTCAAAGCTTTCATACAAGGAGTGATGCGTATTAGCCCTCCGGTTAGTATTCCCATATGTCCTTGGGACTTAAACCTGGTTCTGTCAGTTCTACAGAAACAACCGTTTGAACCATTGCAACACATTTCCTTGGTTCTTCTCACCAGGAAATTGATTTTCTTAGTAGCCGTTTGTTCGGCTAAAAGAGTATCGGAATTAGCCGCCTTGTCCTGTAAGGAGCCATATCTGGTTGTCCATAAGGACAGAGTAGTATTACGTCCTCATCCAGCCTTTCTTCCGAAGGTGGTATCGAGGTTTCATTTGAACCAAGATGTGGTTCTTCCTTCTTTTTTCCCCAAACCTAGCTCGGTAGAGGAAAAGTTATTACATTCCTTGGATGTAGTAAGAGCAGTTAAAGCTTATCTAAAAGCCACTGCTCAGATTCGTAGAACGGATACTTTGTTTGTTCTGCCGGAAGGCCCTAAAAAGGGTCAGGCAGCATCAAAATCCACTTTAGCCAAGTGGATTCGACAGGTCATAATACAAGCCTATGGCTTGAGAAAGAGACCGCCTCCGTTCAAAGTTAGGGCGCACTCCACAAGAGCAGTTGGAACTTCATGGGCAGTGCATCACCAGGCCTCCCTGGCTCAAGTATGTAAGGCCGCAACATGGTCTTCGGTACACACGTTTACTAGATTCTACCAGGTAGACGTTAGAAGTCAGGAGGATGTCGCCTTTGGGCGCAGTGTGTTGCAGGCCGCAAAAGATCCTCATGCCTGATGGCGCCCAGCTTATGTATCCCTCCCCTCATTTGGCATTGCTTTGGGACGTCCCATTAGTAATGACTAAGTCGCTCTGTGTCCCGTGATGTACGAAAAAGAAAAAGGGATTTTTATAACAGCTTACCTGTAAAATCCTTTTCTTGGAGTACATCACGGGACACAGAGCTCCCACCCCTCTTTTTGGGACACTTATTGCTTGGCTACAAAACTGAGGTGCTCCCGGATGGGAGGGGCTTATATAGGGGAGGGTACTTCCGGTTTGGAATTGGCCAGTGCCAACACCTGAAGGTAATCTATATAACCCATTAGTAATGACTAAGTCGCTCTGTGTCCCGTGATGTACTCCAAGAAAAGGATTTTACAGGTAAGCTGTTATAAAAATCCCTTTTTTTTACTGTGCGTTTTGCTGTCTTAAGGCCCGTACACACGGTCGGACTTTTGCCCAACAAACTTAGTTTTAAGCAAGTTGGACCAACAATCCGACCGTGTGTACGCTCCATCGGACAAACTTTTTTGAGTTTGGTTTTGTTTTCATCGGACAAAAATTGGGTCTGCGAACGGACAAACTTTTGCCCAACAAAAGTCCTATGGAGCAAAGTCCTACCGTGTGTACAGAAAACCATAGGACTTTTGTCCGATGGACAAAACAACCAATGTTAAAATCAACCAACAATAGCAGAAGTTGACCAAAGGGTGGCAGTAAAGATCAGAAAAGATCAGACAAAACAAGTGATATTGTAAGAAGTTTTAAGAAAGTTTGCAGAAAAGTCCTGTGGTGTGTATGCTATGGGTGTTCCTGACCAACTCCGTTCGGACAAAAATCCACGGAAAAGTCAGATGGAAGTCCGACCGTGTGTACGAGGCTTTAGTCACTCGTTTTTTCATGTGCAAAAACTGTGTTGTCTTCTTCTGTGTTTGGTGTGCCATTAACAATTAATGGCACCAAAGATGCAACTAGTTAATTTTAGGTGTATAAAGGTGGATATACACTATACAATCTGATTGTACAATCCCTGTATGATCTCCTTTTGATTTACCAAAACTATATAATAGGAGGAGATATCATATACCCAATCACTTTGTATCCAAGCAAGCAGGCCCCTTGCACTACATACCAACAAATATCCTATGCAGTGCTGTGGTAAAAAGAAAATTATGACCAGATGCACTATGAACATTTTGCTAAAAAAACACAGATGAAGTGAAAAAGTGCCAAACTAACATACTGTTTATATAATAACACAAACCGATGGTAAACATAAACAAAGTCCCGTAAACATGCTTGTAACATAGCCTAATGGCTTCAACAATGTAATCCAATTCCATTGTTTTCAAATTTCCTGGGAGCAGGGAGTTTTTTGTTTTATACATGTCCTTTCACTACATATGTAAGATGGTAGATCTAAAGGAGATTGTACAGGGGGCGCATGCGCGGCTCGTAAGATGGCGGATGCATAAGATCAGAGCTCCGGTCTTCGTTCCCTAATCCACAGCTCCTGCTTAGCTACACCAGCATCCACTGCCCCGGGAGCCCTCTCACCCGATCCAGAAACCATCCAGCTACCCCACAGGCATTTTTTGGGTAAGATAGGTGATCAGAGACACATATACCAGAGGCACACATCACAGGCCACGCACAAGCCTTCCCAGCTAATGGATTGTTACCTGCATAGACAGTTACTGAGCAGGACCGTGGATCTGTGTGTGCAAACACACAGATCCATGTCCTGTCAGGGAGAGGAGACTGATGGTGTGTCCTTTGTACATAGGGACACCGATCGGTCACCTCCCCTAGTCAGTCCCCTCCCCCACAGTAAGAATCACTCCCTAGGGAACACATTAACCCCTTGATCGCCCCCTAATGTTAACCCCTTCCCTGACATTCATATTTATACAGCAATCAATGCATTTGTATAGCATGGATCGCTGTATAAATGTGAATGGTCCCAAAAATTTGTCAAAAGTGTCTGATGTGTCCGCCGCAATATCGCAGTCACGATAAAAATTGCAGATCGCCACCATTACTAGTAAGAAATAAATAAATAATAAAAATGCTATAAATCTATCCCCTATTTTGTAGACGCTATAACTTTTGCGCAAACCAATCAATATACGCTTATTGCATTTTTTTTACCAAAAATATGTAGAAGAATACGTATCGGCCTAACCTGAGAAAAAAAAATGTTTAAAAAATAAATAAAAAATTGGATATTTATTATAGCAAAAAGTAAAAAATATTGTGTTTTTTTTCAAACTTGTCCCTCTCCTTTTGTTTATAGCGCAATAATTAAAAACCGCAGAGGTGATCAAATACCACCAAAAGAGAGCTCTATTTGTGGGGAAAAACGATAAACATTTCATTTGGGTACTGTGTTGCATGACTGTGCAATTTTCATTCAAAGTGTGACAGCGCTGAAAGCTAAAAAATGGCTTGGGCAGGAAGGGTGTGAAAGTGCCCTGTATTGAGCCCTGTATTGAGGTGGTTAAAATGAGCACTTTTGGTTTTTCATGTTAATGTCCCATAGACTTTTAAACGGTGTTCTGCGGCTTTCGAAATAAGCCACCAACACTGCATAATGTTCGCTGTTCAGCAAACTTCCGTTTGGGCTCATCCCTAGTCAGAACCTGCGGATCCGGGGGTCCCTGAATCCATTACAGATAAAGAAATCTGGCCCTATCTCCTTGCACTGTTTGTTGCTCTGGCACCCCATATTCCTGATGTTGACTGGCACCTAGATAGAGCCCACAGATCGCTGGCCCCTAAGCCTCCTCAAGGTGCCAACCCCAGAGACATCATTGTCCGCTTCCACTTTTATGAAAGCAAAGAAGCTCTCACAATCGCCACCCACAATAGAACACGGGTTGAATTTAAAGGTGCAAAAATCCAAATCTTCAGTGACTTACCACCCATTACCTTGGCAAAACAGCGCAACTTGCGTCCTGTTACTGTACATCTACAAGCCCACCAGGTTCCCTATCGCTGGGGCTTTCCATTCTGCCTCTCAGTCTCCAAAGATGGGACACAATTTTCCATAAGAGACCTCCAGGAAAGTGAGACATTCCCTCGGAACCTGGGTCTTCCGCCTATACCTGAAGAAGACATAGAGGCCCCTGCCCCGGCTTCCAGACAGCTCTCCACCCCTGGGAAGATTTGGACCCCAGTCCACCAGAGATCTTCCTCCACTCCCCAAACAGCTGCAACATCCGGAGGCTCCAACTGACAACCATCACCACTTTACTTCCACACAGATGTCTCTGTTCCCAAATGTGTGTTATAAGACTCTGGGCTCAGAGTCTGGATCTCCTTCCTTCTATGTTTTGAGATCACCATCCATGCAGACGCCTATCAAATGTTACCTGTTTGGATGTTTCCTACCTGCCACCTACATAGGCTACTCGGATTGGAATGAGGCCTGTGAGTTGGATCTTACGGGCTGTCATGTCCCCTCTCCATGGTCTTGAAACGTGACCATGGACTCCTGAGGTGCCTACCCTCCTCAGGCCTTACACCTAAATTGTTTATGTTTTTTGTTTGTTTACTATGGATCCTTTTTGATCCTGACAATGTTCCTGTGACAAACCCTCTGTCAAACAGATCCAGGTCTGCCGTCAATGCTTCCTCTGTTCAAATCCAGCACTGTCCAAGCTTATTTAGCCCCCCCCAGTCCACAGACAACAACACCTCAGTGTAGGGTAAAACCACAAACTGCTTTATTCAAGCACATGTTAACAGGTATCTCTCTTCAAATCACTTCCCTCCCACCCTTGGAAAACAGGGCGGGTTAAACTGTCCAATGACAATGGTGATACAGGTCAGGTGTGTTTAACTTCTCAGTACACAGTCTTATCAGCAGGGGGGTTGGAGGAATATCCCCTCCCTTTTTCCTCACAGCAAACACACTTACACATCCCATAAAATTTGGGGCATTAGACACAATAGACAATAGAATACAGTCCCACCCCAAACCATCACAGCAAATAGTCCAACAGCATGGCACAGCACACATTATATGTACTGTACATCTATACAGCATTGAATCTGACTAGCACAGATCATAGTGGGGGTTCTCATTCACCCTGTGCCCCTAATAGAGGCATAGGGTCATTTACACATAAGAGGCGTCGGGGAAGCTGGACAAGAGAACTCTCCAGGGCAAGCTGAGCCGCACAAACCCCCGAACCAAAGTCACTCCTGTCACAGTTCCTATTTCTATTTTTGAGCTTATTTTTAATTTTTTTATTAGATCATTTTTTGATCTTCTTTGGGATCACTATTGTTTTCCAACAGCAACACTTCAACCCTTTTTGGTTACTTGTAATGGTTTATACGTTCCATACATCATGGTATAAGCACATTTTCTTGTTTATTGAAGCAATGCATGCCATGTCTCCATGGTCCAGTTATGGCTGTCAGTATTGTCTCATGTAATGTTAAGAGCCTGAACTCCATTCATAAACGCTGGTTGGCATTGAAGGAGTTCAGGTCCTCTAACGCATATGTGGTCATGGTTCAGGAGACACATTTAAGAGAAGAGGAATCATTCAAATTTGCATCTAAGTTTTTTCCCACTGCTTTTGTGGCCTCTGATGCTTCCGGCAAAGCTGGAGTAGCAATTATTTTCAAACGTTCATGTTCCATACAAATTAAATCATCTTACTTGGACCCTCATTACCGTTATGTCCTCCTGAGCTGTGACCACATGAATACTTCCTTTACCCTAGCTAACATTTATGCAGCCAACTCGGGGCAGATTGGGTTCCTTAAGGAGGTTTTTGAAACCCTTCATGATCATAGGTGGTGATTTTAATCTATGCATGTCTCCAGCCAAGGATAGATTTGCCCTATTTCAAAATACCCCATCTCTTCAAGTGCAAAAAATGTCCTCCTCGTTCCGAAAACTTGTCCGAGCCCACAATATGTTTGACACATAGAGGGTGAAACACCCAACTGCCAAACAATGTACATTCTGTTCCCCACCTCACAAACTATATACGCGACTTGATCACTTGTTTGTCTTTGCACCTCTACTGACACATGTAGTTGACATAAACCCGATCACCTGGTCGGACCATGCACCCATAGTACTTGACCTTCTCTTATCTGCTCCAATTCCCCAAAAGTGTCACTGGCGCCTAAAAAATCTCTCCTCAACATCCCTGATATCAAACTCCACTTACAACAAAAAATTACTGAATTATTTCAACTCAACGAGGGTACAGTATCTGAGACCTCCACTCTGTGGGAAGCCCATAAGGCTTTTTTCAGGGGTGAATGTATCTCAACTGGATCTTGTATAAAGCGTGACTCTGCCCTCCAATGCTCCTCTCTTTTAACCCAATTATCTACGGCGGAGAAATGCTTACTCAGCTCCCCCACTGTGGATCGTCTTTGTGCTGTAATCTCTCTTCGTAATCGTATTAAATCACTAGACTTAAGCAAAATTTCTAAGTCCTTGCTTTGGTCCAAACAAAAATTTTACAAATACGCTAACAAGCCTCATAGAATGCTGGTCCATAAACTGAAACCACCACCATACGCTTCTACCCCTGACTTTCTGCTACAATCTGATGGTAACCCAACATACTGCCCTCATACCATGTCTAAAGTCTTTGGTGAATTCTACCAGAAACGTTATAATTGCTTATCCACAGACTCAAACTCTCAGTTCAATCCAGAGAAATGTAATGCATTTGTTGATTCTCTAAACCTTCCCACTATATCCCCTAACAATCTCTCTGGGCTAAATGCACCTATAACTGTTGAGGAAATCACTGAGGTCATTAACCATCTCCTGTCACATAAATCCCCAGGCCCCGACGGATTCCCCTATTCCTACTATAAGACGTTCCTTCAGACTCTCGCTCCCCACATGGTAAAACTGTTTGCCTCTCTGATGAATGGGAACATTCCCCACACCCAATTTTACATGCCTTTATTATGGTCATTCCGAAACCAGACAAAGACCCAACGATTCCTGACAACTACCACCCCATAGCTCTACTAAACTCTGACTATAAAATATTCACAAAAATATTGGCAAATAGACTGTCCTTGCTACTCCATTGGCTAATACACAAAGACCAGGTTGGCTTTGTTCCTACTAGACACACAGGGGACAACACCAGACGTACTGTCGACCTTATTGACCTCTTAACCCAAACTAAGCGACCTGCTATAGTGTTAAGCCTGGATGGTCTGAAAGCATTTGACCGCTTAAACTGGTCAAATGCTTTCAGAGCATCCAGGCTATATGTTTGCCATATTATCCAGATACGGAATCTCAGGCCCATTTATGCAGGCCCTTTGGGCGTTATATTCGACACTTACTTCCCAGGTATAGCTTGCCTCCCATGTGTCTCCCTCGTTTCCCTTGAGTAACGGCACCATACAGGGCTGCCCCCTGTCCCCCCTGCTTTTTATACTCAGTTTAGAATCTCTAGCTGAAGCCATCCGATCCCATCCTGATATAAGGGGGGGTATGCTGAGACACCGGGAGTACAAGCTGTCCTTATTTGCTGATGACATCCTACTAACAATAACACATCCCCACATCTCACTCCCATCACGCCACAATATTCTAAATTCATTCGGTAGCCTTTCAGGTTAAAGTTAATTAGACTAAAACGGAATCCTTCTCTATAAACATCCCGACAAACTCACTCACATCTATACAAGAGAATTTAGAATACCGCTGGTGCTCCCACTCACTTAAATACCTGGGTGTCCACCTGACTCCCTCATACTCCACATTCTTTCAGGCCAATTTCCCCCCTTATTTGCAGAAATAAATAGATTATTGAAAACATGGTCGAACCTTCCCTTGTCCCTCATTGGGAGGATCAATGTCCTCAAAATGTCAATACTCCCTAAACTGCTGTATCTCATTGAGACACTACCAGTACTGATCCCAATGTCCCAACTGAAAGCACTTCAAAGGGAACTTCCTGCACTATTTATGGAACAATACCTCTCATAGGATAGCAAGTTCGGTAGTTCAGGCCTTGCGAACCAGGGGAGGTCTGGGAGCTCCCAACCTACTAAAATATTATTATGCTACCCATCTGAGAGCTATTGCCTTTTGGACGTCCAGGTGTGCCCCAAACAGATGGTCGGAAATTGAAATGGGGATAACATCTCCTGCCCACCTTTGCTGCATGTTATGGCTGTCCTCTGACAAATACATCTCTCAACTGTGAAGCATTTGCCTGAACCCGATGCTATTCACACTTTTAATTTGGAAACACAGCTCCGGT
Organism: Rana muscosa; assembly: GCA_029206835.1. NCBI lineage: Eukaryota > Metazoa > Chordata > Amphibia > Anura > Ranidae > Rana > Rana muscosa. The sequence continues at coordinate 249,235,045 of CM055117.1, read as the reverse complement.
AGATACGCTCTCTCATCTCCATGCTTGCCACTAGTTAACATTCTTTTCAATATGGAAATCCTGGACAGTCTATCTTATAACTCTATGTTGCCATTGACCCAAGCTGGTATATTTCAGTTACGCCATTTAGTACACCCAGTGACACACAAACTTCTCTCCTTTTCTGACTTACAATCTAAACATAAAATCCCAAAATCTCTCTTCTACTCTTTTTTACAAATTAAAAATTTCTTTGCTACCAAAATCTCACATATGACTTTAGACTTGCCAATCAAATTCGAAATACTGTGTTCCAGAGGCCCCTATGAACCCCACCTGATCTATAAAATCCTAAATGCAACCTCCCGCTTGACTGAACATAGTCATGCATACATGAGGAAATGGTCCCATATTTTGCAACAGCCTATTTCCCTAGGTGAATGGGGGAAAATATGGGAATCTACATCCAAAGTTTCAATGTGTGTGGCACAGAAGGAGACTGCTTACAAAATACTCATGTTTTGGTATAGGACCCCAGACTTCTTACTAGCTCAAAAACTGACATCATCTGGGCAATGCTGGAGATGCGGTCTATCCCTGGGTACCCATTATCACATATTCTGGGAATGTTCTACGCGTATACCTTTCTGGACACAAGTTCATAATCTCTTGGAAAAGGTCCTAGATATACCCATCCCCTTCAACCCCACACATCTTCTTTTAGGTCTTCCACTCCCAAATACACCTAAATCTACCAAAAGATTTATTGTTATCTTACTGGCGGCCAAGCGAGCTATACCCCACTGCTGGTTGTCTACTTCCCCTCCTACTTTTCTGCAGTTTCTCTCAGCCATAACTGACATACGGAGACTGGAGCGCCTAACTGCTGTTATAGACTACTCCCTGCCAAGGTTTGACAATATCTGGGAGAAATGGGATATTTCTGAATATAACAATGAGACACAACCCCCAACTCCATAATGTTATAACCTATGTGCAAATCATTTTAGGTCTGTATAAAATAGATAATATTCAATTTCCTCTTGATTTTGTATTCACAGTCATAATGCTTGTACCATGATGTTTTATTGTTGTTTTCCTCATATTCACCTATTGCTTTTGTGATTACCGTTATTCCTCTTATTTTGTTTATGGATACTGCTTTTGAAATGTACAATCGACTCTGTACAAAATGAAAAATGTCATAAATAAACAATAAAAAAAAAGAGATTGTACAACAAGATTGTATAGTGTATGGTGAGCTTTACAGAATCCAGGACATAGTTCTCCTGTTTTCAATACTACAGCTCTATCCACATGTTATCTGATCAGTCAGCTCCTGAACACTCTGCCAAATGAAAAAAATTATTGTGGTGTATTTAGTGAGAATGGTATTCACTGATTGCATTGGAAAAACATGCAGGAGGTGGGTGGTAGTGATCTTCCAGAAGAGGGGAAGGCAGATGCAGGGTGTGCTAATCAGGTCAGCTGGTAAATTCTTCTACGTGCCATGTCCTAAAGTCTGTCCAGGAAGTAATTTATACTTTTTTTTATACATCCAGGTGGACAGGTAAGGACTGTGTAGGTTAAATTAAAAGTGTTTTTATTTTGACAAAAGAAGTACATTAATGATATATTGGTACATATCTCTCCCATGCAATCAAATACATTTCATAAGGCGCTAGAACAATGCTAGAAATTCAAAGCATGATGTGTTAAAGTACATTAAGAAGTCCGTGCAAAAGTCCCACACATAATATAACCACAAATAGCTGTGTTCCAATCATGCAGGGAGGAGGTTGTGATTATTCCACTCCACAAGCTCCTCAAGTCCTCACCCTATGTGAGTCTCACTCACCAAATGGTTATGCCCGACATATAAATTCTTGGTATAAATCACTCAAAATACACCACTCCTTCTCAAGAGTCTTCTCATACACTGATGTGAATAATAATCCAGTGGTTCCTCAGATACTGGGCAAAGAAAAGGGAACTTGCATAGTGTATTACCATAAAAACATAACAATTTATTCAAAAACTCCTGAAGAAGCGATCATTATCGCGTAACATGTCGGGTTTAGGAATGAATTTCTGACGACACACCACCAATCAATGCCAATAGTGTTTGCTGGTATCCAATATACTGAAGGAAACGACCTTGGTGTCATTCTATTCAGTATAACAATTTTTCTTTGTTGGTTTCTGGTCATTGGGTGATGTTCTCAATTGTGTCAATATTATTTTTGATGAATGGTTATCTATACTATTCATTTTAATTGTATGTTATGTTATAATTTTTTGTCATTTTTAATAAAACTTGATATATTTTAAATTATTTGTTGTGCCCATAAAGTCCATCCACTTACCTAACCAATTCAATAACAATTTATTAAACATCCAATAAATACTCAATTGGCTGCCCCACACCCCACACACACCAGTTATATTATGTGTGGGACTTTTGCACTGAATTGTTAATGAACTTTAACATTTCATTCCTTGAATTTCTAGCATTGTTCTAGCACCTTTTAACATTTATTTAATTTCATGGGAGTGATATATTTCCTATAAAGGAGGTAGCAGGCTTGTTTTGACAGTTATAAATCAATTGTTAAAACACTTATTTATCACTGAGTTATATGATTTAGGTTAATTTTTTACAGCGCAATGTTTTGTAGAGGTTTATTATATATTGGTACATAATAAACCTCTAATAACACCACACTGTTAAAAAAATAGGGGAGCTGGAATTTAGAAAAAACTGTGAACTTAGCCTTTAAGTTTTGAATATTCAGAATTCAGGTGGGATTTGAATAAACCCCCTCCCCCCATGGACTGAAGCAGGGCACAGTTGCTCACCTTGAAAGGCTAACACCAATGCGCACCAGCAGAATTTAATCAAAAGTGTAGTAACCATTTTTTTGTACCACTTCTGCCTTTTATGTTCCCTGCGTTTCCATCCACTATTCTAGTTATTAAAAAAAAAAGGTTAACCACCATTTGCTAACACCTACACACTTTTGCCTGCCTCTCTTTGTTGCACCCCATTGCCCAATGCCCATACAATATGACCACTACCTCTAACTCCAACATGCTTACATCTCTGGGTGACCAAAGCTTTAACTCTCTACTGGAAACAACTTTTTATCTGTTAATTCTGTTGCCAAGCATTTTCCCAAACAACTGCTTGACAACTCAACTGTCACAAAGCCCCTGGGCATTCCCACATTACATTCAATGTCTTCATGCTCTGCCCTTATTTTTTTGTCAGTGAGAACATGTATACTACTACTTTGTCAACAGTCCCTGCCCATAGGAAACACATGATGGCACCTAGCCCTATCTCACTAATTTTTTCTTAAATATCGGATGGGGCATTGCAGTACAATGCATTCCTATTACAGTGCAAATGTAGTTTTGCAGCACATATCAGGATAAAAAAGTTATCTTTCACCAATAAATGCAAAAAGAACAACAAATTTAAAGTACAGGGCATAATTTTATGGTTTGTAATGCTGTAATGCTGTTAATTTGAATACATTATAATGTCAGTGCATTATAATATCAGTGCATGCCTCAGTCATTATTATAAATGGTCAAACCAGTAAAAGTTTCGGCCAGCAAATATATTAAAAACAACGTTTCAGAGGTTTTTTTTTCAATCAAAGTTTGGTTGTATTTCCTTTAACGATTACTTGCATCAATGCTATTTATGAAGTACCGTATATACTCGAGTATAAGCCGAGATTTTCAGCCCTTTTTTGGGGGCTGAAAGTCCCCCCCTCAGCTTATACTCAAGTCATCGAAATTTTTACATTGTAAATATTACCTGTAAAGAAGTTGCGGCTGCGGCGTCCATCGTTCAAATTCCGCGGCGTCCATCGTTCAAATTCCGCGGTCTCTTCCTGTTCCTTCCTTGATATGCGAGTCTCAGCAGACACTCTCCGCCTATCACGAACGTTCTCTCATCCTCAGTTTTCCAGCAGACGTCTGTGATTGGCGGAACACCCAACACAGTGTCTGCTGGGAAAACTGAGGATGAGAGAATGATCGTGATAGGCGGAGAGTGTCTGCTGAGACTCGCCTATCAAGGAAGGAACAGGAAGAGACCGCAGAATTTGAACGATGGACGCCGCGGAATTTGAACGATGGACGCCGCAGCTGCAACTTCTTTACAGGTAAATATTTACAATGTAAAATAGGGAACAGCGAGCTAGGGAACAGTGGGGCATCGGCTTATACTCGAGTCAGTAAGGTTTCCCAGTTTTTTGGCTACATTAGGTACCTCGGCTTATACTCTAGTCGGCTTATACTCGAGTATATACGGTATATTCTGTGCCATCTTGCAGGACTGCTATAAAAAATGTCGGAAGCTAAAGGCTCATTACTTATAAATCTATTGCCTTCAGAAATAATCTGACCAAGATCTTATTTGATGTGCATAGTAGCAGTAAATACACTTTCTCAAAAACAATAAATCATTTATCATATTTTGTCTATTGCATTTCCCACTTGAAATTTCAGCTAATACTCTGACTGATAACATATACATCTGTAGCTCTGATGTAAATGCATTGCATATCATCTTGAAAGTTAGTTTAATGATCAGTCTTAAATATTTCATTTCCTATCAAGTCATGTGCAATAAACTTGGAACTCTTTTTTGAACTTATATACTGTCGGCAATAAATCAGGTCTAAAGTGTTTTGAAACACATTCTTTTACTTTACTGACATGTTCTGTTAGAATGCATCAGTTATCCAGTATATGTATATAAAGGCAAGTAAAACTTAAAATCTACTTGTCTGATGATCTCTCCTTTGCAATATACCGGTACTTAATGAATGAGACAAACAGTCTTCCTATTGATTTCTGTTAAAAATTTAATTCCTGCTTACCTGAAAATGTTTATTCAAATGTAACCAGTTGAAATTAGTGAGAGATAAGGGAGCTCAGTGAAAATAACCTATTATTGATCAATAGTTAAATTAATATAATTACACCTGCCTAAAATAAATAGTGCGATACATAAGTGAATATTAATAATCACAAACCAATGAAAATCAATAAAAACAATGATTCCCAAACAAACTGAAAAAAACACAATCAAAAATTGAAAAATTGTGCATCAAAGTCCAACACAAAAACGTCCCACAACGATAGTGAACAATAAATATATTTCCTACGTATGTCATAAATCTTCAATGAACATGATATTTATAATCAAATGAATTCTTGTGACTGTTCAGATCCACCTTCACCAAAAACAATAACACCCGATAGTGCTGTGGTAATGATGACAGCTTACCCCAACAAATTGACCCTTTTAACTAAAAAAGAGGTCAAGCAGGCTTTATGTAAGTATCAACTTGCTAGATATCAAAGCAATGATGTCCACAGAACAGGCAGCGATGGACACTGGGATAAGGACTCCAATGGTATGCAAATTAGGAGAAGAGAGGCAAAAAATAGTGTGATACCATTTATTGCAAAGGATAATTTAAAATGCCAAAAAAGCGCTTACTTTGTAAGTGCCCCGACCCGGCACTGAGGCTGTGTAGGCGTGAGTAAAACGGATGGCAGTCCCAGACCTGTGGATAGTGGCGTGCGTTCCACCTCGTCGGAACGGACAACCAGCGGGACCGGAAGTGGTGTCAGTTGCGTGACCTGTATTGCGCCTCGACGTATCTAGTTGATGGAGGTGAAACTAATTTCTGCTGAAAACTTGAGACCATAATAATTAATATTCATGGCCCCCAAAAACATTTCAAACGAGGGAACTGACCCCTCCCACAACAGAATAATGTCGTCGATATATTTCACCTCCATCAACTATTTAGATTTAACATTAGTTAAAAAAGAGGGTCGAGTAGGCACAAAAACTCATTTCAAGATCACAGATAGGAATGGATTTGTGCCTACATCTAGTTGTCATCATCCTCAGTGGTTGGGGGCAGTCCCTAAGGGGCAACTTATGCGCATTAGGCGTAACTGTGATCAAGTCTCAGATTTTGAAACGCAAGCTGCCACTCTCATTGAGAGGTTTAGGGAAAAGGGTTACCCCCAACACACACTTGAAAAAACCAAAAATGAATTTTTTTGATGGAGAGGGAATCTCTTTTGGTTTCAAAGAAAAAGCCTCCCTTCTCAGGTGAATTAGCCTTCCTTTCAGGTTTTCATAGGCAATATAGGGATGTAGAAAAAACGTTACAATTTTTTGGCCCATTCTTCTTAAAGATAATGATTTGGCCAAAATTTTACCTCCCAAACCGAAATTTATTTACAGGAGGGCACCAGTGTTGCGAAACATGATTGCGCCCAACATACCTGATCCCCCTAAGAAACCTCTCCCCTTTCTGGATGGTTCCGGCTTTCACTATTGCACTCGGTGCAAATCTTGTCGGAAAACCAAAAGGTATACAAAGAAAATTAGTAAATTTAGGTCCAATGTTACACATCAGGAATTTGAAATCAAACCCCTTATAACCTGTGACTCCAGGCATGTAACATATGTCCTGGAGTGTCCTTGCTCCCTTCAATATGTAGGTAGGACTACAAGGGAGCTAAAGGTTAGGATAAATGAGCACGTAACAAACATCTTGAAAGGTTTTCCTAACCACAGTGTCTCACGTCACTTTGCCCAATATCATGATCAGGACCCTGGAAAAATGACTTTTTATGGGATTGACAGGGTAGTGGGACACTGGAGAGGAACAGATTTAAATAAATCTATATCACAGAATGAGACCCAATGGTTATACCGACTTAGAACGATGCAGCCGTCTGGTTTAAATATTGATCTGGACTTGAATTGCTTTCTTACCAATGAATAAGGTCTCCATCTATTAGGGCCCTTTTTTATCTAATTTAGTCATATGAATTTTAGACTTTTTAATATTCATTTTTAATTATTTTATATTTCGGATTGTTTTTTAATAATTTTATATAAATTATCATTACTGTATTGATTTGTATTATAAACGCCATTGTTATGTATAATGTGTATAATATGCTGTGCCGCTCTGCCGGGACAGAGGCTGTTTATGTATATATCCCCTCCCATATTCAAATTATGAGTGGCATAAATATCGTACTTCCAGCGTGACCTGTAGCGCTTCCTGATGACGGAACCCGAAATGTACGTCGAGGAGCAATACAGGTCACGCAACTGACACCACTTCCGGTCCCGCTGGTTGTCCGTTCCGACGAGGTGGAACGCACGCCACTATCCACAGGTCTGGGACTGCCATCCGTTTTACTCACGCCTACACAGCCTCAGTGCCGGGTCGGGGCACTTACAAAGTAAGCGCTTTTTTGGCATTTTAAATTATCCTTTGCAATAAATGGTATCACACTATTTTTTGCCTCTCTTCTCCTAATTTGCATACCATCGGAGTCCGTATCCCAGTGTCCATCGCTGCCTGCTCTGTGGACATCATTGCTTTGATATCTAGCAAGTTGATACTTACATAAAGCCTGCTTGACCTCTTTTTTAGTTAAAAGGGTCAATTTGTTGGGGTAAGCTGTCATCATTACCACAGCACTATCGGGTGTTATTGTTTTTGGTGAAGGTGGATCTGAACAGTCACAAGAATTCATTTGATTATAAATATCATGTTCATTGAAGATTTATGACACACGCAGGAAATATATTCGTTGTTCACTATCGTTGTGGGACGTTTTTGTGTTGGACTTTGATGCACAATTTTTCAATTTTTGATTGTGTTTTTTTCAGTTTGTTTGGGAATCATTGTTTTTATTGATTTTCATTGGTTTGTGATTATTAATATTCACTTATTTATTGCACTATTTATTTTAGGCAGGTGTAATTATATTAATTTAACTATTGATCAATAATAGGTTATTTTCACTGAGCGCCCTTATCTCTCACTATTTTCACATTGTTTTCAGCTATCACTGAAATTTTAGGTGCAGCTTTTTTATATATTCACTAGGTGGCGCAAGTTTTTTTCTATTAAATGTAACCAGTTATATGTATTTGAATAAATGTATTGCTTAAAGTTTAGGAGGTTGTTTACAGCAAATGCAGAAACCTTACAAACACATATGTAAAAAAAAAAAAAAAAAAAAAAAAAAGAGCGTACAGTATTTGAATTAGCTTAGTTGACACCATTGAAATGCTTCATATGCATGTAAAAAAAAAAGTATGACATGCTGCATTTTTCCACACTGAAATGTACTGCAAAGAAAAGTAAATGCAACACAAATGTAGGAATAAAAATGGATATATAGGCAATTTAGTAATTTTTTTCCCAAAAATCAGATTGCAAGTGCACCACAAATGCACTGCAAATGCATGTAAATACACTGTAAATACATTGCATATGCATGTAAATACACATGCACTGTGAGCGTGGGATAACATCTAATGCCGTTCAAAAGAAAAACCTGACTACAATTTCAAGCTGTCAAGCTGGACCAATGTGTATTTAAAATTAATAGTAAAACAACACCCTATCCTCATAAAGCAGGGGAAGTGTTATTTTGTCCACAGAGTGAACTATGAAGAGCTGTTAACCACTTGCCGCCCGCCCTATAGCGGATTGATGGCGGCAAAGTGGTTTCAAAATCCTGACTGGACGTCATATGACACGCGCATCGCGGCGATCGTTGTTGCACATTGTTGCACGGTGTCAGTTTGACACCCCGCAACACTGATCTAGGTAAAGAGTCTCCGACGGAGACTCTTTACCACAGGATCATCCGTGTCCAATCACAGCTGATCACGATGTAAACAGGAAAAGCTGGTCATCGGCTTTTCCTCACTCGTGTCTGTCAGACGCGAGTAGAGGAGAGCCGATCGGCTGCTCCTCTGACAGGGGGGGTTTGTGCTGATCGATTATCAGTGCAGCCCCCCGAGGATGCCCACACTGGACCACCAGGGATGCCACTGGACCACCAGGGATACCACCAGGGATGCCCACCACCAGGTATTCCTCCCTAGACCACCAGGGATGCTATTCTGTGCCCCTAATGGATGCCAATCAGTGCCCACAATGGATGCCAATCAGTGCCCACAATGGGCATCACTGATTGGCAGGCATTATTGTTTGGCACTGATTGGCATCCATTAGTAACACATTACAGTACAGTGCCACCTATCAGTGCCCATCCATGCCACCTATCAGTGCCCATCCATGCCCATCCGTGCCACCTATCAGTGCCCATCCGTGCCGCCTATCAGTGCCGCCCATCTGTGCCCATCCGTGCCACCTATCTGTGCCCATCTGTGCCACCTATCTGTGCCCATCCGTGCCACCTACCGGTGCCCATCTGCGCCGCCTACCGGTGCCCATCCGTGCCGCCTATCGGTGCCCATCCGTGCTGCCTATCGGTGCCCATCCGTGCCGCCTATCGGTGCCCATCTGTGCCGCCTCATCAGTGCCCATCAGTGCCGCCTTATTAGTGCCCGTCAGTGCAGCCCCATCAGTGCCCATCAGTGAAGGAGAAAACTTAATTATTTACAAAGTTTTGTAACTGAAACAAAAAAAATATGTTTTTTTTTCAAAATTTTCGGTCTTTTTTAAAAAAAAATAGCAGAGAAAAAAATCGCAGAGGTGATCAAATACCACCAAAAGAAAGCTCTATTTGTGGGAACAAAATGATAACAATTTAGTTTGGGTACAGTGTAGCATGACCGTGCAATTGTCATTCAAAGTGCAACAGCGCAGAAAGCTGAAAATTGGTCTGGGCAGGAAGCTGAATAAGTGCCCAGTATGGAAGTGGTTAAGATTGCTTGAGATAACACCCAGACCCAGTGGACGAAAAGGAGGTGGTGTCAGACTTCTCCTCTCCCCACAATGCACCTTCCAGGTTCTTCCCACACCTCCCTCTCTTTCCTCCTGCTCTTTCGAAATGCACTGCATTTGTCTTTTCTCTCCAGCTTGTCTGAGGGTCGCAGTCATTTATCGGCCTCCTGGACCAGTGTCACACTTTCTGAATGACTTCTCTGCATGGCTACCCTATTTTCTCTCCTCTGAAGTGTCTGCCATCATCCTAGGTGACTTTAACATTCCAATCAATGTTAATACTGTAACCACTTCTCAACTTCTCAACCTAACCCCCTCTTTTAACCTAACACAATGGACACAAACCACCACTCACTCCAACGACAACACTCTCGATCTCGTATTCTCCCATCGCTGCACTCCCTGCAACCTCTCTAACACCCCCTTTCCTCTCTCACAACCTTATCCGTTTCACACTCTCCTTGTCTCCTACCTCCCATGCTGTCAACCCACAAACCACTACCCGCAGAAACCTTTGCAACCTCAACCCTTCCCTTCTTCTCTCTGTTACTGATGGCCTTTACAACAAAATCGCACCGCTGTCCTGCCCAGACCTAACGACTTCAATCTACACAACACGCTGTAATCCTCCCTAGACGTACTTTCTCCTCTTTCTACACGCAGAACCAGGCCCATCTGCCACAACCCTGGCAAACAGATGACACCAGAAGTCTCAAGCGATGCAGCCATGCTCCCTCAGTCTAAATCTCTGCAAGACTTTACCCTCTACAAATCTGCCCTTCTCAAATACAACTCCTGCCTCCACACTGCTAAACAAACCTACTACAACACTCATCAAAACCCTCTCATCCAAACAGGGATGGACTGGCCATCGGGACTACCAGGAGTTTCCCGGTGGGCCGATGGCTCAGTGGGCCATTTAAAAAAATGTATATATATTTTTTTTTGTGGCACTTTTTTTATGCAGAGTTTGGCGGCAGCGGGAGTGTGGCAGCAAACAGCAGCGGGGATTCAGGGAAGGTGGCCAGCAAGGAGGGCAGTTGTATGTAAAAGCTGAGGAGGGAGAAGAGCTCCACCCCCTCCCTGACCACCGAAGAGGCGAACAGGAGCGAGCGCGGCCACCCCGGCGCTCCCAGAACCTCGATTCCTCCACCTCCTCTCTGCTCCAGGAACCATGCGGCCTGGGCCGGAGGGCAGGCTGACTGGGAGCCCAGAGGAAGAGAACATGCGCCGCTGTAAGGAACAGAGCAGCAAGAGCACCCCCCGGATCAAGAGGGAGACTCGGTGCTGCCGCTGCTGGCCATCAGGTACCCGGCATCCTACACAAACATGCCAGAACACTGAGACAGCGGGGGGGGTGAGCAGAGGAGGGACTGCAGAAAGGGACAGTGCTATGTGGTCTGTCTCAGCCCTCCCCTCTGTCTCTCTGCCCCCTCTGTCTCTCAGTCCTTCCTCTGTCTCTCAGTCCCCCCCCTCTGTTTTTCAGTCCCCGTGTCTCTCAGCCCTCTCCTCTGTCTCTCAGCCCCCCCACTATCTCTCAGCCCCCCACTATCTCTCAGACCCTGCTCTGTCTCTCAGACCCCTCATCTGTCTCTCAGACCCCCCTCTGTCTCTCAGACCCCCCTCTGTCTCTCAGCCTTCCCCTCTGTCTCTCAGTTCCTGTGTATCTCAGTCACCCCTCTTTTAGCCCCCTCCTCTGTCTCTCAGCCCCCCTCTATCTCTCAGACCCCCCCTCTGTCTCTCAGACCCCCCCTCTGTCTCTCAGACCCCTCCTCTGTCTCTCAGACCCCTCCTCTGTCTCTCAGCTCCCCCCTCTGTCTCTCAGACCCCCCTCTGTCTCTCAGCCTTCCCCTCTGTCTCTCAGTTCCTGTGTATCTCAGTCACCCCTCTTTTAGCCCCCTCCTCTGTCTCTCAGCCCCCCTCTATCTCTCAGACCCCCCTCTGTCTCTCAGACCCCCCCTCTGTCTCTCAGACCCCTCCTCTGTCTCTCAGACCCCTCCTCTGTCTCTCAGACCCCTCCTCTGTCTCTCAGACACCCCTCTGTCTCTCAGACACCCCTCTGTCTCTCAGTCCCCCTTCTGTCTCTCAGTCCCCCTTCTGTCTCTCAGTCCCCCCTATTTTAGCCCCTCCCCTGTCTCTCAGCTCCCCTCTATCTCTCAGACCCCGCTCTGTCTCTCAGACCCCTCCTCTGTCTCTCAGACCCCTCCTCTGTCTCTCAGACCCCTCCTCTGTCTCTCAGACACCCCTCTGTCTCTCAGTCCCCCCCTCTGTCTCTCAGTTCCCATGTCTCTCAGTCCCCCCTATTTTAGCCCCTCCCCTGTCTCTCAGCTCCCCTCTATCTCTCAGACCCCGCTCTGTCTCTCAGACCCCTCCTCTGTCTCTCAGACCCCTCCTCTGTCTCTCAGATCCCTCCTCTGTCTCTCAGACCCCTCCTCTGTCTCTCAGACCCCTCCTCTGTCTCTCAGCTCTCCTCCTCTGTCTCTCAGCTCCCCTCTATCTCTCAGACCCTGCTCTGTCTCTTAGACCCCTCCTCTGTCTCTCAGACCCCTCCTCTGTCTCTCAGCTCTCCTCCTCTGTCTCTCAGCTCTCCTCCTCTGTCTCTCAGCCCCCCACTATCTCTCAGCCCCCCACTATCTCTCAGACCCCGCTCTGTCTCTCAGACCCCTCATCTGTCTCTCAGACCCCTCATCTGTCTCTCAGACCCCCCTCTGTCTCTCAGCCTTCCCCTCTGTCTCTCAGTCCCCGTGTATCTCAGTCACCCCTCTTTTAGCCCCCTTCTCTGTCTCTCAGCCCCCCTCTATCTCTCAGACCCCCCTCTGTCTCTCAGACCCCCCCTCTGTCTCTCAGACCCCTCCTCTGTCTCTCAGACCCCTCCTCTGTCTCTCAGCTCCCCCCTCTGTCTCTCCGACCCCCCTCTGTCTCTCCGACCCCCCTCTGTCTCTCCGACCCCCCTCTGTCTCTCAGTTCCCATGTCTCTCAGTCCCCCCTATTTTAGCCCCTCCCCTGTCTCTCAGCTCCCCTTTATCTCTCAGACCCCGCTCTGTCTCTCAGACCCCTCCTCTGTCTCTCAGACCCCTCCTCTGTCTCTCAGCTCTCCTCCTCTGTCTCTCAGCTCTCCTCCTCTGTCTCTCAGCTCTCCTCCTCTGTCTCTCAGCTCTCCTCCTCTGTCTCTCAGCTCTCCTCCTCTGTCTCTCAGCTCTCCTCCTCTGTCTCTCAGCCCCTCTGTCTCTCAGCCCCCCTCTGTCTCTCAGACCCCTTTTCTGTCTCTCAGCTCCCCCTCTGTCTCTCAGCCCCCCTCTGTCTCTCAGCCCCCCCTCTGTCTCTCAGCTCCCCCCTCTGTCTCTCAGCTCCCCCCTCTATCTCTCAGCTCCCCCTCTGTTTCTTTAGCTCCCCCTCTGTCTCTCAGCTCCCCGTCTCTCAGCTCCCCCCTCTGTCTCTCAGCTCCCCGTCTCTCAGCTCCCCCCTCTGTCTCTCAGCTCCCCCCCTCTGTCTCTCAGACCCCTCCTCTGTCTCTCAGACCCCTCCTCTGTCTCTCAGCTGCCTCCTCTATCTCTCAGCTCTCCTCCTCTATCTATCAGCTCTCCTTCTCTATCTCTCAGCTCCCCCCTCTGTCTCTCAGTTCCCCCCTCTGTCTCTCAGCTCCCCCCTCTGTCTATCAGCTCCCCCCTCTGTCTATCAGCTCCCCCCTCTGTCTATCAGCCCCCCTGTCTCTCAGCTCCCTCCCTCTGTCTCTTAGCTCCCCCTCTGTCTCTCAGCTCTTTCCCTCTATCTCTCAGCTCCCCCTCTGTCTCTCAGCACCCCCTCTGTCTCTCAGCACCCCCTCTGTCTCTCAGCACCCCCTCTGTCTCTCAGCACCCCCCTTTGTCTCTCAGCACCCCCCCTCTGTCTCTCAGCTCCCCATCTGTCTCTCAGCTCCCCCCTCTGTTTCTCAGCTCCCCCCTCTGTCTCTCTGCCCCCTCCTCTGTCTCATTCACTCCTTGACTCTTAGGCTGCTTTCACACTGGGGCGGGCATTGACGGTAAAACACTGCTAGTTTTAGCAGCACTTTACTGCTGTTTTAGCTGTGCTATTCGGCTTCTAGCAGGCACTTTTAACCCCTGCTAGCAGCCAAATTAAAGGTTAAATGCGCCCATGTAACGCTGCTGCCGAAGTGCTTTGCAGGTGCTTCAGCAGCGGTTGCCATTCATTTCAATGGGCAGGAGCAGTTAAATGCGCCCCAAAGATGCTGCTTGGAGGACTTTAACGCCCTGGCAGTGCCCCAGTGTGAAAGCACTCGGGCTTTCACACTGGGACTGCAGCGGAGGCGTTTTTCAGTCACTTTACAGGCGCTATTTTTAGCCCAAAAGCATCTGAAAAACTCCTCAGTTTGAAAGGGGTCCTACACTCACCCCCTCTCTTTTACACTCACTCCCTCTCTCTTACACTCACCCCCTCACCCCCTTTCCATCAACCCTCCCTCTCTCTCTCTCTCGTTCCCCTCTCTCTCACCCTCTCATGATATACAATAATGGATGTAGGGGCCTTTTGGTGGGTGTGATTTTTTGGGGGGTGGGGGCAGCATTTTATTGAATTAAAGTGGGCCGATCTGGATGAAGTCAAATTTTTGTCCCAGTCCAGCCCTGCCTATGACCTACTAATTGCTAAAACCAATGGCCATTAATCCATACTCATACTCTTAGACCTCTCTGCTGCTTTCGACACAGCTGACCACCTGCTCCTCCTCAGCAAACTACACTCCCTTGACCTCCGTGATTCTGCTTTATCCTGGTTCTCCTCTTACCTATCTCAGCGCACTTTCAGTGTCACTTACAACTCCATCGCCTCTGCTCCTCCTCCTCTTTCTGTTGGGGTACCGCAAGGCTCCATCCTTGGGCACCTCCTATTCTCACTCTATACCTCTTCCCTGAGCCAGTTGATTACCTCCCGTGGCTTCTAATACCACCTCCATGCCGACGACACCCAGACATATCTCTCCACTCCTCAACTCACCCCCTCGATCTCCTCACAGATCTCAAACTTACTGAACGACATATCGGTATGGATGTCACACCACTTCTTCAAACTCAATCTTTTTAAAACTGAGCTTGTTATATTTCCTCCTTCCCAGTCCCCCCCCATGACTTTACCATTAAGATCAACAATACAACCATTGGTCCCTCCACACATGCCAGGGTGCTGGGTTTAATCCTTGACTCTGACCTCTCCTTCAGCCCCCACATCCAATCACTGGCTAAATCCTGCCTCCTTAACCTTCACAACATCTCCAGAATTCGTCCCTTCCTGACTAATGACACCACAAAGCAACTTATTCACTCCTTGATTATTTTCCACCTTGACTACTGCAATGCTCTCCTTAATGGCCTACCCTTATGCAGGCTATCCCCACTTTAGTCTATTATGAATTCTGCTGCTATACTAATACACCTTACTAACCGATCCATGACTGCTGCTCCTCCCTGCCAATCCCTTCACTGGCTTCCCCTACCCCACCGTATAAAATTGAAAATGCTAACCACAACATACAAGGCCATTCACAACATCGCCCCCATCTACATCACCAACCTCATCTGCAGATATCACCCAAATCGTCCCCTCCACTCCTCCCAGGACCTCCTGCTCTCTAGCTCCCTTGTTACCTCCTCCCATGCCAGCCTTCAGGACTTCTCCAGAGCATCTCCCATCCTCTGGAACTCCCTGCCCCGGTATATCCAATCAGCCCCTAACCTCTCCACCTTTAGGAGATCCCTGAAAACTAATTTATTCAGGGAAGCTTATCCCACACCCACCTAATAACTGTCCCAGAGCCACACCGATCAAATCATTCTCCGCAGCTATTACCTTTTGTACCACCACCCCCTCCCTTTAGAATGTAAGCTCTAGGATCAGGGCCCTCCTGTCCCTTTTCTATTGAACTGTACTGTAATTGTGCTGCCCCCCCTCTATATTGTAAAGCACTGCGTAAACTGTTGGTGCTATATAAATCGTGTATAATAATAATAATAATAATAACACTGTAGAGTACACATGGCACTTTTGTATTCAGACAACCTCAGGGCCCGTGGGCTGTCTGAATACCCAAACTGTGATTACGCCCAGGTTCACACTGACAGCGGGATTGAAATCTAGCAAGTTCAGCTGAATTTGCACGATTTCATTCCCGCATTTCAGTCCAACTTTGAGGGGTGATTTCAGAGACATCTGTGTGAGTTCTTGCACAGATGTCTATACAAATCGCACAAATTCCCAAAAGTAGAACAGAAACGACTTTTGGGAATTGGTGTGGTGCCACAAATGCGGCGGTGCACTGATTCGGACAGTGCCATTGCCGGCAATAGCCAAATCGCTTCAATTTGAACCTAGGCTACATCTGATAGAATGCAATCACTGTTCACCTGACAATTGTACACCAAGCTCCTTCAATTTCTCAAATGATTTTTGTGGTACTGAAAGGACCACTTTCAAATCAAATTGCAGCTGATTTCAAAAGAATCAGCCACAATTTGAGCCAAGTATGGGAAGCAAAATCTCCTAATGGCGTCTTGTGACATCTTAATTATTCCGCCAGGAAATCTATAGTTTAAGAAACCCACAGTCACTGCTTCTTTTATAAAATAAAATGAAATATTAACTATCAATTTTGAACATTGGTATGATGAAGAGAAAATTCAAAATCACCAAAAAAAAAAAATGATAATCACACAGGAATGGTTGTCATATAAAATTTGTTGAATGCTTGTTAGGTAAAGAAAATTACTGAGAAAAAAAAATTGAATGTCTGGACAGTGTAAAGCTTCCTTCTGAAAAGTGTATTTGATGCATTAATAATGAGAAGCTGCTTTTTTGATCTTTGGTGACACTAGTTGTATCACTGAAGGAAAGCTCTTGAGATGTAAAAATTTGTTTGATGAGTGTCAGAAATAAGAGCAAAATACTATTGCACTCAAAGAGAAAAAATCACTATAAAATATTGACAAAATAAATATTTGAAATAAAAATGACATTCCTCCTCAACACATTTTGGACAGTAATAGGATAAGTATTTCTTATATAATGGGAAAAAAAAACACAAATGTGTGAAATTTTAGTACAATATATATATTTTTTTGTGTCACATAAAATGTAATTATTTCATAATTCTTATACATTTGTTCTTTAGTATTGTTTTCTCTGTGCATGTCTAATCCACTTGGAATAAATCCACTCGTTTTTTTCTGTGTAAATTAAGTTTTTGAATTGCTGCAGCACATAAGACATGTTGCCTACTGCTGCCTGCCTTCAGTTGGCCAATAAAAATAAGGTGGCCTGTAGGGACGCAACCTAAAAAAAATATCCACTTTTGTCTCTAATCATGGATATTTTTTTCTACTGGTCCTCTTTACAATACAAGAAAGTGAGAGTGAGAAAACATTAAATGTGCTAAAAATCTAAAACATATCTTCCTACATGCAATGCGCTTTAGGAGAGGGAAGAAGGAAATCCCTTAAAGCGGAGTTCCACACAAAAATGAAACTTCCACTTTAAGTGTAGGTGACCCCCTGATATGCCACATTACACCATTATTCTGAGCATAACAATACTTGTTGACCTGTGCTAATCTAGTAGTAGTAGTAACAGTGCTACCATAGCACTATAAAAGGGGTTGAAAAGGTTTAATTATTTTTTTTTAAATAACAAACATACCATACTTACCTCCACTGTGCAGTTTGTTTTGCACAGAGTGGCCCCAATCCTCGTCTTCTGGGGTCTCTCGGCGGCTGACTCGGCTCCTCCCCGCAAGAGCTAACCCCCCTCTGGGAAGTGCTCTCCCAAGGGGGTTAGCCTACGGGCGCGCTCCCGTGTGATACAGTCGGTGGCCACAGCCGACTGTATTAAATGGTGCGCCGCATCATTGATTTGATTGACAGCAGCGGGAGCCAATGGCTGCGCTGCTATCAATCATCCAATGAAGAGCTGGGGGAAAGCAACGTGGGATCGCGCCCACGGAGATTCGGGGCTCAGGTAAGTAAAACGGGGGCTCGGAGACAGCAAGGTGTTTTTTCACGTTAATACATAGGATGCATTAAGGTGAAAAAACACAAAGCTTTACAACCCCTTTAAGCATTGCTTTCCTAATACAGGTTAAAATGGGTCTTTTACAACATCTACTTTACCCCATTAAAAGTCAAAAGTATTATGCCTGTTTGTTGGTAGAATTAAAAAGTCTGCAAAATATTGTAGGATTTTATGTGTCATGAACATTCAAAGTGTCATTGTGGTATATAAAGCATTTGTTAACCCAAAAAATAAATAAATAATCCTCCTCCTTTAACCACTTAAGACCCGGACCAATACGCAGCATAAGGACCAGGCCCCTTTTTGCGATTCGGCACTGCGTCGCTTTAACTGACAATTGCGCGGTCATGCGACAAGGCTCCCAAACAAAATTGGCGTATTTTTTTTCCCACAAATAGAGCTTTATTTTGGTGGTATTTGATCACCTCTGCTTTTTTTATTTTTTGCGCTATAAACAAAAATAGAGCGACAATTTTGAAAAAAAAACAATATTTTTTACTTTTTGCTATAATAAATATCCCCAAAAAATATATATAAAAAAATATGTTTTTTTCCTCAGTTTAGACCGATACGTATTCTTCTACATATTTTTGGTACAAAAAATCGCAATCGGCGTTTATTGATTGTTTTGTGCAAAAGTTATAGCGTTTACAAAATAGGGGGTAGTTTTATGGCATTTTTGTAATTTTTTTTTTTTACTAGTAATGGCGGCGATCATCAATTTTTTTTGTGACTGCGACATTATGGCGGACACATCGGACACTTTTGACACTATTTTGGGACCATTGTCATTTTTACAGCGACCAGTGCTATAAAAATGCACTGGTTACTGTAAAAATGACACTGGCAGTGAAGGGGTTAACCAGGAGGGGGCGCTGTAGGGATAAGGTGTGCCCTGATTTGTGTTTCTTACTGTGGGGGGGGGGCGTGGCTTAGCGTGTGACGTCACTGATCGTCGTTCCCTATTACAGGGAACAGACGATCAGTGACAGGCACACTAGGAAGCACAGGGAGAGGTTTGTTTGCTCGCGACCCATGGCTGGGCTCTTAAAAGAGACGTACCTGTACACCCATGTGCCCAGCTGTGCCATTTTGCCGACATACATCGGCATGCGGCGGTCCTCAAGTGGTTAAAGCGTGTTATATGACACAGTGCTTGTCCTGTGTCATTTGGCCCCCTGTAACACCTAAAAAACCTGGCTTATCCTGCCAGTTTCTCCCCACCCCTCTGTAAACTTACCACAGTGTATCATGGTTGCATGTGACCAGACACCATGGTCAGTTTATGTGCCTCTGTCATCAGCCGCCTGCTATCTGCTCTCCTTTCTGCTCCTGTGTCCTCCTCCCCCCTCACCTCTCTGTCTGTGTGTGAGCCACCCCTCCCCCTCTGGCTGCTCTCATAACACTAACCTGTATACACTATCAGCACTGCCTCCTATTGCAGTGTCCCCCTCTGTGAATTATTTATAAATATAAATACTCTAAATACCTAATTAAAGAGCAGAGATTGCGATCACGTGACCAGCCAGCTCTCTCCTCCTCTCCTCCTCCCCTCCAGACTGACATCAGCAGAGGAATCTCAGCCCTTCCCGCTGCATCTCTCTCAGAGGAGAAAAGGAGAAAGCTGACCAGTCATGTGATCGCAATCTCGGCAGTGAAATTAGGTATTTGCAGCATTTATTTTTATAAATCACACACAGACGGGGGTACTACAATAGGAGGCAGTGCTGATGGTGTGTATATAAAAGATAGTGCTGAGCTGTTGTTAATGACTCAGGGGTCAGTGCAAATGCATAAGTAAGTACTGAAGCAATGGTAAAGTGCAATGTGGTAAGTGGTGATAATCAAATCAATAGTGCCAAAGGATGCAGTGCCTTAGTGTACTGACAGTACTAAAAATGTATCTTGCACAAAAAATAACTGTAAATACAAATGCATAAATAAATACTGAAGCGATGATAAAGTGCAATGTGCAAGGTAGTGACAATCAAATAAATAGTGCCAAAAGAATACAGTGTCAAAAATGTACTGACAGTACTAAAAAAGATCTGTTACACAATATATATTCATGAATAAACGTATAACTCCAAAGTTAAAAAAACATGAGTGAACGTGCTAAAACACACAATGTGGTGTTGAAATTAGTCCAAAATGTGCATTCGCACATTAAGTGATAAGTGCTAAGTGATGGCTCTTCTGTGCCTTCCACTACTGTGAATAAATGACCCTCCACTTGTGTAAATAGATGGCCCCTTACCTCACTGCTGTGAGGTTACAGCATATGAATAAAACCCAATATGGATCAAGCCTGGTCCTGCCTGGGTGGTCTCTTGGGAGATGAGGGTATAGTGCCTGGATGTGGGGAACCGGTCACTTGTCCATGGAATATAGGGTCTCCAGATGCCGTGCGTGTATAGTAGCAAAGGGGGAAGGTAAAGGAATCCCAAGATTGTGTAGTATTTCAAACAATTATTTGGTATTTATTGCGTAAAAAACAACATGAATACACTCACATTTAAAATTGTGAAAAGAGTGTATCAAACCACGAGCACCAAGCTCGTCTGCGTCACTTCCGATGCCTGTAACGTCCCTACGCGTATTGTCATTAGGGATGAGCTTCGAGTTTGAGTCGAACTCATGTTCGACTCGAACATTGCCTGTTCGCCCGTTCGCCAAACAGCGAACAAATTGGGGTGTTCGCGGCAAATTCGAAAAATCTATGGGAGAAATCTAAAGTGCTAATTATAAAGGCTTATATGCAAGTTATTGTCCTAAAAAGTGTTTGGGGACCGGGGTCCTGCCCCAGGGGACATGTATCAATGCAAAAAGAAGTTTTTAAAACAGCCGTTTTTTCGGGAGCAGTGATTTTAATAATGCTTAAAATTAAAAAATAAAAGTGAAATATTCCTTTAAATTTCGTACCTGGGGGGTGTGTATGATATGCATGTGAAGTGGCGCATGTTTCCCGTGCTTAGAACTGTCCCTGCAAAAAATGTCATTTTTGAAAGAAAAAAGTCTTTTAAAACTGACTCGCGGCTATTAATGAATTGTCGGCTCCTGGCAATACATACAAAAGTCATTGATAAAAAAAAAAAAAAAAAAGCGTGGGGGTCCCCCAGAATTCAATTACCAGGCCCTTCAGGTCTGGAATGGATATTAAGGGGAACCCCGCCGCAAATTTAAAAAAAATTTGACGTGGGGTTCCCCCAAATATCCATTCCAGGCCCTTCAGATCTGGCATGGATTTTAAGGGGAACTCCACCCCAAATTTTAAAAAAATGGCGTGGAGTCCCCCTAAAAATCCATACCAGACCCCTTATCCGAGCACGCAACCTGGCCGGCCGCAGGGGAAAAGGGGGGGACGAGAGAGCGGCCCCCCCTCCCTCCTGAACCGTACCAAGCCACATGCCCTCAACATGGGGAGGATGTCCCCATGTTGATGGGGACAAGGGCCTCATCCCCACAACCCTTGCCCGGTGGTTGTGGGGGTCTGCGGGCGGGGGGCTTATCGGAATCTGGAAGACCCCTTTAAAAAAGGGGACCCCCAGATCCCGGCCCCCCCCTATGTGAATTGGTAAGGGGTACATTGTACCCCTACCATTTCACAAAGAAAGCGTAAAAAAATGTTTAAAAAAAACACACAAACACCTTGAAAAAGTCCTTTATTTAAAATAATAAAAAAAAAAAAAACATTCCAGCGCTGAAATCCAGTGTCCCATGGCGATCCCGATGTCCAGCGCTGTCCTTCATTGGTTGTGCCTGAGCGGACCTGATGGGGAACTCCCTCTCAGTATTTTAAATGTATAGACCCGCCCCTTCTAAAGTTCCCCATCAGGTCCGCTCCCTCGGTATGTCGGACCCGCCTACGTCATTGGCTTGAGCGGGGAACTTCCTTCACTGTGTAATTTAAATTTACATAGTGAAGGAAGTTCCCCGCTCAAGCCAATGACGTAGGCGGGTCCGACATACCGAGGGGGCAGACCTGATGGGGAACTGCTCTCACTTTGGCAATACATGTATAGACCCGCCCCTTCTCATGTTCCGCATCTGGTCCGCTGAGCGGACCTGATGGGGAACTTTAGAAGGGGCGGGTCTATACATTTAAAATACTGAGAGGGAGTTCCCCATCAGGTCCGCTCAGGCACAACCAATGAAGGACAGCGCTGGACATCGGGATCGCCGCGGGACACTGGATTTCACCGCTGGAATGTTTTTTTTTTTTTTTAAATAAAGGACTTTTTCAAGGTGTTTGTGTGTTTTTTTAAAACATTTTTTTACGCTTTCTTCGTGAAATGGTAGGGGTACAATGTACCCCTTACCAATTCACATAGGGGGGGCCGGGATCTGGGGGTCCCCTTTGTTAAAGGGGTCTTCCAGATTCCGATAAGCCCCCCGCCCGCAGACCCCCACAACCACCGGGCAAGGGTTGTGGGGATGAGGCCCTTGTCCCCATCAACATGGGGACATCCTCCCCATGTTGAGGGCATGTGGCCTGGTACGGTTCAGGAGGGAGGGGGGGCGCTCTCTCGTCCCCCCCTTTTCCCCTGCGGCCGGCCAGGTTGCGTGCTCGGATAAGGGGTCTGGTATGGATTTTTAGGGGGACTCCACGCCATTTTTTTTAAAATTTGGGGTGGAGTTCCCCTTAAAATCCATGCCAGATCTGAAGGGCCTGGAATGGATATGTGGGGGAACCCCACGTCTATTTTTTTTTAAATTTGCGGCAGGGTTCCCCTTAATATCCATTCCAGACCTGAAGGGCCTGGTAATTGAATTCTGGGGAACCCCCACGCTTTTTTTTTTTTTTTATCAATGACTTTTGAATGTATTGCCGGGAGCCGACAATTCATTAATAGCCGCAAGTCAGTTTTAAATGACTTTTTTTCTTTCAAAAATGACATTTTTTGCAGGGACAGTTCTAAGCACGGGAAACATGCGCCACTTCACATGCATATCATACACACCCCCCAGGTACGAAATTTAAAGGAATATTTCACTTTTATTTTTTCATTTTAAGCATTATTAAAATCACTGCTCCCGAAAAAACGGCCGTTTTTAAAACTTTTTTTTGCATTGATACCTGTCCCCTGGGGCAGGACCTGGGTCCCCAAACACTTTTTAGGACAATAACTTGCATATCAGCCTTTATAATTAGCACTTTAGATTTCGAACGTTCGAGTCCATTGTATTTAATAGGGTTCTAAAGTTTACACGAACATTTTGTCTGTTCGCAGGTTCTGGTGCGAACCGAACAGGGGGTGTTCGGCTCATCCCTGATTGTCATCAAACACGTGACTTCATCAGGGTACAGGTGTATACAGGTTAGAGTGGCTTAACAGACATATTCAAGTTTTGAAACAACAGGTGTAGAAGAAGAATTAAAGGTATACCTATGTTGTAATAATGCACTTTATTTACAGTTCTGTAATATTGTAGATGCATGACTTAATAGTTATAGAAATGTTGCTTAAAGTGTAAGTTCACCTTTACAGAAAATCTGTAAAGTGAACTTACACTGGACCCCCTCCCCATCGCAGCCAGTCCTGCTGACCTTGAGTCAGGCGATCACCCATTATGACACATTGTATAGCCGCTTTACCGGTTCGGGATTTGAAATCCCTGAAGCTTTCTCTCCTCTTCTCCAGCACTGACAGGATGGGCTACGCGGGTTCTGATTGGTCGGCGCCACTCATGTGACGTGCCAAACAATTAGAATGCCTCCTATATGTAACTTTATGAGTTACGTTTAGGAGATTAAGCCACGGGGGATTTCTGACCAGTAAAGTGGCTTTACGATGTGTCAATGTGGGAGACCGCTGGCTTCAGGTACAGCGGGACTGGGTGCGATGGGGAGGGGGTGAACTTACCCTTTAAACTGGAATTTCAGTCAAAATCTACCTAATTCTAAACATACTCCCACCCCCATTCTCTACCCTGTGAAAGAAAAGATGCTTATACTTACCTATTCTGAAGTTGCTCTGAGCTGGTCAAGTGGTCAGTACCCAGTGCCGCTTTCAGTGTATGGGAGGGACAGCTGACCATAAATGCTCTATAGTAAACCTATGGGTAACATCACCACACAGACACATGCAGTTGTTGTCAGCATTTTCTTCTCTACACTGAAACCACCACTAGAGAGATCATGTGACCGGAACGGATTGCTGACAACAGCTGCAAATGCAGCCCACCTGAACCTGGATTGTACACATGCTGTGAGCACGATGCTGCGCTATGTGGGCACTACAAACTGACCCGCAGCCGCATGCAATGTGTGCAATAGCTGTGTGGTAGTGCAGCATTTACAGGATGTAAAACAGTTGGTAAGGAGGTGACATACTGCCTCTTCACAGCATGTTACCTACCAACACTGATCATGCTTCAGAGAGTACTGTATGTGAGCAAGCCCGTGGGAAATTTTCCCCTGAACAGATGTTTTACCAATATACTGTATTTTAACATTTTAAAGTTATTGGAGCATATTGATAGGAAGATAAATTGATGAAACCTTTATTAAGGCAAGATAGTACCAATTTAACCACTTAGGCCCCGGGCCATTTTGCTGGTCAAAGACCAGGCGACTTTTTGCGATTCGGCACTGCGTCGCTTTAACTGACAATTGCGCGGTCGTGCGACGTGGCTCCCAAACAAAATTGATATCCTTTTTTTTCCCACAAATAGAGCTTTCTTTTGGTGATATTTGATCACCTCTGCGGTTTTAATTTTTTTGCACTATAAACGAAAATAGAGTGACAATTTTGAAAAAAATGCAATATTTTTTACTTTTTGCTATAATAAATATCCCCAAAATATATATAAAAAAACATTTTTTTTCCTCAGTTTAGGCCTATATGTATTCTTCTACATATTTTTGGTAAAAAAATAGCAATAAGTGCTTATTGATTGGTTTGCGCAAAAGTTATAGCGTCTACAATATAGGGGATAGTTTTATGGCCTTTTTTATTAATATTTTTTTTTTTTACTAGTAATGGCGGCGATCAGCGATTTTTATCGTGACTGTGACATTATGGCAGACACATCGGACACTTTTGAGACCATTTTGGGACCATTGTCCTTTTTACAGCGATCAGTGCTATAAAAATGCACTGATTACTATAAAAACTGACACTGGCAGTGAAGGGGTTATCCTGTAGGGGGCGATGAAGGGGTTAAGTGTGACCTAGAGAATGCTTGTAACTGTTTGGGGGCGTGGCTTGGCGTGACACATCACTGATCGCTGTTCCCGATGACAGGGAACAGACGATCACTGACAGTGTCACTGTGAAGAACGGGGAGATGTTTATATACACTTACCTCTCCCGGTTCTTCAGCTCTGTGACCCGATCCAGGGACACCGGCGGCGATCGGGTCTCACGGAGCTCTGCGAAACACGGCTCGCATCATAAAGGGGACGTACCTGTACGCCCTTATGCCCAGCCGTGCCATTCTGTCGACGTATATCATTGGGCGGTGGTCCTTAAGTGGTTAATTAATATATATAAAAATATATAATACCGTATATCCATATTTACTGTATACAGTACATGCTATTAGCAGGAAGTAATTTAAAATGTATAATTATTTAATAAACATACTTGTAGAATGTATAAGATTAATAAAATATTTCTACTTTCTGTATATAAAATAGGTTTTACTTTAACCGCTTCAATACTGGTCACTTTGACCTCTTTCCTGCCTAAGCCAATTTTCAGCTTTCAGCACTGTCACACTTTGAATGACAATTGCGCGGTCATGCAACACTGTACCCAAATTACATTTTTGGTATTTTTTTCAAATAAAGAGCTTTCTTTTTGTTTTATTTAATCAGTGACAATCAGTGCCACTTATCAGTGCTCATCAGTGCTGCATATCAGTGCCACCTATCAGTGCCCATCAGTGCTGCATATTACTGCCTCCTCATCAGTGCCACCTCATCAGTGTGGCACTTATGGGAAATCATAGGCAGCATGGATAGGCGGCACTAATAGGCACTGATGGGTGGCACTGATGGGTGGCACTGATAGGCACTGATGCGCACTGATGGGTGGCACTGATGAGCAGGCATTGATGGGCACTGAACGGCAGCACTGATTGGTATTACAGATGGGCACAGATTGACATCACTGATGGGCAAAAATTGGCATAACTGATTGGCACATGATGGCATCACCAATAGGCATTGACTGACATCACCAATGGGCACTGTTAGGGCTGCACTGATCATCATCAGGGCACTGATGATAAGTGCCCTGATTATCTGTACAGGTCTCCCTTGTGAGGAGATGCTGCTGATCGGCTCTCCTCACCTCACACTCTGTCAGTGTGGGGCAAGGAGAGCTGATAAACATCACTTCCGTGTTTACATGTGATTAGCTGATAACATGGGTAAAGAGCTGCGTCATTGGCTCTCTACTGAGATCGGGGTTGCGCCGTGTCCCTGGGACACGGTGTACCCGCAATCACCATGCAGCATGCCCCCCTGCGGGTGCACAAGCGAGGTGAGACAAGCTCTACGTCATATGACGTTGTCCGACAACAAGAGAGGATTGAGGTGGTAGTTAAAATGTAACTCCACTTTTGTTGAGAAAAAAAAAACATTCCCCTCTGTGATATTTCTGTACATTGCAGGCATTTTAATAAACTTTGTTGCAGATTCCAACCTTTTGTTTACATGTAAATCGACCCATGTAACTTACCTCATTATTTGCCCATGTGGGTTACAATATGTGGGACGTATTAAAAGGAATTTATGTACCCGCATTAATGAACACTTAAATAATATTAAAAATGGGTTCTCAAAACATAGCCTCTCGAACCATTTTAGAACACATCATAACAAGGATCCCAGTGTGGCACAATTCTTTGGGATTGATAAAATAGACCCAGATTGGAGGGGAGGGAATATGATCCAGAAAATATCAAAAAATGAAACTGAATGGATCTATAAATTAAATACACTCACTCCTGCGGGAATTAATGTAGATACTGTATATATTTAAATTGTTATTTATCCAATTACTAGGAATCTGTAGAGGTACATCTCTTGTGTATTGATATTGGCAGTATTGTAAAAGGTGTTTCCAGCCAATTTGAATTCAGTCTAATATTTTGCCACTAGATGGCTAAATTGGCATTTTTCTTAAAATATCTTATTGCCATCTGGTCTTTCTCCACAAGATGGTAGTATTTAGCGATAAATATATATATTTTTATATTTAGCTTCAATTTAAATTAAAATGTAATCAATTTATCCTTTTTTATATATTTTTTTATTGTTCTATATAATTGTAGAATGGTATTTGAGATTTTTTTTTTTTATAGAATATTAGGCAAGGATTGAACTGGATTGAATATCCTTAATTGGTGGATTTGTAAAATCATGGAAGCGATATATCCGATCACATGACCCCTGATGACGTCAGAACGTGCTGATGAAACGTGTAGGGTACCATGAGCGGGATACGTCACTTCCGCCTTTTGTAATCTCAGCTATGATGGATACTTGTTTTTAGACTTCTTAATTTTCGAATAAATCGTGATATACTTCACCATGGAAGACCTTCTTTTCTTTGCATCTTTCCACTAATGGCTGGACATCAGTTTGGATCGGTGCTGTGGCTGTGAGAATTTCCTTATTGGTATAATCCACAAACATTTTTTGACTACCTGTAATGGGTGTCATGGAATTTTGGTGAGTAGGATGTGTGGCAGGAAATGGTGGTGGAAGATCTACAGTCACTCCATATTGTTCACCAGGATCAGGAAGATTCACATGCACTTTATTAAATTGATCATTTACTTCTATTGGACACTCATTAGATATTGTCTTTGATGGACTTTATATATATATTTTTTACACGTTATTTATATGTGATGACTGTGTTTCCTGACACTGTTTGATGCACTTTTTTGCACTTGCACTTTGATTATTTCAAATTTGTTCACTTTAATAGAGAGCGCGATTCAAATAAATGTTTTTTTTTTTCAGAAATAGACCACTATTAGAAATCATCTGTTGCTGCACGGGGGTCTAAATTAGTTCTCCACTGAATTTATTAGGGCCCCCATAAAAAAAAAAAAAAAAAAGAGAAAATATATACATACAGTATCTCACAAAAGTGAGTACACCCCTCACAATTTTGTAAATATTTTATTATATCTTTTCATGTGACAACACTAAAGAAATTACACTTTGCTACAATGTAAAGTAGTGAGTGTACAGCTTGTGAAACAGTGTAAATTTGCTGTCCCCTCAAAATAACTTAACACGCAGCCATTAATGTCTAAACCAATGGAAACAAAAGTGAGTACACCCCTAAGTGAAAATCTCCAAATTGGGCCCAAAGTGTCAATATTTTGTGTGGCCACCATTACTTTCCAGCACTGCCTTAACCCTCTTGGGCATGGAGTTCACCAGAGCTTCACAAGTTGCCACTGGAGTCCTCTTCTACTCCTCCATGAGAACATCACGGAGCTGGTGGATGTTAGAGACCTTGCATTCCTCCACCTTCCGTTTGAGGATGCCCTACAGATGCTCAATAGTGTTTAGGTCTGGAGAAATGCTTGGCTAGTCCATCACCTTTACCCTCAGCTTCTTTAGAAAGGCAGTGGTTGTCTTAGAGGCATGTTTGGGGTCGTTATCATGTTGGAATACTTCCCTGTGGCCCAGTCTCCGAAGGGAGGGAATCGTGCTCTGCTTCAGTATGTCACAGTATATGTTGGCTTTCATGGTTCCCTCAATGAACTGTAGCTCCCTAGTGCCGGCAGCATTCATGCAGCCCCAGACCATGACACTCCCACCACCATGCTTGACTGTAGGCAAGACACACTTGTCTTTGTACTCCTAACCTGGTTGCTGCCCCACACGCTTGACACCATCTGAACCAAATAAGTTTATCTTGGTTTTATCAGACCACAGGACATGGTTCCAGTAATCCATGTCCTTAGTTTCTTGTCTTCAGCAAACTGCTTGTGGGCTTTCTTGTGCATCATCCTTAGAAAAGGCTTCCTTCTGCGATGACAGCCATGCAGACCAATTTGATTCAGTGTGCTGTGTATGGTCTAAGCACTGACAGCATGACCCCCCACCCCTTCAACCTCTGCAACAATGCTGGCAGCACTCAAATATCTATTTCCCAAAGACAACCTCTGGATATGACACTGAGCATGTGCACTCAACTTCTTTGGTCGACCATGGCGAGGCATGTTCTGAGTGGAACCAGTCCTGTTAAACCGCTGTATGGTCTTGATCACCATGCTGCAGCTTAGTTTCAGTGTCTTGGCAATCTACTTATCGCCTAGGCCTTTTTTATTTAGAGCAATTTTTTTTTTTCGATTCCTCAGAGAGTTCTTTGTCATGAGGTGCCATGTTGAGCTTCCAGTGACCAGTATGAGAGAGTGAGAGCGATAACACCAAATTTAACACACCTGCTCCCCACTCACACCTGAGACCTTGTAACACTAACGGGTCACATTTCACCGGGGAGGGAAAATGGCTAATTGAGCCCAATTTGGACATTTTCACTTAGAGGTGTACTCACTTTTGTTGCCAGCGGTTTAGATATTAATGGCTGTGTGTTGGGTTATTTTGAGGGGACAGCAAATTTACACTGTTATACAAGCTGTACACTCAAAGTGTAATTTCTTCAGTGTTGTTACATGAAAAGATATAATAAAATATTTACAAAAATGTGATGGCTGTACTCACTTTTGTGAGATACTGTATGTGTATATATATATATATATATTATATATATATATATATATATATATATATATATATACAGTATCTCACAAAAGTGAGTACACCCCTCACATTTTTGTAAATATTTTAATATTTTATTATATCTTTTCAAGTGACAACACTGAAGAAATGACACTTTGCTAAAATGTAAAGTAGTGAGTGTACAGATTGTATAACAGTGTAAATTTGCTGTGTAAACAAAGAGACCATTCTTTCACAGAATAAGGGATCATGTGTCCCTTATTCAAAAGAAAAAGATTGAAACCCCTATAAGTCGACATAGTGGTTTATACCATTCTTTCGATTTATCGAAAATGAAATTCATTGCATTAGAACATATACCCATTAATGAGATTGGGGGGGGAACAAGAGTTTGTTGCAGAGAAACAAGATGGATTCACTCCCTGGCAGCTCCATATTATCCAGGGTTAAATGAGTCCATCAGCTTTAAACCATTTCTGTAGAGGATTTTATTGGCCATATGTACAGATTCTTGGTCTTTGACCATTCTATTAATGGTCTATTATTTTCTAGCCTTTGGCTATTTGTACATATTTGACATATTACCTTATCATTTATATATTCATATATATTTCTCTTGGCTTTGTCTAGATTGAAGTTTTATAACACTGCTCAGATCTCTGAGTATATCTTAATATTGCAAAAGTTTTGGATGTATTTACTAATTGAGGAACACCTTCAAGGGTCAGGTGACCATGCGGATGCCCAGGGCGTTCATTCCGAGTGTTGTCATAATTTTGATTCCACTGGGTGGCGCCATGTGTCTTGGGCTTATCCCGGTCCTCTTTCTTTCCATATCGTTTTTTTTTTACCCCCTTTTTTGGATTTGGAAGACTTCAATCTTCTGGCCTGGTAGGTACCATCATTCCCTGTTAACTGGTTCTAAAATGGCGAAGGTCCTATCTATTTACCATTTCCGCTTTTGTTTGCTGACTGCGTTTCCAGTTTGCATAGAATGGACGCTTTGGCGTCACTTCTGGTGCGCAGTTTTAAGCACCAGCGCCACTTCCGGTTTTCTTTTTGACACGATTTATGTCACTTCCGGTGCGACCGGGGTTTTTTGCTCAGACGCCACTGAAGCGTCCACTCCTCCCCTATGCTTTGGCGCCAAGCCAGGCATCCAATGGGAAGGAGGAGGTGGGTATATATAGACACTGGTGGAGGATCTCAGAGTAGGGCCACCGCGAGAGGGGAAGGATTATATTGAAAATCGCTGCTCCAGGTAATCTGTTCATTCTGTGGGGGACTATTTAAGTTGGCTGCTTGTCTGAATTTTGACTAGATATTGACTCCTTGTAAGCCTCATGAGTGTTTTTTTTTTTAACATTAGTCGCTCCCTCTATGGAAGCTGTGGATGTTTATTCCTTCAAACTAAACTAGCTATTCAGCAGATTCCATGTAGATCTGCCACACATACATATTTGTATTATACTTGGTTATTTTGGGTATCTGTATACAAACTTTTTTGGCTTATTTATTAAGCTCTTTCCATTTCCCTTTATATGTAGGTTTGGATTCCTTATTATCCCCCAGCTTTTGAGTATGTTTGGTTTACATACCACCCTCTATGGGACATCATATGATCCTTTCTTCTGGGTTTCCTCTTGACCTCTCCGCCTTATTTTTCATATACAGGCATACCCCACTTTTAAGTACACAATGGGACCAGAGCATGTATGTAAAATGAAAATGTACTTAAAGTGAAACAATACCTTTTTTCACTTCTAGGGTGTATTGGGGGGTAAGGGGCTGTAGTGGGGGTGTCTGGAGCTGTAATTGAGGTCTCAGGGGCTGTAGTGGGGGTGTCAGGGGCACACTGGAACAGGGCGGGCTATGCTCTCGGAGCTTCAGCTCCTTCTACTGCGGCTGCAAAATGTCTGTACAGTACTTGTGAGGCACTTTACATACACTCGTGGGTATGTCCTTACTCGCGAGTGTATGTAAAGTGAGTGTACTTAAAGCGGGGTATGCCTGTATTTTATATTCTGCATTAATCCATCTTCATACAGGTAAATGCTCCCTTTATGTGTTGGCCCCTGTGACCCCAGCCAATTTGGGATTAGATACATGTTTTGTACATAACTTTATGAATTTGTGTATTCTTTGTACCTATTATTGTAATTATATGTATCACTGTTTTCTTTTCTTTTTTCAGTAGACAGTGCCTGACAAATGTAAATCTTCTGAGAAAGCTACTAATCAGTGGTGAAACATGTAGAGAATTTAGTAATTTTGCACACTATGAAACTGTTTATTATTATCTAGATGGATTGTTTTCTGTCAATTTTAACTTTTATAAAATAAAATAAATATTTTTGATATTTCTTTTTGTGTTTTGTACCATTAGTGTTACAAGATCTCAGGTGTGAATGGGGAGCAGGTGTGTTAAATGTGGTGTTATCGCTTTCACTCTCTCATACTGGTCGCTGGAAGTTCAACATGGCACCTCATGGCAAAGAACTCTCTGAGGATCTGAAAAAAAATGTTGCTCTACATAAAGATGGCCTAGGCTATAAGAAGATTGCCAAGACCCTGTAACAGAGCTGCATCACAGTGGCCAAGACCATACAGGACAGGTTCCTCTCAGAACAGGCCTTGCCATGGTCGACTAGAGAAGTTGAGTGCACGTTCTCAGCGTCATATCCAGAGGTTGTCTTTGGGAAACAGACATATGAGTTCTGCCAGCATTGCTGCAGAGGTTGAAGGGGTGGGGTGTCAGCCTGTCAGTGCTCAGACCATACACCACACACTGCATCAAATTGGTCTGCATGGCTGTCATCCCAGAAAGAAGCCTCTTCTAAAGATGATGCACAAGAAAGCCCGCAAACAGTTTGCTGAAGACAATCAGGCTAAGGACATGGATTACTGGAACCATGTCCTGTGGTCTGATAAGACCAAGATAAACGTATTTGGTTCAGATGGTGTCAAAGGTTTGTGGTGGCAACCAGGTGAGGAGTACAAAGACAAGTGTGTCTGGGCTACAGTCAAGCATGGTGGTGGGAGTGTCATGGTCTGGGGCTGCATGAGTACTGCGGGCACCAGTTAATTGAGGGAACCATCAATGCCAACATGTACTGTGACATACTGAAGCAGAGCATGATCCCCTCCCTTCGGAGACTGGGCCGCAGGGCAATATTCCAACATAACAACCCCAAACAAACCTCCAAGACGACCACTGCCTTGCTAAAGAAGCTGAGGGTAAAGGCAATGGACCGGCCAAGCATGTCTCCAGACATAAACTCTATTGAGCATCTGTGGGGCATCCTCAAACGCAAGGTGGAGGAGTGCAAGGTATCTAACATCCACCAGCTCCGTAATGTCGTCATGGAGGGGTGGAAGAGGACTCCAGTGGCAACCTGTGAAGCTATAGTGACCTCCATGCCCTAGAGGGTTAAGGCTGTCCTGGAAAATAATGAGGGCCACACAAATAATTGACACTTTTGGCCCAATTTGGACATTTTCACTTAGGGGTGTACTAACTTTTGTTGCCAGTGGTTTAGACAGTAATGGCTGTGTGTTGAGTTATTTTGAGGGGACAGCAAATTTATATTGTTATACAAGCTGTACACTCACTACTTTACATTGTAGAAAAGTGTAATTTCTTCAGTGTTGTCACATGAAAAGATATAATAAAATATTTGTGAGATACTGTATATATACAGTGCTGTGACAAAGTATTTGCCCCTTCCTGATTTTTTATTTCTTTGCATTTTTCTCACGCCTAAATGATTCAGATCATCAAACAAATTGTAATATTACACAAAGATAACCGAGTAAATCCAAGATGCAGTTTTTAAATTATTATTTAATTTATTAAGGGAAAAGAGCTGTTGAAACCTGCCTTGGCCTATGTGAAAAAGTAATTGCCCCCTCCCATGCTAAATTGTGAATGAACTGTAATTAACCAAATTTTTTTGGAAAGCTGAGTTAAATTTCACTTGCCACACCCAGGCCTGATTACAGCCAGACCTGTTGAATCAAGAAATCACATAAATAGAAGCTGTCTGACAAAGTGACGCATACTAACAGATCACAAAAAGCCACACATCATGCCAACATCTCAATAAATTCAAGAACAGATTAGAAACAAACATGTATCGGTCTATGAAGGGTTTCAAAGCAATTTCTAAGGCTTTGGAACTTCAGTGAACCATGGGGAGAGCCATACAAATGGAGATAACTTGGAACAGTGGGGAACATTCCCAGGAGTGGCCGGCCTACAAAAATTACTCCAAGAGCATGAAGACGACTAATCCAGGAGGTCATAAAAGAACCCAGAACAACATCTAAAGAACTGCAGGACTCACTTGCCTCAGGTAAAATCAGTGTTAATGATTCAACAATAAGAAAGAGACTGGGCAAAAATGGCATCCATGGGAGAGTTCCAAGGCCAAAGCCACTGCTGACCAAAAAGAACACAAAGGCTCATCTCACATTTACCAAAAAACATCTTGATTATCCCCAAGACTTTTAGACAAATATTCTGTGGACTGATGAGACAAAAATGTAACTTTTTGGAGGGTGTGCGTCCAATTACATCTGGCATAAAACTAATACAGCATTTCATAACAACAAACATCATACCAACAGTCAGACATGGTGGTGGTAGTGTGATGGTCTGGGGCTGCTTTTCAGATTCAGGACCTTGACGACTTACCACAATTGATGCAACCATGAATTCTGAGCTCTACCAGAAATTCCTAAAGGAGAATGTACGGCCATCAGTTTGTGACCTCAAACTCAAGTGCACTTGGGTTATGCAGCAGGACAATGATCCGAAACACAACAAGTCCATCTCCAAATGGTTGAAACAAAGCAAAATTTAGGTTTTTGAAGTGGCGTAGTCAAAGCCCGGACTTAAATCCAATTGAGATGCTGTATCATGACCTCATGCTGGAAACCCTCCAATGTGGCTGAATTAAAACTATTCTGCAAAGAAGAGTGGGGCAAAATTGCTTCACAGCAATGTGAAAGACTCATTTATCACAAACGCGTGATTGCAGTTGTTGCCGCCAAGGGTGGCACAACCAGTTAATAGGTTTAAGGGGCAATTACTTTTTCACATAAAGCCAGGCAGGTTTGGACAGCTTTTTTGCCTTAAAAAAACAAACCATTATTTAAAAACTGCATTTTGTATTTACTCAAGTTATCTTTGTGTAATACTAAAATTTGTTTGATGATCTGAGTCATTTGCCGGTAAGTGACTCAGATCAAATATGCAAAAAAAAAAACTATTTTTAAATCATAATGTCAACAGAAACTACCCAAATGACCCTGATCAAAAGTTTACACACCCCAGTTGTTGTGGATGAGGCTCTTTATCTTCTCAGATGGTAAAGCTGCCCATTTCTCTTGCCAAAAAGCCCTGTAAATTCTTGGGCTGTCTTGCATGAACTGCACGTTTGAGATCTCCCCAGAGTGGCTCAACAATATTGAGGTCAGGTGACTGAGATGGCCACTCCAGAACCTTCAATTTATTCTGCTGTAGTTAATGACAGGTGAACTTGGCCTTGTGTTTTGGATCATTGTCATGTTGAAATGTCCAAGTACGTCCCATGTGCTGCTTCCTGGCTGATGAATGCAAATGTTCCTCCAGTATTTTTTGATAACATACTGCATTCATCTTGCCATCAATTTTGACCAAATTTCCTGTGCCTTTATAGCTCACACATTCCCAAACATCAGCGATCCACCTCCGTGTTTCACAGTAGGAATGGTGTACCTTTCATCATAGGCCTTGTTGACTCCTCTCCAAATGTAGCGTTCATGGTTGTGGCCAAAAAGCTCGATTTTGGTCTCATCACTCCAAATGACTTTGTGTCAGAAGGTTTGAGTCTTGTCTCTGGGCTGTTTGGTGTATTGTAAGCGGGATATTTTGTGGCATTTGTGTGGTAATGGCTTTCTTCTGGCGACTCGACCATGCAGCCCATCTTTCTTCAAGTGCCTCCTTATTTTTCAATTCTTAAACTGACACACCAAATGTTTTCAGAGAGTCCTGTATTTCACCTAAAGTTATTTGTGGGTTTTTCTTTGCACCCCAAACAGTTTTCCTGGCAGCTGTGGCTGAAATTTTAGTTGGTCTACCTGACCGTGGTTTGGTTTCAACAGGTTTCAACAGAACCCCTAATTTTCTGCTTCTTGATTAGAGTTTGAACACTGCTGATAGGCATTCTCAATTCCTTGGATATCTTTTTATATCCCTTTCCTGTTTTATACAGTTCAACTACCTTTTCCTGCAGATCTTTTGACAATTCTTTGGCTTTCCCCATGACTCAGAATCCAGAAACATCAGTGCAGCACTGGATGAAAAATGCAAGGGTCTGTCAGGAGTCCAGAAACGCATTGACCTTTTATACACACACACTAATTACAAGCAAACAAATCACAGGTGAGGATGATTACCCCGAATCACTTGCTGACTGGCTCACGCCGATATACATCGACAAAGTGTTACGTTCCTGCGAATCACGGTATGGGTACATCTTCCCCTTTAAGAGCCGCCGGAGGCGGGGACCAGATTCGCGTGGCCGGCAGGAGCGATTGTCGCGAGCCACCCGTGAGTGTGGGAATGAGAGCTAGAACGGGAATTTGTGGGTGTAAACCCACAAATCCCTGTTCTGTCAGGGGAGAGGAAACACATAGTTTGTTTATAGTAAGTAGTCAGTAGGGATGAGCCGAACACCCCCCGGTTTGGTTCGAACCAGAACCTGCAAACGGACCGAAAGTTTGCGCGAACTTTAGAACCCTATTAAATACAATGGACGCGAACGTTCGAAGTCAAAAGTGCTAATTATAATGGCTAATATGCAAGTTATTGTCCTAAAAAGGGTTTGGGGACCCGGGTCCTGCCCCAGGGGACATGTATCAATGCAAAAATAATTTTTAAAAACTGCAGTTTTTTCGGCAGCAGTCATTTTAATGATGCATAAAGTGAAAAAAAAGTGAAATATTCCTTTAAATATCGTACCTGGGGGGTGTCTAAAATATGCCTGTGAAGTGGCACGTGTTTCCAGTGTTTAGAACTGTCCCTGCACAAAATGACATTTCTAAAGGAAAAAAAAGCCAGTTAAAACTGCTTGCGGCTTTAATGTAATGTCTGGTCCCGGCAAAATGGATGAAAATCATTGAGAAAAATGGCATAGCTACCCCATCACCCCCCCCCCCAGCCCATTACCAGCCCCTTTGGGTCTTGTATGGATATTAAGGGGAACCCTGCACCAAAAATTAAAAAAGGCAATATATACCTGTAATCTGAACAGCAGTATACAGGCGGTGCAAACAAGACAGGGACTATAGGTTTGTTCTTAAGTAGAGTCTTTTTCTAATTTGGAACATGTACATTTTTTAAGTGTAGCTCTAGCCAAAAAATCTATTTTTAAGCTTTTTGAAGAACATAGGGAAGGGTTATCACCCCTGTAACATTTGTTTTGCTGTCTGTGCACCTGTTCAGAACATTTCACCTCACTTTCCGTCCCAATGACAAATGTTTTTTGAATTTTTTTATTTTTTTATTATTGAAACAAGGATTGGTAATAAAGCATCAGTAGAGAGGAGACACCTTTTTCCCATATTAACTCTTACAGGAGAGAATTTCACTTCCTAGGGGTAGATTTCCTCTCACTTCCTGTTGTCTCCTTCCGTTTGCAAGTAGGAGTCGTTTGTAAGTTGAATGTTTGAAAGTAGGGGCCTGCCGTATATACGCTGCAGAAATTTGCCCCTTAGGTTTTGGTGTTGCCACAACACTGTAAGCCCTCACAGTTACTCTTGGTGGGCGCTGGAACGCCCTGCTGTGAACTATTATATAGGGAATTGTAATTACATGCCATTGTTAAACAGTGGTAGGAAAAATTGGGCCTTTGGTGGTGGTGCTGGTGCCACAACACTGTAAGCCCTCACAGTTACTCTTGGTGGGCGAATGAATGGGCCCTGCTGTGAATTATTAGATCAATAATTGTAATTGCATGCCCCTGTTGAACAGGGGCTGAAAAATTGGGCCTTTGGTGGTGGCGGTGGTGCTGATGCCACAAGACTAAGTCCTCACAGTTACTCTTGGTGGGCGCAGTAATGGGCCCATCTGTGAAATATTAGATCAAGAATTGTTATTACATGCCCCTGTTGAACAGGGGCAGAAAAATTGGGCCTTTGGTGGTGGTGGTGGTCGTCTTGCCACAACACTGTAAGCCCTCACAGTTACTATTGGTGCGCGCAGGAATGGGCCCTGCTGTGAATTATTAGATCAAGAATTGTAATTACATGTCCCTGTTAAACAGGGGCAGAAAAACTGGGCCTTAGGCACTGGTGCCACAACACTGCAACCCATCACAGATACTGTATTTGGAGTGCAGCAATGAGCCCTGTTGCAAAGTATTGCATCAAAAATTGTAATTATACGCCCCTGTTAAACAGGGGCTGAAAAATTGGTCCTTAGCCACTGGTGCTGGTGCCACGACACTTCAACCTCTCCCAGATACTCAAGTTGGATTGCGGGAATGAGCCCTGCTGCAAAGCATTGCATCAAAAATTGTAATTACTCGCCCCTGTTAAACAGGGGCTGAAAAATTGGGCCTTAACCACTGGTGGCGGCACCCAGAACCACAAATGTTCTTCCAAGCTATCGGCAGGATCATTGAGGAGGAAGAGGATAGTCAGTCAACATAACAGGACAGTCACTCAGCATCAACATAGGCAGTCTTGAAGGGATGTGACATTTAAAAAAAAAAATATTCGGTTACATCAGCTTCAGGTGCTTGGTAGCTGGTGGTGATCCAAGACCAGTTACAAAGCCTCCAGCAGCACTGAATGTGCGTTCCGAAAGAACGCTGGATGCAGGACAGGCCAGTAGCTCAAGTGCATACTGTGCAAGCTCTGGCCAGTGATCCATCCTCAAGACCCAGTAAGCCAGAGGATTTTTGGTGGGAAAGGTGTCCAAGTCTGACCTTGCCCCTAGGTATTCCTGGACCATGTAAATCAGACGCTGGTGATGTTTTCTGGAACCGATCATACCTTGGGGCTGCGTACTAAAAAATTGTCTGAACGCATCGGTCAGATGGCCACCTTCCCCACCGCTCCTTCTTTGACTGACCGAAGCCTCAGCAACTCGTTGTCCAGGACCAGGAGTTTGTAACCTCTTAGTCTCTGGGAACGCGTTGCACAGACCTTTCTGCAAGGCCTCCCGGAAATGTCTCATCCTCTGCTCCCTCTGCGACGGTAAGATAAGGTCCGCAACCTTACCCTTGTACAGTGGATCAAGGAGAGTGGCCAGCCAGTAATGGTCCTCCTCCTTGATCCGAAGAATACGAGGATCCTTCCGCAGACTTTGCAGGATCAGGGAGGCCATGCAGCGTAGGTTAGCTGAGGCATTCGGTCTGGAGTCCTCTGGGTCACTAAGGACAACATGATCCGCAGCCACCTCCTCCCAGCCACGTACAAGTCCACGGGTTTCTTGGGACTGTAAATCATCCCTAAAAAACTGCTGCTGCTGATGCTGAGTGACAGGCTCCACCTCCATGCTGACACATTCCTCCTCCTCCTCTTTCTGTGTGATGGGTGGGACAGAAGGAACACTGTCTGGGTAAAGGGGGCCTTGAGAGGCAAGGAAGTCCTCCTCTTCCTGCCTCTGTTCTGCCTCAAGTGCCCTGTCCATTATTCCACGCAGCGTATGCTCCAACAGGTGGACAAGAGGTACAGTGTCACTGATGCATGCACTGTCACTGCTCACCATCCTCGTGGCCTCCTCAAATGGTGCCAGGACAGTGCATGCATCCCTGATCATGGCCCACTGGCGTGGTGAAAAAAACCCGAGCTCCCCTGACCCTGTCCTGGTGCCGTAGTCGCACAGGTACTCATTGATGGCCCTCTGCTGCGTGTGCAGCCGCTGCAGCATGGCCAATGTTGAGTTCCACCTGGTGGGCATGTCACATATAAGGCGGTTTTTGGGCAGGTTCAACTCCTTTTGCAGCTCAGCCAGCCGAGCACTGGCATTATATGATCGGCGGAAATGCACACAGACTTTACTGGACTGCCACAGGACATCTTGTAAGCCCGGGTACCTGCCCAAGAACCACTGCACCACCAGGTTAAGGACGTGAGCCACACAGGGCACATGGGTCAGTTGTCCCTGTCGGAGGGCGGAGAGGAGGTTGGTGCCATTGTCGCAAACCACCATTCCTGCCTTAAGCTGGGTTGGCGTCAACCACCTCTCGGCCTGCCCCTGCAGAGCTGACAGAACCTCTGCCCCAGTGTGGCTCCTGTTCCCCCAAACACACCAGCGCAAGCACGGCATGGCATCTTTTTGCCTGCGTACTTGCGTAGCCCCTTGAACGCCTACGGATCACCGCTGGTTCCAAGGACAAAGCACAGGAAGAGGCCATGGAGGAAGAAGAAGAGGAGGGGGTGGAGGAGAGAGGTGTGTCACAACCAGTAGTAGCATTTTTGAGGCGTGGCGGCTGAACAACCTCCAACACTACTGCACCTTGTCCTGCATCCTTCCCAGCTGCCAAAAGAGTGAGGAGAATAGTCAGTCAACATAACAGGACAGTCACTCAGCATCAGCATAGGTAGTCTTGAAGGGATGTGACATTTGAAAATAAATTATTCTGTTATATCAGCTTCAGGTGCTTGGTAGTTGGTGGTGATCCAAGACTGGTTCATCTTTATGAAGGTCAGTCGATCAACCGAGTCGGTGGACAGGCGCACCCTGTGATCCGTGACAAAGCCTCCAGCAGCACTGAATGTGTGTTCCGAAAGAACGCTGGATGCAGGACAGGCCAGTAGCTCAATTGTATACTGTGCAAGCTCTGGCCTGTGATCCATCCTCAAGACCCAGTAAGCCAGAGGATTTTCGGTGGGAAAGGTGTCCAAGTCTGACCTTGCCCCTAGGTATTCCTGCACCATGTATATCAGACGCTGGTGATGGTTGCTGGAACTGATCATACCTTGGGGCTGCGGACTAAAAAATTATCTGAAGCCTCAGCAACTCGTTGTCCAGGACCAGGCGTTTGTAACCTCCCAGTCTCTGGCAACGCATTGCACAGACCTTTCTGCAAGGCCTCCCGGAGTTGTCTCATCCTCTGCTCCCTCTACGACGGCAAGATAAGGTTCGCAACCTAACCCTTGTACCGTGGATCAAGGAGAGTGGCCAGCCAGTAATGGTCCCTCTCCTTGATCCGAAGAATACGAGGATCCTTCCGCAGACTTTGCAGGATCAGGGAGGCCATGCAGCGTAGGTTAGCTGAGGCATTCGGTCCGGAGTCCTCTGGGTAACTAAGGACGAAATGATCCGCAGCCACCTCCTCGGAGGGCGGAGAGGAGGTTGGTGCCATTGTCGCAAACCACCATTCCTGGCTTAAGCTGGCGTGGCGTCAACCACCTCTCGGCCTGCCCCTGCAGAGCTGACAGAACCTCTGCCCCAGTGTGGCTCCTGTCCCCCAAACACACCAGCGCAAGCACGGCATGGCATCTTTTTGCCTGCGTACTTGCATAACCCCTTAAACGCCTACGGAGCACTGCTGGTTCCGAGGACAAAGCACAGGAAGAGGCCATGGAGGAAAAAGAAGAGGAGGGGGTGGGGGAGAGAGGTGTGTCACAACCAGTAGTAGCATTTTGGAGGAGTGGTGGCGGAACAACCTCCAACACTACTGCACCTTGTCCTGCATCCTTCCCAGCTGCCAAAAGAGTGACCCAAT
Organism: Rana muscosa; assembly: GCA_029206835.1. Classification (NCBI taxonomy): domain Eukaryota; kingdom Metazoa; phylum Chordata; class Amphibia; order Anura; family Ranidae; genus Rana; species Rana muscosa. The sequence goes on along the minus strand of CM055117.1, from coordinate 249,193,802 downwards.
GGGCCGTGAAAGAAAGGTAACGTCCCTGTCCATGTCGCGGCGACGACACCGGAGACCCCCGAAGTCGGAAGAAGACCTCCAGGGCGGTGCAATAAAATACTTTTAAAAACTGTGTTGTGTTTTTATTTCCATTTATTTTCCACCAGGTGAATGGGTAGGGGTACGATGTACCCCATACTCATTCACATAGGGTGGGGGGCCGGTATCTGGGGGCCCCCTTATTAAAGGGGGCTCCCGGATTCCAATAAGCCCCCCGCCCGCAGACCCCGACAACCAACGGCCAGGGTTGTCGGGAAGAGGCCCTGTCCTCATCAACATGAGGGCAGGGTGCTCTGGAGTGGGGGGGCCACAGGTCGCCCCCCTGCCCCAGAGCACCAGACCCCCCATGTTGAGGGCATGTGGCCTGGTACGGTTCAGGAGGGAGGGGGGCCGCTCTCGTCCCCCCCTCTTCCCCTGCGGCCTGCCAGGTTGCGTGCTCGGATAAGGGTCTGGTTTCGATCTTGAGGGGACCCCCACGCCGTTTTTTCGGCGTAGGGTTCCCCTTCAAATCCAGACCAGACCCAAGGGCCTGGTATGCCCCTGGAGGGGGAACCCACGCCGTTTTTTTCTTTAAAAATTGGCGTGGAGTTCCCGCTCAGGATTCATACCAAACACAGTGCCTGGTATTGGCGGGAATCCACGTCGGATCCCCGCTCAATACAGTGTCGCGTCTCCTCGCCATTGCAGCGAGCGCGACACGTGTCGCCACCCTGCTGCCGACATCTCGGCACTCCTGTCGCCGAGAATCTCGGCGATGGGAGCGCGATAAAAACACAATATCGGCGGCACCTACTGTATGCACCTTACCGCTGACCGCCCTGTCCAGCGAGGCATGGACATTGCCTTCCACATGCCGGTAGAGAGCCGGAATCGCCTTCCGTGAGAAAAAGTGGCGTTTGGGAACCTGACACTGAGGAATCGCACATTGCACAAACTCACGGAAGGGGGCAGAGTCTACCATCTACCGACTGAAAAGGCAGCAGTTAAAGTGCTAGCAATTTAGCCAAGCTAGCCTTCAACCACTGGGCATGTGGATGGCTGGGAGTGAATTTCTTTTGGACGGTCCAGCAGCTGGGGCAGGGAAATTTGCCTGCTACAATCGGACTTCGGTGTACTGCTAGCAGAGTGCCCGCAAGTACTTGGCTGTGACACACCTAATTCTACACCTTCATTCCTCTCAGTGCAGGTTTCAGAAAGGACTGAAGGTACAGTGGGGTTGGAGATCCCAGCTGATGAGGAGCAAGGAGAGGTCCGCTTTGTTCTGGTGTGGGTCTTTAAGGTATGCTTGCCAACGAGCTGCATGGCAGGTCAACATATGTCTGGTCAAGCATGTGGTGCCCAAGCGGCTGATGTTTTGGCCACGCGAGATACGATTGAGACATATGTTGCAAATAGCAGCGGTGCGATCTGATGCACTCGACTCAAAAAAGGCCCACACCAAAGAACTTTTGGAATAACGCGCAGAGGCAGCGCCCTGCACAGGCGGAGCTCTGCGGTGTGATTCAGTCGGGGGGGCTGCCCTTACGCTGGCCCCCGGAGGGCATCCTGCCTCGTTGGAGATGTGCCTCCTCCTCATCCTCCTCCTCCTTCTCTCTCCTATCAGGCACCCACGTGGAGTCAGTGACCTCATCATCCCCTCCCTCTTGATCACTGAAGAAAACCTGGCAGTATGCTGCGGCTGCTGGAACATGACTGCCAGATTTCTGTCCTTCTTGAGCATCCCCTCTCTCTGCGCTCACGCTACTGCCTTCCTCTAGCTGTGTATCATCATCAGACCCTTCAAAACGCTGGGCATCCTCCTGGAGCATGTACACAACACTGTGCTCAAACAGTTCGGGGGACTCCTCAGGAGGACATCGTGGGTCTAGGGAAGGAGTGACTGATGATGACATTGATACGAGGGAAGAGGACACATTGGCAGCTGCTTTGCCAGTACCATGAGCCTGAGTGAGAGAGGATGAGGAGGATGAGGAGGGCTTGGCCATCCACTCTACCAAGTCTTCGGCACGATACGGCTCAACAAGTCCGGCTGCCCAAAATAAGGACAAGCGTGTGCCATGGCCACGTGCTGATGACAATGCACTGCATCCACGACCAGCACTGTTGCCCCCAGACACAGAGCCTGCTTGCCATCTTTTATTGGTTCGTGACTGTCTGCCTCTCCTTGTTGACCTTCCAAACATTCTAATGGCCTGCAGGGAGATGGGAAAACCAGCAATAAGGGGTAGCTTCAGGTGTGTACTGTGCAGGAGGAACCTACACCCACTGTAACTGCTTGCAGATGCCTGTCTGTGTTACACCAAAGAAAATAAAAAAAACAATACGGGGTAGCTTCAGGTGTATACTGTGCAGGAGGCACCTACACCCACTGTAACTGCTTGCAGATGCCTGTCTGTGTTACACAACAGAAAAACACAGCAATAAGGGGTAGCTTCAGGTGTATACTGTGCAGGAGGCACCTACACCCACTGTAACTGCTTGCAGATGCCTGTTAGTGTTACACCAAAGAAAATAAAAAAAACAATACGGGGTAGCTTCAGGTGTATACTGTGCAGGAGGCACCTACACCCACTGTAACTGCTTGCAGATGCCTGTCTGTGTTACACAACAGAACTACACCACAAGTGTAACGCCGAGTGCTCCGGGTGTCCCATCCAGCCCGGAGCACTCACGGCGTCGTCCCCTCTGCGGCGCTCCGGTCAGCCCCCCTGGCCGTGGGCGCTGCTCCGCTCTCCTCTCCACTTACCTTCCTCTTCCTGCTTCCTCCCGGCGCGCGCGGCCCCGCTGTGTTCTAGGGCGCGCGCGCGCCGGTCTTCTAAAATTTAAAGGGCCAGTGCACCATTGATTGGTGCCCGGTCCAATTACGGTTCCACTACCCAAAACCTATTTAAACCCACTTCCCCTTCCTGTCCTTGCCGGATCTTGTTGTCCTAGTACCTTGCGGAAGTATTTTGAGTTTACCTTGCCTGTGTACCTGACCTTCTGCCTTTGTCTCTGACCTCGAACCATTGCCGCCTGCCCTGACCTTTGCTACGTCTGACCTTGCCTCTGCCTAGTCCCTTTGTACCGCACCAGCCTCAGCCGCCAGAGAGGTGGAGTCGCTACTGGGGGACACGACCTGGTTGCTACCGCCGCAGCAAGTCCATCCTGCCTTGCGGCGGGCTCTGGTGAAAACCGGTAGCTGCTTAGAACCGGTCCCTCGGTGTGATTCGTACCATCCCCTCTCTGGTACAGTGGATCCACCTCCTGCCTCCTCTATAGTCGCCTGCCCGGCCCGTGACAGTAGATCCGGCCATGGATGCCGCTGAGGTGCCGCTGCCCAATCTCGCTGATCTCACTACCGTGGTTGCCCAGCAGTCGCAATTGATTGCCCAACAAGGACAGCAGCTGGCGCAGTTGACCGCCATGGTCCAGCAGCGTCTGCCGCGACAAGCTCCAGCATCTCCTCCTCTCCGAGCAGCCGCGTCTAGTTCAAAGATCCGCTTGTCTCTTCCGGAGAAATTTGACGGGGATTCTAAGATGTGCCAGGGATTCTTGTCTCAATGTGCCCTGCATCTTGAAATGATGTCGGACCAGTTTTCCACAGAACGCTCTAAGGTGGCATTTGTGGTCTGTCTGTTGTCTGGGAAGGCCTTGGCCTGGGCCACGCCACTCTGGGACCGCAATGACCCTGCTACGGCCACCGTTCAGTCCTTCTTTGCTGAGGTTCGTAGCGTTTTTGAGGAACCAGCCCGAGCATCATCCGCTGAAACCGCCCTGCTTAACCTGGTCCAAGGAAACTCCTCTTTGGGCGAATATGCCATACAGTTCCGCACACTGGCCTCAGAGCTAGCCTGGAATAATGAGGCTCTCTGCGCAACCTTCAAGAAAGGCTTATCCAGCCACATCAAGGACTCTCTGGCCGCACGAGACATACCCTCCACCCTGACAGAGCTTATCCACTTAGCTACCCGCATTGACATCCGCTACGTTGAAAGACGCCAAGAGCTTCGCCTGGAGAAAGATCTTGTTCGTACCAGGCGTTATCCGCGCCTGGCTCCTCTCTTCCTGAATCCTACGCATCCTGATACCATGCCTCCTGTCGAGGAGGCCATGCAAGTCGACCGATCTCGTCTGACCCTGCAAGAAAGGTCTCGCCGTAGGAATGAGAACTTATGCCTCTATTGTGCGAGCTCTGAACATTTCCTAAAGGACTGCCCCATTCGTCCTCCACGTCTGGGAAACGCTCGCACCTAGTGAGCGTGGGAGAGGCGTTACTAGGTGTGAATTCTTCCTCTCCACGTCTGACTATTCCTGTGCGGATCTCTCCTTCTGCCGGCTCCCCCTTCTCTGCGGTGGCCTTCCTGGACTCCGGTTCTGCAGGAAACTTTATTGAAGCCTCCTTCATCAACAGGTTCAACATTCCTGTTATCCGTCTCATCAGACCCTTCTTCATTTCCTCCGTAAATGGAGAGAATCTGGATTGTACCGTGCGTTACCGCACCGAACCCCTGCTCATGTCCGTTGGGGTCCTTCACCAAGAAAAGATTGAATTCTTTGTTTTGCCGAACTGTACTTCTGACATCCTTCTTGGCCTACCCTGGTTCCAGCGTCATTCTCCTACCCTCGACTGGACCACGGGAGACATCAAATCCTGGGGCTATTCCTGCCACAAGCATTGTCTTAAGTCTATACCTACCAGTCGAATTCCCGTTTCTACTCCTTTGCCTGGCCTTCCCAAGGCCTATCAGGACTTTTCCGATGTTTTTTGCAAAAAACAGGCGGAGGTCTTACCTCCACATAGACCCTACGACTGCCCCATTGACTTGCTCCCAGGTACTACACCACCCCGTGGCAGAATTTACCCTCTCTCCTCTCCCGAAACCAAGGCCATGTCCGATTACATACAGGAGAACCTCAAGAGAGGGTTTATTAGGAAATCATCCTCCCCAGCCGGAGCGGGGTTCTTCTTCGTTACCAAGAAGGATGGTTCACTACGCCCTTGCATAGACTATCGTGGTCTTAATAAGATCACTGTTAAAAATCGCTACCCTCTGCCTCTCATCTCGGAGCTCTTTGACCGCCTGCGCGGAGCAAAGGTTTTTTCAAAATTAGACCTCAGGGGCGCTTATAACCTCATCAGAATCCGTAAAGGAGATGAATGGAAAACCGCATTTAACACCAGAGACGGCCACTTCGAATATCTCGTCATGCCTTTTGGACTTTGCAACGCCCCTGCAGTCTTTCAGGATTTTGTCAATGAAATCTTTCGGGACATACTATATACCTGTGTGGTTGTCTATCTTGACGACATCCTAATTTTCTCTACCAACCTTGAGGAACATCGGCTCCATGTCCGTCAAGTACTCCAGCGCCTCCGTGTAAATCATCTTTACGCTAAATTTGAAAAATGCCTTTTTGAGTGTAGCAGCCTTCCTTTCCTAGGTTATCTGGATTCAGGACAAGGTCTTCAAATGGATCCTGACAAGCTTTCCGCAGTCTTAGATTGGCCACGTCCCTCTGGACTCCGTGCTATCCAGCGCTTCCTTGGATTCGCCAACTACTATCGCCAGTTCATACCCCACTTCTCCACCATCGTTGCACCGATAGTGGCGCTGACTAAGAAAAACGCGAATCCAAGGTCCTGGCCACCTCAGGCGGAAGAAGCCTTTACTCACCTAAAGACTGCCTTCTCCTCGGCACCTGTTCTATCTCGACCAGACCCCACTAAGCCGTTCTTCCTTGAAGTTGACGCCTCCTCGGTAGGAGCCGGAGCCGTTCTTCTTCAAAGAAATGCTAAAGGAGGAAACGTCACGTGTGGTTTTTTCTCTAAAACCTTCTACCCTCCTGAAAAGAACTATTCCATAGGTGACCGTGAACTGTTGGCCATCAAGTTGGCATTAGAAGAGTGGAGACATCTCCTGGAAGGTTCTCTTCACCCCATCTCCATCTACACTGACCATAAGAATTTGTCCTACCTTCAGTCCGCTCAGCGCTTGAATCCTCGCCAGGCCAGGTGGTCATTGTTCTTTGCCCGGTTCAATTTTCAGATCCATTTTCGTCCCGCAGACAAGAATGTCAGGGCGGATGCCTTGTCCCGTTCCTCTGATGCCTCCGAAACCGGGAACCCCCCACAACACATCGTACCCAGAGTGCATGATTTCCTCTGCTCCCGCTGCTCTGGTGCCAGTCCCTCCAGGAAAAACTTTCGTTCCTCCAGGCCTTCGTCTCCAGATACTTAGGTGGGGCCATTCCTCCCATCTAGCCGGCCATGCTGGGATCAAAAAATCCTTACAATTGTTGGCCAGACACTATTGGTGGCCTACCCAGGAAAGAGATATGACTGACTTTGTACGAGCCTGCACTATCTGTGCACGTGACAAAACTCCACGCCTGAAGCCTGCAGGTCTTCTCCTTCCTCTACCGGTGCCTGAACTACCATGGTCCCACATTGCCATGGATTTCATCACGGACCTTCCGTTGTCTCATGGTAACAGGAGGCACCTACACCCACTGTAACTACTTGCAGATGCCTGTCTGTGTTACACAACAGAACAACACCACGAGCAATAAGGGGTAGCGTATACTGTGCAGGAGGCACCTACACCCACTGTAACTGCTTGCAGATGCTTGTCTGTGTTACACAACAGAACAACACCACGAGCAATAAGGGGTAGCGTATACTGTGCAGGAGGCACCTACACCCACTGTAACTGCTTGCAGATGCCTGTCTGTATTACACAACAAAACAACACCACAAGCAATAAGGGGTAGCTTATACTGTGCAGGAGGCACCTACACCCACTGTAACTGCTTGCAGATGCCTGTCTGTGTTACACAACAGAACAACACCACGAGCAATAAGGGGTAGCGTATACTGTGCAGGAGGCACCTACACCCACTGTAACTGCTTGCAGATGCTTGTCTGTGTTACACAACAGAACAACACCACAAGCAATATGGGGTAGCTCATACTGTGCAGGAGGCATCTACACCCACTGTAACTGCTTGCAGATGCCTGTCTGTGTTACACAACAGAACAACACCACGAGCAATAAGGGGTAGCGTATACTGTGCAGGAGGCACCTACACCCACTGTAGCTGCTTGTAGCTGCCTGCCTGTCTGTGTTACACAACAGAACAACACCACGAGCAATAAGGGGTAGCGTATACTGTGCAGGAGGCACCTACACCCACTGTAACTGCTTGCAGATGCCTGTCTGTGTTACACAACAGAATAACACCACGAGCAATAAGGGGTAGCTTCAGGTGTATACTGTGCAAGAGGTTTAGCCAAAATGACACTGACACTGTCCCTGCCTATCCTGCTCTCTCCCTGCACGCCAACACACTGTAACTGCGCAAGGTTTAGCAAAGAATAAAACTGACACTGTCCCTGCCTATCCTGCTCTCTCCCTGCACGCCAACACACTATAACTGCACAAGGTTTAGCAAAGAATAACACTGACACTGTCTCTGCCTATCCTTCTCTCTTATTGCACGCCAACACACTGTAAATGAACAAGGTTTAGCAAAGAATTTTACTGACACTGTCCCTGCCTATCCTTCTCTCTCCCTGCACGCCAACACACTACACAAGGCCGCCGCGCTGGTGGGCTTATATAGTGTGGGGCATGTACTAAACCCCCCTGAGTTATAATTGGCCACAGGCATCCTGCCTGTGGCCAATTATGGCTCTCCTCGCTTCCGGCGCTGTGATTGGCCAAGCATGCGGGGTCACAGTGCATGCTTGGCCAATCACAGCACCGGCAATGCACTGTGCATTGTGGGCCGTTCGCGTCACACGAATTTGGCGCGAGCGGCCCACAAAGTTCTGGTTTCGCCGAACAGGCGAACAGCCGATGTTCGAGTGGCATCCCCATACAGTTAAAAAAACTAACTAGGGAACACATTTAACCCCTTGATCACTCCCTAGTGTTAACCCCTTCCCTGCCAGTAACATTTACACAGTAATCAGTCCATTTTTATAGCTCGGATCGCTGTATAAATGTCAATGGTCTCAAAAATGTGTCAAAAGTGTCCGATCTGTACGCCACAATGTCGCAGTACCGCAAAAAATAGCAGATCACTGCCATCACTAGTAAAAAAAAATATATAAAAATGCCATAAATATTTCCCATAGTTTGTAGGCGCTATAACTTTTGTGCAAGCCAATCAATATACGTTTATTGCAATTTTTTTTACCAAAAATATGTAGAAGAATATATATCGCCCTAAACTGATGAAGAAATTCGTTTTTTAAAAACATTTTGGGGATATTTATTACAGCAAAAAGTTAAATACCGGTATATATATATATATATTTTTTTTAATTGTCTTTTTTTTTTATAGCGCAAAAAATAAAAAACAATCAAATCAATCAAATACCAACAAAAAGCTCTATTTGTGGGAAAAAAAGAACATACATTTTGTTTGGGTACAGCGTTGCACGACCGCACAATTGTCAGTTAAAGTGACGCAGTGCTGTATCGTAAAAAATGGCATGGTCATTAAGCAGCCAAATCTTCCGGTCTGTAAGCGGGTATTAGCCATTCAAGCCCCTTTGTGTCAACTTGTGTGCATGTTATCAGGCCAAAATCACCAGGGTATGTAAACTTTTGATCAGGGTCTTTTGGTTAGTTTCTGTTGCCATTATTATTTAAAAATAGTAAACACAGTTGATTGATAATAAATGGCTTCAGACAAACACTAACCATGAGTGAAAGAAATGTTTTTGTGTTATCATTCATATTCTCTGAAAAATGGCCAAGAAATCATACATTCTGCCAGGGTATATACACTTATGAGCACAACTGTATATATATATATATATATATATATATATATATATACTGTATATATATGAAAATTGATCAGTCCTGATGCACTGATGGCCTATCTAATTTCCCAAAAACGCCAGGACAGTACAAATGCCCACCAAATGACATTTTTGGAAAGTAGTCAGTCTGGGGTATTTAGTAAGAGGCATGGTTTTAAAGTTGTAATTTATGTCACTATTTTGTGAAAATGAAGAAAAAACATTTTTTTCACATTTTTATTTTATTTTTTACATACTGCCACCAGTGCAGTACAGCATAATCATATAACTGGTGTGGCGGGGACGAAGGACACTAACTTCTTTGACACTGACAGTATGTAGAAAAACATTTTTTTACATACTGTGACCAGAGCAATACACTGTTACCATAGTAACACTGTACTACGTTGGTGAGTTTATCAAGATTTTCTTTTATTTTACTTACTAAACTTGCTTATAGCAGTGAATTTCACTGCTATAAGCAAATATTTTTACTGAATGACAGTGTGTAGACACTGACTATTGTTGTGATTAGCTGTGATTGGTCACATCTAATCACATGGTACAAATGTGTTGTGATTGACCCTGTCTGTACCATGTGATTAGTGTGACCAATCACGGCTAGCAACACAATTGTATACAATAAATAGAAAGGAAGCCCTACATTATTTACAACTGTCATGTGATCTGCTGTGATTGTTCACAGCAATCACATGACACTGGAAGCGGGCTGGTAAAGCGATAATTTTACAATAACACAGGTGGGAAGCAGTTAAAGGAACAGCCTCAGGATACTGAATAACATGTGCATAACCACTGGGATGCATTGATGGCCTCTAGCATAACCACTGATCCTATCAGTTCCACTGTGATTTCTTCAATAGAAACATCAATCACCAGTAATGGAACCAGTGGGTTAGGATAATTGGGAATAGGGGCTGTCTTTTGACAATAATGGTCAAGATTTACAGTAGTTTTTCACATCTGCATGTGTTTGGGGCCAAAAGAAATGCTGTAAAAAATGTTCTTTGGCCTTTTCTTATACCAAATGAGGAGATATGCATGGGCAAAATCCAACACCGCCTAAAAATAGGATTTTTATAACAGCTTACCTGTAAAATCCTTTTCTTGGAGTACATCACGGGACACAGAGCGACATAGTCATTACTAATGGGTTATATAGATACCGTCAGGTGCTGGCACTGGCAACTTCCAAAACCGGAAGTACCCTCCCCTATATAAGCCCCTCCCATCCGGGAGCACCTCAGTTTTGTAGCAAAGCAATAAGTGTCCCTAAAGAGGGGCGGGAGCTCTGTGTCCCGTGATGTACTCCAAGAAAAGGATTTTACAGGTAAGCTGTTATAAAAATCCTATTTTCTTTCTCGTACATCACGGGACACAGAGCGACATAGTCATTACTAATGGGATGTCCTAAAGCAATGCCAAATGAGGGGGGGGATACACCATATATAAGCTGAGCGCTATCAGACATGAGGATCTTTTGCGGCCTGCAACACACTGCGCCCAAAGGCGACATCCTCCTGACTTCTAACGTCCACCTGGTAGAACCTAGTAACGTGTGTACTGAAGACCATGTTGCGGCCTTACAGACTTGAGCCAGGGAGGCCTGGTGATGCACTGCCCATGAAGTTCCAACTGCTCTCGTGGAGTGCGCCCTAACTTTGAACGGAGGCGGTCTACTTCTCAAGCTATAGGCTTGTATTATGACCTGTCGAATCCACTTGGCTAAAGTAGATTTTGACGCTGCCTGACCCTTTCTGGGGCCTTCCGGCAGAATAAACAAAGTATCCGTTCTGCGAATCTGAGCAGTGGCTTTTAGATAAGCTTTAACTGCTCTTACTACATCCAAAGAATGCAATAACTTTTCCTCTACCGAAGTAGGCTTGGGGAAAAAAGAAGGAAGAACCACATCTTGGTTCAAATGAAAACTCGATACCACCTTAGGAAGAAAGGCTGGATGAGGACGTAACACTACTCTGTCCTTATGGATAACCAGATATGGCTCCTTACAGGACATAGCTGCTAATTCCGATACTCTTTTAGCCGAACAAATGGCTACTAGAAAAATCAATTTCCTGGTGAGAAGCACCAAGGAAATATGCTGTAATGGTTCAAATGGTTGTTTCTGTAGAACCGACAGAACCAAGTTTAGATCCCATGGACATATGGGAATATTAACCGGAGGACTAATACGCATCACTCCTTGTATAAAGGCTTTGACTAGTGAATGCGAAGCCAAGGGCCTTTGAAAAAATATTGACAAGGCCGAAATCTGACCCTTGATAGTACTCAAGGCAAGCTTCCTATCTACAGCCCACTGTAGGAAGTCCAGAATCCTACCTATTACGTACTTATGTGGATGCCATTTCTTGGCCTCACACCACGCGATGTACGCCTTCCAGATTCTATAGTAGATCTGCCTGGATACCGGCTTCCTGGCATTGATCATGGTAGATACCACAGCATTAGAGAGCCCTCTCTTTTTTAGAATGTGGGCTTCAATAGCCAGGCCGTCAAACCTAGGGCTGGTAAGGAAGGGTGGTATATCGGTCCTTGCGAAAGCCGGACGACGTGGGAGAGTCCAAGGACTCCCCACTGAAATTTTACAATCTCCGCGTACCACGCTCTTCGGGGCCACGCTGGAGCCACCGGAATCACCGGTTTCTTTTCTACCCTGATTCTGCGGAGTAATCGAGGTAACCATTGTGGCGGTGTGAATGCATATATCAGCTTGAACTGATCCCAAGGGAACACTAGGGCATCCGAGCTGCAAGCTAGGGGATCCCTTGTCCGAGAGACAAACCTGTCCCCCTTTGCGTTGAATCTGGATGCTAGAAGATCTACATCCGGTGTTCCCCACCGCTGACATATTGTCCAGAAAACCTCGGGGTGAAGGGACCCTTCCTCTGGGCCTAATTGCTGGCGACTTAGAAAGTCCGCCTTCCAATTCTCCACTCCTGGAATGAATACCGCAGATATGGCTGGGACATATTTTTCTGCCCATTTCAGGATGTAATTTACTTCCCTCTGGGCTGCACGACTCCTGGTGCCCCCCTGATGATTGATATATGCCACTGCTGTGGCATTGTCTGATTGCATTCTGACAGGGGACCCTTGGAGTTTGGATGTCCATGCTACTAGGGCATACCGGGCTGCTCGTATCTCTAAGAGATTGATGGGCAGGGCCTTTTCTGCATCCGACCATCTGCCCTGTAGAGACTATTGCTCCAGTACTGCTCCCCAGCCTATAAGGCTGGCATCTGTAGTGACCACCTTCCAAGAAATCGGACTGAAGGATCTCCTTTTTTCCAGATTCTGGGGAACCAACCACCAACGGAGGCTCTTGCGAACGGAAGGGGACAAGGACATTGTAAGTCTAGGGCCTGAACTTTTTTGTTCCAGGCTGACAGTATGGCCCCTTGCAAATTCCTTGAATGGAATTGACCGTAGGGTACTGCTTCGAATGATGCCACCATTTTTCCCAGCAGCCTCATATACAGGCGTATGGACGGCTGTCTTTTTTGTACCCACTAAGTGGATCAAATCTTTCAAAGACAACACCTTTCCTCGAGGCAAGAATATTTTTCTCTGGCCTGAATCCAACCTTAGCCCCAAGTATTCCAGACTTTTGACTGGTTTTTAGGGCTGACTTGTCTCGGTTGATAATCCAACCGTGAGATTCCAGATACTTGATCGTCTTGTGAACGACCACGTCTAGTTTTTTCACTGAGTGGTCTATCAGCAACAAGTCATCCAGATATGCCATTATCATTACACCTTGTGTTCTTAGATTGGCCAATAAAGGGCCAGAATTTTTGTAAACACTCGTGGTGCTGTGGCCAAACCGAAGGGTAAGGCTCTGAACTGAAAATGGCGCCCTTCTACTGCAAAGCGTAGAAATTTTTGGTGGACTGGAAAGATGGGAATGTGCAAATAAGCATCTTTGATGTCGATCGTGGCTAACCAATCCTCCCCTTGTAGGGCAGTGGCCACCGATCGGATCGACTCCATCGGAAAGTCCTGATATACAGGAATTTGTATAGCCCTTTTAGAATTAATATGGGCCTCCCGTCCGCGTTTGCTTCGGGACTGTAAAGAGGTTTGAGTAAAACCCGAACCCTCATTCTTCCAGGGGAACCTCCATAATTACTCCTTGGAGCAATAGTTGTTCTAGTGCCAACAGGAGGGACTCTCTCTTCCGGGGATCCCTTGGCACGTTTGACCTCAAAAATGGGAAGGAGGAGTCTTTTAACTCCAAACTGTATCCCAAACCTACTGCGGAGAGCACCTATCTGTCTTGATCGTGTCCCGCCAGGTCTCTTGCGAACAACTGGAGTCCTCCCCCCACCCGACTGAGTGGGGGCTTCATGAATTTAACTTTGGGGGAGGTTTTGTACCTCCCCTGACCCAGGGTTTCTCATTACCCTGCTACTGTCCCTGTTTTTTACCCCCGGGATTTGACCGAGGAGGCCGTCGGAACGGTTACACAGCCGATGCCCCAGGGACTGGAGAACCAGGCCTCTTAAAGAGGGACCTCTAACTCTGCTTTTAACCGGCAAGAGCGTATTTTTACCGCTGGAAATTTTCTGGATATTTGTCCAGGTTTTCCCTGAATAAGCGTTCACCATGAAATGGGACGCTAACCAGCCATTCTTTACAGGGAGCTTCAGCAGACCAGTTTTTGAGCCATAGGAGCCTACGCATATGTACTATAGACAGCGTAAGGCGGGAGGCCTGATGGACTGAATCCTCTATGGCGTCAACCGCAAAGCCTAAGGCTCTAGGTAGATCAGCTAGGGCAAAGCCTGCTGATCTGTCAAGTCCCTCAAGACCTGTTTCAACTGATCCTTCACTGCTTAGCAGACCCCAATAGCTGCTACTGCTGGTTGTGTCACCAAGCAGATTTTCATAAGGACTCCAATCTTTTATCTATTGGGTTCTTGAACATTTGGACATTATCCACTGGACATGTCAGTGATTTATACATACAAGAGATGGCTGCGTCCACTGTAGGGACCTTCCATTTTTTTTTTTTTTTTTTTTGATGAACTTATCCTCCATGGGATAGACCACCGGAAATCTCTTGGGGGAATAAATATTTTCTCAGGACGTTCCCAATCCTGGTAAATGAGCCCTTTCAGTAAAGGGTGAAGTGGAAAAGAACAAACAGTCTGGGGGCTTCTAGCGACCCCAACGAGGATACAGTAGTGGTTGATGGTTCCGCAAGGTGCATTTTTAAATGCTGATCGGACCATGTTAGTCAGAGACTGAACCCATAATCTTTCAGCTTGAGATGCTGAGAAAGGGTTCCCCCACTGTTGATTCCTCTATAACAGAATCAACCTTATCCTGATCCCCTTCAGGCAGGTCGATCCCTGTATGGGACTGTTGCTCTGCTAACAGGCACTCTGAAGGAGGAGACGGAGATCGGGCGTGCTTTCCCTGACAGGGAGGCAGCGATAAATTTTGACAATCTCTCTCTAATCCTCCCAGAGCTGAGGAAAAAACCTCCTCTGTTACATACACAGGAGCAGGTGACTGAGGACAGCCACAGTACCAAGTACCCCTGCGGGGTCTCTACGGTCACTTACCTCTGAACTTCAGGGGAGACTGGTGCAGCAGGAGTATGCCCAAGATCCTCAGAGCCCGATGAGACCCCCTTCGCTTCCTGGAAGATTCAGTTCCGGAGCTACTGGACGGCATATTCCTAAGCCTAAAGCTGAGGTATTCCAGCCGTAATACACCTCTTTTACTGAGAATAGTCTAGCACAATTGCTGCTATATCACAGTTGGTGTCTACTAATGTGCCTTTCTAGGGGATGCCTGTATCAACCGCTTGCTGTATGCCTTTAAATGTTGCCAGCTCTGTCTCTGTACTTCATAGCCAGCTTACTGCAATAATGTGGCTTTTTTAAAAACCTGCTGGGACGCCCGCACATGCGCAGAAGCACTGCGGCGCGCACAGAGCGTCATCCCCCAGGCCCCGCCCCTTTTTCCGGCCACCTCTATATATAGAGGCGCGTGCACGCGCGTGGCCACGTGCGCCTCGGCGCTAATTTTCAAACATGGAAACCAGGGACAGGAGCCAGGGCCCCCTTTGCCGCAGGCCGGGGGATAGACGAACACTGCAACATGGCAGAGGAAACAGTTTCCTGTAGGAGAACTCACCAGCTGCCTGGACTTTGCTCTCTGAGAAGAAACTAGTCCATATGACAAGAAAAACATTCCACAGCGGCCTCTAGTGGACAAACACAGGTACCGCAGTTTAATATACTAAACATATATAAAAAAACATTCTTTTTTTTTTTTTTTTTTTTCTTGACCACCATTAAAAATTATTACATTTTTTTAGTAGTTACAGGCATGCACAGATATTAGCGGGAATACCGTTAGGTAACAGACAGAAAGACAAATTAGGCTTGGGGGTCCCCCAATAGAACCAAGTTCCTGGGGGCCCCCACTTACCTGTTCCCCGCCGCAGGACTTTGTTTGGTCCACAAAAGCCCAAACTTCACCTATCACGGCAGGCATTGTAATCAAACCTTCAGGGACCGGGTTCCCAAGGATTCCACTCCCCTGGACCTGTATAGCACCCTGCACAGAAAACATCTTGGTCGTGGGTATGACCAGAGCTCTGGATCCCAGGGTCCAGCTCTCCTAAGAGAAGCATTACAGGCAGAACCTTGCTCTTCTCTGCAAGGCCCGGGTACCGACCGTTTAGCTATGAAGCTTTTTTGGTCGGATCCGGAATAGCTTACTGAGGCCCAAAAGAACCTGTACGCAAGCTCAGTGAAAAACACATGTTTCTTCTTGGCCAACACCTTAGACACTGGCAAAAAACTGAGGTGCTCCCGGATGGGAGGGGCTTATATAGGGGAGGGTACTTCCGGTTTTGGAAGTTGCCAGTGCCAGCACCTGACGGTATCTATATAACCCATTAGTAATGACTATGTCGCTCTGTGTCCCGTGATGTACGAGAAAGAAAAGGCTCTGGCACAATATGTTCTTCCACAGCTTCACAATGAATTTTGTCACTATGGCAGGGCTCAAAATTGCAAACCCTGAGCTACTAGCCAGGCCTTAAGAGTTGATTACAAAAATAAAAATTTGCGCTAGGTGCAAAATAATGTGAAGTAATAAATAAATGAATAAGTCCCTTAAGGAAACCTGCTGCTAACACCAAAAAAACCTTGATATAAGGTACAAACAGAAATAAGTATACAAGATAGTGTAGCGCTGGAAAAAAAACTGTGTATGTCTATACAATGAATTAAATAAGTGAAAAAAGTATCAAAAACACAAGTAAACAGCACAAATAAACAAATAAAGTTCATAAATGCACGTGAAGAGCGAATAATTGAATGTGTAGTGGGTCTTCCCTCTAATTGGATGATGAAAGTTCCACAGAGAAAATATCCAATAAAACTGGTAGATATTATTCCAACAATAAGTGAAGATCCCGCCACCAAAGTGAGAAATGAAGGCTTACCAAACAGCCTGTGACCGCCCTTCTCAGGGGGGTCAAAACAAGCTTAGCAGAGCGATGTTCACTCCATGGGAGGCAGGAAGACCGCAGTGGGAACACTCCATTCACAGTAGGTGAGTCTCCAGAGACGTGTCTGCACAGCTGATCCAATCCAGAAATGGAAAACACTCTTGATGAATCAGAGTGAATAATCCTCAGAAGATGAAACGAAATCCAAAAAAGAAAAAAGAACTTTCCATAGTGCAGAGTTCATCAAGGAAGTTTTAATTTGATTTAAAAAAATGTACAAGAGAAAGTACAGTTCTCCTATATGCATAAAATAATAAAAGAGAAAATCCTTGCAAGGAAGTAAATTGCTCTGAGTTTCTGTCAAAGACCATTCGCGCGTGCGCAGTGCATGTGCGTGCGCAGTGCATGCCTTAAGAGTTACTCACCACCAGTTGCCCCTGCCCAGCCCCTTCACTGCCGGCCCCTAATTCCACCCCTAAACACGCCCTCATAATTATCTCATGGAATGACACTATTAAATGTTTCATGCAGAATAAGGTTACACAATTAAATATTAACAACAACAACTTTAACAATATGGGACAGGGCACTAGAGGCAGACCAGAAGGACATGGCACTGGAGGCAGACCAGAGGGACATGGCACTGGGGGCAGACCAGAGGAACAGGGCACTGGGGGCAGACCAGAGGGACAGGGCATGGGGGAAGACCAGAGGGATGTGGCACTGGTGGCAGACCAGAGGGACATGGCACTGGGGGCAGCCCAGAGGGACATGTCACTGGGGGCAGACCAGAGGAACAGGGCACTGGGGGAAGACCAGAGGGACAGGGCACTGGGGGCAGACCAGAGAGACATGGCATTGGGGGAAGACCAGAGGGATAGGGCACTGAGGCAGACCAGAGGAACATGGCCCTTGGGCAGACCAGAGGGACATGGCATTGGGGCAGACCAGAGGGACAGGGTACTTGGGGCATACCAGAGGAACATGACACTGGGGGGCAGACCAGAGGGACATGGCATTGGGGGAAGACCAGAGGGACATGGCATTGGGGCAGACCAGAGGGAAATGGCATTGGGGCAGACCAGAGGGACATGGCATTGGGGCAGACCAGAGGGACATGGCATTGGGGGCAGACCAGAGGGACATGGCACTGGGGGCAGACCAGAGGGACATGGACTTTTTTACTTCTGTAAATGCTGCTCTCCCTCTTCCTATGTACAAGCCTCCCTCCTCCTTTCTATAGGACCATGTCTCTTCCCCATTCTCTTGCTGTCTCTTTTCCAACCCCCATCCAGCCTCTTCTCTCTCTCCCTCTCTTGCGCTCACAATGTACCCACTCTCATCATCAGGAGCCCCTTTGTGCGGCTCCGCACATGCATGTTCCCGTTTCCCCCTTTCATTCAGTCTGGCAGTGAGGAGAGGAGCTGCAGCACAGTGGGAGGGTGTACAATCCAGCACTGAGATCCACACACCCGCATAGCCATTCACATTGCACAGCTCACACTGAAACCAGTCTGCTCATACTGCGCTGCTCAGGCTGAACTGCTGGAGACTTCCATAGAGCACAAGGAGAAGAAAACTGCACTAACTGGAGGGCTGCCACTCTCCTGTCAGGGCAACCCTCGGTGAGCGCTGCGCTGCACTGCCTATCTGGGACACCCGGAGTGGTTAACCTCAGTGGCAGTCCTCCGGCTCACTTATCGCAGTCCTCCGGCTCACTCATTCCTTCCTGCTCTCCGCTCTCCAGCTACATCGGCCGGGGCACGAAGCAGGGCTCAGAGAGGTCATACTGTCAGGTCCCATGGCTTGATGGGAATTGTACGGAGAGCACCTGTGTACTGCTCTGCCTGTGTGTGGCTCACCAGACTACTTTTCCCGGCACGCATCTTTCCTCCATCCTCCTCGGCCGGCAATCACAGTGGTGCTCGAAGAGTAGGCACAGATTGGATTGTTGGTCATGCGGCCCTGTCGTCACTCGCCCTCAGCTTATTTCCACTCGCCAAATGCGAGCAGGAAAGTAGAAATTTTAA
Source organism: Rana muscosa (assembly GCA_029206835.1). Taxonomy (NCBI): domain Eukaryota; kingdom Metazoa; phylum Chordata; class Amphibia; order Anura; family Ranidae; genus Rana; species Rana muscosa. The sequence goes on along the minus strand of CM055117.1, from coordinate 249,175,420 downwards.
GGGCTGCACTATGGTACAACAAGTGACAGTGAGCTGCAATATTAGGAAAAACATTCTCAATTCTAGGAACTACTGGGCTCCTGTTGTTTGCCTTTACATTTTCCATGCTTTTTCAAGAGTGTAACCTAACTGGGTGGTTCTGAAGTTATCCTTGAAGACCTTTAACTCTGGCACACTGGGGAAGAAATACATTTTTATCAGTGGTCATCCCTACAGCATCATCATCAACATTATCTTCAAAGGGGTTAGTCGTCCACTCTGCAGTCACTGTGGTATTTCAGGCTCAGGGTAATTTTCCTTACCTCCTCACAGTTCCCCAATAGGGATGAGCTTCGTGTTCGAGTCGAACATACGTTCGACTCGAACATCGGCTGTTCGATCGTTCGACGAAGATCGAACGATTTGGGCCGTTCGCGCCAAATTCGAGTGACGCGAACGGCCCACAATGCACTACGCCATCGCAGTGTCATCCAGGCGCTGTGATTGGCCAAGCATGCACTGTGACCCCGCATGCTTGGCCAATCACAGCGCCGGCAGCGAGGAGAGCAATGATTGGCCACAGGCAGGATGCCTGTGGCCAATTATTGCTGAGGGTGTTTAGTACACGCCCCACACTATAAAAGGCCGCCAGCACGGCGGCCTAGTGTAGTGTGTTCCGGAGCAGGGAAAGAGAAACATAGGCAGGGACAGTGACATTTATTTTTTTCTTGCTTAACCTGGATTCCTTTAGTTTAGGGAAAGAGAAGGATAGGTAGGGAGAGTGTCAGTGTGTTTTACTGTGCGAATCCTTGTTTCTAGGGACAGGGAAGGACAATGAGGGAATTCTCCTTGTGCTATAGTGTGCTTTAAAAAAACATTTTTTCTAGGGACAGAAAACTATAGGTAGGGAGAGTGTCAGTGTGTTTTACTGTGCGAATCCTTGTTTCTAGGGACAGGGAGGGACAGTGAGGGAATTCTCCTTGTGCTATAGTGTGCTTTAAAAAAAACATTTTTTCTAGGGACAGAAAACTATAGGTAGGGAGAGTGTCAGTGTCTTTTACTGTGCGAATCCTTGTTTCTAGGGACAGGGAAGGACAGTGAGGGAATTCTCCTTGTGCTATAGTGTGCTTTAAAAAAACATTTTTTTCTAGGGACAGAAAACTATAGGAAGGAAGAGTGTCAGTTTCTTTCACTGTGATAATCCTTGTTTCTAGGGACAAAGAAGGAAAGTGAGTGAAATTCTCCTTGTGCTATAGTGTGCTTTAAAAAAACATTTTTTCTAGGGACAGAAAACTATAGGTAGGGAGAGTGTCAGTGTCTTTTACTGTGCGAATCCTTGTTTCTAGGGACAGGGAAGGACAGTGAGGGAATTCTCCTTGTGCTATAGTGTGCTTTAAAAAAACATTTTTTTCTAGGGACAGAAAACTATAGGAAGGAAGAGTGTCAGTTTCTTTCACTGTGATAAACCTTGTTTCTAGGGACAAAGAAGGAAAGTGAGTGAAATTCTCCTTGTGCTATAGTGTGCTTTAAAAAAAATTTTTTCTAGGGACAGAAAACTATAGGTAGGGAGAGTGTCAGTGTCTTTTACTGTGCGAATCCTTGTTTCTAGGGACAGGGAAGGACAGTGAGGGAATTCTCCTTGTGCTATAGTGTGCTTTAAAAAAACATTTTTTCTAGGGACAGAAAACTATAGGTAGGGAGAGTGTCAGTGTCTTTTACTGTGCGAATCCTTGTTTCTAGGGACAGGGAAGGACAGTGAGGGAATTCTCCTTGTGCTATAGTGTGCTTTAAAAAAACATTTTTTTCTAGGGACAGAAAACTATAGGAAGGAAGAGTGTCAGTTTCTTTCACTGTGATACTCCTTGTTTCTAGGGACAAAGAAGGAAAGTGAGTGAAATTCTCCTTGTGCTATAGTGTGCTTTAAAAAAACATTTTTTCTAGGGACAGAAAACTATAGGTAGGGAGAGTGTCAGTGTCTTTTACTGTGCGAATCCTTGTTTCTAGGGACAGGGAAGGACAGTGAGGGAATTCTCCTTGTGCTATAGTGTGCTTTAAAAAACATTTTTTTCTAGGGACAGAAAACTATAGGAAGGAAGAGTGTCAGTTTCTTTCACTGTGATAAACCTTGTTTCTAGGGACAAAGAAGGAAAGTGAGTGAAATTCTCCTTGTGCTATAGTGTGCTTTAAAAAAACATTTTTTCTAGGGACAGAAAACTATAGGTAGGGAGAGTGTCAGTGTCTTTTACTGTGCGAATCCTTGTTTCTAGGGACAGGGAAGGACAGTGAGGGAATTCTCCTTGTGCTATAGTGTGCTAAAGCATTCCTCATCAACCATCTTTGAAATCCTTGTTTTTTTGGACAGTCAGGGAAATTGTCGTTGTGCTATTCTGTGCAAAAGCAATCATCCTCAACCATATTTAGAAATCCTTAAGTAAAGGGACAGAGAAGGACACCTGAAGGTAGCCCTTATTGCTTTTTTCCCATCTCCCTGCAGGCCATCTATTAGAATGTCTGGAAGGCAAACAAGGAGAGGCAGACAGTCAGGAGGCAATAAAAGAGGGCAAGCAGGCTCTGTGTCTGGGGGCAACAGTGCTGGTCGTGGACACGGTGCATTGTCATCAGCACATGGCCATGGGACACGCTTGTCCTTCTTTTCGGCAGCTGGACATGTTGAGCCACATCATGCCGAAGACTTGGTAGAGTGGATGACCAAGCCCTCCTCCTCCTCCTCATCCTCTCTCACCCAGGCTCAGGGTACTGGAAAAGCAGCTGCCAAAGTGTCCTCTTCCCTGGTATCAATGTCAGACTCATCATCAGTCACTCCTTCCCTAGACCCACCATGTCCTCCTCCTGAGGAGTCCCCCGAACTGGTTGAGCACAGTGTTGGGTACATGCTCCAGGAGGATGCCCAGCGTTTCGAAGGGTCTGATGATGAAACCCAGCTAGAGGAAGGCAGTAGCGTGAGAGCAGACAGAGGGGATGCTCAAGAAGGACACCAATCTGGCAGTCATGTTCCAGCAGCTGCAGCATACTGCCAGATTGGCTCCAGTGATGAGGAGGGAGGTGATGATGAGGTCACTGACTCCACGTGGGTGCCTAATAGGAGAGAGGAGGAGGAGGAGGATGAGGAGGAGGCACATCTCCAACGAGGCAGGATGCCCTTTGGTGGCCAGCGTAAGGGCAGTACACCGATGGAATCACACCGCAGAGCTCCGCCTGTGCAAGGCGCTGCCTCTGCCCGTCATTCAAAAAGTTCTTTGGTGTGGGCCTTTTTTGAGGCTAGTGCATCAGATCGCACAGCTGCTGTTTGCAACATATGTCTCAAGCGTATATCGCGTGGCCAAAACATCAGCCGCTTGGGTACCACATGCCTGACCAGACATATGTTGACCTGCCATGCAGCTCGTTGGCAAGCCTACCTCAAAGACCCACACCAAAGAACAAAGCGGACCTCTCCTTGCACCGCATCAGCTGGGATCTCCAACCCCACTATAACTTCAGTCCTCTCTGAAACATGCACTGAGAGGAATGAAGGTGTAGAATTAGGTGTGTCACAGCCAAGTACTTGCGGCCACTCTGCTAGCAGTACACCGACGTCCGATTCTAGCAGGCAAATTTCCCTGCCCCAGCTGCTGGACCGTTGAAAGAAGTTCACTCCCAGCCATCCACATGCCCAGCGGTTGAATGCTAGCTTGGCTAAATTGCTAGCGCTTCAACTGCTGCCTTTTCAGTTGGTAGACTCGGCCCCCTTCCGTGAGTTTGTGCAATGTGCGGTTCCTCAGTGGCAGGTTCCCAAACGCCACTTTTTCTCACGGAAGGCTATTCCGGCTCTATACCGGCATGTGGAAGGCAATGTCTTGGCCTCGCTGGACAGGGCGGTCAGCGGTAAGGTGCATATTACCGCTGACTCATGGTCCAGCAGGCATGGACAGGGACGTTACCTTTCTTTCACGGCCCATTGGGTCACTCTTTTGGCAGCTGGGAAGGATGCAGGACAAGGTGCAGTAGTGTTGGAGGTTGTTCCACCGCCACGCCTCCAAAATGCTACTACTGGTTGTGACACACCTCTCTCCTCCACCCCCTCCTCTTCTTCTTCCTCCATGGCCTCTTCCTGTGGTTTGTCCTCGGAACCAGCGGTGCTCCGTAGGCGTTCAAGGGGCTACGCAAGTACGCAGGCAAAAAGATGCCATGCCGTGCTTGCGCTGGTGTGTTTGGGGGACAGAAGCCACACTGGGGCAGAGGTCCTGTCTGCTCTGCAGGGCCAGGCCGAGAGGTGGTTGACGCCACGCCAGCTTAAGCCAGGAATGGTGGTTTGCGACAATGGCACCAACCTCCTCTCCGCCCTCCGACAGGGACAACTGACCCATGTGCCCTGTGTGGCTCACGTCCTTAACCTGGTGGTGCAGCGGTTCTTGGGCAGGTACCCGGGCTTACAGGATGTCCTGAGGCAGGCCAGGAAAGTCTGTGTGCATTTCCGCAGATCTTATAATGCCAGTGCTCGCCTGGCTGAGCTGCAAAAGGAGTTGAACCTGCCCAAGAACCGCCTTATATGTGACATGCCCACCAGGTGGAACTCAACGTTGGCCATGCTGCAGCGGCTGCACACGCAGCAGAGGGCCATCAATGAGTACCTGTGCGACTACGGCACCAGGACAGGGTCAGGGGAGCTTGGTTTTTTTCTCCACGCCAGTGGGGCATGATCAGGGATGCATGCACTGTCCTGGCACCATTTGAGGAGGCCACGAGGATGGTGAGCAGTGACAGTGCATGCATCAGTGACACTGTACCTCTTGTCCACCTGTTGGAGCACACGCTGCGTGGAATAATGGACAGGGCACTTGAGGCAGAACAGAGGCAGGAAGAGGAGGACTTCCTTGCCTCTCAAGGCCCCCTTTACCCAGACAGTGTTCCTTCTGTCCCACCCATCGCACAGGAAGAGGACGAGGAGGAGGAGGAGGAGGAGGAGGAGGATTGTGTCAGCATGGAGGTGGAGCCTGGCACTCAGCATCATCAGCAGCAGTCTTTTAGGGATGATTTACAGTCCCAAGAAACCAGTGGACTTGTACGTGGCTGGGAGGAGGTGGCTGCGGATCATGTCGTCCTTAGTGACCCAGAGGACTCCGGAGCGAATGCCTCAGCAAACCTACGCTGCATGGCCTCCCTGATCCTGCAAAGTCTGCGGAAGGATCCTCGTATTCTTCGGATCAAGGAGAGGGACCATTACTGGCTGGCCACTCTCCTTGATCCACGGTACAAGGGTAAGGTTGCGGACCTTATGTTACCGTCGCAGAGGGAGCAGAGGATGAGACAACTCCGGGAGGCCTTGCAGAAAGGTCTGTGCAACGCGTTCCCAGAGACTGGGAGGTTACAAACTCCTGGTCCTGGACAACGAGTTGCTGAGGCTTCGGCCAGTCAAAGAAGGAGCGGTGGGGAAGGTGGCCGTCTGACCGATGCGTTCAGACAATTCTTTAGTCCGCAGCCCCAAAGTATGATCGGTTCCAGCAACCATCGCCAGCGTCTGATAAACATGGTGCAGGAATATCTAGGGGCAAGGTCAGACTTGGACACCTTCCCCACCGAAAATCCTCTGGCTTACTGGGTCTTGAGGATGGATCACTGGCCAGAGCTTGCACAGTATGCAATTGAGCTACTGGCCTGTCCTGCATCCAGCTTTCTTTCGGAACGCACATTCAGTGCTGCTGGAGGATTTGTCACGGATCACAGGGTGCGCCTGTCCACCGACTCGGTTGATCGACTGACTTTCATCAAGATGAACCAGTCTTGGATCACCACCAGCTACCACACACCTGATGCTGATATAACAGACTAATTGATTTTAACATGTCACATCCCTTCAAGACTGATGCTGATGCTGAGTGCCTGTGCTGTTATGTTGACTGGCTATCCTCCTCCTCCGAGTCCTCAATGATACGATTGATGATGATAGCTTGGAAGATCATTTTTGTTTATGGGTGCCGCCACCAGTGGCTAAGGCCCAATTTTTCAGCCCCTGTTTTACAGGGGCGTGTAATTACAATTTTTTTAGCAATAATTTGCCATAGGGCTCATTGCTGTGCTCCAAGTACAGTATCTGTGAGGGGTTGTAGTGTTGTGCCACCAGTGCCTAAGGCCCAATTTTTCAGCCCCTGTTCAACAGGGGCATGCAATTACAATTCTTGATCTAATAATTCACAGCAGGGCCCATTGCTGCACCCACCAAGAGTAACTCTGAGGGCTTACAGTGTTGTGGCAACGCCACCACCACCACCACCACGAAAGGCCCAATTTTTCAGCCCCTGTTCAAAAGGGGCATGTAATTACAATTCTTGATCTAATAATTCACAGCAGGGCCCATTCCTGCACCCACCAAGAGTAACTCTGAGGGCTTACAGTGTTGTGGCAACACCACCACCACCACCACCACCACGAAAGGCCCAATTTTTCAGCCCCTGTTCAACAGGGGCATGCAATTACAATTCTTGATCTAATAATTCACAGCAGGGCCCATTGCTGCACCCACCAAGAGTAACTGTCAGGGCATCAAAGGCCCAATTTTTACTACCACTGTTCAACAATTATATGTAATTAAAATTCCTGATATAATAGTTGACAGCAGGGCGTTCCAGCACCAACCAAGAGTAACTGTGAGTGCTTACAGTGTTGTGCCAACACCAACAACTAAGGGGCCTATTTCTGCAGAGTATATACGGCAGGTCCCTACTTTCAAACATCCAACTTACAAACGACTCCTACTTGCAAACGCAAGAAGACAACAGGAAGTGAGAGGAAATCTACCACTAGGAAGGAAAATTCTCTCCTGTAAGAATAAATATGGGAGAAAGGTGTCTCCTCTGTACTGATGCTTTATCAGCAAACCTTGTTTCAAGAAAAACACCACATTTCAAAAACAGTTGTCATTGGGACGGAAAGTGAGGTGAAATGTTCTGAACAGGGGCACAGACAGCAAAACAAATGTTACAGGGGTGATAACCCTTACCTATGTTTTCCAAAAAGTTTAAAAATAGATTTTTGGGCTGGAGCTACACTTCAACAATGTACCTGTTCAAAATTACAAACAGATTCTACATAAGAACAAACCTACAGTCCCTGTCTTGTATGCACCGCCTGTATACGGCTGTTCAGAGTATATAGGGCCTTGTTTATTTGATGTGCGGGGTTCCCCTTAATATCCATACAAGACCCAAAGGGTCTGGTAATGGGCTGGGGTAGGGGGGGGGGTCATGGGGTAGCTATGCCATTTTTCTTAAAGATTTTCATCCATATTACCGGGACCAGACATTACATTAAAGTCGCAAGCAGTTTTAAATGGCTTTTTTTCCTTTAGAAATGTAATTTTGTGCAGGGACAGTTCTAAACACGGGAAACACGTGGCACTTCACAGGCATACTTTAGACACCCCCCAGGTACGATATTTAAAGGAATATTTGACTTTTTTTTTCACTTTATGCATCATTAAAATGACTGCTCCCGAAAAACGACCGTTTTTAAAACTTCTTTTTGCATTGATACATGTCCCCTGGTGCACAACCCGGGTTCCCAAACCCTTTTTAGGACAATAACATGCATAATAGTTGTTATAATTAGCACTTTAGAATTCGAACGTTCGCATCCATTGTATTTAATAGGGTTCTAATGTTCGTACGAACTTTCGGTCCGTTCGCGGGTTCTGGTGCGAACCGAACCCGGGGGTGTTCGGCTCATCACTATTCCCCAAACAGGGAAAGGTCTTCTACCAGTATTAAATCCTACAACAGGACTGGGGGCACACCAACTTCATGGCAGACTTGTCCCTAGCTGGTTTCAAAAGTTGCCATTGCTGTGCTGGGTCAACAGTTCAAGGTTCAAAAGCCAGATATGGACTAGAGTAACCTGTCTTTTAGACTTTAGGAAAGAAAGTATGCCTTTCCCACTTACCATCACTACAGAGTTTTGGCAGAGCTGATTTTCAGCTTTCATTGCTGTCGCACTTTGATCAACAATTGCGCGGTCATGCTACAATGTACCCACACACATTTTTCATCATTTTGTTCCCACAAATAGAGCTTTCTTTTGGTGGTATTTGATCACTGCTCGGGTTTAAATTTTTTGCCCAACAAATAAAAAAAACGACAATTTAGAAAAAAATAATATTTTCTAATCAAATTCAAAGTCACTCTATATGAAATTTGAATTTCGGAATATGGTTTATTATATACTGTATATATAAATATATATATATATATATATATATATATATATATATATGTAGCCACCCCCTCGCCCCGTCCTCTTTAGTCTAGGGGTATGTCACGCGACAGGGTGAGGTGCGCTACGGCCCATGTCCTTCCCGCAACGGCGGGCGAGGTGAAGGCCAATACCTGATGTTTCCTCGGGCCGGTGTGTCCTGAGCATGTACCGAGTCTATCGTGCAGAAACCACCGAACCACCCTTTGCTCCCATTAACAGAGTCCATACACCGATCACAGTCCCACTGTTGGTTTATTTCGTATCTCCACATACAGGCAATGCGATGGCATGATACGGTGGGATGAGCAGGTCGAGGCACTATACTGATCTGGGTCCCCACACCCCCTGTGCTATGACCAAGGGTTGTAGGAGTCTTGACATGAATACCTCCGTTGCGTTGCGGCCTCTATCAGGGGAAGATGTCCTCCAAGGGAATTACCGAAGGCCCATCCGTCACCGGGTTGACACTACACCGGGTCTTCGAACGGGTGACCTCTCCAGCCTCCTCACCTCAGATGCGGGCCCCCTCGCAAGGGGCGCCCTGGAGCAACTTCACCCTCGCGGGACCCAGTCGGAGTCACCGGGTCCCAGGCCTCCTCAATAGTACCTCACCCCAGGCTGAAGGTGCCTGGGATGGACCCCATCTTCATTCCGGCCAGGCCTAGGGCGCCTAGGCCGGAACCTTGAACCGCCCGCACCCAGGCTGAAGGTGCCTGGGTGCGTGAAGAGATGATCCCCCGAAGACCTCGTGGCGAGGGCGTCTCCCCCTTTTATCTCCTCCCGTCGACACCACGGCGGGTTCCCCGCCCCGGCCGTACCATCTCCAGGAAGGGACAAAGAAGGGTAGCACTCCGGTAGTGATTCTACCCTGAGCCAGTAGGTACACTGACACCCACTGGTCAAGGAGAATATTACACCACCCAATCCTCCACGAATAACAAAAAGGGGTCTGAACCCTAACACAATTACACACTTGGGTCACACTACCCCCAAGTGTATCCCACTAAATTGAGGACCCCGCTACACACTCCCCCCTGTGATTTGACACTGGTCCCCAGCGTCAGGTGCACACCCATGTCTCCCAAAGAGTGGTGACATGAAGTGGGCCCCAGAGGCTATCCCTCAAATTTTTTTGAATACTAAATGTGCCAAGACCTGCTCAAAAGGGAAAGGGGAAATATAAAACGATAAACATTTGTATAAGACATCTATTCTGTACACATGTACAATCCCTCCCATCGCTGTCTAAGAACCACCCCACTCTCAGCAGTAGTGATGAGCCGAACACCCCCGGGTTCGGTTCGCACCAGAACCCGCGAACGGACCGAAAGTTCGAACGAACATTAGAACCCTATTAAATACAATGGATGCGAACGTTCGAATTCTAAAGTGCTAATTATAAAAACTATTATGCATGTTATTGTCCTAAAAAGGGTTTGGGAACCCGGGTTCTGCACCAGGGGACATGTATCAATGCAAAAATAAGTTTTAAAAACGGTCGTTTTCCGGGAGCAGTCATTTTAATGATGCATAAAGTGAAAAAAAAAAAGTCAAATATTCCTTTAAATATCGTACCTGGGGGGTGTCTAAAGTATGCCTGTGAAGTGCCACGTGTTTCCCGTGTTTAGAACTGTCCCTGCACAAAATGACACTTCTAAAGGAAAAAAAAGCCATTTAAAACTGCTTGCGGCTTTAATGTAATGTCTGGTCCCGGTAATATGGATGAAAATCTTTAAGAAAAATGGCATAGCTACCCCATGACCCCCCCCCTACCCCAGCCCATTACCAGCCCCTTTGGGTCTTGTATGGATATTAAGGGGAACCCCGCACATAAAATAAAAAAGGCCCTATATACTCAGAACAGCCGTATACAGGCGGTGCATACAAGACAGGGACTGTAGGTTTGTTCTTATGTAGAATCTGTTTGTAATTTTGAACAGGTACATTGTTGAAGTGTAGCTCCAGACCAAAAATCTATTTTTAAACTTTTTGGAAAACATAGGTAAGGGTTATCACCCCTGTAACATTTGTTTTGCTGTCTGTGCCCCTGTTCAGAACATTTCACCTCACTTTCCGTCCTAATGACAACTGTTTTTGAAATGTGGTGTTTTTCTTGAAACAAGGATTGCTGATAAAGCATCAGTACAGAGGAGACACCTTTCTCCCATATTTATTCTTACAGGAGAGAATTTTCCTTCCTAGTGGTAGATTTCCTCTCACTTCCTGTTGTCTTCTTGCGTTTGCAAGTAGGAGTCGTTTGTAAGTTGGATGTTTGAAAGTAGGGACCTGCCGTATATACTCTGCAGAAATAGGCCCCTTAGTTGTTGGTGTTGGCACAACACTGTAAGCACTCACAGTTACTCTTGGTTGGTGCTGGAACGCCCTGCTGTCAACTATTATATCAGGAATTTTAATTACATATAATTGTTGAACAGTGGTAGTAAAAATTGGGCCTTTGATGGTGGTGCTGGTGCCACAACACTGTAAGCCCTGACAGTTACTCTTGGTGGGTGCAGCAATGGGCCCTGCTGTGAATTATTAGATCAAGAATTGTAATTACATGCCCCTGTTGAACAGGGGCTGAAAAATTGGGCCTTAGGCACTGGTGGCACAACACTGCAACCCTTCACAGATACTGTACTTGGAGCACAGCAATGAGCCCTGTTGCAAAGTATTGCTTCAAAAATTGTAATGACACGCCCCTGTTAAACAGGGGCTGAAAAATTGTGCCTTAGGCACTGGTGGCACAACACTGCAACTCCTCACAGATACTGTACTTGGAGCACAGCAATGAGCCCTGTTGCAAAGTATTGCTTCAAAAATTGTAATTACACGCCCCTGTTAAACAGGGGCTGAAAAATTGGGCGTTAGGCACTGGTGGCGGCACCCATAAACAAAAATGATCTTCCAAGCTATCATCATCAATCGTATCATTGAGGACTCGGAGGAGGAGGATAGCCAGTCAACATAACAGCACAGGCACTCAGCATCAGCATCAGTCTTGAAGGGATGTGACATTTTAAAATCAATTAGTCTGTTATATCAGCATCAGGTGTGTGGTAGCTGGTGGTGATCCAAGACTGGTTCATCTTGATGAAAGTCAGTCGATCAACCGAGTCGGTGGACAGGCGCACCCTGTGATCCGTGACAAATCCTCCAGCAGCACTGAATGTGCGTTCCGAAAGAACGCTGGATGCAGGACAGGCCAGTAGCTCAATTGCATACTGTGCAAGCTCTGGCCAGTGATCCATCCTCAAGACCCAGTAAGCCAGAGGATTTTCGGTGGGGAAGGTGTCCAAGTCTGACCTTGCCCCTAGATATTCCTGCACCATGTTTATCAGACGCTGGCGATGGTTGCTGGAACCGATCATACTTTGGGGCTGCGGACTAAAGAATTGTCTGAACGCATCGGTCAGACGGCCACCTTCCCCACCGCTCCTTCTTTGACTGGCCGAAGCCTCAGCAACTCGTTGTCCAGGACCAGGAGTTTGCAACCTCCCAGTCTCTGGGAACGCGTTGCACAGACCTTTCTGCAAGGCCTCCCGGAGTTGTCTCATCCTCTGCTCCCTCTGCGACGGTAACATAAGGTCCGCAACCTTACCCTTGTACCGTGGATCAAGGAGAGTGGCCAGCCAGTAATGGTCCCTCTCCTTGATCCGAAGAATACGAGGATCCTTCCGCAGACTTTGCAGGATCAGGGAGGCCATGCAGCGTAGGTTTGCTGAGGCATTCGCTCCGGAGTCCTCTGGGTCACTAAGGACGACATGATCCGCAGCCACCTCCTCCCAGCCACGTACAAGTCCACTGGTTTCTTGGGACTGTAAATCATCCCTAAAAGACTGCTGCTGATGATGCTGAGTGCCAGCCTCCACCTCCATGCTGACACAATCCTCCTCCTCCTCCTCCTCCTCCTCCTCTTCCTGTGCGATGGGTGGGACAGAAGGAACACTGTCTGGGTAAAGGGGGCCTTGAGAGGCAAGGAAGTCCTCCTCTTCCTGCCTCTGTTCTGCCTCAAGTGCCCTGTCCATTATTCCACGCAGCGTGTGCTCCAACAGGTGGACAAGAGGTACAGTGTCACTGATGCATGCACTGTCACTGCTCACCATCCTCGTGGCCTCCTCAAATGGTGCCAGGACAGTGCATGCATCCCTGATCATGCCCCACTGGCGTGGAGAAAAAAAACCAAGCTCCCCTGACCCTGTCCTGGTGCCGTAGTCGCACAGGTACTCATTGATGGCCCTCTGCTGCGTGTGCAGCCGCTGCAGCATGGCCAACGTTGAGTTCCACCTGGTGGGCATGTCACATATAAGGCGGTTCTTGGGCAGGTTCAACTCCTTTTGCAGCTCAGCCAGGCGAGCACTGGCATTATAAGATCTGCGGAAATGCACACAGACTTTCCTGGCCTGCCTCAGGACATCCTGTAAGCCCGGGTACCTGCCCAAGAAGCGCTGCACCACCAGGTTAAGGACGTGAGCCACACAGGGCACATGGGTCAGTTGTCCCTGTCGGAGGGCGGAGAGGAGGTTGGTGCCATTGTCGCAAACCACCATTCCTGGCTTAAGCTGGCGTGGCGTCAACCACCTCTCGGCCTGGCCCTGCAGAGCAGACAGGACCTCTGCCCCAGTGTGGCTTCTGTCCCCCAAACACACCAGCGCAAGCACGGCATGGCATCTTTTTGCCTGCGTACTTGCGTAGCCCCGTGAACGGCTACGGAGCACCGCTGGTTCATAGGACAAACCACAGGAAGAGGCCATGGAGGAAGAAGAAGAGGAGGGGGTGGAGGAGAGAGGTGTGTCACAACCAGTAGTAGCATTTTGGAGGCGTGGCGGTGGGACAACCTCCAACACTACTGCACCTTGTCCTGAATCCTTCCCAGCTGCCAAAAGAGTGACCCAATGGGCCGTGAAAGAAAGGTAACGTCCCTGTCCATGCCTGCTGGACCATGAGTCAGCGGTAATATGCACCTTACCGCTGACCGCCCTGTCCAGCGAGGCCAAGACATTGCCTTCCACATGCCGGTAGAGAGCCGGAATAGCCTTCCGTGAGAAAAAGTGGCGTTTGGGAACCTGCCACTGAGGAACCGCACATTGCACAAACTCACGGAAGGGGGCCGAGTCTACCAACTGAAAAGGCAGCAGTTGAAGCGCTAGCAATTTAGCCAAGCTAGCATTCAACCGCTGGGCATGTGGATGGCTGGGAGTGAACTTCTTTCGACGGTCCAGCAGCTGGGGCAGGGAAATTTGCCTGCTAGAATCGGACGTCGGTGTACTGCTAGCAGAGTGGGCGCAAGTACTTGGCTGTGACACACCTAATTCTACACCTTCATTCCTCTCAGTGCATGTTTCAGAGAGGACTGAAGTTATAGTGGGGTTGGAGATCCCAGCTGATGCGGTGCAAGGAGAGGTCCGCTTGGTTCTTTGGTGTGGGTCTTTGAGGTAGGCTTGCCAACGAGCTGCATGGCAGGTCAACATATGTCTGGTCAGGCATGTGGTACCCAAGCGGCTGATGTTTTGGCCACGCGATATACGCTTGAGACATATGTTGCAAACAGCAGCTGTGCGATCTGATGCACTAGCCTCAAAAAAGGCCCACACCAAAGAACTTTTTGAATGACGGGCAGAGGCAGCGCCCTGCACAGGCGGAGCTCTGCGGTGTGATTCCGTCGGTGTACTGCCCTTACGCTGGCCACCAAAGGGCATCCTGCCTCGTTGGAGATGTGCCTCCTCCTCATCCTCCTCCTCCTCCTCTCTCCTATTAGGCACCCACGTGGAGTCATTGACCTCATCATCCCCTCCCTCCTCATCACTGGAGCCAATCTGGCAGTATGCTGCAGCTGCTGGAACATGACTGCCAGATTGGTGTCCTTCTTGAGCATCCCCTCTGTCTGCTCTCACGCTACTGCCTTCCTCTAGCTGGGTTTCATCATCAGACCCTTCGAAACGCTGGGCATCCTCCTGGAGCATGTACCCAACACTGTGCTGAAACAGTTCGGGGGACTCCTCAGGAGGAGGACATGGTGGGTCTAGGGAAGGAGTGACTGATGATTTGTCTGACATTGATACCAGGGAAGACGACGCTTTGGCAGCTGCTTTTCCAGTACCCTGAGCCTGGGTGAGAGAGGATGAGGAGGAGGAGGAGGGCTTGGTCATCCACTCTACCAAGTCTTCGGCATGATGTGGCTCAACATGTCCAGCTGCCGAAAAGAAGGACAAGCGTGTCCCATGGCCATGTGCTGATGACAATGCACCGCGTCCACGACCAGCACTGTTGCCCCCAGACACAGAGCCTGCTTGCCCTCTTTTATTGCCTCCTGACTGTCTGCCTCTCCTTGTTTGCCTTCCAGACATTCTAATAGATGGCCTGCAGGGAGATGGGAAAAAAGCAATAAGGGCTACCTTCAGGTGTCCTTCTCTGTCCCTTGAAACAAGGACTTTCACAGTGAAAGAAACTGACACTGTCCCTACCTAGAGTTTTCTGTCCCTAGAATAAATGTTTTTTTTAATCACAATATAGCACAAGGACAATTCACTCAATGTCTCTCCAGGTCCCTGGAAACAAGGACTTGCAGAGTGAAAGAAACTGACACTGTCCCTACCTAGAGTTTTCTGTCCCTAGAATAAATGTTTTTTTTAAGCACAATATAGCACAAGGACAATTAACTCACTGTCCTTACAGGTCCCTGGAAACAAGGACTTGCAGAGTGAAAAAAAAAAAACACTCTCCCTACCTACAGTTTTCTGTCCCTAGAAAAAATGTTTTTTTTAAGCACAATATAGCACAAGGACAATTAACTCACTGTCCTTACAGGTCCCTGGAAACAAGGACTTGCAGAGTGAAAGAAAAAAAACACTCTCCCTACCTACAGTTTTCTGTCCCTAGAAAAAATGTTTTTTTTAATCACAATATAGCACAAGGAAAATTAACTCACTGTCCTTACAGGTCCCTGGAAACAAGGACTTGCAGAGTGAAAGAAAAAAAACACTCTCCCTACCTACAGTTTTCTGTCCCTAGAAAAAATGTTTTTTTTAATCACAATATAGCACAAGGAAAATTAACTCACTGTCCTTACAGGTCCCTGGAAACAAGGACTTGCAGAGTGAAAGAAACTGACACTGTCCCTACCTAGAGTTTTCTGTCCCTAGAATAAATGTTTTTTTTAAGCACAATATAGCACAAGGACAATTAACTCACTGTCCTTACAGGTCCCTGGAAACAAGGACTTGCAGAGTGAAAGAAAAAAAACACTCTCCCTACCTACAGTTTTCTGTCCCTAGAAAAAATGTTTTTTTTAATCACAATATAGCACAAGGAAAATTAACTCACTGTCCTTACAGGTCCCTGGAAACAAGGACTTGCAGAGTGAAAGAAACTGACACTGTCCCTACCTAGAGTTTTCTGTCCCTAGAATAAATGTTTTTTTTAAGCACAATATAGCACAAGGACAATTAACTCACTGTCCTTACAGGTCCCTGGAAACAAGGACTTGCAGAGTGAAAAAAAAAAACACTCTCCCTACCTAGAGTTTTCTGTCCCTAGAAAAAATGTTTTTTTTAAGCACAATATAGCACAAGGACAATTAACTCACTGTCCTTACAGGTCCCTGGAAACAAGGACTTGCAGAGTGAAAGAAACTGACACTGTCCCTACCTAGAGTTTTCTGTCCCTAGAATAAATGTTTTTTTTAATCACAATATAGCACAAGGAAAATTAACTCACTGTCCTTACAGGTCCCTGGAAACAAGGACTTGCAGAGTGAAAGAAACTGACACTGTCCCTACCTAGAGTTTTCTGTCCCTAGAATAAATGTTTTTTTTAATCACAATATAGCACAAGGACAATTAACTCACTGTCCTTACAGGTCCCTGGAAACAAGGACTTGCAGAGTGAAAGAAACTGACACTGTCCCTACCTAGAGTTTTCTGTCCCTAGAATAAATGTTTTTTTTAAGCACAATATAGCACAAGGACAATTAACTCACTGTCCTTACAGGTCCCTGGAAACAAGGACTTGCAGAGTGAAAGAAACTGACACTGTCCCTACCTAGAGTTTTCTGTCCCTAGAATAAATGTTTTTTTTAATCACAATATAGCACAAGGAAAATTAACTCACTGTCCTTACAGGTCCCTGGAAACAAGGACTTGCAGAGTGAAAGAAACTGACACTGTCCCTACCTAGAGTTTTCTGTCCCTAGAATAAATGTTTTTTTTAATCACAATATAGCACAAGGACAATTAACTCACTGTCCTTACAGGTCCCTGGAAACAAGGACTTGCAGAGTGAAAGAAACTGACACTGTCCCTACCTAGAGTTTTCTGTCCCTAGAATAAATGTTTTTTTTAAGCACAATATAGCACAAGGACAATTAACTCACTGTCCTTACAGGTCCCTGGAAACAAGGACTTGCAGAGTGAAAGAAACTGACACTGTCCCTACCTAGAGTTTTCTGTCCCTAGAATAAATGTTTTTTTTAATCACAATATAGCACAAGGAAAATTAACTCACTGTCCTTACAGGTCCCTGGAAACAAGGACTTGCAGAGTGAAAGAAACTGACACTGTCCCTACCTAGAGTTTTCTGTCCCTAGAATAAATGTTTTTTTTAATCACAATATAGCACAAGGAAAATTAACTCACTGTCCTTACAGGTCCCTGGAAACAAGGACTTGCAGAGTGAAAGAAACTGACACTGTCCCTACCTAGAGTTTTCTGTCCCTAGAATAAATGTTTTTTTTAAGCACAATATAGCACAAGGACAATTAACTCACTGTCCTTACAGGTCCCTGGAAACAAGGACTTGCAGAGTGAAAGAAAAAAAACACTCTCCCTACCTACAGTTTTCTGTCCCTAGAAAAAATGTTTTTTTTAATCACAATATAGCACAAGGAAAATTAACTCACTGTCCTTACAGGTCCCTGGAAACAAGGACTTGCAGAGTGAAAGAAACTGACACTGTCCCTACCTAGAGTTTTCTGTCCCTAGAATAAATGTTTTTTTTAATCACAATATAGCACAAGGACAATTAACTCACTGTCCTTACAGGTCCCTGGAAACAAGGACTTGCAGAGTGAAAGAAACTGACACTGTCCCTACCTAGAGTTTTCTGTCCCTAGAATAAATGTTTTTTTTAAGCACAATATAGCACAAGGACAATTAACTCACTGTCCTTACAGGTCCCTGGAAACAAGGACTTGCAGAGTGAAAGAAAAAAAACACTCTCCCTACCTACAGTTTTCTGTCCCTAGAAAAAATGTTTTTTTTAATCACAATATAGCACAAGGAAAATTAACTCACTGTCCTTACAGGTCCCTGGAAACAAGGACTTGCAGAGTGAAAGAAACTGACACTGTCCCTACCTACAGTTTTCTGTCCCTAGAATAAATGTTTTTTTTAATCACAATATAGCACAAGGACAATTAACTCACTGTCCTTACAGGTCCCTGGAAACAAGGACTTGCAGAGTGAAAGAAACTGACACTGTCCCTACCTAGAGTTTTCTGTCCCTAGAATAAATGTTTTTTTTAAGCACAATATAGCACAAGGACAATTAACTCACTGTCCTTACAGGTCCCTGGAAACAAGGACTTGCAGAGTGAAAGAAAAAAAACACTCTCCCTACCTACAGTTTTCTGTCCCTAGAAAAAATGTTTTTTTTAATCACAATATAGCACAAGGAAAATTAACTCACTGTCCTTACAGGTCCCTGGAAACAAGGACTTGCAGAGTGAAAGAAACTGACACTGTCCCTACCTAGAGTTTTCTGTCCCTAGAATAAATGTTTTTTTTAATCACAATATAGCACAAGGACAATTAACTCACTGTCCTTACAGGTCCCTGGAAACAAGGACTTGCAGAGTGAAAGAAACTGACACTGTCCCTACCTAGAGTTTTCTGTCCCTAGAATAAATGTTTTTTTTAAGCACAATATAGCACAAGGACAATTAACTCACTGTCCTTACAGGTCCCTGGAAACAAGGACTTGCAGAGTGAAAGAAACTGACACTGTCCCTACCTAGAGTTTTCTGTCCCTAGAATAAATGTTTTTTTTAAGCACACTATAGCAGAAGCACAAAACACACTGACACTCTCCCTACCTATCCTTCTCTTTCCCTAAACTAAAGGAATCCAGGTTAAGCAAGAAAGAAATAACAGTCACTGTCCCTGCCTATGCTACTCTATCCCTGCTCCGGAACACACTACACTAGGCCGCCGTGCTGGCGGCCTTTTATAGTGTGGGGCGTGTACTAAACACCCTCAGCAATAATTGGCCACAGGCATCCTGCCTGTGGCCAATCATTGCTCTCCTCGCTGCCGGCGCTGTGATTGGCCAAGCATGCGGGGTCACAGTGCATGCTTGGCCAATCACAGCGCCTGGATGACACTGCGATGGCGTAGTGCATTGTGGGCCGTTCGCGTCACTCGAATTTGGCGCGAACGGCCCAAATCGTTCGATCTTCGTCGAACGATCGAACAGCCAATGTTCGAGTCGAACGTATGTTCGACTCGAACACGAAGCTCATCCCTACTCAGCAGTCTTGACCGACGAATCTCCTGCAGAAGGGAAACAACAAAAAGAAAACACATCCTAACACTCTGTGTTAAATTGGCATGAGTGGGTCCGTCAGCCGAGAGACCCGCTCACTCCAATAAGTAAGTAATGCATGTGTAGTATTTCGAACAACCGTTGCACAACACTGCCACCTGGTGACAGAGCCGCGGTAATGACACTTGGTGAGATCTTCATTCTTCCTGCTTTCCTACTCTGACTCTACCCCAAAAATCTCTGCCTTTGGCACATGAAGAAAAGGGAGAAAAAAAACAACAGCTCCCAAGTCTCCAGTGAGTAAAAGAAAAAGCCCAAATCAAAACAAAAGTAGGGCACAGTTCTAGGCGTCTGGGAACGTCTCATCCAGAAAGTTTCAACAGCAACAAGATAGGAGCTCACTCCTCCTATAAGTAGAACCTTGGATCCGGCAGAAACAGAGGCTTCAGGTGCCCGTCAAACACTTCCACCGAATACTCGACATCCTCTCCTTCTTTCCTACAGATGAGCACCTTATCAGCATGAATATGGCGCCCAAGTCTCCAATCAGCTCTGCAGTCCTTGAACTTTTTAGACAAAGGCGGCGAACATGACAGGTATCGCCTGGCATGGGGTACTTTAAGCTTTTCCCATACAAACTCGTCATACCACCTTGGTCGCAGGAACTCAACTTCATACAATAAGTCCCGAGGCAAGTAGGGGTACTCCCACCCATATTCACGGGCGACTCTCTGGGAGAAAAGTCTCTGCAATCTGGCTAGGGGCGGCATCACATCTCGCTCACCTTCTCCTGGCTGTACGATGGCCTCCGGGTGCCGGAGGTACCTTCACCATCTCGGGTTGCTTTGTCTTTGGTGCCCGCAACGAAGCACGCTGCGTCCCCACCATCAGAGCGGGTGATGTAGTTGAATGAGGAAAGTTGGTCAGAGGGTTAGATTTCCTCGGGAACTCCGGGGCCTGCGCCCGGAGCGTACTGTCTTCTATGGACATGGGGGAATCCTGTGGTTTACTCAGCACAGGTAGCGGGCGTCTGTCCCAGCCCTTCCGGTGAAACAGCTCGTCTATTTCCCCGTCATCCCCACAGTCTGACAACGACTCTAGGTCGGAGGTGTCATACATCTCGGCGGGAAGGTAGTCTCTAGTAGACGGAAGGCTACCCTCCCTTGCGGGCTCCACCGACTGTGAACTCCCGACACCTCCAACCAACACCACAGTCCCAGCCCCTAGCTCACCTGGACCTACTGAAGAACTGGGATGTCCGGGACTCTCTTCTCTACCGGCGTCATCCAGGCCAGGCAAGCGGCGGGGTGAAGCTCGACCACGACCACAGGAGGCCTGCACCAGGCCTATCTTCCTCTTCGGGGGTGGCAGCAGGGAGTCTGTGGTGACCGAAGCAGTGTCTTCGGATTTTTCTCTCTCAGTCTCTGGTTGGGCAGTCACTTCGCCCTGGTCAGCGCGTACGGGGACCTCTGCAGAGGCCTGGATCTCTCCCTCCGGAGTGGCGGTTCCTGTGATGCAGTTGAGGCGTAGGGCCCGGGGCCTTTCCGTGTATGGTTCAACCTCAAAAAGAAACTCTTTGCACGCTTCACATCGCCCAAATGGCTTTAGTTGGACCACCAGTCCCGAGCATCCGGGACAGATCACACCGAGAGCCTCCGTGTCTCTGCATGAATACAGAGCCAACTGTCCTCTGGGCCTAAGTCTTATCCCCGTGTCTGTCAGGGGAGCAGCAAATGCAGTCATCTTCGTGGGGTAAGGTACCGGTATCCACGGGGAGCTTGAGGCCATCCCGACCACTTGCTGTTCCATCACGCACTGACCACGCGCCGGAGTCTCCACGTGTATCTCCACACGTGGCCAGACTCCTCCCACAACTTGTAAGTTTTCGCGGGCTTCCGCCAGCCTCCGCCCACGAATTGTACAGTCATGGGGTGCCTCGTGGCGCAGTGCATTAACAGTCCCCACATGTAGTACTTCACACGGCTGGACCTCTCCCTTTTTACGCTCCTCTGCGTGGGCCTTTCCCGACTTAGGGTCATGTCCACAACTCCGAGCAGGGATGCACTTTGGCCAATCACATGGCCGACCTGTTCGGAACTCCTCCGGGCAGCAAAGTTCGAACACAGACGTTCTCAGTTCCATCGCCAAGACACACACTATCCCGGACGACGAGCCCCCACGTGTAGCCACCCCCTCGCCCCGTCCTCTTTAGTCTAGGGGTATGTCACGCGACAGGGTGAGGTGCGCTACGGCCCATGTCCTCCCCGCAACGGCGGGCGAGCTGAAGGCCAATACCTGATGTTTCCTCGGGCCGGTGTGTCCTGAGCATGTACCGAGTCTATCGTGCAGAAACCACCGAACCACCCTTTGCTTCCATTAACAGAGTCCATACACCGATCACAGTCCCACTGTTGGTTTATTTCGTATCTCCACATACAGGCAATGCGATGGCATGATACGGTGGGATGAGCAGGTTGAGGCACTATACTGATCTGGGTCCCCACACCCCCTGTGCTATGACCAAGGGTTGTAGGAGTCTTGACATGAATACCTCCGTTGCGTTGCGGCCTCTATCAGGGGAAGATGTCCTCCAAGGGAATTACCGAAGGCCCATCCGTCACCGGGTTGACACTACACCGGGTCTTCGAACGGGTGACCTCTCCAGCCTCCTCACCTCAGATGCGGGCCCCCTCGCAAGGGGCGCCCTGGAGCAACTTCACCCTCGCGGGACCCAGTCGGAGTCACCGGGTCCCAGGCCTCCTCAATAGTACCTCACCCCAGGCTGAAGGTGCCTGGGATGGACCCCATCTTCATTCCGGCCAGGCCTAGGGCGCCTAGGCCGGAACCTTGAACCACCCGCACCCAGGCTGAAGGTGCCTGGGTGCGTGAAGAGATGATCCCCCGAAGACCTCGTGGCGAGAGCGTCTCCCCCTTTTATCTCCTCCCGTCGACACCACGGCGGGTTCCCCGCCCCGGCCGTACCATCTCCAGGAAGGGACAAAGAAGGGTAGCACTTCGGTAGTGATTCTACCCTGAGCCAGTAGGTACACTGACACCCACTGGTCAAGGAGAATATTACACCACCCAATCCTCCACGAATAACAAAAAGGGGTCTGAACCCTAACACAATTACACACTTGGGTCACACTACCCCCAAGTGTATCCCACTAAATTGAGGACCCCGCTACATATACATATATTATATTTTTTCTATTCTGTTCTATTGTTTTTCTATGCTATTTATTTCTAATATTTTCTATCCTATTCTAATCTTTTCTATTCAAATTCATTCTATATATGAAATTTGAATTTTCGGAAGATAAATCTATCTATCTATCTATATATATATATATATATATATATATATATATATATTATATATTTTTTTATGTTTTGTTCTATTGTTTTTTATGGTATTCTTTTCTATTATTTTCTATTCTATTCTAATCTTTTTTCAAAAATGATTTCAATCTATACGAAATGCGAATTTCGGAAGATGGAGATATATATATATATATATATATATATATATATATATATATATATTTTTGTTCTATTCTGTTCTATTGTTATTCTATGCTATTCTTTTCTATTATTTTCTACTCTATTCTAATCTTTTCTATTTGAATTCAAATTCATTCTATACGAAATTCGCATTTCGGAAGATAGTTTTAAGTATATATATATATATATATATATATATATATATATATATATATATATATATTCTGTTCTCTTCTATAGTTTTTTTGTTATCTTTTTCTATTATTTTCTATTCTATTCTAATCTTTTCTATTCAAATTCGATTTCATTCTATACGAAATTTCGAGTTTCGGAAGATGTTTTATATATATATATATATATATATATATATATATGAATATATGTTCATTTTTTTACTATTCTGTTCTATTGTTTTTTTATGCTATTCCTTTCTTTTCGATTCTATTCTTATCGTTTCTATTCTAATTCAAATTCATTCTATACGAAATGTGAAATTCGGAAGGTGTTTAAATATATATTTATTATATTTTTTTCTATTCTGTTCTATTGTTTTTCTATTCTATTCTTTTCTATAATTTTCTATTCTATTCTAATCTTTTCTATTCAAATTCAATTTCATTCTTTACAAAATGTAAATGTAAATTTTGGAAAATGGTTATATATATAATATTTATATATATAACAATCTTCGGAAATTCGAATTTCATATAGAATGATTTCGAATTTGAATAGAAAAGATTAGAATAGAATAGAAATGGAAAATAATAGAATAGAAAAACAATAGAACAGACTATAATATAATATAATATTTTATTCTATTCTGCTCTATTGTTTTTTAGTCTAGTCTAATCTTTTCTATTCTAATCTTTTCTATTCCATCTCATTCTATACGACATTCAAATTTTGGAAGATGGTTATATATATATATATATATATATATATATATATATATATATATATATATATATATATATATATATATATACACACACACACACACACACACATTATATATATATATATATATATATATATATATATATATATATATATATATATATGATATTTTCTACTCTGCTGGTCTATTGTTTTTTTTATGATATTCTTTTCTATTATTTTCTATTCTTTTCTAATCTTTTCTATTCAAATTCAATTTTATTCTATACGAAATTTGAATTTCGGAAAATGGTTTTATATATATATATATATATATATATATATATATATATATATATAAACCATCTTCCGACATTCAAAATTCATATAGAATGAATTGAAATTCAAATAGAAAAGATTAGAATAGAATAAAAAATAATAGAAAAGAATAGAATATAAAAACAATAGAATTGAATAGAATAAAATATAATATTTATTCTATTATTTTCTATTATTTTCCAATCTATTCTCGAATTTGAATTTATACTATTTGAAATTCGGTTTTCGGAAGACGGTCATATTCTATTTTATTTTGTTCTATTAAATTCGATTCTATTCTTTACTGTTTTTAAATTTTTATTCTATTGCTTTATTATATTATATTCTATTTTATTGTATTCTTTTTTAGAAAAACTATTTATATATTTTTTAATTCAATTCAAATTTGTTTTTGAATCGTTTTCAAATTTGATTCTATTTAAATTTCGTCATTTTTTTTCCGATTTGATTCGATATTTCGGATTAGTTTAAAATTGGTACTTTGTAATTCAGTAAGTCGGATGCATCCAAATTTCCGAATAATGAAAAATTCCTCTGAGTTTTGATTCGGAATAAAACAAAATGCACATGTCTGCCTTCA
Organism: Rana muscosa; assembly: GCA_029206835.1. NCBI lineage: Eukaryota > Metazoa > Chordata > Amphibia > Anura > Ranidae > Rana > Rana muscosa. The sequence goes on along the minus strand of CM055117.1, from coordinate 249,151,356 downwards.
AACAACATATTCTGCTGTCAGCAGGATCACAGTAGCTACCAAGTCTTTTTCCCAGGACACATCAGTTCAGCAAAATGTTACACTGTTCCCCAAATATCTGCTGACACATACTTCTCACAGTTTTCAGCTCAATGGAACTTTTTCACCAGGTAAACAGTTAGTGGCAAGCAAACAAATTTTTCAACCGGAGTCAGCAGAGTGAGCACCCCTTGCATGCCTCCACCAATTGTGGGTGATAAGCTTCAAGTGGAGAGCTTGCAGAGTGGTAATCCAGATGCCAAAGTGTGTTTAACCACTTGCCGACCGCCGCACGACGATATACGTCGTCAGAATGACACGGGCAGGCATATGGGCGTACCTGTACGTCCCTGCCTCCCAGCGGGTGGGGGACCCGATCGGGACCCCCCCGGTGCCTGCGGCAGTCGGAATCCCTCCAGGAGCAATCCGTAATGAGGGGGCGGCCATCGATTCATGGCCACCCCCTCACGATCGCTCCTGGTGAATGAGAAGCATCCTCTGTCTGTGAATTGTAAACGCAGACAGAGGACGTGATGTCATCTCTCCTTGCGGCGGTCTTTTCGTCCGGAGCCCGAGGAGAGAAGACATCAATAGTAAGTGCACCAACAGTACACTGACACCAGTACACATAGGCACACTTTTCACCCCCCAACCCCCCCTGATCACCCCCCAGATCACCCCCTGCACCCCCAGTCACAGTGTCACAGATTGCAGTGTACATTTATTTACTGATCACTGCATTTGGTGTAATTTGTGACTGTAAAAAGTGTCAGGGCAGTTAGTGGTAGGCCCCTTTAGGTGTAGGGTACCCCCTAACCTCCCTAATAAAGGTTTAACCCCTTGATCACCCCCCAGGTAACCCTTTCACCCCCTGTCACCAGTGTCACTAAGCAATCTTTTTTATGATCGCCGTATAAGTGTCACGGGTGACGCTAGGTAGCCAGTTGGTTATTTAGGTTCACGTCAGGTTTTTATAGCGTCAGGTACCCCCATATACTACCTAATAAAGGTTTTAACCCCCTGATTTCCCGCTAGTTAACCCTTTCACCAGTGATCACCGTATAAGTGTTACGGGTGACGCTGGTTAGTTAGTTTGCTTTTTATAGTGTCTGGGCACCCGCCGTTTATTACCCAAAAAGGTTTAACCCCCTGATCGACCGGCGGATGATATCAGTTAGGTTTAGTGTCAGATAGGGTCTGCATCGCTGCAAGCAGCGTCAGATTAGTGCCAGTAGCGCTAACACCCATGCACGCAGCATACACCTCCCTTAGTGGTATAGTATCTGAACGGATCAATATCTGATCAGATCTATACTAGCGTCCCCAGCAGTTTAGGGTTCCGTAAAATGCAGTGTTAGCGGGATCAGCCCAGATACCTGCTAGCACCTGCGTTTTGCCCCTCCGCCCAGGCCAGCCCAGCCCACCCAAGTGCAGTATCGATCGATCACTGTCACTTACAAAACACTAAACACATAACTGCAGCATTCGCAGAGTCAGGCCTGATCCCTGCGATCGCTAACAGTTTTTTTAGTAGCGTTTTATACAGTTGCTGACACCCTAGGAGCTTTTTTACCTGTGAATCTTACTAGTGTACCAGTGTTGTGGAGAAACCCCTCTGTGTCCACAAATATAACCAAAATATGGGAGGGGTGGACCTCAACGACCAGGTGTTGGCGCTGTACCTAGTTGCACATAAGGCCAGACGCTGGTACAAAAAAGTGTCTGTATATTTATTTCAATTGGCTTTGCTGAATGGTTTTGTGCTACACAGAGCTTCAGGATGGACTGGATCTTTCCTTAAATTCCAGGGAGATATTGTCCGAGCCCTCCTGTATCCAGGCGGTGCTGCACCTCACCATCCCCAACCAAATGCATGATCCTCCCTAGTACCCCTACCCAACGAGCCCCCCGAAGAAAATGTTGTGTCTGTAGAAAGCGCAGATATAGGCGTGACAACCGTTATTATTGTCCACGCTGTCCTGACAATCCTGGTCTTTGCATTGGTGAATGTTTTGAACGCTACCACACACTAGTGCAGTTTTAGCGTAGGTTACAGTATTTCACAGAATAGGACACACTTACACAGGGTATCCCAAGATGCATTTTGAGAGACCCGAACCTGGAACCTAACTGTTACAGTTACAAAAAAAAGTGTAAAAAAAAAAGTAAAACATAAAAAAAACACATATATAAATTTTAGGCACAGGTTGCGTTAAAAAATGTTTTATTTTTTACTATTTTTTTTGTATTTGCTTTGCAGGCATGGTATGGTAAGGTCTTACTGTTATACTGTAATGTTACTTTGTTTTAATGTTAACCATCATTTGCTTAGCAGGTACGCCATTCAGTTGCAGCGCGGATTTATTTATCTTGACAGCAACAGTGTTTGCCTCCATGATACATAAAGCCGTGACTCCAATGCTGTAGGAGGTGATTTCACCACCACAGTTAAAAAAACAGAGCATATATGTCGAAGCATGGGGCAGAAAATCGTTTTGCGCCTAACTTTTGCGGGAGAATGCCCCCATGCGTCGGCATACATAAATGGTGCATGTATGCCCATCATTAGAAGTGGGTGGATGAAGGGAGGTATTCTAATGGTGGGCATACCCACCAATCAATCTCTTTTTTTCGATCAGCCAACAGGCTGCATGAAAAAAAGATTACAATATACAGTATGCCCAACAAGGACCAGCAACGTACTGGTATGTTGCTGAACTTTGAATGGTTATACCAGACTGATGACTGCTGCAGGCTTAGGTATCATCTTGGTATCATTCTTTTCAGCCAGCAGTCAGCTTTCATGTAAAAGCAATCCTAGCGGCTAATTAGCCTCTAGACTGCTTTTACAAGCAATGAGAGGGAATGTCCCCCCCCCCACCGTCTTCCATGGTTTTTGATGTGTTTTACTGCGGTCCAGTACAGTTCTGTACATAAAAAATGCAGCATGACCATTTTTTTTTCCTTTCTGAAATGCACTGGAACGGACTGCAGTGGTGTGAACTATGCCATTGGCATTAATGTGATCAACTTTCTTTGCGTTTTTCATGCATCAAAAAAACGCACTGCACTGCATCCGGTGTGAACTGGCCCTAAGGGCCCCTAAGGGCCAGTTCACACCAGACGCAGTTCCGTTCAGTTCCGTGTGCTTTTTTTCTGCACAAAATGCATGCACAGTATTTTCCATGTATTCCAATGGCTCTAGTTGGCTCTAGTTCACACCATGCAGTCAGTTTCCGGTCAGTTTCTTCACCGGAAACTGACCAGAAACTGACTGCATGGTGTGAACTAGAGCCAACAAGAGCCATTGGAATACATAGCAAACACTGTGCATGCATTTTTAGTGCAGAAAAGATGTGCACAAAACTGAATGGAACTGCGTGGGGTGTGAACTGGCCCTCAATATCATACCTGGGGGGTGTCTATAGTATGCCTGTAAAGTAGCACATGTTTTCCATGTTTATAACAGTTTGAGAGCAAAATTACATTTCTAAAGTAAAATAATAGTCATTTAAAAGTACTCGCGGCTGTAATGAATTGCTGGTTCCCGTCAATACAGATAAGTCATTGAAAGTCTTTTAAAAAAAAAAAAATGCCTGGGGGTTCCCCCAAATTCCATTACCAGGCCCTTCAGGTCTGGTATGGATATTAAGGGGAACTCCGCGCCAAATAAAAAAAAATGGCATGGGGGTCCCCCTAAAAATCCACACCAGACCCTTATCCGAGCACACATCCTGGCAGGCCGCAGGAAAAGAGGGGGGGACGAGAGAGCGCCCCCTCCTGAACCGTACCAGGCCACATGCCCTCAACATGGGGAGGATGCTTTGGGGGTCTGTGACCTCTCAAAGCACCATGTCCCCACGTTGATGGGGACAAGGGCCTCATCCCCACAACCCTTGCCCTGTGGTTGTGGGGGTCTGCGGGCGGGGGGCTTATCGAAATCTGGAAGCCCCCTTTAACAAAGGGGACCCCCAGATCCCGCCCCCGTGTGAAATGGTAATGGTGTACAAATGTACCCCTACCATTTCACAAAAAAAGTGTCAAAAATGTTAAAAATGACAAGAGCCGGTTTTTGACAATTCCTTTATTAATGTCTTCTCCTTTCTTCCACCTTCTTTTTCCACCTTCTTCTTCCATCTTCTTCATTTCTCCATTCAGGTTTCTTCCTCCATCTTGTTCTTCATCTTCATCTTCCTTTTTCCTTCGGTGTTCTCGTCCGCATCTTGCTCCGGCTTCTTGTTCCCCTCTTCTTTCTCCGGCCGCTCCGCTTGAATTCGAGGTTCCCGCTGTGTGACGTTTCAGTTCATCAGTTCTCCTCTGGGTCCGCTGCCACCCGGTGACCCCGCCCCCCTCTGACACACATGAATTTCACGGGGACTTTCCCCGTGGTGTCAGAGGGGGGCGGGGTCACCGGGTGGCAGCGGACCCAGAGGAGAACTTATGAACTGAAGCGTCACACAGCGGGAACCTCCAATTCAAGCGGAGCGGCCGGAGAAAGAAGAAGGGAACAAGAAGCCAGAGCAAGATGCAGACGAGAACACCGAAGGAAGAAGGAAGATGAAGATGAAGATGAAGAACAAGATGGAGGAAGAAACCCGATTGGAGAAAAGAAGAAGATGGAAGAAGAAGGTGGAAGAAGAAGGAAGAAGATGGAAGAAAGGAGAAGACATTAATAAAGGAATTGTCAAAAACCGGCTATTGTCATTTTTAACATTTGACACTTTTTTAGTGAAATGGTAGGGGTACATTTGTACCCAATTACCATTTCACACAGGGGGGGCGGGATCTGGGGGTCCCCTTTGTTAAAGGGGGCTTCCATATTCCGATAAGCCCCCCGCCCGCAGACCCCACAACCACCGGGCAAGGGTTGTGGGGATGAGGCCCTTGTCCCAATCAACATGGGGACATCCTTCCCATGTTGAGGGCATGTGGCCTGGTACTGTTCAGGAGGGAGGGGGGGCCGCTCTCTCATCCCCCCCTCTTTTCCTGCGGCCTACCAGGTTTCGTGCTCGGATAAGGGTCTGGTGTGGATTTTTTTTTTTACGTTTTGCGCGGGGGTTCCCCTTAAAATACATACCAGACCTGAAGGGCCTGGTATGGATTTTGAGGGGAACCTGCACGTAATTTAAAAAAAAAAATTGCCGCGGAGTTCCCCTTAATATCCATACCAGACCTGAAGGGCCTGGTAATGGAATTTGGGGGGACCCCACGCATTTTTTTTTGTAAAAGACTTTCAATTACTTTTCTCTATATTGACGGGAGCCGACAATTCATTATAGCCACGAGTGCTTTTAAATGCCTTTTTTTTTCCTTTAGAAATTTAATTTTGCTGTCGGACTGTTATATAACAGCAAGTTTAGTAGGTGCGCCTGTTCAACTTATGCAAATGCGTTTACGTGACTTGACATTTACTAATGCCGTGTACACACGAGAGTGATTCACGGCGGTGAAAACACCGCCGTGAATCACGACAGGAAAAACGAGGGAACGGCTTGTTTCCCTATGGGAAAACTGCTGCGGAAAAAAATTACAGGAATCACGACAAGAAAAATTAGAGCATGTTCTAATTTTTCTCGTCGTGATTAATGTCGTTTTTCTCGTCCAAAGGAAAAAATGAAATTTTTCCCGACGGGAAAAATGATCGTGTGTACGCGACATAAGAGCACAAAAAGATTCCTCGCAGTTATAAATGTAATTGCCGGCGCAGCAGGCTGGTTCAGAAAAAGTTACTTTCTCATTCTATTTTGGGCATATTTGTTTCTTGGGCAGTTGTCACTAAACTTCCTCACATCACCCCACATCACCCCCATTATATTGGCACTTCCAGCTTCTTTATATTTTGATTTGAAGATGCCATGCGCCTCCTCCCGTGCGCCGAGAACACTATAGTAAATGGGGAATAGCGCTGCGTTACCGGCGCTAATGTTTCGTAAATACCAAAACTGCCGTTGCGCATGCAGATACGCCGATACTCACGGCACAAACATTTCGTAAATTAGCCCCAATATCTTTTACTTTTTGCCATAATAAATATCCCCAATTTTAAAATAAAAAATAAATAAATAAATCTCAATTTAGGCCAATAAGTATTCTTCTACATATTTTTGGTAAAAAATCGCAGTCAGCGTATATTGACTGGTTTGCACAAATTTATAGCATCTACAAAATAGGTCATAGATTTATGGCATTTTTATTATTATTTGTTTTACTAGTAATGGCGGTAATCAGCGATTCTTTTTTTGGGACTGTGATATTGCGGTGCACAGATCCGACACTTTTGACACATTTTTGAGACCAGTGACAATTATACAGTAATCAGTGCTATAAAAATGCACTGATTACTGTATAAATGTCACTGGCAGGGAAGGGGTTAACACTAGGGGGTGATAAAGGGGTTAACTGTGTTCCCTAGGTGTGTTCTAACTGTGGGGGGATATGGAACTGACTAGGAGGAGAGAGAGATCGGTGTTCATACTTAGTATGAACACACAATCTGTCTCCTCTCCTCTGAGAGAACCGGGATCTGTGTGTTTACACACACACAGATCCCTGTTCCCGCACTGTCACGAGCGATTGCGGGAGCCCGGCCTTCATCGCGCCCACCTGCACTCGCATCAGCTCCGGCGGCGGGCCACGGGCGCGCACGCATGCCTCCGGCGGTGCGCGCGCGTCCCCTAGTGGTCAAAATGCGAACAGACGTAAGGTAACGTCGTTTTTCCCACCGTGCCATTCTGCCGCAGTAAAACTGTGGCAGCTGTTCGGGAACCGGTTAAGCTTTGATAGGTTTTGCATTCAGTTTTAGTAAACCAACCCCACAGTGTAAAGAACCAATAGGAGAGGCACTGTACCTAGTGATCACTGTATTTATGACACATCACAGCTATAACAAATGTAAGCAATCCCTGTGTTTAAATCTAAGAGCCCTCCCATTCCTGTTACAATGAAGGAGAAAGTGGAAGTGAGAATTTGTCAATGAAGATATGTGAATGTATGGGATCAATGCAGCAGATAATTCATAGTTGGGGGTTGTAAATAATGGTGGGAACATTTTCTGCCTCCAAAAATGTTAGCATATAAATGAGATCACCTTGGGGTGTCTAGTTTTCAAAAATGTGTAATTTTAGGAGTTTTTCACACTGCCCTGAAATGTGTATTTGATATGTTTTAAAACAGAGTAAAGGATATTTTTTTGGGCCTTTTTCCATTTATATAGTGGACTGTCTGCCCATTAAGTCTTAGGATTTTTATGGCTCTTCTACACAGGACAGTTCTGTCTGGCAGGAAAGGAGACATGTTCTTTCTCTGCTAAAGATTCACTTTAACTTACATAGTTACATAGTTACAAAGTAGGTGAGGTTGAATGTATTACATTGTATATCTCTGTATGTTGTGGTTGTTCAGGTGGGTCTTATCTAATAGTTTTTTGAAACTATCGATGCTCTCTGCTGAAACCACGACCTGTGGAAGTGAATTCCACATCCTTGCCGCTCTTACAGTAAAGAACTCTCTACGCAGTCTAAGGTTAAACCACTTTTATTCTAATCTTTAAGTGTCAATCGTTTTTTATTGAAATTTTTTTTTTTAACATAAACAGTAGTACAAAAGTACAAAAAGAAAAATTAAATGCGTCTGCTGACACAAGAGAACAGTAATACAGAACATAATACATAAGAAAATTACATAAAGAAAAAGAAAATTATTATAAACCAAAGAGACTTTGCCAAGTTTGAGCATGTGTTCCATCAGAACCTTTCATAAACAAGGCCCAAATGAAGGCCTTAAAATAAAATGAAGATACTCAAATCAAACATTATCAATAAACTTAGTCATAAGCATAAGAATATATAGAAATATTTACTCAATCTATACCATAAGGTTTCAGTAGTGTTTATTGTTGGCATGGATCCACTCATTCCATGGGCGCCAGATGGGGAGCTTAGATTGATATATACCTTGCGAAGCAGCAAACATCATCTCAAAATTAATATGTAGTGTAGTAGTCCTGACAACTTCAGTTATGGTTGGGGTTATCATATTTTTCCATTTCCTAACTATATTTAATCTAGCACTCATAAGGATTTGGGAGACTATACTCCTGAGGTTGGGAGGGACCTCTTCAATCCCCAACGATAAAATGGCTAGACCTGGATTTGTGGAGATGGAAGTGTTAGTAACCCATCTTATAAGTTCAAAAACCTGAGCCCAAAAAAGATTCAAAGATGGGCACGCCCACAGTATATGTATGAGAGAACCCCTATGCCCACACTGTCTCCAACATGGAGGGGATGAGTGAGCATTGAAACCCGCTAGCCTAGTAGGTGTTAAGTACCATCTCAAGAATAAAGGAAACTCCGAACCGGTAGAGAGACAGATCTAGAGGGAATGGTTGGGAAAAGATGTGTTATTTGTTTATAAGTATATATCTCATTTGTGTCCAGGCCATATTCAAGCTGGAGTGTTCTAAACGTTTTCATTGTTGGACCAATAGATATGTCCTCCACTGTAACAATACCCTTTGACTTCCAAGTACTAATGCGCAGGTCAGGGATAAATAGCTGTAAACTTGAGATGGGAAGCGGTATAACAACACATTGTTGTTTTTCCAATTCAGTCCACCTGGGCGTATGAGTGTGCGGAAACCATTGTTTAGCTTGAGATAAAATGGCTGCAATATAGTAATCTTTCAGCACAACATGACCTACTCCTCCAGCTCTTCTAGATTTAATTAATTTTTGAAAAGCACGCCTGACTTTTTTCCCTTGCCACAAGTATGCATTGAGTGTAGATTGCCCTTTCGTGAAGAAAGCCTCAGGTACTGTGATTAGTAGAGCTCTGAACAGGTAGATAAATTGAGGCAATACTAACATCTTAAAAGGCAGCTAGCCTTCCTGACCAAGATAGTTCCACTTTGGCTAAGTTACTGAGTTTAGAGTCAAGGATCCTGATAAAGGGCGTATAATTTGCATCGAACAGTTGAGAGGACTGTTCAGTTAGCGTTATACCCAAATACTGTATGCCACTAGAACTCCAACCATAGGGGAAATGCTTCCGGAGTCTAGTTTTCTCAGTACTATTTATTCCTAGTCCAAGTATTTGGGATTTACTCTCATTAACTTTGTAATACGAGACTCGGTTAAACAGTGAAAGAGCCTCATACGCCGCAGCCAGGGAAGTTTCAACATTTATAAGGATCATGATAACGTCATCAGCAAAAAGGCTGATGACATGTTCAGATCCCCCAGTAGCAAAGTCCTCAATTTGTGGGTGTGATCTAATATGTATAGCTAGGGGTTCCATCAGTAAATTGAAAATTAAAGGGGAGAGGGGACACCCCTGACATGTACCATTAGTTATGGGGAAGGGGGAAGATAGTATGCCTGATAAATATACTCTAGCTGAGGATTTGGAGTATAAGGCCAAGATGGCCGATAGTATAGGTCCATCAAATCCAAATTTCTTCATAACTTTGACCAAATATTGCCAATGTATGCGGTCGAAGGCCTTCTCTGCGTCCAAAGTAAGAAGCAGAGAGGGTCTTTTCCTCACCTCAGCCAGATGTATAATGTTAATTAGCCTCCTGGTGGCATCAGATGTCTGTCTGTTTTTGGTAAAACCCGTTTGATCGGGATGGATTAGTGTAGGTAGAATGTCTACCAAACGGGTAGCCAACAATTTTGCGTAAACCTTTAGATCGATATTTAAAAGAGAAATTGGCCTAAAGTTTGCGGGGGAGTCGGGAACCTTCCCTGGCTTTGGCAGAGTAACTACAAGTGCCTCCAACATTTCGGGAGCGAAAGAAGCAGAGGCAGCGGCCGTATCAAAAAGTTGTTTCATATGAGGGGATAAAATATACTTGCACACCTTAAAGTATTCACCACAGAACCCAGAGATTTATTCAGAGGTAAAGAGTCAATTACTTTCTGAATCTCTGCTACAGTAAACGGGGCATTTAAGAAGGTTAATTGGTCAGGTGTTAATTGTGGTGCTGATAATAGCGATAAGAATTTGTTAATGCCCTCTGTGGTTGGTTGGTAGGTTGTGGGATCATCCTTTAAGTTGTATAAAGATTTGTAATAGAAGCTAAATGCATCCGCTATTTGTTGAGGGTGATAACGTTTTTGCTTGGTATCAGGGTGTATGATGTACAGAATTTTTGTTTTACTCCTGTGGCCTCTGATAGTTTGTGCTAGTAGCTTTCCTGCTCTATTTTCATTAGCATAATATGACATTTTCAGTTTTTTGCTGGCCTTCTCGAAATTGTCTAACAGTAAGATTCTAAATTCACCTCTTAGTTGTGAAATTTTTTGGGATAGTGATGGGTATGGATTAATTTTATTTTGCATGTCCAAGGTGGAAATTTCAGTTGTAATATTAATCAAACGCTTCTGCCTCTGCCTCTTTACCCTTGCCCCCATTTGAATACATATCCCTCTCATTAATGCTTTATGTGCATTCCATAACATAAAAGGGTCCTTTACTGATCCTACATTGTTAGAGAAGAACTCTGATAGTTGAGCCTGAAAAACTTTAGTATATTCTTCCTTTTGTAGGAGAAATGTGTTCATTCTCCATATCGGCCTTGCGTTAACCGACGACGAATCCGCTATGGAGAGAACAACAGACGCATGGTCCGACCATGTGTATTTATTGTGACATTAGAAGTTCGTAGAAAAACCTGTTGATCAACCAGGAATAGATCGATTCTTGTATAGGTGAGATGGGGTGGTGAAAAGAAAGTGAAGTCACGTTCAGTAGCGTGAAGGCAACGCCAGGCATCAAACAAATGATGCGTCAGGATGGAGGGCAGAAGTGATGGGATCACTCGTTTAGAGTGAGAGGTAGAATCCAATGAGGGGTCAGGGGTAATATTAAAGTCTCCACACACCACTAGCAATCCTTTTTTAATGCCGGACACTTTCTTCATTAATCTGTTAAAAAACTGAATTTGATGTTTATTGGGCGAATAAGCATTCACTATCATGTACGTGGAGGAGTTCAGGTCGCAGGTCAATATAAGGAACCTACCAAAGGATCGTACAATATATCATGCAGTTTGAATGCCACAGTGTCTCTAATGGCTATCAGTACCCCTTTGGTCTTGGAGTCCGCATTTGCTGAGTATACATGGGAGTAATTCTTGTGGGAACACCTGGGGGGGGGGTTTGCGGCTTTGAAATGAGTCTCCTGCGCACATACTATGTCGCAATGATGTGCAAGTGCTTCTTTCCACAGTGAACTGCACTTTGCAGGATGATTAAGTCCCTTAGTATTAATAGAGAGTTCAGTGTCATCAGAGTATTCAAGTCTGATAAGTAAATATCCTGAGTTAAACCCTGTGGTGAAGTGTAGTCTCTTTGCTGACCGCCGCCACCACCGCAGACAGCAAAAAGGAAGGTGTTGCTAGCAGCAAAAAAGTACTCACTGTTGGAAGAATGAAGAACAAAAGTATGTAGATCAGGCGCAGTGTAGAAGTCACCTCCACATAATAAAGTCTCTCTACTCCGGCTGATTAAGCCTCTCCATTCTTGTTTCTTGATCCAGTCATCTGGAAAACTTGGCATAGAGTAAAAAAAAAGGAAAAACAGAACAGTGAAGCCCTGTACACATGATCGGATAACCTATGGATTTTCGTCCGATGGATTTGACCATCGGAAATCCGATGAAACGGTTTTTCATCAGTCTTGGCCACACACCATCAGTTAAAAAACCGATGGCAAGAAAACGACGGCACGTACAAAACGTACGACGCGCTATAAAAGGGCCAAACAAATCTAATGGCGCCACCCCTTGGGCTGCTTTTGCTGATTTCGTGTTACCGCGTGTTAGTAAAAGTTTGGTGAGAGCCGATTCGCTCTTTTCAGTCTCCGTGCTTTGCAGATCGTTTCCTGGTGTTCAGTTTGTGCTTGTGGGTTTGTATTTGTGATTCAGTGCGTGCAGTCAGGTCGTTACTGCCCTGCAGTGCCTTCTTGGCCGTTCGTTTACTGTTTTTCAGGTCGTTCTTCTCAGGCCTTGCTGTTCCACGGTGCGTTCTGTTTGAGTGCGTTCTGACCAGCCGACCGGTTTAAAACCATGTTTGAAGTGCGTTCTCGTTCTCGAGCTCGTGCTGGCTTTGGGCTTGGTGTTGCAGTTAACACTGTAACCCGAGTTCAGTCTGTGAACAGGGTGAGGAGGAGTTCATGGACTAAGAATTGGTTGCTCCAGCGGGACCAATTCTCTCATATGCCTCTGCTGCGGGAAATCCATGAGAATAATCCTGATGATTTCAGGAATTATCTCAGGATGACGGACCCCGTATTTCACCGTCTGTTGGATTTGCTGTCCCCCTATATCACGAGGCAGGACACTGATGCGCCAGGCCATCACTGCCAAGCAGAGGCTTATTGCCACGTTGAGATACCTGGCGACTGGGAGAAGCTTGCAGGACCTCAAGTTCTCAACAGGCATCTCCCCCCAGGCTCTCGGGATCATTATCCCTGAGACGTGTTCGGCCATCATTCAGGTCCTGCAGAAGGACTATATGAAGGTAATTTTGCTTCTTCAACCTCACATTATATGTTTTGATTGTTTTAGAATCTTCTTTTTTTTTCCTCCCAACCCAAATTTGCCTGTTTGTAATATCCTGGTAATGTCCCCATTTTCCCCATGCATTTTTTTACCTGTAAAGGCCTTTTTGGGCCCTACATGCCTATTTCCCTTCACTAACCTCTCCAGCATGCTATCGTGGGCGCAAACCCAGCTAGCCTTCTATTTTCCTTTTCCTTTTTTTGAGGTCATTGCCCGCGTAGTTTGACAACCCTCCCTCCCCCCCTAAAGATGTTAAAAATGTTAAAGTTCTCAATCAAGCTCAGCAGAGTGGTAGAGCCTTTTTTTGGATCCCCACAATCACCTTAGGCCCCCCCCCCTTAGATTATTTTAGAATGTCCACTCAGCGGGGGTGAGACATCTGCTAAGTGGGCCTTTGTTTATTGGTAGGAAAAACTCCCTTAAATAATAATGTTAGAATGATGTTGGTCAACACTGTTTTTGCATGTAATCTGCTTGCACTGTAAACATAAACCGTACTAATGTCTTCTTTTTGTTTGACTCCACAGTTCCCTAGCACACCACAGGAATGGCTGACTGTGGCCTCCCAATTTGCCCAGCGGTGGGATTTCCCCAACTGCGGAGGGGCAATTGATGGGAAGCACATCCACATAGTGCCGCCACCCCGTTCGAGGTCATACTATTTTAACTATAAAGGTTTTAATAGCATAGTGTTAATGGCGGTGGTGTCGGCACGGTACGAGTTCCTGTATGTGGATGTGGGGAAGAACGGCCGGATGTCCGATGGCGGAGTATTCGCAGAGACGGAGTCCGCTCACCATCTGCAGGCTGGGGGTCTTGCACTGCCTCCAGATGCAGAGAACGTGGAAGGGCTACCGTTCGTTTTCATTGCGGATGAAGCTTTTGGACTAGGACCACACCTCATGCGGCCGTTTCCCCAACGCACCCTCACCCCGGAGAGGAGGGTTTTTAATTACCGGCTGGCCAGAGCCCGGAGAGTTGTGGAGAATGCCTTCGGGATAATGGCCAGCCGGTTCCGCCTGTTCCAGACAGCTATAAATTTGGCGGATTATAAACTCAACAACATTGTCTACTGCTGCTGCTTGTTGCACAATTTTTTTTACCGAAATTCTCCACAAATTATGTGTCATCAGTTGGGCCTGAGGCCGGTCCCTCTGAACTGATAAATCTGACCGGCCTCAGCACTGCCCGTACTGGCTTGGTCCCCCAAAGTGCCCGTGAAGTACGTCAGAAATACATAGAGTACTTCACGGGTAGGGGGGCCATCGCAATGCCAGACCACATCTGACCTTTGATTTTACCTTTTTTAAATAAACAAAAATATTTGATTTACTACAAACTTGTGTTGTCATTCTTTTATTTGTGGTTTATGTGTCTCCCAGGTTCTAGTAGTGCCAAGTGTATTTCTCCTTAGTAAATAGCCTCCAATCTCAGAGGTAAAAACACTCATTTTGCATCTTCAGAACTGCTATTGAGCATAGAACGAACAAGGCACACCTTTTTTAGACTTCCCAAATTGATTGCAACACAGTTTTGTTTTTTTTCGAAATATTATTTTTTTGTTTTTTGTTTTTTTAACAGAAACATGCATGGGTCAAAAGCCACATTTTTTTTTCAGAAAAAGTAATAAAATAACACAGTGAAAAATACAAACAGGAGATGGGGTGATGTTACCCCTGATCCATCCCAAATGTGAAGAACCACACTTTCTTTTTGGGGCTCAAATGGGTATCTTCAACATGATCCCATGGCTAGGGTAAACATGTGCTATCTGCCATCATGGGGGATCAATGGACGTGATTTGGGGGTGAAAACCCTTCCTCTCCCCTACTTGAGGAGGGAGGAAGAGGTTGCACCCCCAAAACAGGGACATAGATATCCTGTGACGGCAGATAGCACATGTTGAGTCTTCAGTGTGTGCATCCTCACATTTGGGCTGGTGGAAATCCCATATAAAAATTCCGATACATAACAAAACACACAAAAAGGGGGGGGTTCACACTATTCTCCCCAAAATATCTATCATGTTTTTATATTTTTGCTCAATCACAATCATTCTCTTTCTCATAATGTCCATTTCGCTACTGCATTCCATGATTTCCTGAATGATTATTTTGGCGCTGGCACTCGAGAATGGAGGATTTGGACTTCCTGACACACCCCCATGTTCAGTCCCTAAAAAGAAACAAATATTTTAAAACTATGCAGGCCTACATCAGGATTTACCTTGAAGTTGTGGTGACAGACACTGACCTGTTGTGCTGATAAGCTCCACCTCTCCTTCCTCCACCTCCCCTTCCTCCACCTCCACTTTCTCCCCCTCCGCTTCCTGAACCTGCTGATCTTGGTCTGCTTTGGGATCTTCGGGGAGTTTCTGTAGTGTTGGGTTCCTCGTCTCATGAGCATGGTGTCCTCCCACTCTCCTCTCCCCTATGGGAATAGCAAAAAAATGTAGCCTTTAGCACACAGACTTTTTAGGCCTGAAAATGGATTCTCAATGTTTTAAAGTGGGGTCCAATTGATATTTGGCCCTGAGTTTCAAGATGAAAAAATTGGTTTGTTACTCAAAAAGAGAGTAAGACAAGGCAGGACTTTTCAGGCAACACACATAATTGGAATACAAAAAGAGTTTATTGAATCGCAAAATTAACATAGATTAAAAAGACCATACAATATATATATAGCAGTAAGGAGTCCCTTGAACGTCGACGCGTTTCGCCGTGAGGCTTCGTCAGGACGGACAAAGAGGGGAGGGGGACGGTTTTTATACACACTTGGGACAAATCTCACTATCTGAAATGAGATACATAAAAATTAATATACAGTATATACAATTAAAAAGTAAATAAAAATGTGAATATAAATGTCTTTGAAGCTAAAGGGCTACAACGCCTGTCCCCCATGCACACCACGATCCAGATGGCAAAGGGCAGAAGAGAAAAGCAAAAAGAACAAAAAGAAGAGAAACACACATAGGAAAACCCCCAGAGTGTAAAAATACCTCAGAAGGACATCCGGATAGCAAGATGTTGTTCAATTAGTACCGATTTGAAAATATAACGTGATAATTTATGTGGTCTAATACAGAAATATAGAAAATATATATATATATATATATATATATATATATATATATATATATATATGACATATATCAAGATGAACATATGAGATCTTGCAAAATCAACAAAGCAACATGTTATTTTGGAGGACACTCACAAATACACTTGGATAACCACCAAGGTATCCACTGGACCACCTGTGTGTGACACCGTTAAGAAATTTGGTCATGTGGCCCAGAGTATAGTATCTTGATGAAGAACAAAAAAGAGTACACAACTGCTGGAGTGTCATCTCCTTTACCCAGAATACAGTTTATCCTTTCATTCACATTCTACATTTCCTTACAACACATCATCTAGCCAACAATGTGTAGATAAACATTGTTGAAGTAAAATGAGGCATGCCCAAATGTAGTTTACGTGGATATGTGCCAAACATGTTTGGGGGAAGAGCAGCAATTATTTTTACAACACATTTAGCAAATAAGTGGACTCTCCACTTAACATAAAAGTTGAGATTTTAAAATGTGAAACCAGTCAAGCCAAGCACATGTTGCAAAACATGGAAGAATACATATTACAATGTGAAAGAACACAGTAAAATAAACTTACTTTTTTCAATGCTTTTTATAAGCTTCCTATACTGCTCCGGCTCCCTGAGCTTCAGGTCTGACCACCTTTTACGGAGTTGTTCCTTGGATCTCCTGACCCCATATTTTTTATAGAGAGTCTTCGCCACTTTGTCCATAATTTGTGACTTCCGGAGATTAGGGCTGTCGTATGGGCCATGCTTGCCGTCGTAATCCTTCCTCCGCAGAATGTCCACCATCTCCGCCATCTCAGAAAAAGACATATTAGTCGCCTTGTATCTTTTTTTACTGGATCGGGACGTTTCCGCCTCCAGGCTTTCCTCGTCGGTAATTTCTAATAAAGAAGCAACCTGTGTCTGCGACATGTCGCCATCTCACACTGTGCGCCGATCGTTAAGGGGCGGGGAAATGCTGAAAAAGTCCGTCATGGGCGGGCGACGAGGGCGGAGTTACACGCATGCGCAGGGTATAAAAAGGGGAAAGAAGTTATTAGGGATGCGCGGAGTAAGGACGACCGGAAGTGAACCAACGAAGTGAACTAAGGTAAGAAGGGAACTCGGGCCTGCAGTGGCCTATAATGGTTCATGATTGTAAAGGCCAATATTGTGATAAGTTGAGGAGAATCAATTCTGATCCTTTTCTTTTTTTTACTTTTTTTTTTACTTGATGATCCAAAAAGATGCATAAACTACGAGAGCCGGAGGTGATGCTGACTTTTATTGAAAAATATAAGGAACAGCGCAACCTGTGGGAACTGAAACACCCTGCGTATCACAAAAGTGATGTACGTCGGGCAACTATTACCAAATTAGCAGAGGATATGAAGCCATGGATCCCAGATGCAGACTACACTATGATCAATAATAAAATCAACAACCTGCGTAATTCGTATAAAAAAAAATACAAGGAAGTGCGCCAGTCAAAGAGATCAGGAGCAGCAGCCGACGATGTAGTAAAGCCCAAGCTGTGGTACTACAGACATCTTCAATTTCTGGATGACCAGATCGAGGCCAGGGAATCTATTTCCAGCCTTCCTTCCACCCTTCCCTCCAGCGTTCCTTCCACCCTTCCCTCCACCCCTTCAGAGGCGGAGGAGGAGCCTCCCGAGCTAGAAGAGCCAGATCTTCGCATCTTCAGCCAGGTATAGTATTTTTGATCATAATTATTGCCCACTAAGTAATATTTTGTGGAACTGTTTGGATTAGCCATAAATGATATCACCCCCCCCCCAAAAAAAAAAAAAAAAAAAAACAGTAATGAGATCAAAATTGTGTGTGATAGATTCCCCAAATAATCCAATTTTTCATTTTATTTTAAAAACAGGATGAGTCAAGCCAGGAGGAAGAGAGTCAGGAGTGTGGCAGGCAGGAGGAGGCAGGGCCAAGTGGGACTCAGCAGGTCCCCAGGCCTAGTGGCAGCACCGTCTCCCAAGTGGCTCCCCTCCACGTCAGACCGCCAAAACAACGGCGGATGACACAAGTGGAGGAGGAGTCACTAAAGATGATTCAGGAGGCTGCTGCCATTATGAGGGCCCCCCCTCAACCCTACGGAGGGCTTTAGCACCTATCTGGCGGATAAGTTGCTCAGAATGGAGGCGGGACAACGGGCCCTTTGTGAGCACCTCATATATATGGCCGTACACATGGGGGCGAGGGGGCTGCTGACTGAGGCCACCCATATCTCGCAGCAGGCCAATCCCTCTCCTCCTTCTCCTCCTCCTCCTGCCACATCACCACCCACAGTGGCAAGGGTGCGTGGACGGGGCCGTGGAGAGAACGCTGCAGAGAGGCGTGGAAGGAAGGCTACAGGGAAGAGCAGGAGGTGATTCCCTGGCCTCGAGCTGCTCATCCAGAAATTGAAGGTTGATGGAGTACCACAGCTTGGGATGATGTATGTCTTTGGCTGCTGCTCATGATTTCATGCTGTTGTTGATTTTATTATTGATCATAGTCAGGTCTGCATTTGGGATCTAATGACTTCATATTCTCTGCTAATTTCTGAATAGTTGCCCTTCGGTTTTTGTTTGTTTTTTTTCCGAAATAAAGGGAAATTTGATTTCAGCCAACATACATGCCTGATGTGGTTTTTTTTTAAGTAGCAATAAGATTTCATAAATACAATGTGTAATTAATAACAAGGGACATCAACCTCTATGAGTAAAAAATAAAAAAAATATGTTGTTCGGAGAAATTGACACACCAAAAAATGCACCACAAATTTTAAGACAAAACCAAAAAAAAGGTGTAATTTGTGAGGTCGGCCTTGAAGAATTAAACTAATTATTCCTAAGATCACAAGAAAGAAGAAAGATATAAGTTTCTCCGAACTCATGAGAAAGATCTGCTGCCAAAATGACATTTTAAAGACCGTTCGAAAGCAAAAAAGCATGCGCTGCATTAAACGAAGCAATAACTTGCAGAATGACGAATGTGCTCTCTCCATTAGGAACGCTAGTTTTACCAGAACGAGCGCTCCCGTCTCCTAATTCAGTCTGAGCATGCGTGGGTATTTTAACCGATGGACTTGCCCATAGACGATCGGAAATTCCCATCGGTTTTTTATCCATCGGAAAATTTTAAAACAAGTTCTATTTTTTCCAACCGATGGAAAAAGACCGATGGGTACCATACACGATCGGTTGGTCTGATGAAAACCATCCATCGGACGGTTTTCATCAGTCAAACCGATCGTGTGTACGGGGCTTGACTGTAAAAACAAAAAACAGAAACTCTCCCTAAACAAGGCCAGGAGAGTATAAAAGGTAGAGCATTCAAAGGCAGCATGGGCTGCTAATTCTAGATGGGGGATAAGTTCGACCCTAGGATAGGTTTCACAGGGACCTAGGAGTATAATATTGACATCTGAGTGATGTTAAACATGAGATTTGGCGTTCCTCGCCGTTACTTTCTTCCACTCATGCTCAATTGGACGTGGTGTGCTTGTAGCAAGAGCACCTTCTTCCTGATCTAGGAGAATGCCCCAATCCTTTAGCAGAGCAATCCCTTTCTCCAAAGAATTTATTGTGTACATGTGGTTGTCCTTTGTCACGGTGAGTTTAGTCGGATATCCCCACCTGTACAGAATTTTATGGTTTCGGAGAACCTTTGTCACTGTGTTCAAGTTCCTCCTGTTTTGGAGTGTAAATTGAGAGAGATCAGAGTAAAATTAAAGATTTTGGTATTGCAGGGGAATATGTTCCTGCTTCTGCATGGCTGACATAATTTGCTCCTTTACATGAAAAAAGTGGAGGCGTAATAGGACATCTCTAGGGATGTGTTCTGATAGGTGAGGGGGCTTGGGGAGACGATGGATCCTGTCAATGGTGACATCTAGATCTGTGAGATCTGGCAGGATTTTTTTAAATAGGGTTGCAGCATAATGGTTTAGATCTGATTGTTGGACTGATTCGGGATCCCCTTATCTTTAGGTTGTTCCTCCTGGACCTATCTTCCATATCAGCGAGCTTTGCTTTGATCCATTCTGTATCCCCCTCTCTCACTTCATTAGCATCCACCAAATCGTTTATAGTCTCCGCATACTCCCCAATTTTTGTTTCTATGTGATCCACCCTGCTCTCCACTGCTTGGATCTCTCTATTGAAAGTATGCATATACGATGCCATGTCTGCGCAAAGATAGTAACATGTCTTTCAAAACAGTGTCAAGCACAGGCTGATTCTCAGTGGGGAATGATTCTATAGATTCTGGCATCTCCCTGGTGTCTTCCCCTGAATCTGAGGCCTGGCTGCACGCCGGGCTTGATCTATTGCCATCCATCCTTGGTTTGGACTTAGCAGGGCTGCTGGTGGACGGGGAGGGAGGGCAGGGGTGCTGGCTTGGGTGAGAAGTGCCCCTCGGTTGGTTTTTACCTTTGTTGATGACCTTCCCGTGGGTGGATGTAGCTGAAGGAGAGTAGGCAGAGGTGCCATCTTGCCCTTCCTCGCCGCCGGGAACCACCGGATAAAAGTCTTTGAGGCTTTCTTTCGCCTCGTCGCTTGCCCGGCATTATCCCGGCACCTTCCCAGACACTGTCGCTGTATTGCCCGGTAAACAGATCCCTCAGATGTGGTTGATTTATGCCGCTTTTGTCCCTTGAGTCCGGAGCTCCGGATCTATGCGACCATCCGACTCTCGTGTCAGGCCATGCCCCCCTTTTATTCTAATCTTAATGAGTGTCCACGTGTCTTATTAAACTCCCTTCCATGGAAAAGTTGTATCCCTATTGTGGGGTCACCAGTATGGTATTTGTAGATTAAAATCATATCCCCTCTCAAGCGTCTCTTCTCCAGAGAGAATAAGTTCAGTGCTTGAAACCTTTCTTCATAACTAATATCCTCCAGTCCCTTTTTTTAGATTTGTTGCCCTTCTTTGTACTCGCTCCATTTCCAGCACATCCTTCCTGAGGACTGGTGCCCAGAACTGGACAGCATGCTTCAAGTGAGGCCAGACCAGAGTCCTGTAGAGTGGGAGAATTATCGTTTTATCTCTGGAGTTAATCCCCTATTTAATGCATGCCAATATTCTGTTTGCTTTATTAGCAGCAGCTTGGCATTGCATGCCATTGCTGAGCCTATCATCTACTAGGCCCCTCAGGTCCTTTTCAATCCTTGATTTACCATGGGGTTTTCCCCCCAGTGAGTAGATTGCATTCATATTTTTGCCACCCAAATGCATTATTTTAAATTTGTCCACATTAAACCTCATTTGTCATGTAGTTGCCTACCCCATTAATGTGTTCAGATCTTTTTGCTAGGTTTCCACATATTGTGGAGAAGTTATTGCCCTGCTTAGCTTAGTATCATCCTCAAATACAGAGATTGAACTGTTTACCCCATCCTCCAGGTCGTTTATGAACAAATTAAATTGGTCCCAGCACAGAACCCTGGGGGCCCCACTTTCCACCCCTAACCATTCAGAGGCACTTCTTTAGAGTAGACAAAAGGAGGCAAGCTACCATGTCAAATTCAAATACTTACACTGAGCTCATTAACCACTTAAGACCCGGACCAATATGCAGCATAAGGACCAGGCCCCTATTTGCGATTCGGCACTGCGTCACTTTAACTGACAATTGCGCAGTCTTGCGACATGGCTCCCAAACAAAATTGGCATCCTTTTTTCCCACAAATAGAGATTTATTTTGGTGGTATTTGATCACCTCTGCGGTTTTTATTTTTTGCGCTATAAACAAAAATAGAGCAACGATTTTGAAAAAAATGCAGTATGCTATAATAAATATCCCCCAAAAATATATAAAAAAACTTTTTTTTTCCTCAGTTTAGGCCGATACGTATTCTTCTACATATTTTTGGCAAAAAAAAAAAATCGCAATAAGCGTTTATTAATTGGTTTGCGCAAAAGTTATAGCGTTTACAAAATAGGGGGGTAGTTTTATGGCATTTTTATTATTATTATTTTAATTTACTAGCAATGGCGGCGATCAGCAATTTTTTTCATGACTGCGACATTATGGCGGACACATTGGACACGTTTGACACTATTTTGGGACCATTGTAATTTTTACAGCGACCAGTGCTATAAAAATGCACTGGTTACTGTAAAAATGACACTGGCAGTGAAGGGGTTAACCAGGAGGGGGCGCTGTAGGGGTTAAGTGTGCCCTGATTTGTGTTTCTTATTGTGGGGGGGGCGTGGCTTAGCATGTGATGTCACTGATCGTCATTCACTATTACAGGGATCAGTGGCGGCTCAGTAGGAAGCACGGGGAGAGGTTTATTTACACTTACCTCTCCCCGTTCTTCCTCTCTGTGACCCGATCATGGGACACCAGCGGCGATCGGGTCTGCTGTTCCCGTGGGGACGATCACGGAGAAGAGGACCAGCTCGCGACCCACAGCTGGGCTTTTAAAGGGGACGTACCTGTACGCCCATGTGCCCAGCCGTGACATTTTGCCGATGTACATCGGCGTGCGGCGGTCCTCAAACGGTTAAAAATAAATTAAATGATGTATTGATGAATACAGAGCTGAATTGATGTGTGCCTTTTATTCTTTTATATCTGGCTGGAGTTCAGTTTTAGTGTATAAAATGTTGCAGTTGGACCTTAAAATGTTTATACTGAAATCATCAAAAATATACAGTATATGATACAGTATTTATTCTCTCTCATAAATTTACACTTATAGGCTGAAAACATACAGGTGTATACTGATAATAGATTGCATTTCAGTCAGCATTAAGCCCAAATACTGTTTCAATATTCAATCATTGCTGGGAAGGTTAAAACTATAACATTCCATAACTGACTCAATTACAAATTTCTGTTTGAAATTTGCTACAATTCTTTAAAAAAAAAATCTGTTTATATTTAGAAGTTACTGTAACACAGCAATGGAAAAGCTGAAACATAATTTTGCTTTTCTATTTAGGTTTATGCTTCACTATGACAAATAAAGATATATTTTATGTTGAGAATAGTTTTATTTTGTGTCTATTTTGAGCATTGATTGAATTTATTCTCCATCTTTTGGCATTTTCAATACAGCTTTCAAATTCCATGTCGTTATCTTCTCTCTTCTCCCTTCTTATTGTTTAATACATGTTTCTATTCACATAATTGGAAAATGGAACAGAAAAGAAATTGAGGAAGACAACAACATGTACATTTAAAATACAATGTATAACACAATTTCACCTTGAAAATCTTTTCAGAAACTTGTAGTAGTGGAAAAAAGAAACTTTCCCTCAAAAGTTTCCCTGGTGATTTTATACTACCTAGCGGGGGTATTTTATTAACTCCATAGAGCATGTTCACTTTGCAAAGTGACTTTTCGCTTTCAATTGAATTTTTACTTAGCTTAGTGAATGTAGCTAAAATTTACTTTGCAAAGAAGACCCAATCACAAGTAAAGAAAAAAAAATGACACCTTTGCTTGCACATGATTGAATAAGTCAGAGTTTTACCTCATTCACCAAGTTATGGGAATATTACCTTGCAAAGTGAAAAGTGAAAAATGGAAAATTGTTATCTAATACCTAATTTTTACCTTTCCTGATTAACTCCATGGCAGTATACAGATGGGTAAGACCCGCTTTTGCTCTTACCTCATAGGACATCTTACCTCATAAATTTTGAGGCTGATCCAGTCCACGTGTTCTGTAACTAGATAGCGGTTGGGATGAACACCGCCCTGGTTTGATTCGCACCAGAACATCTCGAACAGCCAAAAAGTTCTAGCGAACATGTGAACCCTATTAACCCTTTCACTGCCAGGCCCAGTTTGTACACTCAGGTGGCCAGACAACCATTTTTTTCCTTTGCTTTTTTATTTTTCACTTATAGCTTTCAGAATTTGTGAAAGACCCCCAAACCCATATATTTTCTGAAAGCACATGATCAGAAGAATAAAAAGAAGGTGCTACTGATTTTTTAGACCCTGCAGTTTTTACGCAAATGTTTATCAAACCAATATATTTGCAAAAAATACACTAAAACCATTATTAGCAGATAAAAACACAGCAAGATTTTCAAAATTCCTACTAAATATAAAAGCTTAACCTGTGTTGAATTAATAAACAACAAATATCTGTAACTTTTAAATTGCGCCTTTTAGTGAAAATTGAACAGACGCAAAAGTGTAAATATCCAAATTTCTGTAAAAATCTTATCACCAGAACATCTCAAAACAGCCAAAAAGTTCTAGCGAACATGCAAACCCTATTAATCCTTTTGCTGCCAGGCCCTGTGCTCCAGTTTGTACACTCAGATGGCCAGACCATTTTTGAAATTTTTCCCTTGCTTTTTCATTTTTCCCTTACAGCTTTCAGAATTTGTGAAAGACCCCCAAAACCATATATTTTCTGAAAGCATAAGACCTCTAGAAAAAAAAAGTGGTGCTACTTTTTAGATTCTGGGGTATTTGCGAAAATGTTTATCAAACCAATATATTGGCAAAAAATACACTAAAACCATTATTAGCAGATAAAAACACAGCTAATTTTACAAAATTCCTGCTAAATCCCACTAAATTTAAAAGCTCAACCTGTATGGAGTTAATAAATAATAAACATTTTTTTTTACATTGCGCCTTCTTGCAAAATGATGAAAATCGAACGTAAGCAAAAATGTAAATATACAAATTTCTCTTAAAATCTGAAGGTTTTAATTTTTCCATTACAGCTTTCAGAATTTGTGAAAGACCCCCAAAACTATATATTTTCTGAAATGACCTCTAGAATAAAAAGAAGGTGCTAGTGATTTTTTACACTAAAGTGTATGCCCATGGGGGGGCATATTTACCCGCACAGGCATGCACAGGTGCTCCATGCATCCCCGTACAGGCAGTCCCATTTATGTCAATTGGGATGCAACAGCTGCACAGGCATAGCTGCTGTTCCAAATCTGACATCCGTGCGGGTACATGACCC
Source organism: Rana muscosa (assembly GCA_029206835.1). Taxonomy (NCBI): domain Eukaryota; kingdom Metazoa; phylum Chordata; class Amphibia; order Anura; family Ranidae; genus Rana; species Rana muscosa. The sequence continues at coordinate 249,126,735 of CM055117.1, read as the reverse complement.
TGAACAGACAGTGTGAGCTCAGGGACATGCATGTGGACCTACATGGATGAAAAATTTGGAGCAATGGCTCTGTTTACTACACATGTTTACTAAACACCCCCAAGCCTCTACTTCACCACCACCTGCACTGCTCCCCCTCCCCCACACTGTGCTCCCCAGCCTGACAGATCAGGAGATCAGTGCATGGAGAAGCTGCAGGCGGCAGGAGGGGAAGGAAAGATGCCGCTGGGTGCAGCCATGAGTCGGGGTGCTGGGGTAGTTGGGGGCAATCTGACTGGTGGGGGGGACACATCTGGATCCACCCCAAGCCCCATGCAGCACTTGAAGCTGGCAGAAGTGGAAGAGGAGGGATGCCAGCTAATGATGGTGGCTGCGGGGAGCGGGTTTGCAGGGGGGTCGGATCCAGTGGAGAGGGGGTAATCAGTGCTGGGGGGAAGAAAGGGGTGAAGGGGATAGGAGAGGAGAGTGGGGAGGCAGTTTTAGATTGAAGGGAGAGACGGGGGAGAGGCAGGGGACAGTGAAGCAGCGGCATGGTAGGGGTGGGGGCGGTCACATTAGGGGTTAATAACTCTGATCAGCGGGTTGTAATCCACTGATCAGAGTTATAGAATTGTTCAGCAGAGTCTGCTGAGCAACTCTGATATAAGCTTTATGTCATTGAAGTGACAATAAGCTTATAGGAGAGGGAGAAATGAGGTCTGTACGCCGTGCAGACTTGGCCACCTGTGGGCAGTTCTGTAGGTCCGTACGGCGTACGGACTTGGCAGTGAAAGGGTTAAAGTCTATGGGACACACATAGAGTTGCTTAAGAGTTGGCCCTTCCTAAGTGAGCACCACTCAGCGCTTGTGGAGGTATGTCAATTGTGGTTTGAGCTAGGAGCAGACAGAAAATGGATATTTAAATAAATGCAAAAATAAGAATAAACCTAATTTGCAGTGAGCAGCTGCTGAAATAAGAGTCAGTATGAAGAAGCACAATATTTGTAAAGACCAATCTGAGATTAGATCATAAATAATGTAAAATAATAAAACCGTTCCTAATAAACAATAATATCATAAAACACTAAAATGAAAGTATCCAAAGACTGTCCAAGAAATAATGTAGCAGCGCTCTTGTCATAAATGACAAGCTTCTTTAAGTGTCTTTATATACTGTAACATTGGGGGATGTTTAGCTCAGTGATAGATGCATTGTAGGTGAGTTCACAGCCAACAGGAACTAAGGTTTAAGGGTGCGGTAGCCGACTTTTATTGAAAGAAACAAAAAGGAAAGTTCATACATGCATTTGGTTTCCCACACAGGGGTTCTTCTCCCAAAAACATCAACACAGGAAAATGCCAATCCACCTGGCTCTTAAGGCTCGCTCAGCCTTGGGCGCAGTTCCTTGCTGCACAGGCCCACTCCTGGCCTCTAGGAAGGGCTCTCCTGACACTCCAGGCTTCCACACTCCTCCAAGACTTACAGTCCCCTCTGGTCCCCAAGACTCTCTTCCAGTTGTCTCAGCTACAGTCTCCCCGACTCTCTTAGCTAGCCCAACTCTCTCTGTCTACTGACGTGGAACCTCTCCCACATGGAGAAACGTCTTAAGGATGTTGCCTGAGTTCTTTTTCAGTAGCACACTTCCTTCCAGCAACTGCTGTATCACCAACTCCTTTTCCACACACACTGAGCTATGTTCAGCTCTGCCTTATAACGAGTGTGTGCACCTGGTCACACACTCAACCTGCAGAGCTCCTAGAAAACCCGGACACATGACTGAAGACTCCATCCCTCCCAATGCACTTTGAAGTCTTCAAGTTTCCAGCCCCAATCCAGACTTACAAAATCCAGAGAAAACTTAAAGCATAGTTTTCTCTGCTCAGCAATCTTTTGCTGGAACTTCTCAAATAGCTTCTTTGAGAGTCCTGTGTCCATTTCAAACACATTTCTTCTAAGCCAGGGGCTCTCACCCTCACAACACATAAGGTACCAATAATTGAAGCAGATAAGAATGTGCAGAAAGACCAGATCCTTGATTACAGTGCAGTGACGCAGGAAAACTTCATCCGTGAGGTGTTGACAGAAGAAAACTCCCCCTTTGGGAATGCACTCACCACAAAGTAGATAAAGATGTGCCTCGTCAGCAAACACAGGATCACTTTCTTCTTCTCTCCGCTGTTCCACCAGACCACAGTATTGGTACGCTCAAGGGTGCAGGTTTATTCAAAAAAGAAAAAAATGGCCAATAGTGTAATATTGTATGCACATTTATTCCCAAAGAATGACCCCTTACAATTTGATACGTACACAATGTGTGATAAAATGAGGCAAATAAGTGCTAACAGCTTGGCGGCACAGTACACCTATGGTACCAGTAGATGGGGGTCCACACTATCGCAGACAGTGTGTATTCGTTACCACTTCCTGGATTCGGTGGGGCGCAAGCATCACTTCCGGTCGTGGTCTCGTTTGGCCATTCTTTAATCAAACTACACTATTATGCAGGTCTTGTACTTAGCACAATGGCTTAGTGGTCTGCTCCCATGTCTATACAGCTCTCGTGTTACAAGTTCAAATACCAGCCAACCTACCATCCAACAGCTATGTTTATTATTTGCACAAGCAAATTAAAATAAACAAACAAAGAAATGTAAAGCTAGCTAGTGTGTGATGTTTGGAAGTCCACACCATAATATTATTGAACAAAAGTGCATTGGCTAATTGGCATTCACCTATTTTCAGCATATGCTGCTTTGGCTAATTGGCATTTGCCTTTTTTCACCAATACAATCTTTTAGTATCTTTCTGTGGGATTTGAACTCATGAGTGCTTCGAAGCCTGAGTTTTTCAAGGTAGAAGTGCTGACCACTAGCCTATTGAGCGTAGCACAAACATCTACTAGTGTGTGTAGGTTAAGGAGATATTTCTTGCACCTACAGGTAAGCCTTAATCTAGGCTTACCTGTAGATGCAAGTTGTCTAAGTGGGTTTACAACCACTTTAATATTATTGTACCCAACATGCTCATGCTGATGTGGCATTGGCTAATAGGCATTCGCCTCTTTTCAGCATATGCTGCTGAGTGTTTGATGGTGGGACTACTTTATATTCTAGGTATAATGGTACTCAGCACAGTGACTTAGGCCCCTTTCACACTTGTGTGACCTGAAATTTGTGTGATTTTGATGCGACTTTAAGCAATGCCTGTGTAATCTTGAGGTCTATGGACGCAGGAGTCGCAGGGAAAGGCGCGCAAACTTCCGTCTGCATTTTTTCTGCGATCCCAGGGAATGCCTGTCAACTCGTATCAAAGTCGGACCAAAGTAGTACAGGGACTACTTTGAAGTCGGTGTGACTTGAAGTTGCACAGATATAAATGGTACACATTGAAAATCATGGGGTATGACTTGTCATGCAACTCTGATGACCAAAGTCTCAGGAAAAGTCGCTCAAGTGTGAAAGGGGCCTCAGCCCGACTTTGTGAGCGATTTCAGAGACATCAGTGCACTTTCCTGCACAGATGTCTAGTGAAATCACATAGGTCTCAACTGTCCCTGATTTGGACCAAAGTCCCTCTGTCCCTCTTTCCTCCTCATTTGTCCCTCATTTTGTTCTGATCTGTATAGTTTGATATAAAATGCAATTTTTTATCTTTCAAAAAGTGTTTCCCAGCGCTAAACCTTTCATCTAATTTCTAAATTGCTTTGTTTGTAAATTCTCAAAGCCAATCTAAAGGGATATTATTGTTAAAAAAAAGCACTTGGGGGTTTAACTAATATATATATATATATTTTAATACCGTAATTCTCCTTTAAAAAGGTGTTTTAGGAGGTGTGTACTATGCCTACATACTTTTGCTAATAGTTGTCCCTCATACCCATCTCAAAAAGTTGGGAGGTAAGAAATTGCCTCCTGAAGTCGCCCAAAGTAGTGTAGGAAATACTTTTGGGAATCTGTGTGGCGTTGCACCAATTCGGACAGTTCTATTGCCGTCAATAGGCGCCGATTTGGCCTGCAATTTGACATGTCAATTCAGAGCTATGTGAACATGGGTGAAGTTGCATAGATATGAATGGAACTCATGGGGGGGGGGGGACTTTTAATGCGACTCTGAGGTCCAAAGCTGCATGAAAAGTCACATAAGTGTGAAAGTAACCTAATGAGATTAAAAGATAACACCTTTGAATAAAGCCCCATTTGCACTTGTGCGACCTTAAAATTGCACAGCTTTGCCATGACTTGAAGCAATGTCTGTGTTATCTTGTGGTGTATGGACCTCAAATCGCATCAAAGTCAAACCAAGGTAGTGCAGGGATGAATTTTCCCCACTTTCAGGATGCACAAGTGACAATAGGGCCAAATTCAAAGATATCCTTGAATCTCTTTCACACTGCTGCGACCTAAAAGTCACCCTAATTTGCTGCCACTTTGTCGCTGCAACTTGGCCCCAACTTCTGGGAATGCCTGTGTAATATTGCGCCCTATGTACCTCAAGTCACATGAGGCTCTGTTTCCACTATTGCAACCCTAAATTCGCATGATTTTGCTTTTTTTTTGCCGCGATTTTGATGCGACTTGGAGCAATGCCTGTATATTCTTGAGGTCTATGGACCTCAAGTTGTATCAAAGTGGGTCCAAAGTAGTGCAGGGACTACTTTGAAGTCGCTGCGACTTGATGTCGCACAGATATGAACCATACTCATTGGAAATCATAGGGTATGACATGTCATGCGACTTTGCAGTCCCAAGTTGCATGACAAGTCGCACTAGTGGAAACCGAGCCTGAAAGTCACACCAAAGTAGTACAAGGACTACTTTGAAGTTGGTCTGACTTAAAGTAGCACAGATATGAATGGTTATCATTGAGAATCATGAAAAGTCGCCCAACTGTGAATCAAGTCATATATATTTTAATAGAAAGGAGCTCTCATTTATACTTGCATAGTCCTTACTGATTTACATAGGCAGAACAAATGCAGGAAGTAGTGATGTGTGCACATGGGCCAGAAGCAAATGTGTAGTGATACCAAACAAATCAATGAAGCCCACCCACACCAAATCCACCCCCACCTTGAGTAAGCACAAGTACATATCCTACACTTACCCGGCAAATCAGCAGCACCTCCTCTATGCTAAAAAGAGGGAGCTCGCCATGTCCAGCTAGATGGAGATCCTGACCAGCACAGGAACTTCTGGGTGATTACAATGACTCATTTCCGGGTCAGGAGGTGAAACCACGCTCTGTTGATTGCAGCTGCGAATATTTGATCTCAATCACGATTAGAATTTATTATTTTTGATTATTTGCAGATATGCAAATCTGTATTTCTACATATGATATTTGAAGGTAAACTTAAGGGAGTTTGATAAGAAATGGTGTCTCTGCCATAGCAGCAGGTGAATTACAAAGGCAAAAGGCCCGGTTTGAGCCCTGCTTCACACTGACAGCGGGAGGAAATCATTCAGCTGAACTCATACGATTTTCATTCCCCCATGTCAGTCCCGACTGCAGGAGGGAGGGGGGGGGGACATCAGAGACATCTGTGCAGGTTTCTGCACTGATATCAATACAAATCACACCAATTAGAACAGCGCAATTGCCACTGATCTGACATGTCAAATCGCACCAATGTGAACCAGAGCTGACACATACAACACTGTCTATCCTCCAGCTGAATTCATTACCTGCAATTCTCCACAGCTATTATATACAAAGATTCCACCTTTATCATTTACTTGCAGGTGTGCTGAAGCCTAGGTTTACATTGGGGCGATTTGTCATGCACTTTCAGAAATCAAATCGCATGACTATTGGTGGCAATGGCACTGTTACAATCGATGCAACCCCAATTTTGTGGCGCCGCACCGATTTCCAAAAGTAGTTCCTGCACTACTTTTGCCAATTTCAGGTGCGACTTCAATAGACATTTGTGTATGAAGCCACACAGATGTCTATCAAGTAGTACCTAAAATCGCACTAGCTTAAGTGAAGTAGCGCGATTTCAAAGTAGCATCAATGTGAACAAGGGCAAAGAGATTCATTTTTTGGTGCACAAATTCATATAGAAATAAAATATTAAGGATTTTGCACTTTGCCAAAAAAAAACAAAAAAAAAGCGCACACACACCAAAGCTCAATAACGTACTTTTATTTTGCGAGCAGAAACAAAATTATGTACATTCATTTACTAGCTTCAAAAAAATTTGGACAGGATACATGGTGCTACATTTAGCAATTGGATTTTAAGGGCCCTGCTCATAGGAGCTTACAATCTAAAATTTGTCAAAACCTTAGAGTGCACACAGCTTTACTTTTAGTGTATAACGGGCAACACATCACATTTTTATCTGCAAGATTATATAAACATACTTAAGTCATTATTCTTACAAAGCATTCCAACATAATAATAAAAAAGACACATGGTCAAAACACCCACCTCACAATCCACATATACATACATTGGTGACCATGTTCTGCTGGAAGCTGTATTTCTGTGTACATGATTAAGCAATGAGATCCAAGAGTAGAAGCTCAGCAGATGCTTCCAAACGATTTTGCATGGTCAGACAGGAACAATACACACACAATTTTTGATTGAAAAAATGCACAAGAATTTCAGCAAATAACACTAGTTGGGGGGGGGGGTTGTCAATCTGCACAATATCATTCCTTCTCCCTCTACACATCACAGCAAAAAACCTGGCCTTCTCAGACCAAACGATCTCCCATACTGCAGGCCTTTATATAAGAGTGATTGTATTGTTAGCAAACAACTGACACACGCCCAATAGAAGTACACGCCCACCAGTATCTTTCAATCTGTCTCTTCGTGTATGTCTAAAGTTATTTCACCTGATGGGCAGGAACACATACTACTATTTACAACTGTGTTAGCCCTTGGCTATGTGCATCAAATCTCCAACTACAGGCCAAAGATCCAAGTCCATTTTCATGCACATAAACAAAGCAACAGTTTTCTAAGCATATGTACCTGTGCAGTGTAAACCCTACAATTTTAAATGTCCAAGTCCCTGGGTATGATTAGTGCTAACAAACATTAACATCGGGCCCTGGCTCCAATGAGCTTCCAATCTAAAGTCCAAAATAAACTTTCTTACATTAGAGACTATTTTGACAGGAGACAAATAAAATGCCAGCATGCCTTCAACATAAGCATTAGCATGTTGGGGAATTGAACCAGCAACCCCAGTGTTGCTAGACAGAATTGCTGCCCACTTAGCCACCAGGCAGCCTCACACATGTTCTCTGCATCTCTGTGGTGTGAACCAGCCCTAAGTCCATAGCCAAGTTCCGTGTCTCCAAGCAATATACAATATATTGGCCTAAGTATTCGGACGTCTGCCTTTAAACGCATATGAACTGTAATCGCATCCCAGTCTTAGTCCGTAGGGTTCAATATTGAGTTGGCCCACCCTTTGCAGCTATAACAGCTTCAACTCTTCTGGGAAGGCTGTCCACAAGGTTTAGGAGTGTGTCTATGGGAATGTTTGACCATTCTTCCAAGTGCATTTGTGAGGTCAGGCACTGATGTTGGACGAGAAGGCCTGGCCTGCAGTCTCCGCTCTAATTCATCCCAAGGTGTTCTATCGGGTTGAGGTCAGGACTCTGTCCAGGCCAGTCAAGTTCCTCCACCCCGAACTCACTCATCTATGTCTTTATGGACCTTGCTTTGTGCACTGGTCCAAATCATTTGGTGGAGGGGTATTATGGTGTGGGGTTGTTTTTCAGGGGTTGGGCTTGGCCCATTAGTTCCAGTGAAGGGAACTCTTAAGGCATCAGCATACTGAGACATTTTGGACAATTTCATGCTCCCAACTTTGTGGGAACAGTTTGGGGGTGGCCCCTTCCTGTTTCAACATGACTGCACACCAGTGCGCAAAGCAAGGTCCATCAAGACATGGATGAGTGAGTTTGGGGTGGAGAAACTTGACTGGCCTGCACAGAGTCCTGACCTCAACCCAATAGAACTCCCTTTGGGATGAATTAGAGCAGAGACTGCGAGCCAGGCCTTCTCATCCAACATCAGTGCCTGGCCTCACAAATGCACTTCTGGAAGAATGATCAAACATTTCCATAGACACACTAAACCTTGTGGACAGCCTTCCCAGCCTTCCCAGAAGCTGTTCTAGTTGCAAAGGGTAGGCCAAATCAAATTTTAACCCTACGGACTAAGACTAGGCTGCCATTAAAGTTCATGTGTGTGTAAAGGCATTTGTCCCAATACTTTTGGCTAAATTGTGTATCTGGCAAGATTTACAATGGTGGTGGAACCCTCCTACACATAAATACAAGATTTAGACATAGTTTTAGGACCTGGGATATGAGACAACTTCTCTACATGAAGCAGCATGTTTGGGATTTGAACCCAGACACTTAGGGATGCTAAGCAGAAGTTCTAACCTCTAAGCCACAGAGCTGCCACATGTGGAATCCTCCTACACATAAATACACATAAATACTGCATTTCTTTGGACATACAGGTGATGGAATTACATTACTCAAGAGTTATTCTTCTTGATTTATTCTGTAAAATTTGGTGTTTTTTTTGGGGGGGGGGGTGAGTTTAGAATAGTGATATTACCCTCAAATTTTGGGGAATTACATTTTTATTTCTGATGTTGGAACACATATCAAATTTTTGGGGCTCAAATTATGATTATTTAGAAATAATAAAAAGCACAAAAAAAGTGACTAATTTTAAATTTGCATCAGCAATATTATTGATTGTGGTTTGTAAAGACACCTGTGTGAGTTGGGTAAAAATTGGTGTGAGATGGAGAGTAACAAGTGAAAGTGACAGAAAAATATATTTTATCAAAACATTCCACATTCTAGCTTTCTTTAAAAACAAAATATTTTAATTAGAAGCAACATTGTTGCAAAGGAACATTTATTTCAGAGAAAGATACATTTAATCTCAACATTAAAAGGATTTATTTGTGAAAGTTACAATTGTATCATTAGAATCAATGGCTAAAACTTGCATTGGACTAAAATAGAGCAGATTTTCACTTCCAAAACATGCTCTTTAACCACTTCAGCCCTGGAAGAATTTACCCCCTTCCTGACCAGAGCACTTTTTGCGATGCAGCACTGCGTCGCTTTAACTGACAATTGCGCGGTCGTGCGACGTTGAACCTAACCAAAATTGACGTCCTTTTTCCCCCACAAATAGAGCTTTCTTTTGGTGGTATTTGATCACCTCTGCGGTTTTTATTTTTTGTGCTATAAACAAAAGAAGAGCGACATATTTGAAAAAAATTCAATATTTTTTACTTTTTGATTTAATAAATATCACAATTTTTTTTTTAAAACAATTTTTTTTCTAAGTTTAGACCGATACGTATTCTACATATTTTTGGTAATTTTTTTTTGCAATAAGCGTATATTGATTGGTTTGCGCAAAAGTTATAGCGTCTACATAATAGGGGATAGATTTATGGCATTTTTATTTTTTTTATTTTTTTTACTAGTAATAGCGGCGATCTGCGATTTTTATTGTGACCGTGACATTGCGGCAGACACATCGGACACTATTGGCGCGTTTTTGGGACCATTCACATTTATACAGCGATTAGTGCTATAAAACTGCACTAATTACTGTGTAAATGTGACTGGCAGGGAAAGGGTTAACACTAGGGGGCGATCAAGGGGTTAATATGTTCCCTATTGAGTGATTGTAACTGTAGGGGGAGGGGACTCACAAGGGGAGGAGACCGATCTGTGTTCCTCTGTACTGGGAACACACATCAGTCTCCTCACCTCTGACAGGAGGTGGATCTGTGTGTTTACACACACAGATCCACACTTCTGCCGTGATCGCGGGCAATCGCGGGTGCCCAGCGGACATCGCAGCCGTCGGGCACACTCACCGGGTCACGAGCGTTGCCGCGGGTGCGCGTGCGCGCCGCCGGCGGCGCGCGCTCCCCATAGACGGCCGGGAAAAAAGGACGTCATATGACGTCCGCCCGGAGGGAGGGAGGGTTCCTGCCGGCGTCATATGTCTATGACCCGGTAGGAAGTGGTTAATTAGCTCTCATTTCGGTATTTACTATAACTCTTGTGAAAAAAGTCACTTGAGTTAAAATTTGAGTTATATTAGCTCTAGGCATGCTCAGTTTAGCTTGCAAATAGTTGTCCAAAAATGGGCATTTTTTTACTTCTCATGCCGCGTACACACGATCATTTTTCCCGTCGGGAAAAATTACATTTTTTTTTCGCCGAGAAAAACGATCGTCTGTGGGCTTTATGCCGTTTTTCTCGTTGAGAAAAATGTCAGGAAAAACGACGAGAAAAATTAGAACATGTTCTAAATTTTCTCATCGTTTTTTCCATCATTTTTTTCCGCGGCAGTTTTCCCATAGGGAGACACTGCCACGGAGCCCACAGACGGTCGTTTTTCTCGTCAAAGAAAAAAATGACGGGAAAAACGGTCGTGTGTGGGGGAACATGCCGTTCCCTCGTTTTTCATTTTTTTTCATGCCGTGATTCACGGCGGTGTTTTCACCGCCGTGAATCACGATCGTGTGTACGCGGCATTAGACTTTTAAAGATATTTCAGTGTAGAAATCACTTTTTCACACAGTTTAAAAGCAGATTATCTTTAAATAATATACCGCGTATTTCAGTACCATTTAGGCAATTATATCACGCTCTAAACATTATTTCCATGTGCACAACTCCGGCTTTTAGTAGAGTAAGGATTTGGGCGCTATTTGGATTCTGGGAGCTATAGTAAATTCGATTTTGGTAAGTATTTTTTCTCCAGCGCTATAGTGAATACCGTTTTAGCGCTAATTAGCGCAAATTGCCGCGATTTGCGCTAATTAGCGCAAATTTGCGGCAATTTGCGCTAATTAGCGTGAATTTGTGGCAATTTGCGCTAATTAGCGCCGTGGCGCTATAGTAAATTACCCCCTATATGTCTATTCACATTACTAGTCTTAATGTATAAACTGTTCATCTTGTAGCGTGTGATTCCTGTAGTAAGCCTCCGCCATTTCGTTTGTGGTCTTCCGCGTCTCATTCAATTAGATTTTCCGCCCACAGTTCCTTCTTGTGTCTATAATCCCGCGCATGCACACTACGGTCACAATATTCTAGCCTTCTGTCTCTCTTGTAATCTGTGACGTTTAGGTCACGTGCTAACCATCATGCTCTTGGATGTGGACGAAGCATCGCGGGATGTCGGGGCTGACGTCTATACGAGGAAATGACGCAGCCCCGACATAAACAAATAATTTTTCTGGCAGAGGCTCTGCTTGCCGAAATGAGCGGGGATCCGGCGCATGCGTGGCACACGTCCCCACTCGTGAATGCAGCGATAACTTCACAATGAAACAGGTAAAAAAAAAAAGGCTAGTAGGAAACGATTTTAAATAATGACATGCACAAATAAATGTAAAGTCAAAATTTTGACTATACAACCACTTTAATATGACTCTAATAGGTTTTCAGTTTATTCTTGGATTCTTGTAGCCTTGAGGAAAAGGGAGTGTTGCCTCCAAAACAAGTTTGTTGTTTTTAATTTATTTCTTTACCAACAATTAACATTATCTTGGACTCTTTCATACACTTTTGGTCTGCTGCTTGCTTCTGTATTACTAAGGTTTGAGCTACTGCCAGGTGCTCATTGTGTGGTACCCGCCTCACCAGAGCTATTGAGCTTGTTTGAAGTTTTCCTTCCTTTGACTGCATGTATAAGTTTGAAAGTTCCCTGGGCCTCTTTAAATATGTTATTTTGGAATAATATTTTTTAGTCACATTCCTTCAAAATAGCCTCATTGTATAGGTTTCTGTTCATGAAACCTACCTTTATCGTATCTTTATATTACACTGTTGAAGTAAAAAAGTAAAAAAAAAAAAAATAATTCTGCTTGTTTCACAATGTAATGTCTAAGGCTTCATGTACACGGGACGCTTTTACAACCTTTCCTGAACGATTTAACTTAACAGATGGTAACCGACGTTTAAAACCTTTGTTTTGGCGTGTTAAGTTTTTTTTCAAAATAGCCAAAAATGAAAAACGCCCGTAAACGAAACACGACTAAATGTGAGTTACCGCGTTTTGCCGCATTTAGAAGCATTTGGCACTTGAAATGCCTGTAAACGTAGCTTCTGAACCCATTTTTTTGCATCCACAAAAATGCCTCCAAAACTCAACTGCCTAGAAACTACTGTAAATGACCCTGTGTACATGAACAGATAAGATAACATAGAGGAGAGTTCAGGGGCAGTTAAAAAAAAATGCTCAACTGCTCCTAAACATCCGTTTACCAGCAGCAGTGTACATGAGGCCTAAAGGGAAAAAAGCTACCCCACATCGAAAGGTGAAATTGACTTTGACCCTTACCGTTCTGTTATATTACATACATAACTTACCTTTTTAGCCGCTTTCCACCCAGCCACTAGGGATGAGCTTTATGTTCGAGTCGAACTCATGATCGACTCGAACCATGGCTGTTCGCCCGTTCGGCGAACAGCGAACAATCTGGGGTGTTTGCGGCAAATTCTAAAAGCTGCAGAACACCCTTTAGAAGTCTATGGGAGAAATCTGAAGTGCACATTTTAAAGGTTAATATGCAAGTTATTGTCATAAAAAGTGTTTGGGGACCTGGGTCCTGTCCCAGGGGACATGTATCAATGCAAAAAAAGTTTTAAAAACTACAGTTTTTTCGGGAGCAGTGATTTTAATAATGCTTAAAGGGAAGCAATAAAAGTGAAATATTTGTTTAATTTTCGTACCTGGGGGGTGTGTATAGTATGCCTTTAAAATAGCGCATGTTTCCTGTGTTTATAACTGTCCCTGCACAAAGTGTCATTTCTGAAGGAAAAAAAGTAATTTAAAAGCACTCGCGGCTATAATGAATTGTCGGTCCCGGCAATACAAAGAAAAGTCATTGAAAAAAATAAAAAATAAGAGGAGGTCCCCCCAAATTTAATTACCAGGCCCTTCAGGTCTGGTATGGATATTAAGGGGAACCCTGTGTCAAATTTGTAAAAAAAATGACGTGGGGTTCCCCCCAAATATCCATACCACAGGGATAAGCAATTAGCGGGCCTCCAGCTGTTGTAAAACTACAAGTCCCATCATGCCTCTGCCTCTGGGTGTCATGCTTGTGGCTGTCAGAGTCTTGCTATGCCTCATGGGATTTGTAGTTCTGCAACAGCTGGAGGACCGCTAATTGCATATCCCTGCCATACCAGGCCCTTCAGGTCTGGTATGGATTTTAAGGGGAACTCCACGCCAAATTAAAAAAAAATTGGCCTGGAGTTCCCCCCAAAAATCCATACCAGACCCTTTATCCGAGCACGCAACCTGGCAGGTCACAGGAAAAGAGGGGGGGATGAGAGAGCGCCCCCCTCCTGAACCGTACCAGGCCACATGCCCTCAACATAGGGAGGATGCTTTGGGGGTCTGTGACCCCTCAAAGCACCATGTCCCCATGTTGATGGGGACAAGGGCCTCATCCCCACAGCCCTTGCCCGGTGGTTGTAGGGGTCTGCGGGCGGGGGGCTTATCAGAATCTGGAAGTCCCCTTTAACAAAGGGGACCCCCAGATTCCGCCCCCCTATGTTAATTGGTAACAGGGTACATTGTACCCCTACCAGTTCACAAAAGAAAGTATCAGAATTTTTAAAAACTACTCAGACACCGTAGTGAAAAGTCCTTTATTAAAAATAAAAAATAAAAAAAGCCATTCCATCGTTGTAATGCAGTCTGTCCAGTGACAATCCATGAATAATTCTCCAGCGATGCGGCGAGTCTCCAGCGATGAACGACGCACATCTTTCCTGCACCGGAGTCTCCCGGCTAATGACGCGCAAGCAGTGTTGACAGTTCTTTTATAACCGACGTCGGAAACCCCCGTGACGTGTTAGAGGGGGCGGGGTTACCCGTCACAGGGGTTTCCGACCTCCACGCTATGCAGTGGTGGCCACCCGGAGCATGAGGGACTGTGATGTCATAAGAGGCCTATATAAATCGTTGCGAACCGCGCACCCAGCATTACAGCGGGAGGAAGCGACGTATCAACATCGAAGAGGAGAAGAGGGAAGAAGACGACGGGGAAGACCGGGCCCCTCCGCTAGCAAAAGAGTTGGAAGAAGATAGCGGAGACCGGTAGAAGGACAACGGAGATCGGGAGGAGACAACGGGGAAGACCGGGCCCCTCCGCTAGCAAAAGAGCTGGAAGAAGATAGCAGAGGAGCCCGGCAGAAGGAAAAAGGCACCGGAGAGCAGAAGAAGAGACCCCCGAAGTCAGAAGAAAATCCCCTGAGCTGCCTAATAAATGACTTTAAAAACCGGTGTAGTGGGTTTTTTTCTTGACACTTTTTTCCTCCAGGTGAATGGGTAGGGGTATGATGTACCCCATACTCATTCACATACAGTGGGGGGCCGGGATCTGGGGGCCCCCTTATTAAAGGGGGCTCAGGGATTCTGATTAGCCCCCTGCCCAATGGCCAGGGTTGCCGGGAAGAGGCCCTTGTCCTTATCAACATGTGGGCAAGGTGCTTTGGGGTGGGGGGTCGCAGGGCGCCCCTCTGCCCCAAAGCACCAAACCCCCCATGTTGAGGGCATGCTGCCTGGTATGGTTCAGGGGGGGCACTCGCTCGTCCCCACCTCCTTTCCAGACCGACCGGGCTGCGTGCTCAAATAAGGGTCTGGTATGGATTTTGGGGGGACCCCCGCGCCATTTTTCGGCTTTGGGTTCCCCTTAAAATCCATACCAGACCAAAGGGCCTGGTATGCTCCTGGAGGGGAACCCATGCCGTTTTTTTATTTAAAATTTGGCGTGGAGTTTCCCCTCAGGTTTCATATCAAACACAGTGCCTGGTATTGGCGGGAATCCACGTTGGATCCTCAATCAATACAGTGTCGCGTCGCACACGGCCTGAGCCTTTTCGCTATTGCAGCGAGCGCGAGATGTCGGCACCCTGTCGCCGAGAATCTGCGCGATGGGATCGCGATGGAAATTCATTCTCGCGGACACCTACTGTAACTCAGGCAAGCATTTACACCAGTTTTGGTAACATTACCATCATAAGCATCAAATTCAGGTTGCACTAACTACTGCCACTTTAAGATTGTATTTCTATGGCAACAACAAATTTCCTGAGGAATTGCCGCCAGTTCTCATATTAGGAAATTGCTGGTATTTAAAACTGGCTTTGAGCTCACATATGGAGGTACAAAGCCCTGTACACACGATCGGATTTCCTATGGTTTTTAAACCGATGGATTTTTCCATCGGAAAACCGATGAAGCTGACTTCCATCAGACTTGCCTACACACCATCAGTCTAAAAACAGACCGTTCCAAACACGGTGACGTAAAACACTCCGATGAGCCGAGAAATATTAAGTTCAATGCTTCTGAGCATGCGTTGACTTGATTCTGAGCATGCGTGGGATTTTTAACCGATGGACTTGCCCATAGACGATCAGAATTTGCTTTCGGTTTTTTATCCATCGGAAAAATTTAAACAAGTTCTATTTTTTGACACCGATGGAAAAAAGACCGATGGGGCCCATACACGATTGGTTTGTCCGATGAAAAAAATCCATCGGACTGTTTTCATCTGTAAAACCGATCGTGTGTACGCGGCTCAAGAGTGCAAAGAGTGTGTTATGTCTGTGCTTGGATACATAATATGTGACAGCTTCCTACATTATTCCTGACCCCATTCAGCTGTCAGTCGGTAGAGTCCTTGTCCAAAAGATAAATGTAGACAAAAGGAATTAGTAATACTGGTGATGTCATTACCCGAATATGTCAATGCTCATATTTGGAAAATTACTTCAGTCACTGGGTGAGTACCCCTGCAATATAACTTCTCAGCTATGAGCCTTTTAATGTGATGGGAGCAGTGGCCAGAGAAGGAGGGAGCACATTGAGGAAGGAATGTCCAGTATTGACACTCCAACCTCAGTGGCAAGCATAGGTAGATTTATGTACCTGTCTCTGAAGGGTACATGAATCGGGTGCAAGCACTGGCAACTTTTGTGCTGTGGCCCATTAAAATTCTAAAGGGTGTCTATGACACCCTTTATGATTTCCCCCACTGTTCTATATTTTGAAACCTTCCTAGTGATTCAAAATAAAATAATAAGTTAGCTCAAACAAGCTACAGCTCTTAAAGGGGTTGTAAAGAGATTTTTTTTTTTTAAATAACAAACATGTTATATTTATCTCCACTGTGCAGCTCGTTTTGCGCAGAGTGGCCCTGAACCTGGTCTTCTGGGGTCCCTCGGCGGCTGTCTCAGCTCCCCCCCCGCAAGAACTCCTAACCTTCATGCGAGCCAGCTTGCATAGTGGTGAGTTCTTGCGGGTGCGCTCCTGTGATACAGCCGGCGGCCATAGCCGCTCACTGTATCACTCGGCCCCGCCCCCGGCATGCCGTGTCATTGGATGTGATTGACAGCAGTGCGAGCCAATGGCTGCACTGCTTTCAATCCATCCACTCTAGCCAATCAACAACCAGGCTGAGTGGCAAAGAGGACGTCGGGGGCGAGCGCAACAGGTGAACGGGCTCAGGTAAGTAAAATGGGGGGGCTGGGTGGGGTGGTATTGTCGGATGTTTTTTCACCTTAATGCATAGGATGCATTAAGGTGAAAAAACGTGTCCCTTTAAAACTATTCCAACTGATTCTTCCCTGAAGTCTCAAGTCTTGCTTTGCAGTCTTCGTAAACTGGTACAAGACCACATTCTTGAGGATCTCTTCAGAGTCTACTGAACAACTAACCAGATACAGATATTTAAAGCTTAAATTAGCATAAGAGAGCAAGGAATTAAATAATAACTGCTCAATATACACTGGCTGTAAAGAATTGAAGCTTAAAACATGGTGAATGTCATGTCTGCTCTCCTAAATTGTATCTTTCTTTGTCTGCACACACCATATCTCAAAGTTCACTTATGTCAATCCCTCGGACTCCTCAACCAACTAATCAATATTATATACTTTTTTATATTTTTATGTAAGTTGCCTTGATGTTAAGCAGATTTAAAGTGAATCATAAAATGAAAATATTTGCTTAAAAATTACAAAGGGTAGCTGTATACCTGAGTAGATTGTGCACGGATAAGATATGGGATGAAATTGTTGGAACGATTTTCTCAATTCTAGATATAAATGCTGTTTAAAATTATATAGGGTGTCATTTTTGAAAGGACAATATTTGGTGGCAAAGGGATTAAAATATGTCAAGTATTTTAAGTTTAAAGATCTATTTAAAACCTACATGTAAATTTTTGGGAAGAGCACAGTTAAAATCTGCAGTGATCTTTGGAATATAAATATATTATGCATACTAAAAAATGTGAATGCAGTAACTTTTTCATTTTTATATATACAATTAAGTAGACCTTTAGCTACTTTGTAACACCTTTTCTATATGCCGTGAAACTTTAAACCTAATATGCTTATTATAAAGGAAGAACAAAGATCTTGCAGCTGTGTATGGCTAAGAGCCACTGACAGATATATCTTATAATGTTCAAATAATGAGAATATGTATTCAACATAAACAATCAAAGAAGTGGTGCTGAAATGAATGTAAATTTAAATTGCAGTTGCATATAAGTATTTCTGCTTTGATTATAGAAAGTGCAATTTCCATATCTTTAGATTCTATATTTCAGATGGGATGTTTGTGTTATAGATTTTGCTTTGACACACATTATACAAGGTGAAGAATAATCCTGAACTTTTAAAAAAGACATGCTCTATTTTATTGTATTTATTCTCTGAAAGAAGATTCTCTAGGAAATTATTCTATGTATTGCGGATTCCATGGGAACCAAGGTACCAAGTTAGGAAACAAATTAAACCAACAGGGAAGTTCTCAATTGAAATATAGTAACTTCAGTGTAGTGAATCTAGTTGCCTTCTTGGATGCTATTTCATATAATAGAAAAAATAAATAAATATATATATATATATATAAATATATATATATATTGTGACAGCAGGAAGGTAAAGTCACCTGGTTGCATCCAGGGGGGTAGGTATATTTCTCCCAGATTCAGGCTTTATGCCGACTTATACAACTAGGGAGAGAGTTGATGAAGCCCAGCTGAGGCTAGTGGGCTCATGGATGATTCATACCTCTAGGGAGAGTGCTGGGCGTCGTGCAGGCAGGGAGTTGATGAGACCAGCTGAAGCTTGTCAGCTCGTTTAAGGCCTCTATAAAAACTCCCAGCTTCATTAGGTGTTTGCTCATGCCTGGACCCAGACCTGTGTGGACTGTCTAGGGAGAGTGAACCCCTGTGCGGTGAGACAAAGCCTGTGTGGCTATTTGTTTGGACATTTACTAAACCAGGGACTTAGGGACTAGGACAGCAC
Source organism: Rana muscosa (assembly GCA_029206835.1). Lineage (NCBI taxonomy): Eukaryota > Metazoa > Chordata > Amphibia > Anura > Ranidae > Rana > Rana muscosa. The sequence continues at coordinate 249,108,386 of CM055117.1, read as the reverse complement.
CAGGCTGATCCCAGTTGTTAGTTAGGGAAACCTGCATGTTTAGTCAGAGGTCAAGCTGACCAGGATTTATTTTGTTTATGTTTCTTTTTGCTTTGCTGTGTTTTTGTCACTGTAAATAGAGAAATAAACCACACCTTTTGATCTTGAAAACCACAACCTCCGTCTGCTGGGCCTGTTTTTGTGTGGGGAGCCCATCCAGGGGGTCACACACACCCACTACCGAGCTAACCCCCTCACAGTTGGTGGAGAACCAGTGGCAGTTTTTTTTTAAGCCAGCATGGAGGAGATACTGAAACAGCTGGCTCTAGCAAATGCCAATCAACAGCAGACAAATGCAGGTTTGCAAAAGAGCCTTGCAGCTCAACAACAGAGCTTCGCAGCCCAGCAACAAGCCCAGCAGCAATCTGAGGCCCGCTTCATAGACCTGTTGCAGAAGCAAGAGCAGAGACTACAACAACAGATGGAAGCAGTAATGCAGCAACGTCCGCAGACCAGTGAGGAAAGCCGTCCCACTAATACCGCGTCCTTTGGGGTGAGTCGTTTATTGACAAAAATGACTGGAGAGGATGATCCAGAGGTATTTTTGACCACATTTGAAAGGACTGCTGAAAGAGAAAAGTGGCCTGAGGAGCAGTGGGCTGGACTGGTGGCTCCTCTGTTAACTGGTGAATCGCAGAAAGCTTACTATGACCTAGAGCCTGACCAAGCAAAAGACTATGTGATGCTAAAAGCTGAAATATTGGCAAGGCTGGGTGTCACCCTGGCTGTCCGGGCTCAGCGTGTGCATAACTGGACTTTCCAGCTTGGAAAACCCCCCAGGTCTCAAATGTATGATCTCATTCACCTGAGCAGGAAGTGGCTACAGCCAGAGACTTTGTCCGCACCGGAGATTGTGGAACGTGTTGTGATGGATCGTTTCTTGAGAGCTCTTCCTACCGCCATTCAAAAGTGGGTAAGCCATGGAGACCCAGAAACGGCCGGTAAACTTGTGGATCGTGTAGAGAGATACTTGGCTGCAGAGAACCTGACGGCCTCTTCCAGAGACTCTCGGACTTTCCACCCTAAGACCAGACCATCCCCAGGGGCGGATAAGATGATTCCAAGGGGTGAGGGTGGAGAGAGTGAGAGGGTGGGAGCTCTGCCCAGGGTTTGGCGAGAACAGCCTGGGAAGTCGGGGGCTCAAGAGGCAGCCAAAAGGATTGTTTGCTACCGCTGCCGGCAAGCAGGACATATTGCAGCAAATTGCCCGGTTGTGGAGGAACCCATGCAATGTGACTTTCTGACGGACAGACGTCAGTCGCTGTGTGCGACAGTCGCATGCACTGCCATTCGGGGAACTGAGAAACATTTATGCAAAATGTGTATTAATGGTAGAAATGTTGTGGTATTACTGGATTCAGGTAGCCTTGTGACCCTGATAAAGGCTGAATTAGTTAAAACAGAGGTCTCTGGGAATAGCAAGGTAGCTGTTATTTGTGTGCATGGGGATACCCGAGAGTATCCAGTGACTACAGTGTGTTTCAAGACCCCCAAAGGTACCCTCTCTCATCCAGTGGGGTTAGTATCTCAACTACCGCATGATGCCATTGTGGGAAGGGATTTTCCGAAGTTCTGGGAACTGTGGGATGATCCTGAGCCCCCCACTGGTGCCCCTATGTACCAGGAAGGTGATAGCCAGAACTCCTCTGAGAGTGGTGAGGACTCTCCAGAATTTCCCTTGTCAGTATTGGCAGGCGAGACTCAAGAAACTGGAGAGGAGCCCACCTCCTCAGACGAAAACCTACCGTCTGTGGAGTTTTCTGATCTTGAGGTTCACAGGGAAAATTTTGCCACAGAACAGTTAAAAGACCCCGCCCTAATAAAGGCACGGGAAAACGTAGTGGAAATAGATGGCGAGTTAGTGAACCCAGATAATACCTGCACTTACCCATACTTCAGCGTAGAGAAGGACCTACTGTATCGGGTGGCAAAAAGGGCAGAAGAAACCGTTGAGAAGCTTGTGGTGCCCAAACCTTACAGGAAGTTGGTGTTGGAGTTGGCCCATGGGCACATTCTTGGAGGTCATCTGGGGACAGAGAAAACCCGAGAGAGGGTATTACAGAGATTCTATTGGCCTGGGGTGATGAAGGACATAGAAAATTATTGTTCCTCCTGCCCTGTGTGTCAGAGGTCGGCCCCGATGCCACATTTCCGTAGCCCGCTGGTCCCTCTACCCATCATTGAGGTCCCGTTTGAGAGGATCGCAATGGATTTGGTAGGTCCTATAATCAAGTCCGCTAGGGGGCACCAGTACATATTAGTTATAATGGACTATGCCACCCGTTATCCAGAAGCGATCCCTCTCCGAAATACCTCGGCCAAAACCATAGCCAAAGAGCTATCTCTTGTTTTTAGCCGGGTGGGTATTTGTAAAGAACTGCTTACGGACTAAGGTACACCCTTTATGTCCCGGGTTATGAAAGAGCTGTGTAAATTGTTCAAAGTGACGCAATTGCGTACGTCTGTGTATCACCCCCAAACCGATGGGCTGGTTGAAAGATTCAACAAAACCCTAAAACAAATGTTGAAGAAAGTGGTGGATAGAGATGGAAAGGATTGGGACTGTCTACTTCCTTATTTGATGTTTGCTATTAGGGAGGTGCCCCAATCCTCTACGGGATTCTCCCCCTTTGAGTTACTGTATGGGAGACACCCAAGAGGGCTGTTGGATATTGCCAAGGAAACTTGGGAAAGTGAGAGTTCTCCCCACAGGAGTGTGATTGAGCATGTCGCCCTGATGCAAGATCGAATTGCACAGGTAATGCCCATCGTGAAGGAACATTTGGCCCAAGCGCAGTTGGCACAGCAGAGAGTGTACAACCGTGGAGCCAAGACCCGTACCTTTTCCCCCGGGGGATAGGATATTGGTACTTGTCCCTACGGTTGAAAGTAAATTCCTTGCCAAATGGCAAGGCCCCTACGAGATAATGGAAAAAGTGAGCGAAGTGAATTACAAGGTCAGACAACCAGGAAGGCGAAAGCCCGAACAGATCTATCACGTTAATCTGTTGAAAGCCTGGAGGGATAGAGAGTCCCTAGTCGCAGAAACTTGGTCACCAGCTCAAACTGGTTGCGTGATTCCGGAGGTTGGAATAGCAGCCACCTTGTCACAACCCCAACAACAGGAGGTTAAGGAGTTTGTGCTTCGCAACAAGGAGGTGTTCTCTGAGCTGCCGGGACAAACATCTGGGGTAGAGCATGATATTATTACCCCGCCCGGTGAAAGGGTGAAGTTAAAACCCTATCGGATCCCAGAGGCCCGACGGGAGGCAATACGGGAGGAAGTACAGAAAATGCTGAACTTAGGGGTGATAGAGGAGTCCCAAAGTGATTGGTCTAGTCCCATTGTGTTGGTGCCTAAACCGGATGGGAGCTGGCGATTTTGTAACGATTTTCGTCAGTTGAACAAAGTTACAAAATTTGACACCTACCCCATGCCACGTATAGATGAGTTGATCGACCGGCTGGGAACAGCCCGATACATGACGACTCTTGACTTCACAAAAGGGTATTGGCAAATTCCCCTGGCCAAGTCGGCCAAAGAGAAAACCGCATTTGTAACCCCAGACGGGGCGTTCCAATATAAGAGAATGCCGTTCGGGTTACAGAATGCGCCGGCCACATTCCAGCGGAAAATGGACCAGATACTGAGGCCCCATCGGAAGTATGCTGCGGCTTACCTGGATGACGTAATTGTCCATAGCACAGATTGGGCCTCACATCTGCCAAAAGTGCAAGCAGTCCTAGACTCTATCCGGGAAGCGGGGTTTACGGCTAACCCCAAGAAGTGTACCATTGGGCAGAAGGAGGCCAAATATCTTGGGTACACCATTGGCAGGGGAGTAATAAAACCCCAACTCAACAAAGTCGAGGCCATCCAGAGTTGGCCACGTCCCAACAGCAAGAAGCAGGTACGAGCCTTTCTGGGAATCGCGGGTTATTATCGGCGCTTCATTCCCCACTTTGCTTCTAAGGCTGTGCCCCTAACCAACCTGACGAAAGGGAAAGGGTCGGTCATGATTAAATGGACCCCCGAGGCTGAGGCAGCATTCCAATTCTTGAAACAAGCCTTATGTAGCCAGCCAGTGTTGTACTCACCCGACTTCTCTAAAGACTTTGTCGTACAAAGTGATGCGTCAGATGTGGGGTTAGGAGCAGTATTGTCCCAGGTCTGGAACGGGGAAGAGCACCCAGTCATTTACCTCAGCAGGAAGTTGAAGTCCCATGAGGTAAATTACGCCACGGTTGAAAAGGAGTGTTTAGCGGTGAAGTGGGCTCTAGATTCCCTTCGGTACTATCTGCTAGGTAGGCACTTTGACATGGTTACGGATCACGCTCCGTTAAAGTGGATGGCTCAAAACAAGGAGACAAATAGAAGAGTAAATAGGTGGTTCCTGGCCCTACAGGAATTCAACTTCACAGTAAAGCATCGCCCTGGCGTTCAAATGGGGAATGTGGATGCTTTGTCTCGAGTACATGAATGCCTGATTGCTGGTGTTCCAACCCCAAGGTTAAAACAAGAGGGGGGGGTATGTGACAGCAGGAAGGTAAAGTCACCTGGTTGCATCCAGGGGGGTAGGTATATTTCTCCCAGATTCAGGCTTTATGCCGACTTATACAACTAGGGAGAGAGTTGATGAAGCCCAGCTGAGGCTAGTGGGCTCATGGATGATTCATACCTCTAGGGAGAGTGCTGGGCGTCGTGCAGGCAGGGAGTTGATGAGACCAGCTGAAGCTTGTCAGCTCGTTTAAGGCCTCTATAAAAACTCCCAGCTTCATTAGGTGTTTGCTCATGCCTGGACCCAGACCTGTGTGGACTGTCTAGGGAGAGTGAACCCCTGTGCGGTGAGACAAAGCCTGTGTGGCTATTTGTTTGGACATTTACTAAACCAGGGACTTAGGGACTAGGACAGCACCAGGCTGATCCCAGTTGTTAGTTAGGGAAACCTGCATGTTTAGTCAGAGGTCAAGCTGACCAGGATTTATTTTGTTTATGTTTCTTTTTGCTTTGCTGTGTTTTTGTCACTGTAAATAGAGAAATAAACCGCACCTTTTGATCTTGAAAACCACAACCTCCGTCTGCTGGGCCTGTTTTTGTGTGGGGAGCCCATCCAGTGGGTCACACACACCCGCTACCGAGCTAACCCCCTCACAATATATATATATAATGTATAAGTTGGAGTACATCTTTCTAGAAGGGTGATATCTTGTTAAAATCCCATAAAATGTGGTACAGGGACCCTGCTTTCCCGCAGTTCCTCCAGAGTGCCGTTTCACATGCCAGTGTTCAATAGTAGGGGGATCAGTTTTTTTCCAAAGTACTGGTATGCACGCTTTTGTAGCATTTAAATGATTGAATATTTGTAGCATTTGTACGATATATGTATATCATCAAGGGGGTTGGTGGCAGGCGGGTCTGCTAAGGACCATCCGGTGAGATCTTTAACCACTTGACCACTGGGCACTTAAACCCCCTTCCTAACCAGACCAATTTTCAGCTTTCGATACTCTCACATTTTGAATGACAATTACTCAAACATGCAACACTGAACCCTTATTTTTTTTTCACACAAATAGAGATTTATTTTGGTGATATTTAATCACCTCTGGGTTTTTTATTTTTTGCGCTATAAAATAAAAAAGACCGAAAATTCAGTAAAAAAAAATTGGCCAAAATTTATACTGCTACATATCTTTGGTAAAAATAACCCAAATTGGTGTATATTATTTGGTCTTTGTGAAAGTTAAAGAGTGCACAAGCTATGGAGCCAATTTCTGAAAATTGATCACACCTGAAGTACTGACGGCTTATCTCATTTCTTGAGACCCTAACATGCCAGGAAAGTACAAATACCCCCCAAATGACCCCTTTTTGGAAAGTAGACATTCCAAGGTATTTAGTAAGAGGCACGGTGAGTTTTTTGAAGTTGTCATTTTTTTCCCACAATTCTTTGCAAAATCAAGATTTTTTTTCTTTTTTTCCCCACAAAATTGTCATATTATCAGGTTATTTCTCACACACAGAATATGCATACCACAAATTACACCCCAAAACACATTCTGCTTTACTCCTGAGTATGGCAATACCACATGTGTGACACTTTTACACAGCGTGGCCACATACAGAAGCCCAACATGCAGGGAGCATCTAATTTCCTGATTACCTCTTACAATCTTGAAGGCCCTAGAGTACCAGGACAATGGAAACACCCCAAAAATGACCCTATTTTGGAAAGACAACACCCAATCGTATAATCTATGAGGCATAATGAGTCTTTTGAAAATTTCATTTTTTTTCTACAAATTTTTGGAAAATGTGGAAAGAAAATCAAAACACATTTTTTTTTAACACAAAGTTGTCCATTCATACAATATTTCTAACACATACAGTACCTGCCGCCAATATTGTGTTTCCAGCACGATGGGATCAAACTGGAAATCACAGCTGCGAGACTGTGCTACTTATATGGACATATCACTTTAAAAAATTAAGTGTCAGGAATACTTAAGTCAGTGTATGCAGCGGTCAACCACTGCAGCACGTGCCATGGTGGAGAGTACCTTTGATTTTGGCATTGGTCATCTGCCTTTATTGGTGAGTCATAATTCTGGACCAATATTGATTACCAGTGTTTGATGGGCTAATGGGTGATCCTCTTATAACATTATAATTGTTTGATTATGTTGCTTCTTGGTCTTCCTTTTTGGTGGTCCTTCTTTCTTTGAATGGTGGCTGCCCTACACTGTGGATATACAGTAAAATCCACTTAATTTATGGAAGTAGTATGTCCATATAGTACAGTATGTGTACCAATATATGATATAAATATATATATATATATATATATATATATATATATATATATATATATATATATTCCAGTCTTTTTGCACATACAGTATGTTGCTAAATTAGATGGCTGTATTTTTTCATAAATCTCCTGAAGAAGCCAGTGAATGGTGAAACATGTTGAGAGTGGAAGTACCTACATGTATTAACCACATTTGTATATGAATAAAACTTTATATTTTACTTCTGTTATACTCTGTGGCACCTTAAAAATCCCTTGTTTATGTACTATTTTCATGTGAATTCTGCTTATGAGATGTAGAGCCTTTGATACCCAGGTTGACACCCAGGTGCTATCTATTTAACTGGTGTGACGGTGATCAGGGATACTGACTGGTGACAGTATGTAAAATTTTATAATTATTATTTTTATTACTTTTTTAATGATTTTTTCACATACTTTGACCAGATCAATACAGTGTTATCATAGTAACACTGTACTATACTGGGGAGGTAATCCGGATTTTTTTAACACATATTCGTTTTAACTCATATGACGTCCACCCAGAACGGCAAAGCCCTGCCCAGCTGTAATTTTACTATAGGCCAGGCGGGAAGCAGTTAAAAATGCAAAACGTTATTAACCCTTTCACTGCCAAGTCTGTACGCCGTACAAACCTACAGAAGTGTCCGCAGGTGGCCAAATCAGTACGGTGTATGGACCTCCTTTCTCCCTCTCCTATATGCTTATGGTCACTTCAATGACCATAAGCTTATATCAGAATTGTTCAGCAGACTCTGCTGAACAATTCTATAACTCTGATCAGTGGATTACAACACAGTGATCATAGTTATTAACCCCTAATGTGACCCCCCCTCTACACCCATGCTGCCCCTTCCCTGTCCCCTGCCTCTCCACCCCCGCCGCACCCTTCCATCTAAAACTGCCCCCACTCTCCTCTCCTATCCCTTTCACCCCCAGCCCTAATTACCCCCTCCACCGCCAGTCCATTTCAATCGGATGCCATCCGATCTGCTACAGATCTGTCTGTATTTAGCAGACTGGATCAGATGCAGGCGGGTGTAAACGGACACATGTCCATTTACATCAGTCTCTCCATAGAGAACAATGGGTGGTCCGATTTGGCCTGCCTGAAAAATGGACTGGCAGAACCAATCGGTGTGCTCATGTTAAAGGGGCCTAAGGTCTTCTTCACTCAGGGCATACACAGCATACCTTTACAGGGATGCACAGGTGTTCCGTGCATCTCTGTGCAGGCAGTCCCATTGATGTAATTTGAGATGTAGCAACTGCATGAACAGAGCCGTTGCTCCCAATTTCACATCCATGTAGGTCCATGATACTTTTTTGTTGCCAAAAAGTATGGTACTTTAAGACCCTGCATTGACTATCGAGGCTTACATGCAGTGACAGATTGAAAGCTTTCCAATTTTTCTAAGTTGGATCTCAGGGGTGCATACAATCTGATCCGAATACGGGAGGGTGATGAATGGAAAACTGTGTTTAACACTAGAGATAGGCATTACGAATACTTAGTTATGCCCTTTGATTTGTGTAATGCCCCAGCTGTGTTCCAAAACTTTGGTAACAAAATCTTCTGGGATCTGGTTCATCAGTTTGTTGTCATCTATCTGGATGACATTCTCATCTTTTAGAAAAATCTGTTTTGTTCACAGAAACCATTTCCAGATTGTACTTCAGTGCCTTCGAAAATAATCTGTACGCCAAGCTGAAAATTTTTGGGATGCTTTGTTTCTAGCTTCAGTCTTCGTATGGATTCTGGAAAGATCTCGGCCTGTACCAACTGGCCTCTTGCTGTCGGCCTCAAGGCCACACAGCGCTTTCTTGGGTTCACTAATTATTACAGGTAGTTCATTAGGAATTACTCTTACATTGCTGCACCTATTATCACTTTGACCAAGAAGGGTGCGAATGCCAAGGAGTGGCCCCCTGAAGCTGTCTGTGAGTTTCATGATTGGAAACAGGCCTTTGTTTCTGGACATTTATTGAGGCGACCTGACCCTGGGGATCCATTTTTTATTGAATTGGACGCTTCCTCGACCTGGGTGGCAGCTGTGCTACTTCAATCCTTTAAAGAAAAGTGTCAACCACATGCATTTTTCTCCCAAGAAAATTCTCAGCCAGAGAAAAATTAGGCTATTGGTGATCGGGAACTTCTTGCAATTAAATTGGCATTGGATGAGTGGCATCATCTCTTGGAGGGTTTCCCACATTCCATAACAATTTTTACTGACCTAAGGAATATGCAGTACTTACAGAATTCCAAACAATTGACAGGCCAGGTCTTTTCTTTTCCCATTTTAATTTTACCATTAAGTACAAACCTAGTTCCTGCAACAGTCGGGCTTATGCACTCTCTAGGTCTTTTGACATTCAGCATGAGGAGCCTATCCCTGAACTGGAGCCGATCATCCCTACCTTATGCATTCTTGCCCATTCTACCACCATGAAGTCAAATTCCTCCTGGTAAGACCTTCGTCCCCACTGAGCTAAGAGCTAAGATCCTTCATTGGGGACATTAATCCAAGGTGGCAGGTCATGCTGGGTTCCTCCGATCCTTCCTTCTCATCAGTCACCACTACTGGTGGCCTATTCTCTGTTCGCATGTCAAAGACTACATTAAGGCTTGTCATGTCTCTGCCCAGTCTAAATCCTCCATGCAAGCTCCTGCTGGTCTTCTCATGCCCTTGCCCATTCCTGAAGAGCCCTAGTCACACATAGCCATGGACTTTATCACCGATCTTCCACCATCTGAGAATAATACAGTGATTTGGGTGGTAAACGATCCCTTCTCAAAGATGACTAATTTTGTTCCTCTTCCTGGTCTCCCTCCTGCTCCTGCTTTGGTTCCTATTTTTGTTTGAGAGATCTTCCGCCTCCATGGGATTCCTTTCCATATTGTTTCTGAGAGGGGCGTTCACTTCACATCTCGTTTGGAGAGCTTTTTGCAAATCCCTCAATATTGTCTTAGATTTTTTAAGTCTGGCTGCAGCCATTCTAACTGTGGGCAACTGAAGCTGCTGCCTTTTCACTTCCTGGATTTTCACAGACACGTTTTACTATCCAAAGTTAAAAACAACAAGGGCAATACTGCACAAATTTGGACAGATCTCCTTTTACAAGGTCAATACATCTAAATGCTACGCTCTGACACTTAACATCCCAAATGATGAAAAAACTAGATTGAAAACTATATTCCCGTGCAACTGGGACCCCCCTGCTATCACGTACTTGGGTGTGCAGCTAACCTCGTCATCCGCCAAAATCTACCCGACTAACTACCCCCCGATACTGAACAAGGTAGAAGCGGGACTTAATCAAATCGGCACCCTACATCTCACATTGCTGGGGAGGATAGCTGCATATCAAATGCGAGTGATGCCTAAACTCCTTTACGTCTTCAGGACATTACCCATCCTGGTTCCCCAAAAGTTCTTTACGCAACTAGAGACATCTCTGAAAAGGTTTATATGGGAGAGAAAAAAAAACATGGGTTGCATTAGCACAGCTTTACAAACCTAAACACCTTGGAGGGGTGGGACTACTGAACGCTCAACTATACTACAGGGCTGCAATTTTAGACCAGATGTGATATTGGTTCTCCTGCCAAACAGACAACCGATGGTCAGACATTGAAAGCACAGTTACACCTGGACATAATCTTCCAGCATTAGCTTTTGCTGCCAGCATTAATCATAGACCTATAGCCCCAGCATACCCAACTATACAAGCATCCATCGATGCTTGGTCCTCCCTAACCAATACCCGCTTCACTGATGCCCCCACTCACAAATTAAAACTTCCACTAGCAACCTATGCATATCTAATACCTAATTTCTCAGTCCAATTTTGGAGAAAGATGGGAATGCACTTCACCATCCCAGCTTTAAATGAACAGAGTGCAATAGATAGTTACAGAGTCTTCCAGATACGTCATTATTTGCGTAATGTCCCAATTAAATCCATAGAAATTCCGCAGATGTTGTGGGAATTTCTTCTGAGCAGATCCCCAAAAAAACTCAAAGGTATATCCCTCTTTTACAAGTACGCTTCCCCGCTATATGTCCAAACTAAGCTCCCCTGCATGCATAAATGGGAACAAGAACTTCAGAAAGAATTTCCTTTACACCAGTGGCACAAGGCAATACATTATAATAGTAAATCCTCAGCATGCGTGGACCACTGGGATAATGCTCAAAAACTTCTACACAGATGGTACCTTACCCCTGCCCGCCTTCACAAAATGAGCTCTGATACTTCACCTTTATGTTGGAGAAATAGCCAATCCAAAGGTAGTCTAATCCATATCTTCTGGAGCTGTGATGTCCTACACACATTCTGGTTAAAAGTACAATCACTCATTCGGAACATCACCGGAATAGATTATACTTTTAACGCTGCATTTACATTATTGAGCCTTGGTATAGAGAATTTCCCTCCACTAATGAGAAAAGTGGTCACTCACGTCATGTTCGCAGCGCGAATATCGATTGAAAAAGAATGGCGCTCCCAAGTACCTCCCAGTATCTCAGAAGTCATAGCTAGAGTAAACTCACAATATACTATGGAAAAGATGCTTGCTTATACAGAAAGACGTTCCCTAACCTTCCATAGACACTGGGAAATATGGAAAACGTCCAAACATGCCTCCTCAAACATCTGATATGATATGATATGATGATATGACACAAACTGAATAATCTCCATCAATGTCTAGTGGTATGAACTAATAGTAAGGTATGATTAGAAATGCTTGTCCAAATACTTCTACTCGCACAGTTTAGATTTATCTTTGTTTAAATATTGGTTTCTGCCAAAGCGCTTTAGATCTTACTGTTTGGATTAGCTCCTTGGACCCTCATTAAAGTCCAGGACGAGCTACACAGCACTGTCCATGCAGATAGCCTGTTCACAGTGTGAACCCTAAAGGGGTGACAGGCCTATCCTTCTAGTGAGGCCTATGCCTATCTTTGCATGTGTAGTTCCATAAATAACTTGCATTTTATATTCTTCACTCTAGGATCTATCCTAGTTACTCACCTTGTATGACTGTACTGTAAAATGTGCATAAATTCTGTATACATTGTGAAAAAAACAAAAAAAAATCTATTGTTTAAAAAAAAAACAACAAGGGCAAAAGATTTAAAAGATGGAAAGATGAAAAAATGACTGTACAACCTTTTACAATAAAACTGACATTTCAAAATGTAATGGCATGTAAATTGCTAGCAAATTACAGCTTTCTCCGTGCTACTTCTGTTTGATGGTCTGTAACAGTGTTTAATTGAGGACCCCCATGCACAAAAAATGGCATGGGGTTCATCCTAAAAAATACATACCAGACCCTTATCCTTAAAAGGGTCTGGTATTATTTGTGAAGGGTTACCCCATGCAAAAATAACCCTCCTGGCAAAGAACCTCATCTCCATGTTGATGAGCAAAGAGCCTCTTCCTCACAACCCTTGCCCATTGTTTGTGGGGGTTTGCAGGCAGGGGGCTGATAGGAATTTTGAAGCCCCCTTTAACAGCGCAGTAAATAATGACACCACACTTTTTGACAAGTCCTTTGAAAAATTAAGAACCCAAAGAAATAAAAACCCATGATGCACAACCATTGCCTATTATGTTGTCCAGTGATGCAGATAGATAGACTGATGCTAACCATAAGAAAAGTCTGATTGGGGTCTCACGGTTGAGGCCATTGACTAAATAGTGTGGTAAGAGGTACAGCGCTAAGTGATGAAATAAAATCCTAATTAAAGGAAATCATACATTGATAAACCTAGTAGATGTATAATAATACAATAATGTGTATACCAAAAAATACCATTGAAATGTACCAAATGGTTAAAAACTCAGTGACTGCAAAATATGAATAGAAAACACCAACATCACATATAACTGAAATGCGGCTGGCATATAGCAAAAAATAACAGTCATATAAAGTGATTCTCAACTGTGAAAAAGGAATTATGAGTGAGAAAAGAAACAGTCCCAATACAGCAGATAAAATTGATATTAATGAGCTGACGGATAAATCCTGGATGTGAGTGGTTAATCTCAAAACAGTCCTTATAGGATTATTCCAAAGTGGTGCAAGAAAAGAAAACTTGTGACAAGAGAATCTTCATCCACCAATGAGGCACCCAAGAGATAGTATTGTAGTCTCCTTACCCTATCAATATGACCGCTATTACGGCAGTCACTCCAGGCACAGGGGTTTAAGGTCTCCTTATAGACCCACTGTTGATGGCTGGGTAAAAGAGGTATACACAATATCTGGTGTCTCAGGAAGATATAAACGAAAAAAAGCTCCATAGCGTAATACTGTATACAAATGTTTTAATTTTCCAAAAAAGTATTGCACTTACAATTGACTAAATAGGTCCTCAGCCATATCTGGCCAATATCATTGTCCATATACAGTATACAGCCATGCAGTCATATTTGGTCAATGATTCAGACTATTCCTGCCCCTTTGTTTACATGGAAGAGGGTTCCACTGTGGCACCCGCAACTTCCTTATCAACCACTGACAGGAAGCTGGCTAAAAGCCCAATGTTCAGATAAACACCTGAATAGTCAAAGTTCAGTCTGACCTTGTGTTTGGACTGAACCTTGAATGCATCCCTAGTTTACAAATACATGTATATTTTATCCTAACATCAAAGACCATAAGATTTCTGTAGAACCTAAGAGCACATTGGGTAGTAAGCTCCCTAATGATCATTGTTTGTATTGTAGACTACATAATGAAAGTGGCTCCATATAGCCTATATGTTTCCTTCATTTCCTCTCCTTTTTTTTCCACTCTGCGTTTTCACAGACCTAATTTCTTTGTTTTCTTTCCACAATTATTAACTGTATAAATTTCCTATATCAATATGCCAATGCAACATATTCCCTAAATGGTTTTAAGAATGTGAAACACATCTTATAGTTTTTTGACAGCATTTAAATACAACACCTTTGCATGTTTTTATTTCTTTATATAAGCTGTGAGGGGGTTAGCTTGGCAGCGGGTGTGTGTGACCCCCGGGATGGGCTCCCCACACAAAAACAGGCCCAGCAAACGGAGGTTGTGGTTTTCAAAATCAAAAAAAAGGTGCGGTTTATTTTCTATTTACAGTGACAAAACACAGCAAAGCCAAAAGAAACATAAACAAATTAAATCCTGGTCAACTTGACCTCTGACTAAACATACAGGTTTCCTAACTAACAACTGGGATCAGCCTAGTGCTGTCCTAGTCCCTAAGTCCCTGGTTTTAAATGTCCAAGCAAATAGCCACACAGGCTTTGTCTCACCGGACAAGGGTTCACTCTCTCCAGGAAGTCCACACAGGTCTGCTTCCAGGCATGAGCTAACATCTAATGAAGCTGGGAGTTCTTATAGAGGCCTAAATGAGCTGACAAGCTTCAGCTGGCCTCATCAACTCCCTGTCTGTACGACGCCCAGCCCTCTCCCTAGAGGTATGAGTCATCCATGAGCCCACTAGCCTTATACAACTCTCCACCTAGTTGTATAAGTCGGCGTAAAGCCTGAATCTGGGCGAAATATATCTACCCCCTGGATGCAACCAGGTGACTTTACCTTCCTGCTGTCACATACCCCCCCCTCTTGTTTTAACCTCGGGGTTGGAACACCAGCAATCAGGCATTCATGTACTCGAGACAAAGCATCCACATTCCCCATTTGAACGCCAGGGCGATGTTTTACTGTGAAGTTGAATTCCTGGAGGGCCAGGAACCACCTATTCACTCTTCTATTTGTTTCCTTGTTTTGAGCCATCCACTTTAACGGAGCGTGATCCGTAACCATGTCAAAGTGCCTACCTAGCAGGTAGTACCGAAGGGAATCTAGAGCCACTTCACCGCTAAACACTCCTTTTCAACGGTGGCGTAATTTACCTCATGGGACTTCAACTTCCTGCTGAGGTAAATGACTGGGTGCTCTTCCCCGTTCCAGACCTGGGACAATACTGCTCCTAACCCCACATCTGACGCATCACTTTGTACGACAAAGTCTTTAGAGAAGTCGGGTGAGTACAACACTGGCTGGCTACATAAGGCTTGTTTCAAGAATTGGAATGCTGCCTCAGCCTCGGGGGTCCATTTAATCATGACCGACCCTTTCCCCTTCGTTAGGTTGGTTAGGGGCACAGCCTTAGAGGCAAAGTGGGGAATGAATCGCCGATAATACCCAGCGATTCCCAGAAAGGCTCGTACCTGCTTCTTGCTGTTGGGACGTGGCCAACTCTGGATGGCCTCGACTTTGTTGAGTTGGGGTTTTATTACTCCCCTCCCAATGGTGTACCCAAGATATTTGGCCTCCTCCTGCCCAATGGTACACTTCTTGGGGTTAGCCGTAAACCCCGCTTCCCGAACAGAGTCCAGGACTGCTTGCACTTTTGGCAGATGTGAGGCCCAATCTGTGCTATGGACAATTACGTCATCCAGGTAAGCCGCAGCATACTTCCGATGGGGCCTCAGCATCTGGTCCATTTTCCGCTGGAATGTGGCCGGCGCATTCTGTAACCCGAACGGCATTCTTTTATATTGGAACGCCCCGTCTGGGGTTACAAATGAGGTTTTCTCTTTGGCCAATTTGGCCAGGGGGATTTGCCAATACCCTTTTGTGAGGTCAAGAGTCGTCATGTATCGGGCTGTTCCCAGCCGGTCGATCAACTCATCTATACGTGGCATGGGGTAGGTGTCAAATTTTGTAACTTTGTTCAACTGACGAAAATCGTTACAAAATCGCCAGCTCCCATCCGGTTTAGGCACCAACACAATGGGACTAGACCAATCACTTTGGGACTCCTCTATCACCCCTAAGTTCAGCATTTTCTGTACTTCCTCCCGTATTGCCTCCCGTCGGGCCTCTGGGATCCGATAGGGTTTTAACTTCACCCTTTCACCGGGCGGGGTAATGATGTCATGCTCTACCCCAGATGTTTGTCCCGGCAGCTCAGAGAATACCTCCTTGTTGCGAAGCACAAACTCCTTAACCTCCTGTTGTTGGGGTTGTGACAAGGTGGCTGCTATTCCAACCTCAGGAATCACGCAACCAGTTTGAGCTGGTGACCAAGTGTCTGCGACTAGGGACTCTCTATCCCTCCAGGCTTTCAACAGATTAACGTGATAGATCTGTTCGGGCTTTCGCCTTCCTGGTTGTCTGACCTTGTAATTCACTTCGCTCACTTTTTCCATTATCTCGTAGGGGCCTTGCCATTTGGCAAGGAATTTACTTTCAACCGTAGGGACAAGTACCAGTATCCTATCCCCCGGGGAAAAGGTACGGGTCTTGGCTCCACGGTTGTACACTCTCTGCTGTGCTAACTGCGCTTGGGCCAAATGTTCCTTCACGATGGGCATTACCTGTGCAATTCATTCTTGCATCAGGGCGACATGCTCAATCACACTCCTGTGGGGAGAACTCTCACTTTCCCAAGTTTCCTTGGCAATATCCAACAGCCCTCTTGGGTGTCTCCCATACAGTAACTCAAAGGGGGAGAATCCCGTAGAGGATTGGGGCACCTCCCTAATAGCAAACATCAGATAAGGAAGTAGACAGTCCCAATCCTTTCCATCTCTATCCACCACTTTCTTCAACATTTGCTTTAGGGTTTTGTTGAATCTTTCAACCAGCCCATCGGTTTGGGGGTGATACACAGATGTACGTAATTGCGTCACTTTGAACAATTTACACAGCTCCTTCATAACCCGGGACATAAAGGGTGTACCTTGGTCCGTAAGCAGTTCTCTACAAATACCCACCCGGCTAAACACAAGAGATAGCTCTTTGGCTATGGTTTTGGCCAAGGTATTTCGGAGAGGGATCGCTTCTGGATAACGGGTGGCATAGTCCATTATAACTAATATGTACTGGTGCCCCCTAGCGGACTTGATTATAGGACCTACCAAATCCATGGCGATCCTCTCAAACGGGACCTCAATGATGGGTAGAGGGACCAGCGGGCTACGGAAATGTGGCATCGGGGCCGACCTCTGACACACAGGGCAGGAGGAACAATAATTTTCTATGTCCTTTATCACCCCCGGCCAATAGAATCTCTGTAATACCCTCTCTCGGGTTTTCTCTGTCCCCAGATGACCTCCAAGAATGTGCCCATGGGCCAACACCAACTTCCTGTAAGGTTTGGGCACCACAAGCTGCTCAACGGTTTCTTCTGCCCTTTTTGCCACCCGATACAGTAGGTCCTTCTCTACGCTGAAGTATGGGTAAGTGCAGGTATTATCTGGGTTCACTAACTCGCCATCTATTTTCACTACGTTTTCCCGTGCCTTTATTAGGGCGGGGTCTTTCAACTGTTCTGTGGCAAAGTTTTCCCTGTGAACCTCAAGATCAGAAAACTCCACAGACGGTAGGTTTTCGTCTGAGGAGGTGGGCTCCTCTCCAGTTTCTTGAGTCTCCCCTGCCAATACTGATAAGGGAAATTCCGGAGAGTCCTCACCACTCTCAGGGGAGTTCTGGCTATCCCATTCCTGGTACATAGGGGCACCAGTGGGGGGCTCAGGATCATCCCACAGTTCCCAGAACTTCGGAAAATCCCTTCCCACAATGGCGTC
This sequence comes from Rana muscosa, assembly GCA_029206835.1. Lineage (NCBI taxonomy): Eukaryota > Metazoa > Chordata > Amphibia > Anura > Ranidae > Rana > Rana muscosa. Next base: position 249,090,924 of record CM055117.1, on the reverse strand, counting down.
ATGCGGTAACTGAGATACTAAGCCCACTGGATGAGAGAGGGTACCTTTGGGGGTCTCGAAACACACTGTAGTCACTGGATACTCTCGGGTGTCCCCATGCACACAAATAACAGCTACCTTGCTATTCCCAGAGACCTCTGTTTTAACTAACTCAGCCTTTATCAGGGTCACAAGGCTACCTGAATCCAGCAATACCACAACATTTCTACCATTAACACACATTTTGCATAAATGTTTCTCAGTTCCTCGAATGGCAGTGCATGCGACTGTCGCACACAGCGACTGACGTCTGCCCATCAGAAAGTCACACTGCATGGGTTCCTCCACAACCGGGCAATTGGCTGCAATATGTCCCGCTTGCCGGCAGCGGTAGCAAACGATCCTTCTTGCCGCCTCTTGAGCCGCTGATTTCCCAGGCTGTTCTCGCCAAACTTGGGGTAGAGCTCCCACCCTCTCACTCTCTCCACCCTCACCCCGTGGAATCCTCTTATCCGCCCCTGGGGATGGTCTGGTCTTAGGGTGGAAAGTCCGAGTGTCTCTGGAAGAGGCCGTCAGGTTCTCTGTAGCCAAGTATTTCTCCACACGATCCACAAGACCATCGGCCGTCTCTGGGTCTCCATGGCTTACCCACTTTTGGATGGCAGTAGGAAGAGCTCTCAAAAACCGATCCATTACAACACGTTCCACAATCTTTGGTGCGGACAAAGTCTCTGGCTGTAGCCACTTTCTGCTCAGGTGAATGAGATCATACATTTGAGACCTGGGGGGTTTTCCAAGCTGGAAAGTCCAGTTATGCACACGCTGAGCCCGGACAGCCTGGGTGACACCCAGCCTTGCCAATATTTCAGCTTTTAGCATCACATAGTCTTTTGCTTGGTCAGGCTCTAGGTCATAGTAAGCCTTCTGCGATTCACCAGTTAACAGAGGAGCCACCAGTCCAGCCCACTGCTCCTCAGGCCACTTTTCTCTTTCAGCAGTCCTTTCAAATGTGGTCAAAAATACCTCTGGATCATCCTCTCCAGTCATTTTTGTCAATAAACGACTCACCCCAAAGGACGCGGTATTAGTGGGACGGCTTTCCTCACTGGTCTGCGGACGTTGCTGCATTACTGCTTCCATTTGTTGTAGTCTCTGCTCTTGCTTCTGTAACAGGTCTATGAAGCGGGCCTCAGATTGCTGCTGGGCTTGTTGCTGAGCTTCCAGACTCTGTTGGTGAGCTTGCTGCTGGGCTGCAAGGCTCTGTTGATGAGCTGCAAGGCTCTTTTGCAAACCTGCATTTGTCTGCTGTTGATTGGCATTTGCTAGAGCCAGCTGCTTCAGTATCTCCTCCATGCTGGCTTAAAAAAAAACTGCCCGCGTTCTCCACCAACTGTGAGGGGGTTAGCTTGGCAGCGGGTGTGTGTGACCCCCGGGATGGGCTCCCCACACAAAAACAGGCCCAGCAAACGGAGGTTGTGGTTTTCAAAATCAAAAAAAAGGTGCGGTTTATTTTCTATTTACAGTGACAAAACACAGCAAAGCCAAAAGAAACATAAACAAATTAAATCCTGGTCAACTTGACCTCTGACTAAACATACAGGTTTCCTAACTAACAACTGGGATCAGCCTAGTGCTGTCCTAGTCCCTAAGTCCCTGGTTTTAAATGTCCAAGCAAATAGCCACACAGGCTTTGTCTCACCGGACAAGGGTTCACTCTCTCCAGGAAGTCCACACAGGTCTGCTTCCAGGCATGAGCTAACATCTAATGAAGCTGGGAGTTCTTATAGAGGCCTAAATGAGCTGACAAGCTTCAGCTGGCCTCATCAACTCCCTGTCTGTACGACGCCCAGCCCTCTCCCTAGAGGTATGAGTCATCCATGAGCCCACTAGCCTTATACAACTCTCCACCTAGTTGTATAAGTCGGCGTAAAGCCTGAATCTGGGCGAAATATATCTACCCCCCTGGATGCAACCAGGTGACTTTACCTTCCTGCTGTCACAAAGCGTAATAAAACTGTAAGAGAGAAAATAACATCATAAAATCTTACAACAGCAACATTTCTAAGCATTGAAACAAAGTTTATAAACATAATCTTTTGGGACATATTTGTGATTACATAAAACTGGTAATCAGTATGCAGGCTTATCAAGCTTACATTGTGACCCACACTGTTCCACTCTTGAAAACCTTCAAAAATTTCCTTACTTTTCCAATCTCTCCTCACTTGAAAAACAAATCTGTCTGATTTAAAGATGCCATTTAGGGAGTTTAAACATTTTAGATTTTTTGATTTAAAAAAATTATTTGGCAAGATATTACTAAATCCCAGTGTGGTGATATGTAGGAGGCATCTTTTCACCATTTGATGTGTCTTGTGTCTATGATAAGCATGAGGGGTCATAGAAATCACACCTTTTCCTGCTGGCAGGATTGATGGCTTATTTGAAGCGATTCCAAATATGAAAAGCCTTCTTGAAGAGTGAGCATTTTTTTCTAATGTCAAATGAATATATATTAAAAAGTCAAGCTTATAATTATATGGAAATGTTTCTTTTATTTTTGTAATGATTTCTTTACATGTGTTTGTTCTTATTTCTGAATCAGATAATTTTGCTATAATGTCATGTTTATTTTCTGTCCTTGCATTGCAGTGCATTTGGCTTTGCAGGGCATCGAAAAAAGGGATTTTTATAACAGCTTACCTGTAAAATCCTTTTCTTGGAGTACATCACGGGACACAGAGCGACTTAGTCATTACTAATGGGTTATATAGATTACCTTCAGGTGTTGGCACTGGCCAATTCCAAACCGGAAGTACCCTCCCCTATATAAGCCCCTCCCACCCGGGAGCACCTCAGTTTTGTAGCCAAGCAATAAGTGTCCCAAAAAGAGGGGTGGGAGCTCTGTGTCCCGTGATGTACTCCAAGAAAAGGATTTTACAGGTAAGCTGTTATAAAAATCCCTTTTTCTTTTTCGTACATCACGGGACACAGAGCGACTTAGTCATTACTAATGGGACGTCCCAAAGCAATGCCAAATGAGGGGAGGGATACATAAGCTGGGCGCCATCAGGCATGAGGCTCTTTTGCGGCCTGCAACACACTGCGCCCAAAGGCGACATCCTCCTGACTTGTGACGTCTACCTGGTAGAATCTAGTAAACGTGTGTACTAAGGACCATGTTGTGGCCTTACAGTACTTGAGCCAGGGAGGCTTGGTGATGCACTGCCCATGAAGTTCCAACTGCTCTTGTGGAGTGCGCCCTAACTTTGAACGGAGGCGGTCCCCTTTTCAAGCCATAGGCTTGTATTATGACCTGTCGAATCCACTTGGCTAAAGTAGATTTTTGATGCTGCCTGACCCTTTCTGGGGCCTTCCGGCAGAACAAACAAAGTATCCGTTCTACGAATCTGAGCAGTGGCTTTAAGATAAGCTTTAACTGCTCTTACTACATCCAAAGAATGCAAAAACTTTTCCTCTACCGAACTAGGTTTGGGGAAAAAGGAAGGAAGAACCACATCTTGGTTCAAATGGAACCTCGATACCACCTTAGGAAGAAGGCTGGATGAGGACGTAATACTACTCTGTCCTTATGGACAACCAGATATGGCTCTTTACAGGACAAGGCGGCTAATTCCGATACTCTTTTAGCCGAACAAATGGCTACAAAGAAAATCAATTTCCTGGTGAAAAGAACCAAGGAAATGTGCCGCAATGGTTCAAATGGTTGTTTCTGTAGAACCGACAGAACCAGGTTTAAGTCCCATGGACATATGGGAATACTAACCGGAGGGCTAATACGCATCACTCCTTGTATGAAAGCTTTGATTAATGAATGCAAAGCCAAGGGCCTTTGAAAAAAAAATATTGACAAGGCCGTCTGACCCTTGATAGTACTCAAGGCAAGCTTCCTATGTACAGCCCACTGTAGGAAGTCCAGAATCCTACCTATTACGTACTTACGTGGATGCCATTTCCTGGCCTCACCCCACGTGATGTACGCCTTCTAGATCCTATAATAGATCTGCCTGGATACCGGCTTCCTGGCATTGATCATGGTAGATACCACAGGATTAGAGAGCCCTCTCTTTTTTAGAATGTAGGCTTCTATAGCCAGGCCGTCAACCTAGGGCTGGTAAGGAAGGGTAGTATATCGGTCCTTGCGAAAGCAGGTCCGGACGATGTGGGAGGGTCCAAGGACTTCCCACTGACATTTTTACAAACTCCGCGTACCATGCCCTTCGGGGCCACGCTGGAGCCACCAGAATCACTGGTTTCTTTTCTACCCTGATTCTGCGGATTAATCGCGGTGGGAATGCATATATCAGCTTGAACTGATCCCAAGGGAACACTAGGGCATCCGAACCGCAAGCTAGGGGATCCTTTGTGCGAGACACAAATCTGTCCACCTTTGCGTTGAATCTGGATGCTAGCAGATCTACATCCGGTGTTCCCCACCGCTGGCATATTGCCTGGAAAACCTCGGGGTGAAGAGACCATTCCCCCGGGCATAATTGCTGGCGACTTAAAAAAAAAGTCCGCTCTCCAATTTTTCACTCCTGGGATGAAAACCGCGGATATGGCTGTGACATACCTTTCTGCCCATTCCAGGATGCATTTCGCTTCCCTCTGGGCTGCACGACTCCTGGTGCCACCCTGGAGATTGATATATGCCACTGCTGTGGCATTGTCTGATTGAATTCTGACAGGTGACCCTTGGAGTTTGGATGTCCATACTACTAGGGCATACCGGGCTGCTCGTATCTCTAAGAGATTGGTGGGCAGGGCCTTCTCTGCTTCTGACCACTTGCCCTGGAGAGACCATTGCTCCAGTACTGCTCCCCAGCCTATGAGGCTGGCAACTGTAGTGACCACCTTCCAAGAAACCGGACTGAAGGGGACAGGGACATTGGTAAGTCTAAAGCCTGAACTTTTTTGTTCCAGGCTGACAGTATGGCCCTCTGCAAGTTCCTTGAATGGAATTGACCGTAGGGTACCGCTTCGAATGAAGCCACCATTTTTCCCAGCAGCCTTATACACAGGCGTATGGATGGTTTTTCTTTTTTGTACCCACTAAGTGGGTCAAATCTTTCAAAGACGACACCTTCTCTGGAGGTAAGAAAATCTTTCTCTGATTTGAATCCAGTCTTAGCCCCCAAGTATTCCAGGCTTTTGACTGGTTTTAGGGCTGACTTGTCTCGGTTGATAATGCAACCGTGAGATTCCAGATACTTGATTATCTTGTGAACGACCACTTCTAGTTTTTTCCACTGAGTGGTCTATCAGCAACAAGTCGTCTAGATATGCCATTATCGTTACACCTTGTGTCCCTAGTTTGGCCAATCGTAGGGCCAGAATTTTTGTGAACACTCGTGGTGCCGTGGCCAGACCGAAAGGTAAGGCTCTGAACTGAAAATGGCGCCCTTCTACTGCAAGGCGTAGAAATTTCTGGTGGGCCGGACAGATGGGAATATGCAAAATAAGCATCCCTTATGTCGATCGAGGCTAACCATTCCTGCCCTTGTAGGGCGGTGGCCACCGATCGGATCGACTCCATCCGAAAAAAGTCCTGATATGTAGGAACTTGTTTAGCCCTTTTATATTCAATATGGGCCTCATGTCCCCATTTGGTTTGGGGACTGTGACAAGGTTCGAGTAAAACCCGAACCCGTTTTCTTTCAAGGGAACCTTCATGATTACCCTTGGGGCAATAGTTGCTCTAGTGCCAGAAGGAGGGATCCACTCTTCTGGGGATCGCTTGGCACGTTTGACCTTATAAAATGGGCAGGAGGAATGTCTTTTAACTCCAGCCTGTATCCCAGACTTACTGCGGGGATCACCCATCTCTGATGGTGTCCCGCCAGGTCTCTGTGAACAACTGAAGTCTTCCCCTCACCCGACTGAGTGGGGGCAACCCTTCATGACTTAGGGGGAGGTCTTGTACCTCTCTTGATCCAGGGTTTCTTGATACCCTGTGATTGTCCCTGATTTCTGCCCCCTGGATTTGACCGCGGAGGCCGTCGGAACTGTTTCACAGCCGATGTGCCAGGGACTGGAGAAGTAGGCCTCCTAAAAGAAGGACTCCTACCCTTGTTCTTAACCGGTAAGAGTGAACTTTTACCGGCAGAAATTTTCTGGATATATTTGTCCAGATCTTCTCCAAATAAGCGTTCTCCATGAAATGGGAAGCTAACCAGCAGTTTTTTACAAGGAGCTTCAGCAGACCAGTTTTTGAGCCACAGAAGCCTACGCATATGTACTATAGACAGCGTAAAGCGGGAGGCCTGTTGGATTGTATCCTTTATGGCGTCCACCGCAAAACACAAGGCTCTAGGCAGGTCAGCTAGGGCCAGAGCCTGCTGATCTGGTAAGTCCCTTAAGACTTGTTTCAACTGATCTTTCACTGCTTGGCAGACTCCAATCGCTGCTACCGCAGGTTGTGTCACCATGCTTGCTGTAGAGAAAGCAGATTTTAGTAAAGACTCCAATTTTTTATCTATTGGGTCTTTGACATTGGAACATTATCTACTGGACATGTCAGTGATTTGTTAACAGAAGAGATGGCTGCGTCCACTGTAGGGACCCTCCATTTTTTTATGAACTTATCCTCCATGGGATAGATCACCGGAAATCTCTTGGGGGGAGCAAATATTTTATCAGGATGCTCCCAATCCTGGTAAATAAGCCCTTCTAATAAAGGGTGGATTGGGAAGGAACAGACAGCCTGGGGAGCTTTTAGCGACCCCAGCGAGGAAACCGTAGTGGATGGTGGTTCCGCCAGAGGCATTTTAAATGCTGATCGGACCATATTAGTCAGAGACTGAACCCATAATCTTTCAGCCTGAGATGCTGAGAAAGGTTCTTCCACTGTTGATTCCTCCATAACTGAATCAACCTCATCCTGATCCCCTTCAGGTAGGTCGATCTCTGTGTGGGGCTGTTCCTTCACTAACAGGCACTCTGAAGGAGGAGACGGAGATCGGACGCGCTTTTCCTGAGACAGGGAAGCAGCGATCAATGCTGTTAATCTCTCTTCCAATCCTCCCAGAGTTGAGGATAAAACCTCCTCTGTTATATATACAGGAGCAGGTGGACTGGGGACAGCCGCAGCACCAGGCATTCCTGCGGGGTTTCTACAGCTACTGACCTCTGAATTCTCAGGGGAGATTGGTGCAGTACAAGCATGCCCAATATCCTCAGAGCCCGATGGAGACCCCTTTGGCTTCCTGGAAGATCTATTTCCGGAGCGTCTGGACGACATATCCTTTAAGCACAAAGCTGAGGTATTCCCGTCGTCATACACCAATTTTGCTGGTAATAATCTAACACAGGTGCTGCTATATACCAGCTGGTGTCCACTAAAGTGCCTTTCTATGGGGATGCCTGCATCAACCGCCTCTGTGTGCCACTGTTTGTTGCTAGCTCTGTTTGCATCCAGCTGACACTTGTACTGTGTCTTTTAACTATGCTGGGACGCCCGCACATGCGCAGAAGCGCCGCGGCGCGCATCGAGCGTCATCCACCCGCCCCGCCCCTTTTTTTCATAGGAGGCGCGTGCACGCGCCCGCGCGCGCGCCCATGCGCCAATGGCGCCCTTTTCGAAAACCAACAGAGGACTAGGAGCCAGGGCCCTTTTTGCCGGAGGGCCTGTGCGGTGGATGAACGCAGCAACAGGGCAGAGGAAGTGGATTCCCTCAGAGAAACTTACCAGCTGCCTGGATCTTTTGAGTTGAGAAAACCAAAGATCCACATTTACAAGAAAAATGGACTACAGCGGCCTCTAGTGGTTTAACACAGGTACCGCGGTCCCTGTTTGTTTTTTTTTTTCTTGACTACTATTAAAATTTTACATTTTCAGTAGTTATAGGCAAACACAGATATTTAGCGGGAATACCGTTAGGTAACAGACAGAAAGACAAATTAGGCTTGGGGGTCCCCCAATAGAACCAAGTTCCTGAGGGCCCCCACTTACCTGATCCCCGCCGCAGGACTTTGTTTGGTCCACAAAAGTCCAAACTTCACCTATCACGGCAGGCATTGTAATTAAACCTTCAGGGACCGGGTTCCCAAGGATTCCACTCCCCTGGACCTGTATAGCACCCTGCACAGACAGCGTCTTGGTCGTGGGTATGACCAGAGCTCTGGATCCCAGGGTCCAGCCCTCCTAAGAGAAGCATTACAGGCAAAACCTTGCTCTTCTGCTGCAAGGCCCGGGTACCGACCGTTTAGCTATGAAGCTTTTTTGGTGGGATCCGGAACAGCTTACTAAGGCCCAAAAGAACCTGTACGCAAGCCCAGTGAAAACACATGTTACTCTTTGGCCAACACCTTAGACACTGGCAAAAAACTGAGGTGCTCCCGGGTGGGAGGGGCTTATATAGGGGAGGGTACTTCCGGTTTGGAATTGGCCAGTGCCAACACCTGAAGGTAATCTATATAACCCATTAGTAATGACTAAGTCGCTCTGTGTCCCGTGATGTACGAAAAAGAAATGAATTTTATGACAAGTCATACTTCCCTTTCTCAGCACTATAGCATCTTTCTGTTATTTTTGGAGAATACCTTTTTGGGAGAGATACACAGAAGGACCTGTTGCTTACCATTAATACCCAAATTAAGAGTGTTATTTTTTACATTTTATTAATCATGTTCAGTATCTTTTTAGGTGGTTCTAACCCTAAAAATTGTACATATTGTATTTTTGTACTTTCTTTTCAGCTCATGAGAAGTGACAAGGACACTGTAGTACTGGCAAGATCAACAGGTATTTCATGTGTACTTGCTGAAAATGTTGTTAGCGTAAAAAAAGAAACGAATGCAGCCAGGGTGCGGGGGGTGCGGTCCACACCAGGGTGACACCCACCAGAGGGGTGACACCATCCCGAGGGCAGCGAAAGACCTGGTTCCCTTTGACAGCTTCATTTTCAGCAGAAACACCTCTGGCGCCACGGCCGCGGCGCGCTAGCCTGGCCTGTGTGTGTGTTTTTTTTTTCCCCTCTTCCTCTCTCACTGTGCTCCTCACCCTGGCCCTGTCACTCTTCTCCCGTATGGGCGGCGCGGCTGCCGCTCACTCGCTGCACTGCATGCAGACACTCCCTGGACTCCCAGCTGCTGCCCTGGTGTACCAACAAGCGGGAGTGGCGTATTGCGATGGCAGAGCCGGGTGTCCTCTGCCGCCTGAGCTGGTGAGTTGTTGTGATAAGAGAGGGGGGGTGCTGGCATGGTGTCCGCCGCCCAGTTACAGGGAGGGATATTTTATGTTTGTGACTGGCGCCCTGTGCTCCTGTGATGACAGGGTGTTGGACACAGCTATAGTATATAATTTAGGTATTTAGGTGGGTTCTGCTATACAGTCCAAGTATAGTAGCTGGGCTGTCCTGAGTTGTCCACAGCCCAGTGACCCACACACCTAGAGCTGGTGCTTGACTATTTTGCGCCCTAGGCAAGACTAACACCCCCCAGCCCGATTGTGTGGGGGGGAGACAGGTTGTCATTAGTCTTGCAGGTGACTAAAACAGTATCAGAGAGCGGACTCACTGGGGCAGCAGCTACATCCAGAGACATGATGCCCGCCTCCTCCACTGTCCTCATGCCCGCCTTCTCTACCTCCCAGGCTGTTGTTGTGCCCGCCTCCCCAGCTGTCCTTGTGCCCACCTCCCCAGCTGTCCTTGTGCCCACCTCCCCAGCTGTCCTTGGGCCCGCCTCCCCAGCTGTCCCCGTGCCCACCTCCCCAGCTTTCCTTGTGCCCGCTTCCCCCGTGGTCCTCATGCTTGCCTCCTCCACCTCCCCACCTGTCCTCATGCCCACCTCCTCAGCTGTCCTCGTGCCCGCCTCCTCCACCTCCCCAGCTGTCCTCATGCCCACCTCCCCAGCTGTCCTCGTGCCGGCCTGCTCCACCTCCCCAGCTGTCCTCGTGCCCGCCTCCTCCACCTCCCCAGCTGTCCTTGTGCCTGCCTCCCCAGCTGTCCTTGTGCCCACCTCCCCAGCTGTCCTTGTGCCTGCCTCCCCAACTGTCCTCGTGCCCACCTCCCCAGCTTTCCTTGTGCCCGCTTCCTCCGTGGTCCTCATGCCTGCCTCCTCCACCTCCCCAGCTGTCCTCATGCTCACCTCCCCAGCTGTCCTCGTGCCCGCCTCCTCCACCTCCCCAGCTGTCCTCATACCAACCTCCCCAGCTGTCCTCATGCCGGCCTCCTCCACCTCCCCAGCTGACCTCATGCCCACCTCCCCAGCTGTCCTTGTGCCGGTCTCCTCCACCTCCCCAGCTGTCCTTGTGCTGGCCTCCTCCACCTCCCCAGCTGTCCTCATGCCCACCTCCCCAGCTGTCCTCATGCCCGCCTCCCCAGCTGTCCTCATGCCCACCTCCCCAGCTGTCCTCATGCCTGCCTCCTCCACCTCCCCAGCTGTCCTCGTGCCCGCCTCCTCCATGGTCCTCATGCCTGCCTCTTCCACCTCCCCAGCTGTCCTCATGCCCGCCTCCTCCATGGTCCTCATGCCCACCTCCTCCACCTCCCCAGCTATCCTTGTGTCTGCCTCCTCTGCTATCGCCCTCCTCGCAGGCTGAGCTGCTGCTGACCTCCTCTGCAGCTGCAGTGATGGATGTCCTTCACAGCTGCTGCTTTCTCTGGAGAGTTAGTCAGAGCCCCAGCCCTGTGTAGGGCCCATTATGTTCCCCAGCCAGGCTAATGAGGAAGTCAGTGGCCATAGCTGTGCCCCCTAGACAGCAGTGTGCCGTAGACAGCTGCCCAGCAGGAGCGCTGGCCCTGCCCACACCCACATCTTGCACCCATTAGATCCATCCAGCAGCATCTTGCCATCTTCCCTGGCTGCGGCCATCAGATACCGTCCACTGTCAAGCAAGAAACACACCTTGTCAGCAGCCTGGTCACAGCATCTTACCATCTTCCCTGCAGCGATCAGATCCCATACAGCAAGCAACACACAGTTTCAGCAAGTCGGTTCCAAAATCCAAATCAAATCATCAATACCAATGATGCCAATGTCTGCTCTCCCCAGGGACATATCCGATCCAGAGATCACCATAAAGGCATCACTACTGACAATATATGCAGTTTTGTATGGGGAAAAAAAAATATTGTTTTACCGCACCAGGTGACACCAACCCTAGTGACGCCACTTGCAGCCACCACACCTAAGGACTGGTAAGCTGCAATATATTAAATTTTTGTTATTGGGTTGTGATATGCTTTGAATAAAAATGAAAAAAAGGAGCTTCGGTCACTTGGGCAAAGTTCAAACGTCAGTAGTTATAAAAACTATGCCTGCTGACTTTTGATAAACAGACACTCACCTGTCCAAGGATCCAGGGCCATCCTTACCCAGGCCGGTTCATCCGGGTCTCAGGCATCAGCATTTTAACTGTGGGCAGCTGGCTGAGACTCCTTATGGCTTCACAGCAGGCTACCCATTGTGCGTGTGTGAGCTGCGCTTTGTGAATGGTCTCACAGCCTTGTGGGATGTGTCCCAGAAGGTTATAGGTGGACAGGGAGAGGAGAACTTCCAGTCGATCCGCCGCAGCGATTCGACCGGAAGTAGGAGCACGTACCTGTCAAAACAAGGTACCCACTTCCACCCCAAAAAATCTTCCAAATGTAGCAGAGGAGGGGGGAGGAAAAGAAGCAGGATTTCCTCTTTTGGGTGAATTTCCGCTTTAAATATTTAATTTACAACCAACAGTGAGAAGGTGGCAAGCAGCTAAAAGTTTTGTGAACATTAAACACTCTTTCTTACAGTTGGTGTGCGCAATGCAGACCTTTAAAGATTCAGAGTCCACTCTCTCTGCTGGAAGAGAAATAACGATTTAGTCAATCAGTCATTCATATACACACAATTGTTAAAATGAACGCAGCTAGGCTACAAATTTATATCACTTGCATAGATTGGGGAGAAAAATGTTGCCAAGATATCAAGATAATCACAAGGTTACAAATGCTACTTTTAAGCATCAATAAAAGCTTTATTGTTTAAAAAAAAAAAGATAATCACAAGGTTTTCTGGATGGGAGAGGAAGGCAAAAGCTTTTATCTTCCAGACACCTTCCCACAGCCTCGAGAAGATATTAACATTTTTGGAATTCAATTTGGTCCTGGCAATTACAGCCTTGCAATCTGGGTAAGCAGGCTACAAGATGTTGATGCCAAGGTTTCCAGCTGGAAGAATTGGAAACTATCTTATGCCCCGTACACACGATCGTTTTTAATGTCATTTTTTAAACCGACGTTTTTCTCCTCGTTTTTTTTTCATGTTTCCTCTCAAGCCTGCCTTGCGTACACACTATCATTAAAAAAAACGATCAAGCAAAGCGCAGTGACGTTCAACACGTACGACGGCACTATAAAGGGGAAGTTCCGTTCGAATGGCGCCACCCTTCATGTTAGTAAAGTTTGTTGAGCGACGATTCGCGCTTTTCAGTCCGTTACTGTGTAATGAATGTGCTATCTCCATTACGAACGCTAGTTTTACCAGAACGAGCGCTCCCGTCTCATACTTGATTCTGAGCATGCGCGTTTTTTTTCACGTCGTGAAAGCATACACACTATCGTTTTTCACGTCGTTAAAAAAAACGACATGAAAAACGACGTGAAAAAAGAGAGCATGTCCGGAATTTTTAATGGCCGTTTTTCACGTCGTTAAAAATGCTCTGGAGCCTACACACGATCATTTTTAATGGCCATTTTTTAAAATGGCATTTTTAACGGCATGAAAAACGATCGTGTGTATGGGGCATTACAGGGAAAGGATTGACCTGAATAAAACATACCTGATCCTGTTATTTCTGTATGTCAAGATTTGTCTGTGTTTTGGTAGTGTCTCTCTATGTGAGAATCAACAGCTGTTTCTTACAGCTGTTGTGAGGGAACAGACTGAACCTTATTAAGATGTCTCTAACCTACCTTCCCAGGTGGATGGGTGGCCTAGGTATGGTCAACCCGGTGGTTTTCTTTTCTCTGATGTTTTTGAAACATAATTTTGATAACATGCTGGCAGAGGAACGCCTGGGTGGGCTGGTATTTTTCAGTCCTGGTTTAGGCCTTATTTGTGAAGTTGGGAGAATGGTGGGCCAATGAGAAGCCTGAAGGTCCTACATGGTAAGCTCCCGGCCTATGTTGCCCGAGTGCCTGAAAATACTTAGGCAGTGGTGAGTGATGGAGGAGGAAATTAAGGCTCTTCCTAGGAAGGCCCAGGAGAGGAGGGTTTTTGAATTAGTGAGCCACTGGCCTTGAGGGATGGCCCAGGCCCTGTATTGAGGGAGGGTCTGTGTTTCATGAATCTGAAGAGAATCCTTTAATTTTATGTGAAGGGCAACCTGAAGCATTGCTCTCCAAGAGTGGAGTTTGGTGGGATGGAGGAGATGATGAACCAATTCTTGTTTCAGTGCCCCTTCAATATAGAAGTCAATAAGTGGATGGGTGGGGTTCTGGGTATCCTATTCCTTTCCCACTTGAGTTATGCAGAGTGGGCATATGGGGCCTTTCAAACTCACTGGGATTTTGATTTTGAGACACTTTTTCTAGTTAGTTTAGTAGTCCATTACTACATGTAAAATGCACAGTGTCAGAGTTCCACTCAGAAAAAAAGTCACTTCTGTCGAGGTAGTGGTGCAAACATTCTGGGTGAGGTTAGGAAGATTTTGGTCTTGAGAGGGATGGGTGATGGGGGTGGGAGGCCAAGAGAAAGGCATGGATGAATGTCAGGTCCCCGTAGCTTCTGTCTGTCAGTGTCTGGGTGTGTGGATTTTCTTTCTATCCTTTAACGTCCCCAAGAATTTTATAAGATCCGATTCTTGGAAAAAGGCAGTATGCATGGGTTAAATTCTTAATTGTTTCTTAGCCTAAGGGTGTGATTAGGTTGAGGTAGGTTTGTGTTTTGCATAATTTAGTGGTTTACTAAATAAAATTACTTAATAAAATGATTTTTCTTTATATATAGTTCCATTTATGTTATTTTTGGAAAACATACGTTTTCTTTTATGTTATTTGCTGGGGTAAGCTTGTTTGTTTTTGTTTATTTATGTATATATTTTGTATTTATTTTTTTGTATATATGTAGATATGTTTTTAATAACAAGCCTTATATTTGCAAGATTTTAAATAAACAAAAAATGTACACAGGTGTGCAGGGTCGTTATTTACTCAGGCCTGAGGACAGCTCAGAGATTCTAGTTTGTAGACTGCTCCTAGTGTGGGAGACAGAAAGTCTCACTCAGGGGTCCCCGAATTTGTCTCTAAAGATATTTATACTAGTGACCCAGTTAAGGTGTTCGCCGAGTTTCATAAATGCTTATCTCATTTATACGAGTCTAAGATAACTGTTGATCCATCCCTATTTGACACTTTTTTATTGATATAACCCTCCCTACACTGTCGAAGGAGAACCGAGATGCGTTAGAATGCCCTATATCGCTCGAAGAAGTGCTATGTGCTATCAAATCCCTTAAACCCGATAAATGTCCTGCACCCGATCGTCTGTCTACCACCTATTATAAAATAA